>OU342972.1:8807500-10057500 GCA_910592155.1 Ypsolopha scabrella | reverse complement strand
ATGTGACTGTTGACATTGACAGCGAACATAAACATGCCAAGTTTTTTTTTAAATAATCCCATTGGCAATGAACATCGAGTTTGAAATCCTTAGTTGCGACTTACGTTCTTTTAGAATGAGTGAATAAAAAAAATTAAAATAAGTATTAAAAACACACAATAAAACAAAATAAAAAATACGTAAGCTTTATTTTTACGCAGACTTTCAATATAAATATTGAAAACAAATGGTTTACTGAAATGAAATGATGTTGATTCTATGATTTTCGTGTTGATCCGTTATTTTTTTATATCTTGCGGCAAGCTACTAAGGAACAAAAAACAGTGGCATAATGATGATAATATGTACGAGTATAAGTAAGTGTCTGATAATATGAAATGTATTATTTTCTCATATTTTGCGCTATCCGGAGACGCAGCGATCGTCGTAACAGCCAATTTGCAATGCGTGCTGATATGAACGTTATTTCAATGTGGTTTCCGTCGATATTTGTACGGACACACATCAATGAATATTTACTTATTGACCGAAAGACATAATAGGTATTCTTCACAATATGGAAGTTTTACTGCGCAGCATAGAGATGCTAATTTAGTTTCTATTATACGCCTATTAACGAAACCCTGCACAACCCTTCTCAAGTTTTGTTCTGGGATCATAGATACATTATACCAGCAGCAGACTTTCCGCTAATAGGATCCATATTACCATAGCATAAAGCCGATGTATTCGTGAATGTGTATTTTACCAGATAAATCTAAATTCTAAACCATCTAATCCAAGTAAACAAGTTTTTATTGTGTAGTTAAGCTTGTAAAAGCAAAACATATATTTATTTCTAGAACAACAATTGGTCTAAATCATATCCTAGTATTAAATAAAAGCAGTTGTCAACTGATTAAACACCGTCGAAAATTCGTAAACAATATGTACGGGAACTTGAATTACAAGCAACTGTACAATCACAGTTTAAAGATCCATACAGTTGTTCGGACGGAGCAGTTGTGCGGGCCGAGTCTCTGGACTGCTTGTTCGAAAATAGTATGTAGCTTGGAAGCTTACCTCCCGCGTCTCACCCCGCAAGCCCCGCACACTAGGCTTGTACACAGGGTAAACAAAATATTATTCTATTTAGTCCGTCATTTAGATTATCAAAAAATATTGGACACGTATTTTTTCTTTTGTCAATCAAACAAAAAATGATAGAGATAAAGCGCGTCAAAGTTTGAGAGTGGGGGAAAATGGCGTCACTTCTAAGTAAAATTGTACATAGATTTTTTTTTAGTCATCATGCCTATTGCTCTGTCTGAGCGCTTTCGTTTGACAACTGTATGGATTTTTAGACTGTGGTACAACGTCTGTTATAATATTCAGCCAACAGAAAAGCATGTAAATCCTCATACAATTACACATTAAAAATACAAGCACGCGTCCCTAAATGGAAAGAAAATTGTATTTGAATTGGCACATGTGTTTTCCGGAACAAAGTATGAATAAGAGATGTGATCAGGTCAAAAACCCTTCCTTTTGTGCATGATTAGAAGTTCAGTATAATGTTGTGGGTTCATTCGTTTTAAAGCGGAAACGTCAATAATTATGTTTTAATTTTTTTGAAGATCGCACACTCTTCTTATAAATTTATTGACCGGAAAAGAGTTTTCAGCTAAAAACAACGACGTATACTAATTATCTATCTATATTCCAATAATAAAGTAGTAAAAAAGTTTTGTCTGTAACGCAAGCTCAGCCCCGGGTCAATGACTATTAGCCCGGGAGGTACCGTTGCAAATACAAAAGTCATAGTAAGCCGGCTGATCAGTGTTGCCAACTAGGATTTTGAAAAGTACGTAGGTCAGAACTGAAAATTACGTAGATTTAGTAAAAGTTGCACATGAAAAGTTCGGAAATCTACGTACTTATTTAAAGTTGAGATTTAGAGTATAAAAAAATTGAATAAATCAACTGTTTTGATCCATACCTACGCAATTTATTTATGTCTGGATTTATACTTTACTATATGAAAAATTTTAGGTGTTTAGTCGACAGACAGACTTATCCGAATGAGACGAACGAAACGTTTCGTTTCAGCGAAATGCACGATAATTACCTAATCACAACTACATATATTATATACTAGCTTTTGCCCGCGGCTCCACTCGCGTCGAAAAGGTTTTCGTGGAAATAAGGAAAACAAAATAATTTGATTTTTTGAACGACTATATGCAACGGACACCATTTTTAAGCAAAGCGCTAATAAAGACCAATCAAATAAGCCAAAACTCGAAGGGTCTGCTGTTGTCCGTTGAGGAGATCCCGTACTTATCTTCCAGTCCCATCATCAGACCCTGGTCTCCATGTTTTACCAAAGTGCTAATAAAGACCCATCACATAAGCCCAAACTCAAAGGGTCTGCTGTTGTCCGTCGAGGAGATCCTGTACCCATCTTCCAGACCCATCATCAGACCCTGGTCACCATGTTTTACCAAAGTGCTAATAATGACCAATTAAATAAGCCCAAACTTGAAGAGTCTGCTGTTGTCCGTTGAGGAGATCCTGTACCCATCTTCCAGTCCCATCATCAGACCCTGGTCTCCATATTTTACCAAAGTGCTAATAAAGACCAATCAAATGAGCCCAAACTCGAAGGGTCTGCTGTTGTCCGTCGAGGAGATCCTGTACCCATCTTCCAGACCCATCATCAGACCCTGGTCAGCATGTTATACCAAAGTGATAATAAAGACCAATCAAATAAGCCCAAACTCGAAGTGTCTGCTGTTGTCCGTTGAAGAGATCCCGTACTTATCTTCCAGTCCCATCATCAGACCCTGGTCTCCATGTTTTACCAAAGTGCCAAGAAGTGTGTCAGGATCGTTGTAGATGGAAAACTGTAGTCAGATTAAACTCATACAGTTTTCTCGTATGGGAAAAAATCAATACATAAACCTGGCTGTAATCACTTTTTCAAGCTAAATATTAGCAAAGGTGTGTCCGGATCGTTGTAGATGTAAATCTGTAGTCAAATAAAACTGATATAGTTGTCCCGTATGGGAACAAATCATTACTTAAACAATAGTATTTCATGTATCTATGCTTAAACCTGGCTGTAGTTACTTTTTCAAGCTTAATATTAGCAAAAGGTGTGTCAGGATCGTTGTAGATGGAAATCTTTAGTCAGATTAAACTGATACAGTTTCCTCGTATGGAAAAACAACCGGTTTCATCACGTATAACTAACCATTTGGTCAAGGAACGCCGCCGATAAAGCAGCTAAGCAGCGTTTTTTCTCCCGACATGGTTCACAAATATTGAATTTTCAAACTGAAAACTTATTTTTATTAAAATAAAATATAGCCTTTGTTACTTAACAATAGTATAGCTTTTTATAAAAGAAAGAATTTTTAGAATCGGTTCAGTAGTTCCAAAGTTTTCCTCAAACATACAAACATACAAACAAACAAACAAACAAATCTTTCCTCTTTATATAATAGTGTAGATATGGAATTTTTATATATATGGAATTTCGAATGACACGTCACTGTGTACTTTATTATCGTAGGAAAAGGGACAGTTTTATACTTTTTATCGAGGGAAAAGGGAATGAGCCTATCCAGTTCAGTTAGATATAATGTAATTTTACAAATTTTTATATTTGATAGAAAATTCGTTGGTTCAGGGATTAAAGTTCGTAGGTTCGCGGGAAAGGCCCAAAGTACATAGATCTACGCAAAAAGACGTAGGGTTGGCAACACTGCGGCTGATATTGACATCGATCGTAGATCTGACATGACTGATATGTGAATCGACCGTCAGCTGCTCAATTAGCGGTGGGTGTGGGTGTGAGAAGTTGCCAAAGTGGTCAAAAAAATGTAATAGTACGCCAACTGAAACTTTTCTCACAGATAGTTGACGACATCACACTGAGCTGAAAAAAAATCGTCAGCTGCATATTGTAGAAACGATAAATCCATACATCCATTTACTGTTTTAAGTATAAGTTTACACGTTCAAAATATAATCGTATCAAATCAAATGTCTCGCATTTTTTGTTCGTTCTTAGGGTTCCGTACCCGAAGGGTGCCAAACGCATCCCTATAATTAATCCTCTGCAGTCTGTTTGTCTGTCTGTATATTACAGGGGTTTACAGCTTCAATGGTAATAGGTAGAAAATTGAAATTTTCATCGTATATTTGTTACTATGACCTATATCACAAAAAATTGTTAAAATTTAAATTAAAATTTAAAATGGTACATAAACAGAACAAACAATAAATGGTGCTATCTGAGATGACTTTTGGCGGCTTTTACCGAGGTTCATTGATGTGATGATAGAGAGCAACCTTTTGCAACGTATTTCATTAGCACGATGATAGATGGCGCTAAGATCTTAAAGGCGGTCATTTGTTAATTTTGTTATATACCATGATCTTTTTAAGGTTACGTACCCGTAACATGTGGTAGTACGGGACCCTTTGTTCACGAATCCGACTCAGCTAAGTTCTTATTCCATCATGAAGCAATTTCGCCACGAAGGTGCGGAAGCAGCATTTTCGTCTTCTGCTCCAATTTCTTCCATATAATGGGCCATAAATCCTTTCTCATCCGTATTTTCTCATATCATCAGTATCCGCTTTCGTATATTAAAAAACAACAACGCCAATAGGGGTTTATTAAATTATACGTGAAATTTTAAATTTGGAGGCTTTTTTTCAGTTGCAACAAGCGAGTGAAACTTCTATTTCTACAGCTGTCTACTAGACGTGAAATTTAGACAGATTTTCAGTAGAGACACCGACGAAGCGAAATCGCTAGAAAAGCATTTTTATGTTTTAAAGCGATATTAACGAATTCTCACTAAATTTTTCGATAGGGAATTCTTTTTGATAACGTTACAAACTGGTTTGACTCCAGTTTTTTTTTGATATTTTAAAAGCAAGGTCTATGATGATAACTGATAACAAATCAAGGAGTATTGATGACCTGAAAAAAAAAACCTCCATTGAATGGAAGGAATTTCAAGAACTACTATAAAAAGTGCCGGCCGTATAGCTGCGAAGGTCGTAATTTAGAAGACGTGTTTTTTATTGAAATGGCGTTGTTTTAGTAATCTTTTTGCGTAGTATATGAAACACCGGGCAATAATCTAGACTTATCTAGACGATAGACTTTCTTCAGGAGTTTCTTAGAACTCTGATATTCTTCAACATCTAAACCTGTTTTTTTGTATATATTGAGTCAGTCTTATGGCCAACTATTATACGAGTTGGTACGATACTTCAAAGAATTCAATAATGTACGTATACCTGTCAAATTTGTTTACTTGATTAGGTGCTGCCTACGTTGTTCTTACTTATTCTTAATTGTTACTTATAATTAAAATAAAAGATTTTTGGTTAATATGATCCATTGCATTCAATAACATCCATTGCAAAATAAAAAACAAAGCTAATATTTTTCATTGTGTTTATAGTTGAAAGAATAGCGACACTAAAAAAAGTCTTTTATTTTTATTAAAATAATTGTTTGTAATTTTAACAAGTTTTGTTTCCAAATACGTTAATAACTGTGTAAAGAAACTCAGGAAAAACAACGGAATTTTAGAGCATAAAGAGTGCAGTTTTATATGTTTAGCTGAAAGGTATTTTTGGAGGGAAATCTTCAAAATGAACAATAACGCGCAATATAAATTATAAAAATGATTAAAATCTACAGTTCCAGGGTGAAAATAAAAAATGCAATACTAAAAAAGCGATTTTTTTTATTGGGACTATGATAGCCACAAAATAATTGAATTAGTCTAAATAAGTTAGTAAATTAGCTTTGAATTCTTAAATAAATGTGATCTCATAACTAAGGAAATCCATTTTTTTACGCTACCTTAACATTATTACTTAAAATAATAGTGTTTATAAATAGTAAATAAACTAGCCTTTGCCCACGGCTTCGCTCGCGTGGATGTGTCTTACAATATTTGAGAAGTATTCGGCTTGGCGGTTATTTTATTAACATCCTTTATAGCCTATATGGTCAGGGCCACTACGATGATTATAAAAAAACCGTATCTAAGTCTGTAGTTTGGTTCTCGAGCTAAAATGGAATATTTAAGATGACATTTATTTATATAGCCATACTGGAGGCTCAATAAAAGATCAGCATCATGGATCGATAATGCTTTTTGAAAATTTCGCAACACGAAATGTTGAGCTCCCATATAGCCCGGGTGGTAGCGTTCCATTTTAGATAATGATTTTGCGCCGATTGATTTCCATATTTTTCAATAGATCTGGAATGGCTAATATGAGAACCAAGCGTCAGCTGACGCACCCGCGGTGTAGTGGGTGTGGGTGTGGGAGGTAGAGGAAGCGGTAAAAAAAAAGTTATAGTATGGCGGCTAACTGAAACTTTTCTCACAGATAGTTAATATCATACTAAGCTGAAAAAAAATCGTCAGCTGCATCGTGGAGGAGGCATGATGCGTCAGTTATAAGCGTGAACTTTTAAAAACAAGTAAAATAAAGTGATTTTACTGCCGCCATTTTATTTTCATGTGAATTTTTCTTTTTTTTGTGCAATCATGTCTTACTGGCCAGTGTTTTATTGTTATAAAAATTAAACTAATTTAGTTAGTGTGTTGACTCTTATACTTCTTTTTGAGATTTTATTTAGCATATTTGCCTATATACGCAAATCACATTTTTCCATAATAATATTAATATATAATAAAAATACAAAATAACAAAAAAAAGGAAATAGGCAGAAAAGATATATTCCATTGTCATTTAGCGAGACGCGTGATTTACTACATAGTTAGTGACTGTAAGGGACACTCGTATGATTTTAAAATTTACTTACCTCCCTAGGTTGGTAAATCGAATTCACACCTCGCATTTCGAGTTATATGCGACATGAAAAAATATATAATGTAACCCGTTAAAATCGTTTATAGATTGAACTGCTGGTTACCGTACTTTCGGCTTCACACAAGTTTTCTGAAATGATGTATGAATATATTCGCAATATATTGACCTAAGCTTTCATCTTTATCCCTTTTATGTAATATTTTAAACGTCGTTACATCATCGTCATTTTTATCAGTATGACGGGCGTAAGATTTACTTTTACTACTCTGCAACTTTATTAGCTTTTTATCAACTGGTTCTTCAGTATTGATATTTATGTAATTATGCCCCTGTTCATGGTCTAAATGATCAGAATTAAGGTTTCTATATTTATGCAGATTTTTATGGTCTGAATGTACAGAATTAATGTTTTTATATTGATACAGCTGTTGATGGTCTGAGTGACCAGATTTCAAGTTTCTATATTTATGCAGATTTCCATGGCCTGAATGTTTAGAATTGGTGTTTCTGTACTGATGTAGCTGCTGTTCATGGTCTGAATGACCAGATTTGGAGTTTCTATATTTATGCAGATTTTCACGATCAGACTGCTCATAATTGTTGTTTATATATTTATGCGGCTTTTCATGGCGTGAATCATCATCATTTGTAAACAGTACTTGAGGCGTGTAATACATGTTACTTAAATTACTGTATTTTATAAGTTGCTCGTGAATGCTCGGGAACAAAAGTGTAGGAATAAATGAGCTGTACACCATGTCAATATGTGTCCATAGAGGTTTATCAACCACTTTCAATTCTGCATTAGGTAGTTGCTCCTGTAACCAAACGGAATCTTTTATATCGACAAGATGATCATTCAACCCTTGTATAATAAGCACAGGAATTTTCAACTTTCCCAAATCGTATGCAGGAGGTACTTCGGTCCCGTAAGTCTTTAGATTTTCGAACGGTCCATAATCAAATTTCTGGAACTTGTCACTTTGAAAACTTTGAGCATATTTCACAAGATTCTTCCTAGAAGACCCTGCGATCGAGTGAGAGTACATCCGCTGTATTGTCCATTCTTGAAGAGACCCGGGGTCATAACCATTGGAAACAGCCATTGTAGCTACACAAAATAAAGAAGCATTTTCATCTTTACAAATAAATTCCAAAAATTCTTGCAAAAAGGAGCCCGTGAAAAAAATTTCTTGTATTCCAATCTCCGACAAAACGTCGGAGAATCTTTGTATAATTTGAGCTACAACTCTGGTTAACAGTGACCTTGAATTAAGTAACCTCGTAGCTGGAGCCAGTCCTACAAAAGTATTAACTTTATCACAATACTCGGGTCTTTCAGAACACATAATGACAAATATGCCTCCCCCTTGAGAATGTCCCACATAATTTACTGTTTCAGACTGTGTAATTTTTAGTATATAATCAATAATAGCCGGGACATCAAACGCTCCCATCTCTTCAGTAGTGAAATCCCAGAATTTTGCGTCTTTATCAGGATTCAGTTCCACGTGCTTCCGCCCAAGGTTGTTTCCTCGAACGTTTCCCACCCATAAGTCGTAGCAATGATCAGCCAGAAGGTAGGCTAAAGTTGTATTAGGTCCAGCGTCCATCCATGTATCAGAATTGGTAAGGAGACCATGCATAATCAACACTGGAGGTTTTATCAATTCTTTGCAGTGCTTACTTCTCATGCTGTAAAGTTCAAGAATGTATCCATCTTCAGTGGTAACTGAATGCCTTTCTGATAAGTAACCATATTTAATAGCAAGTTGCGTGAAGTCCAAAAGGTTATCCTCAGGATAACCCAAGACGACCTTTAGTCCATCAGGGATTGGAAGCTGATACGTTATTAAATTATCAGATAAAACTAATTGAAATAGAGTAGTCATGAATACGTTAATTCTTATGTAAACCATTATGATAATTGATAAAACTATTGAGAAATAATAGTAGATAAAGAATCTTCTGGTATCTTTTATGAATTAGTGTCTTCATAAAGATGGTAATAATATCTAAAATCATAGGTAAATAGGATGTTATTAAAATCCTTTAGACTTATTTAACTCGTCTGTCTGCATGTTCTTAGATTAGATACTCGTCTAATATATTTAATTCGATTTTACTAGTTAAATGTTGATTTTGCATGCAAGCAAATCTGCCGGAAAAATCTATAAACATACCTCTAAGAGAAACCTAACTAGACATGTACTTTATCATTAATATTTTATGACGAAACGATTGAGGAAACATTGCGTGTTAACATCCGCTAAAACGATAATAAAATAAGAAAAATTTAAGTACCCATAAGTAACTATTATCTACAAAGCCTTTAGCCCGCGGCTTCGCCCGCGCATATTCAATCGCTGCGCAGTTCTCGGCATATTAGGGTCTTCTAGCAAAGTTGTATTATTTTATGCATTACTTTGTATTTACACCATTTGATCCTGCATAATTAAAGCGTGTTTATACCTTAGTTGCTGTTACGTTGTTGTACTTGAAATCATTCCATTGCTTACTTTAAAAAGTATACTTTTGTTCCCCGGTGTAAATAAAAAAGAAATGTTAAATTTCCAAAAATAATACAAAGCTCTCATTAAAAACCTTTCACTCGAAGCAAAGGTACGTCGATAGCTTTGTATTATATACTTATAGATAGTATGGAATTAATCAGCGTATTTCTTTCCAGGAAACTCGACGTGTGTGTCGGTACAAATATCAATATTGACGGCATTTTTCGATAACATTCATATCAGCGCGTATTGCAAAGAGGTCGTTCATTAATTACGTGAGGTGATTGTGGCGATTCTTGGACCCCCCCCCCCCCCCCTTTGTGAGATATCGTGTGATTTTGATCGACCCCCTCCCTCTAATCTCACGTGAGATTGTTTAAAATGCGTATTTTCAGTGTAAATACTTTTATATAAAAAAAAAACAATTCTTTTTATTATTTTTATTTAAGACTACTTTATGGCGTTCGCATAAGCGCGATAAATATATTATTGTGTAGAATTTAATCATATTTTAATAGAGAAACACGTTTTGCACAAACTAAACCAGTTTTCTCGCAAAAAAAATCACGTGATACTAGCCAGGAACCCCCTCTCCCCCACGTGAGATTGGATGATGATCGGCTTGACACCCCCCCCCCACCCCTCCTAAACGCCTCAAGTAATTAATGGATGCCCCCAATTATATACATAAATAAAATGGCCAGTATTATTTTGCAAACTAAGACATAAAAACTTTTTGTCTTTTGGCATTATTGTTCAAGCTAGGTTATGTACCAAGAAGTTTATACCCTTTTTAATGTAACATTTATGCTTATCGTAGGGATTTTGTCAACAAATTAAAAAAAAACAGCACGTTAACAATGGATTTTCATACATTTTTTCCGCCCGCATATTGGTATGACAGCAATGACGTATATTCTCCATCGTTTTCGAAAAAGTAAGAAGGAACTTTCC
Organism: Ypsolopha scabrella; assembly: GCA_910592155.1. Classification (NCBI taxonomy): domain Eukaryota; kingdom Metazoa; phylum Arthropoda; class Insecta; order Lepidoptera; family Ypsolophidae; genus Ypsolopha; species Ypsolopha scabrella. The sequence continues at coordinate 10,047,175 of OU342972.1, read as the reverse complement.
AAGCAGGTGTAGTATAAATAAATTTGAACAATAGTTTTGTAAATCTGTAAGTAAATTGTCTTTAGTATAGTGAAAGAATCATTAAAATCTCTTCAAGCATTATTTGGACGGGGTAAGAAAACTCTTACGTAAATTATAGAAAACTTTCGATAACTTTCGATTTGTTTTTGTCAAAAGTAAATACATTTTTTTAAATAATACATGGTATTTATTTCTGATTATGTGAAATGTAGAAAATGCTTTATGCATTAAGTCCGCCTTTTTGTACTTATTTTTTTGTGCAATAAAGTATTTATGATGATGATGATGATGAAAATGAAATGAATACTTCATTTTTGCAATCCATCCATCCATCCATCCATCAGCCTGTTTTCGTCCACTGCTGGACATAGGCCTTTCCAGGATTTTGCGACTCTTGGCGGTCCTCCTGGAAGAAATGCCCATACTCACACACGCTGGGCAGGCGGGTTAGTGAGCGCAGTGCCGAAACCCTTGCACCAGTGACGCCGCTGCCCGTCACCAGTCTGTTTTATATAAGGCCCGGCAATTGGGGATGGATGTACCGCCATCCATCGGTCCCAGGCAATGGTGGGCTGCCTGGTTTTACCTGAGAGCTGTTCTCTTACTCTCCCCCGAATAACTTCGGGAGGATTTGCGAGTAAGATGGTGGTACCTCCACAGTCGAGCCCGGCATCAGCTCTACCACCTTTGATTTTTGCAATGTAGGTACATAAATACACTTATCGCACGTTAGAATATATTAATTAAGTAAAATGGTTAAATTTAAAAGAGGAAAATACAATATATTATATTAGGATTTGGGTAGGTATATATTATACTTAATAAGGTAATACACGTAGATAAACTACATTGAAGGTATATTTAATGTATACAATATTATATACAGGTTGTCCCAAAAGTCAACGTTATCCCTTGGAGTGCTGACTGGCCTATCAGAAACAGAAAGTACAGGACAAGAGAAAGTAGAGTAACTTAATATAAAATGCCTATTATGTATGATTTTTTAGTTTTTGGACCATCCGTGTCGGAGGAGCAGGCCTTCAAAGATAGGTCTTAATTTCAGTTTGAGTGTACATTCACCTTAAAATAGTCGGAACACGAGACACTAAACCACACATGCTGAAGGTTTAATTTACGTCAAAACTGCATTAACTCTCAAAGGTTGCCTTAATTTTAAATAAAATTTCTTACAAGGTAAAGTATGAGTTTCAATTAAGGAAGAGTATTTCGTAAAGTAGCTCTTACCCTATCTTAACTTAGCAAACAGTTTCGCACTCCGTTTTTAAGTATAATTTAAGTGAGGCTTAAGTAGAGGTTTTTTTTTTCTTTTCAATTAACCCTAGCCAGTTTATTGCAAGTTTAAACCGTCAGCCATCTTCATTTATTAGATGAAGAGAAAGTAAAAATGTGAGCTTGCTTTCTGGGTTACTTTATTAGAGTTCCGTCTTAAACGAAAAACCATATGCGAGGTGCTATTCTGGTTATCTATCTATCACCACACTATCAAACTATAATATTATAAATGCGAAAGTTTCTATGTGTGTGTGTGTGTGTCTGTGTATGTTAGTTACTCTTTCACGCTGAAACGGCTAAACGGATTTGGGTGAAATTTAGAATGGATATAGCTTATACCCTAACTTAACGCATAGCCTACTTTTTGAATAACACGCGGGCGGAGCCACGGGCAAAAGCTAGTATTCTATATGTATAAAAAACTGGGCAAGCGCAAGTAGAATTCGCGCTTGAGGGTTCCGTACCATTCTGATATTTTAATAGAATTAAATGATTTGAATAATCATTACTAACTTAATGGTAACCTAGAAACTGTATGAAACAAAACAGCAATATTAAATTGGCCGAGTATTCGGGTACGTAACCCTAAACTTATAAAAATCAGTAGTTAGGGGCTATTTCGATAAAAAGGCACTTTTTGAAGTTGTATACCTGCTTTTCAGATGAAGCCACTAATTTGATAAAGCGGTATATAAATTTCGAAACCTTTTTCTAGTCTTCTTCAGTACAGAAACGCGATTGCGTAACTTTCGCTCGATATAAATAATTATTGAAATGAGGTCTTCTTCTACACTTTTTTTCATAGTATGACAAACAGGAATGACATACAGACCTGAACAATATTTTATTAGATAGATTATAACGATATCTAAATTTTCTCAGTTGGAAATTTTGATAGCTATTTTAGTTAATTTTATATTAATTTAAAACCGACATTTTGCTATTTTTTCCGGAATCCGTCCCTCTTGCACTGCGGGGCGTTCCGCATGGAGTAACAGTGACCTTTTCAAGCGCGACATATCCTCTTAAATAGAGTATATGGCACATAATGTACAGAAATTGAGTACAGAAGGTTCCGTTCAATACAATAAGGGTGCGGAACCCTAAAAACATCATGGTAAATAACAACAACATATCATGGCAAAGAAATATCAAGGCTACAAAAAATAAAACAGATAAAATGGTAGGGCCTGAAAAAAAATTTGGCACCGTCTGCGTACAGACAGATCCCTGGTTTTTATTTTTTTTGTTTTGCTTTAGACTATGTCCCACAATCTGACTAAATTGAAAACTTGTATGTATTACCGTCTTTAAGGCTGTACCTGACCCTATAATATGAAAAAAGCCAGATTTTCGAGGGTTCTTTTAACGAAAGTAGAAGTATATTAATATTGGAAAAAATATATTTGATTTATTGATCTTTTATCTAGGTGATCTACTTATAAACAATGTACTAAGATTTATACTTTTGACAAAAAAATTATGTTTTCCACTCTCTTTTTTTGGTTTTCAAACGTTCGTTTCAAGAACGCGTTTACAAGATCAAATTGTATTTTTTTTTTCATAAAATAATAGAAATATAATGGTTTTCTACTTAAATCCGGTATTTTTTTCCGTACAAGAAATATTATATTATATTAAATATTAATATTCTCTGATCTGCTGTTTCGCGCGTAATTATTAGTATTACGCGTCCTAGACAAATAGGTCGATCAGCTAACCAATAATCGCCTCTATCAAAAGCTAACAAAGTATTTGACATTGGCCTTTTTGTGTTGGACGGGTAATAACATTTTTTCCTAGGGTATGCCAATACTATTAAGTAAGAGCCAAAACCAATAACATCTGTAGCTTGCAGGACCTGAAATTTACATAATATGTTAACATAGACAAGATAGCCTGTCTGTGTATATTATGTAAAATGTTGACCCAAAACCGAATATAGCATTTAAAATGAAATTAAATAATTTTTAAGGGGAGTCCCATAGATGAAAAAGAAGCGGAACATATTTTTTCTTACCTCGTCATGTGAGTCGTCAGTAGAGTAAAAATATTACTTTTTAGGGTTCCGTACCTGAAGGGTGAGAAACGGGACCCTATTACTAAGCCTCCGCTCTTATCTGTCTGTCCGTCCGTCTGTCACAAGGGTAATTGGTAAGAAGTTGAAATTTTCAAAGAATACGTGTTACCATGGCCTCTATAACGACAACTAAAAAAATTAGAAAATCAAGGGGAACAATAAAGGTAAGCGTTGATAAGAACGAAGATGAAAAGCGTTCACGCAAAAAGTACCTGTTAAGAATCAGAGTTCTTGCTTTTCAAGCTCAGTTTCTGCATCCTAGTCTCTCATTCGAACTTTTGTACAGAGTGGGACCAGAATCCCAAGAGGCGACCTAGGTCACCACTGGACAGGTGGAGCGACCCCGGTTCATCGAAGATCTTAGCTCATTGTGTGCTGACACCTATACAATCTGAGTTACAAATTGTGCAAATAAACAAACAGAGGGTTTCACTACTCAGCTGCTATGATAAACGAAGTTTTGAAACGTTGCGTGCAAACGAACGAAATATTGATACCACAAGGGTGAAATTTAGGTAGATTGTTACTCTTGCGGAAGTTCAGTGAAATATGTGGTTCAAGTGTTGTCAGATAAACTTATTTTCGTTAAAATGTTTTATTGTGTCTGCTGATTGTGTACAATTTGTACCCTGTTGTTGAGTACTTACTTGTTTATTCTAGGGTAGACCGTGTTTCCTTACCTTCGATCACATTCAAGAAGAAATAAAACATTTGGTCATATAATTTGTATATCTCCCAGCACCTCCTAGTACAAAGTTCGCGCAAAAAAAGTATTTTCGTTGGAAAATGGTCTATTAGCGATTTATTATCATCTCTTGATTTTTTCACTTTGAATTCTAGTACGCATTGCATAATTTTACTGACAGAAATTATTAATATGGTTTCTATACAAGAACAGCTTATAAATGGAAAATGAATCGACCTTCTTACAACCCTACCCAACTAGACAATAACAAAAACAAATCGGTCTACTATCTGTAGTTGTATTGTCATTACTCAGTCGGCATGAACTAAACATGAAAAGAGCCCAAGTTCGGTACGAAGAACAAAGGGGTCTGTCGGCTTCGCCGTTAAGAATCGATATCTACAAGCATTTATATTAATATCAAACATTGCTCTAAATGCTTAAAATACATATTTATTGGTTGCTAACAACTTGTGTTAACTTTGCAAGTTTCATTTTTTTTTAAATAAATACTTGTGTAGTACTTAGCAAGTTAAACATTTTGTAGTGTGGCAAGCAATAAGATTTTTAGGGAAAATTTATGCAATGGCACGTAATGCTAAAGAAAATTTAAAGAAACTTAGCACTCTCTTTGATCCTAATTCGTTTAATTCTATTTATTAATTTTCTCCAGGACCAAAGTTCAACAACCCTGTTTGCAAAATACATCAATAATTTTTAGTGTTTCCAACAAACTCGACTCAATTACTACCTATAGGAACACTAAATTTTAGTTTACGTATTTCATAGAAATGATTATTGAACCTTGGTTCTCACTACTTACCGAGTCTTTAGTATGAATTTGGCTATATAAACGAAAGTCACCTTACATGAGTCAAACTTGGGTCCTTCGGATCCATTTTACAGATTAATCTACTGTCTACTGACGGTTAAAAACCATCAATACAACCTTTTTTAAATCTTAAATATCCTACTCGTTTATGTATACTAAAAGTTATATGGGCGTAACCATACAGAAAAAATCAGAAAACAGCTGATTTATGTTCAGAATAGGTAAAGTCAAGGGCAAAGATGTTGACTCAGTTTTCCTTTATGTATTTTTCATTCTTTATCAAATAAAAATAGTGGTATTCAACTGCTAATATAATATACACACTGTTCGTCGCCTTTTTTGCTGAACTTGGCTGAAAGACACCCGTGTGTCTAAATTCTGATGCTAACTAGTAACAAACGAACAATAATTCTCATGAATAATTTTCTTACCGCTAGTCTGACACAATTTTAGGTCTGTTTAGAACCGAAATCCTTTAGACAGAGATAGCTCCATCGGAAATCTTAATCGAGTAAAATTAAGAGCACAATGTCATTCGATTGTTCCAGTAATATTCATAGAATATCCATTTGCCATGTTCTTTTTTTAAGTAATTTATATGTTTCCAAGGTTTCTTTCCTTTGACGTAAATATTTTTAGGAGACACAATCTTTTTCCTTATGAAACAAATGCATATTTTGCAATTTTAATATTTTTATAACTTTTACTTTGTCATTTCGTATTTCAGTGCTTGGTGGAAATGTAAAGATTTAATTAAGGGTCCGTATAAGGCTAGATGCCCAACTTCAAATGAGCATATCACATTGTGTAACTTGGTTAATCGGTATGATAAAAAAAATATAGACACTAGACTATAGGGCTGATAGATTCATCTTAGAAAAATTGCAAAATCTTCAAGTTCGCTCTATAGAAAAAAATACGAAGTTACATCTAAATTTCATATTTTTCGAGTGTTAAAAGGTCTTCCTTAAATCATACAGCATTGAAGTTTGTATTTAAAATAAGTTAACAAATGACGCCGTCAGTTCGTCATAGAATATTTTTAAAATTTCATCTAGAAGCAGAGTTATTAAATAAAAACGCAGGTATTTGTGGGCGCGTGTTTCTTGGTGGTCGTAACAAAAAACAAACGTCGTACAGTTCAGTTCTGATTGATCCAAAATGAGGTGCTCAATCTGACCTTTTACGTAGCCTTAAGTTATCCTAAAGCTGAAACGCTAAGCTAATGCCACCATGTCAGTTGAATTACAAACATATCGATACTTTGTATGAAACAAAACCTCGTCATTATGAAAATAAAACTTATGTATATATGTCACCACCAGCAACACCTATATACCTTCAACCATTGTTCAGCAACCACTACATAAGTCTTACCTTTTGTAAAAGCTGTTAATGTATAAGGTGACTTTCGTATATATATCCAAATTTATACTGGAGAGTCGGTAAGTGGTTAGGAGCAAGGTTCAATGACCCTGTTTGCGAAACACAATACATACAGACAGACTGACAAAAATTATAAAAATTGTGGTTCCGGCCTCAGTACAATACTAATAACCCATTTCACGACACGACTTTTTACTACTTTATTATTAGTACGTATATAGATCATCTTTTCAAGTAACAATTTCATGAAAATCAGAAAAAAATTACTTTTTTTTATTATTTTTATTTGGTCCTTTAAGTTTATGCAAGGGGTTTACGGACTAACCCTCATTTAAGGTCTTTTGTGGGAACATTCAAAGCTACATGGCAGAGATACTCTTTGCCTAACCCAAAGCAAAAGAGGAATACAGTGAGATTCTCGCTTAAGTGCACATATGAATTTTGGTAAAACGACCCAATTTTATCGACAAAAAAATAAATGCAAATGTCTAAAAAAATATATAGTTATAAATTTTATAAATTTATAATAGACCTTTATATTTTGTTATCAGCAAAAAGGAAAGGTTGTAATTTTTTAACCAAGTGCCCCATTGAATTAAAACAAAAACGGTAATGACGATAAAATTACAGTTAACCTAAAAAAAATCACCATCGAAAAATCAGTTCTGTTTCATTAATTTTTTTCAATAATTGTTAAAATTCTCAAAATAACGGCCATTTTACCCCCAATTTTTATTTTAGAAGGTTATTCTGTGTTGTGTTAGCTTTCAAAAATGAATAAATATGTATTAAACTCTTGTTGAGCCTTCTTATTTATTTTGTAGCAATTAAGTATGACGAAAATAAAATTTATTTTATATATTTAATATATTTCGGCCCATTGTATGGGGCCGACATCAATGGGCTGAAATATATCAAATAAATAAAATAAACTTTATATTTTTCATACTTAATTGCTTTCAAAAAATGAAAATTTCAAGTTTCTATCCCAGATAGAACATTTTCTATGAGCGGTTAAGCAAAGGAAGTCTGTGCGTTTTCATATATATGTATGAAATTAAATGTAAATGAAAAAAAAACAATGTAAATTTTAATTTTATTTTTATTTTTTCTGTCGATAAAATTGGGTCTAGTTTTACCAAAATTCATATGTGCACTTAAGCGAGAATCACACTGTATTAGTCGCTGATTGGTTATCTAAGCGGTCTTTCAATAAATTGGGCCAATCACTGTGCAGAAACGCGGTGTAACAATAAACATTGTTACATCGATTTTTGCAAAAGTGACGAACAACGTAGGTACTTGTAAATCCGATTTTGATGTTGTAATTAGCTTAATTATTGTAGTATGGACCGAATTTGGGGAGAACAAAATCCTAAATCCTCACAAAATCTTCTTTTCTATACATATAAAATACAACGTCTGTCTGTCTGTTCGTTCGCTTATAACTTGAGAACCACCCAATGGATTTTGATGCAGTTTTCACTGAAAGATAAAGCATTTCTTTGGGAAGGTTTAAAGCTATGTATCATTACGCTATAACAAAAGGGATCAGCGCAGTGAGAATATTAGTGAGACATATGGAAGGTTCGCCGTCATAGCGTAGTCGATCGTCGCGGGTTCAAACCCTGACTGCTAAAATTTGTTTTCTGTTTTTATTTTTATTCAGAAAAATATTTCCTCTTGTAAAAAAGATATTAAAGCTGAAATTATATTTCTTGACTGAGCAAAGACCAATAACTAAAATATTTTTATTTTCAAGTCGTTAGAAAACGCCATCTCAAGTTTAAGTTTATTTGATCGGTATTGATGAGTATTTTTGTAGAACATGGTGACCAGAGTCTGATGATGGGACTGGAAGGTGGTTATGGGATCTCCTCAATAGATAACAGCAGACCCTTCGAGTTTGGGCTTATTCGATTGGTCTTTTTTAGCACTTTGGTAAAACATGGTGACCAAGGTCTGTTGATGGGACTGGAAGGTGGGTATGGGTTCTCCTCAACGGAGAATAGCAGACCCTTCAAGTTTGGGCTTATTTGATTGGTATTTATTAGCACTTTGGTAAAACATGGTGACCGTTGCATATTGTCGTTCAAAAAATCATATTCTTTTGTTTTCCTTATTTCCACGAAAATCTCTTCGACGCGGGCGGAGCCGCGGGCAAAAGCTAGTTATTTCATAAAATAAACTTATTTCTAAAAGAAAATCAACAATTCACGTTTTAACAATTTATCCATTTTTGCACTTAATTTTCAATCATTACACTACAAAGCGAAGAGAAACATAAACTTACAAAACTTTTTAAATGCACTAATAACAAAACAAGAGTCGGTCGTATGACGTATCGTACCCATCTATCGGTCATCATTCATTAATTGATTGTCTTTGTATTTCCGCCTCGTCTCAGCTCGCCTCCAAGATGAACTGCATACTTTATGTCATACTTTGCATGCTGTCCGAAATACGCTCATATCGGTTACAGTTTATTCAAATCACGAAGTACTTCGTGATTCAAATTCATGCTATGCTATCCCTTACGCACTCAACCGAAAAATACTATACTATCTCTCATTAAATTATGTGTGAGCTGTGTATGCGATGATTTGGACCGCACGGTTTCTTTGTCACTCAGCTACATTATTACAGGGGCTTCCCCCAAAATTAGTTGAAATTACTTGAAAAATTGATGTAGTGCTGCGATTAATAAAATAAAAATTGAAGGATGTTTGTAGTTTAATATTGGTGTGAATTGTTAAAATTTTAAAATCCCCACATGATGCCGCTTCCCACAAAATCCCCTCAGTTTGGGGGAATCCCCACAAATTGGCAACGCTGAGTATGGGATTAAGTAAAAGTAATTATTTTATTACTGTGATTTTTTCTGAATTTATAATTTATAAACCCACAAAGTTAACTGGCAAGCATAGTATTCTAAAAAGATTTTTAGTAATGTTTCCTCACAACCTCTAGCTCAACCACCGAACTAGCCTCTTGTCACCAAACCGAGAAAGCAGACACAAAGCAGTTTTCATACTCTGTCCTTAAAATATAGAAAGTGACATTAATTCAACCGCCGAAATATCTATGGCAGGTTCAGTCAGTGATAGAGACACATGTGAAGTTTCAGGTGGATCAGACAAGGTAATGGTAGGTCACGTGATGTCGAGAATCGTATGCACGTGTGAATAAAATTTTGATTCCCTTATGTGAGTGGATACCACAGAAGTTTGCGTGCGTCTTTAACTTTGCTGGTTCAATTAGTGATTCTCAACCATTGATTCATTTTTAATAAATTATTTACATTTCCAAAAATTTGAGCTGGTCAACATGAAACTTTACATATATAGTGTCTACTTATAATCTCCTAAACCTCCAATAAAAATTTGGGCGGTTGTAACATAAGTTAAGTGAAACTATTCATCCATCCATCAGCCTGTTTCGTCCACTGCTGGACATAGGCTTTTCCAGGATTTCGCCACTCTTGGCGATCCTCCTGGAAAAATGCCCATACTCACACACGCTGTGAAACTATTGCGACGTTCAAATCTTCTTAGTATTTTTTTTGCACGAAGGGGGAAACTGCTGTTCGTATTAGTGGTAAATGCGCTTTTAACTCCTATGGTGCATGAGCCATTTCACTTTTGAATGTTGCAATGTGAAATAGCCCATGCATCATAGGAGTTAAGAGCGCATTTCCCACTATCACGAACTAAGTTTCAACCTTTCGTGCAAAAAAATGGACTTTAATTCTGGGCATACTAAAATCCTAATGTTTTGTCTCCAGGTGTTACGTCAGACCACCCTGCCGATAGTCCCCACCCGTCATCAGACCTTCCAACGTCAGCTGTCACACCGTCTGGACCTGCCTTCCATCCAGTTCAGCATCTGCAGTCTGGAGCGAGCCGACTCCTCCATTGGACTCATCAAGGTAAGCCGTTTAGTCCAGGTCTTTAAGGATGCCGCACAATGGGACCACTTACCATTTACTTTCGTTAACCTCTGTAATGATCTCATCGGTATTTCACTGGTCGAGTTTTATTACATATACATCCCCACCGAACAGCAACTGCAAAACCGCAAACTGCATATATCTGCTAGAATGCCGGCACTGCCCGGCATTCTATGTAGGAGAGACCAAAAATCTACTACACATACGCATGAACCACCACCGACACACATCATCCATACAAAATAACATCCTACCTATTCCTACACACACACGTCTACACACCCTGTCATTTAATCAGTGCTTCAGCGTAAGAGTTATAAAGTCATTTCATCTCTCATTAACCGAAATACAACTTAGAACATGGGAGTCCTTTTTTATATGGTCTCTTGGTGCGCATTACGGCGATGGCCTCAACAAACAACGTTAATATTCAGACCCAGACTGGCTGGCCTATCATTATCATTACCACCACCACTACCATCATAATCAAAATCATCATCATCTTCATTATCATCATCATCGTCATCTTCATCATCATCGTCATCGTCATCATCATCATCATCATCATCATCATCATCATCATCATCATCATCATCATCATCATCATCATCATCATCATCATCATCATCATCATCATCATCATCATCATCATTAAAAAATAAGACAGATTGTAAATAGTTTAAGATTTAAAAAAAATAGGTCACGAATGTCTATTATGTCATGTCACGTTTATTTTACATGACAAATCTCTATTTGTATTTATACTCAACTGATGCCGGGTCCAGATCGGACCCGAAATATATCTTGTGAATAATTATTTATATACATATTATTTTCATTGTACAGTGATAACTATATATATGAAATAATAAAAGAAAGAAGCTGTCAGCAGTTATTATATTTTATATCATTACTAATGCAGAGGTCACAATTTCAAATTCCGTGGAGGCAAAATTCGTTTCTGGCCGCGGCCTATCGCTATGGTTAATATTCATTACAGATACGAATTAATATACTATACTAATAAAACATATCGTCACGAGATCAATCCCCGAGGGGGTATGAGAAGTGTTCCTGAGTGTGAACTGTGAAATGCAAGTCACAGTGCACACTCGGTTCACCCGCGTTTCACCGTCGATTATTACCTCCCACACGTGCCTTGCGAAGCACGCAGACCGAACACAAACTTAACCAAACCAATCGTTTTACATGAACATAGTTCCAAGAGATGATCAAAGATTTCTACTGTTGTTCAATCAAATCGTCAGTAAATCTTTTTGTGTACCTCTTAAACATTATTACTGTAGTAATAAAGGTACATAAATCTGGGTTATCTAGAGCCATCAGCCGTCAAACTAGATGAGACTTTATTGCTGAGGTCTATGGTGATATTATATTCAGTGGAATGACCAAAGGTCAAAGGGATGCCTCATCTGATTTTGATTATAATGCTGAGTGAAATAGATTGTTCTGATTGAGAATTAATAGAAAGAAATTGACCATAAATTGTCGACTGGTTTGTGTTGTACATATAGTTGTATAAACAAGTATACTTAGTACACATAAAACTTACAACACGAATTGAAAAGATCGATCCTTTCGTTTCCTTGAAAATGTTCAAGTTAAATAGAAGCCGTTTGAGTTTTGTTAAATAAGTTTGGTTTTGTCCAAGGGTAGATTTCTTTTAATTTGAAGAAAAACCACAACGATAGGTATACGATTTGCGATAATAGTAATTAATATGGAGCCATTTTCTCTTAAAAAGGCCGCCTCACAGATAGTACAATTCTAATTAATGGTGCAAAGTTAGTGCTTTTTGTAATATTAATTTTTAATAGAAATCAAAACGCCTGTGAAACATGTGCTTGGCGTGTTTTATCGCTCGACTTCTATTTTCGTAGAATGTATTTATGTTTAAGCTTCGTAGACTTACTACGTCGTAGCATAGCTTAGCTTTTACCCGAGTTGTTGTTACGGGCAGCTACACGCAATATGAGCGCTATATCCTTCAGCTATGTCGCGAAGATAAAGGCTTTGAAGTCAATGAACCCTATTGGAATAAAACACAAACTAATTGGAAAACTACCACACTTTAATCGGACAAAGATAACCCTTATATAAATTATACACCACCATCTCTGAGTGCACTATTGCCAACTGCATTAGTCTAATTGAAATCGATTATAGATTTCTGTCATTGTAATTTAGTATGGCACTACTATTGACTGCACTTTTTTACTACATTCGAAAACATTTTGCGAATACGAATGTTTACGAATAATATGGACGGACGCTCAAACTGGCTATTTATTTCCTTTTACTGGTAACATTTTAACTCTATGGCGTCAATCAAAATTACGTAGTTTAGCGCGTGTTCCCGCGTCATCCGAAAATTACTCCCATTGATGAAGTTATTTCTCTTAAACAGCTTACTTGAAAATTTTGAAAAAAATATGTGTCATTATTTAAAGTATAAGAAACAATCTCATTGCAGGACATTATTCTCGCCTACAAGAAACACCTTGAAAATATTTCCCAAAGTGAAGCTGTTTTCGGAATAAAATTGGCTATTTCTTGGAAACCTCTAATGTTATTTGTATGGTTCTTGCACTAAAATACAAAAAAGTGTAGTTTATAAAACTCATTGCAGGAAATTCAAAAATGTTGATTTACAGCAGAGTTAATAAATAAAACCTAGATATTTTGAGAACTATTCTAGGGTATACGCACTGGAACTGAGTGTATGAACTATACTAAACGTGCCTGATTCAATGGTCCTATCTTTAACCTGTTTAGAAAATGTTTATTTATTGCATAAAGAATCCATTTGGTCATCTGCGAGGATTCAAGTGCGGTTAAAATTAGAGTCTAACAGCTATAACATGAGATATAATAATAAATAGAAAAAAACGTGTAAAAGGCGTGTAAGAAAGGGATTAGAACAGGATACGAGAATTTTATTACTTATAACTTCTTAATATTTAATGTTCTCATAATGGCGCTTTATACGTATCTAACAAGTGTATTCTAAATATTTACAAAGTCTCATTAAGCTGTTATTTTAATGCAGTTGGAAATCATCCTCATTCATTGACTAACCTAATCTACTACATAGGTAACACTAAAAGTTTCCGGAACTGGCCACTTACATAAACAATATTTAAAAATTTATTGCAACATTTGAAAATAGAACTCTTTGGCTGTAGAATGCAGTTTGTTTCATCTGACTGTCTTTTGTTTTTACCTTGTGGCGCCATTTAAAAAATTGTGTGTCTGCATCAACATCGATTTAACTCGGGAAAATTTTCGTAGTATGATTTTCTACGATTTTAAGTGTAATTTGACAGCTCAACAGAGCATCGCTCGGCTTGAAACAGCTTTTGGCAATGAAGCACCATGCAAGACGACTGTTTATAGCTGGTTTGCAGAATTCAAGCGTGGTCGTATCAATCTCAGTGACGAATCTCGCGATGGTCGGCTGTCCACCGCTGTGACCAACAAAAACATCGATGCTGTGCGCCGTATGATTGAAACAGACAGGCATGTGACCTACCATGAAATTCGCGCATCCTTAGAAATAGGCATGAGTCAAATACAATCAATCCTACACAAACATTTGGGTGTGAGAAAGCTGTGCTCGCGGTGGATCCCACACAACTTGACCGAGGCTCAAAAAACGGACCGCGTCACTTGGTGCAGTGCCATGCTTACCAGATTCAACGAAGGTGCGTCAAATTTGGTGTGGGACATAGTAACAGGTGACGAAACATGGATTTATTGCTACGATCCCAAAACAAAGCAGCAATCGAGCGTATGGGTCTTTCAAGATGAGCCGAAACCAACCAAAGTGGCGCGCGTGAAAAGTGCATCTAAGCGGATGATTGCTTCTTTTTTTAATAAAACTGGACACGAGGCTACTGTTGCTTTAGAGAATCGTCGTACCGTGAATAGTGACTGGTACACGACCATTTGTTTGCCGGAAGTTATTGACGAACTCCGTAAAAATAACCGTAAACGCCGTATCATCCTGCACCACGACAATGCTAGTTCTCACACGGCCAGACAGACAAACGACTTTTTGAAGACGAAAAATGTAGAACTCATGAGTCATCCTGCATACAGTCCCGACCTGGCACCTTGTGACTTTTTTCTGTTCCCAAAAATTAAGAACCAATTACGCGGTCAACGATTTTCATCACCAGAAGAGGCTGTCGAGGAGTATGAAAAACACGTTTCAGAGGTCACCACAGGGGAGTGGCACAAAAGTTTTCAAAACTGGTTTGATCGAATGAAAAAGTGCATAGACGCCAAGGGAGATTATTTTGAAAAACAATAAATTAATTTTGTACCTTTAATAGTATTTTTTCATATTCATTCCGGAAACTTATAGTGCGTCCCACTATGTGGCATATTATTTATTTAAAAATTCCATAAAATACACATTAGTCTTATAACTATGCGTCATTTAGAGGTTGTAATCATCTATAACAAATATACAGAAGCACAATAACTGTGATCATCAGCGACTGTCGTAGCAATACAACAGTTCGCAAAGAGACTTCTTAATCTACGGAACAAATGTAAAGAGAATGTGTAAACAAATATCGCTTTAACTTCATAGACTGTGGCAGTTAGAAAAGAACAGAAAAAATTCCTGGTAATGGCTTTTTCGAACAGTTCCTGGAAATTTTCGTCGTCGTTCCAAGAGAAAAATATGATATAAATATAATTATTTTCAGAATTCTAGGATGTTAATCCTAATTAGAATGGAACAATCTCTTAAAAAATATAAATGACGCGCCATTGTAAAATATTTTCTTTTCTGAGAAAATCATTTTCCTTTTTTTAGGATTCCGAACCCAAAGGGTAACCAACGGGACCCTATTACTAAGACTCCGCTGTCCATACGTCCGTCCGTCCGTCCGTCCGTCATCAGGCTGTATCTCATGAACCGTGGTAGTTAGACAGTGGAAATTTTCACAGATGATGTGTTTCTGTTGCTGCTATAACAAAAAATACTAAAACCATCCAAGTGCGAGTCGGACCTGCGCACTCCCATACAATAGATATAATTTTTTTGCCGTTTTTATAGATAAATGGTACGGAACCCTTCGTGCGCGAGTCCGACTCGCACTTGGCCGGTTTTTATCTATGATAATCTCTAGACACTTAGGTGAACTTGTACAATTAGTATTGTAATAAACGTGCTAAGTTCTGCATTACATTTCCAAATGGCATCTGGCGGCAGATGTTGCCAAATTACCGAAATTAATTAAAATTACAAACAAACGTATACCCTAACTTACAACATCAACGAATTTCTGTGCCAGAGAAAACGTGACAGGAAATCTTTAAATTATTTCGTTGAAATTTCGAGACCACAACTATATTTATAGCGACCTAAGGTGCAAGCCACAAAGAAGCGGCGCGGCGCGCTACCGTTGCGCGACCGGCGTGCATCGGGCGCGCCACTGGCGCGCTATTGGTGTGTATCGTTGGTATTCAAGTGTTTGATTTTGATCTGACGACGAAAGTGTGGGCGGTGCGCGTGTCGTCCCGACGCCTGTCCAATGTTCTTTCAAACAAAATGTAGGAGAGGGACGTGGTGTAAAACAGATAGAAGAGGTGCACTGAGGGCCCCCGCCGCCGTTTCTATGTGTCTTGCACCTAATAGGCCCAGTCCCAGTTATTGTTATTTGTTAAGGTAAACCTCGGGGAGATTGTCTTTTTGGTTTGCGACTATGTAATTTATTTATTTGTTTGTACCACCAACATCTAGTACATAAATAGAGACATATACCGAATTATATGCTGTAGGGTATATGTCTAGACAATTATAGGCGGACACAGCATGCAAAATGGATACAGATTATTATAAACATTATTAAATTTAAAGTTAAAAAAAATGACAATATTACACGCGGTGGTACTACTATTATGTACTCTATATTATGTACATAGTTGCGGTTTAGGATGTTATATTGCTAAATTAAGGAGTAGGTTTTAATGGGCAAGTAATGATATAACTAACAAAACTCTTAAATTGTGTATACGACATCACAGAATTACGTCTTTGAGCACATGAAATAGTAAATTAAGGTAAGCCCGTGTTAAACACTCCACTTTTTATCAATAAACGTTTTCAACAAGAAAATTTTACTTCTGCCATCTTTACTTTTCTTGTGAATTTTTCTTTTTTTGTTCAATCTTGTCTTAATAGCCCGGGTGATTGTTTTAAAAATTAAACCAATTTAGTTATTCTGTAACCTATTAAATGTCTTTTTAACATTTCAATTAGCATATTTACCTATTGTATGAAAGTCACACAATAAAGATATTTTCCATTGTCATTTAGCTAGACCAGTGACTTACTAGTTAGTGACTGTAAGGGAGCCTCGTTCGATTTTTTAAATTTTCTTAGCTCCCTGAGTTTGTAAATCAAATTTACCTCCCGCATTTTTGGTTAAATACGACTTACTTTCAGAGGATTAGTGATGAGAAGATACAATCACTGCTGAATACTCCAAATATATATTATAGACAAATCCTTTCACTTCTGCTGGTGGAGGGCTTCGGCTCTGGCTTTTTTACCGCTTTTTGCTCGAGATTGTTTGCTGTTATCTGTATGTGACATATTGAAACATGTACGAGAAGCAATAAACTTTGTGTATTTTCCAAAAACTTGTTCGAGATGACGCATGCAATACAAAACCACAATATAATATGATATATCTTTGGCGCACGAATTCAAATCGCACTTTATTTAGTTAACACTAGAAACACATCTGCCGGGACACATGGCGTTGCAATATCATGTTGGTTTTACTGCCACAGGAGGTTCATGCAGTTTGGTGCAAGAACAAATTTCTATCAACGATTGAAATATATTGTAAAGAAAATGTTGTTAAATAAAATACGATAATATAATAAGAAATAACACTAACACAATCACTATATTATTGTTTGTTCGTTTGTCACAGCTTCTTGTTTCTAAGACATACGAGGCAAACCAAAGAAACTGTAAATCGAAATTACTGACAATATTTCACATTTTTTGGGGTGATTCTTATAATTTCGTCATATCGGTCTGTCACACTTGAAGATCTTAGAACGGAGCCAAAATACGTCATAACTCGTACCAACTTAGTTTATAACATTGCATTCTAAGCATAGATGATGAACAGTCCAGATTTTCGCTCGGATCTAAGAGGGTTAAATTCTAATCGATACGACGTCGTTAAAATTACGAAAAGACTAAACCAAAAAAAGGTAAAAAATAGTCGAATGGACCCTTAATAGGATTCGTAGAATCTAGCGAACGTGCTTCGTATCACAATTTCTCTAACCTAGGTAGAATCTACGTCCAACGTATCATCAACACAATCGATATAGGTTACTCCCTGAAAAATTGATATCTTAAATATGACCAAAATGTTTTTATTTGCTAAGTCGCCGTTTTTCGGGCGCAAATGCTTTTACACAAATTGTTACAAATCTCGGAGAATATTAAGTATGCACTTAGCGTGTCTATCCATGACCTCAGCCTTCCTCAGGGCTTGGTGTCTTTGACATTGTCTTACGCGAAGCCTGGTGACCTCTTTTTCAGTTGAAAGCTAAGGCTTTGCTACAAGACATAAAAGGCCGCTGTTAGTAGATTTTTTTATAATCGTAAGCAGTGATCCCAAACATCTCTAGAAATTGATTTTCAACCAAACCGAAATAATTTAAATAACTTATATACCAAAAAAAAACGAAGTGATTATAATAATTTGGCCAAGTGCAAGGCGGACTCACGCACAAAGGGTTCCGTACCATCACACAATACGAGTACGGAGACCTAAGAACACACATATCAAGAATATAGATGCTCTATATAACAATAAAGCGACAAAAGGCAAGGCGCTAAAATGGAACCGTCTGACAAACAATTTAGCACCCTCTGAGTCGGAACCCTAATTTTATTTTTTGTTGTTTTAGTTTAGAGTATATACAATATTGTGTGCAAAGTTAAAACTTGTATGTATTACCGACTTTAACTATCTTAAAGCTGAAACAAATAAAGTTAAAAAATGCAATTTTTTTGTCCGTTTTGTTTTTTGTCGTGGTACTCGTAGAGGCCATGGTAACACGTATTTTGTGAAAATTTCAACTGTCTACCTATTACGGCTGAAACTGTAGACCCCTGTGACAGACGGACACACAGACGGACAGCGGAGGCTTAGTAACAGGGTCCGTTTGGCACCCTTCGGGTACGGAACCCAAATAAAAACAATTATAGGTATGTCTGAGAATGCCCTGCAGACGAGAACTACCAAACAATTATTTTAGAATTATGAGCCAAGCAGCTTTATCAAAATCAAGTATTAAATTCTTAGAATTTCGTAGCCCTCAAATAAATTACCAGTAATTTCGCCATTTATTTCTAAGCAAACCGATTTATGTACTTCCAATACATCTACATACAATAAAAGCTATACACAGTTACTATGGAATAAAATGCTATAAAGAACTTCTTTTCGCCTGTATTGCAATGGCAGTAAGAGCAAAACGTGGGTAAATAGAAATTTATTTGATGATACATAGAAGGAATCTGCGTTAGTGGACTGTTGGCTTGTATGTAGATCACAAAAAAAGATGATAAAAATTTTTTGAGGAAGAAAATTGAGAGGGGATCCTTTATCCTTCCCAATTAACTTTCAAACTTTCTGAGTTATTTATATCGTTTATTGCACGGACATCTAGCAACAGAAAGATTGTTTAAATAAATAATTATATATAAAATTATGTAATTAAAAAGCCCCTGATGATGCTTATATAGTGAAACCGGTTGGGTAGTGTAGAATTAAATATTATCTGTGGAAAAGTACAAGTGTTTTTTTATCACAACAATGTTTGATAAATTCCACCAAGTGCCGACAATCTCAACTATCAACTTCCTTTCTGTTAAGAACAACAGAGGGCGCCTCGCTCCGCTCCACTTCGTTCAGCTCCCCGAATGTATGATCACAAGGAACCTCACACGTGGCAGTCTGTATTCGTATGTATATCGCTGCCCCCACCGAATAAAGCCGTAAGGTATGCTATTAGGTGGTAGAGCTAATGCCGGACTCGACTGTGGAGGTACCACCGTCTTACTCGGAAATCCTCCCGAAATTATTCGGGGGAGAATAAGAGGACAGCTCTCAGGCAAAAAAACCATTCGGCCCACCATCGCCTGGGACCGATGGATGGCGGTATATCCATCCCCAATTGCCGGCCCTTATATAAATCAGACTGGTGACGGGCAGCGGCGTCACTGGTGCAAGGGTTTTGGCACCGCGCTCACCAACCCGCCTGCCGCCTGCTCTTTATTCGCGTGCAGATATTTGACTCTCGTTTCTGTAACATGCTTTTACCAAAGTAAGAAAAGATGCCCCAATGGCTGAAGTATTTAAGCACCTTAAAAAACACGTATAAATTAAAGCGGCAGCAGAAAATCTATAAAATGTTCCAGAATAAAGCTGTAGAATACTAATACAGAGCGTTTATCACCTAGAATTTGTTTGCGAATATCCTTGTAGTGACTTGTTGCAACTCAGGCCGCACTGCAGAATGACGACGAACAAAGCCGTAAAGTAATGTTGCAAAAACAAAAAATTATGTTTGATGCGGTAATATATAGTTTTCTTTATATTTTCAATACTATAATTAACTCAGTATTGATCTTTTGATATAAGTGTAGAAAAAAAAATTAGCTACCTATTCATATACATGTTATGATTTCACCTCATGTACTGTACAGAACAAGTTACAAGCAATTTTGGTCTTTTATTTTTGCTGAACATTTACGGTTTTGATATTATCGTTTTATTCGGTGGGGGTAGCGATATCATTCCTCTATTCCCTCAACGCACGAATCCTTTCCAAGGCGCATAGTAACGCCAAGTTAGCAACTCGAATTATGTCACTACGAATATCGACAGAAACGACATTGAAATAAAGTTCATATATCAAGGCGCATTGCAAGTGGCTGTTACGGCGATCGCTGCGTCTCTAGGTAGCGCAAAATAAAAGAAAATATAATACTTTTCACGTAGACGCAGTTTTTGAGTTGAAAAATCCTATGGTCCATTTACGAAATCAAACATTTTTAGTTTTGGATTCAGTACTGCTAATAACCCATTTCATTTAAAATTTTGCAAAAATATTTGTTGTATAGACAGACACGACATTTTACTATAGAGGAAAATTTATTGAAGAAACTTAAATAACTTAAATAATAATAAATAAAATAAATACTTTTTACTACTTTATTATTATTAGGTATAAATGATAAGATTCACATCGACTGCATTTGTTTCTGTTACATTGACTGTTTTGTGAAATCAGTAAAAAATGTGACTCAGTCTTACAAAAAATTATTTATTAATTATATTCGGTGGAAATAAATTCGATAATTGTATTCAGAATGACTTAATCTAGCTAACGTGTGTTTTTTTTAGAGGTATAGAACTTTGAAATGGAATAAAACAAAGATGATTTTTTTTATTGATATGAAATTTATTTTCTTCGAAAGACAACCTCCTGGCATTATAATTTAAATATGACTTCTGGCATATATCCGCCACGGCTGGCTCGGACGTAGTCTAATCTGGAGGTCCAATTTTTAATGACTTTTTCCAACATTTGTGGCCGTATATCGGCAATAACTCCCAGAATGTTGTCCTCCAAGTGGTCAATCGTTTCGGGCTTATCGGCGTAGACTTGCGACTTCATATATCCCCACAGAAAATAGTCAAGTGGCGTTAAATGGCAAAATCTTCCATAAAGTGGATGGACACATATCCAATTCCTGTGCACGGTGGCGGATAGACTGATTCGGGTCTTCCTCTACGCTACGCTCTATAGCAGCAATGACTTCTTCTGTACGCACTGTACGACAACTCTGTGGATGCGTATTATCATTTAGAGTAAACGTGGTGCAAAAACGTTTCATATTAATTGAATTAATTGCTCTGATGGAAGATTATGTTAACCGTAAATTGGACGTAATGCGCGATACGTCTTTCGAACAGAACCATGATTTTCAAAATAAATTTGCACAATTTGGAAGCATTGTTCAGGCGTCAGTCTATTCATGTTGAAATGCCAAACCAAACTAAACATAAATCACTTTACAGCTGACAAAATGGCCGCCAGTTAAAAAAGTGTTGCCAACTTAAAGTTCTATACCTCTAAAAAAAACACCCTTTACAAAGTTTTGCCCTTGAAAGATCGGGTTCGGAAATTTCCCTTGATAGACTTACACGTGTTTCTGTAAATTCCTCTATCACCCAGGGTTGTCAGATGTACCTACGATTTTAACCGTATTCATGGTATTACCTGCGAGGATGAACGATCCTATTTTTTCAAAATTTGCATAGTAAAAATTGTTATTATAACATTTACGATAAAAATTTCAGAGTGTTATTGATTTTCTATGTGTGTAATTTTTTTTTGCCTTTTGCAGTACGATTCTTTCTGATTTGCATCTGGCAGCCCTATCTTAAAAACATGATTGTTTCTTTACCACATAAATCATTATAACTCATACAAAATACGTTCTTGTCCCGTTTAACACCCTTCGGGTACGGAACCCTATTACCAAGTCTCCGCTGTCTGTCTGTCTGTCCGTCCGTCTGTCACAGAAATATTTGAAATTTGAAATTTTCACCAAATACGTGCTACTATAGCCTCTACCTCGACAAATAATAAAAATTAAACTCAAGGGGGATTCCCCATGCCATAAACCGCGAAAAAATAGCATTTTACAACGTTATTTGTTTCAGCTCTATCTTAAAAACGGTAATAATACATACAAGTTTCAAATTTGGTCACATTGTTGTAAATACTCTAACGTAAAACAACAAATAAAACTGTAAGTTATAAGATTTTTTGCGTATGGAAAAATTTGCTGGAACTTACATTATAGTCTATTATAATCGACTATATACTACTATACCTATATATTCAGTTATTATATTATATAATTTAGTTTCACGATCGGAGCACTCTGAGCAACAAAGACAGCTGCTAACAACTCATTTACAAAAAAAACGAATTAATTTTTCCGATAGATGTCAGTGTTTTTTACGTTATTATATGTCATATTTTATTTTCCATTCGCCTGATGTCGACCCCACTGAGGGTTCGAAATATAGCGCATTTTATTGAGTATTTGTTTAATATTCTTAATCACACTAATATTATAAATGCGAAAGTTTGTGTGTGTGTATGTTTGTTACTCTTTCACGCTGAAACGGCTGGACGGATTTAGATGAAATTTAGAATGGATATAGCTTATACGAAAAAGCACGTCATTAAACCGAATAACACGCGGGCGGAGCCGCGGGCTAAAGCTATAAATAATAAAAGTTAGAAGCCAGTGACTGGTTTGAAAGAAAATATATTTATTACCTATCTTACTATTATAATTGAATGATTTACAAAGTATTTCCTCAAATAGACTAGGGTCCGTGACTAGAACCGGAGTCGGTACTGCAATAAATTTTCAAGGAGCAAATATAGGATCAACTCGGTGCTCACAAATCTACAAATTGGCCAGTGCAGCCAATTCTCTCATAAACCTTGTATACTGTTTGGAATTTCTAGTACCTGACGGGGAGATTCCAGTTTTGCCGTGTTTGAGTTATAATTGGTAATTAATGCCATTATTTGCCTGTGAATAGGTATTTATTAATAAATTTGGCACAGAGCTATAGTGTAACATCGGCATGGGATTCATTAGAGATCTGGAAACATCTTAACATCTGGCCTTTTCACACAATGTAACTTTTTGACATCTTCACTTTCGATGTCGTCACTTTTGACACTTTGAACATCTGTCACTTTTAAAATATAAAGTCAGCTATAAAAAGTAATACACGTGGTTGAAGCCGCTATTTAATAATATTATGAAATAGTATTTGTGGTTCGTAATACGATAACACGCTGTGAACTGTCGCTTTGTCTAGTGTCTGAAAGTGGTTTCAGCTTCACGACTTGAGGTCTATCATCTAAGTAGACTAGCTGGGTGCTAGGTAGCGGCGCGGTGCGGGGGGTGACGAAGCAACCTACGGATATTCGGAGTTGACTTCTAGTCGAGCCACGAGCTCACTTTGAGGATTTTCCCTTACTTTTTGTGAAAGGAACATGTGCATCGGCTTGTCAGTCATATTGATTGGATATGAAAATTGTAGAGAAATGTGAAAAAAGGAGACAACAACAGTTATTTTTTGTTTCTAAATACTTCGTGAAATTTTAAACTTATGTAAATGATATCTACTAGAGCCAAAAAAAAACAAATAATTTGGTCAAGTGCGAGTTGGACTCGCGCACAAAGGGTTCCGTACCACCCTACAATACACCCGTATAAAACTCTCAAGTCTTTTCAAGGCTTGAAGACTCGTTATTTCCATATGAAGCTTAAATATCGGATGACAAAGATCTAGTCACGAAAGAAAATCTGAAACATTCCTTGAAACTGAAAATTATGACGGGTTTAAAGAA
The DNA here is from genome assembly GCA_910592155.1 of Ypsolopha scabrella. Classification (NCBI taxonomy): domain Eukaryota; kingdom Metazoa; phylum Arthropoda; class Insecta; order Lepidoptera; family Ypsolophidae; genus Ypsolopha; species Ypsolopha scabrella. The sequence continues at coordinate 10,023,402 of OU342972.1, read as the reverse complement.
AACTTGATACTACATCGTTAGTGAGAAGATGTTGTGCTTCGGTATTATTAATTTGTTTTAAAAATGGAAACTTTTATATGATTAAGTAGCCTTTGCTCGCAGCTTTTCCCGCGTTTTTTTACATTTTCTGCCCCCTTTTCGGTTTGGGCGTTATTTTATGAACATAAATTTTACCCTTTGTGTTGACTAGTGTCACCAAATCCAACCGCATCCAAATCCGTTGAGTGGATCTCGAGTTAAAAGGGAACATAAATACTACATACAGATAGACAAAAATTCTAAAAACTGTAGTACTGGTTTCAGTACAATACCAATATCATTAAAAAATTCAAAAAAATATGCAATGTTTCTGACACGCCATTTTTACTACGTTATTATTTGTATAGATAGATGTGTTTCAATTCTAGACTGATCCCACACTCGTACACCCTCTTTTCCCTGACGATTATTACAACCATGCGTGCTGGTTGGTAAGCCCTATCACCGAAATTCAGGTATAAATATAGACAACGAAACAAATATGGTCAATAATTTAAAAAAAGCCGATACTATATTTTATTTTAAAAGAAAATACATTTATTCACTGAACAGCGCAATAAATTAATTGAAACATTAAATGTTATATAAAAGTTAAACATGGAAGCGATAGACGAAATGAAATTAATTAAAACGATTGGAGAAGAGCTGATGAATTCCACAACGCTAAGCGATACTTAGCGAGATATAACAAGATATGATTAAATAATTTGACTAAGTGCGGTGCGGGCCGGACTCGCACACAAAGGGTTTCGTACCACCACACAATACTAGTACAGAACCCTAAAAACTTTATCGTAAATAACAGCAATATGGATACTAAAGCAACATCAAGGCGACAAAAAACAAGGCGCTAAAATGCTAGCGCCTGATTAACAATTCGGCAATCTCTAAGTACGAAACCCTTGATTTCTTTTATTTGTTGTTTTACCATAGAGAGTGTACGTATAACAACCTGATAAATTTTGAAACTTGTATTTATTCCATATTTAAGATTGTTTCCTTTTATGCAGAAAATTAATATAACCCTTCTGATAAAACACTTTTCGTCGGAAACCCCGTCGATTTATATACGGAGTACAGGTCCCGGCGGTTAGTAATGAACGTCGGCTAGCTTGGCTTCGTAGAGCGTCGTCTCTGTCACCGCAGTGTTAGTGCTTCGTGCGACAGAGATAGCACTACGATCCGATGTGCAATATTTACTGCCGAGACCTGCATCTACCAATGTACCTTGGTTGGACAGAGAAACATATACAAAGGATTCGCTTATTTTACAAAACCCTAAAAACTAAAACAAACAGGCATCAAAAAATGTGAAGCTGCGGGCAAAATAATGTTTAGCAACTAGCTACTCGACAACGTCGAGTTCATTAATCATCACATCCTCGTGCATGAAATAACCATCAGACCCCTCCAACCGTGATTAGGGTTCAAAGTGAATGAACCTTGAACTGATTTCATAACACAGATAAGCCTCATTCTAATTAATTAGGATTGCTTAAATTCTTTTGATCCCGTCGCATTTAATTAAACGGATTTATGAAATTTTCGTTGAGATAAAACTCTATTCCAATTTGGTGCATTGGGCGAGCCCAAAGGAGGCGGCCATAAACCACGTGACGCTAATTGGGGAGGGGGGATTGTTGATTATTGTTCAGTGTTACTTACGGTCACGTAGAGGGGGGCTCTGAATAAATGTCACGTGACTTGTCTCTAGATAAAACCAGCCGGCCGGTTACGCTGTTAAGAAAGAAAGAAAGAAAGAAAATGGAATTTATTGCCAAACAAAACACATGAAACAAAATTAAAACAATAAAAAGGATTAGACTAACTTAAATACACATTTTGTTCGACAAAAGGTGGCACGCTCAGCATTTGCTGTCGGAGATTTTTGAAGGATCCCTACAGCGCTGATTTCCAGCGAGCCCCTAAAAACTTCGTCATAATAAAATAAATTTAGAACTTAAAAATTTACAGCGGGCGCTCTAGTAAAACTATTTAATTACATCATTATTAAACTATTAAATTAACAGGACTAATCTATAACAATCTCATTATATTATATTTATATATAAATATATATATATATGCAAGGTTTATACATAACAGTAAAGTATAGTATGGACGTTTTTCACACTATTTGATATGAATACATATATAAAAAAGAATAATAATAATGTACATGAAGTATTTCTATGAGAAATAATTTTAATTACATAAAAATCTTTTTATGTTTATTTGTTAATTTGTGGGTCCACCTTTGCCAGCATCAAAGGATCAACAATCACTTTTTTTTTCTATGATACCTATATTCAGTCAGTGAGATTTGTTTTTTCAGTAGAAATGATTTGAATTTAAATTTAAAGGAACAGGTAGTCATGTATTTATGCAATGGTGGTGGTAAGTCATTCCATATCTTTGATGCTGCAAATTTAAACCCTCCCCTAAAGTTTCCAGTCTTGTGTTTCGGAATAGTCATCTTATTTAACTCCTTACTTCTGGTATATTTATCGTGTGTGTCACTAAGCCATTTAAATTTGTCGAACAAGTAAGTAGGTCGTCCAGTATGCACAACTTTATGTACTAGGCCGGCGAAGTGTAACACTCTGCGACCCTCAATTTTCAGAATTTTTTTTTCGTTAAGGTAAGGTGTTATATGTGCTCGTTTTGGTATTTTGTAGCAGAATCTTACGCAGGCATTTTGGACCCGTTGTATAGCACGACTTGTTTTTTCAAATAACCTTGGACCATAGATAATATCACAATAATTAAAAACAGAAAGGACGAGTGATTCGGTTAGAAGCATTCTGACTTCTTCTTTCAAGAAATCTCGAATGCCATACAAAACCTTTAGCCTATAAAACGCAGTTCTAATTTTTTGGTTAACATGCTGTTCAAAACGAAGCGTTGGATCCATCACCAACCCCAAGTTTCTCGCGGTCAAGGCTCTCTCTACACTATTATTGTTTATGGTAATTTGTGGTGAGTGCTCCATGATCTGTTCACATTGACGTTTTGTTCCCAGCGTCATGAATTTTGACTTGCCTGGATTCAAGAGCAAAGCGTTCTGCTTGGTCCATTTGAAAATTACATCAAGATCTTCATTTATATTTTGCACCGCTTCTGTAGTAGTTTGATGTCTGAAAGAGTGATACAGTTGAGTGTCGTCTGCGTATAGATGAACTTTGCAGTGTTTAAGGTTAGTTATGAGATCTGATGTGTAAAGGATGAACAGAAGGGGGCTGAGTATAGATCCTTGTGGACAGCCTCGAGTAATTGTTTTGACTTGAGATTGTCTCACATTTCCCTGGTCATCCTCAGTTACCACGTATTGCTTCCGATCTGTAAGAAAAGAGCGAAACCAGTTGCAGGCAGATTCTGAAACCCCATAAAAGGACATTTTAGCCAGGAGTAGTTCAGAACTGAGGCAATCAAAAGCACGTGAGAAGTCTAACAGCACGAGTATGCTACCTTTTCCAGAATCAGACGCTGTCAATATGTCATCGGTTACGTGAGCTAAAGCCGTGGTAGTGCCATGTTGACCACGGAAGCCTGACTGGATAGCAGGGAGGACAGTTTCGTTTTCTAGAAACTTGGTAAATTGAGCGCACACGATCCTCTCCATTACCTTGGACATTACTGGCAAAATGCTAATGGCTCGCAAATCTTTATATTCTTCAACTGTAGAACATTTTGGTAGGGGTTTAACCCTAGCCATTTTCCAAGCATCCGGAAAAATAGACTCTGAAATAGATCTATTCAATATCTCAGTAATTATGGGTAACGTTATTGCTAGAGTCATGAGAATCATTTTGATTGTGATGGCATCATACCCATAAGCATTTGTATCTATTGCATTTATTATTTTCAACACCTCGTTCTCATTGCAGCTCTTCATTTCAAAGACCCCCTGGCCAAATTTATGGGTTTTATAGAAGTTGAGAAGGTCATCGTCAATGTTGGGATCGCCGGGAACATCCAAAAAAAAGTCATTGATTTTGTCTGGGTCATTTATATGTTGGGGAATATTTGGGATATTAACGTTACCTAAAATAGAAGTTTTTTTTAAATATTTCCACATAATTCTTGGATTGCCTTTGTTATTATTAACATAATGCGTGAAGAATGCTTCTTTTTCTCTTTTAATAGCACCAGTTACCATGTTTTTAAGGTCCTTGTAATACCTCAGATGTGAATCTCTTTTCGTCCTGTGTGCACGTTTTAAAGCTTTATTGCGGAGAATCATCATTTGTTTTATGGTTTCTGTTATCCATGGACATGGATTTTCTTTTATTTTGGTTATGCGCAGGGGTGCGTGTTTATTGAAAATTAAAGTAATAAATTCATTAAAATAATTAATCATTTCGTTAATGTCTTTGGCATGATATACGTCATTCCATGGTATTTCTAACAGGTCCTTATTAAAGATTTCTTGGTCAATATTTCTTAGCGAACGACATCAAATAAATGAAGGGGCCTGTTTTGGTCTCTTAATTTTGAATTCTCCCAAAACAAGCCACTCAATAAAGGGTTATGATGCACAGATATAGATTTGCACAGGTCAGGTTTGTCAGTTATAATTAAGTCTAACAAAGTTGCAGAGTCTTTTTGAATTCGCGTGGGCTCTTGAACCAACTGGTGTAAATTTTGTTGAGAAAAAAATGAGAGTAATTCTGGAGCCGCGCCTTCATTTGGCTTGAGTAAATCTACGTTGAAATCAGTTAGTACAAATACAAAATCGCAATACCCAAATGTACTTACCGATTCGCTTAGCGCATCGATAGCTGTACCAGGAGATACACCGGACCCGGGACGGTATGCAGTACCGATGGCTATTCGTCCCACACCGGCCAGAGTTAGCTCTAACCACATCTGTTCGAGCGAAGAGGGGGGATGCGGCTTGTTACTCGAAGTTATGGAAAAGTAGATACATTTATATTAATAATTTAGACTTCATGATAAAACTGTTTACCGCGAAAATGTTATTGAGCTGTTCCAAAAAAAATTAATTACCTACTTAAACCAAATGTATGAAACAGCGGATTTTTTTCGCTATTCCAAAGGTTGGCCCCACAGTAAAAGTTGTTCATATTTATGGGTAGAACACACCGTTTCAGGGAAAAAATCATCTTAACATCCTGTATAATGACTACTGCAGCCCAAATAGATATAATCTACACACGTAATACCAACGAAGTGTTAGTTTACATTTTCAAAGTGGTGGAGCCGCGGGCACAACTAACTTCAATACAAAAAGTAAAAATTACTTGACAATAACCATGTAAATGACAGAATATAAATGAAACTTGCGGTGTATTCATGACGTAAGCAAACGGTTTACCTGAATAGTTATTTTGATCGACGATTCACCCTGCGGGGGACAGCTCGCGATGCGCAGGACGTCATCGGTGCAGATGGCGTGAGCGGTCGGACCTGCTGGGCTACCGTACGACAAAATATATGATTATATTGAGAAAACTAAGTAGATATAGTTCAGAGTGTTCAAAATTATTTGAACGTGATGGTGAACCTTAATCAATATAATAAATGTTATACATGTGTTTTAGAGTAAAGTTGCAAGTTGCCTGAAATAAAATTATTTATTATAATACAGAAGCTTTTAAGTAATTAAAAGATTTGATTGATGGTTCTTGATGGAACTCCATTATAGCAATGAAAAATCTTACTTTTACTAGTTCCGCAGTGTTTAATTCTCGTCTGTTAGCGACCGGTTCGTTTTCTTTAATTTTCCTGAAGATGTTTTTAAACGAAACCGGTCGCTAACAGAGGAGAAATAAACACTTTGGAACTAGTACAAGTAAGACTTTTCATTGCTAAGCTTTTCACCCTTTATAGGGCAGAGAAAACGGGCTTATTAATGTAAAATATTTTTTTTCTTTATATTTAGTTTATTTTTTATTATTTATCTTTAGTCTTTTTTTTATTTACCTGACTTTTTCAACAACTTTGAAATAAAAATGACAATTTACTAATAATTTTTTATTGTTTTTTTACAAAGTGGGCGAAAATATGCTGTCCAATATATGGCCAGAGCCTTATAAAGGGTTAAGTATTTTTCTTCACTGACGTTCTGTCAGACGAAAGCAGTTTGAGCTGCCGATATTCCCTAATTTCAAATGTCGTAAAACTAAATAGGCTTGTTTTGTATCATTTGTAGTTGGAGATGCCTAGCACATCATATAATCGTGAAGATAGCTTCAAGGTCAATGCTGTTCGACTCTGGAATGAACTTCCGCAAACTCTTGAAGATCTTCCCTCTGTGTCCTTTTTTAAATATAACTTGAAAAAATTTTACCTCTCCTCTCGCTGAATGACTTACTGACTAAGCTACTTGTTTATTTATGTATCTGTGTATTTATGTATGTATCTGTGTATTTTAGTATATTTAGTTTAGATTAGATTATAGATTTAGAACGAATCCTAATGTAGGTATGCACTGATGATGTAAGTTTGTACAATAAAAATGTTTCCATGTTTTCCCAAGGTTGACTGGAAGAAATTCCTTGTAGAAATAAGTCCGCCCTTGCCTTCTGTCTGTTCTTTATATGTTTGTAAATATCTTGTTTTGTGTGCAATAAAGTGTTTATTCATTCATTCATTCATTCATACTCGTATATGTCTCCGGCAAATCGTAAAGTAAGGAATCGAAACCTTTCACCAAAAATTAAAAATAGATGCGACGACGAGCGGGACAAAACGAAGCGAGGAGGAGCGTCCTAAGTTTTTCATGTAAATACATTTGGGGAGCCGAGCGAAACGGAGCGGAGCGAGGCGACCTTCGTAGTTTCAACAGAAATACTATCTGCCTAGGTAAATTATGATATGCCGAATTCTACGATATGCCTACGACATATACAGGAAGCAGTTTAGCAACTTTATCTAATTCGTTGGAAACCCCCGGGGTAATTTATCATCGGAACTTCAGTTTTATGCTTCTCCTTATAATCGAATTATTTTACGTAACCTTAGATGACAATCAGCTAAATTGAAATTTATTATTTTACTGTACTTTTTCTGCGTACAATAAAGAATGAAATTTAATCATAAATAAGCAATATTATTTCATTATAATGAATTAATTAATATTAACTCGAGCAAGACTCTCTAAACGCTTTTGACGAACTACGTAGTAGATAATTGATTTTTAGCAGTAGGGTTTTCGCATTAAAATTATGTTATTTTATGCCTTACATTGTGATAACATTCGATTACAACGTTAAATACGATTTTAAGTTTGTTAATCGAAATGTAAATCATAAAATGATAGAATTTGAATATAAAACTGATAAATTACTAATAAATTTCCGCTAATTGCTTTAAAACGCAATTTTTGCATACTTATTATTCAAAAGTAAGGAAAACAATATTATGATGTGCATTTTGCACCAGGATTCGATCTAACCACGGTACGTAGACAAATCATATACCTCGGGAACCAAATATACCAGAGGTTCTGCTTTAAAACATCCAGTTGCAACTCGTTTCCGCTCAACAGCCTCCTGTTTACAACGCCTACAATCCTTGTCCTGGCGCAATCATAACCAGATTATTAAGCAATCATACAGCCCATCATTCAGGAATTTACTTCAGCTGCCATCATTTCGCCGGGTTAACTTCCCGCTCATCTTCCATGTTCCAGTTAAGTTTTACTTAAAAATCACTAGGCGCTCATTTTAAATTCTATGGAAAAAGACGACGAATTCGAATAGAAAAATTCGATCAGGTGCGAGCATGATTCGCACCGTTTCGTGTATATCCATCCAAAAAAAATATTTAATAAAATTTCTTATTAAATAGTCAACATTCTACGTAATATATCAACATTTCAGATCTGTAACTTATTCTGTGTACGAGCTAGAGAGCCCTGTGACATACGAACGGATAGACAAACAGACGGGCAGACAACAGAGTGACATGAATAAGGCTCCATTTTGCCGTTTGGTTACGAAACCCTAATAAACGACTGATTTACAGATTAATTCGGGACTATTTTGTAATGAAACCTCTGAATTGTTTTTTTTTCTCACATGTAACCCCAATCCTCCTCTACTCCTATATTATAATTACTAGCTTTTGCCCGCGACTTCGTCCGCGTGGAGTTCGATTCACCCCCTTAGGGGGCGAATTTTCAAAAATCCTTTCTTAACGGATGCCTACGTCATTACAACTATCTGTATGCCAAATTTCAGCGAAATCCGTTCAGTAGTTTCGGCTGTGCGTTAATAGATGAGTTAGTCTGGTTTGCCTTTTATATAGGTATATATATTCAGAGATAAGTACCAACGCTTTATTTTAAAAATTTTGACGTGTTTTTTATGCGCATAGTTTGTCAATTAGCAGATTCTGAGACTGTACAATTAATATACCTATATATTCCTATAAATATAGTTATAAAATTAACAATGCATCCATTTGCTTTTAGTTAAACAAATTACCTGTTGAAACTTTGTTTCTATAGTCTTTTGTTCCAAGTTACTGGAATCACGTGAAAATTGTTTGGATGCCAACGTCAAAGTTATGAAAGGACAGAATCTCATAATGACAGAGTTTCGATCAAAGATCAGAACTTCGGAGCTGACTAAAATTTCAGCTGCAGGCAAATTGAAGAGCATTTGAAAACAGCAAATTGCGCTCGGATAGTAACGAAATTTCAGTTTCAAATGGAGAAAGGTTGTTGCGTAGCGTCCCTGCATTTCAAATAGGCTCATCAAACTCAAATTTCATTTTTTCATTAATATTCTGATACAAATTTCAGTCGAAAATTTAAACACTCATCACTGCGGCGTTCGAAATTTAATCAACCTTTGAATACATTGGCGTAAATATAAAGTTCACCTTTTAAGATTTAAGAGTCAACATGACGCAATAAAAATAGTTTTAAGGTTTTTCGATTGTACTTTTCTGAAGAAGCATAAGGTCCATCCTTTGAAACAAATACATGACGTTGAATGATCTTTTGTGAAGTGAAGTTACAAAATTATAATGATAATAATCAAATTTAATCCAGAAAAAAAATAATTTGTATACATCAGTTTTCATGATGTTTAAAAAAAATCGTTTCTTCTGTTTTATTTAACATAGTTATAGAGATTGTTACATGGTAAAATAGGTATTATTGATAACTATTGCACTTACGAAAAATTGCAGTTCTTACGGCAAACAATAGATTAAAATATCAAAATAATTTTATTTAATGAACGCGAGGCATTTCTGTCGTCGTAACTGCCAGGATGAAGTGCGCGCGATTGTAGACTAAAATGCAACGTAGTAAATATTGTTTTCGCCCGATGCAAAATCAGGTGTTCAATCTTGCCTACGTATAATTGTTTACGTTTCATTTAGCCATTTAAGAAAGGAAGGCCGTTGTGTAAAATGATATTTTTGAGGTAGCAAAGCGCCTTGATCAAGAAATAAAACATCGTGGTCGTAAAATGTGACCAAAAACATTATATAAAACCCTGAGTTTCGGCAATAAAATTCTTATCGAGCGGGAAATTGTAACGGCGGCAAATAAAAGCGAGATCCTTCTTTTACTGCGTTTGGTTTGACTTAATTAATTTTCACATCTACATTTGGCGTGACAACGGAATTAAAAAGATTTGTTGTTTAAATGGCTGTCGTGTTTATGTCTGTAAATGGAGAAGCAAATTTGGAATAACAAGTATTTTGTCTTTGGAATTTAGTAGCTGGTAAAATTGATCCTATAAATTATGAGGGTTGTAACAACAAGATCAATAACCATGTAACACCAGTGGCGGTAAACAATAATTTATGATCAAGTATTTTAACGCTCCTTTCTTAGTTTTCTTGAGAGTTTTTCGTACAATAGTAGATTATGCACTAAGGGAATAAAGCAGTGTCTTACGTCGCGGGCGTAACCCTGCTGAGCGTAACGAAGGAGGGAGTAATATAGAGTCCTGAGTGAAGCGAGGGGTCCAAGCTGCTCAAGACAAAGACAGGTTTTTTTCCAGAGGAGCATACTCTACTTTTCACACCTTCTGCTAGACAATAAAAAGCTCTTTATCCATCCATCAGCCTGTTGCGTCCACTGCTGGACATAGGCCTTTCCAGGATTTCGCCACTCTTGGCGGTCCTCCAGGAAGAAATGCCCATACTCACTCACGCTAGGCAGGCGGGTTGGTGAGCGCGGTGCCGAAACCCTTGCACCAGTGACGCCGCTGCCCGTCACCAGTCTGCTTTATATAAGGCCCGGCAATTGGGGATGGATATACCGCCATCCATCGGTCCCAGGCGATGGTGGGCCGCCTGGTTTTGCCTGCGAGCTGTTCTCTTACTCTCCCCCGAATAACTTCGGGAGTATTTGCGAGTAAGATGGTGGTACCTCCACAGTCGAGCTCTTTATTTTGTAATTAATAAAAATCAAAAGTGAATAAGTATTGATGTTTGACACATTAGTCCAGTTGTGGAAGGATAGAGTAACATTTTTGTTCGTTACATACCCATCACTCGTTATCGCTCGACATTTATTTATCAACATGAATATTGCAATAAAATTCACTGACAATCACACCAATCACAGTCTTTTGTTTCACATTCATTGTAAACGCACCTCTTTTTTTTTATTCTGCTTATGGTGGCCAGTTCAGTTTTCGAACAAACCTCTTTACAATGCCGTATGGGCATTTTTTACTTAAAGTTTTCCACGAGTTTCCGCACGAATTTGTCGTTCCAAATTCAAATCACTTTATTCTTAAAATATAATGCTTTACTTTACGTTGAGGTTGCATGGACATTGGACATTGTCGAGCAGGTGATGTAAAAAAACTTAAATATTCCATTTTTCCACGTTACCATATTCTTATATTACTTTTTGTAACTTTTAGAGTGTTTTATTATAGTTTAATGGATTCTAATATACATTATACTAAATAAAAAATCATATAATTTTTGTTATTTATACATGTATAAGGTGACCTCCGTACTGGAGACTGGGTAAGTTCCCAGGACCAAGGTTGTGCATGCTTGAGAGTTGTTCTCCCCGAATAACTTTTTTTGCGAGTAAGATGGTGGTACCTTGTCGAGCCCGACATCAAATCTACGTATGGTTCCTAAAAAAATACCTGTCAACATTACATATACGGTAAATATTGATGATTCCCAAAGTAAACCCGTCCTATTAAATAAGGCGTGATAGCGTTCCGCTATGCATTTATTCTTAAGTTGTTATGGAAAATCGGAAACTGAAAATTAGCAAACGGACTATTAACATTGACGGAACCGTACATGTACTATCGAAGAAAAATCCGCAAACCTACTTTTCGCCCGTATTGCAATGGTGATAGGTGCGAAAAGTGAGTCAATTTCAAAATATCTTTCTTGTCTCCAGCCGGAGCTCTACAAGAACGAGCTAGTGCGTCAGTCGTCCACTGACAGCGGCGAGCTGGAGTTCTGCGGTAAACTTCACTTCGCTCTGCGATACGACCAGGAAGTTGAAGCTCTTGTTGTAAAGGTAAGGTCTTGTCTCCAGCCGGAGCTATACAGAACGAGCTAGTGCGTCAGTCGTCCACTGACAGCGGCGAGCTGGAGTTCTGCAGTAAACTTCACTTCGCTCTGCGATACGACCAGGAAGTTGAAGCTCTTGTTGTAAAGGTAAGGTCTTGTCTCCAGCCGGAGCTATACAGAACGAGCTAGTGCGTCAGTCGTCCACTGACAGCGGCGAGCTGGAGTTCTGCGGTAAACTTCACTTCGCTCTGCGATACGACCAGGAAGTTGAAGCTCTTGTTGTAAAGGTAAGGTCTTGTCTCCAGCCGGAGCTATACAGAACGAGCTAGTGCGTCAGTCGTCCACTGACAGCGGGGAGCTGGAGTTCTGCGGTAAACTTCACTTCGCTCTGCGATACGACCAGGAAGTTGAAGCTCTTGTTGTAAAGGTAAGGTCTTGTCTCCAGCCGGAGCTATACAGAACGAGCTAGTGCGTCAGTTGTCCACTGATAGCGGCGAGCTGGAGTTCTGCGGTAAACTTCACTTCGCTCTGCGATACGACCAGGAAGTTGAAGCTCTTGTTGTAAAGGTAAGGTCTTGTCTCCAGCTGGAGCTATACAGAACGAGCTAGTGCGTCAGTCGTCCACTGACAGCGGCGAGCTGGAGTTCTGCGGTAAACTTCACTTCGCTCTGCGATACGACCAGGAAGTTGAAGCTCTTGTTGTAAAGGTAAGGTCTTGTCTCCAGCCGGAGCTATACAGAACGAGCTAGTGCGTCAGTCGTCCACTGACAGCGGCGAGCTGGAGTTCTGCGGTAAACTTCACTTCGCTCTGCGATACGACCAGGAATTTGAAGCTCTTGTTGTAAAGGTAAGGTCTTGTCTCCAGCCGGAGCTATACAGAACGAGCTAGTGCGTCAGTCGTCCACTGACAGCGGCGAGCTGGAGTTCTGCGGTAAACCTCACTTCGCTCTGCGATACGACCAGGAAGTTGAAGCTCTTGTTGTAAAGGTAAGGTCTTGTCTCCAGCCGGAGCTATACAGAACGAGCTAGTGCGTCAGTCGTCCACTGACAGCGGCGAGCTGGAGTTCTGCGGTAAACTTCACTTCGCTCTGCGATACGACCAGGAAGTTGAAGCTCTTGTTGTAAAGGTAAGGTCTTGTCTCCAGCCGGAGCTATACAGAACGAGCTAGTGCGTCAGTCGTCCACTGACAGCGGCGAGCTGGAGTTCTGCGGTAAACTTCACTTCGCTCTGCGATACGACCAGGAAGTTGAAGCTCTTGTTGTAAAGGTAAGGTCTTGTCTCCAGCCGGAGCTATACAGAACGAGCTAGTGCGTCAGTCGTCCACTGATAGCGGCGAGCTGGAGTTCTGCGGTAAACTTCACTTCGCTCTGCGATACGACCAGGAAGTTGAAGCTCTTGTTGTAAAGGTAAGGTCTTGTCTCCAGCTGGAGCTATACAGAACGAGCTAGTGCGTCAGTCGTCCACTGACAGCGGCGAGCTGGAGTTCTGCGGTAAACTTCACTTCGCTCTGCGATACGACCAGGAAGTTGAAGCTCTTGTTGTAAAGGTAAGGTCTTGTCTCCAGCCGGAGCTATACAGAACGAGCTAGTGCGTCAGTCGTCCACTGACAGCGGCGAGCTGGAGTTCTGCGGTAAACTTCACTTCGCTCTGCGATACGACCAGAAAGTTGAAGCTCTTGTTGTAAAGGTAAGGTCTTGTCTCCAGCCGGAGCTATACAGAACGAGCTAGTGCGTCAGTCGTCCACTGACAGCGGCGAGCTGGAGTTCTGCGGTAAACTTCACTTCGCTCTGCGATACGACCAGGAAGTTGAAGCTCTTGTTGTAAAGGTAAGGTCTTGTCTCCAGCTGGAACGAGCTGGTGCGTCAGTCATCCAACTTGTTTAATGTTTTAAAAGTTTTGGAACCAAATGAAGCGGTGTCTGGAAAAGGGTGAAAATTTTAAATATTTCAGGAGAGCAGAAAAACATTATAATTTCTTTACAGTTGGGACCTTTATCTGCAAACCTCAAGTTTGAATGTCATTTTCATAATTTTTCATCGTACCATCCATATTGCATAAAATTGTGGACTACGAATTGAAATATCGGTTTTAAAAATAAAACATGTTTCGCCCAGAGGTATGGACTGGGCCCTTCTTCCAGACACCGCTTCAAATAGATAAAAATGTTAGCAATAAGCAATTCCTCAATCCGTACTGGAATTTTAATTTATAAGCAATCCATACTTGATCCATACTAATTTATAAGCAATCCATACTGGAACGCTAACTTTCTACAAAAGGCCACGCCAAAATATTTGACCTTGAAATTCTTCAAGAGTAATCGAGGCAGCAATTCCATCAAACAGAAACTAGTTTCAGTCAGAGTTATGGAGTTACACATATACGTAATTTATTTAAACGTGCGGCTTTCAATAAACGTCCAGGGTGGCTATTCCGGCATTATTGCGCATTCGCAATATCAGTCATTAGATATTTGTTTAAAGTTCGATAAATGACATGCAATGTAAATTAGAGTGACTAAACCACATCAAACAAAAACTATACGAGTAAGATATAAGGAATGCACACTAAAAGTTTTAAATTTAAAAAATAGAACAAAAAATATTCGTACAAAATCCTTTTTAAAATTATTTTTGCGCACGTTCCAGCAGAATTGAGGGCCAGAAATTTATTATGATTAAATACACATAAGAAGCACCCCTATTTTATTAACTTACATCACAAAATGTACGAAAGGCAGGCAGTCATTGAAATGTAAATATGGAAATTACTTGTAAATCTGCCCTCAATTTGACAGCAAATGGCCAGAAACATATTTACCCTGTATATGAGAACCAAAATCCGGGTGATAAAAAGCGGCATAATTTTTCCGAGAAGGTAAATTTAGGTTTGAAGGCCTCATTTGCCAGTGAATGGTCACCTTAAGTGAATTGTGTCTCTGAGAATTTTGATTTCTACCCTGAAATATGGAAACCAGACAAATCTTAATGAGTTTGATTTTTATTGAACTGTACGTACTCGTTTACAATAATAACTTTTGAAGGTTTTACCAGATTATAACGACTATAATAAACAAAAGTCCTGGGTTCAGGCCTGCTTTTCAGAAATTTTCAAATTCAGAATTGGCCAAATGCGAGTCGGACTCGCGCACAAAGGTTTCCGTACCATCACACAATACGGGTACGGGACTGAAAAAGTTTCAAATGTCTACCTGTTACGGTTGGAGCTGGATAACACTGTGACAGACGGACAGACAAACAGCGGAAGTTAGTGATAGGGTCCCGTTCGGTACCCTTTGGGTATGGAACCCTAAAAACCAATAGAATATGATGAAGAAATATTGATTATATAATTCTTGAACTGAACCTCATCACTGCCCTTGCGGGGCTAGCGTTTGTCGAGCCGGACTCCGTGGACTTTCTTGTCAGCGTAGTGCCGGCCGCTTGTCTCGCCATGCAGCCCTCAATGACGTTATCCGAAGGGCCCTTGTCTTTGTCGGTGCTCCGGCTACTCTTGAACCACCCGGAGTAGTTCGCGATGATGGCAAGAGGCCTGACGGTATGACGTTAATACCGTGGAAGCATGGGGCCTTGTTCGTACGGGACGCAACCTGCGTGGACACGGCCTTACACTGGCGCCCTTTCATGTTCCCATGAGTAGTAGGGTGCTGGTTTGGCGGCGCCCGCTGCTGAGCTCTCCAAGGGGCCTAAATATGCGTCAATTGTTTACGCCTTTTGGGGTTGAGACAATGGGAACATGGGGTCCAGAGGCCCGACAATTTATCAAGGACCTCTCTGTCAAGCCGATAGATACCAGCGGCGACCGGCGGGCTGGCTCATAATCTGGGCCAGCGCATAAGTCTTGCCATACAGAGAGGTAACGCGGCCAGTATTTTGGGCACTCTCCCGCAGGGCAGTGATCTGGAGGCAATCTTTTTTAAAGATTATTGTGTGTATGCTGGTTTGTGCTTTTTTTTGGGTTTTTTATTTCTGTTATTTTAAGATCTATATTATAATTTATAGTTCGTCTATTGTTAGAACTTTATATTTTAGTTGAGAGGGTTTTGTGCCAATGTAATGAATAAATTACAATATAATACAGGAAATACATAAAATATATTAAATAAAGTTGGGCTACTAAAATTTAATAAAATTAAACACTGTGCATATAATGAACAAAATATTATATATACACAATGCAACAAAAAAATTGATCTTCATAATATACCTATAGTATACTTTTATACCACGTCTCTTGGAAAATTTCGCAATGATATGGTCTACAACTTTTAATAAATTAGCAACAGACAAAAAAATATTTTCCTTGATATATTGTACGTGCACCTAATATGAATTTTCATATCATTGCCTTTTTTGGAAAAAGCGGCAAGAGTCAAAATATAAGCCATTGAAATATCTTAATTTTTTATAAATTTGGTTTATAACCTCATAGCACAAGGCGCCATGTCTATTGTTCTTCAGTTATTACCGAAAATGGATAACTAAACTAATATTAACTACACGTTTACTATAAGTTTGTTCCAGTTTTCAAACCCGTGAAGAGTACAAAATCTATATTGTCTATGATCAGAGTAAATATTTTCCCGCTTTAGGATACTCGGTAGGGGAAATGGTTCGCTAAGTCTGTTACCACAGAATTAAATTTTACAATTTGTTAACTCTAGACGCTTCAAATTGATTCAAGAAACCGGATTATTGAAGATTTTATTTGAACGCTCTCCCGTTTAAATTTGAATAGCAAGGAAATGAGATTTTCGCTTAAAGTATTGAAATGTCAAAGGACATCGTTCCACGATACATTTACTTGTTTAGGACTCAAGATGTAAGAGAAAGTTATTAAGAGGATAGAATACACAAAACCGTAATCTATTCTTCCTTGTTTGGAAAAATGTAGCAATTATATAGGTACATATTTAAAAAAAATATAATATCGTATAATGCACATACTCTTTTTTAACAAAAGCCCTTGCATTTTATATATGGATTGAAACCTGTATAAATTTTATTGAACTCTAAAATAAAAAGTTACACAACCTTTACTTTGTTTTTAATAATAAAATAAGCGAAGAAAATTGTCATTTTACAATTATTTTCTGAAACCGTCCCTTTTGCACAGCGGTTCTTTCTGCGTGCAGTAATTAGTGATTGAAGTAAGCGCGACATCCTCTTGAGTCATGAATTTGACACGTGACCGTATTCTGTTTCGTTTCTCAGTGTACTCGTATCTCTGCTGACCTAGTATATTATATATATATTGATAAAAAGCAGTGGGTTGCGATCGCATCAAAATCAAAAATCAAAATCAAAATATTATATATTTGTAAAAAACTTGAGTAAAAATACATCCGAGATGCGACTGTAAACATTGAAGTGGATACTTCTTATGCCGCCTCTTTATACACGGACGCACTGTCAATTATAAGAGGAAGAAATCAATGGCGGCCACAGACATTTATAATCAAATGCATTAAGTTACATATATGTTGAATAATAACAAATAAACGAATAATGAATAGTTAAAAAACTTAATAATCTAAAATTAGAAATTGTTGAAATAGAAGAGGTGCAATTACGAGTATGTAATAATAATAATAAATAATAATAAAATTTCTTTATTCCAGCCAGATTTACATAAATACAATAAAAATCAGGCCATATTACACACAAAAAAAGAAAATTAAAAAAGAAAAAATAATAAACTTTATAGTACACCAAAGCTTGCGTGATATTGTCGCCACTTCTTATGCACGGGGCTCTGAGTCCACTCGGTGCAGCTACGTAAGATGGTGTTATTAGTGGCTAGGAGACGCGCACGCATTGATGCTGACCGCGCACGCAGCAGCGCGGGGAATGTTGGCGTGCGGCCCGCGGCGTGCATACCGCTCGCGCTGCAACGCCAAGGAAGATGGAATATTGCGCGGTAGGCGTTATTATACTGAACGCGCATCGCACCCAGTGCAGCTTTGGTGAAATTTGTCCAGAGTTCTACCGTGTATACATCGTATTAAAATTGATTGTCATATGACTATTCGGCTAAGAAAATTAGCCCGTTTGACAATTGAAATCGTACATGTTTGGCTGTCAAATGAATACGATTGTCTTATTGTTTTGTTGTTGACAACCAAAAACATACGATTTCAATTGTCAACCGGGCTTATTAGCTTATCCGAATAGCCGTATGACAATCGAATTTGAATACGATTGGCTTACACAATTGCACCTCTGATTATCTTTCGTTCAAAAGATTTATTCCGGAAGTGACGTAATATTTCACAGAAAAGGTCACTAAACCTTGGTCCTGACCATTTACAAAGTCTCCAGTATTAATTTGGGTATATCAATCAAAATCACCTTACATACCAAAATATAACACTGATTGCTTGAAAAAAATATGTGAATAGATATTTTAGATTATTTGGGCGAGCGCGCTTCTCAACGCTATCCATCGGGTGTAGTATGGGTAAAGCGCGCCCATTGTTAATTAAAATTATTTGGTCAAGTGCGACTGTGCGAGTCAAACTCGCGCACAGAGGATTCCGTACCACCAACCACACAATACGGGAACAAACTCTAAAAACATGCTCAATACCAACAATATAACATATAGGTAGATGTTGTAGCAACACCAAGGGGACACAAAACAAGCTGCTTAAATAGTAACGCTTGAAACTGAACCTAAATTTAAATTATTTGTTGTTTTACTTTAGAACATGTTACGTTAGAACGTTCATAACTTACAGTAACTGCTGAGATTGATCCATTTTGCAAACAAAATTATTAAGTTGTTAATTTTAATAAGTATAAATTTTTGTTTTGTGGCAAATAAAAATATTTCAATTTCTATATACAACAATCCAATCAAGTTTTAAATCTGTATGTATTACCGTCTTTAAAATAGAGCTGAAACAACGTAAAAAAATCTACTTTTTCGAGGTTTTTTTGTAGAAGGTTTAAAAAAAAAACCCACCAACCTATTCAACCATTTATTGATTTTAATTTTTATTATATGGCGTGATAGAAGGTATAGTAATAAATATTTTGTGAAAACTGTCTACCTATAACGGCTGAAGCTGCAGACCCCCTGACAGACGGATAGACAGACAGACAGCGCAGGCTTATTAATAAGGTCCCATTTACGTTACAGAACCTTAAAAATCCAGTAATACAACATTTACCAAGTTTTGAAATGGCACAGTTAGTGTGTTTGATCACTCGATCGACTCGATCTTTATTGTTTTAAGAAATTGCTTTGGACAATTGAAACAAATACGCTAAAGCTCTTATGTAATTTGTAATAAGCACTCTTTTTCTTTAATCTAGAGGCAAGTTGGGTCCCTCAACCCTCTGATCAAACCATTTCTGTTTCAATTAGATGCAAAGAAAATAGTGAGGTCTGTTTTTGCGATCGAAAAGTTTGAAAATTGTGACTTAAAAAAATCTCGACTAGCGGACCGAGTTTTTTTGTTTACTCACATTCTATAATCAAACGCGTTTTTAAAATAAGGTACCTGAATTATGTGACCGATGAAAACTAAAAAGTAAAAAAATTTAAAAGATCGCTTATTTCTACCGATTTTTTTTGCGCAAACTTTCTTTTTTTAGGGCTCCGTAACTCAATAGAAAAAAACGGAGCCCTTATAGGATCACTTAGTTGTCCGTCCGTCTGTCCATCTGTCCGTCCGTCTGTCCATCTGTCCGTCCGTCTGTCCATCTGTCCGTCCGTCTGTCCATCTGTCCGTCCGTCTGTCTGTCAAGACCCTTTATCTCGGGAACGCGTGGAGTTATCGAGTTGAAATTAAAACCATATACTCAAGTCTACAGTCCCTTAAAGCTATGAAATTATCAAACTTCTAATTTAACGTGAAAAAAAGATACGGTCGTTTATGCCGCAAAAAACGTACATTTCGATACTTTCAAGGGAATCAAGATTCATGGGGTATTTCCCGTTTATCTAGAACTATGAAATTTGGGAAGTAATACCGTCTTATACTACAAGTATGGGGAAAAATCTGAAAACTATACATTTGTAATTAAATCATAATAAATATAGTCTTTAACAGAACCCTCGGTGGGCGAGTTCGACTGGCACTTGTTTGGTTTTTTATTTAATTCAGCTTATTGAACCACTTTGTACTGGGAAGTAAAAAATATTGGGCCAAAAATATTTATTTCTTCTTGATTATGATCAATAATTAACGATACACAATCTACCTTAGAATTAGTTTCACTTATTATAGTAGGACCTTACACAGGATGTTAAGATGTTTTAACCTTTTTCCTTAAAACAGGGTGTTCTACCCATCAATATGAACATTTTTTACTATGGGAAAAACACTGAAATCGTAAAAAAAAGTCAGCTGCTGTTTCATATAAAAGTTAAATACTACTCGAACTAAATGTAGGAAACAGCAGATTTTTTTTTTGCTATTTCAAGGTAGCTCATAGTAAAAGTTGTTCATAATACCCCGTTTTAAGGAAAAAGGTTATCATCTTAAGAGCCCGGTTAGCGACGACGACAGCTTTGATGAAAAACAATAAATTAAATATTTTTCTGGCCGTTATCCATTGACGTCTCATACACAACAAGACTCACAATCTCGCTCAAAAAGTGTCCGCGATGCATTTTGTCACCGCTATGGGGTGACTAATTCGAATGACGATTTCGTACAACTGACTTTGCATCTTATGTTAACGACATAACGTCTTAATTTGGGTGAAGCATTTTTGCTACTATGCACGTCGCACGTTCGGATACTTTCTGTCGAACTTTTCTTAGAGACTGTGGGTCTTGTTGTTTATGAGAGGTCAATGCCTTTATCGCAATGTTTTTGGAAAAACTGGGGACATACACCACTTCATATTGGCCGTCTTAATATAGGCCTAGGATTTATTTGATTGAATTGTTTCACTTTTACAAGTTGTTTTATTAGTTACGAGTCCGCTCCGAATTGTTATTCATAATATCTAAGTATCAAAATAACGCGCAAATGAGAAACAATTAAATCAAATAAATTGAAGGTCTTCATTTAGATGGCCAATATGGACTGGTGTATGTCCCTGATTTTTACAAAAACATCGCGGCAATGACAAGAAAAATAATTAAAATAATGCTTCGCATCAAACAGACGAAAAATACGGAACGGGTTCTTAACACCCAGTATATTATAATTTATAACACCGCGATTGTAATTGGCTCAATTTATTATACATAACATCTCTTATATAGCCAATCGCAACTGTTAATATTCCATGCAGCCTCTAATGCTCCCACAGAACACCTTCATTAAGTAAATTGACAATTAGGCTAAACAAAGATCCTTGCCTAAGCTCACAGGATTAAATGTTTAAAAAACCCGCGTTATCTTTTTCTCATTTTTCATGAAATTGTTAGTGGAAAAGAATATAAATAATGTAACGCGAAGCCAATATTTTTAATGGTAGATAAAGTATTGGGCCCAATATTGTACCCAATTGGTGCAGCCTTTTAAGAAACTTACTTCGTTTCGTAAAGCACGCACTCGTGTCCCATTTGCTCTCGTTATGTCACATTTGCACAAAATACTATCTCATACGAATAAACAGGGCTGGATTTAGGGGAGGGCAACCGGGGCTGAAGCCTAGGGGCCCCCACACAAGAGGGGCCTTCACAAGTTTTTAATATCGCACGCAATTTTTTTTTTCGAATAAATAACTCGGCGTAGGTAACCATACATAAAAATACAGTAAGTACAAATTACATAAAGATGTTAGGGTTCACGATGTTTTTTTTTTTAAATTGTATTGGCTTTGTCCATGAGAACTATATTTTTCGTTCTATCTTACTTTTTTAAGAGTATGGCATAGGCTAGGAAAGAATGTTATTACATGTCCAACACAAAAAGGTCAATGTCAAATACTTTATTACCTTTTGATAGAGGCTATTATTGGTTAGCTAATCGACCTATTTGTCTAGGACGCGTAATACTAATAATTACGCGCGAAACAGCAGATCGGAGGGTTTTTAGCGAATACTGAAATATTTTGTAGGGAAAAATATATTGGATTTAAGTAGAAAACCTATTACCTATTTTATATAAAAAAAAATCAAGTCGATCTCTTAGCCGCGTTCTTGAAACGAACGTTTGAAGACCAAAAAAAAGAGGGAGGAAAACATTTTTATTTTGACAAAATTGTAAATCTTAGTACATTGTTAATAAGTAGATCACCTAGATAAAAGATCAATAAATCAAATATATTTTTTTCAATATTAAGATTGTCCTAATCTCTTCAAAAGAACCCTCAAAAATCTGGTTTTTTCATGTTTTAGGGTCGGGTACAGCCTTAACACCCTAATATGTACCAGCTTAAAATTTGGCCAGATTATTGTATGTACATACTCGTACTCAAGTAAAATCACATCACACTAATATTATAAATGCGAAAGTTTGTTTGTGTGTGTGTGTGTGTGTGTGTGTGTGTGTGTATGTTTGTAACTCTTTTACGCTGAAACGGCTGTACGAATTTGGATGAAAATTAGAATGGATATAGCTTATACCCTAACTTAACACATGGGCTACTTTTTATCCCGGAAAAAAGCATGTCGTTAAACCGAATAACACGCGGGCGGAGTCTTGGGCAAAAGCCAGTTTTACCATAATGTTCTTAGGGATAAGTACCCGTATTGTGTGGTGTTACGAAACCCTTTGTGTGCGAGTGCGTCTCGCATTTGACCAGATTATTATAATACTATCCCGTAAAGAGTTCAATTTTCCTTTAAGTCATGCAATGTTTTCCGGGATCCAAGATCTTGCAGCTCAAAGGAACAGCGGATGTTCTTGGCTGACAGGATAGACAAACAAGGGCTGTAAGGGTCTTCGTTTATCATACTCGTAAATACTAAAAAATATAGAGAGAAAAAGCTTTTAAAGCAATTCGCTTCCTCATATCCTTAGCTTTCCAAGAAAGTGCCCTAAAGGCATATCCTGTCGTTCCAAGATCAATGACCTTTCGGCTTGAGACTAACCTTTGTAAGAAATAGGCGATGGATAAAGCCTTAGCTTTAGAGTTCCATCAGAACACGGAAACCGTTACTTCGGCACGTTTGTCTGCGACATAACTCAAGAAAGGCTGGGCCGAGCTATAATTATACATAATTTATGATGGTAAAAAAGTCGTGTCTGTACATTTAATATACATTTTTTCATATTTACACTTCAAAAATACATATCGGATATATTTTATAGTTAGACCCATCTACATTAGAGCTTGGAAAGCGTTTCAAGTTAAATTTATAACTTTAACGAAATTTAAAAAGTTTCTTTCTTGTTTTTCCTGTAAAGTTTAAGCAATTTCATGGCGTGACTTTTTTTCCAATCGAAAATGATAGTTTTCTCGAAATTAATGGCAGTAAATATAGCATAATATAATCAAGTACAGTCAACAAAATAGAAAGGTAATCAGGTCCAACGCAAACACTTTGATCCTAAGACCACAGGTGACTGATAGATGAGAATTACTTACATAGTGTATGTGAACTATTGATTACGTATTCTTTATCTTGTTGTGATGGAAAACACTTGGAATTTTTCACAAATATTTTTTTTGGAATAAATTATTTGTGTTGAAGTACAAGTGTTTTTCATCACAACAATGTCTGATAAATTCCACCAAGTGCTGACAATGTAGGTGGTGGTGGTGGTGGTGGCTTGGTGGTGGTTTTAGGTGGTAAAGCTGATGCCGAGCTCGACTGTGGAGGTACCACCATCTTACTCGCAAATCCTCCCGAAGTTATTCGGGGGAGAGTAAGAGAACAGCTCTCAGGCAAAACCAGGTGGCCCACCATTGCCTGGGACCGATGGATGGCGGTATATCCATCCCCAATTGCCGGCCCTTATATAAAACAGACTGGTGACGGGCAGCGCCGTCACTGTTGCAAGGGCTTCGGTACCGCGCTGACCAACCCGCCTCCCCAGCGTGTGTGAGTATGGGCATTTCTTCCAGGGGGACCGCCAAGAGTGGTGACATCCTGGAAAGGCTATGTCCAGCAGTGGACGAAACAGGCTGATGGATGGATGGATGGACTGACAATGTGAACAATCAACTTCCTATTGTTTATCTTATCTAACACTCATCAGTGTCTTAGGATCAAAGTGTTTGCGCTGAGCCTGGTCACCTATTTATTTTGTGGACGTACATATATGTACATACATCAATACTTTCATAATTATCTCTTACTAACAGCTCGATCCCTATAATGCAATTTTCATTATCAGTAATGGTAAAAATCATCGAGAAAACGATTTTAAAAAATTACCATTTTAAATTTTAAGACTTTAATTAAGTCGAAAGTATGAAATAAAATAATAAAAAGATGTTTATTTGTCCTCAGTCTAAATATACAAAAAAAAGTTTACAAAGATGTGAAAAAATTGACTGTGACACATAAAGACGGACGGGCGGACAGACGAAGGACTTACTTCGAGTCTCACTATAATAGCTCCTTTTTTCCCTTTAGGTGCGGAACCCAAAAAATCAAGAGCGTTTATTCGCTTTAGGTAAAATATTGTACGGAAAATTACCTTAGTAACTAGCAAGCATTCCCATCTGACCGAGTTTCTGTGTCCGGACCTAAATTCGCTTTGTTCAGAATATCGTGTACGTAACTCAGTTTACAAATCGTAAGGATAATGTAACGTTCCACAATTTAGAATATTTGGATTGGTGGCTCTTATGGGACAACGGAAGGAGCTGTAACACAAAATTTAATAAAACATGCTATAGTTTTTCAGCATTTAATCAATAAGTCCTTTTCCAGTCGGACGCCTCTGTGGCAAAGTGGTAGAGCGCTCGCCTGCTAACCTAGAGGTTGCAGGTTCAATCCCCGCAGTGCACAATAATTTGTGTTCGGTTTGAGTGCTTCGCAAGGCACATTATGGGGGGGTTATCTTATCTCCTTGCAAATTCATTTTAAACCGTGAATTTGTAATAATTACATTTGAAAAATATACATGTTTCATTTCACTCTTTGAACTTAAGGGCTTGCATTTGGTCTTTCAACGATTTAGTTTTAATATGCTGAGTCAACTACTTATCTGATCAATGTAAAACTTGGACACATGTTTTTTCAGACCTTTGTCTTTCCGTTGTCAGGTCGGTTACTTAATTGGACACATTTCACTCGATAGATTTTATTTTTTATTTATTTTTTTTATTTATAACACTTTTTGCACATACAATAAAATCAATACAAAATATCAAAACAATCAAACATGGTGTACAAAGGCGGCACTTATTGCTAACAGCAATATCTTCCAGGCAACCTTTGCAAGCAAACAGAAAGATAGTTGACAGAATAAAAAGGAAGGAGTAAATGCTAATCAATGAGGAAAGATCAAGCTAAAAATATATATCTAAATAGACTTATCTAAGACATAAACTTACATATACAATACATGAACATACTAATACATACCTACATACATATAATAAATAAACATACAAATATTATAATACTGCATATTTGAGTTCTACTTTGATGAGTATTCGGCGGAGAAAAATTCCTTCACTTTAATTTTAAATAATTTTATATTTTTCAATGTCTGTATTGACAAAGGCAATCGGTTCCACAGTCTTGCAGCGTGTACCGTAAATGAGTCACTGTAAAAACCTGTTTTGCTTACGGGAATGGCTAGTCTTCCACTATTGAACGTGCGCATTTCACGCCCACGTTCAGTAATAAAGGTGAAACGTTCACAGAGGTACCTAGGAGCGGAGGGATTGTTTATGACACTATGGAGAAGAGAAAGGATGTGAGCATTTCTGCGAAGACGAATAGGGAGCCAATTTAACTGAGAACGGAACACTGAGACATGATCGTACTTACGAAGAGAAAAAATGAAGCGAATACATAAATTTTGAAGCCGTTCGAGTTTATTGAGAAGTTCCTCAGTGAGGTCTAAATAACAAGAGTCTGCGTAATCTAGGATTGGGAGAAGAAAAGACTGTGCTAGCATAATTTTGGTTTTGATTGGCAGAAAACTCTGCATGCGTTTCAATGCGTGAAAGGTACCGTACATCTTTCTACTTAAAGATTCCACATGTGGAGCCCAAGATAGCGTTCTATCAAACGTTACTCCTAAGTTTTTCGCTGTATCTGTGTAAGGAATTACAGAATTATCAAATACAATCCTTGGCATTTGGTCAATGTCAATCTTAGACAACATACGTGAACTACCTATAATGATAGCCTGTGACTTACTGGGGTTTACCAGTAAGCCAAAAGCCTTAGCCCATATCGATAACGTACTTAAATCTTTATTCAAAGAGCAGATTGCTTCGTTAATGCTCTCTGCAGGTGCATCAACATAGAGCTGTAGGTCATCAGCATAGAAGTGGTAGTGAGAAGATAATTGTTTGGCTAGGATGTTTATAAATATTGAGAAAAGTAATGGAGACAAGACGCCACCTTGCGGTACACCTGTTGTTAATGGACACCAGTCCGAACAACGTTCAGTAGCTTTGATGCACTGTTGGCGACCGCGAAGATATGATTCAAACCAAGAGATAACGGCTGAAGAAATGTTAAGTGCGCGTAACGCCCCAAGCAGAAGATCAAAGTCAACTGAGTTGAAGGCATTGCTGAAATCAAGCAAAGTGAGAACTGTGAGGTGCTGCTTCTCCATATTAAAGCGGATATCATCAGTGACTTTGACAAGGGCAGTTACAGTGCTGTGACCGGGACGAAAACCTGACTGTAGCGGATTAACCAAGTTGTTACAGGACAGATATTCACTCAACTGAGTGTGGACAATTTTCTCAAGGACTTTGGATAGAAAAGGAAGTATAGAGATTGGGCGATAATTGCTAAAGGAGGTAGGATTAGTGGTTTTCGGTAGTGGGATAACAAATGCTTGTTTCCATGAGGAAGGAAATGTGTTGGTGGCCATGGAATCATTAAAGAGTTGTGTGAGAGGAGCCAGCAATACATCGAGGATAGGAATGAGCATATCCAAGCCTATGCTATCGCTACCAACCGCTTTTGAGGAAATAGAATGGATGCACTTCTTTACATTCTCAACCGTGACTTCACTGAAACTAAAAGGTTTATGCTCGAGAGTAGGCAAATTGTTAAGATAATTAATGGAATCACATTTGATTGACTGGTCAACGACCGTCGGAGGAGTTGTAAAGAAATTGTTAAGACCATTTAGGTCTATGTTTGCTGGTGAAGACGAGGAAGTTTTGCCTACACCAAGAGTCTTAAGAAATTGCCAAATATTCGTCCTATTACATTTATCTATAGTGGAGTGAATGTGGCGTCTTTGTGCATCTCTACACACTCTATTGCATCTGTTCCTATACTCTTTGAATAAGTTAAAGTTGTCGTCTGTAGGATTAACCTGATATTGTGAACTGGCATGGTCACGTAAAGCTTGCAGCCTTTTAATTTTCAGTGTAAGCCAAGGGGCTGGGGGATGTTTTACTGTGACTGGTCTGAGTGGAGCGTATTTTTGAAAATGATGCCTTTTTAAGTTAGTAATTCGTTTTATGTCTAAACGGCTTGAGTTTTATGTCTGAAATTACTGCTATAACAAGAAAACATGGTTTATTTTCCGATGTCAGGTGAAAAAACTCCTACAGCAAATACTTTTTCGTAAAATCCAGAAAATCCTCGAAAATTCGTTGATTTTGCGTGCCGCTAGCGCGCGAAGCGAGCATTCTAATGTAGACTTTCTGACAACATTCTGAAGTTCAAAATCGTTCAGTAAGATTATCGTGCTCCAGGGGTAAGGCCTTAATATTCCGGCCATTCGATATAATATATCATGCGAAATCATCATTAATGCATCCAATAAAATCGCAAAGCCTAAACTGTGCTATAAATACCATTTCATTGGAGTTATATTAGGTTTTAGAGAATGAAACTTTTACTAAAATAAACGTCGTAAGAAATGTGATATAAAGCAGTCGTAATATAAAAAATCCATCCTCTTGATTTTTTCAAAAGTAACAAATAAATACACTTCGATACCGCGAGCTGAACGGGATAGAAAAGTGTAGAATGAAAGTGTTGGAGCAAGACAGATTTCATAGGCGCATTCTCAAGCAATATCATTTCAGACATTTTGAAACTGTTACTAACATCATCTGAATTAAACTGAACCTCAGTGCAGCTTTTCAAGGTCTCCAGCAGTAGTAGTCGCCTTAAATGTAGTAATCTAAACTTGTTTTCAAGTTCCCCACTTGTACAAATTACGAATTCCGTAGTAAGTTTGTTTACTAAACGTACACATTTACACGTCAAAATACAAATTTGTAAACGTCTGCGATGTTTACATTCTAAACTTATTCAATGTTGTTGTGGTGAAGTTCAAAAAAGGCTGCCAAGTGTAAAGCAAACATAAAGTTGAGGTTCCGCAAATTTATTGTAATAAAATCCGCTTTTTTGCAAATTGATTGTAATAAAAACAGACATTTCGTGTAATTGATTTTTTTTTAAGAGTGCATAAAAAACTTGAGAAAAATCAATTGAAACAAATTTCTATTGAAAAAATACCGCGATTACTGTCACGGCAAGTGCACTACCGCTGCGCTAGTTTTATCTAATGGCCCCTTTTCCACGTACCGTAAAACGTATAGTAAAAGGTGTTTGTAATAGCTTCTGCAATCTACCAAAAAAAACAGTTCGATTCCTTGACCTTTTCATTAAATATTTTCAAGTGCCTGCGGCTTCCAAAGCGCAGCTTTTCGCAGATAAGTGTAAGGAAATAAAATGCTGGCCGTGACTTCCTCAATGACCTATATTGTGTGACGGTATTAAGTTTCATTTTAAACAAACATGAAGTACGCAGGTAATTGACAAAAACATAATTTTCTCCATACAAAAAATAATTCAATTTTTTTTTCTCTGAAAGCAATGCATATTTCAGAAAAACTACATTTATAAAAGGTGGCTGTAATAGCTTCAGCAGTATATCAAAAAAAAATCAGTTCGATTCCTTGACCTTCAAATTGACTTAACCCTAAGTCCACGATTTCGTGATATGGAACCAGTGTGCGACGCCGTCGCCGTTGCCGGTGCCGGTGCCGGTGGATTGCCGGTAAGTGGAAAGGGGGCCAATTTGTAATGCACTCTAAATTATGTGAAGGATGATAACGACGATAGATGTCGCTACATCATATAATTTGTGTATTTATTTAGATTACAATAAAAAAGATATACAAAATAAATAATTATGCAGGTACAGTTCAATTAAAGCTGTACTCAAGTTATACCACGAACGGATAGACAAACGATTACCAAAAATCCGCTCTAAGTTTTTTTTTCTGTAGTAACCCTAAAAACACGTTTTGTATAAAATACGACGCAACGTCAAAAGTTATCTCATTTTCTCGGGAGTTATTAACTTCACAAATTCACGCGGGTAAAGGCAACAATATGCTATCTCTAGCTATAGGTTGGCCTTCGTATACGGGGTGATTTTGTCATTTATTTGATCGCAATGTTTTTGGGTCCTATAATATCTTCCATTAGGGCTGAGGTCGTAGTTTCCAAATGGAAATCCGAATACAGGAAATACGACACTGGTTTATTGGACGCCATTCGACCAAGAAAAAGAATAATAATTTGGCCAAGTGCGAGTTGGACTCGCGCACAAAGGGCTCCGTACCGTCACACAATACGGATACGGAACCCTATAAACATACATATCAACAATATAGATGCTATAGTAATATTAAGGCGACAAAAAACAAGACCCTAAAAAGGTAGCGCCTGACAAACATATAAGCATTCTCTGAGTACGGAACCCCAATTTTATTATTTGTTGTTTTACTTTAAAGTATTTACAACAATGTGACCAAATTTGAAACTTGTATACCGGGTGTAAATAGACTGCTACCATTAAATGAAACCACATATTCTACAGACCCTACTTAACCACTTTTCCCAAGAATCATACCCGCGGCCACCCTTAGTTTAGGAAATAATTTAGTTCCAAACAAAAATGCGTGAACCCTAACGCACCGACATACGGGCGGGTTTAGAGAGAGCGTCGTTCGTGAAACCTGAAGCTGTTTGACGGACGACGCTCTCTCTAAACTCTAAACTCAATTATTTCCCAAACTAAGGGTGTCCGCGGGTATGATTCTTGGGAAAAGTGGTTCAGTAGGGTCGGTAGAATATGTGGTTTCATTTAATGGTAGCACTCTATTTAAACCCAGTACATTACTGTCTTTAAGATAGAGCGAAAATAAATAACGTAAAAAAAATGCAAACCCTTGGGTATAAATTTTTTTTATTTTTGTTATGTTGTCGTGGTAGAAATTATAGTGACACGTATTTTGTGAAAATTTCAACTGTCTACTTATTACAGCTGAAGCTGTAGACCCCTGTGACAGACGGACGGACAAACAGACAGACAGAGAAATCCCGATCGCTACGTGTCTCTTAGTTTAGGTTAAAGTGGACCGCCAATATCAACTCAAGGTTATAAAAGGAGGTCCTCTGTAACTTCAACTCAAACTTGATTCAAGAATGAATTCAAGTGATCACTTTCCCACTTAAGGGCAATGGATCTCACAGCTGATGTTATCGACCATTGTCAACTAACAGCAGTACCTGTGATCATCAGGTTCTACTGCAACAGGCACAGGTCACCCGACATCACGCCCACCTCATCCGACAGACAGTCGGGTCACGAAACCCTAAAACTGTTTCCAGAGGCCTATTTCAGGTGTTGCCATAATATGCAACAATTGAATACCAACTTCCTTCCCCAGATCTTCGAAGCCCGGGACCTGCCCATCAAGGACGTGTCCGGTAGCAGCGACCCTTACATCAAGGTCTTCTTGCTGCCCGACCGCAAGAAGAAGTTCCAGACCAAAGTGCACAGGAAGAACCTGAACCCGGTCTTCAATGAGACCTTCCTCTTCAGGTAGGAGACAAGTGAAGGTTCAATACTCAATTGTTCTTAAGGTTGTCCAGAGAAGTTTGTCCTGCTCCAACACTTTCATTTTACACCTTAAATTCCTATCCTGCTCCGTGGTAGCGGGCCGCTCAGAAATCTCGTGATTTCGAGGCGTTGTTATTTGAAGGGTACAGTGCAAGAATAGTACATTACTGCTAAGACCAGGAATTAAGCAATCCTGGACGAGTAAGTTAAAAGTACGAGCCCGCAGGGTGAGGTCGAAGCAAGTATAGTGCTTTTATCAAAAATAAAATGAGACATTTTCATGTTTTTCATGATAATAGTATAATTACTGGGTAAGTAATATCAAAAGTTACTTTCTCATATTTGGGCAATTAGTCATGTTTATTGTTATTGATTTCTTCAACAAAGCATTAGTGGAGTATAACTATAACAGAGGCCGCGTCTGAATTAATTTTGTAATTTATTTGCACAAAACACTTTCAACTAAAATATAAAGCAACATAAATTCCCGCTTTTACGCAACTATTTTTTATTATTGCCAGCTGGGCAAAGGTATTTATCGCCATGCAGCCTTCTTCATAGACAACGCCATCTAGAGGAATGCTAAGAACTAAAAAAAACAACGAGAGATTTTAAGTATTCAATGGTTTTAAATATACCTATAAAATCAATATAAATTATATATTTTTATCATTATTATTTAATAAATAAACATTTGGCTCTTTGAAGCTTTTTATCGTTTTTTATTTATTATAGATGTATATAGACATATATAAAAAGAACAGAGAAAATCAATTCAAGATAGTCGAAAATTATTATTGCAATTACAAAAGATACACAACATTTCTACATTATAAATATGAAATTGTAATTCATTTTATTGTTCTTTATAAGGCGCTTATAACCATATGATCACCAAACTCCTTGGTCTCTTAAAAACATAGACACGTCTAGTTTTCAAATGAAAACATAATGAAATGTACCCACTCTGTGAACATTTGGTATGTAATGGATTTTCATACGAAATTCCTGGACAGTTATTCAGATTTCCTGGACACTTTTAAATAGCTCGCCAAGATGAAGTATTTTCTGATAGGTCTTTACAGTATGTAATGGTAATATTGAGAAAATGTAAGTGCAACTGAATGCATACAGAATCAATTTTCATTCCTAGTCGTTTTCTTGACCTTATATGTCAATCTTTTTGTAAGTTTGGTGAATGACATCTTGTAGTACTTCGTTCAAGGAACGTTTCTGCATTATTATCTCAAAATCGGAAAATGTTCAATGAGTATCTTCTTGCACTTCATTTATTATTTTGGAATTAAGAGGATGGATTTTTTAAATGACGGCCGTGTTACGACGTATATTTCGATAAACGTTTTATTGTCTAAAACAAAATATAACTCGTATAAAGTGGTATTTATATCATAGTTATGAACCATCTTTGCGATGTTATTCGATACATTAAAATGAAAGCCGAAATATTAATTTCATATAGTGAAGTATGATATGTATTTTTTTCAAATGTAATTATTACAATTTCACAGTTTAAAATGTATTTTCAAAGAGACAAATCGGGATGACCTCTCCTTAACCTCATTGCTTACGGAAAAAATATTACAATAGAAGTCTATTTTTATTTATTAAATAGTTCCGTTTGTAAGTAGCTTAATAAATTTATACTGTAAGGTGTGACTTCTTGACAAAATGTACTAAAAAAAAATTATCTTGTTCAAGTTCAACTATATTTTATATTTTATCAACTGATCTCACGGGGGGTACAAAACTCGAAAACTATAATTATATAGAAAAAAAATTTAGCCAAATGGAACACGCTTGGTTTGGTAAGAATTTTATTCTGATATCGAAAACCTGGCTTGAACTTTGATAACATCTGCTTTAAGGTAATAAAAAATAGGGTAGGCTTATTTCATATCAGTAGCCGAGGCGAGAACCGAGCGAAGTGGAGCGGAGCAAGGCTGGGCGAGGCAACCCCTGTAGTTTTAACAGAATTCATGAAATACGGAAGAATCCTACTTTTTTTTCAACACCTGTAGTAGATTTTGCCTACAAACTCCAGCTTAAGGGCTTGTATTGGGTCTTTCAGCGGTTTTTGTTTTAATATGCTGAGTCAACTACTTATCTGATCAATGTAAAACTTGGACACGTGTTTTTTCAGACCTTTGTCTTTCCGTTGTCAGGTCGGTTATATATCTAATTGGACACATTTCGCTCGAAAGATTTTATTTTTGAAAATGATGCCTTTTTAAGTAATTATTTCGTTTTATGTCCAAACGGCTTGAGTTTTATGTCTGAAATTACTGTTGTAACAAGAAAACATGGTTTATTTTCCGATGTCAGGTGGAAAATCTCCTACATCAAATACTTTTTCGTAAAATCCAGAAAAACCTCTAAAATTCACTGATTTTGCGTGCCGCCAGCTCGCGAAACGAGCATTCTAATGTAGACTTTCTGACAACATACTGAAGTTGAAAATCGCTCAGTAAGATTATCGTGCACCAGGGGTAAAGCCTTAAGAGAATAGGTTCCGATTGCATTGATCGCTGTTACTCCATGCGGAAAGACCCGCAGTGCGAGAGGGACGAATTCGGGAAAAGATCAAAATGACGACCTTTATCAAGAATTTTATTATTTAAAAAAAAGTTTTTATCAAATACCTGTTCCGTTCAGAGTTTAATAAAGTTTATACAGAATTTTAATTAATATATAATATTATATGATTTTGCTCAAATAATGTTAAAACTCGACATGAAAACTTTTTTTGGAGTCATCTTTGATTTTTTTGTGATTCAATATTGGAATGACGTCTGAAGATTCTGTTTCGATAAGAGTGTCCATTATTTTCTCCTTACAGAAGGCAATTTTTTCTTTTCAAATATCTAGTATTGCTAGGTTCTTCAAACAAGGAAGAATAAATTATGGTTTTTCGGAACCGAGTCGCATTCAAAACTCAGTTGTAGACTGTGCTTATATATTATATTATATTATCCATCCGGGTGTGACACCGTTACTGTTGAAATTAAACCCTAATAACTTTATAATAATATATTTTATCGAAATGTTTTAATAGGTACAATACTTTGACTCGAGAAGCGAGCAGACAAGAAGAAGGTGGCGCTACATGCGGCACACAACAGAAACACTTTTTACTTATAATAAATTAAATAGGCTTCGTTCAGGTTATGATTTATGTCCAACAGTTACGACATTCTTGAGATTGAGATACTCCGCAGACGGACAAACAAGATACCGAAAGATCGCCATACTGATTTCTATAATTTTATCTATGCTAAAACTGTTACGGGTCACCAATTTTAGTATTTATTTCCACCTCAAAGACTTGTACACTTAGCTTTCATAATAACCCCCAAGGTTCGTCTTCAGGGGGCTTTCTGAATGCAAATCGGGCTTTCCGATTTGCATCTCAAATATACGGAATCTAGGTTTATGATTATGACGCTATTTGATTTAATCTTTAGGGCTTGAAGTCGGACAAATCAGTTCAGGTGTCATTCCCCTTTGTCACAGAATCTTGATTAAACGCAGACGGCACGTTTTAGTGAGATTTCCGTACAACTTTACCGGCTTTACCTTCGTACAGGGCCGTATTTTAGGGTGCGGAGGCCTCTGGGCAAGAACAAAGTATGGGCCCCCGATTGCTATTTTGCTATAAATTTAACATGTATTAAATTTGTAAGGCTCTTCAGCAAAATAACAAAATGTTTAGGCATAATTAGTGTTTCGAAAAAATTTCATGTTTTATAACTATTATTTTAATTACTATAGGTACATTTCAAAAGACAAAACCAATATGAAAAGAAAGAAAAAAACACCGTAAGCCCAAAATCTTTATGCAATGTACCGTATTTATGTATGTTTAGCTTAATAAAAATATATGTATGCGGCATGTAGTATATTAGAATGTACAGCATTAAAAACTTGTGGAGGCCCCTCTTGTGTGGAGGTCCCTGGGCTTCAGCCCTTGTTGCCCTCCGGCCCTGCCTTCGTACCTCCAAGATAAGACAAAATGACTATTGTACAAACCATTGCTATATTTTCGTTAAAACTTATACAGTTATAATATCACAAGAAGCAAACAAAATGGGCAAAATAATCTTAATTCAAGCTTTCAAGTACTTTGGTACCGTGTTCTGTTTTTTCAACCATAAAATACTGTAAGAGCGTCTTCTTCGCGAGTAAAACTGACAAAAATAAAAAGTTCTTTTCCTTTTACCAAATAATATAAATATCAAGTTTTGCTGCTAGAAATGTCTGCGTAGAATAAACGTCAAAATTAACGAAGTTATTAGGCGTAGGCAACGAGCTATGGCGTAGGTTACAAAATTGGACTACCATAAATAAAAAGTGTTTAAAATTTTAGTGAGGAGCCCGGCCCGGCCTATTTAGTTTTTTTGTTTTTCGATACATTATAGTGGCCTCGAGTAATTCTTAACCGACATAGCCTGTCGAATCAGTAAGTTGAATTGGTAGTGGGCAGGCTTTATTTGTCGCCGACAGATGGCCTTTGGGGCCAAAGGGCGTTAGAATGGAGACCGCGTACAGCAAAGCTTAGCGTAGGCCGACTTCGTGCCCGCTGGACCGACAACGACGACTAAAGGATGTTACGGGTGGCGGCTGGATGAGGAGGACGGAGGACCGCCAAGAGTATTCTTTGACAAAAAAATATTCTTTGACAAAATTCTAAAATATAAACGATCAACGTTTTACCGGAATCTTTTTAGTGGGAACGAAATTATGCACTAAGTAGCACCACTAAATCAATACAACCAGAAGGCCAGCTCCCATACCACCAGCGATTCTGGGCACACGCACACATAGACGCGTACTTACAACGATCTCGGTAGACTCGTGCACTGGCATTCGACCGAATCCTACCGAGATCGTCGTACATACACGTCTATGTGTGCGTGCGCTCGGAATCGCTGGCTGTACGGAGCTGGCCTTCTGTATGTATTTATTTTGTGGTAGCACCATGCGAACTGCGTGCATAGAGGCGCGCCACGTTCTAAAATCGATTTATTGCTAGTGCTACCAGAACATATTTTGGTTGCTTATACGTGGGACGCACTATAAGTTTCCGGAATGAATATGAAAAAATACTATTAAAGGTACAAAATTAATTTATTGTTTTTCAAAATAATATCCCTTGGCGTCTATGCACTTTTTCATTCGATCAAACCAGTTTTGAAAACTTTTGTGCCACTCCCCTGTGGTGACCTCTGAAACGTGTTTTTCATACTCCTCGACAGCCTCTTCTGGTGATGAAAATCGTTGACCGCGTAATTGGTTCTTAATTTTTGGGAACAGAAAAAAGTCACAAGGTGCCAGGTCGGGACTGTATGCAGGATGACTCATGAGTTCTACATTTTTCGTCTTCAAAAAGTCGTTTGTCTGTCTGGCCGTGTGAGAACTAGCATTGTCGTGGTGCAGGATGATACGGCGTTTACGGTTATTTTTACGGAGTTCGTCAATAACTTCCGGCAAACAAATGGTCGTGTACCAGTCACTATTCACGGTACGACGATTCTCTAAAGCAACAGTAGCCACGTGTCCAGTTTTATTAAAAAAAGAAGCAATCATCCGCTTAGATGCACTTTTCACGCGCGCCACTTTGGTTGGTTTCGGCTCATCTTGAAAGACCCATACGCTCGATTGCTGCTTTGTTTTGGGATCGTAGCAATAAATCCATGTTTCGTCACCTGTTACTATGTCCCACACCAAATTTGACGCACCTTCGTTGAATCTGGTAAGCATGGCACTGCACCAAGTGACGCGGTCCGTTTTTTGAGCCTCGGTCAAGTTGTGTGGGATCCACCGCGAGCACAGCTTTCTCACACCCAAATGTTTGTGTAGGATTGATTGTATTTGACTCATGCCTATTTCTAAGGATGCGCGAATTTCATGGTAGGTCACATGCCTGTCTGTTTCAATCATCGGCGCACAGCATCGATGTTTTTGTTGGTCACAGCGGTGGACGGCCGACCATCGCGAGATTCGTCACTGAGATTGATACGACCACGCTTGAACTCTGCAAACCAGCTATAAACAGTCGTCTTGCATGGTGCTTCATTTCCAAAAGCTGTTTCAAGCCGAGCGATGCTCTGTTGAGCTGTCAAATTACACTTAAAATCGTAGAAAATCATACTACGAAAATTTTCCCGAGTTAAATCCATGTTGATGCAGACACACAATTTTTTAAATGGCGCCACAAGGTAAAAGCAAAAGACAGTCAGATGAAACAAACTGCATTCTACAGCCAAAGAGTTCTATTTTCAAATGTTGCAATAAATTTTTAAATATTGTTTATGTAAGTGGCCAGTTCCGGAAACTTTTAGTGTTACCTATGTATCTCTGAAACGTGACACTTCACTAGGTTCCGTCGAATAATGTTTCTTGTTTGTATTGATGTCAGCTATCGATTTTTGGCAAATTATCTGCGGCTGAAATTTAAAAAATAATTAAATGGAATGGTAGAAAGTGGCCAAAAACTTCAAACCCTTTTAACATTGCTGTTTTCTTTTTGCAATTTGCAAAAGTTAAAGTTAATTACAGACTTTCATTATTAGTTTTCTAAGAAATATCTTCCTTTTAGGTCAGAGAACGGCGCTTAAAAGTTAAATTGCTATGCTTGTCTCATCACTTAAACTCAAAATTCAAAAATTTAAATGAGTTTGAAGGTTTATGAAGGAAATGAAAACTTAATTTGTCAAATGATTAATGTAGAAATTCACACGGTATGAATAAAAAAAATGTGACGTTATCTAAGATTTTCCATATTGTTATGGGGCCCAGCATAATTTTCTACCATTTTTTTCGAACAAAATATTTTTTTCTGTTATCATTAATTTTATACAAACTATTAAAAACAAACTATTACCCCTCTTTTCCCGAACATTTAAACTTTCAAATTTAATAAGGATTGAAAACCTACCTATATATAGAAACTTTGTTTCAAATGAGACCACAGCGGCATGGTGCCCAGAACGCTAGACATTTTGTCTTTGAATTGCCAAAGTTCGTTAGTTGGCCGAGGGATGCGCAATTCCTTTACAAGTTCGTGGGTGTTTTCAATCAATCATTTATATTGTTAATTAATTTTATTTGATTATATTTAATTAAAATTGATTTTGATTTACCCATAAAATGGGAATTGTAATATATGTTATTATTATAGACAAGAAATAATAATAAACTTTAAGAAAACAAGACATATTTCAGGCCTTACTGGGCCCGGCATCAGTTGAAATAATAATTGTAATATAGATATATAATTCAAAATCATATTTCAAGTTGGAAAAACAAGCAAAAAATATCTTAATAATGTGTTGGTTTCGGTCCCGATACATTTTTTTGTCGTTATAATCGCCATTAGTAACCTTTTAAGGGTCCGTATAAGGCTAGATGCACAACTTCAAATGAGCGTATCAATAAAATCTTTAAGTTCACTCGATAGAAAAATATTACGAAGTTAACTCTAAATTTCATGTTTTTTGAGTGTTAACCCGGCGAAGGTGAGGAGGGGTCAATATTACCCTGCTCATTTTCAAACGTTTGCAATTTTTTGTCACGTGGTCGTATGTTATTAGTTGTCTCAATAGCCGTCGCTAATGATGCCCCCGGCCTGTCACACACCGTTTTTCAGTCGGCCGACGTCTGAGAAAAGAGTTACACTTGCGCAAAAGTACAATAGGGTAAATTTGACCCTGCATCATACGCGACGTAGTACTTTTGTGTCACTCTCCTTGGTTATTTTAATCGATTATTAATGTCTTTTTTGGTGATATTGGTCAAAATTAACTATTAGGAGCTCTAGGTGGAACGTATACATTATATTATGATGGAAACCGATAGCGAAGACGACATGTCCGACGGGAGCAATATGGAAGATCATGTGTGTGAGCGGAGTAACGACAGGGATACTGAACAGAAATTTTATGATATAAGAATAAGAGAATTTAGTGTCGAACCTGCACAAGAACCTGCTGTCAGAGTACCAGGTATACCGAAAAGGTGCCAAGTGTGTCTTTATGCTAGGCATCGCAAAACTAACCATGTTTTTGAAAGAACATATACATTTTTGCGGAGCACACCGTTACCAACCAAGAATATAGCACATGAATGGACGATTAACTAGTTTGTAAGACTGATTTTTGTCACTTTTCTAATCTCAAAGAATTGATCTTGTTTATAACTAGCATAAAGTTTAAATTAAAAAGAGAAAAACTTTACTTTGTATTTTTTTAAAGTTTAAAACGTTGAGTTCTGCCAAAGTTGATTATTTTGTACGCATTTACTAAAAAATATATAACTTTAAGATTTGTACCGTAAAATGTGTTTTTTTAATGTTAAACGTTAAAATAATATGTGTTATTAAAATGTCCAAACATAAAACTATACTAAAAAAAAACAAAGAAACATTAAAAAATAAAAATTAAATGTAGGGTCATAATGACCCTCCTCATCCTCGGCGTGCGATTCTGCACCGCATTCTCGCCGGGTTTAAGAACCTCCTTAAATCATAAAGCCTTGTATTAAAAATAAGTGAACAAATGACATCGTCGGCTCGTCTTAGAATATTTTAAAAATTGCATCAGAAGCAGGGTTATTAAATAAAAACGCACATTTTTGTGGGTGTTTCTTGGTGGTCGTAACAGCCAAGACTGAGAACGCGCTATTTTAAACTAAAAGGAAACGTCGTAAGTTCAGTTTTGATTGATGCAAAATGAGGTGCTCAACCTGGCCTTATATGCAGCCTTAAACATAAGGTAATTATCTTCAATTTCACTTGAGGCAAACGAAAGTGCAAAATGGAGGTGTTCACTTTAGCGTATACGAGCAATACTTTCTTACTGTAAGCTATTTTTAAACTCCTTAGGACCGAAAGTTCTTTTCATCCGAAAGTTCTTTTTGTCGAAGAACGAAAGTCTTTTTAGGGTTCCGTACCTAAAACGGTAAAAACGGAGCTTTTATAGGATCACTTTGTTGTCCGTCTGTCTGTCCGTCCGTCCGTCCGTCTGTCTGTCCAGACCCTTAATCTCGGGAATGCGTGGAGGTATCGAGTTTAAAATTAAAACCATATACTCAAGTCTACAGTCCCTTGAATCTGTGAAAGATCTAACTTCCGAGTTAACGTAAAAAAAAGATACGGCCGTTAATGCTGCAAAAATCGTATATTTTGACACTCTCAAGGGAATCAAAATATATAGGGTATTATTAATTTGGCAAGTAATACCATCTTATACTACCTATACAAGTATAGGGAAAAAAATAAATCATAAAAAATATAGTCTTTAACGGAACCCTCAGTAGACGAGTCCGTTTGGCACTTGTCCGGTTTTTTTTTAAAAACTGTCTGTCTGACCATCCACTTCAACTGAACAAAGGATCTTGTTTAAAAGCAGTTGTAATACTAGTCCCTCTAATTTTATTTTGCACTTTCTTTCCCAACTGGGTTTCATTTACAATGGCTTTGTG
The DNA here is from genome assembly GCA_910592155.1 of Ypsolopha scabrella. Classification (NCBI taxonomy): domain Eukaryota; kingdom Metazoa; phylum Arthropoda; class Insecta; order Lepidoptera; family Ypsolophidae; genus Ypsolopha; species Ypsolopha scabrella. The sequence continues at coordinate 9,983,431 of OU342972.1, read as the reverse complement.
GATGTCTGTAGATGTCCCAAGAACGAAGACCGGTTGATTTGAAAAACTGATCGAAGGAGTACCGTCTTTACAAGCATCTCTTGACCTTCTTCTTTTCTTCCCCAGTGTACCATACGAAGAGCTCCGGCAGCGCTTCCTCCAGTTCTCTGTATACGACTTCGACCGGTTCAGTCGACACGACCTGATCGGCCACGTGGTGCTGAAGGGACTGCTGGAGTCCGCCGACCTGCATCAGGAGATTGAGTACACCATGAACATCCTCGCCGCGCCACAGGTCAGCCACGGAAGCCAGCTGTCTAATATTGTTTTATTTATCGTTTACCTATTATAGGATACCGAAGCAAGCTGGGTTTTGTGCTTTTTTCTACCATCCTGGAGACGCGTTTTGGGCTTAAGGGCCTTTGTTAAAGACTACTCTTTCAATCATAGCCAGACCAATAACGGCTTAATGCACTTTCAGAGACCGGCAGATTTAAACCCGCAACCACTAGATTAGAATTCCAGCACTTGACCACAGCGGAAGAAACGGTTTTTCGTGACACGTGCGTCCATCTGTCCGTCCATTAATCTATCACAGCACTTTGATAAAAAATATGTATTTTATGTTTGAAATTCTTTAGTATAATTTAGCATAAGTAATTTGAGAAAATATTCTGTCCTTTTATTTTTAAAAGTATGCGAGCGGAAAATTGGATGATTCATACCTGACCTGACTTTTATATTTTAATGTTGGGAACGTCACAAAAAATAGTCGCAAGGAAACTGTTCTATGTTCGAAATAAATAATAAATGTTTTGTTACTTTTGTCATGATTCATAATTTTAAAAAAAGATATCGGCCTTCAAAACAAGCACTAATACTCCGGTGACAGAGACGACGCTCTACGAAACTTATGTGTACATAGCCTATGTGCATTATTTACCGCCGGGAATATGTACTGTCTATTATCAGTCGCAAGTCACGTTACGTAGATTGGCCATTTTTTCTAATTTTGGTAACCAAAAAAGAATATGGAAAAAGACTTGTTTTTTACTCTGGGGGGTTCATTTTCAACCTGTATAATAGTTTTCCTGTTTTATGCAATGCCAATGCAGTTTTATAGTTTTCGAATATGATAAATGTTATAGAGGAATTTCATAATAAGTGAGCTTTTCAGTCCAGTGAATGCATTTGAATTGGTATGCCTACAGAATTTAACACAATAGTAACCTTCAACAACCAAATCAGTTTTATTTCTACCATCAATGCCTAATACCCTCATTAAGCTTTGTATCAAAACCCTTGAAACCTTTCTTACCTTAAGAAAGGGAAAAGGACAGGTCTTGAGAAACCATTAATCACTCTCATCACGTTCTATATTGCTCTTTGTTGCTCTCATTCCTTACAATTCTGGGCTTGTTCTTCTTCGTACCTTACAGTCAGCCCAGTAAGTTGCTGAGCTGGAAATGTATTATTCTGCCACTGATTGCTGTTGCCGTTTTCGGACTATTTTATCCAAAAAATTATTCCTATATTTCACAGAATATTTCTTACTTTTTGATTTACCGTCCATCTATCAGCCTGACTCGTCCACTGCTGGACATAGGCCAAGATGTTGCCACTATTGGCAGCCCTCCTGAAACAAAGTATTGGAGAGCGTGGTGCCGAAACCCTCGCAACAGTGACGCCGCTGCTTGTTACCAGTTTGTTTTATATAAAGGCCGGCAATTAGGAATGGATATACCGCCATATATCGGTCCAAGGCACGATGCTCCAACTGGGTGCCCGTTAGAGGGCTGTCCTCTTCTTCTGTCCCAAATAACACCGGGAGTGTTTGCTAGTAAGACGGTGGCACATCCACAGTCGAGCCCAACACCAACTTTACCTCTTCGAGTATCAACAAAAAGTCGGTCAAATGTACGTCCAACCGCTCAAATGACGTCATTGAACAATCGCCATATTTTACTCGGGATATCTGTGTAGTCCGTGAAAGTTGGCGTCATATATAATGCATATGCGTAGGTAGATGAACCGTTTGAACAAATATAAATTTGACACGATTCCTGAATTTGACGTCATCGAGTTTTTATTATAATTTTGAACGAAAAAAACATGGAATTCTGATTAATGTTGAAAAATGACCCCACTATAAACTGTGTTGAACAAGTTTAGTATGGCGACGGCTCCAAAAGCATACACGGTGTTTTTGAGTTGGCCAATCGCAGCTGGCCAGTGTCGCATGACATACAATACGAACCAATCATGAGCTTTTTTTTCCCTTTTGAGTGGCTGTCAATGTTTTTGACAGTTAGAAGTCATGGCTTGGCTATAAGGATTTCTGTCGCTTGATAGAATCCTAAAAAGCTTTTCCTTGACAATGTTGGGCTCTAGAGAGTAGTGGCTGTACAGTGTACACATTAATTTTGTATTTCCTTTCGACTTCGACACGGTACGAACAAGAAATAACCCAAATTTCGCCGTAACAAGGAGCTCGAAGGACACTCGTTAATCTTTATCCATGAAGACCTTCACGAAAATCTTTCAATGCTATTTTTCACACTTTAACAAAAAAATACTGATAAAGGATAATGTATAGATTTATGGTACTTTGTTCAGGTGATGATCGTGCAAAAGCTGAGGTTTTTTTATTATGTTGATTTCGTGATAAAAGATGACCTTTGAGCATTTGAATTGCTATTTCCATGATTTTTTAAATAAAAATCGTTGGGCTAGCTATTTTACTCCGTATTATTTTACAAGGCGCGCTTGATCGGTATCTACTGTTCTTAAATTTTTTTAATAAAAATCTTTGAACTAGCTATTTCATTCTTCTTATTATTTTATAAGGCGTGCTTTTTTGTTTTTCAGTTTTTAAGGAAATTAGTATTAAAAACTCATATCTGTACATTTGAATATCATTGCAATTTTTTTATTGAAGTGAGTTATTAATATAGTACTGAGGCCATTTTTTTTCTGTTATTGTATAATAACCACTTAATGGATTTGGACGCAATTTTCTTCAATATCACCGTAGTAACTTGAACTATAAGGATTGTTTATAAACTAACCGCCACGCCGAAAACTGTCTGTTTTTATCTTACGCGCAAATAAAAGACACATTGATTGAAACGCACTTCCAAACGAGCGAAGCCATTGGCAAAAGCAAGTTGATAATATAACAACGTCACTATTGATGTTAAGCATTGAGAAGATTCCAGAAAATTTTAATCACATCTCATACAAAATACACTACAATTTGAATACCGACACGTGCTGTAAAATTGGCTTTGTTGTCAAATAAACACACCGATTTGGGCGGTTGTTATTCGTTTACAAACATTATCAGTTGACAGCTAGCCAATATTGTCTTTACGTCGTACAATGGAGCCCACATCAAGCTATACACATTGAGTATAAGCTGACCTCTCATTGTACGGGAAGCCTATACAATGAGAGGTCAGCTTATACTGAGAGTGTTTAGCTTGATGTGGGCTCCACTGTACATCGTACACAACGTTTGAAAATAAATTTCATTACATTGCTTTATGTATTAAGTGCGCCTTTTTGTACTTATTTTTTAGTGCAATAAAGTATTTTTGATGATGATGATGTAAGCAAACGGCTTGCCTCAACAAATGTCACCGTCGTCGCATGAGCATCTCGCCCTGAAGATGATCGGCTACCCCGATTATAGTATTTATTGAAAGAAAGAAAGAAAATAAATAAAAGTTCATTTATTGTGAAAACAAGAGAAAAAAAATAACCTAATTAGACAAGTCATCTGCTCAGCAATGCTGTCGGATTAAAAGTAATGATCCGAACAGCGCTGATTTTCTTAGAGCTTGTCCAGATGCGGCGTTGTATACGCGCGAGGAACAAGACCGTGTGTTGCATCCACATAGCGCGATGTACGCGCGTGGGTTTGGTGTAGAACTCAGTGAATATTCAATATGGATTTGGATCGACCGGTTGAGTTTTGGCTTGCAAAATTGAAAAAACCAACAACAGTTTAGTATGATCAGGCAAAACTAAAACTATTACTTTCAATTAAAATTCATTAATAATAATTAGTTGTTTTGAAATAATAAAATTGGTATTGGCATAACCAACAGATGCGATATCATATCCCATATTGTGGGTCTTCTTCCCACTTCAATATTTAAAAATTATTATAGAAAACTAAAACTACTACTTTAAATTAAACTCATGAATGTTATTGTTTTAAAATAATGAAATTATCATTGGCTTATGCTTATGGTTACCCAATAGATTTCATATCTCATATAGCCAGTCTTTTTCCACTTCATTAATAAAAAAATGAGTATCGAAATCATGCTCCATGTTCCCTTGAACACGGCTGTTCATACATACATACATAAGACATACAGGTTCCAAGTACTTCGACTCGCGCGGGCTTCGCGCGTATACGCGCGTAGTCGAGATTCTTGCGTAGAACCTGCGAGCGCGTGAGTGCCCGCGATTTCATTGCTCGCGCGATAGCTCGCGCGTAGCATGTGGATGCAATGTACGAGGCATGCCTTTTAAGTTTTGTCGTTTGAAGAAACAAAAACAACTGGAACCTAATAGTACTTTTTATTGTTTTTCAAAGTATTCTCCACGTAGTTTACAACACTTTTCCATTCGCTCGAACCAGTTATTAAAACATTTATTCCACTCCAAAGTGGGGGTCTTCAATATGGCTGATTTGAAAGCGTCGACTGCTTCTTCACCGGACTGGAACCTTTGACCACGAAGAGTTTTCTTAATTTTAGGAAATGTAAAGAAATCGTTAGGGCTTAAGTCAGGACTGTATGGAGGATGGTCAAGAATTTCTACGTTTTCCTGCTTCAAATACTCAATCGTTTGATGAACGCTGTGTGAGCTTGCGTTGTCATGATGTAGTATGATGCGTCGCTTTGGGTTAGATTTCCGAAGTTCGGCGATGACTTGTGGTAAACAAACTGTGGTATACCACTCTGCATTAACCGTTCTACGATCTTCAAGTGCAACTGTCACAACATGCCGGGTTTTTGCCACGAACGTAGCCACCATCTTCTTTGAAGTGCTTCGAGAGCGAACGACTTTAGTCGGCTTTGGTTCGTCTTTGAAGACCCAGATTGTGGATTGTTGTTTGGAATCAGGATCGTAGGCACAGATCCAAGATTCGTCACCACTGATGATGTCGTAGACGTGATTTGACTCTCCTCAGTTGAACCTTTGAAGAGTTTTCTTACACCATCTGACGCGGGCCTTCTTATGATCGTCGGACAGCAAATGCGGGATCCAACGGGAAACTAGCTTTCTCACACCAAGCGCCTCATGCAAGATCTTTTGAATGGTTGTCCCTGAGATGCCTAATAACGCCTCTATCTCCCGATATGTCACATGACGATCTTCGAGGATTAGATCTCTCACAGCGACAATGTTATCTTCAGTGAAGGCGGATTTTGGACGCCCTTCACGAGATTTGTCACTAAGACTGGTATATCCACGTTGGAATTCTAAATACCAGCGTTCGACAGTCTGCAGACATGGGGCTTCATCATGGAACACAGATGTTAGCACTTTGGAACACTGAATTCGTGTTAAGCCTCTTCGGAAGTTTATATAAAATGATTGCACAGACATTTTCCTTAGTAAGATTCATTTTCGTACGTGACCTGACAGATTCAAAACAACGCTGTGACTAAACAATTGCATTAATCCTAATTCTTTCAATTGTTTTGAAATTATAAATTCACCAAATTTGAATATTGAGCAGTTCTAAAATCAAAATTGGCGGCAAATATGTAAACGACAGAACTTAAAAGGCATGCCTGGTATTGGAGGCTAGTAGTTCGACTACGCGCGGCATGTGGACAAGGTCTATTAGGAGAATCTCTCTTCTCGCTCTTTCGGTAGCATACTTGACTTGAAAGCAAGAAGTCACGTTCGAATCCTGGCCCGAAGTATTTTTTCATAATACTCTATTCACTTGAAATCTGTTTCAATTGATCAATTCCAATTCGTAATACACTCTAAATAATGTTTAGAGTATCCAAAGCGATGGATTTGACTCTAAGTGAATAATATAATCTCAATTCCCCTCAAGTTTCGTTTAATTGTATAATTTATTACAAACATTTAATTCTCTCCAAAATTTATAATATCTTGCTCAGTTTCAACTTTAATAATTCCCAGAAAAGAAAAACATAATATCGCCACGACACGAACCACCGAAGGGGTGATATACTAAATGAACCCGCTTTTCATCGACGATTATTACCCGAACGTGATAGTTGGTGAGCCGTAGTTCAGGCACAAATGGACCAACGGCTTAACGTGCCTTTTGAAGCACGCAGACCAAACATAAATTAATGTGAGCCACGGAGATTGAACCTACGACCTCGGGTTACCGGGCAATCGCTCTACCACTCGGCCACAGAGGCAGTTGATCATTGAAATAACCAATATGGTTTAGGGGGGGAATCCACTGCCGATGCTATTATTAAGGGTTCGAATTCGTAGTCCATAACTTACATAGAAAAAGGCCATCATCACTAGCGAATGTTGGTAGTCTCGCGAAATTCAAGGCAAGGCGAAATCTTGCGAGATCAGTAGGCCTATTCTCAGTCTGTCGAGTTAGCCTTCTCCATCGTAAGAACCCATTTTATTAGTCGAACTGCATACATTTTAGATCTAGATTTAGATATCTCGATTCTATTGATTCTCCGGAATTGTCCCCGGAACTTAGATATTGTGGGGTCTCGCTGTTTACGAAATCTCGCGAGACTCTCGGTTCAAATTAAATTTTATTACAATTTTTCAGTAAAATATAATAATTTATAGGAAAATACCATAAAATATCATGTATTTATTATCTTAATATTTATTTTAAAAACCATAGCATACATCAAAATGATAAGTTAAGTACTTGACAATTGACATCAATCAATTTGTTAGTAGTTTTTAGAGACAAAAGTTGTATTGTAGTACAATATCAATCGGTCTTCATGAGCCACTAGTAGTTACCTGGTATGTACGTAATTAATTAATTAATTAATATTAAATATTTTAAAAAAGAAATATGATCACATTATGAAACTAATTAAAACTTAGGCATCATAACTATTTTTAAAATAACTAGAGGCTACGCCGCAGTTCATTCAAGCGCAACCGCGCTTCCGGTAACACTGTAATGCCCTTCAGCGATATCTCGTTATTCTCGCGAGATCTCGTACGATTAACCCCCGAGATTAATCTCGTTAAATATCGACGAGGTCTTGGCAAAACGAAATCTCGCGAGAACGAGATTGCATTGCCTAGTCGTTACAGTTTGGTAGTGTTTCTGGAAGCCAAGGCCTTTGACACCGTGTCCATTTCGCTCTTATTACGCAATCTTAAGTTCATAGGTATCACATGTCTGGCACTCTCATGATTATTTATAAATCTATCTCATAGAATGACAAAAAAATATCCCAAACCAAATAATATCTTTATTTATTTGCAATAATAGAAAAGTATAACGCAAACACAAACAAAGGAAAAACTTATGAAACGAAATATAATCTTTATTTATTTACAAAAATAGAAAAATACAACACGAACACAAAGAAAAACTGATGAAGCGAAACATTTATGTTCTTTCATTGCTGAATTTTCTAGGCCAGATTTTACCCTCTCTACGCAACTTGCTGAAAAGTGACGTTTTCGATTCGTACGGTCACATTCCGAGATAAGAAAATAATTGCTAAGCAATACTTAGGCAACGAATCAGCCAATTACAGTGCTGCATTTCAAAGTTAAGCTATGTGAAATCGGGGGTCACATTATGATTGGCATTAAGGGAGAAGATGAAGCAAATATAAATAAAATGACATACTTTCGACGATTTTGTTGCAGTAATAGCTGCAACAAAATCGTCGAAAGTATGTATGTATATATAGTAATAGCAATAACCCATAGTTATAAAAAATATATTTATGTTCTTCTAAGGTTTATGAAGTAAATTTGAATTTATTCATTTATTTACTGTAAATCGGCGAATAAAATTTCCTCTGTGATCGCGACGTTCTTAATTTTTCAAAACACTTTTTCTGACTGAGTGAGCAAAATTGACTTTTGTTCACTGATTTTAAGCAACAAAAGCGCGCTTTTTGAGCTAGTGAGGTGAAAATCTTTTTATTTTAATAGTTTTATCTTTCTGGGATATGCAAATGTATATTGTGTCCGTACAGCCATCTTACGTACTCTTTTATATTTTTTCTAGATCGAAAAGCACAAACTGCCATCTTCATTTCTTCATCTATTATATATTAAATTAATAATTTCTTGTTTCTTTCTTCTTAAAATAATTTAAAAGCCCACGTCCACTTTTGATACTTTGATCCAATAGTCAAATAAAAACACAACCACTAGATTTATATTCCCGCCTGAATAAAGGATTTTGAATTTGGATCATGCGTGAATATACGATATACAAAAAATATTAATAGCATACTACTGTTTATTTTCTCGTAATTTTTTACCGAGATCGAAACGTTCCCCCTTAAGATATAATAATGTTACCGGCCAAACCCGATTTTTAGGACAAACTAGTTTGTGCTAGGCCAAAGTAGGTGCGACGACGAGCGAAGCGAGGGGGAGCGTGTTAGATTGCTTGTGAATATAAATTATAAAGCGGAGCGGAGCGAGGCGACGTCTTAAGTTTTAACAAAAATACGATCTTCCCAGCCATATCATGATATCGATCTTAGTTTGGCCTAGGAAAAACTAGTTTGTCCTAAAATCAGGTTTGGCCGGTAACATTATTTCAAAAACAAAACTTGTAAAAAAAACAAGTCTCGCAACTTAGTTCTTCTACCGTAAAAAGTTGTGAGATCTATGTAAATCCAAGTCGGTTAATTTATTCAGCCCCTACTTAAGGGACCTTCTGTCTTAAGTTATGGCATAATTAGCTAACCTAACAACATCTTATAGTGACCGTATCAATATTAAAAATCTTTTATGTTTTAAATAAATAGATTGACTTGGCAATGATAAGGTCACAACTTTTTACGGTAGAAGAACTCAGTTGCGAGACTTGTTTTTTTTACAAGTTTTGTTTTTTCAATCTCACATCTTTTTGTAGATAGTCCTACTTTTTTTCCTTTCCTGTACCTTCTACTTACAACTGAAAATGTTACTTTGTAATCCTTTATATTTATATGGGATTACAAAGTAATTTATGCAGTTTGTGTATCTAGAGCACTGGACCGAAATTGCAAAATATTTTAGTTTTTCCTTGATTTATACACTAAACACTAATTGTATTCCATATTTGAAGCTTCCATGTCCGCTAGAAGTGCTTTAGAGTTTTGATGATCGGTCAGTCACTCAGTCAGTCAGAGAGTGAGTGAGTGACAAAATTGAAAAACTTTGACTAGGTTTTAATTCTCAAACTACTGGTTCAAATTGAATGAAATTTTAAATATGCCGTGTTTACACAATGCCTGCTTGGTTACTGAAAATTCTAGTTTTATCCACTACGAAGTTATAGGGGGGTCGAAAATGGTCTGAACTGCCGTGTCCCCAGACATTACTTTCTTAACACTTTATTCACTCTTACATTTTCTGACAATTTCTTTGACCCCTTTTTAAAAACCGTAAAACACACATCCTCTCATACTTTGCAAAAAAGTGCACTTTTCAATCCTTTGTCCAATATGTTTGTACAACCCTATTTATTATAATCGACAACATTACAAATTAATTGGTACAAAACTAAAAACGATTTCGGGATATTGGCCTTCTGAGCATCATATATTTATTTCAGAATTAAATCATTATCAAATAAAGAGATTATTTAAAAAATTCTAAATTTGATTAACACAGGATTTTAAAAACAATTACCTTCATCCGTATTTAAAAAAAATCAACTGTCATGTCATTGTGACTGTTGACATTGACAGCGAATATAAGCATGCCAATTTTTTTTTAATAATCCTTTGGCAACGAACATCGAGTTTAAAATCCTCAGTTGCGACTTACGTTCTTTTAGAATGAGTGAATAAGAAAACATTAAAATGAGCATTAAAACACACAATAAAACATATTAAAAAATACGTAACCTTTATTATTACGCAGTCTTTGTGACTTTGTGCTACTTGAGTGAACGGTCCCAATATGTCAAAATAAACACCTTCACCAGTGATAAAGAATCACCCACATACGGTGTGCCTCAAGGTAGTGTACTGGGCCCTACTTTATTTCTCATATATATAAACAGCCTTTGCCAAATGACACTCCCAAGTAGCAAAACAATAACATATGCAGACGATACAGTGCTCTTAATTAAAGGCAAACATTGGGAACAGGCACGTTGCAATGCTGAATCCTCTCTAAGACATGTCATGAGCTGGCTCTCACATAATTTATTAACCCTAAATGTAGAAAAAACAAAATTTATCACCTTTTCTCACTACACTAGCACTCAACCCGATCCTGATACATACAAAATCTTGGCTCATCGCTGTAGCCCAGCGGGTGAAGAATGTAAGTGCTTACCCATAGCCCGTGCCTCCACCATAAAATATTTAGGTGTTATCATAGACAGCACTTTAAACTGGCACAAGCACCTGGAGTCTGAGTCTCCCGTGTCCGAAAGCTTATAATGTTTTCAAAAAACTTAGAAACTCGGCGAACCCAGTCATTCTTAAAACTGTCTACTTTGCTTTAGCTCAATCTATAATCTCGTACTGCATTATTGCATGGGGAGGTGCCTGCAAGACAGCTCTTATTAAACTAGAGCGCGCACAAAGGGCCGTTCTAAAGACAATGACAAAAAAACCTTACTTGTATCGTACTGACGATCTATACAGTGATTGTGAGGTGTTATCAGTAAGAAAGCTATTTGTCCTTGCTACCATTCTCCGTAAACACTCATCCCTTAAATTTGAACTTTCTGTAGTCGAATCTAAAAGGAGAAAGGACATAGTGTGCAAAATCATACCGCACAGGACCCAACTAGCTGCTCGTCATTACGCGGTCCTAAGCTCCCGTCTCTGCAACAGGGTAAATAAATTACAAAATATATATTCACTCCCTCTTAGCAAATGCAAATTAGTTACTTGGAGTTGGCTTTTCACTCTGACGTATGACGATACCGAATCCCTACTAAAAGTATTAAAGTAAAATTTAACATACTAAATCATAAAGTAAAATCATACCAAACGCTATATTTCCAGAAAATTATTTGTGACTTCCATCCTTAAACACACATACACACCCTCTCACATACACACAAACCCTCACATACACACACAACCTCACACACCCAACTTCTCTTACCTCCACAAACATTCACACTCCTCATCAGGTTTTTTAACTTATATCTGGCTATGTAGTATTTATTATCTTTTCTTTTATTCTTTAGAAATTATGTATTTGTTGCACGCTATTATTGTCTTGTCCTTGTCTTATCAGCACTGTATTAATACTAATTTTAATTGAATAAACACGCGGTACAGAGCTATAATCTTGTTACAACAGGAAGGCGCTGGTGACTGTAATACAGTGTCACACTAAAACAGATGCCACCGTGACATTTTTATTAATCAATTATAAGACAATTTACAAATAAGCCAGTATATTTTATTAACAAGCTAATTGTAAATAGCACCTATAATATAAGAAATGTGTGTACTGATTTTTTGTAAATTTGTGGCCAATAAATACATTTTTTATTATTTTATTATTTTTGTACTTTCACTATAAATATTGAAAACAAATGGTTACCTGAAATGAAATGATGTCGATTGCTGTAACTGAGATGCTAAAAGACGGCTGTGCAACTTTTTATAGTTATATCTCTCAGGTGTTTCGAGTTAATATACCCGGTGTAAATAGACTGCTACCATTAAATGAAACCACATAGTCTACCGACCCTACTGACTCCCGTTCATTAATTAACACTTTCGTCAGGTTCCGACACTGACAGCAGGACAGCGTAAACAATTTTAAAAGCGTGCGACAGAGATGGCATTAGAACCCGTGTCGAGAGACCCCGAATTTATGAACGCGGCCCTGAACCACTTTTCCCAAGAATCATACACGCGGACACCCTTAGTTTGGGAAATAATTGAGTTCCAAACAAAAATGCGTGAACCCTAACGCACCGACATACGGGCGAGTTTAGAGAGAGCGTCGTCCGTGAAACAGGTTTAGGTTTCCAAACTAAGGGTGTCCGCGGGTATGATTCTGGGGAAAAGTGGTTCAGTTGGGTCGGTAGAATATGTGGTTTCATTTAATGGTAGCAGTCTATTTACACCCGGCATACATATTTTTAATATTAGATCACAAGTCGACAATCTCCAAAATATTTTATTATTTGACTACATCTCTCTAAGGTGGTGATAAATAGCATAGAACCTTGTAACAGTACCTGCGGCCCTATTATGTAATACCGTGTCGGTTGCCATCTGGTTGCCAAACACTAAGAACAGAGATAAAAACTGAACTGTCAAAATTGTCTTCAGTGTATATTGAACTGTTCACGAACTGTGACGTCACTTTAAGCACGAACGTATCCAGATAATCGGAATTCGATAGTGTATCTATGTTTTCAATGTTTGGCAACCAGTTGGCAACCGACTCAAAGATACTTAATCTAGGGGCTGTATCATTTTATTCCTCACATCTAGTTCTCAACGGGATGGTTTCTCAATGCTTTCTATTTTTCCTTAACAGGAAAAGAAGGACCTGGGCGAACTGATGCTGTCCCTCTGCTACTTGCCGACAGCTGGTCGTCTCACTGTTACTGTCATAAAAGGCAGAAACCTCAAAGCTATGGACATCAATGGCTCTTCAGGTAAGGTTATTACGGAAAAAATATATCAGAGAAAAACATATTGAACCGAACCAAAGCAATCGCGCTTCATATCTATTTATTGTATTGTTGTTAGAAAATATATAACAGAAGGGGTTAAATTCATACAGGTATGCTTGCCTCACACCTGTCTTTTAGAGGGGCAGGCCGAGACCATAAATCTCTATCTGCTTCGATTCTGACACACCTCTATTGCTCTTTCTACTTGGTGAAAGTAGAGTTTGTTCTTTCATTTCATAATACTTCCATACCCGCTTATTTACAGCCGGTATTTTTCCTTGCATTGATAATAATAATTTCAAGTAGGTAGTTATGATAATTTTCGTAACAAATGGTCAAAAAGAATAAATAATCACTGCCAATAAGGTAGAAATTCGCTTGCCCCCGTTGGACATTAATTTTACGTTGTCAAACTAATTTCGCCAGCTAGTAATAACGCACATACTACATACAGGGTGTATTAAGAGGAATATTCCTGAAGATGGAAACAAGCTAAAATTCTAAAAACATAACGTAATGCACAGTGGCGGATTGGCCCTAAGGCCCAGTAGGCCCGGGCCAGATACTAGGGGCGGCGAATCGTGGTAAAAAAATACAGATGAAAGATGACAGAGCGGATTATAATTATGAATAAATTGGATTGCGAAGATTTAATTAATGATTTTGCTGCCCTCAAGTGTAGGCACGTTTTATAACATGTAAAGGAAATTTTGTACCTTGTATTTGTATGAGTTAAAACCTGTACCTATTACCTAAATATACTTATATTATGTGAGCTAAGCAAGGGGCGGCTGGTACTACACGGCCTAGGGCGGCCAAGACTGTAAATCCGCCACTGGTTATGTACTCTAAAATTATTTAATTGTGGTTTTATTTTATTTAAAACACAGTTATTAAAAAATGAAAAAAATTAACGAAATATTTCGACTCCTTCAGTGGAGCCGTCATCAGTCGAATAAAATTAAATTAAATAAATGACATAAGAGTATAAAAAGATAAAAGGTGACGTCTGTACAAGTTGAAGGAGGAAAACATAAACTTTTTGGAGATACTAGATAATACTACTTGTAGATGATGATGACGATGATAATGACGATGATGATGATGGTGATCATGGTGATGATGATGATGATGATGATGATGATGATGATGATGATGATGATGATGATGATGATGATGATGATTATGATGATGATGATGATGATGATGATGATGACGATGACGATGACGATGACGATGACGGTGACGATGACGATGGCGATGATGATGATGATGAAGGGTAGGGATTCTTTGATAAGGTTTTTTAGTTTCTGGCTGCCGTGAAAGTAAGTGGTTAATTCAACTTTCAACTACTGTTTCACCTTACGCATCATCATAACATTCACCCCTCCACTGACCGATATTGAATTAAGGACCTGGGAAACATCATACATATGGTCACTTGGTGCTCACTATGGACCAGGACTTAACAGACAGCACTAACTGACAGACATGACGTGACTCACCATTAAACAACTAAATACTGACTACTACACATAAACATTATCACTACCACCATCATCATCATCATCATCATCATCATCATCATCATCATCATCATCATCATCATCATCATCATCATCATCATCATCATCATCATGATCATGATCATCATTATCATCATCATCACCATCATCATCACCATGATCACCATCATCATCATCGTCATTATCATCGTCATCATCATCTACAAGTAGTATTATCTAGTATCTCCAAAAAGTTTCTGTTTTCCTCTTTCAACTTGTACAGACGTCACCTTTTATATTTTTATACTCTTATGTCATTTATTTAATTTTATTTTATTCGACTGATGACGACTCCACTGAAGGAGTCGAAATATTTCGTTAATTTTTTTCATTTTTTAATAACTGTGTTTTAAATAAAATAAAACTACAATAATTTAAGGCCAATACTGGTAAAATAAAATGAAAAAATATTTATTTACTAAAATTATTTAGATTTTCTAAAGCGATGGATTTCTCTATACATCATATAATGGTGAATTAAGGGGGACACACAGTGTTCACAGTGCTAAACTTCAATTTTGCAATTTTAAATAGTATTCAGTTCTGTCTATGTAGAATATGTAGATGGTTTCAGGGTTGGCTCCATAAATTTCACGATGTATATTACGTGATAATAGCGTTGTTGAGCCCCTTAACTCTCAGTATTCCCCATTTCTCTAAGTATGTACTGTAATCCCGTCTTTGATCCGAGATGGATTAGGGCAAGGACCTCCCGATGCCTTTCATGATAAAATGGCTGCCTTTGTTTACAGACAGGTCACTTGAGCTTTTTATGACTTTTTAATAAAAAAAGATGGAGAGTTTTTTTGTAAAAGAATATGCTATCCACTCTCATCAGTAAAATTGAGTGGGTTTGTACAAAATAATTCTAAGAAACGCGATTTCAAAGTCAGATAATTATATCAGACAAATGATAAGTGTACGGTTCTACTGCATTTGGAAATCTGCTGGAAAAGACAGTTAACTTGAATATGGCACCTTGATATTCGTACATTTTAAAAACGTATTTTAGACCCTGTTCTGTGCACGTAAAAAATGTTTATGCGTACCAGCTAAAACTAGCGACATATTATGAAAAAGCGGAAGTTCAAGAGGTGTGTCAGGATTACAGTAGACTAAAATGTTTAATTCCTGTCCATCTCTGTGGATGACAAACTCTGAAAGTATTAACGCTTTGGGTAATTTAGGTTTTATAATCTCCTCTCAAGGTCCATTTGCAATGAGGAGGTTTAAGTTTTGACAGCTAGAACTAAAGAGTTCAGAATAGTGAAAACAAATATACCAAAACGAATTCTTCCCCAGATCCCTACGTGAAGGTGTGCCTCATTTGCCAAGGAAAGCGCATTAAGAAGAAGAAGACTACCGTCAAAAAGAACACACTAAGTCCAGTCTACAATGAGGCTTTAGTCTTCGATCTTCCCTCGGAAAATGTGTATGACATTACGCTACTCATCAAAGTTATTGACTACGACATGTAAGTACGACTTATTTAATACAACTTAAAGTTAATATAATACCGAATGTATTTACTAACACTACATGCTCTGCTTTTCAATCTAAACATTTTTTTCAAAGAGAAAATTGTTTTTTTAAATTCAGTTATTCCTATTAATTTTTAAAGCAATTTTCTTGTGAAATAATAGCGTCAGTACGCCCAATTTGTAATCAAGATTTGTTTAATCGAGATGTCTTTGGCTTTTGCTTTTTGAATACCTATCAACTTAATAGTCAGACACCTGCTGTTTACCGTTGCAACTTAATTATTTATTTATTAAGGAGCTCCAACTGTATACTCTGATTTCAAACATATTCTTAGTTCTATACATTTGTCCTGCAGAGTGATACAAATTATAGGAGCACACAGCCCTCACATATAAATCCGTTACAATTTTCAAAAATAATAAACCTTAATTAAACAAAATTAAAAACATGCCAAATTATATGAGTAACTACAAAAGCAGCCACAAACAAAGCTTCCTTAAACAAATTAAAACTAATAAATTACAAATTAAAAAGAAATACATTAATTAAGCTTAAAGCCTAATTATTTGATTAAAAATTACTTCTATGAGAAAAAAACAAAAAAAATATATAAACTGTTCTCATAACTCACAAAAAACTTGAGTGGGTTTATTCATGTATTATGTAAATCGATATAACAAATTATGTTGTACATGCTTTTTAAAATATTGAACAAAATTAATTCAAAGGATAAAAAATGCCCTTTTGTAATTCAATTATAAGTATGAATCTGCATAACAGCGTAAAACATTTTCCACTTTAAGAAACATAACAGAAAATAGATTGAGAATATTTTAAAACTTCCATGGCTCGAAGCACTCACTTGACAACGAATCGGTTTCGAACTGAGGTACTGACTTTACAATTTAATTTACAAGTCAGCTTACCTAAGCAGTCAAGTACAGTCGCCAACATGCCACGATGTGTCATAGTAGTTCTTGCCACGCCTGCGTAAATGTCATATTCGTGCAAAAACGTATACTGTGAAACGTGTCTGTGTCGCAGGCAAAGTTATAGTACAGCTACTATAAGTTGGTACCCGAACTGAAACTTTGTCGGCTTTTGTTGCACAAGTTAGTAAGACCCAACTCAATTTAGCTTTAGTTGTATGATGAGAAGCACAGACACAGGATGTTTTTTTGTCCGCCACTCATGAAAATGTATGATTCGGGTTAAGGTCCATTTCACATTTCCATACGAGTAATATAAAATTTCCAGCGCCCATTTACCATCTTGGTCATCATTTACCTTTTACCTTTATGCAGTTGAGCACATGTTAAACATAAACCAATTTATCTTAATAAAGATTTATTTGGTTGCATTCACTGAAAAAAATAAGTGTAAATAGAACAAGATCTTGTTAACCGTAAACAACATCTGAACTCCATGTGAGCGCAAGAATATGTCAGTTTCCTGTACTAACTCAACTTGTTTACATTGGAAACAACCAATAAGTTAGTTAATATGGCCAAAAGTGACAAACAAGCCTCTTGATAGGAAGCTATTTGTTTCAGTGTAGGAACTTATTAAGAAAATTATATTGACTTTCCAATTATTCTCTTTTTTTTCAAACATCATGTAAATGTGTTTTTCTTTATTGTAGTTATGCTTCAATCAATCCCACACCAAGTAGAGTGTGCTAAGATGATACAATAATTCAGTATTTCCTTTTCGATTACTTAGTTATTTGGGATTTAAAGGTTTAGAAGAGTGATTTAAATCTTCTTAGCAAAATGATTTATAATTCCTTCAAAAGATCTCCAATTCACTGGCAGTTTACCTTACTGATTTAAATAAAAGACACGAACCACACTTAAGACGGACTGAATGAAGTACCACAATGGTTTAGAAGTCAATAAACGCCCAATCCACCACCCTCATCTTCATGACTGATTGCAAAACGGCAAAAACAAACATCAACTTGTAGATCAGGTGAATCCACAGACCATTCACTGTAAGAAGTCCCCTCGCTTAGGAAATGGTAGCACTGCATATAATGTTACCAATGGCTCACGTAGCATTCACCCTACTACACATTCATAATATTTACTTAACTGCGTTTTTATATATATCAATTAGACTACTCTTTAATGAAAATAAAAATTATCGATTATTTATTGATTTGTATTTCGCAAACAACATGTATGATCTAATGGTATGAATATCTATACATGTATCTGTGTAGTAAAATGGTATTTTTTATTTTTCTTCTAGCTCAACGACGTTTATTCTAAATCGTCGAACTCCCCTTGTTTACGTTTTTGACAATTTTTTTCCAGGCGGCTTAATTTGAACGCTTTTTTCCGATATGCCTGCAAAAGTTAAGTGAATAGGTAATTATTATTTGCTCATAAAATTGGCTTTATGTTTAAAGCTGGTATCCCTATTTCACTAACCCGTCATGACAGTGACAATCAACGGTGCACTGTTAGCCTTTTATCTTTTACAAAGGCGTACCTTCAACACGAACTCTTTTGCACTATTGTTCAACGGCTTTGGTTAATAATACATAATTTATCAAATAATTAAAAAAAATCTAACTGACAACAAACAACATGAGAGACAGCAATAGCTTGACAAGCAGTGATGCCAACATGACGGCAAGGGACAAGTTATGATGAATGGCCTGTAGAACAGTGGTTGGCAAACCTTTTCTGCGAGGAGCCAAATACATATTTTGTTAATGCGGTATGAAAAAAAACGATACAGCAAACATTAATATAATATAATATTTCTGTAAATGTGGAATTATTTGGGAACTCAGCTCTACGTAATGCTTAATAGAATCACAGTTTAGAAATGTTAAAGATAAGCTGCGCTTAATGATTCGGGGGAATTATGTTTTTTTTTACGATTATGCGTAAGTTTGGCAGGCCGGAGTTAAGCATCTCGGGTCCCGTAGTTGGCATGCGGGCCGTACTCTACCCATGACTGATCCAGAATAATCACCATCTATGATTACAATCACGCCAACCGTTCCAAGCCCGAGTTTTTGTTCCAGGATTGGTCCGAACGAGCTAATAGGTTGCACAGCAATCGGCTCCACCCTCATCGGCATCGGCCGTGACCACTGGCTCGAAATGCTGGACAACCCTCGGAAGCCAGTCGCGCAGTGGTACCCCCTGAACAAGAGCCCCCCAGCCAACATCACCCTGCCCAGCCATACCAAGGAGCATGGCGCGTTAAACTGCTTGAATGGGAGGTAATGTGTATGTTAATTCAATAAATTAGAGTGAGTTGACATCGTGAATATTTAAAAAAAACGGTCAAGTGCGAGTCAGACTCGCATACCCAGGGTTCCGTAATTCGCCAGTTTTGGGAACAGTCAGGAATAACTGTTTATGAAAACTAAAAAAAGAATTGTTTGTATTTTAAACAGTACTTTTATTTTGTCATTTTGTTATCCTGAATTTCTCACTCGTTATATGTTTCCTGTAATCTTTACGTAATCGTAAATATTTTTTTTATTTTTTTGGTCCACCAGTTTCGGAAATATGAGGGGGACATGTATTTATTTGTGGTTTTTCAAAGATTTCTCAAAATCCGTGCCAGTAAATATAGTAAAAGTATATATTTTTATAATCAGCTTTTTAATATCTACAATTTAATACCCATATTGCATTTTAAAGATATTTTTTTTATTTTTCTCTCTTTTTTATTGGAAATATAGTAAACGTTTCCAAATTTTTCAACATTTTTTGTGCACCCTAATATCTGTACCTCAGAGGTAGGCAATAGTAAGCGCCAAAATGGAAATTTTACAGGATAGGTAAAAATTGATGGAAAGTCTTATAAGATAAGTTTGTTTCAAATTGGCTATCTTTTAAACTAATGACTGACTTAATGCTATTTATAGGTATATACATATACATACCATCTTGTAGAGCTCGTTCTTGCGATCTCATTGATGTAAAAAAAAGAAATTCTCAAAAAGTGGACTTACTATTGTTTACCTCTGAGGTGCAGATATGTAGGCAAGTGAATTCTATTTTTGTGGAAAATTTCAAATCTTTATCTTTAACGGTGCTAAAGTTATGAGGCTGTGACATACGGACGGATGGACAATGGAGTCTCACCATGAAGGTTCCTTTTACCTTTTAGGTACAACGGAACCCTAAAAACGGACAGGACTCACTTTTTAACCGTGCAAGGAGGCACAGGTTGAGCTTTCGATGATATTATGACTCATCATCATTAGTACTCTTCGGAAGTACTTTCGCGCACGGCGGTCAGCCGAGTACTGGTACAGTCAACAGTGCGAGGACAGACAGTTTCGCAGATCGAATACAAATTGCGGGATTTGAAGCCGGCACGAGAAAGTCAAATATCAACTTCACTTGCAACGTGCAGACCCACGTAGATACGTTTATACACATATATACCCGTATTTATCAAGTACGAATCTGAGAAATGACGTGATATGTAACAAATTATATTCTACGCTCGATTTTATTTGAAATTGTGTTTAAACGGACCTCGTGCGAGTTCATCCACTTGTAAAATAAACAAAATAAATCATCTCGTACACACTCCATCGAGAATATGATTTGATCACTTTTATTAAAAAATATACGAAGTTCAATGAACGAACAGCGTTGCTTTATCTTTTATAAGTTAAGGCCGAATAGAAAACATGAAATATTTCATCTGCTCGAAAAGTAACTTCTTACTTTTTTGGAAACGATGCAGAAAATACGTCAATCAAACATGTGGCCGGAAAAAGTGTAAAAAAATCCATTGTTGACGTGCTGAATGGACAGAAAAATCGATTTGTGTTGATTTATTTTTATTAAAAAGTAATCGTCAACATTCTTCCCTTGGTGAACAGTGTATTTTTTGTTAATGAACTCTTTTGTTTACAGATGAAGAGACGAAATATCAAGATATCGGTAGGAATAAAAAAGAAACCTTGGCAGCCATTTGAAGCCGCAAATCTCGAACCTGAGGCGGACTTGGGTGGAATCTCACGATGCCAAAGTATTTATACATGATTAGAAGAATTAACGGTTGTATGTCCATTTACTGTAGATGACGTAATGTAAGGCATATCGTTATATCCCGTGATAAGGTACTTAGCCTAGAGAGAAGCGTATAGACAGATTTTAAAAAGAAATGAAGTAGTCTTTAGTGAGTTACTTAGTTGCTTGTTACGTAGAAATGAGAATTTATCCATTGATGTTTAAAAACAGTTTAACATAGTTTAGTTGTGTAGTTATCGTATTACACCTGTTTCCTTTGTGTACTCCATAACATATCTAATCTATTCATAAAATGTATGTAAGCATATCTATAGCGCGTATTTTTGTACGGAATTATGTTCTGAAACTTGTCTAGAAACTGTTTCCATGAACATGTTCTGGTCCTAGATAAGGTTTATATATTTGTATACATAGCATATATAATGCTGTTGTCTCTACATACTCATATAACATTTCCAAAGACGCACATTTCAACGTCAAGACTTTACAATGTCATATTTATACATTAAATTATTGAATGTTGTATAGTTGTCACTTTTACACTTTAATTTAAATAGGGAGAATAATGTTATATTAGCCATATCAAACTACTTATAAAGCATTATGAACTTTTTGTACGTGCAAGCGATTGTAAATAATTTTCTTTTTATGAATGTCACGCACTTTAAGCTGGTTTAAATATAAAACATTATGACGAGGCTTCCTTTTCTCTTTCGTGACTTGCGACGGCGCATAGCAGATTTGCTATTATAATTCGGAGACTGACTTTATAAAGTAGAAAAAGGTGTGTGCGCTTTAAAAGTACAAATCATTCAGAATGACTTGACTTTTATAATATAAAAATTGCGATTTTGCAAATTTTAATATGCTTTGAAGAAAATTAATAAACCAGTCCAAAACGCAAAACAAATACCTACAAAAATTTTAATCTATCGCATGAAAATAAACCAATTACAACGCAAAGATAAAGGTCTAACAATCTAACAAAACATATATTTAAGCTTTACATTGATCATATGATCATTGATACATATAATTGACTCAATAAATTTATGCAAATTCTCCACAATTTAAGGAGCCTCGTCTTAAAGATCAGTGCGTTTTATTTTGCTTCAAATCTGTAATTAATTTGCATTTAAAATAATGTAGTTCGATCTAAGACACTGCTTGTACCGAGTAAAGACATTGTAAACCAAAAGTAAGTATCTTACTTTTTATTTAATATGTATAAAAAAATATAAGCACAGTGAATGTTTGAACCATTCCTATAGTGTTGGACAATAAAGTAGAAAAAATATTATTATAACATTAATATTTATTTGAATATTTAAACACGCTTAATTTAGAAACAACGGAACATTCATTCAAGAAATATATATGTCACGATGTTTTGAGAAAGAAAAAAAAATAAAGCTTTAAATCGAGTTTAATATAAAGTAAGAATTAGCGGCCATTTACTTATTTCAAAACGATTAGAGTCAAGGAAACTTTTATCTTTTTTATATAACTACTTTGGATTAATAGCTAGCATTGATTAAATAATTACAAGATTTTTTCCGATTCATAAATATTTAAACCAATTTTGTTCATAATAATAATTAATAAATCCATAAAGGTCAAAATTTTACTTCATTTTGTCCTTTTTATCCGAGTATATACGTATAAGAGATGGCATAACATTTACCTATTATTTAAAAAGAAAATTCAGAATCCAAATTTTTCAAAGGCTTTGTCTATCGGGATTTCCATAAAACATACTGAAATATTATTATTATCTTATAAATTTTATTAAAATACTGATATTGACTATTAAATAACGTAAGTACACATATTTAAACCAAATGTATTGCATGTCATGTAGGGGATATCACCTTCATGTTCTTTATTCTAGGGACTATAAATACTGTCAACTTTTTTACTTTCCATTTATGACTATCCGGATTGACATCTGACTGACTTGACTTTTATATGAATGACACAAGAAGCTCAAAGAGAAAAAATTCGACGATCTTCATTTAACTTCCAAAACTGCTTGCCACTTAGTTTAATTTTAATTTGATAACAATGTCTTCTTTTTCTGTTTTGCAGCCATTTTATTTGGTTTTTGTTTTGTTTTCTGCGTTATTTTGTGTTCTTTTTACGTAATTTTAATATTAAACAATTTATTTATTTACTTAAAAAGTAAGTTATTAATTTAACTGGCCCACAATATGATATGTATGGAAAGGTCTGCGACCAAAATATTAAAATCACCTGCAGTTCGCGCCGACAGTCAAGTTAACTCCGGCAAGACGAATAGAGAGAAATATATGACAGAGATACATGAAAAAGAGAGACAGAGAGAGACATGTACAAACCTGAGTTTTAATACCACTGTATCAGCATTTTTCTCAAAAATACTTTCATTTAGATTTTCACTGAATAAGACAAAGAATATTTAAGGAATATAGTTGTAACCACACAGCCCACTTACTAAAATTAGGTTCGGATGAATGTACCGAACAGTATACCCAAAAAAAAACGTAACAGGGAAACTATCAATACTAATAAATATACGAGTAATATTTGAGTTTCGCACAAATGCGTAGACATCGGCAACAAATTATAATAAATACCCTTAGACCATTTAACACGGGACCTGGCAAAGCGCGACTCTTAGTACTGAAATTATTCTGCCGTTTTCCACGGGAGGGGGGATAAACACGCACAGCACACATTCACTTTTTCCTGCAAAAAATTGATATGTCACACTAAATCAAACGCTGCAACACAAACACAAAACGCGCACAAAAGCAAATTTACATGAACAAACTGTTCATGTACTTCGGCAGAGGGGGATAAATGCGCTTGCCTGGTCCCGTGTTATTTTAATACATAAACTAATACATCAAAAAATTTTAACAACTAGCTAGCCTATTTTCAGGGATTTTCAGTGGTGCCTCCCTGTAAGACTGAAATCAAACATCGCGAGCGTAATTTTGTCGGAAAAAGTGGTTTATCAGTAAAACTTGCAGACTCAATAGTTAACACCATAGTACTAATGACCTGTAGTATTATATCCAAGAATGAAATAATTTGACAGTAACTGTATTCGCTTTTCTGCTGCTGTGGATTTACTTTGCTTCAGACACATATCTCTTTCTAAGCCCGAACGGCACCTACAGATGTGCGATAGAGATAGAATCATATAAAAGTAAGAAAGCTTTGTTTGTTGTCATGAGAGTACAAGTCAGAGTTGCTTCTTGAGAGGTAATATTTTTATATGTAATATACGTATATGTATGTATTATACGTATAATTAATTAAATTAAAATGTTCTAATACTACTGCTATGACTATTGTAAAACTGAAGTCTTTTAATTAGAAACTTTGTACTAAATGTATTAATTAAAAGTATTGTAAGTGAATGTATTGATAATGATTATACTGATTTATGAATAAAATGTTGACTTTTATGTGTATATTTCATTTAATTTGTCTTTCTTTTAGGTAAAAAAAATCCGATACTATAGTATTTTCCGCAACTGTGATATACCACACGAGTTCTTGTGAATAAAGTCTGTAATAAATCAATTTTATAGAGCTGGAAGACTATATCTTCTAGTATTATGGTGAAACAAAAGGTTTATATGGAGTGGGATTTGCTATTCATAAAAAGGGGAAAGATAACATTTTAAGTTTCAATGAGTTATCAGATAGAATAGCAACACTACAGCTAAGAATAAATTAAAGAGATATACTAGATATAATACAAATCTACAACAAACACATCAGGTGCTGCAAGTAAAGATAATTTCTATGAACTTCTAGACAACACTATTTCAAACACAGTTATGGGAGATTTTAATAGCAGAATAGGAGAGAGAAGATCATACGAACACAACATTATTGGTCCATATCCATCCGACACACGAAATGACAATGGCCAAAGGCTAATGGAATTCTGTAGTCAGCGGAATTTCAAAATTATAAATACCTTTTTCAAGAAGAGAAAAGGAAGAAAATGGACCTGGATCTAACTCTGAAACAAAGGCAGAAGAAGACTTTTTTAGAAATCTGAACATTTCCACGATGTCGATGTCATCAGCAGCTTCAATTTTTATTCGGATCATATAATTTTAAGATTAAAAATGGAACTACATAAATAACGTTCTAATCTCAACATTCACTCAACAACCATGAAGTTTGATTTTTCAAATGAACACAAAAATAGACTTTACAATAATGAAATATCAAAAATCAACCAAAGCCTTATAAAAGCTATGGAAACCTTATGAATGCACTCAAGACAAATACAAGATCGTTACAGAAAAAATCACATCCGCAGCAAAAACACATCTACGATACGAAACAAAAAAAGAGGCTCAGCTTTCTGAGGAAACCAAATCAAAAATAAGAGAGAGAAGTATACTAGCATCGACTCCAAACAGAACAGATGAACAGAACACATACCTTCAAAAACTTAATAAATCTACTAAGAAAATGATAAGAAGAGACATGAGAATATACCAAATTAATGCTATTTTGCCATTTCTGGAGAAAAATACGTCTGTAGTCAAACTAGAATGACACCTGAACGCAAAAAAAAAGGATTCCGTATTTGAAAGATAATAAACATATAAATAAAAAGATTACTGAGAGGAAACAGGTCGTATCAGAAGCAACAAAGTTATATGCTAATCAAGCAATATATCAACTGAACCACAGAAGCTTATGGAAACAAAATCTCGTGAAAAGTACCTAACTTGTTGGAAAGAGAAATAGAAAAAGCAATCGATAGCCTACAAAGCAGCTGGATAGATGGTATCAGAAGCGAATTAATTAAAATTGCGAAAGAACACCTAATTGGCCCACTGACACAACTTTTTGATGAAATTATAGACAACAAGAAAGTACCAGAGGAGTGGCTGTCGTCTATAATTATACTCCTCTTTAAAAGAGGTAGCACATTTAATATCGACGACTAAAGACTAATTACACTTACCAGTAATGTTTACAAGTGCTTTGCCAAATCACTTCTAGGCTGACTAGCCCCTATTTTAGATTCTCAGCAAAGTAGCGAGCAAGCGGGGTTTCGACGAGGATTCAGTACCTGTGACCATCTTCATCTAATGCAACAGCTGATTGAGAAAGTTTCTGAGTACAAACAGCCGTTCTTCATTGCATTTATCGACTTCTCGAAGGCCTTCGATTCTGTGGAATATGGTGGTATAGTATAATACCACCTATGGTGGGCCTTGCAAAAAGATAGCGTCCCTCAAGAGTACATCGACACGATAAAATTTATATACGAAAATAGTACGGCCCGCATTAAACTAGATCAAACTAGACCAGCCTTCAAAATTGGCAAAGGCATGAAGCAAGGTGACTGTCTATCCCCAAAATTTTCAATGCTGTTTTGGGAACACATATTTAAACAGTTAGCTTGGGAAGACAAGGGTATCGTAATAAATCGCAAATATTATATCTATCAAACATCAGATTTGCAGACGATATAGCTATTTTCGGACAAACAGAAGATCAATTACAAGAAATGCTATTAGATATCAATCAGACGTGTAATGAAATTGGTCTTTACATAAACAAGAAGAAAACTAAGGTTATGACAAATACTGATACAAAACTAAACATGCAACTAGAAGATGAAATCTTAGAAACAGTTTGCAACTTTATCTACCTAGGAAGAAACTTATCTTTTAAAGACAGTCATAAGATTGAGATCGATAGACGTATTGCTAATACCTAGAGGCGATACTGACAACTCAAACATATTTTCAAAAACAATAATATTTCAATATCATTGAAAAGTAAAGTCTTCAACACGTGCCTGCCTCCAATCTTGACATATGGCTCCCAGGCATGGGGCACTTACAAAGGAAGATACAAAGAAAATAAAAGTTACACAAAGGAAGATAGAAAGAAGTTTTCTAAATTTAAAATTATTAGACAAGACGACAAATACAATTTTTATAGGTGGTAGAGCTGATGCCGGGATCGTCTGTGGAGGTACCACCATCTTACTCGCAAATCCTCCCGAAGTTATTCGGGGGAGAGTAAGAGAACTGCTCTCAGGCAATACCAGGCAGCCCACCATTGCCTGGGACCGATGGATGGCGGTTTATCCATCCCCAATTGTCGAGCCTTATATAAAACAGACTGGTGACGGGCAGCGGCGTCACTGGTGCAAGGGTTTCGGCACCGCGCCCACCAACCCGCCTGCCCAGCGTGTGTGAGTATGGGCATTTCTTCCAGGAGGACCGCCAAGAGTGGCGAAATCCTGGAAAGGCCTATGTCCAGCAGTGGACGAAACAGGCTGCTGGATGGATTTATGGAAATAAATAAATAAATAATAAATCAATAACGGTCAAAAACCACAATCATCAAAATTTTCATGTTTGCGGACATTATTTAAAATATTTTCAAATAATAATTTCATGAAAAATTAAAAAAGAAATGCAGTTTTTTGTGTCATCCTGTGAGCTTAGGATCTTTGTTCAGCCTATTTAATTGTCAGTATTTATTGAAGGTGTTTTGTATTGCATGGCAGACATACCTTTGTCTAGCCCAAGGCATAAGAAGAAATATTAGCCGTTGATTGGTTTTCTAAGCGGTGTTATAATAAATTAGGCCAATATATCGGTTTTTAACATCGGTCACAAGGACAGACAGACAGACGGACCACGAAATGGTCCCATAAGGGTTCCGTTTTTCCAGCCTGACGTCGTTAAGAAAATCTGCTGTCTTGAACATTTTGGTCGAGTAGGTATTTAACCCGATTTGTTTTTCTTGATTTGGGTGTTGGCTCTATAGTAAAAGTTGTCCATATTTACGAACAGCAAAGCGTAGCGTAGACCGACCTCGTGCCCGCTGGACCGACGATCTGAAGGACGTTGTGGGAGCGCGGCTGGATGAGGAGGACCGCCAAGAGTGGCGAAATTTGGAAAAGGCACAGTCCAACAGTGGACGAACACAGGCTAATGTATGGATGGATGGATTCATGGGTAGAATACCCTGTTTAAAGAAAAAATGTATTGAATTAACAACCTTAGTCTTGCCACTTAACGAGTCTCCAACTAAATATAATTAAAGTCACCTTATAGAATGCAATAAAAACTTTGTTACTTTTTGAGAAGCTCTTCTCAAAATCAATTGAAGTGAGAACAATTACACTAAGTACAAAATACGTGAATGTTACGGATAAAATCACAAAGAAAAATGACTCTTCCTTCACATATTCACAAAGGAAACAATGGTTTCTTGAAAGTATTTTGTTGTTTACCGAATACTGAGCCAACATGAAAACCTTATACGAGTATACATATTCGAGTTCGTTTCATGCGTGACAAAGCAATGAAAAAAAAATTGTCAATAGACAATAGAATATTTTTTTCTTTTATTTAGAGCGTTAACTCTGCCTTAGCAAGATTATTTTGAAATAAAACGAGTTTTATGTCGGTTTTATCTACAAAATTTGTGACTTGAAACCTCAAACTTGTAACTTAAATACACCTTTATCTGAAAAAAAGTTCAGAATGTTGATACTACTGATTGTTGGCATTTGGTGGAACTTAGAAAACATAATAAACAGAAAATCACTTGTATTATTCCACTAATTTATTAAATATGAATTTCCTGACCGATTTCGCCTTTATGTCATTTTCAAAGGAATTATAGTATAAATCTAAATTATTCCAATTCTGTCAATTCATTTGAAATATTTTTTTTGTTAACACAGGTACAATGTAGATGTTAATTAGTTTTTAGTCCTCTCTGTGTTATGTCCATGGGGCATACAAATATTATGTCTTTATACAATATTCCTACAATGTAAATTAAATTATTATGGATCTAAATTATTATAACTTTTACATGAGTAGAATCAACTCATTGTCAGTCAACTGATTCTACTCATGTAAAAGTTATAATTTAGATTTATATAATTCCTTAGTACAAGTGATTTTCTGTTTATTATGAAAAGAGTTCAGTATAGGTAAAAAAGGGTAACGTATTATGTTATTATATTTAACCGAAGGTGGGCTTGATTAAAAAATCGTTTATTTGTGCCAAAAAAATCTCTTCGTACTTTTCAAGATTGTATGAGTAGGTCATCAGGAATTACCGTAAAGATTCGTTTGATCAGGCACTGAGTGGGGTTTTTAGTATAAAAGGCGGTACAGCGAACCGTGTTGTTGGAAATTACATTAATTTCAAGTTACTTATGTTGTCACGTTAAGCTGACGGAACTATAGTATCTTAGTCCTTAACGGGTATTCTGGCAATATTTTTCACTCGCTATATCAGTCGTTCGACTTTTGTTTACAGTATGATAAATACTGTTACTTTCGATGTAAAGCAGAGTAATGAGTCTCAAAAAAACCAGTCAAGTGCTAGAAGGACGCGCGCCCTGAGGGTACGCAACCATTTTCATAAAAGACTTCATAAAGAATTTAAATGAAAATTACAAACTTGTCAGCACCTACAAAACGTATAAAACAAAACTGCAAAATTAAGTTGGTCGAATATACGGTACGGGTTACCCTAAACCAATATTTAAAATCAGCGGTTTCAGTGTTTGTTGCTTAAATACCGTATATGGCACATAATATACAGAAAATTACAAATCATTAACTAGTTTAGTTTCTGAGACACGCCGTAACAAAAATGGTCTAAAAATGACAACTTTGATGGCCACTGTTTCTTTATTTTTGGAGAAAAAAAAATAGATAAAAATATTTATACATTACTCAATGGATTCTCGACAATGACACACCAAATGCCGAGGTAAGAAAAAAAAGGCCTTTTTTGTACTTTAATATACTTTTAAAATTTATTTAATTAAGTTTTTAATTCATTACTCAGTTTTGGGTCAACATTTTACATAAAATATACAAATTTCAGACCTGTAACTCATTCCGTCTGCAAACTAGAGACCCGTGACCAGGGACTAGGAGATATATCTATCTATATATCTCCTACTCCCTGCTTGTACCATACGGACGGACAGACAGCAGAGCGACATTAATAGATCTCCGTCTTGCCCTTTCGGCACGAAACCATAAAAACTATAGAATATAAAGAACGTTCACTAAAAAAAAAACGATACACATTCTTAAAACAACTTTTTAAAATCAGCCGTAATCTGCCTTAGCAATTTTTCCTCCCGTTCCAGAATAGCCGTCCAGAATTTGTTTTTCAACGAAGGAAGGGAAAACACAGCTGTAACACATGCTGCCCTGACATACATTTCTGTCTCAATTATTTGCACAGTAATGAGGCCGAATCTCCGGGAGAATTTTCCACTGGATGGAGAAATATAGAAACACGTAAATCGTACCTGCTCTCCATGTCTCTGTACTAAGGGACCATCCATACATAGTGACACGTTAAGGGGGAGTAAAAAAGTGTGAAATCATGTGCAAGGGGGTGACCAGTCTTGTGATGGCACAGATGAAAACATAAACCTTAAAATATTTATTGTTAATTTATTTTAAATAGAAATATATACAAATAATTTGAGGTGCTATTTTATATTTAAAATATATATATGTAAAATTGTAAAATATGTGACGTCACACCGGGGGAGGGGGTCTCACAAACGTGACCACTTGTGACAAGGCCGGTGGGGGGCTCCAAAAATCATGAAATTCGTGTGACATAATTTTATTGATGGCCCCTAAGTTCCAAAGTAAAAGTGTTTTTTTTTTACACTACAACAAAAATATAAATATACCGCGCAATCGGTAGCGCGCTTGTCTTGATAACAAGAGGTCGCAGGTTCGAATACTGGCCCGAGGAATTTTTTTAAATTCTTGTCTTCACATTTATTTCTAATTTATCTTTTCTAGTTTATAATGCACTCTAATAATAATGTTTAGAGTATTCCAAAGCCATAGATTTCGCAATAAAAACATAACCTGTATACTTCCTCTTTGCAAACGATTTTAATAGCTATGTCACTGCAATAAGGACTATAATAAGAACGTCTGTTGTGGTGACATCCGTACAAACATCCACTTACTACTGAGTTTAGGTCCTGAAACCAAGCTGTGCTCGATCAAATTTACTTTGGGGCAAATACGGACGAAACAAAATAATAACTAGTGCGAGTAGGACTCGTGCTCTGACGGTTCCGTACATACCGTTTAAAACACTAACGTATTCCACGAGCAGCTTAATAGCAAACGACTAATTTAAATTGACACTTACTATCTATTAAAGTCTATGCATCTATAGGGTCTAATTAAGTTGGTCGTTTATTTCTTTTTCCTGGACGTTTGTAATGACCTTATTGTGGAATTCCAAGTCAATTGGAAGTGTTGGTTTTCATGGTGAGCCAATTTGTTTGAAATATGAAGGGCAATTACTTTTTTCGGGTTAAGTTGCAAGCCTGATATTTTTACAGCACTACAGGGCTGTAGACTTGTGTGACGGTATTAGTTTCAATTTTATATCTCTAATGGGGCCCGAGAAAAATAATAGCAGGACGGACAAAAACAGACGGACAACAAAATGGCAAAGTTACCTATATAACTTTGAGGTTCCGAACCCTAAAAAGGGAAAAACGTACAAATCTTCCGGGAAGGAATTACTAAAAACAACATGAAAAATACTTTTACTCCGGCGTTGTTCGAAGTCTACCAAGTGAGCCACTGATGTGCTAAAAAACCGATGCATGAGGTGATTTGCTCGTGAAAACACGCAGAAAACTACTTTTTGCAGCTAGTTAAATCGATTTTTTGCCCCCCTGTACGGTAAATTTTATGGAAATCCTTAGAGCCGTTTTCAAGATCTCGATTACAAACAAATACGTATACAAAATTTGCTCGTTTAATAGTATTGGATACTCGTTTAATAGTATTAAATGGATAATAGTGGATTGCCAGTACCAAAGTAACCATTTGGCAAATGTCTACAAATTGCTTTCATGCGTATGGATTAGCTAAAATTTGGAAAATTTCTGGGTCCGTTTATAAAAAGGAGGTCTGAAATCTCTTTACGTGGCTTCTAATGCTTATGTCAGGTCAGGTTTAAGAATATTACACATTGTGTGGCTTTTTAACCCTTTATGGATTACTATATCCACTTATTACGTAACACTAAGTTATAGTGGACCCCCAACATAGACTCGAATTCATCAAAGCTTAATATAACTTATAATAAGGTAATAAAAGTGCCTCTATTGTTTAATTCGAATCAGCTCAAATTATATTTTCTAAACTATACCATAATTTTCAATTTGGAATGATCAAGATTAGCAAATTGTATTTTTATGGACTCAGAAAACATCCCTGTATTTTTTTTATTTTTGTGCTAAAATAAAACAATAAAAACAACCATGATTCAGCCCACAACATTCAATGCTAACAAAAGTTTGTTACAATTAAAAAAACAAATCCATCAGCTGGTTACAATTTAGTTAAATTAATTATAGTGAAATTTAAATTAATATGAAATTTAAATATTTTTCCTTCATTTATATGCTATGTTGTCATTAGTAATTAGCTTATACTTGCGATTGTCGGCACTTGGTGAAACATGGAAAGCATCTTGATGAAAACCACTTGTACACTGTTTACACAAAATTTACTATAACTATAGGTACTTTTAACCCAACCGGTTCCGAAATTTAATTCATTTTCAAGGGCTTAACAACTCATTTTAATATTTTAAGACATAACCTACGTGCTGTAAATAAAATTTGATTTATTTGTAATTAGGCTTAAAGCCAGTATAGAATGACATTTTTCAAAGCTGCGACAGCAACGGGAGTTGAAAGACTTGTTTACATTTGTAGTTTATTTATTACATTTTTAGTACGCTAAATTTTTAACCGAGCTCAGTAGTCGTCCGTTCTCTGAGTGTAAACATTTGTTTTTCTCTATAGAACGTGTGCTGTTTGCTAGACTAAATTGATAAATAAGTTAAGTTAGTTTTTTCAAATGTATTTTTACAAACGCACAGATAGACTAGTAGACAACGGAGTCGCCTCATAATGATATATTTTTCCGTTGAACCCCAATTATATGCGAAAAATTCAAAGAGAAAATTTAAGAGCTGTCCTGTGTTGTTCCATCACAAAAAATATGGTAAGAAATGGCTGTAAGCTACTCTCTCTTTATCTCTATACTTTTCCAACAATACTGTGTGCTATATTATAGTTGTAGGTACTTGATTTCCTTTGAGTATTATCGAGAAAATTGCAATATTTATTAAATACATGTATGTTATTTATGACTGCTTCGCTGTGAAACAATCGTGTGGATTTCTTTTTTGTTCTTACATATATTGGTATGTAGTATAAGTTATTATTATTTATTAATTGTAATAAATTAGTTTTTTCGCTTACCGGTTTACTGGAAGATTATTTTTAAAGAATAAAAGGTAACAGATCCGTTTATTCAAGTGCCACACCACAACACACGCTAAACAAGTCATGTCATATGTTACTCGTGGCAATAAAAAGGATCCCAACTCAGCAAATGCTTCGGGAGTAGAGTAACAATAGGAGGAAGTGGAGATGGACAGCTCGCATTATAAGACGTACCCAAGAAAAATTATCACAGTTTGGTACCTACCGTAGAGCAAACGGAGCAGAGGAAGGCAGCAAAAAAGATGGGAAGAAGAGTTTTACTGACAGCAGGTCCTAACTGGAGAAAAGTTGCTCGTGACAGGAAACAATGAAAGGTGTTAGAGTAGGCCTTTGCCAAGAGGTACACTTATAAGTGATAAACTCACGAACCACAAATGGTTCAGGACTCAAGCTTACTGATTAATTTATTGTTTCTTACCCAGAAGCGGTTTTTATCCAAGTTTCAAAGCATAATTAAAGAAAACGGTTTCAAATAAACTTTCATATCCTTAAAAATCAAGAAAAACAGTGCGAAATAAACTTTCATGTAATATCGAGGTAATATTTTTTTTCTAAAAGCGAAGAGGAAAAGCTGCAATTTTTCTGATACTACGTAGGTATTTGTACCTGACATTCACCATACAACCTTTCCTGTGAACACACAAATCGTCAGTGAAAAGGGGTCCGATTAACTCTTAATTTAATACTTGGAAAATCCTCTAACGGTTAGTAAGAGCGTAACCCCCGGGTGATTTATTCTTGGTATAAAGATACAATATCGAGAGAATTAATTTATAGTAAACGTTTGTTTTTAGGGTTCCGCACCTCAAAATGAAAACGGAACCCTTGTTCTTGTTCTCCGTTTATCTGTCTGTCCCTCCGTCCAAACCCTTTTCCTCGGGCCTCGTTCGCGATATCAACTTGAAACTAATACTGCCCCATAGTGCTGTTAAAAAATCAAGCTTCTTGCTCAACTCGAGAAAAGGTTATAGCTTTTTACGTGATCAATTCGGTTGTTTTTTAAACATCGATGTGCTATTTTTGTCTGCTTTTTGGAATAAATAGTTAAATTTAGAAAAGTAATTTCAATTTAAAAATTGTTCGTGCTTTCAAACCGATTTTATAAGAATTTTAGTTTTTACAGGAAATTACGTCATCATATTAGGTTTAATGTCAGATCCTTGCCAAACTTTAGGATGCGTTCAAGAAATGTTTGTTTTTTTCGTATGGGAATGTGTTGTGATGACGTCACTTAAGGTCAAATGAAAGACATCGCTACTTTTCATTTAATAAAGGATACGCACGCTTATTTTAAAATCTGTAAACTAAAAAGAGTCAAGGAAAGCTATTCCTCGAAACGGTTTTCCAATCGTAAATATTTATGAAAAAAGAACAGGCCAATTTGAAATTCCGTCCACAACAGCAAACATAAAAAAATCTGAAAAATACTTATATTTGATTATTCAAGAACAATTTACTGTCCAATTTAATAAGACCCTTCGGACATACAGAGTTTTATAGATCAAAAATGTCAAATTAAATTGATCGTCTATAACTCCTCGTGGAATAAGTTTGTGGGGTTAGCTTTAGTATCGTTTGGCAGTTGTATGGGAGTAAATGAGGATAATTAAAGCTGGTAGGGGTTGGGTCCCCGATATAATTGTAATGCTACCACTCTTATTAAAAGGTAACGCAAATTTTTCAAGAAATTAACAAAAAAAAATTCTCTCCTTTTAAGGATTTATCTGATTTATCAGATAAAAAGCGAAAACGGAACGGGACGGGCAATTGACAACCAATTTGTCCCAATATTTGTCTGTGGTGTAATATTAAGGGGGGGGGGGGGGGTCTTCCCGATTTCGTCTCTTTTCAAATTAATTCTAAGCCAATAAGTAGCGAAGATAAAATTTTGTAAAAAATATATGTTATATTTCACTCTTTGATCTTGATATTTCGGCCATTCGATACACGATTACTTACATTTTCCTCGATCCATTTAAATCGTAAAAATAGGTCTGAACTATGATCTTATTATCATTTCATTTGTGCTATGTTAAGTTTTGAACAGTAAAACTTATACTAAAATAAACGTCTTAAGAATGTGATAGAAAACGGCCGTCATATGAAAAAAAAAACCTGACCCTCTAATTCCAAACTAATAAATAAAAACACCTCGAAACCGCGAATTTTCTAAGCGGCACGCTTCCGCTGAGCAGGATGACCATGTGTAAAACGAAAGCGTTGGAGCAGGACAGATTTCACCGGATAAACTCGCCTTAAGGTAAAATTGAACGTGTTTTACACGAAAGCGGCCATTTTGTAATTCAGAATTCCTTCGCGAAATCGGTGAGAGTGTAGAAGTCTGACACGGTACTGTAGCGGTGTGATTAGGCTAGCGAAGCCAGCCTTCTAGCTTGTCCATAGAGTGTATATAAAAAATCGGAGGCGTCGAAGGAGTGCGCCACCAACGTGCGGTGAGGGCAGACGGACTAACGAAGCCGGAGCTGGCTGAGACTGGTCGCCGACCAAAAGCCCAAGCGGTGACGGCGAGTAAGGACATCTGCGACGAATTGCACGGTGTCAGGCGCTGCGCTCCGAGCGCCGCACCGCAGCCGTTGCTTTTAGAAAATATAGTAAATATACCCTCAAATTTTTCCATATTTAAATAACTTTGCGTCAAAATAAAAAAACATGTTCCGGCAAGGGAAGAAGGTCTAAGAGAGGTCCCTAAGTCTCGACGATGGTGTTGACGTCTATATTTTACCTCTTTTTTGCTAACAATCTTGTATATTCCCAAGTAGCATTCGGGGTTCTATATAAGCTGTCTAGTCGTTCACATGTACTCCAAAAGCTGTGTAAGTTAGCTGTATAAGAGCTGTATAGCTTGCTATAATGCTCTTATAGAACCAGTTTGGGCACAAATTAGATAGCCTTAAGTTCACTATGGCTGTACATTAGGAGTATAATAGCATTATAATAGCTGTTTAAGTAGTAACATCGGACTTAAGGCTGACTTACGGCACTATATGGGACGCAGTGTGAACCATACTAAGTACATGAGTGTAATAAAGAGTAACAAGTGGCTAAATACACAGCCTTCACAGTTATAAAATCCCACAAAATTACTCCAGTGCTACCTAAAGTTCACGTGTGTCCTAAATTATTTCTTTATTTTATTATTAATTATTATCCTCATAGTTGATTTTGTGTGTGCCATCAGAAACCAAACTCCGGCGGATCAAGGATAAAAATGTATGATAACACGAGGTAGTACCTGTTTTAAATACTTAATAATGTTAATGCCATGGGAATGCAACTTTATCGTGAAATATATACATATTTACAGCTAAAATATTCACGCGCCTCTGTAAAAACGCGATATTCATTTTTAAATATTTAAAACTGGCTGAGAGGAAATCTACAATTTTCAGTGTTTGATATTATATTGGCATTATAATTATACTACGGTAATTAATTATAACATGAAACCAAAACTCCATCGCTCTATCTACGTATTCTGTGATAAATCTGCATGATAATTTTGGAGATTTATTTGGTAAATATTTTAGGTTAGAACAAAATGGTGGAAATTAAATACGGCTATGTGAACTGTTATAACTCCAATTTAATGCGGTGAAGCGTATATAGGTTCACATGTGTTCTGTTAGAATGCTGTTTTTTATTTAAAGTCCCACATTTGCACCACTACAGAGCCAATGTCTATAAACTTATTCTAATGTGAACTTATGTACAGCTTTAAGATGTAGCTCAGGTCAGTTGTGTCATCGTTTAATTCTTTTAATATACTGAAATTTTAGAGATCCGCAATAATAATTATTGTCCGTTAAATCGCCTAGCCCAGGTACTAAGTCAAGTATGAGTACCTAAAGTAAAAATGTTGTAACAAACTAACAAAAATCACTTTTTGTTTTCGTGTGAGACACACAGTTTGGTCTCAGAGTATTTATGTTACCGGCTTCCTGTGTAATCCGGTATTGTATACAATGCCTAGGCAATGTATACAATGCCAAAAAGATTAAGGTAATGTATGAAATATTATTTATTTAGTACATTGCCTAGGCATTGTATACAGTACCGAATGCGCAGCCGGTAATGTATATAACAGACGTGAGCAGGAGCGGGAAATTGATTAAGGCATGTATTTAAATGATTTTTTATGAACAAAGCTTAGCCTTTTGGTTAAGTGGCGCGACTCGCCATACCTAATCTTCTAACCTAACCTACCGGCTCTCTTTTGCGCTGGAAGACTTCCAAAAAACTAATTCTGACTGTTTAATATTATTCCATTAATTAGTAATAACTTTACTCTTTGCCGGTTGACCAGCAGGTACTCTATACAATGCCTAGGAATTGTATACATTGCCTAGGTAAAGTATGTAACGGACAATAATATTCATAATATTTCATACATTGCCGGGACGCCCCGGGCATTGTATACATTACCTAGGTACTGTATACAATACCTGAATTATACAGATTGCCGGTGACATTTACACTTACAAAAAACACTACTCTGTTCCAGGAGGTATTTAAAATAATGAAAACAAACTAGATAAAGAGGGACAACATTTATGCCCTGCGACAGAAAAGGACAGAAAATAATAGTTGTCACTCAGCCATAGTAACAAACACTGTTTACAATCTTTTAAAGCGCCGAGTCAGCAAGTGTAATAGTGTAACCATAGTATAAATAACTGTGGTGTTACCACATTTTGCAGAATTTATCAGATAAATAACGGTTATTCCTGTTATTTATGAGATAAATAACTGTTATTTCTGATATTTATCTGTTAAAATTCTGTAAAATATGGTTACACTAGCAGACTTGGCGTGTACGGAGCTGACGGGTGTACGATCACCAGGCACGTATCTAGACTTTTGTTTCGGGGGGGGACATTCATTGAACCAACAATGTGAATTGTGAAAGAAGCCTCTGTAATCACTGTACTATATTATTATTAAGTATCAAAAGTACCCTACCTTTTTTATTAAAACGTACTTTACAGTGGTTATGAATAAACATTCCTAGTCCCGTGTATGTAGAATAGAATAGAATAGAACAACTTTATTTGGTATATTTACATTTTTGTATACATCTTATAACTAGGAACTAATAAGGATACCAAATAGGTCTCCACTCAGCATGTGTCATAAGCATAACATGTGCCATGACGCTGATTTTCAGTGGATGCCTACATATTAACTTAGTTATATAAATTGTTAGTAAAACTTAAAATTAAAATTCTAAATTATACAGGAAACACATTTGAAGTTCAGAGTTCAGAGTGCTACATAAAAATAAGAAACAAAAGACAAACAAGAAACAGTAAATTACAAATAACAAATTACAGTAAATTACAAGCAACAACAAATCCCCAACAACAACAATTTTCAAATACAACCGCTACTATTTCAATATACTAATTAAATAATTAATTAAATATTGCTACGATATCGTAAAGAAGAAGAAGAAGGTAAATCTGGATGTTTGGCTGGTGTACCTAGCTGATATGCGAGTAAGTAATATTTAATTTAATTATGAGAGCATTTTCTGGAAATAAAGAAGATAATTTTTATATTGTATCTTAAAAGAATTAACAGAAACAGAACTCTTTAAAGGAGGTGGTATGTTATTCCAGCACTTAGTCGCACGATAACGAAAACTCCCTCTAAAAGCAGCAGTTTTGTGAGTTGGACATTTAAGGCGATCAGAGAATCGTGGCCTATCAGAAAATTTTAGTTTATTATACAGGTACTGCGGATTTTTATGCTTAATGACGCCAAACAATAATACAGAAAAGTGGAGGTTACGTCGAGAGTCCATGTTCATTAAACTATTGCTATTAAGGTATGGCGTTATATGTGCTCTACGTGGTATCGGAAAACAAAATCGCACACATGAATTTTGTAAACGCTGTATGAGCTTCTTAGTGCGCACTAACATACAACCATCCATAACACAGTCTGCATAATTTAATTTCGACAAAATGAGAGTTTCGCACAGTTGTATCCGACTTTCAACGCTCAAAAACTGTCGTATAGGATACAAAACACTAAGCCTATAATAGCAATTCCGGACAGTATTTACCACATGTTTTTCAAACTTAAGATTACAGTCCATTAATACACCTAAATTTCTGGCCTCAGTTACTTGCTCAATATCATTATTACATATTTTAACTTCCGGCTTATACATATTTATAGTTTGCACCTGCAACTTTGTGCCCAGCACTATAAATTTAGATTTGCTTGGATTTATGAAGAGACTATTGTTTTTCGACCAAATAGCGATATGTTCAAGGTCTTTATTGATTTCATTTACAGCGGTTTCGGTTTCTATGGGTTTGAAAGTTTTGTAAATTTGTACATCATCTGCATATATATGATGGCCACTATGTAAAATACAGTCAGGCAAATCTGAAGTAAACAAAATGAAAAGAATTGGGCCCAATATCGATCCTTGTGGGACTCCTTTTGTAACGGAAACAGTGTTAGATTGTTGTAGTTTTCCATCACAATTGATTTCAACTCTTTGTGATCGACCGGTCATATAACTAGAAAACCATTTAAGTGTAGGGCTATCAAATCCATAGTAAACTAGCTTTGCCATTAGTAATGTTAAGTTAATGGTGTCAAAGGCGCGTGAATAATCCAATAAAACCAGAATTGCACCCTCGCCAACATCCCTCCCTGCAAGTATATCGTCAAAAACATCCAAAAGAGCTGTGCTAGTACTTCTGGCTTTGCGAAATCCTGATTGCCTTTGAGGTAAAATATTGTTAGCATGTAAGTATTCAGTGAGCTGCATACATACAATTTTTTCTAAGACCTTAGATAAGATTGGTAATTTACTGATCGGACGTAGATCTTTTAACTCGGATGGATTATTGGTTTTAGGAAGGGGTACCACGAGAGCTTCTTTCCAAGAATCAGGAAAGATTCCGGTTTCAATTGATCTGTTTAAGATGGAAGTAATTACACCTAACGTTCGAGGAAGTGTCAATAAAATCATATTTAATGATATACCATCAACGCCTTGTGCATCTGTTTTTATATTTTTTATAATTCGAAAAACAGTTGCTTCATCTACAGGTTTTAAACTAAAAACTTTAGAGCCGAACCTA
Source organism: Ypsolopha scabrella (assembly GCA_910592155.1). Lineage (NCBI taxonomy): Eukaryota > Metazoa > Arthropoda > Insecta > Lepidoptera > Ypsolophidae > Ypsolopha > Ypsolopha scabrella. Next base: position 9,943,049 of record OU342972.1, on the reverse strand, counting down.
TTAAACCAGTAAAAACATAATCGGTTCATGTCAATATCAATGTTATCAGGGAGGTTTAAGAAATGACTGTTAATCAGATGAGGGTTATTCAGATTATTAGGCAACTCTATATGTTTTTTATTGAAGTCAATTACATTTTTTTTAATGTTTTTCCAGAGTCTATGAGGATCTGTCAAATTATTATTTATGTTTTGTTGAAAATATGCCTTTTTTTCTGTAAACAAAGCTGCGTTAACCAAATGTTTCAACTCTTTGTAGTACTTTTTGTGACATTCTAGTTTTGTTTCACGGTATTTGGCATGTGCCTTGTCCCGGAGACCAATCATTTCCCTAACGGTATGCGTTATCCAAGGGTAGTTTTGCTTTTTTATAAAAGTTGTTTTCATAGGTGCGTGTGTATTAAAAAGAAGTAATATTTGAGTATTAAAAGCATATATCGAGTCATTAACATCATCATATAAAAGATTTTCCCAATGTATTGCATTTATATCCATATCAAAACGCTTTAAATCTATATCCTTTAAAGGTCTGTATGTTATATGCCTTGGACTGAATTTAGGTTTCTTAATATTTAGTTGAAAAGATACAAACGCATGGCTACTGAGAGTGGGAATATAGTCTACTTTAACATGAGTAATTTTGGCACTACTACACACTAAATCTAGTAATGTCTCTGAATGATCGGTGAAATGTGTGGCCTGTGAAATATGTTGTTTAAGATTTACACACTCAAGAAACTCAAGTAACATTTGAGTATTACCATCACTTGTTTTTAGTAGATCTATGTTGAAGTCACCTAACAAGACAATATGATCCACTTTATGTAAAGAACTAATTGTTTCAGCTAAAGCATCTAAGAAAGTTTCCACGTTTAACCACGGAGGGCGGTATGCTGTACCTATCACTAACTTGTATCCGTTCATACTGACACGAAGCCACATTTGTTCGATAGAGGGCGCAGCTGGATGTTGAATTAGTCTCGCATGAATTCCACTGCGGAGATAGTACCCAACCCCACCGCCACGGGTTCTCAGCCCAGCCGGGCGGGGTACGTGCCGCAGCCGGTATCCGGGCACTACGGGAGCACGCCCATCTTCACCCGGCCTTAACCACGTTTCGTTTATTGCCATGATATCTACAGAATGACGTTCCATTGCTATCAAAAATTCATCATGACGTGTTCCGAGTGAGCATGGATTGAGTAAGCCCATGGAAAAGTTTTTGGCAATTATAAACTGAATTACAAAGGTACTTGATAGCTGAATAAATTTACAACACGATAAAAAGCGTCTGAGACAAGTCACATGACGCTTACTTAATTTAAATAATGATATCACAAAATACAACTTACGATGAAAAACAGCCACAGCTTTTATTACTAAACTTGCATAATTATAAACAGTTATTCTTAGTGAAGCTGTGTGGAAAGTCACTTGGAGGGAGTTTGTCTGACATAACATGGAAGTGAAAAAAATTAACTTACCTTTAAAATTTGTAGTAAAATGAAAACGTTTAACAGCTATAAGTATTAAACAATAAATTATAATTTTAAACAGTATGATTTCTAGATATAATTTGTTAGGAAAGATACTTGATTGCATAATTGTTTGCTTATTGTTACGCACAGTCCTTTTCAGCTGACTCGACTCTAAAAATATTTATCAGATCAGTTTCCGTGCGGATGCGGTGAGTTTTCGATAACTCGGTAAGCTTTGCGAGAACTTGGCCCTCCTTAGTCCAAACAAATTTCCAATTATGCCTAATACGAAGCTCTCGTGCTTTGGCGAATAGTACCCGGTTCAGTTTCGTCAGCCTTTCACTTATATAACATCTTCTAGTGTCACGCTGCGGGAGCCCTATATCCTCAGTAGTAAACCCACGTCTCAAAAAGTCATCGCGGAGTGCGCGCCGCGACAAGCGCAGGACAATAGGACGTGGACGTGCATGCTGGCTGCCGCCGCCGCTACTCGGAGCCCCTCCAGCACCAACCGCCGCCGACGCCGAGGGTAACACACGTCGAGCTCCAACACGGGAGACGTTGACCACATCCCGCTCCTCAAGTTGAACACCTAGCTTTGCTGCAGCCGTCATGACTATGTGGTTTAGAGATTCATTATCGTGTTCTGGTATGCCTGAAAGCTCGATGTCGTTAATAAGTAATGCCTGTTCACGGTCATTAAGTTCAGCACGCAACTGTGCAACAGTATCCTGTAGCTGTGTTGAGATGGACTCTGGTCTTTCCTTCTTACAGGACAGCAACTCTTGACGTAGGTCTATATTCTCATTTTCTATAGCCTGTAATCTTTTATTGACTGCGTCTATGTCGTTGGTAATCTGCAGTTGTTTCTGAGATAGCATGTTTATCGCAGTTGTAAACTCTGCCTTGAGATGGGTGACAGTTGAGGAGAGCTCATTTTTAAATTCCATTGTTATCGCCCGTCTTTGCGCTTCTAGTTTTGTATCCAATAACATACTGATATCCGTTAAACTAGCTGTAGTATTGCTGTGGCCGGCTTCATGCAGGGCACTATCGTCGAGGCCAATATCACAGGACATATTAGTATCATCCGATCGTTGCTGGTTATGACGGATAGGAGTGTCATCCGATCTGATACGCCGTAACGTGATATTACTACAACGGGGACAATGCCAGTCCCTCTGTAGTTCTAGAAGATGCCCCATATAGTAGGCCGTTGTTACATTTACACAGTTGTGATGATATTTCATTTTGCAACCAGCACATTTGAGTAGTTCGGTATTACCTACCGGTTGTTTACACGCTTCACAAGCCATCTTTGATTATTGATCCCTCCCGCACTTGTTTCCTTTACCCTAAGGTTCAGAATCGAGCAGCGTGTGAACGCTGGAACCGGTCGCTCGAGGTTGATAACTCCGATAACGGTTAATCACTATAACTTAGTCGTTTAATTGAGATTGCATTAGAATTGTAACACTTATATTTATTTTAAAAGGTTTGTCACACACTGTTCATCACTTTAAACAAATTTTTGTTGAGATTAGTCACGCCAATCTCGGGGGGGGGGGATAAATCCCACCTATCCCCCCCTGGATACGTGCTTGACGATCACCTTAAATATCTACTTAGAGAAAGTTTATGCTATTTCTTTCTGAACTTGAAAGTAATCATGCGCATTCCTTTTAATAAGTAAGCGAGAAATAGAGGCGGGAACGGGATAGGTATATTTAGATCCTCTGATCACTCGCGTGCGCTCGTGGCGTGCGTGATGGCCAGGATAGGATTAGTTATTGTCAGTGTTGCCATTTTGGCCACTTTGTGGGTAGATCTAGCGGATTTTCAACAGTTTTAGCCAAAAAATAATCCATTTTAGCCACCAAAACAAATCTAGCTACTTCTATCTATTTCTGGTAATTTTTTAGATTATTACTATTGGAAGACTACGGAGTAAACAGACAGAAGTTATTTCAGATTTACCAGAAATTGTAGACCTATAAATTGATTTAAAAAAATTTGCTGAAAATTTTAAACTTTATTATAACCAGTTTTTAATACATTTTTAACTTCAATTAGAGACCAAAGCCGATTCTGAAGGCTTTAATTTTAGTTTTAGTGCTGATAAATATACATTTTCTTTATTGCAAAATAGATCTTAGTGTTAACAAGAGAAGATATATTAACTTTGGAAAATATTAAGTTTTGACAGCACTAAAATTGAAATTAAAGCCTTTAGAATCGACTTTAGTCTCTAATTGAAGTTAAAAATGTATTAAAAACTGGTTATGATAAAGTTTATAGCTATATATTTATATCCATATATAATTATAATAGGATATCGATAGTAATAGGATATTTAAAGTAGACCAATAATACTATGATATTTAGCATCTTAGACCTCCATCTACATTTTTTAAAGTTACATTAACGGGAGTGCATAAAATTGTTCTAGCATCAGACGGTAGTGTTCCCGGTTTAAATTCGTTTATTATGCCTGACAATTTATTCAAAGCGGAATGAGGAATACGATTTGCAATAGCCCATGTTCTTATTTTTTTGCGAAAGGTTAAATGATTGTCCAAGTCAAAATTGTATTCACTATCACTAGAACTGCAATCACCACACTCTGATATCTGTATATTTTGAAGGGAACTTTCAGGTTCAGGCACATTTTCCTCTGCATCATGTACAGAACCACCATGAACAACGGTTGAAGTCGCACTTGTTGAAGCCGTATCGACGGGCTCATTTTCGGGCGTCGTTGTCAATCGACTGTTTATTTTTACAATTTGCGAATATTCTTTTGCAATTTTTCTTCTTATTCCACCGGTTCTCGCTCTTATTTTCCAGGATTTTTTATTCATTTTCACAATTTTTTGCACGAGACGTAATAACACGCAGCTTGTGGGATAAGTGTAATATAATATCACATTCACATTCATGTTCAGCTTACAGCCAATAAGAGTAGTACTTGTGGACAAATATACTACTATTGATGTTAATAGACAACACATGTAGTCCTTTTAACAGCCTACAGTGCACATGTGAACCATTTAAACACTTCTGTACAGCAGTAAAAAAAGGTTATTTTAATGATCACAAACAAGTCCTACTACAGTTCTCAGCTGTATAACAGTCTAAAACAAGTAAACATAACAGCCTTTGGCTTTATAAATGACCACATGTGTTCTATTAAAATGCTAGCTCTGTAACATCGTACAAGTAGGCCGTTAAACAGCGGTTGGCGTATCTCTACCCTCCTATAATGCTCTTAGTCAGATGGCTGACTAAAGGATAGTTGTTAGAGTATTATAACACCAACAATCGTATAACAGTATAACTCCTATAAGTCCCTTAGACAGGTATAGGTGTAATTAATCGCAATAATGCAGCTTATACATCACGAGTGAACTGTAATAATGCTTCAAGTACACCTGGGAACTAAATGTGTACTCTTAAATGGAGTAAAATGCTACTTGGGTTATGCTTTGAGGTTTGGTTACAATAATCTGTTTTCCTCAAGAACGGTGCATTACCTTTTCATGGGATTGGTACCAAGGGAGAGAGGGAAACCCCCCCCCCCCTCCACTCCCCTCCCTAACCCTGCCAAACGATACAAAATTTTTACCAGCTTGTGTTTCAAACGGTATGTACGGAACCCTCAGAGCGCGATTTCTAATCGCACTTGATCAGCTTTTTTCAGAATATTTTCAGAATATTTCTTTCAAATAACAGCCCCTGATTGTCTTCTTACCTCACTTTTTTCCTCCATAGGAATGATAATAACCCTTCATATTTTCTATAAAAATAAGAAAATTCAAAGATGGCAGCTATTTCCCGATAGGCCATTAGGGGGAGATGGAGACGTGGCGCTGCTTGGTGATAAATATTCAAAGGCTCATCAGTATAATTATGTTTGTAAAGAGAAAGATATTCTTAGGGGTCATCTTCTTTTATGAATTTCATTTTACTTGCTTCCCAAGTAACAGTCTGCTTTTGACCTACCTAGCCTTTTATTCCGAGATTCATTAGTTTTCAACATAGACCTAAGTCTATAAGCATAGAATCTATGCTTATTAGGGGACAACTACGGTGGTGTGGTCATCTTGTACGTATGAGTGACTTCAGGTTGCCTAAATCTATGTTTTACTCACAGCTGAGAGAGGGAAAGCGCAGACGAGGAGGTCAGTTCCTACGCTACAGAGATGTGCCCAAGCGCCATCTTACCGTTTGTAACATTCCTCCAAAGGGTTGGGAAGAGCTGGCGCAACAGAAAAGTGTGGCGCAACTCTGTCAACAAAGCCATGACCTGTTTTGAACAAAATCGATTACAAGATCTCAATACTAAGCGCCTTCTAAAAAAGAGCTGTCTCAAACCTTCCCTACACTTACAACTCTACTGGTCAGTTGCACTGTGCACCCTGCAACAGGACCATTAAGACATTTAACTCACATCCAGAGCTAAGAGCTGTCTCAAACCTTCCCTACACTTACAACTCTACTGGTCAGTTGCACTGTGCACCCTGCAACAGGACCATTAAGACATTTAACTCACATCCAGAGCTAAGAGCTGTCTCAAACCTTCCCTACACTTACAACTCTACTGGTCAGTTGCACTGTGCACCCTGCAACAGGACCATTAAGACATTTAACTCACATCCAGAGCTAAGAGCTGTCTCAAACCTTCCCTACACTTACAACTCTACTGGTCAGTTGCACTGTGCACCCTGCAACAGGACCATTAAGACATTTAACTCACATCCAGAGCTAAGAGCTGTCTCAAACCTTCCCTACACTTACAACTCTACTGGTCAGTTGCACTGTGCACCCTGCAACAGGACCATTAAGACATTTAACTCACATCCAGAGCTAAGAGCTGTCTCAAACCTTCCCTACACTTACAACTCTACTGGTCAGTTGCACTGTGCACCCTGCAACAGGACCATTAAGACATTTAACTCACATCCAGAGCTAAGAGCTGTCTCAAACCTTCCCTACACTTACAACTCTACTGGTCAGTTGCACTGTGCACCCTGCAACAGGACCATTAAGACATTTAACTCACATCCAGAGCTAAGAGCTGTCTCAAACCTTCCCTACACTTACAACTCTACTGGTCAGTTGCACTGTGCACCCTGCAACAGGACCATTAAGACATTTAACTCACATCCAGAGCTAAGAGCTGTCTCAAACCTTCCCTACACTTACAACTCTACTGGTCAGTTGCACTGTGCACCCTGCAACAGGACCATTAAGACATTTAACTCACATCCAGAGCTAAGAGCTGTCTCAAACCTTCCCTACACTTACAACTCTACTGGTCAGTTGCACTGTGCACCCTGGAACAGGACCTTTAAGACATTTAACTCACATCCAGAGCTAAGAGCTGTCTCAAACCTTCCCTACACTTACAACTCTACTGGTCAGTTGCACTGTGCACCCTGGAACAGGACCTTTAAGACATTTAACTCACATCCAGAGCTAAGAGCTGTCTCAAACCTTCCCTACACTTACAACTCTACTGGTCAGTTGCACTGTGCACCCTGCAACAGGACCATTAAGACATTTAACTCACATCCAGAGCTAAGAGCTGTCTCAAACCTTCCCTACACTTACAACTCTACTGGTCAGTTGCACTGTGCACCCTGCAACAGGACCATTAAGACATTTAACTCACATCCAGAGCTAAGAGCTGTCTCAAACCTTCCCTACACTTACAACTCTACTGGTCAGTTGCACTGTGCACCCTGCAACAGGACCATTAAGACATTTAACTCACATCCAGAGCTAAGAGCTGTCTCAAACCTTCCCTACACTTACAACTCTACTGGTCAGTTGCACTGTGCACCCTGCAACAGGACCATTAAGACATTTAACTCACATCCAGAGCTAAGAGCTGTCTCAAACCTTCCCTACACTTACAACTCTACTGGTCAGTTGCACTGTGCACCCTGCAACAGGACCATTAAGACATTTAACTCACATCCAGAGCTAAGAGCTGTCTCAAACCTTCCCTACACTTACAACTCTACTGGTCAGTTGCACTGTGCACCCTGCAACAGGACCATTAAGACATTTAACTCACATCCAGAGCTAAGAGCTGTCTCAAACCTTCCCTACACTTACAACTCTACTGGTCAGTTGCACTGTGCACCCTGGAACAGGACCTTTAAGACATTTAACTCACATCCAGAGCTAAGAGCTGTCTCAAACCTTCCCTACACTTACAACTCTACTGGTCAGTTGCACTGTGCACCCTGGAACAGGACCTTTAAGACATTTAACTCACATCCAGAGCTAAGAGCTGTCTCAAACCTTCCCTACACTTACAACTCTACTGGTCAGTTGCACTGTGCACCCTGCAACAGGACCATTAAGACATTTAACTCACATCCAGAGCTAAGAGCTGTCTCAAACCTTCCCTACACTTACAACTCTACTGGTCAGTTGCACTGTGCACCCTGCAACAGGACCATTAAGACATTTAACTCACATCCAGAGCTAAGAGCTGTCTCAAACCTTCCCTACACTTACAACTCTACTGGTCAGTTGCACTGTGCACCCTGCAACAGGACCATTAAGACATTTAACTCACATCCAGAGCTAAGAGCTGTCTCAAACCTTCCCTACACTTACAACTCTACTGGTCAGTTGCACTGTGCACCCTGGAACAGGACCTTTAAGACATTTAACTCACATCCAGAGCTAAGAGCTGTCTCAAACCTTCCCTACACTTACAACTCTACTGGTCAGTTGCACTGTGCACCCTGGAACAGGACCTTTAAGACATTTAACTCACATCCAGAGCTAAGAGCTGTCTCAAACCTTCCCTACACTTACAACTCTACTGGTCAGTTGCACTGTGCACCCTGCAACAGGACCTTTAAGACATTTAACTCACATCCAGAGCTAAGAGGGTTCGCCGTTGATACGTCAAGGAGGACATCATCAATTTTACCATAAAGCTAAGCGGCGTTCAGTATTCTTGGACAATATGCTTTTGTACACGAATAAGTATTCTAAATGTATATACCTTGAGTTGAAAATTCAGTATCCCTTTTTGGAGAGTTGACAAGACAACGTTTCTAGCGAAATCAGCAGCCTTTGTCTTTCTAAAAAAGGATAATCCTTCGGGAGTTTCCCAGAAGAACTAAAAAGGTTAATTCAACATACTTACAAGCGGATATACTAGTCCTGAAACATTTGAGGTCATACGTGAGTGCCTTACACAATGAAGAGGTTAACGCAGGGCCGTACTTAGGGAATAAAATATTGACAATATTGGCAACCTGCAACAAAATTAAGTCGGACATAATAAATTTTTAAATTGTTACAAAAGAAAAATTCTTTAACAATGCTTTTAGTATTGAAGTGATTAAACCTAACAAAGAAACTCTCTTCACAAAAAAAGTACTGCACTTTAAAATTTGCCTATGATTTAGGTTGATTTCGGTCATATTACACTTCTTATTACTCGTACTGAGTAACAGTTACTGTGGTTCGGCTTGCTGACAGCAAGTGTATAAATTCTTTGAAAACAGATGTAAATTTTGTACAGATAACTAACATTTTAAATTTACGCAACAGTATCCGACAGTGCTTTTCTGAGTAATCACCAGAAAACCTGGGCAATAAAACGAAACATTCGCAAACTTTTCGCATAAATCTAAACTGCAAGTAATCCGTAAGAAAATATGTATCGCAAACGTTTAACAAAAATTCCTTGACATATTTGAAATTTTTTCTTCACCTGTAAAATATGTAATTTTACATGGTTCATGTATTCAACGCAAACTATTGGCAAAAGCACTATCACTTGTAGGTTAAATAAAATTTAAAATTAGATACCCATTTTAGGGTTAAAAAAAAGTCCCAGAAAAAATCCAAAATGGAAACCATATGTATAAAATATGTAACGATGTATAAAATCTGTTTTTGCGACACTAACAAATATGGGTGGATAGGTGAGATTTATTCCCTCCCGAAATTTGGCGTGACATACACGGGACCGGGATTTGGCGCGACTTGTACTCGTAAACCTGTAAAGCCTACTTAGCTGTGATAGTTTTCCTTTTAACTTCATTACTTCTGTGAATTTTTTCACATGTTCAAAAAAAACCGTTTAGCCGGCAGGGGAGGGAAAAATTAATTCTTAATTCTTTATTGTACACAGAAAAATTATATACAATGTTGGTCTTCAATGTAATGTACAGTGGCGAGCTTATCTCAAAAATGAGATTTCTACCAGCAAACCAAGCCTGAAAGTGAATATTTTATTAGATAGGGTAAACATATGTGCACATAATAAATAACTTTATAAAAATAAATTAACATAATAATTAAATACAGGTTGGAACAAAAATTTCTTTGCATTTTATATGAAAGTTCAAAATATTTTTTAAAAAGTTTATTTACATTTAACTAAAGTATATAGGTGCCATTTTGTTCGATAGCTTTCTGCCATCTTGTAGGTAGGGACATGATCCCATTGCTATAGAAATTCTGGGGCTTCTGATCAAAAAACCGCGACAAGTGATTTTGGCAGTCCCCTCTTGATGTTAACCTGACACCGCCTAAAAAATTCTGAAGAGACCGAAACAAGTGGAAATCTGAAGGTGCAGGGTTGGGACTATACGGCGGATGCATTAATACGCCCCAGCCAAACTCTCTTAATTTTTGCTGAGTGGCTAAAGATGTGTGAGGTCTAGCGTTATCATAATGAAAAACCACACCCCTTCTGTTGACTAATTCCGGCCGCTTTCTCTCAACTTCTTGCTTTAATCTCATCGGTTGTTCGCAGTAGGGTTCAGAATCGATGGTCCTGCCTGGCGGTAACAGCTCATAATGAATAATGCCCCTCCAATCCCACCATACACACAGCATTACCTTGTCGTAACTACTGATATGCCGATCTTGCTCCACTTTTTCAAAAATGGCATCCATTTTATTCGTAACAGGGCGCCCAGAGCGAGGTGCATCTTTGACATCAAAATTTCCGGATTGAAAACGCTTAAACCAAATTTGTGCTACTCTCACAGACACTGCACTAGGTCCATGAACATCACTTTTTTTTTTCGCGGCTTGCGTTCCATTTTACCTTTTTTGTAGTAAATTTTAAAATGTATTAATTTCTTAAATTAATTTCTTCATTAGATTCACTCATCTTAACACTAACAGTAAGAAAAACAAATGAAAATCACACATTTTACCTAATTTGAATTTGGAATTATCTTTTTGTAAATTTAAACTTTTTAATAATACCAAAACCAGCCAGATACAAATGGTATAGCCAAAGAGATTTTATTATAAGTTCATACATACTATTTGCGAAAAGAGTTTTTCCCCAACCTGTTACTAATTAACCTAACCTACGAAACAAGCTATAATTACATACTAATATGTACTAACAATACATACATAGCAATACTTATAAGATAAATACAGAAATATACTACACATACACATAACTACCTAAAGAAGGACAAATTAAGAGGAAGAAAAATAATGCTCCTTAATCCTTTTTTTAAACACGCTAATTGAGGGACTATCCCTTATTGTATGCGGAAGTGAGTTCCAATACCTAATGGATTGAACGGTAAAAGAATTTCCAAATGCACCGGTGTAATGGCATTGGGGTTTTTAGAAGCGAGACTGTGTGGGATCTAACTTGCTTGTCTTTAGAGAAAATGAACTCGTAACGTTCGCGAAGATATGCCGGGGAAGTTGGGCTCCGTAGAATGTTAAATAGGAGACACAGAATGTGGACTTTTGGACGTTTTTTAACGGAGAGCCATTTCAACTTTTCACGAAATTGTGAGACATGATCATATTTCCTTAACCCATATATGAATCTAATGCCCAAATTCTGTAAACGCTCAAGTTTACTGACCAACTCTTGATTAGCGCCTAAAAAGGTGACATCGGCATAATCGATTACAGGGAGAAGAAGAGACTGTGCGAGGGTATCTTTAGTTTCTTTAGGAAAGAAATTTCTGCAGGCGCTTGAGCACTTTAAAGCTTAATATTTCACCAACGGATCCCTAATTCGAAAAATGGTTTTCACACACCCATAATGTTTTTGAACGGTAGGTCCAACGATATCCCACGCTATGGGATAGACGAGAAAAAAAATCATCCCAATTTACGTATATGGGAGAAACTCTTAAAAAATTTTTTTTTACCTTTATGTCGGCGTGATTAATATGTGTACCCATACCAAATTACAGCTTTCTAGTACTAATAGTCTCTGAGCTAAGCCGCGGGCAGATGGACGGACTGACGGACATGGCGAAACTATAAGGGTTCCTTGTTGGACTACGGAACCCTAAAAAGGTACGCTAATTTGATACTTAATAATATTATAGTACAGTGATTACACAGGTTTCTTTCACAATTCACATTGTTGTTTCAATGAATGTTCCCCCCGAAACAAAAGTCTAGATACGTGCCTGGACACAGTGAATGATCTGTGTTGACTGTTGTTAAATCACACCACACAATATTACCCAAAGCGAAGGTATGTCGGGGCAGTTTAAAAACTAAACTGGCTACCTCCCTGAATAGGTCTAGCTTCTGATAATGTACAAGTGGGATGGAGGTCACATCTGTTCAGGTTACAAAAACCTTTTAAGAATTTTATCTCGTTTCGTAATAGTTAGCAAAAATAGCACCGTTCCTTACACTTATAATTAATTTGTGACTGTCGTCATTAGTTTACTTTAAAGTTTACGGTGTCCTAAACACGCCTGGGTACATTTAAATAACACTGAACATCAAAATCGTGGTCATTAGATTTTAATCTTAGATCTTACGTCCTACGAGTTACATAATAGGCTTGTAGACAGGGTTAACAAAATATTATTATATTTAGTCCGTCATTTAGATTATCAAAAAATATTGGACACGTATTTTTTCTTTTGTCAATCAAACAAAAAATGACAGAGATAAAGCGCGTCAAAGTTTGGGAGTGGGGGAAAATGACGTCACTTCTAAGTAAAATTGTACCTAGATGTGACGTCACGCGGAACTTCAGCGGGCTATATCTTCATCATTGTTTGTTTAATTGAAAAAAGAAAAAATATGTGTCCAATATTTTCTGATAATCTAACTGACGAACTAATTAAAAAAAAAATGTCATCATTCTTATAGTGTACATTACTTGCAACCTACCGCACAAACGTATATTTATAAACAGTAACTTTTGTTAAAAATCTGCTGTTACGAAAATAATTTCTGTGCACAAAAATTCTTACTTACTCGATCGCGATTCAAAGGTAAACCGTTCGTTAAAACTGAGGGCGGATTTCTTCTCATGTCCATATAATTGAATTGTTTATTGTTTATTTAAACAAAACGAAAGAATTGTTTATAAAACAAAAACGTTGTGTGCGTATACTCGCTCACATAAAAGAAACCGAGAGCTGCAAAACATTTTTCAAAAAATTTCAATTATTAACATTACCTTGTATATATATTTTTGATATAAGTATATTTGTTTTTAAAAACAAGAACCTATTTCCACAAATTAAAGATACGCATTCAATTAATACCCGGCACAAAGATAAATTATATTTGCCCCCGTCGCGAATAAAAATGTTAAATTGTAGTCCCTATTATATGACAGTTAAAATATTTAATAAATTACCAAATACTATAAAGACCACACAAAATGAATCCGCGTTTATAAAAACATTGAAGCAATATTTAGTAGAAGAGTGCTTCTACACAGTAGAAAGTTTTCTGTCTGATGAAAAATAATGTGATATGGTTTTCTGATCTCTTACCTTTTAAGTACTGTTTAAGTTAGTTAAGTTTACTGTTTATGCAAACATTTTGTAAAAGATTATTAGATATTAAGACACTGTGAAATATTAGAGCAGTGATAAAGAATTGCGTAATAATATATAGTATTAGTAGTGTTGCTGTACCTGATAAGGGTAGCTAAGTTATTAAGTTCTTATAAAATTGTAACATCTGTGTACACTTAGTTGCAATAAATAATGTGATATGGCTTTCTGATCTCTTACCTTTTAAGTACTGTTTAAGTTAGTTAAGTTTACTGTTTATGCAAACATTTTGTACAAGATTATTAGATATTAAGACACTGTGAAATATTAGAGCAGTCATAAAGAATTGCGTAATAATATATAGTATTAGTAGTGTTGCTGTACCTGATAAGGGTAGCTAAGTTATTAAGTTCTTATAAAATTGTAACATCTGTGTACACTTAGTTGCAATAAATAATGTGATATGGCTTTCTGATCTCTTACCTTTTAAGTACTGTTTAAGTTAGTTAAGTTTACTGTTTATGCAAACATTTTGTAAAAGATTATTAGATATTAAGACACTGTGAAATATTAGAGCAGTGATAAAGAATTGCGTAATAATATATAGTATTAGTAGTGTTGCTGTACCTGATAAGGGTAGCTAAGTTATTAAGTTCTTATAAAATTGTAACATCTGTGTACACTTAGTTGCAATAAATAATGTGATATGGCTTTCTGATCTCTTACCTTTTAAGTACTGTTTAAGTTAGTTAAGTTTACTGTTTATGCAAACATTTTGTAAAAGATTATTAGATATTAAGACACTGTGAAATATTAGAGCAGTGATAAAGAATTGTGTAATAATATATAGTATTAGTAGTGTTGCTGTACCTGATAAGGGTAGCTAAGTTATTAAGTTCTTATAAAATTGTAACATCTGTGTACACTTAGTTGCTATAAATAATGTGATATGGCTTTCTGATCTCTTACCTTTTAAGTATTACTGTTTATGGAAACAAAGATTATTAGATATTAAGACACTGTGAAATATTAGAGCAGTGATAAAGAATTGTGTAATAATATATAGTATTAGTAGTGTTGCTGTACCTGATAAGGGTAGCTAAGTTATTAAGTTCTTATAAAATTGTAACATCTGTGTACACTTAGTTGCAATAAATAATGTGATATGGCTTTCTGATCTCTTACCTTTTAAGTACTGTTTAAGTTAGTTAAGTTTACTGTTTATGCAAACATTTTGTAAAAGATTATTAGATATTAAGACACTGTGAAATATTAGAGCAGTGATAAAGAATTGCGTAATAATATATAGTATTAGTAGTGTTGCTGTACCTGATAAGGGTAGCTAAGTTATTAAGTTCTTATAAAATTGTAACATCTGTGTACACTTGGTTGCAATAAATATTTTGAGTTTGAGTTTGAGTAACCTACGCTATTCATTGTCCACCAGATACCTCAAAATAGACATCCCTACGACCTTCGGTTCATCAAACCTGCCATTTCCATAGCTCTTATCCAACAGCAAATAAAGATGACAATGTATTGAATAAATTCCTTTATTTAATGGGGTTTTGTCACGTGTCCACTGGTCCTCCGGTAACAACGTGGTTTTGAGCCTGTCACATTGAAGTCTGTTTATTTCACTTGTCTCATCTTGATTACTCCTATCTTAACTTAACATATTTGTTTTCCTAGGTATTTTCGCTGAATACGGAAACCATTTTCTCTTTTTACACTTCGTATCTTGAAATTTGTGATTTGTGAATGTACAATTTCTTTTTTGCCAAGTGGTGTGTAAATTATTTAAGAACTTCTTTGTGCTAAGGCTATTTTTTACATATGCGAGAAAAAAGAGGTTTTTGAAAATGTATTATTTTTACGATACGTTTTAATTATTATTCCACTTTACGACTACGAGTAAAATTTCTAAAATATGTATTGTTTTATTTTTAATTACGTGTTTTTAGGGTTCCGTACCTGAAGAGGAAAAAACGGAGCCCCTATAGGATCACTTTGTTGCCCGTCTGTCTGTGCGTCCGTCCGTCCAGTCTGTGCGTCCGTCCGTCTGTCTGTCTGTCTGTCTGTCTGTCAAGACCCTTTATCTCAGGAACGCGTGGAGGTATCAAGTTGAAATTAAAACCATATCGGTACTCAACTCAAGTCTACAGTTCCTTGAAGCTGTGAAAAAATCAAACTTCTAATTAAAAAAAAGCTACGGCCGTTTATGCCGCAAAAAACGTATATTTCGACACTCTCAAGAGAATCAAAATTTATAAGGTATTTTCCGTTGACCTAGAACTATGAACTATTTGGCGTCTTATATCACAAGTATAGGGAAAATCTGAAAACTATACATTTGTAAATCAATATTATAAAAAATATTATTCAATATCGTAAAAAATATATTCTTTAGTTGTTGTTGTTTTTTAATGTGTACATACGATACGTAAATGGTGGGTAGACTGAACATTTTAGACAAACAAAAAGCGCCCCGATGGAACAAACGGCGAGTGACGCTCTCAAAGCTCGGATTCAATTGCAAGATACTCGTAATATTATCTCTCGTTCGGCTCACGTGGAGATAGGGTTACCATGTGTAAAATCTTTATAGAACAATGAGCTCGAAAACCCCGGATTTTCGAATGTAAAACCTGAACATATCTATTATTATTTAACTCACTTTGGTAACAATATAATTTAAAAATTAAACAAATTCCTGTTCTCTGATCATTCAAATTTACCTCAAGGCTCAATATTGGGAGTCCCAATTTGGGACTTCTGTTATTTTTAATATTATGTAAACGACCTACCATACTTAGTGCAGGACGTGACTGACATTATTCCTATTCGCAGATGACACATCACTAATTATTTAAGTGAAGTGGTAATTAAATACTCCAGGCGATGTGAATTGCTGTTTATCTCAAGTCCTGAACTGGTTCATAGTAAATAATTAAGTGCTTAATGGAAAGGAGACAAAATGTATTCAATTTACATTAACTAATGTAAAAAAAATTAGATGTAAATATATATCTGGATGGAACCAAGTTAGAACTGGTAAATGACACAAAATTTCTTGGAATTACTGTAGACAGTAAATTACAGTGGGGTTCACATATACACGTAAAAACTCTATGTAGTAGACTTAGTTCAGCTGCATTTGCTGTGAGAAGAATTTAGACAACTTGGCCACTACACGACTTGTGTATTTTAGCTACTTTCATAGCATTATGGCGTATTGTATTCTTCTTTGGGGCAGAGGTGCTGACATAGAAGCTGTTTTTATTCATCAAAAAAGAGCAATTAGGGCTATTTATAACTTAAAATGTCGGGAGTCGCTAAGAGAAAAATTCGAGGAAATAGGAATCCTAACCAGCCAAATTTATACAAGAAAATATTATGTATGCTAGAAAAAATACCACTATGCTGCCACGGATCGGTGCAAGCCACACCATAGGTACTAGAAATAAAGATACAGCTCCAGGATTGAGACTTCGCAAGACAAGTACTTCCTTTGTTGGTCACGTATTCGTTTTTTTTTTCATTGGGTTCAGCGTATTAAACATCCCAATTCTTTATACGGGCTAATGCGTTGACTTGTCTATGGATATTTAATTTAATTTAATTTAATTTTTGTAAACTTTTGTGTAACTTAATTTTTGTATTGTTTGTCTTATAATTTTAATGTTTAAAATATGGATTTTTATCCGAAATAAATTATTTTGATTTGATTTGATTTGATTTGATTTATAATAAAATACCAAAAAATACTCGGTCTTTCAGACACTAAATTCAAAAAGTATGTTAGGAATGTCTTTACATGAAAGCTTACTACAGAATTTGTGAATATCTGAAAGATAAAAATGCATGGTGTTATTTCAACTCAAACTTCATTATTGTACGTTCGTAATTATTGTAGATAGATATAAAGGCTAAGGGTTGTTGCAGAACAAAAATGTATATATTGTTTTCAAAATTATATTTTATAGATATATAAAATTTATTCTGTCTGTAAGAGGTGATAGTAGTGATAGAACAGGAGGATAAAGAGGTAATCTATTAATTTCGTTTCGTTTTTAAAATTATTAAACTCAACTTTTGGCCTGATTATCCGACTTTCTCTTGTCTTTTACTTTGTATCTCTTTACTAAAACACTGTTGTATATAAATATAATGATGATCGAAAAAATATACACGATCTTGCTAAGCTTCTTGGCCTTCTTCTTAGCAAGACTAATCGAATGGGCGGATTTATGCATGTATTTATATATGTAACGTATTAGTATTTAATATATATGGGTAGTTTTTATTATCGTATCGTATATACGTAATTTTATACATTAAACAAACCTTTATTTTAGTTCATGCTTTTAAGCAAACCCAAAACCTATTTAAATATATTGTACTTATCCTCTTTTAAATTTAATTATTTTTATTATTTCATAAATCTTAACGTATGCGATAAGTGTATTTATGTACCTATATTTTAAAAATAAAGTATCCATTTCATTCAATTTAATTACAAAAATTGTGTCTTCGTTTTGGTAACACCAGTAAAACTTTAAATAATTTAGCAAAAGCAATATTCTAGACTTTTCTCACTTATAAAAAATTACACCGGGTGGAAAGAGCGCGAATGAAATCCGGACAGTATGCAAAACCCGCCCGCCGTACGCTTCCCGTCCCCGAACGCCTTCCAAACTACAGGTTGGACAAATCTGGGTAAACCTGGACGGATGGCAAGTGGCAACCCTACGTGGAGAGGACCTTCACATTGAACTTGTTGAAACTTACAGAAACAGAGTTTCCTCGATAGTTATTTATTTTATTCGTATAATCCTTATACGAATTGCGTTCCAAGTGCCATTGAACCTTAAATTGTTGTTAACCGTAGTGTCCGTACAAGCCAATGTCTATAGTATGAATTTGGCTGTTTGAATTAGTCACCTTATATAAAATGCAACGTCTATTTGCCTGTTTGTACGTATGTATGTTTGCATAAGAACAAAGATATACTTTTCTCTATGTATTGTTAGTATCAAACACTCCTGCGTCAGTGAGAAAAAAGTTTTACCAGAAATTTATTACCAAGCGTTGTTAAGAAAGTTGGTTTTAAATTAAATCAAACATTAGTATGTATAATAATCAATGTATTATAATTCCTCTGGCCAAGATTTCTTTGATAATTTCAGACAAGGACATCGAAAAATGTATATTTATTTCATATAGTCTGTATGGAATAAATGTTTCATTATCTAATCGACTTGACCACTAAATATAATAAAAGATTACCCTAACTGACTGAGCTATCAACGCTTTAAGCAGGTGGTCAGGTCAACCTCAACCTCAGGATGTCAACCTACGGCCCGCGGATCCAATTCACAGAAACTTTTTTTAGTCATTGTAACTTAATAAAACCAAATTTAAAAACATATTTCAAGATTTTCAAAAGCATTAGGTGCCTTTTTTTGCATTTACAACGCTATTTTCAGTAAACTTTAATTCTTTGCCAACAAAAATCAAATGGAATGCTGTGAAATGCTTTATGTGGATAAAGAAAATATACAATGGAGTTGGTTTGAAAGAGGAAAATATATTTTGAAAAGAATCAAAATATCCTGCATTTTACAGACACGCTCGAGCAGTGATCTCGCTTTACGTATATATGAGTATGAATACATAATATGTATGCGTAAGAACAGCTTTTTAGTCTGATGAAGCACATTAAATCACAAGAGAGAACGAGAATCAGTAATAATAATTTATTATAATAATACTAACAATAACAATAACAATATAATTAGATGGAACATCTTCGTAGCCAATAATCGTTGCTACGATGCATTATGGAGATATTCGTAGCCATGTAAAAGTGCTACGGTGTATAATGGAATATCTTCGTAGCCATATAACAGTGTGTAGCAGTGCTACGGTGCATGATGGAATGTCTTCGTAGCCACGTAACAGTGCTACGATGCATCGTAGAGTATCTGCATGTAAAATCTTCGTGACCGTGTAGAAGTAGTACGGTGCATGGTGAAGTATCTGGTAGACATGTAGCAGTGCTAAAGTGCATGGTGCAATATCTTCGAAGCCCAGTGCTACGGTGCTTGATGAAATATTTTCGTAGCCATGTAGAGTGCTACAGTGCATGGTGGAGTATCTTCGTAGCCATGTATCAGTGCTACGGTGCATGATGGAATATCTTTGTAGCTGTGTAGAAGTGCTACGGTGCATGATGAAGTACCTTCGTAGCAGCAGGTTAAAATTCCTTCGTAGCCGTGTAACAGTACCACTGCATGATGAAATATCTTCGTAGTGGTGTTACAGTGCTACGATGTATTATGGAGTATCTGCGTGTCCGTTTATCAGAACTACAGTACATGATAGAATATCTTCGTAGCCTTGTAGCATTAATACAGCACATAATGGAATATTTTCGTTGCCATGTAGCAGAATCACGGTTCCATCCATCCATCCATCAGCCTGTTTCGTCTACTGCTAGACATAGGCCTTCCCAGGATTTCGCCACTCTTGGCGGTCCTCCTGGAAGAAATGCCCATACTCACACAGGCTGGGCAGGCGGGTTGGTGAGCGCGGTGCCGAAACCCTTGCACCAGTGACGCCGCTGCATGTCAACAGACTGTTTTATAAGGCCCGGCAATTGAGGATAGATATACCCCCATCCATCGGTCCCAGGCAATGGTGGGCCGCCTGGTTTTGCCTGAGAGCTGTTCTCTTACTCTCTCCAGAATAACTTCGGAAGGATTTGCGAGTAAGATGGTGGTACTTCCACAGTTGAGCCCGGCTTACGGTTCATGGTGGAATTTTCGTAGCCATGTAGCATTTAATGCCGTAATGGTGGAATACCACGTAGCCGTGTAGCAGTTATACTGTGCTAAGTGAAATATCTTCGTAGCCATGTAACAGTGCTATGGTGCATAGTGGAGCGTATTCGTAGCCATTTGGAAGTGCTACGGTGCATTATGGAATATCTTCTTAGCTATAAAACAGTGCTAACTATGCATGATGGAATATCTTCGTAGGCGTATAACAGTGCTACGGTGCATGATGGAATATTTTCGTAGCCGCGTAGCAGTTTTGCGATGCAAATTCAAATTATTTCTTTTGTAAAATAGGTACATTACATACACGTTTTAGACCTATTAATCTTCAAACAAACAATTGAATAAGATAAAACAATAAAGGTAATACGGAGAAATACAATATTTTTTTTATATATTAGACTTATTTAATGAAAACATGAAATATACATAATACAATAAATAAATAAATTGATAGATATATAAACTATAAATAAATATAATGCCTAACTCCACCTATCCGATTAGTCTTGCATGTTAGAATATCTTCATAGCCGTGTAGCAGTGCTACGGCACACGATATAATTTATTATTTAAAGCGGTGGTAACCCTGGCTATAATTTTCCTGCTCCGGGCGACAAGAATGAAGTTAGCGTTTTTAGGGCTCCATACGGGTCTTTAGTTCGTAGACAGAATAACTTACAGACCTGAACTTGAACGGGTTTTTTATGTTTTTTTATTTTTATAATATAACAAAAATTAAATTAAAAAAATATATAGATGCTGTAAGAGCTCTTAAGTTATTTGTTATTTAAAATATATATGTATACATATAAACAGTGAAATTAAAAATATAAACAATAAAATATTCTCAAGATATATTTCGAGCCCTAGCTGGTCAGTTGAGTATAAAAAAATATTGACTTTGATATTTAAAATATAGGTATCTTATACACATTTGGCATAGACAAAGCATAAAGCCTTATTGGTATTTAAATTTAATATCTTGTATGTCTGTCTGTCTGAAAGTTTTCTTATGTGTACAAAAGACACGTCTTTTTATATCAAATTAATGTTAAACCTATATTTATTATTTTTCCAAAAAACTGCACATCACGTATAGCTCCTTGAAATATTTACTGGATACTAATTCAGAGATATTTTGTTTAAAACTTTTCGCATTTTTGACAAGTTGATTCAGTTTGCAAAATAAATTAACTTTAAAGTGAGATTTTCATAAAAGATTATTACTTTTCCCGACTTAGTGCTTTACGACGCTGTTGATAAAGCTTTGGTTGTTTGAAGAAACTTTCGACAAAGTTGGTATAGTTGTGTATAGAGTTTCTAACATGGGAATTATATTTTATGACAGCGACAACAAAGCGCAGGTCAACGACCTCGACTTTTTTAATAATACGCTACATTTTTGCACTTGTCTGTCATATAACGCACATGGAATGCAACTTGTACTGTTAGTATAAGAGCTGAGCTGGTGAAAATCAAAATCAACGAATACTTTAGGGAAAAAAATGTCTTCTAAGGTAAGAAAGTTCTTAGGAAACAATAATGTAATTCTAAATTATTGCAATTTTGAAACGCTTCTGCAGGCAAAGGACCCTTCTACTCAAATTCGGAAGAGTCAAGGAGGGGCTGCGTACAAAAACAGGATTAAATAACTGGCCTGCGATAGACAAACGAGGCTCGAGTCCAGTCCAAGATACATTTTTCCATTTTGATCATTTTGATTTTGCTCCCTTAGAGAGAGTATCTTTTTATTTAAGTGTTTTTGAAGAGTAGATTTTCTGTACGTGGTTTGAAGGTGCGTCTTATAATTTTAGAGTCCTCCGCTGTCTATCTGTCTCTCCGTCTGTCACAGTAGTCTACAACTTTAAGACTCGATTTCACCATACTCTGTTAGTTAGTTAACAACCCTGTTATATAATTTAATGGACTGTTAAAGTTAGTGAGTGTACCATCGTGCTATAATTTCCTTAATGAGTTGTTAAACTTAATGACTGCTCTAGGGGTTCGTTAGATTAGTAACAGACGATTAGCTTACTGTCACACAGACCACAGCTGTCGGGATCAGCCATGTTTGCTATTATTTATATTGTTGTCATGGCTACCGGCAACCGACCTATCTCGAAGACTCAAAATTTTTGACATTTGAACCAGCAATACGAAATGTAAACCGATCTCTATTAAATTCTACAGAATAAACGGCATTTCAAATCAGTCGCCTTACCAAACACGAAACTTATAATACGACTTGTGAAAAAATAATGACAAAACAAATAATGACATTTCGTTTTGGTCGGCTTAGAATGTGAGTGAATCATTTTCGAGTCATTCGCTTAATGTTTGATTTAATAATGGCTTGTTACATTTTCGACATGAGACATAAAAAATTAACAGAGATGTTAGTGTCCTTGTAAATTTTAATCCCTCATTAGGTAATGTCTGATTTATGAAATAGCTAACAGGGTATGGTGAAATCAGGTCTAACCCTAGTAGGTAGACAGTTGACATTTTCTAAGAATACGTGTTAATATGGCCTCTATCAAGACGAATAATAAAAATTAAAAAGTTTATGCCTACGGAGGTCCCCATACAATATACCTCGTGTTACCCATAGCGCCATAAGCATCATAATACGCATTTCAGCAATTAGGTAAGTAAAGTGATAAGTAAACGGTGCTTTTTCCGAAACTATTTCGACCGTAACCGGCCTTTTTTGACCGTAGTTTTCTATTTAAAGCTTTAAAAACTATGAAATCGTGTATATTTTAACAAAATACAATAACTACTTTCATTTTCATTTGACTACTAAATGACGTCACAGGCTAGGCTGATTGGGAATAGGTCCATTGTAAAAAAATATATAAAACATATTGTCTTTGCCTTATCCATGTCAACATGAAGACAACAAATTAGACAGTTGACATCTATTCAGGGTTGCCGGTACGGATACGTTTATCGAATTTCGGGTAATTTTGGATATATATGTGAAAATGGTGTACAAAAAATGCATTTAGTTTTTTCCGATCTTTTCCGAAAGTAAGTGGAGAATTGTAATATTAACAACAAATCGATTGCGATTGCTCATCAAATGCAATTCACAGTCTAAACTCGTTCACCCACGTTTCAACAACTAGTATCTCTACCTGCATGATGGGTAATCACAAAGACGTAGACCAGATACAACATTCCCATACGGAATCTGAACCCACGCCCTCTGGATAAGTGATCGAATAGGTACCTTATCGTAGGTTGAAGTCGTTATGAACGAATTATGCGTTCCCGTTAGTTAAATTATATAGAGATATGTGATTAAAACGCTAAAAGAAATGATTGTATGTAACATTTTAATAGTTTATTTTTAAAAAGACATACACAGAACGGATTATTTCTGATTCGGTTACGGGCCTTTTCTTGTTCGACTGCTGGTAACATTAAATCAGTTACAATGAAGATAATATAATAATAAAATAAGAGTCGTAAATACCAATAACCAAAGAGAATGTAAACCAATAACGTTCAAATATTCACAACAAAACAAACGCTGAGCGGCTTGATATACATGACTCCCTTGCACCACTTCCTTTTTAGTTCTCATGAATACAAACAATTTTTGGCGGCTTTAATGAAATTTTTACTATATGGTAAAAAGGATCTAATACGATGTTTACTTGGGTCGATTCATGAATAGTGTTAATGCCATCAAAAACAAAACTTCTAAAAAAAAACAAGTCTAGCAACTTAGTTCTTCTACCGTAAAAAGTTGTGAGATCCATGTAAATCCAAGTAGATTAATTTATTCAGTCCCTACTTAAGGGACCATTGTCTTAAGTTATTACATTAATTAACCTAACCTAACAACATCTTATAGTGACCATATCAATATTAAAAATCTTTTATGTTTTAAATAAAAAGATTGACTCGGCCATCGCATGAAAATACAATGTATCTCACAAGTAATACATATTATACTAAATTAGACTATTTAGTGCGATTGCCAAGTCAATCTATTTATTTAAAACATAAAAGATTTTTAATATTGATATGGTCACTATAAGATGTTGGTAGGTTAGCTAATTAATGTAATAACTTTAGACAGATGGTCCCTTAAGTAGGGACTGAATAAATTAATCGACTTAGATTTATCTACATGGATCTCACAACTTTTTACGGTAGAAGAACTAAGTTGCGAGACCTGGTTTTTTATTACAAGTTTTGTTTTTGATGGCATCTCATTTCTTTTTGTAGATAGTCCTACTTTTTTTCTTTTCCGGTACCTTCTACTTACAACTAAAAATGTAAATATATAGGATTACAAAGTTATTTATGCAGTTGGTGTATCTAGAGCACTGGACCGAAATTGCAAAATAGTTTAGTTTTTCCTTGATTTATACACTAACACTAATTGTATTCCAAATTTGAAGCTTCTATGTCTGCTAGAAGTGCCTTAAAGTTTTGATGATCGGTCAGTCAGTCAGTCAGTGAGTGAGTGAGTGAGTGAGTGAGTGAGTGAGTGAGTGAGTGACAAAATTGAGAAACTTTGACTAGTTATAATTTTTAAATTACTGGTTCAAATTGCATGAAATTTGGAATATACCGTGTTTATACAATGCCGGGTACCAAAAATTCAGGATTCTAGTTTTATCCACAAGGAAGTTATAGGAGGTCGAAAATGGCCTGAACTGCTTCGAGAAAAGGATGGTACGGCGCGGCGGCGGCGTGCCGCTTTTTAGCTCGACTTGGCGGGGGCACTCCCGTGCCCCCAGATAATCTTAGTCTTCTTAATAATCCTCATCGTATCCTTCTTGTTCTGATTTATTTAATACCTGCATAAATATCGAATCAAAATAATGTAAATGTTAGCTGTTGTTGTTGGTGCAGTCAAACTTCAAACGTCAAACCAGTAGACAAAGATTTGTTTTTTTTATATTTTTAATAGTCAGGTATAAGGCAAAGGAATCAATCTCTTCATTCTCTATGAACAAAGAGGTTGGTTTAGCTTACTTTAGGTTACGTCATCACAACAAAACTTTGGAAAATTATAAAAATTAACTACTGCTTGAAATAAAGATATATGTACACATATTTGCTTATTTTAGCCAGATATTCATAAAAAAAATATATAAAACCAGTGTACTTTACATACCCTATTGCATTTAACTTCCACACTGTTTCATACAACACATCCCCTTTCATTCTCCTATTCACACACACACACAGAATACCAAAACACACACCCTACAATAACATTCCATATACAATACAATTGGGGGTGCTAACTTTCTGGACAAGAACGGAAATCTTAAAACCATTTCGAGAAATATGTTTTCTGTACAGTTGCTACTTATCAGATTAATAAATAAATCTATACTTTTAAAGATATTTTAACAAAACACAATGAACTTCATTTGACTTATCTATGACGTCATGACATGACATTTGACATGCAGTGCATTCCGTGTCGCGACATAATCGATTATATCGCGTCTATCATCATTCCGAGTCACTGTGAGCCCGATAATTAATCAACCGCCAGAATTCATATTGGAGACTCGGTTAGTGATCAGGAACAATGTTTAATGAACCTCAAGGTAAAACTGAAAACAAAAAATTGCTCCCGTACCTACCTACTGCCTATTCAGTCAGTATGGAAACAATTTTTTTTATGATTTCGAAAATAACGATCATTGAATTTTGTTCCTGATCACTAACCGAGTCTCCAGTGTGAATAAGGGTGATTGATTAAATTTCACCTTGTTTATCATAGACGAAATCCTTAACGACGCCATGTTGTGATATGCCTATGCTTCAGAGCGTTTGCACTATGAGCGATCTATGAAAAGTGCTAGCTGGCCGGTGGCAATTTCAAAAATAGGTTTTTCGAAGAATAAGAGCATTAGTTAAATCATGATTATAAGATTGTAGTTAGAAGAAATTACTTCTTGGACCTAGTAAAGTAGTATATCCTTTGTATTCACGTAACTTAAATGAATTTCTACAAATTCTGTCATCATTCATGTTGCGTTCAAAAGAACCCTAAATGGATTATAAGTATAAACAGTGATGGACGCCATTTTTCATTCGGAACGACTTGATGGGCGTGAGAAGTTTGATGGTAGTGTTAGCACTATTAGCGCCATGCGGAACGCGCTGGTTGACTTGACTGATACGTTTTTTTCTAGTGGTGGGCAAAGAATTTTATCCCATCACGACTCTAGTGACGTCACGTTCACTTTTGGCGGGTAAAATTTAAGTTTTTGTTTTTAAATAGATGCAATGAATAAAACCCAAAAATAATGAAATTAGTTTCATAAAATAGTCTACATTTTCAAACTAAATTATTAAAAAAATATATTTCAGAAACATGCATGGCTAATTACCATCTACACAAACATAACTCAACTAGTTTTATATTCTTCAGTATGTTATTTTTGCTTAGATACTAAATGCCAATGCTTTAACATTTTAGTTTATGTCAGACTCATGAGGAAGAGTCTAATTTCCCACAACCCAGGGAATCCTAATGTGGGGATTAGATTTAGTAAATGATAAATTTTTCTAACTATTAATTGTAATAGTGCATAAACATGTTTTGTATGATCTTCTTGGTTTCCAAATAATCATATATAATATATATTAATTGTTTGAGCGCTTATACCGAGGTTCATTGGTCGGTTACTAATACATTTTTATTTATGAGGTTTCGTTTACAGATTTATGAAACCAATAATTAAATACAATCTTTAAAAACGTACAACAAATTATGTACTAAATATGATAGCATAACAACGAGAATAATCAAATAACTTTAAAGCAGTAAAAGTTTTAGGCTTCTGTTATTGTTCAGGAATCCGAAAATGAAACAACAAACTTCAGTAATTGGTTGTAAGAAATCAATTATTAACAAAGCGTAATTCTAGGGAATACCTAAAATTTTAAGCTAAAACAAGCTTTATAGCTTCAATGGACTACTAAGTCGTTTCGCCCTGAATATGTAGCTATTAGTTTCATCCTGGTGGTCGAGCATTTGCTAAACGGTACACAAAATCGTCAGTTCTAGCTGGACAAAAATATGTCACTATATTTTGTTCATTAAATCAATATTATTTATATGGAATATACCAATTTGATTTGCTATGTACATCTCGTACATAGTAAATCAAAATTTTAAATGGTAACAGGTAATTTTTTTTTCTTTATTTTTGTTTATTTATTGTTTTTTTTTTCCAAAATAAAGAGACAATAATTTAGCTTATATTAAATTTCAATGTTATTACGAGTATACTACTACAAAAAGAGGTCAATGTTTTTATGATTTTTGTTGTCATAATCAAGACTACGTACCTATAATAAAAGAATTTCTTGTAAGTGACAGTAATGTCAAAAGTGAAAGATGCTTACAACACGCGCTGGTATACATCAGCTGATGTAACAATCATGTAATTTATATTCATGTGCATATACATATATCAATTTATATTTCTTATCTTAACCAGTAATTAAGCCGATCCGACGTTTACACTTGACAGAAAACTACAACTTACATATATTACTTTTCCCGAGGTGGCAATCTTAGATATCAGAAGTTTCGAGGATTCACCATATAACGTAAATGGCATGATTCTTATTACTCGCAAAAACTTACATTTATAAATAATAGCAATAATGTCAAATAATGAAACTGAAACTTTTATGTTAGCGTCTGCTTGCATGAAGAGGCTTGGCTTCTTTCTTTGTAACGCTAAGTAGCGTCCATAACGGCCCTAAAGCTCTTGAACTTCTCTCTCTATACAGCTCTAGTGATAAGTAAGATCGAGGCTGTCTGAAGTCAGAAACCCTCACGAGAAGGCTAATAATAAAGTGCACAAAGTGTTCCTGCGATCTCTATACAAAAAGAGGTACGGTGTATTACTCCTTTTTGTACACAACCAGATCTCTCTCTCCGGGTAAGCGTACACTGCGCTTATGGCTCTAATTGACCCTAGAACATGAGCAACGCCAGATTATCGAGGATTCGTTTAAAGAAATTAAGACTGACTTCATATTGAAAACAAATATATTTGATTTGTTGTCATTTTAAAACTACAGACTACAAAAAGAAAACATTAAGATATATAAAGTGACTTTCGTTTATACAGCCGAATGTTTCATACAATTTCTAGGTACTGATAAGTTTGTAATTTTTATTCACATCATTTAAGTCTATTTCCACAATACGGAACCCACAGGTCCTGCTCGCACATGACCGGTTTTTTTATGAAATGTTGTTCATATTACCAGTTTCCGGCTTCTGCAACATCAGCATATCCGACATACAATATACATACATCCAAAATGTTTATTGGTGATGTGATGACCACATAACTTAAAATCAGATACACTTAGGTTCATTATAAGGAGCGGAAGATTTGAGGAGGGAATGCCCCTGGGACATTAGGATACCAAAGCTCCAAGCAATGGGAATTAGATGGATGAGCTCCAAGTGGAGAGCCGACCATCCACCTGAGCCCAGCAGGCGTCCCACCTCAACATCATCATCATCATCATCATCATCATCATCATCATCATCATCATCATCATCATCATCAGCAAATTTTTTATTATGTATGTATGTTTATATAATTATCGGATTTTTACCAAACCTGATTTTAAATATTTAGGTTATATTCTTCTTACTTTCTCAAAATACTGTAAAAATAAACAACACAGGAAAATCTCAATGTAAACAGTCCATGAACGAAACACTTATAATTCAATATCAAAACCCTATTAAGTTAATCGCAGTCGATAACGTGGCTACCGATACAAAAACCAATCCCAATAGGGCTAATGCAATCAAATCCATACATAAAACCAGCCAGACAGCCTTGGCCTGTACAACAATAACATTCCCAAACAAAGTCAACGGACCTCATGCGACCCAAAGGTCCGTTTACACTGGGCAGGGTACGATCTACGGAATCGGCGACATCGAAAAACGTACATTGATTAACCCCCCACCTCAACACGTCTGCTTCACCCCCTCTGTCGTCTGCGCCGGCACGTAAGTGAAGCTATCAGTAGAGCATAAAAAATAATAACTCCACGATACGTGATACGTTTATGATTAACTTAACTATACCCTGTCTAATGTACTGGTAACTTTTAATGAAATCACGTGCTTTACTTATCATACTGAACAAATGTTGCAAAGTGACAAAAGCGGGCGAATAAAAAATAACCTTTTAAGAACCCGCTCCGTACTTTTCGACTGTTTGATGCGAAGCATTATTTTAATTATTTTTCTTGTCATTGCCGCGATCATTTTGTAAAAATCAGGGATATACACCAGTCCATATTGGCCATATAAATGAAGACCTAAAATTTATTTGATTTAATTGTTTCTCCTTTGCGCGTTATTTTGATACTTGGATATTATGAATAACGATTCAGAGCAGGCTCGTAAGTAATAAAATAACTCGCAAAAGAGAAACATTTCAAACAAATGAACTCTAGGCCTTTATTTAGACACTTCATAGTAGTGGTGTATGTCCCTAGTTTTTCCAAAAACATCGCGATGAAGGCCAGAAAAATATTTAACATATTGTTTTTGATCAAAGTCGTCGTCGTCACGGACCGGGCTCTTAAGACGACATAGCAAAATATTTGATTTTCAAAATTGTACAATACACATACTACAATAATAGGGTTTTGAAAAAAAAACATGTTATAAATGAGGCCTTTTCCAAGACAATAACAGAGCTCAAAACGTGAAAGACGAAAATTCGCTGCACCGAAAAAAATTGCAAATTAAAGGCTGTTAAAATTCCGTAGTTCGACAAGGAACCCTTATAGTTTCGCCATTTCCGTCTGTCCACGGCTTAGCTCAGAGACTATTAGTACTAGGAAGCTGTAATTTGGTATGGGTATACATAGGTGGTAAGTTATTCGAGGGAGAGTAAGAGAACAGCTCTCAGGCAAAACCAGGCGGCCCACCATTGCCTGGGACCGATGGATGGCGGTTTATCCATCCCCAATTGCCGGCCCTTATATAAAACAGACTAGTGACGGGCAGCGGCGTCACTAGTGCGAAGGTTTGGGACCGCGCTCACCAACCCGCCTGCCCAGCGTTTGTGAGTATGGGCATTTCTTCCAGGAGGACCGCCAAGAGTGGCGTAATCCTGGAAAGGCCTATGTCCAGCAGTGGACGAAACAGGCTGATTATCTCCCATTCACTTAAATTGGGGATGATTTTTTTTTCTCGTCTATCCCATAGTGTGGGGTATACTTGGATAGGTAAACGGTTGTTTATGAATATGTGAAATAATTCACAGAGTCTTATATATAATGAATTTAAAATTAAAACTACCACAGCTAAGTAGGCTTTACAGGTTTACGAGTACAGGTCGCGCCAAACTTTTAGCCCCCTCTAAACACGACAATGTATAGGCCGTTCTCCTAAATGTATGGGACTAGAAGTTTGGCGCGATTTGTATCAGTAGACCAACTTATAAAATGTACCGGGCAACTACGGAACCCTACAATGCTCGTGGCCCGACACGCACTTGGCCGGTTTTATTTTCATATAGTCCAAACTAATAAAGAAAAAATAACAATAATGACTGCACATACATGGATGAACAATATTGTCTATGGTACAGTGGAGCCCACATCAAGCTATAGACATTCAGTATAAGCTGACCTCTCATTGTACGGGAAGCCTATACAATGAGAGGTCAGCTTATACTGAAAGTGTTTAGCTTGATGTGGGCTCCACTGTACATATAAACTTACTATCTAAAACATAACAACGCGTTTTTGTAAACGCTCTCGTGAGAATTTATATTAAATATGATTCACTAAAAAAAACCGGCCAAGTGCGAGTCGGACTCGCGCACGAAGGGTTACGTACCATAATCTATAAAACCGGCAAAAAATCATGTCTGTTGCATGGGAGTGCGCAGGTCCGACTCGCACTTGGCCGGTTTTAGTATTTTTTGTTATAGCGGCAACAGAAATACGTCATCTGTGAAAATTTCAACTGTCTAACTATCACGGCTCATGGGATGCAGCCTGGTGACAGACGGACGGACGGACGGACGGATGGACAGCGGAGACTTAGTAATAGGGTCCCGTTGGTTACCCTTTGGGATTCACTCTCCGCACTACTCGGCCGCACACTTTATTAGGTATGTTTCTCTTTCGTTGTGCGATGGAGGTATTGTGCCCTCCTCGCTTCGATCACCGTCGCACCTATTTTTGACTTTATGTGAAAGATTTACGATTTCATAGTTCACAATCTGCCCACGACATTTATATAATTAATCGGCGCTTTTCAGAGATTAAATTATCACCCGTATAATTCCAATGTACTTCACAAGCTAGACAAATTGGAATTCAAAATATTTACTAAAGCTGGGGCATTTTACTCTCTATATGGACACGCACACATGTAAAACCTACTTGTCAGTGTGTGTAGCGGCGAGCAACAGGTGTAAAGCTAACCTATATCTATAACAATCTTTTTATCGCAGCTTCGCTTGCGTGGAACTGTCTTTCAGTGTAGGTATCTTCTACTTGCACGTAAGAGGAAAATTATTATCCACCGTTTTTGGCTTAAAGTTTATTTGAGGGTTTCTACGATTGTAATAATGAAAACCGCACTCGAATTCGTTGTGTGGTGACGGAACAGACCGACGACGCACAAAAACTCAAAAGATTTTAGTTTGGTCTCAGTACAATACTATACCAACCAGTGCGTCCTTCTTGTGATGACGTATGGCGCTGAGACGTGGTCTCTTACAAAGGGTCTGATCCACCGGTTTAAGGTCGCTCAGCGAGCTATGGAGCGGGCTATGCTTGGGGTATCTCTGATGGATAGAATCCGAAACGAGGAGATCCGTCGGAGATCTAAAGTAACCGACATAGCCTGCAGAATCAGTAAGTTGAAGTGGTAGTGGCAGTGGGCAGGCCATATTTGTCGCCGACATGATGGCCGTTGGGGCCGAAAGGCTTTAGAATGGAGACCACGTACAGCAAAGCGTAGTGTGGCCGACCTCGTGCCCGCTGGACCGACGACCTGAAGGACGTTGCGGGGGGCGGCTGGATGAGGACGGAGGACCGACATGAGTGGCGAAATTTGGGAAAGGCCTATGTCCAGCAGTGGACGAACACGGGCTGATGGATGGATGGATGGATGGACAATACTATATCGCGGCTGTTCAATCATCCAAACTCGCGCGCGCGTTTCTGACGGCCTTCGCACGGGGAACCTATGTCGCCGTTCACACATTCCGCGAAACTATTATTTCAATTTGACCGCGCCGCGCCATAGTGCTTGTAGCGAAAGGTAAATGCATAAACAATATTTGAAAAATGCTATGCTATGCTAAATGCAAACACATTTGTGTTTAGTCGTAACATATCGCTGCAAATCACATTACCTGCCTGCGTGCAAAAAAATACATAACACTGGAGTGCGAGATTTTGGGTGAGCATCACCGTTAAGGGTCCGTATAAGGCTAGATGCACAATTTCAAATGAGTGTTGTGTTGACTTGTGTAACTTGGTTCATCGGTATAATAAAAATAATATATACCGTAGACTATAGGGCTGATAGATTCATCTTAGAAAAAACGCAAAATCTTTAAGTTCACTCGATAGAAAAAAATTACGAAATTACCTCCAAATTTAATGTTTTTTGTGTGTTAAAGGGCCTTCCAACCTTTAAATTTGTATTAATAATAAGTTATCAAATGACATCGTCAGCTCGTCTTAGAATATTTTAGAATATCATCTAGAACGCAGATTTTTGTGGGTGCGTGTTTCTCGATGGTCGTAACAGCCACGGTTGAGAGCGCGCTATTTTAAACTAAAAGGAAACGTCGTAGAGTTCAGTTCTGATTAGTGCAAAATAAGGTCAAAAAACATTCAATGTATAGACACGACATTTTTACAAAACATTATTTTAGTATAGATATAATAAGACTAAAACACATAAACAACAAACGCACACAGCCACGAATAAACTTGAAGCGCGCAAACTTATTCATTCCTTAGTTTTGATTTTAACGCAAAGAGTTTAAGTCCAGTTTCGAATGAAGATATGTTTGTAGTATTTTGGTAATAAGTCTAGGCAATTTATGAGATCGTTTTGACCAACAAGTCGCACAAAAGAACTAAAGCCATCTGGTCTCCTTATTAGTGAAGTTGTTATTTCTTTTTATCTCAGGTAGGTACTCCCGAAGATTAGTGTATTCTGCGCATAGCCGCTAGTATCATGGTTAAAGCGCTAGATTGTAAGAACTGCGAAAACGTTTTACTCAGAAAATTAGTTCCGCTGACCGCGGAACTGGCCGTGCAATCAAGGTGCATCGTTATACAATGTGACATTCTTTCTTATTATCTTTCTTTTATGTAGCCAAATTTATACTGGAGACTCGGTAAGTGGTCAGGACCAAGGTTCAATTACCCTGTTTATGTTTTATGCAGGTGTATAATTTTATTACATTGTAGCCCAACTATGTATATGTATTTCCAGTTCCTTTTTACATTTTCTATTTTTGTAAAGTTTAACTTTGACCTGTAAAAAGTATACTTTATGTATCTATCTTACAAAGTAAATATTTTGATTTGATTTGTTTTGTTTGCGAAATACGAAAAATATTATTTTGTGTTTCTATACTTGTTCAAGAACTACCTCGACTCAATTAAAACAGAAAGTCTAAATTTATTTTTGCGAATTTTACAGAAAAGGTCATTTTACCTTGGTTTTGACCACTTCCGAGTCTTTAATATGCATTTGGCTGTATAAGCGAAAGTCACCTTATATAAATAAAGATTTTATGTGCACCTTATCCCCACAAGATTAAAATTACGTAACATGACACATGATTTCCTCTATTATAATATGTAAGACAAATATTCTGTATAAATAATCTCTAAGAAGCTTCTTAAGGGTCCGTATAAGGCTAGATGTCCAACTTCAAATGAGCATATCACATTGTGTAACTTGGTTAATCAGTATAGTAAAAATAATATAGACACTAGACTATATGACTGATAGGCTGATCTAAGAAAAATCGCAAAATCTTTAAGTTCGCTCCATAGAAAAAAATTACGAAGTTACCTCTAAATTTCATGTTTTTCGAGTGTTACAGGGGCTTCCTTAAATCATAAAATGACATCGTCGGCTCGTCTTAGAGTATTTAAAAAATTGCATCTAGAAGCAGGGTTATTAAATAAAAACGCAGATTTTTGTGGGCTCGTGTTTCTTGGTAGTCGTAACAGCCACGCTGAGAGCACGCTATTTTGTACTAAAAGGGAACGTTGTAGAGTTCAGTTCTGATTGATGCAAAATGAGGTGCTCAATCTGACCTTATATGCAGCCTTAAGAGACGTTGGCATAGAAATCACCCTTTACCCACCACCCATTCGAATAATTCGAATTCATTCGGTCTGTCAGAAAGATTTTTCACAAGGACTGGTGGAAAGAGAATAATGAAACAAAAAAATCTTAATATCGCGATGTAGAATGGTACATGTAATGTTGCTGGTTCATTAGTTACATTACACAATGTTGTTCCCTGTACGTGGCGTGGAATACAAGAATTGTTTTCGTAAGAAATAACTACATAATGTTATGCATTACATAGCTTGCTGGCTCATTATAATTTACTATGGAGGAAAACTGTGCAGACCGACTTTTCAACCTTATTACAATGGTTTTAAAGTGAAATGCGGAACTTTCGACAGTACGTCCGTTACCAACTTCCCTGAAAAGATGAACTGCGCCTCGCCCACCGTCACTCTCCCAGTTCTTGTTCTAGATCTTATCGACGCTTCCCTTTAAGCACAGTAAAGGATAAGTGTAAGTCCATTTTAGGTGGTAGAGTTGGTGCCGGGCTCAACTGTAGTGGTAAGTCCATCTTACTCGCAAACCCCCCGAAGTTATTCGGGGTAGCTTAAGAAGACGGCTCTCAAACAGGCAGAACCAGATGGATGGCGGTATATCTGTCGTGGCCAGATCATAGAATTGAACATAGAAATGATCGCATTTCATGAAATAGTCAACTGTCACTGATTAAATGTTCAACGTTTAACGATTTGGTGAGCGACGTTTGACCATATCATTAATGTAAGGTGTCCATATGTAGTGGCCATATCGTATAATTGATCATTTCATAATCTGCTAAAATATCGTGAAATCTGTAAAAACTTCAGGGGTCGCCTCGCTTCGCTCGTCTTCATCGTCGCACCTATTTTTGACTTTATGTTGCAAGTCTATAGCAAACTTATTTTATACTTCATGATTATATCGTCAAACGATCTCTATTCATTGATATGGTCAATTCATATCATGAAATGGTCAACAAACAATGTAATATTTCATGAAATGCGACCATTTCATGAAATGTTCAATTCTATGATCTGGTCACGACATATCTGTCCCTAATTGCCGCGGAATGCCGCCGCAGAGGTGTCACATGGACCGGAAAAAAAGTCCGAAATGAGCCGCAAATCTATAAAAAGTCCTAAATCATTTAAATGGACTGATTCCATCGTGAGCTCGTCCGCGGGCGATGGACTAGAACGGACTTCCATGGCTTTGTTTTACGAAATGGTTATGAATGGTTTTATGCAAGTAAAGCATGAAATAATAATGTTATTCGACGGATGTGATGACGACTTCATCGTATTTATTTTTTCATATTTTCTTATTATTGTCCTATGTATACCTATACATACAGGTAATATACCTATTAAGGTGACTTTCATTTTAACAGCCAAACTCATACTTTAGACTCGGTTAGTGATCAGGAACAGGGTCCGGTGACCCTGTTAGCGAAATACGAAAAATATATTTTGTGCCTCTATACTTATTCAAGAACAACCTCGCTCGACTCAATTATTAGAGGACGTCAAAATTTAATTTTGCGTAATTTAAGACAGGGTCATTGAACCTTGGTCCCGACCACTTGCCGAGTCTCCAGTATGGGTTTGGCTGTACAAACGAAAGTCGTCTTATTTATGGTGTCTCTCGTTTATACAAGGTGAAATTTATTTATGCAGCCATATTCATACTGAAGACTCAGTAAGTAGTCTGTTCTGTATCAAGGTTCGATGACCCTTCTTGGGATATTCGAAAATTATTATTCTCCTTTTATCTACAAACGCAAGTCCAGCCCAGAGTCTATTCTATTTTGGAAAATAAGCAAAACGTGTTATAGTTCCGTCATACAGAGTGATCGGGATCACTCATCAAGCCTACAGTGTGAATTCGGTTGTATAAATAAATGTCACCTTATTTAGCCAAATTCATGCTTTAGACACGGTAAGAGGACTCGACCCTTTCTGTGAAATACGCAAAATAAATTTTAAACTTTATCTTAGTTCCTACTATAATATTATAAATGCGAAAGTTTGTGCGTGTGTGTGTGTATGTTTGTTACTCTTTCACGCTGAAACGGCTGAACGGATTTGGATGAAATTTAGAATGGATATAGCTTATACCCTAACTTAACACATAGGCTACTTTTTATTCCGGAGAAATGCATGGTTCCTGCAGGATATATCAATATCATTGAAAAATCAGGTGTCTAATTAGCGCGGGCAATTTCGTTTGTGGTGATATAAGACAAGGCTTTATTATTTCATACATCAGGTGTCTAATTAGCGTGGTATTTAATCGTTTGTGATGAAATAAGACGAGGCTATGTTATCTCATCACACTTCACACTAATATTATAAATGCGAAAGTTTGTGTTTGTGTATGTTTTTTACTCTTTCACGCTGAAACGGCTGGACGGATTTGGATGAAATTTAGAATGGATATAGCCTATACCCCAACTTAACACATAGGTTACTTTTTATCCCGGAAAAAAGCATGTCGTTAAACCGAATAACATGCGGGCGTAGCCGCGGGCAAAAGCTAGTAAACTATAATAATCGAGTCAAGTTTATTTATTTATTTATTTATTTAAACAAGGTACACCAACAGCACACATATTAATTATTTAAAAGGAACTAACATTTATACAGATATTCTGATACATGTGCCACTAACAGGTATACACAACATTTGCCAAACAATTATAAACAAAAGGTGTTAATTATCATTTATCGCACTACAATAAAAGAAATACGAAAGAGAAATTAGTTACAAACAAAATACATACTAAATTACCCAACTAAACACTAGAAAAACAAAACCTTAACCTAAGGAAGTAAATCATTAATACTAAATTAAAAACTAGTGATTATTTCTTACAAAAGGACATGAGAATATGAGATTTAAACACAGAGAAAGATTGGTGGAATACATCTAAATCAGTAACAGTTTCATTCATATTATTGTATTCTCTCAAAATTCTTGTCATGGGCGAGTTAAGGCCAAGGTTTGATTTAGAGGCTGGATAAGAAAACAGTTTTGTAATAGCTTTTCTTGGCATATTGAAGGGGACGGACACTGACATATTATTCAGCAGACAAGGGCACTCGGCTTTTCCATTGGCAATTCTATGCAGAAAAGACAAGTCACGCAGAATTCTGCGGTTACGCAAAGATGTCATTTTAAATTGACTCAGCCTTTCGTCATACGAACGTCTGTGAGACAAACCAGGAGTTACGAAAGCAAGGAACCTAGTGAACGAGCGTTGAATGCTTTCGAGACGTTGTGAATCAACAGCATAGAACGGACTCCAAACAGAGCTTGCGTATTCAAGATGACTTCGGACCAGTGCGTTGTACAAAAGTATTTTCGTCCAAGAAGAACGAAACCCTCTGCTATTGCGTTAGACAAACCCTAACATCTTGGCGGACTTTTTGGCAATGCTATCGATGTGTGATTTAAAAGTTAGTTTGCTGTCTAAAATAACACCCAAATCACGGATCTCGGTCACATCTTGAAGCCTGACACTATTTATTTGATAATTAGAAGCAACAAGCTGTCGTTTACGAGAGAATTTTATGTGGTAACATTTATTTGCATTGAGAAGCGTACCATTAGAAGCACACCATAAGGAAACTCTATCAAGATCAGCCTGCAAAAGCAGTGTGTCTTCTAACGAGCCAACAGCCCTGTATATTTTTAAATCGTCGGCAAAAATTGAAAATTTAGAGTGATGTATATGAGAAGTTATGTCATTAATAAAAACCAAGAAAAGAATTGGCCCCAGATGTGATCCTTGAGGAACACCAGATATAGAGCAGTACTTATCTGATCCATAACCATTGACAACAACAGACTGTAACCGATCAGATAAGTACGATTTGAACCATTCTAATAATGAGCCAAACACGCCGACAGACTGCAACTTATGTACCAATAAGATATAATTAACCTTATCAAAGGCACTACTGAAGTCAGTGTAAATTGCGTCCACTTGTCGACGCTTATCAACTTCGCTCGTTACATCAGAAACAAATGATGCAAGGTTAGTTTCAATCGAACGCCCAACTCTAAATCCATGTTGATGAGGTGACAAGATTTTGTTTAAATGACGCGATAAAAATGGGCACACTAATGATTCAAATATTTTTGAAAAACAGGATAAGACAGAAATGGGTCTGTAATTTTGTATGTTGTCCTCCTCGCCTTTTTTAAATACCGGTACTATTTTAGCCCTTTTCCATTCACTAGGAAAAGTACCGTCTTTCAAGGAACGATTCATAATTAAAGTGAGGGGAAAGGCTAACACCGACCCACATCTTTTTATAAAAAGTGGAGGAATGCCATCGGGACCAGAACCTTTAAATATGTCCAATTCATTGATTTTCTCTAGAACGTTACTTTCCGTAAAACGTATGTGATCAAGACAAAATCCAGTCTGCGGTGCGTTCAAAGAAATATTAGCAGAGTCACGTGTGAATACTGAAGAAAAATGGCTAGCAAACAGGTTAACAACGTCCGGGCTTTCATGTGCTGCAGAATTGTTCAGGTACATATTCTTAGGAATGGTAGACTTGCCACAACGTTTGTCTTTAATGAACCGCCAGAATGCTTTGGGATTTTTTGCTATGTCTGCTTCAATTTGATGCAGATAGTTACTGTAACACTTTTGTAAAAGTTTGTGACAACGCTCCCTTAGCAACTCGTATTCAAAGCTATCTCGAGGGTTTTTGTATTTCTTATACCTAATACGAAGCTTTTCTTTTTCTGACAGTAGTTTAATTAAATGCTTGGAAAACCATACAGGAAAGTTCTTCTTTTTTGGTTTACGTTTAAGGACATATTTTTCTATTACTTCATGCAGTATTTTGTAAAATTGAGTTGTCATTTGGTCAACATTCATGCAATTGGAAAATTTTACCTGCCACTCAATGCTTTTAAGCTCCAAAACAATCTTTTCGTATTCAGCCTTGTAATAATTGAAATCAGAGCGTGGTCCAGTATGGAGTCTTCGAGATGAATGTAAGGGTATAGAAATGTGAAGGTTGGGATGAAGAACATCAAGCTTAGATAGCAGATCAAGGGGTTTATCAAGTTTAACATTAGGTATATTAGACAAAATTAAGTCCAGTTTGTTACCACCAGCATTGCTTATATAATTTAATTGGTTAAGATTGTTCACTGATAAAAAGTCGATTAAGGTACAACCTAATGAGTTATTATACTTAGATGGTATAGTATGACAGTCATCATTGCTGACTTTACTCCATTCAATAAAACTTAGATTAAAATCTCCGAGAATGACAACGTCATCCGCGTGACACATTACATTATCTACATTGTCAAGAAAAGATTTCAAGGTTGCTAATGTAACTTTGGGAGCCAAATAAACTCCACACAGGGCAATTTTCTTTATAACATTATTAATTGACACTTCAATGTTAACCCACAGATCTTAACAACTACTTTCCCAACTGCTTACACGAACTGACGGAATACGCTTAGATACAGCTATCATAACACCCCCTCCATCCTGCTTAGTTGATGCAGAGCTCGTTCTATCCCTACGATAAACAACATATCTGGAGTCCAATATTTCACGGTCATTTATAGAGGAATTAAGCCATGATTCTGTAAATACAATAATATCGTAACTACTTAAGCTAATATTGGAGCTAACATCATTTAATTTTGTTCGTATTCCACGCACATTCTGGTAATATATACTAAGTTCACGTACAACCATAATTTATTATAAATAAAAGAAAAACAACTCAAACAAATCATACAACGTGTTTAAGCGAATCGAGATTACGAATATGAACAGCTTGACTGGATTCATTCTTGCGCATGTAAATTCGCCCATTGCGAACCCAGACAAACTTGTACCCAAGTTCCCTCTTTTTCTGCCGTGCGGCAGCGTGCAGTCCCTTGTTAGTTGGTGTTAAATGTTCTGACACAAACACTGGTACTTTGTCACCACCAATTCCTAAATGATTTGAACACAGCTTGCCATCCTTGCTTGTTTTAACAATGATGATGATGCTAGAAGAGTATCACGCTGGCGGGGACTTTTCAGCTTAGCAATCACGGTACGGGGTCTGTTATTGTCCTTTTTGATCTGAGCAACACGTGTTACTTGCACCACATCCTCATCAGCGATTGGGCTACCAATGACTGTAAATAATTGAGCTATCGTGACGGTAAGATTTTCTGTACGGTGTTCGGGTATACCATTAATCTCTACATTGCTCTCACGTGTATGTTGTTCAACCATAGAAAGCCGTGCGGAGAGATCGTTAACAGTGGTTTGTAAGTTGGCGTTATCAGATTCTAATTTTGAGAGAGATTCGGTTTTCTCAGTAACTTCTTTTCTAAGATCTTCGTATTCCTTGGTGTAGAATTTTATTGACGTTTGAAAGTCGGAAATCTTATCCTCCAAACTTTTGAGTTTTTGGGTGACCAATCCAGCAATAGTTTCTCTGAGGACTCCAGTCAACTCCTCACGAATTATAGTACGGATATCATCAGATGCCAAGTCGCTTACTACAGAGTTATGAGTCACTCTCTGTTTGGAACGCTCAGTCACAAAACTCAAGGATTGTGCATCGCGAAGCGGGGTATTGGTATTGCTGCCATATATTTTGGGCTGCTGGCTACGGCAAGTTTGGCATTCCCAAGACTCTTTCTGCTTATGGTTCATACATTCAAACACTTTGCGTGATATGTTAGCACAAGCTAGGTCATAAAATGCCCTACACAAACAGCATTTCAACTGAAAACCATTTTCAATTTCAATATTGCATCCTGCACATTTTGGAGCCATTAATATTCCGATTCTTACTCGATTATAAATCGATTCTTTTAAAATGGAACGCAGTCGAAACTCAATTCAAGCCGGCAATTCTAAACCTTTGTTTTTATAATTTATTGCACTGTTGATGTTTGAGGGTAGGAATCACAGATGCGCTTAAACAAATACGAATAAGTCAGCCGATAGACAGTCTTAACTTAGGATAACACTTCTACTGCAGCGTTATCATATGACTAATCTCACTATAACGTTCACTTCACAAACTGAAAAACCTTTCTGTTCATAAACAAGTTTAGAGGCACAAAAAAACGTTTTGCTGTAGCGATACTAGTGGGGTCCTCATTTTGTTACCACGGAACTCTAACGGGATTTGCCTCCGTCCTTGTATTGTGTGGCGTGACTCAGTCAGGTGATCGAACAAGTAACCAATCAAAGGGCGCCGCGCCAACGGTGCGAGGTCACAATTTGAAAAGAAAGAGTCACGTGCGAGTGCACGCGCCGGCGACTCTACCTTCGCTCGACGAACGGTGCGTCAGTCAGTTTGGAGCGAGCGCTAGCGGAATCAAGTCACGAGTTCTCCAGCCCGCGCGGCCTTAGGCAGTCAGTCACGTAGCAGTACACGCGACGCCGCAGAGCTTTGGGCTCCTGGAAAGCTCGCATTGGTCGCCCAGCTTCCAGCCTTCTAGCCCTGGAGTGGTTCCGGCAGCCTAGGCAAGGCTTGCCCCTGAAGTATCGCCCCGTGAGTCTGGTAACGCCTGTACCGTATCCTTAGGGTTCCGTTGGAGGGTAGGGACTCATTTAAGTCTAGTTGTAAGCCCTATGCCGTAAGCCTTAGTTATCTCTAGACCTTGAGCTTCCTTTCTGTCTGGTGAAATATATACCCTTATGTACAGCCATTGTTGTTTGTGTGTGCCTCCCCTTTTCCAGTTAGGAATATGTCACCCTAACTTGCCCTTCAAGTCCGAACCCTCGACCCTGAGATAAGTCATGGCTCTACCGACTGAAGCCGTGGCCCTGGGCAGCTCACAGCTTCGAATCCTGTGGTTTCTTAGAGTAGGCAGTCTTTGCAGTTAGCTAGGCCGTGAACGTCGCGGGTTCGATTCCCGGCGACGGACCTCCACATTTAAACCGTGACATTGCGTATTTGGAAATGACCACTGACCGAGTGTCTAGTATGAATTTGGCTATATAAACGAAAGGCACTTACTTAATCAACAGTAAGGTATAATGTAAAGATTTCATCTTACCTTTATTTAGGTATCAGTTTTATTAATTTTTATTTTTTGTCGTTGGCAGCATGTACGGACTTTGTCCACACATTTATTATCTTAACACAATTAATTTTTCCTAATAACCTAGTTTACTTAAGTCAAGGTTGCTTACACGGCATCCACTAGTATTGAGGCCAATTTCTAGTGCCATACGGAAGACGATGTCCAAAGAATACTGCTAGCGACACATAATCAAGAAAGTTCTAAATTCGTGTACAAAAGTCAGTTGGTTTCGTGCCGCTCACGAACAATAACATAACAATTTATTTATAACATAACATTTTATATCTCTTGTAACTCAGTGTAACATTTATATTATATTACACAATATTATTAACATTAAAATAACAATTGTTTCCACTACTATCCTGCTAAGGCATCTGGACTCGTGGTATCGCTCGGTCATCGCGTGCGCATCACGAGTACTTTCTGTAAGGGTGCGCTAGTCCGATATTAGCCCCTACCCTTCCATATAACAACATAATAATAAATAACCAAAATAAAGGAGTAGTGTTCAGTTCAGTTAGAGACTGGTAATCTTCTTGCCAAAAGGCAGATAAAAGAAGCTTATATAAATAAATAAATGTGCTGTTTTAGTTTAAGGATCCAGTTAGGTTTTTACATATAAACCGTCTTAGTAAATTACATTGCTAAATCGATCATAAATTTTATTTACAAATGTTAAATATCAACTCAATAAAAACTTAAATAAACTAATAACCTACAAAAATAATAATTTAATATCTAAACTAAGCTATAAGAGGAAAAAAAACTACAAACTAAACCTACGTATCTAAAACAGAAAGTTAAATCAAGTAAAAAACTTTTTCCAAATCGCTGCCAAATGGGAGGGCGCCCAAGACACTGACTGCATTACCCCGTTGGATCGCTAGGCTTATCCGTTGTCTGAGGTACGCGCCAGCCCTTGGGTCACCCGAGGCGTCTACAAGGCGCGAAGATAATTCGTGGAAGAGTCGACGCGCCTCTGGCCCCCGCGGCCCTAGGGTTTCAACCCCAAACGGCACAAATATGTAGCTGGCTCCCAAGGCCACATATTTGCGCCGCTTAGCCGATTTTGCCGTTGCTGCCGCCGCGCCTGCCTTTGTTGGGGTCGCTGGGATGTGGGACGGTGCGAGGGTAACTACGCGTGTAGCGTCCCACACCAGTGAGTGTCCGTTTTTCCAGAGAACGAGTGTCATTCCGTCGGGCCTCTTGCCATCGTCACGTGCAATACCTTGTGGCTCTAATATTGCCGGCACGTTGACGGTGGCAAGGGCCCTTCGGATGACATCGTTTATACTCACATGGCGGCTCAGGCAGCCGGCGCTTCGACAACATGATAGGCCGTGGTGGCCTAGTTCGTCAACGCTTGTGCCACATTGGCAGCGATGTGGTACGTTTACTGGAATCCCTAGTCGCAGACAGACGGCCATTGAAAAAGTGGTTTTATGTATCTAATAGTGTGCCAATTGAAGCTGATGGCATTGTTCGCAGTCAGTATCCGGCCTCGTGCTCCCCGACAGCAAGGAGACGGGCAAGCTCCACAGGGTTCACGGCGGTTTCCAGAAGGTTTTGTTGTAATTTCCTGCAGAGCGGCTCGTCCCATAGTTTTTGAGAGTTTAAGACAATGGGCAGGGCCTCCCCTGGGCAGGCTAGTGTCCATGCATCTCTGGCCTCCGTCAGGCCCAATGCCTCAACGTCACCGAGTGACGGGCTAATTATATTACCGAAGAGAGCATTGGTACCATTGATGGAGGACAGAAAGGCAGGGAGCGCTACGCTTGAAATTTTCCTGATTCCCAGTCCGCCGAAGCGGACGGGTAACGTGGCTTGATCCCAACTTCTTTCTGTAAACGAGCAATTTAATAAGGAGCTAACAGTTTGTGCAATTGTATTGTCTAATAGTTTAAGAAGAGTGTTGAATTTCCACATAAATGAACAGCGGAGAACATAGGTCAAATTGGGTACAAACAAGCAGTAACGGATTATAAACAGGGCCATATGGGGGTTAATTTTTAAAAGTCGTTCGGATGATGCGATGTAATATATATTTGCTCGTTTACAGTTTTGCTTATCGAGGATTTTAATACCAGATTTTAAAATTTTAAAAAATATGTCATTTTTTTCTTCCGTAGATATAGAATCAGATAGAAATAGTTAGCTGGAGCCCCAGTTGTTGAAATTGATGTGTTATAGACTGTAGGTCGTTAAGAACTGTAATTGCATCGCCTCCTATTGTGCCATCATCTAAATACCAAACATTGAATTTAGAATTTAGAGTTGTTATTACCGGATGAAT
Source organism: Ypsolopha scabrella (assembly GCA_910592155.1). NCBI lineage: Eukaryota > Metazoa > Arthropoda > Insecta > Lepidoptera > Ypsolophidae > Ypsolopha > Ypsolopha scabrella. Next base: position 9,898,198 of record OU342972.1, on the reverse strand, counting down.
TGTCACACTGAAGATTGCTGGTCCAAGCGGGTCTCCTTGTTGACAGCCTGTTGCAGATTATAATATCTCATTTTTGTATATTAATTTGGTTGGTTTACTATAGCACTTGTATATGTAATTGTAAATGGCTGGTGAGTTTTCTTTAACCTGTGTCAACAGAGCGTCTCTGCCCACTGAATTAAAAGCGTTACAAACATCCACCTTCAGCAATAACTCACTTGAGTCGTCTGCTAAAAAGGTGCGAGCAGCGTGAACAGCTGCTTCACAGCCTCCCCTGCATCCGAATCCCAGCTGCACCGGTTGAAATTTTGCAGAGAGTTCAGGTAGAATATGAATGCAGCATATTTTTGATACTATGCGGCGGATAGTGTTGCCGACGGCGATCGGTCTTATACCACCGTCTTTCTTCTTTAGGGCGATAAGATTAGCACCATAAAGTATGTCTGTTATTTCTTCGCACACCTTTCCCGACAACATAAGGTTCGCCAGGCGCGTAATGTCATCCAGTAGAGTTCTACCGGTTTCTCCGACGGTCTTAAACAACAGATCCTTTAAATGTTGTGGTGTAAGACCGTCGAGACCCCCCGCCGATCCATTTCTGAATGACATTATTGCGGCTAACGTCTCCTCTGCTTTCGTTTCGGGTGTGCGGTCTGATGGATTTGGTGGGTCGGGCAGTTGGGTCCCCATTGCTGGAAGTGGATGCTTGGACACTAGTGCCGCAAGTGTGTCGGGGGTGTCAGGGGCCGTGCAGTCATCGGAGAAGAGAAGTTGAGCGGCTCCCTTAATATCACCATCATTTACTTTTCCTTCAATTTTTTTAATTATGTTGTAACTAGGTGGTTTGTGTGGGTTGGTTTTTGTGATATCGGGATCCAAGTCACCGGACTCTTTACAGTTGTCTTTTATCTTTTGTGTAAGGGAGCCTGGACTGTCCGGTATGCAAACGTGAGTAGGTTTTCCCAGTTTTGAGAGTCATTGTATAAAATTACATTTTTGATTTATTGAGACAAGAGAGGCTGCCACTGTGATACGTGCACCTCGTGAAATTCTTTTTATAACTTGAATGTTATTTTTCAGTTTTCCAAGCCTTTCCAACAGAGGTGGATTGTGATTTTGAGGGTTTAAAATGACGATTTCTGTATTCTGGCTTAATAATCGATGTAATTTGCCTTTGTGAATGTTGAGGCCTCTCTGTCCCTTAAAAGTTTTGATATAAAAGTTATTTAAAAGTTACATTGCTTGTACATAGGTAACACTAAAAGTTTCCGGAACTGGCCACTTACATAAACAATATTTAAAAATTTATTGCAACATTTGAAAATAGAACTCTTTGGCTGTAGAATGCAGTTTGTTTCATCTGACTGTCTTTTGTTTTTACCTTGTGGCGCCATTTAAAAAATTGTGTGTCTGCATCAACATGGATTTAACTCGGGAAAATTTTCGTAGTATGATTTTCTACGATTTTAAGTGTAATTTGACAGCTCAACAGAGCATCGCTCGGCTTGAAACAGCTTTTAGCAATGAAGCACCATGCAAGACGACTGTTTATAGCTGGTTTGCAGAATTCAAGCGTGGTCGTATCAATCTCAGTGACGAATCTCGCGATGGTCGGCCGTCCACCGCTGTGACCAACAAAAACATCGATGCTGTGCGCCGTATGATTGAAACAGACAGGCATGTGACCTACCATGAAATTCGCGCATCCTTAGAAATAGGCATGAGTCAAATACAATCAATCCTACACAAACATTTGGGTGTGAGAAAGCTGTGCTCGCGGTGGATCCCACACAACTTGACCGAGGCTCAAAAAACGGACCGCGTCACTTGGTGCAGTGCCATGCTTACCAGATTCAACGAAGGTGCGTCAAATTTGGTGTGGGACATAGTAACAGGTGACGAAACATGGATTTATTGCTACGATCCCAAAACAAAGCAGCAATCGAGCGTATGGGTCTTTCAAGATGAGCCGAAACCAACCAAAGTGGCGCGCGTGAAAAGTGCATCTAAGCGGATGATTGCTTCTTTTTTTAATAAAACTGGACACGTGGCTACTGTTGCTTTAGAGAATCGTCGTACCGTGAATAGTGACTGGTACACGACCATTTGTTTGCCGGAAGTTATTGACGAACTCCGTAAAAATAACCGTAAACGCCGTATCATCCTGCACCACGACAATGCTAGTTTTCACACGGCCAGACAGACAAACGACTATTTGAAGACGAAAAATGTAGAACTCATGAGTCATCCTCCATACAGTCCCGACCTGGCACCTTGTGACTTTTTTCTGTTCCCAAAAATTAAGAACCAATTACGCGGTCAACGATTTTTATCACCAGAAGAGGCTGTCGAGGAGTATGAAAAACACGTTTCAGAGGTCACCACAGGGGAGTGGCACAAAAGTTTTCAAAACTGGTTTGATCGAATGAAAAAGTGCATAGACGCCAAGGGAGATTATTTTGAAAAACAATAAATTAATTTTGTACCTTTAATAGTATTTTTTCATATTCATTCCGGAAACTTATAGTGCGTCCCACGTATTTCACAAATCCTACATATTCAGAAGTAACTGCGTCACAAATACGCCAAAAAATCTGCCAAACGCCTTTCTTTTTGCCGTTTTCAATTAGGTTATAAAACAGATTTTTTATCATTCATCTTTGTCATTCATTTTTCAAAACAAATACTTTTATTTAGCGAGTCGTCAATCACGCACAAAGTGTCGAAACCACAGATATAGATCCAAATAGATGCCGCGAGTGTATGTACTTCGCGTGCCCAATTGCGCGCCAAAAGGGAGAGCAATGCTCTTCCTTCACAGATATTGACTCCTCCAACTTTGACTCTTATGTATTATGTCTTAAGTCTTACAATCCCTTCTAAGATTCAAACCGCTGTCAACCAATTTCATTGTAAAATGTGACACGCTTGATTTTAATAGAGTTTGATGCACTTGCGTCATCTATTTAGATCTATATCTGTGGTCGAAACAGACTAATTTGACGAAGCGTAAACAAGTATTTTTTTAAATCGTTTTTGCGAAAGCATTTCGGCCTAGGGTTATCGCACGCATTACGCGTAAATAATTGTCTTTTTATCTTCTATTTTTAAATGGTTCATAAAAGAAGTTATATTACTAAAAAATAAAATAATTGCGTGCGTTTATGTACACCTACTAAATAACATTGAATATTTTTGTGAAATTTTAAATGAAATTGATGCTTGTAATGGTTTTCATTTTGTTGAACTTTCTGTACATTTTGATTGAAATGCAACTGTACTTGTGCACTGTATTATTTTGACCAAACCGGTTTCGCTACGATAGCATTTTCAAAGGTTTATTATTATATATTATAATGATTGCTGCTACATTCGTTAGTTTACGTGCAATATAACACAAGTACAGTATTTCAATCCAAACGGCTATAAGTTCTCAAGCCGAAAGTACAATTTTTGATAAACGTCGTATTCTTTTGTGTTCCACTTTAAAACTAAAAGGAATAAAATGAAATAAAGAGACATGTCTATTTAGACTCTTTCAATTAAAGGATGCTCGTTATAAGCGCAGCAACTCAATTGTAAGCGTGACCAAATATAATGCTATTTCATTTCGCTATTACGTGCACGCTTGATGAAAGTTACGAAGGCAATACAATCGCATAATCAATAACGCATTTCAAAACATGCATTATCCTAAAACAAAATAAGTATGAATGAATTTAAAAATTTTCTTAAAAAAGAAAAACCAAAAATTATTACATACATAATGATATATTATTTGTATTACTGTTATTTTTTATATATTTATCCCAATAATTTTTATTTACCGCGATATGCTTGCCACAACCTTTACGTCGTTGCGTCATCGCACCTGAGTTGGACTCGCAATAACGTATTAGAGAATTTCTTTCCGAATCCCACAAGCGCGCCTAAATGCTAATCAATTTACGACTTTTAAGCCTTACACAGAAGATTTAATAATGCGAATGGGATGCTCTCCGCACCCCCTCACCGGTCCGTCTAGCTCAGGCATGGACAACCATTGGGAAGTCGCGGGCCAAACAATCATAATTATGCTCATGAATTTGCGGGCCGTAGGTTGATGTGTATAGTATACGAAAATAACGACGATATTTCCAATAGATGGGAATCTTGAGCCAAATTTTTAGATGCAAGACTACTAACATCTGAATCGATTCCATTAATAACTAGACACAAGGAATTTTGCATTTTTTTCTAGGTTACTCTGGTTTGTGACTTTAATATATTGATTTTCATCCCTGCTTATTTGTTAGTTTTCACCTTCCGCTCACTTGCTCCTTCACTCAGATCGGTAAAGAAGTTGCATGAAAACAACAAATCGAGACTTTCCGGTGAGATGTTAGTCTAATTTTAAATTATTCATCGCCGCGGACCGTTTTAAAAACCTTAACGGGCCGGTCGGTGGTTAACCATATATGCTAGCTCAAAGGTCGATTTTGTTCCACTGTGCTCCAAAACCTCAAAATTTTAATGTTTATACATTGTTTCCACTACGCTCCAAGAATTTTGAACAATCATTTAATAATAAAATATTTTAATATTTTAGTTCCACCGCACTTCAAGAAATTTTTAGTAGCGTTAGCGACAAAATATTTTAGTATGAAACATTATATTGAATTTCATTAAAAAAAATTCAGTTGAATACGCGCCTTAGAATCCGCGGTCTAAAAAAAACCTAGCTATATAATTATTTGTGTATAACCAGAAACTTTAAAAATAATTTATGCTTTGCATTTTATGATGACTCTACTTATTTTATTTTAAAGCGCTGTGGAACCATTTTGGTACTTATAATACAATTTTTAAAATAAAATAGGTATGTAATAAAAACTTGGAGCGCAGTGGAGTACATTCTCGGAGCGCAGTGGAGTAACCCGATTTTGTATTCTTTGCATCATCATAAAAAACTTACTTAAGAATCTATATTGGTATCTCACTTTATTGTTAAATCGGAAGTAAAATAGTTTACGTTTAGCTAATAAATATCTAAAATTATTGAAAACCAAGTGAGTGAATTGTGTAAAATTCAAAATTAGTGTTTTATAATAAAGTGATAAATTAAATAAACAGCTTTTATGTACCTAAACCGATATCTTAATTAATTAAAATAATACAAATACTATAAATATATCTTTATATCATTTTGAATAAATGTTATTTATAATAATTTTAATTAAAGAATTTTATAATGTGCATTTTTCACTGAGAAAGTTTTCAGGTATAATAAACAATGCGAATATCTACAAAAATACACAAAACATTTTTGACTACAGGTACGCAATTGTAACACTGTATTTATTGCATAAACCTCTTGAAATAATTTAACGGATTAGATCGGACTGTTTCGTACCGTTGTGGCTTTTTACCGATAACGGACTAATCCTCTCCAAGCCGCTTTAGTTTAGGATTCGCGTATAAAGTCCATCGTACTTAGTCCGAGTCCATTTAAACGGACTACTTCAGACTTCTTTTTTCAGTCCATGTGACACCTCTGCCGCCGTGGCCTCATATAAAACATGACGGGCAGCGGCGTCACTGGTGCGAAGATTTTGGCATCCAATCAACAACCCGCTTGCCAGTGGCGTGCAACTCATATAGGCAAATACGCAATGCCTACTTATTGCATATTTGCATTATGAATCTAAACCACGAATCTTTTAGTAGTAAAAATGCCTACACTGTGCTTGGCTTGACTAACTAGACCACTATCTTTTTAAATGTAGGAAGGTACACACAACTATTTCAATATTATAATCAGGTAAGCTTCACCCTTTCTTTGAAATACCTACCTGCCTGCTCCGCAGCGCTCGCGCTACCGTGGCAACACGCATAACTAAAATTCGAAGCCAATTCTCTATGTGTGCATCTGTAACTATACTGCGGTCGTGAGTCTATACTAGGTACTTTTTCGTTCGCTTGAATAGAGTACCTGTGGCCCGATGGTTAAGGAGTTAGGAAGTCGGGCAAGAGGTCCCCGGTTCAATCCTTAGGCGGCTACCACTTGATGTACTATTTTTTTATTCTCTCTTCTTATTAAATATTATTTTAGTAATAATATTTCATTAAAATTAATTAGCTGTATGGTTTTTAATGGATTATGAGGTTTCATAATATAAGTAAGCAATATAAGGCGCTAGTTTTAAGGTGTTATTGTTCACAACATTAAAAATGTGTAGAATCTAACCTGCCTTTCTTCTAAATATTCACAGCTCAAGAACCAAAATCATTACAACATCCAGTCGGACAGTTTGGACTTTTTACCTTATCTTTTTAATTATAGGGCCTTATTTCGTACTGCAAGTGTCCGGCTTGATGTGTTCGAAGATAGCTTTTGTTTGACTGAGGACTGATGTTTGACATTTTATTAGTACAGGGAGTAGCGACATCTGCATGCTTTAAGTCTGAACTATCTGTACGTTACTTAACATATTCGAAGAGTCCAAAGTATTATATAGTTCCCAATTTACAGCTTTGTGCCTACCCTACTTGAAAATCCTATGCACGCCACTGCCGGCTACTGCTTGCGTGTGAGTATGGGCATTTCTTCCAGGAGGACGGCCAAAAGTGGCAAAATCTTGGAAAGGCCTATATCCAGCAATGGATATAACAGGTTGATGGATGGATGAAAGCCCATTTTACATGAAAAAGTGGTGTCAAATCAAAAGTAAGAAGTAAACTTATTGAAAAACTACAGATATCTTAGTACAGTGCGACAAGACTCTTTTGTACACGTGTTGCACACTATGCAACCTATAAACTTGAAATTTGGCAGGTAGATTCCTTGCGCCACACAGGCACCTGCCAAGAAAGGACTTTGTCAAATTATAAATGTACGATACACCAAAAGAGCCTTGTCTTAATGTACTACAATACGAAATACATAATTATTATCATACTATGGTATTTGGTTTCACAACTCTCCAAGCAACAATATTTCCAGCAACATGGAGTTCGGCAGATGTCCACAGAAAGCAATCAGCCCGGGTCTAGTTTCTTTTTTCGTATCGTGAGAGATACAAATTAACTTGAGTAATGCTGAATAATATGTCAAGCGGTTTCGCCCTTCGACAATTCGGTTAATGGCCTCTTATTTCGAGTAAATAAAAAAAAACAGGCGCTCTTACAATACAGATTATTACGAAAACGAATCGTAGTAGGTTGGGGAAAAACTCTTTTCGCAAATAGTATGCATGAACTTATAATAAAATCTCTTTGGCTATACCATTTGTATCTGGCTGGTTTTGGTATTATTAAAAAGTTTAAATTTTAAAAAAGATAATTCCAAATTCAAATTAGGTAAAATGTGTGATTTTCATTTGTTTTTCTTACTTCTAAGATGAGTGAATCTAATGAAAAAATTCGATACATTTTAAAATTTTACTACAAAAAAGGTAAAAATGCAACGCAAGCCGCGAAAAAAATTTGTGATGTTTATGGACCTAGTGCAGTGTCTGTGAGAGTAGCACAAATTTGGTTTAAGCGTTTTCAATCCGGAAATTATGATGTCAAAGATGCACCTCTACTATAACTCTACGATGCACCTGTTACGGATAAAATGGATGCCATTTTTGAAAAAGTGGAGCAAAATCGGCATATCAATAGTTACGATGTAGCTGAAGAACTGGGGATTGACCACAAAACATATATTTGAGAGCGTCTCTACAATTGTGATTCAGAAACATTTATTGGTACTACGAGGATAGAAACTAGAACCGTTATTCTATTTATTTTTTGTTATTCTATGTCAGCCTATTTAATTTACGCCTGTATGCCTGGTATGATATACCCACATAGTGACAAAAAACAAGGATAACCATAGCAACAAAAAATAGTAGCACAAGAATAGAGACAAAATTATGTAATTAGTAATGTTAATCTATCCTGTCCTATTTAGATCCTTCTCTTAAAGACTGGGCGCAAAAGTAAATTATTTGGCCAAGTGTGAGTCGGACTCACGCACAAGGGGTTCCGTACCACCACACAATACGGTTACGGAACCCTAAGAATATACATATCAACAAAATAAATGCTACAGATAACATAAAGGCGACAAAAAACAAGGCGCTAAAATAGTACCACCTGACAAACAATTTAGCACCCTCTGAGTACGGAACCTTAATTTCACTATTTATTATATGTACAGTGGAGCCCGGCCCGCATCAAGCTATAGACATTGAGTATAAGCTGACCTCTCATTGTACGGGAAGCATATACAATAAGAGGTCAGCTTATACTGAAAGTGTTTAGCTTGATGCGGGCTCCACTGTACGACAACATGACGTCTGAAACTCGTGTGTATTACTGTCTCTAAGATAGAGCTGAAACAAATAGCGTTAAAAAATGCAAATTTTTGAGGTTACATATTTGTTTTGGTTTGTTTGGGTTTCAATTTATTTTTATTTTTATCATGTTTCGTAATATATGTCATTATTCTATTACGAAAACGTATTCTGTGCTGATTCTGACCCCCGTAACAAATCGACAGACATACATAGAGACAGACAGACAGCGGAGGCTTATTTCGAGTAATACACCCTTCTGCGAAACCCTAAAAAAGGTCCTAAAAATTTTAAATCTCATTGTGAACTGCATTGTTTTAAGCTTCGCCTCTAATATACCAAAATAAATGTTCTATAAAGAGCGAAATATTTATTTATTAAAAAGTAAATTCCTGATGCCTAAAAAATTTCGGCTTGTATTTATTGAAAAACATGCCTTGAATTTATTTAAGTTTAATCATGATCATGAGATATCTCCTTTCTTTTACGCAAAGAATGCTGTTTGAGGTTACGTGTCTTTGTAAGTCAATATCTGTGCTGAGAAGGATTTTCTAGTTTATAGAAATTCTTCTCACATAAAGATTGTTATTATTTAATCTAGATTCTTGGAAAAAAACATTTCTTTTTCGTCAAAAAAGTATTTCCATTTGTCTTTTCTTGTGAAGTAACCTGAGAATCCAACCAATAAACGTGTACTGATATATCTGTCTTAGACAAATATTGAGACGTAATAGAGAAATTTCGTTCAGTTTCGTATTCTACGCACAATTTTCTATAAAAATAACAAAAAATATCGTAGTTTTTATAAGGTCCTACAATAATAAGTGAAAATAATTTTGTGTACTTGTAAAATTTACTGATAAAAAAACAGCTCTTAGCGCTTATTATGCCTACGCACATGCATGGCTCCAATATGGTGTGATTTTATGGGGAAATAGCGTAGATGTTATAAAACTGTTCCGGCTACAAAAGAAATGCGTGCGTATAGAACATTGATATAGAGACAAGTTGCAAACCGTATTTTCAAGAATTAAATATACTAACCCTGACATCTATATATATTAGGTTGGGGAAAAAGTTTCTTCGCATTTTATATGAAAATTCAAAACATTTTTTTTTAAGTTTTTTTACATTTTGCTAAAGTATGTAGGTGCCATTTTGTTCGATAACTTTCTGCCATCTTGTAGGTAGGGACATGATCCCATTGCTATAGAAATTCTGGGGTTTCTAATAAAAAAACCACGACAAGTGGTTTTGGCAGTCCTCTCGTGATGTTAACCTGACGCTGCCTAAAGAATTCTGAAGAGACCGAAACAAGTGGAAATCTGAAGGTGCGAGGTCAGGACTATACGGCGGATGCATTAATACGCCCCAGCCAAACTCTCTTAATTTTTGCTGAGTGGCTGAAGATGTGTGAGGTCTAGCGTTATCATGATGAAAAACCTCACCCCTTCTGTTGACTAAATCCGGCCGCTTTCTCTCAACTTCTTGCTTTAATCTCATCAGTTGTTCGCAGTAGAGTTCAGAATCGATGGTTCTGCCTGGCGGTAACAGCTCATAATGAATAATGCCCTTCCAATCCCACAATACACACAGCATTACCTTGTTGCGAGATAACCCGGGTTTCGCCAGAGTCTGTGAAGCCTGACCAGCTTTTGACCACGACCTTTTTCGCACGTTCTTGTCGTACGTGATCCACTTTTCATCACCAGTTATCAGGTTTTTCAAAAATGGTTCGGTTTCATTACGTCGTAATAAAGAATCACAAATGAGTACACGGTTCATTAAGTTTCTTTCAGTGAGCTCATGAGGCACCCAAATATCGAGCTTTTTTGTGTACCCAGCTTTTTTCAAATGCGCCAAAAATGTTTTGTAGTCAATCCCCAGTTCTTCAGCTACATCGTAACTACTGACATGCCGATCTTGCTCAACTTTTTCAAAAAAGGGCGCCCAGAGCGAGGTGCATCTTTGACATCAAAATTTCAGGATTGAAAACGCTTAAACCAAATTTGTGCTACTCTCACAGACACTGCACTAGGTCCATAAACATCACGATTTTTTTTCGCGGCTTGCCTTGCGTTTTTACCTTTTTTGTAGTAAAATTTTAAAATGTATCGAATTTCTTTATTAGATTCACTCATCTTAACAGAAAGAAAAACAAATTAAAATCACACATTTAACCATATTTGAATTTAGAATTATCATTTTTAAAATTTTAACTTTTTAATAATACCAAAACCAGCCAGATACAGATGGTATAGTCAAAGAGATTTTATTATAAGTTCATACATACTATTTGCGAAAAGAGTTTTTCCCCAACCTATTATATTAGAGGTAAGTTTATTTGTTAAGAAAATATTCTCGCCCTTTAAACTTTAGACCTCAAAATAGACCACAGATGCCCTTCTCTACTTTAAAAATATTCCAAAACGGCCCATTTTCGATGTCAGTTAAAATATATAACAAGATCCCTAAATATATAAGAGATGAAAAGAATCCGCAAAAATTTAAATTTGTTTTAAAGAATTATCTAATTAAAAAATGCTATTATACGATTATATTATATATTATTTTTAGAAGAAAAATTATAAGATGATTTTAATATAAATTGTATAACTTACTATGTATCTATAATTATTTTTTTTACCTCTTGAGTTTGTAAGTAGTTTTTATTTAGTTTTAAGTTTAAAATTACTGTGCCCAATCCGAGTTTATGTTGAAACTGTAATTTATATTAAGACCTTTTTTTTGGTCAAATAATTTTTTCACTTCCCAGTAGGTTCAATCAGCTGACGAAATTTCTATGGAAAGGTGAAAAAAAAGTTCGTGCAAAAAATTTTTTTCTGGTGGAGCTTGGTCTTTTAGGGGTACCCTATTATGTCATACATTTTTTTTCACTTTGCATTATAGGACCTTATTTATGCACCAAAAACCTTGTCGTCCTGCACACGAAATTATCGTAGTGTTTATTTCGAAAAACCATTTCTTAGGAAATCTTTTTTTTTATTCTGCCTGTTTTTAGGGTTCCGTAGTACCTGAAAGGTAAAAGGAACCTTTATGGTGAGACTCCGTTGTCCGTCCGTCCGTCCGTATATCACAGCCTCATAACTTTAGCAACGTTAAATATAAAGACTTGAAATTTGCTACAAAAATAGCATTTACTTGGCTACACAATATGGCGTAAAAAAAATTGGAAAAATTTCAAATTGTTCAAAATATGTCCAATACAGAAGTGAGAAAAATAAAAAAAATATCCTAAAAATACTTTATGGGTATCAAATTGTAGATATGAAAGAACTAGCTGGCGAGCCAGAATCGGGATATTGGTTAAATGCATTACCATCTGCCAACATCGGGACACTACTGGAGAGAACTACTTTCAGCCTGGCAGTCGGTCTGAGAATAGGAGCTAAAATAAATGAGCCACATCGCTGCCGTTGTGGACACAGTGTCGACCAATTGGGCCACCACGGCCTATTTTGTCAGTATAGTGCTGGACGTCTGCCGCGCCATGCAGCCTTGAATGACGTCATTCGTCGGGCCCTTGCCAGTGCGAGTGTGCCGGCTATATTAGAGCCAAAGGGCATAGCACGTGACGACGGCAGGCGGCCCGACGGAATGACGCTCACTCCTTGGAAAAACGGGCGGTCACTGATATGGGACGCACCATGCGTTGACACATTGGCACAGTCCCATGTCCAAGTGACCGCAACAAAGGCAGGCGCGGCAGCCGAAAAAGCAGAAGGTGTAAAAAGGCGCATGTATGGAGCCCTTGGCGAGGGCTTCATATTTGTGCCTTTTGCTGTTGAAACTCTTGGGCCGTGGGGTCAAGAAGCGCGACAACTTTATAAAGAAATTTCATCGCGTTTGGTCGACGCTTCAGGTGACCGTGTTAGGACTAATCTATGATTGTTGTCTTTGTACTGCCTGCCAAGTGTCAAGCGTGTGACAATACGATAGTAAAATTGGTGTTGTCATCTCAACTAAATAAAAATCTGTTTAGCATCCAAAGCCGTTGAATCTTTTCGCTAATACTTCCCGTTATCAACTTTAACATGGTAGCAGAGTAATAAAGTACAAAGAAAGTGCAAGATAGTTATACTCCGGGTAAGACTGAAAAGTTGCAGCGAAATTTGTACCAGCCTGTCAAATCGCCCGAGTCATCACCATGGATAAGGCGATTGCAGAGGCTTCCAAGGTACAAGTAGAGCTCCTGGATGGAAAGGACTATAAGCATTGGAAGTATCGAATTGAAACTGTGTGCAGGGGCATTCCCGGTGCGGTAGATATTATCGAAGGGAGATTGCGCAAGCCCGAACCACCAGCAGCAACGGCCGACAAGGTTGAAAATTCTAAGTATGAGAAAGAACTCGCAGATTTTTATACTAAAGACAGTACAGTACTAACGTTACTTACAACTAATATGACGAATGAAGTACTTGACCAGATAATGCGCTATAAGAGTGCTAAAGAGGTATGGGATGAGCTCGAACGCCTTTATTGCGGCAGCGCAGAAGACAAAAGTTACGATCTTTGTATAGAATTTTTCAATCACAAGAAAGATCCTGAGCATGATATTAAGAAGCATATTTCTGCTTTGAAAAATATTTGGCATGATCTAAATAGCCATTTAGAAACAAGTCTGCCAGATATACTGCTAATATGTAAAATTCTCGGCACTTTGCCGCATGAATTTTTTGCTTTTAAGTCAAGTTGGCTTCTTGTGAATAAGAAAGATAGAACAATTGAGAATCTAACTGTCCAGCTAATATCCTTTGAGAAAGCCTTAATGAGCAAAGAAGATAGCACAAATCCTGAAGAAGTATTAGTCGTGAAAACAGAGAAGTTCAAGAAGAAAACTAAAGTTTTTAACTGCAACTACTGTGGTGAAGTTGGGCACCGAGTACGAAAATGCCTAAAGTGGATAAGAGATGGTCGACCACCGAAGCAGTCAACAAGTACAAATGTTAATCTGACCGTGTTAGCCCTTGAAGACAAGCTGCCCATTGATAAAACAAATTGGTACGTCGATAATGGTGCGACAACTCACGTGACAAATAGAGGCGACTTTTTTGAGAGCTTTGAGCACTTCAAAGGATCACATACAGTTACTGCTGCAAACGGGCAAGCCATAGAAGCCATAGGAATAGGCAACATTCGTGCTGAAGCCAATGTCAACGGTAAAGTTGAGCAAATTTTGCTGAAGGATGTCTGGTATGTTCCAAACATCAAGAGAAACTTGTTTTCAGTTCTTGCTACGCATGATATTTCGTCAAAGAGTACGTTTGAGTCTACGCCGAAGCAATGCGTACTAAAAATAGATGGAGTCACCAAAGTTATTGGGACAAGAGATATCAAGGGCGGGCTGTATAAGCTGGAGCTTAAAGGCGTTGCGCCAAAGAGTCTAGAAGTCAACCAATTACTGATAAATCCTCTACAAGTGTACCATGAAAGGCTAGTACATCAGAACAAGCGACACGTTAAACAGGTGATCGAACAAGAGCTCGGATTGAAAGTGAATATGGAGCAATCGGATCTCTGTGAAGGCTGTGTTTATGAAAAAGCTCACAAGCAAAAATTCGGAACAAGGGTTAGAGCCACTAAACCAGGAGAACTAATCCACACCGATATTTGCGGACCATTTCCATACTCTATCGGGAAGAATCGATACTATATTCTATTCAAAGACGACTACACACGACATCGACATGTTTACTTTCTACGTCAAAAATCTGAAGCAGCATCAAAGCTAAAGCTGTTCCTTGCTGAAGCTATAGTTGCGGGACACGTTGTCAAAGAAGTTCTCAGCAATAACGGTGGTGAGTTTGTCGGCAGTGAATTTAGAAAGATTCTAACAGAACATGGCATCACGCAAAGACTGACGATGCCCCACACACACGAGCAAGCTGGATGCGTAGAGCGGGAAAATCGCACAGTAGTGGAAGCAGCGCGCGCCATCATGCACGCACATGAGAAAATTCCTGATGGTCTGTGGGCAGAAATTGTAGGAGCAACTGTCTACGTTTTAAATCGAACTGGGCCGTCTAGCGTACAAGGCAAATCTCCTCATGAATTGTGGTACGGAAAGAAGCCATCGATAAAGCACCTACGGATTCTCGGCTGCACGTGCTATGCGCACATCCCGAAAGCTAATCGCAAAAAGCTACAGAAGAAAGCGGAAAAAGGGATTCTCATTGGGTACGAAGGAGATGAAGGCTACAGAATTTGGAATGATAAAGTATTTAAACTAATTAGGTCCAGAGATGTGACGTTTGAGGAAATACCACTCCTGGGAAAACCTGCAAAAGAAAGTTTACCAGAAAAGCCCAGAACAGAAATGCTGAAGAAGATGGCAGGCATCACAAACAGAGGTGGATGTTAAGACTAATCTATGATTGTTGTCTTTGTACTGCCTGCCAAGTGTCAAGCGTGTGACAATACGATAGTAAAATTGGTGTTGTCATCTCAACTAAATAAAAATCTGTTTAGCATCCAAAGCCGTTGAATCTTTTCGTTAATACTTCCCGTTATCAACTTTAACAGACCGAAGGGCTGGAAGCTACTTTGCCCAAAAAATAAGTTTGGCCATTCAACGTGGTAACGCTGCCAGCCTTTTGGGCACCCTTCCCAACGATGGTAGCGATCTGGCCAGCATTTTTTATTTGTTATAAATATTTATATTTTTAGGTTGTATTTGTTAGGTTCTTTATTTAAGATTATTTTTAGTTAAGTTTTATAATGTTATTTAAGGTCTTAACACATGTATTAAATATATATATATATAAAAAAGAACTGATTATAAAAATATATATATTTACTCATTGGCGTAACTAGGATTTTCGGCTACCCCCGGCTCCAATTTATAAAGCCATCAAGTATCTGTGCTCTATTTTTAGTTAAGTTTTGTAATGTTATTTAAGGTCTTAACACATGTATTAAAAATATATATATAAAAAAAAGAACTGATTATAAAAATATATATATTTACTCATTGGCGTAACTAGGATTTTCGGCTACCCCCGGCTCCAATTTATAAAGCCATCAAGTATCTGTGCTCTATTTTTAGTTAAGTTTTGTAATGTTATTTAAGGTCTTAACACATGTATTAAAAATATATATATAAAAAAAAGAACTGATTATAAAAATATATATATTTACTCATTGGCGTAACTAGGATTTTCGGCTACCCCCGGCTCCAATTTATAAAGCCATCAAGTATCTGTGCTCTATTATGTGATAGTAATAAGTTCGAGATAACCTTCGATACATCAAGATCACATACAGTTAAAAAAACAAAACAAATTACGCTTTAAGGGTATAGCCAAAGAGAATCTTACAGTTTTATACGAGTTTAAAAAAAATTCAGCACCTAAATTACCATCTTAGGAAAGAGTGTTGAATATATGTTATACATAGACCAATTAGAACGCATTCTCCGTTTATGAAAATAATATAATATAATAATAATGGCTTAGTTGCGATGCAGGAAGCGCCTCGGAGATATACCACAGTTCGCATAAAAAAATCTATCTGATCCAGGTAAATTGACTATATAAGGATGATCCTATATAGCATTAAAATACATTTAACTGAAGGTCAGGTGTTAGTCAGGTCAGGAAGCTTTCTAGAAAAAACAGACGCTTTGAATAAAACAGCTTTTCCACAAAATAATGCATGTGCTTTTGCTATTAGAGGGTGGAGCAGGGTTCAATTAATTTAAAAAAAACTCGTCTTTGAAGGTAGCAGGAAGTGTATGCCACTTTAAATTTGCAATTACGCGTATGATTGCATTGACTTCGATTTTTGTACAATGATTTTTTATATAATTTACAATTTAAGGGATATATATATACACGTGGTTAAGCAGCATTTACAATGAATACATAGCTCGCCACGCTCTTTAATAATTAATCAGCGTGAGGCATCGACACGCAATGTACTCGCAACACGGTACAAACGCGTGAGCTACACTCGTTGTTATATAAACATGGTCGTTTTATTAAACCAAGCATTGTAATTTATTTTGATAATAATATACAAAGATTACGCAGATTGTAATAGGAGGCTGTGATATCCTTCTAAAGGTTATTAAACTCATTAAAATTAAATGGATTCTTTACGAGATCACAAATGAAATCAAGTAAACCACGTATAATAAAATAAGGCAATAAATTTTTGCAAAAAAGCTGATCTTTTGTTAAAGCTGTCTCTTTCATACCAATAATATTTCTTAAGTTGCTGTTTAGATTGCTTTTTGCCACCCTGGCAAAAGGTTTTGACAAAAGATCTACTTCTTGGAAAAAATTCGATACCTTTTTATCCATGGTTCACCTGATTATGTACATTCGTCATATCGAGAATAATCCATTTCAAAAGTTTAAACGTCTAGAGGGATGTCACAGCCTTCTGTTACAACCTGCTTAATCTCATATCATTAGTAAAATGAATTACAATGTTTAGTTCCCAATAAAACGTTTTATTAATGCTATCCCTATTATCAATATTACAAACATGAAAACTGTTTGAAACTGTGCGCAAAATGTTTGTCGTCTAGAAGAGACCTTAGAACAATTATGATTTTACAACGAAGAGTGTGGCTCACGCATTTGTGCCGCAATGCAAATACATTACATTCCGCACCCTGATCAATTATTAAATTATTTCAGTGTGTACCGAGAAATGCATGAATTCATTGTAAAATATACTGTCTTTACCAAAAATTGTACATAATATTAAATAGCGCTGTACAAGAGTCGAGATCTCTGTAATGGTGGATTTATAGAGGAAGGTGCCCGTATTTCGGATACCATTTAGTAAATCAATCATTTCTCGTTTCGTTTTAATTGTAAGCATGCCGAATTTTATAGAAAGGTAACTAGTTTTATGACAAATCAACGTTAGAAAAACTGCGTGTGATAGACAACAAGGAAACGAGTATTGCATTTTTATATTTGTTTCTATGATTTCCGAAATTAGGCAACTAGGTATCCTAATTTCGGATACATACATTGCCTAATTTCGGATACGTGTCCAAATTTCGGATATAGTGTACCTAAAACAATATAAAACAGCTATATAACAAGAAGAAAAAAAACACAACTAATTTTCTTGCTTATTTATTAGTTATTTTCGTATCAGTAACAAACTTTTAATAATCAACATCAGATTCTAACCTGAAACATAAACACAGTCTTCTTATTTATTTGGTATTTTCGTAAGGATCAATTACAAACTCTTAATCTCTTAATAATCAACATCAGATTCTAACCTGAAACTTAAACACAGTCTTCTTATTTATTTGGTATTTTCACGCAGCTCAAGGACTTTCTTTAAAAAAAAAGTGACGTTTCGCTGTCAAACATAACAATGCCAACATTCAAAAACGTTCTGTTTGACAGCGAAACCAAACATTTCTGTTTAAAAAAAAAAGTCTCTCATTACAAACTTTTTACTAATCCTATCTGTTTTTTCCATCTCTTTTTCGTAAATGTCAAAAAATTCTCGAATATTTTCTTTTGTGAACCCTTTCACTCTTGCTCCTGATATAGCCTGAGGTTTTCGCAATGATAACTCTGAATGACGTTTCATAAAATTTCTTAACCACTTCTTGCCAGCAATTTCTTTAAATGGGTGCTGAAGATATTTCTTAACGCTAATTGATACGCGAATCGCCTTACGTCTGTTGGACGTAAACCGAAAAACCTTTTCTCCATCTCGATCAAATAATTTACAAGTGATTGCTCTATTTCAAGCGACAAAACTGGCTTTCGCTCAATGTTAATTTTCATTAAAACATCAACACTCTTCCCTTCACGTTTCTTTACGTAATCTTCTAATGTAGATTTTGGTACATTAATACATCTTGCGGCTCTGAGATATCCTATTTCCTTATTCTTTACCGCCTCTAAAGCCTTACTCATGTCTTCTGGGTTCCAATTACGTCGTTTACCCTAAAACAATACAGAGAGGTTGAAATTATCTTTGATCTGATATTGATCTTAAATAGGATCCTAATTTCGGATATCCGAAAATAGGCAGCATCAAGTATCCGAAATTACGACACAATGCACCAAGTTACTTTTAAAATCATGTGGACATAACCTATAAACATTCACGGATATCGTGCTTTAATTATGAAATAAGACTATTAATACGTATTATTCTAATAAATAAGATCATAGTATCACTTACCGGCTTCTTTCTAACATAACTGTCACTACTCATCTTCAGAAAAGTCCCAAGAACGACACAAACAAATATTTTTTTTGGGAACGAACTCAATACGCAATGGTGACTGAACGACAAATGGCGGCGGCCCCTTGCCACGGGGTTCTGATACGTACAGCGCCACAGAGCGGTGTCTGACGGAATTACAAGGCTGTCCGAAATTGAGACACTGTCCGAAATATGGGCACTGTACGAAATAGTATTTGTAATTGTACATTCAAAGTGGCATAATTCGTAAACTTTTCTTTATCCCTAATAAAGACGAGATTTTTCTTATCAATTGGACCCTGCTTCATCCTCTGATAGCAAAGTCAGCACAAAATCAAATGGAAAAACTGGCCTGTTCATAGCGTCTGTTTTTGTAGAAAGCTCCTGAAAAACGTCTGACCTTGGATCCAATGCAATCTGGACGTTAATGCGAATAATCTTTTGTAGTCGGTTTATTGGAATCAAATTTTTTTTTGTTATCTGTAGCCATCTTTAGGGTGGTATAATTCTGAGACGCTCTACTTCGCAAATAAAACTTTTATATTCGACATTTCCTACAAAATAAACCCCCCACCATAGGGTCTGAACCCAAAATCAATTCGGTGACTTTTTCGTACCCTGAGAACGGGGTCTAAATCTGTAGTAATCGTACGTATTGGAACTTAATTTATCACATCCACAAAACTATTTTATTTATTTTGTAGTGATTAATCTCCGAATCACGTTTATAATCACATTGTCAACATTGTTGAAAAATAATCAGATTGTCAACTTCAAAGAACTAAATCCTACTTTTTACTTCAATAGCTCTCCCGAAAAAGACTGACAAAATAATGTACCAGATTATTTATTATTTATATAAACTGTTAAAAAAAGACTTCCGTACTTTTCCCCTAATGTGTCCAGTTCAGCACGATTTTTCGTAGTGATATATTTTTATTTTCTATATTATAGCATAATATATTAGTATAATGATAATGCAATAAGCAATCGAAAAACATAATTAACTTCACTCCAAATTACAAGATACTTACTACCCAAAAAAGCGCACCATACAGCAAGGGTAATTTTGGGAAAAGGCTCATACAATATAATATACACTCACTTTCACACTGTAGAACATCCACGCAATAAAAACTAGACTGGGGCATAATTTGATACGTAATGTACAAAAATAAAACAAGGTAATAAACTGACAACAGGTCATAATAAGTAGGTGTCATCTTTATTTCTGGGGAGGGCCAAACGGTGCTCTGGGGGAAAGGGGGGGGCGTGCCCCCCTGGCCCGTACCTAGTTACGCCTTTTTCTATATTTACTGTCACCGATTTCGAGAACTCTTTGAAAAACCACAAAAAATGACCCCCTCCCCCCCCCCCCCGTTATTTCCGAAACCGGTGGATGAAATGAAAAAAATCATGGTAATTTTAGGTTACGTAAAGATTATAGGAAAAATATAGCGGGTAAGAAATTCACGATAGCAAAATTAGTAATAGACAAAATTCAATTTTTCGTCCACGAGTTTTATTTCGAGTACGGTATAAAAATATTTGAGTCTCTCTTTTGTGATACAATTTATTGTTTTTTTAGTTAGCATAATCAGTTAAATGGGCAAGATTTTAAATACCTTCTTCCTGCCTGTTCCCAAAACTTTCGAATTACGACCGGTTTTTTTTTTAATCTAGTCCCATAAAAGCACAACCCATACTAGATAAAATTAATAATTACTGAAACACGAAAACTTCGTCTTTAACGTTGATACAGAAATCTTATAAAGGTTTGTAAGCTTTTACTTTTTATTCATAGTATTTTACTTCCGGCCTCCGAGGGTCACCAGTTGATTAAATTTGACCAAACTGAGAAGCACACAAGGGTACTGCCAATATCAACATTGCCATTCCGACTGAAATTAATTTACTTTTCCCGAAACAAATTTATCAAACAACGAAGTAATATTTCGCTATATTATTGATGTTTTTACCGCCTCTGTAGCCGAGTGGTAGAGCGCTCGCCTGTTGACCCAGAGGTCGTGGGTTTAATCCTGGGGTGTACATTAATTTGTGTTTGGTCGAAGCTGTTGGTCCATTTGTGCCCGGAGTAAGGCGATGGGGCTCACCACCAATCATATTTGGGTAATAATCGTCGGTGAAAATCGGGTGTACCAAGTGTGGACTCTGACTTGCATTGCATTTCACAGTTAACATTCGGGAACACCTCTGACACCCCCTCGGGGATTCATGTCGTGACGATATGTTATCAGTTATTTTCATCTGTCTGAACGACTGAAACCGTAAATCCGACAAAAATATGAAAGATCTTCCCGATGACGTCACATTTTGAAAATATTTGTTAAGTCTCTAAAGGAGCGTATTTCAAACAGATTATATTCACGTTGACGGAACCCGAAAGCAAGGCGTTTTGAATATTTTTTCCAAGTTGAAGCGTCGTAATGCGTGTGAGCAATGGTCCGCTGAGCCGGACACAGCGTGTCTTAGTGTGTGTGAACTAACGCCCTCACTATTAGTACACACTGCAACGCAACTATGGAATGAGACTATTATTTATTTGTTGACTTTCGCATCGACTTCTATCATTTTTGGTATGTAAGTAACGGTATTGTATACGACGTATTACATCACTAAGTAATCTTCTTATCGTGTGGGCTGCAAGGCTTATCGGCCCGACAAGCCCTGGTGTCAGAGTTTTTTTTAAACCGCCTTACGGCCTCTGACATGGTTTGTAACGAGTACTCTATTAGAAAGTGGCCGGGACCAACGGCTTAACGTGCCTTCCGAAGCACGGAATCATCTTACTTTTCGGACAATCAGGTGATTCAAGCCTGCAATGTCCTAACCAAACTAACAACAATCCACAAAGTGACTTTCCACTATCTATGTGTATTCCCCCGCGAATTGAACCCACGACCTCCGGGTTGAGAGCCCAAGGCTCTCACCACTATACCACGGAGGCAGTAAGTAATTTTGCTTCCTGATGTTGTAACGTCTTTATTTACAGTGACTTTCGTTTATGCAGCCAAAATCATACGGGATACTCTGTAAGTGGTCAAGGACCAAGGTTCAAGGTTGGTTGTGAAAAACGAATAATATTGTTTGTGCCTTGATACTTGTTCAAGAACAACCTCGACTCAATTATTATAGGAAGTCTAAATTATATTTTGTGTATTTCAAATAAAGGGTCACTGAACCTTGGTCCTGATCAGTTACTGAGTCTCTAATTTCAATTTGGCTACATAAACGAGAAAGTCACCTTATAAACAGGGTGTTGATGTTGTCCGCAACTTCCTTCCTCGGGGTACTTTTGACTTTTATATCGATCAAAATGTACACATCATTACGATTAAAATCTGGTATAAATATAAAAAAAATTACTCTTAGTAAGCTGTTTTATACATAGTAAAAGATTAATTACGTAAAAGACATCTGAACGGTATAGATATGTATGTAATATAATTGTATCATAATAATGCTGTGTACGCCTGTCATTGATGGCAACACCAGATAAAGGCCCTATATTTACTTTTTTGAATGTTTGTGTTGACATTGTGGGTGTACCTTTTTTGGAATAAATAAATAAATAAGTAATGGGCATATCATTGAATTCGGCATATCACGATCTAGGCAGTAACGACGAGTACTTCTACTGGATAAAACCATCAGATTTCTACTGCGAGAATCAGTGAAATGCAAGTTTGATAGTATTTTACTGTCAGTAGGTACCATTTGAGTACATTTTTTTACTGCGAGAACCAGCGAAATTCAAATTTGTTAGTTTTTTAGTGCAAAACCCAACTAAATGCAATTTAAAACTTGATTACGAGAGCCAGCTAAACGCAATTTTGATATTTTTTTTACTGCGAGAACCAAGTTTGATAGATTTTTACTGCGAGAGCCGGCTAAATGCAAGTGTGATACTTTTTTGCTCCGAGAAGCGGCTAAATTCAAGTTTAATGTTTTTTACTGCGAGAGCTAACTAAATTTAAGTTTGGTAGTTTTTACTACGAGAACTAGTGAAATGTATTTAGTTAGTCTTTTACTGCTAGAACCAGCTAAACGCAAGTGTGATAGTTTTTACTTCAAAAAGCGGCTAAATAAAAGACAAATATTTTTTACTGCGAGAACCAGCTAAATGGAATTTTGATAATTTTATTATTAATAGTTTATAGAAACATATTATAGGCCTGAGTTAAGACCGTAAGTTTCAAAGAAGAGAGAGCACATAAAAACGATTCAAGCTGTGTTGTTATTGAATTTTCAAAAATTTTGTCATTAAATCGGATCTATCAGTAACTTGTTTGGTCTGAGGTATACCGAAAGAAATATTTTTAAACATAAATTTTCCTTTGAAAATATCCATTTTGTACAGTATCTAGAACGTGTATAAACGAATAAAAACATCGAAGCATCTTTTCTTTTATCGATTAAATGTTTTCATCATATTTTATTAGCTTCCCCGTTCCCACCCTCCGAGACTTCAGCACAGTTGAACATCGCAAGTAGGTTTCATGGAAATCTGCATTACAACTAGAGATTACAGAATAATCCGGATATTTTCAATGTATTCGGTATTCAGATTTAATCCGTATTTTTTGGACCTGTAATACAAACCATTCGGTTTAACTCAGGTGCCAAGGATTTATATTTGCATAGTTCGAACTTTTAGTTTATTTAAGCTGTTTTTTTGTCTATTTGTGAACCATATAACCATTTCATTTTAATTGACAAAACTCTATGACTTATGTTTTTGTAATTTTTAATTACAAAAAAAAAACAATTTTTGATTATTTTGAATTTAAAAACAAACAAATCAAATGGCCAAAATATGTAGGAAATAAAACGTTTTTCGATTTTCGCAACCTTTTAACTTATTTATAAGGCCCGTAATCCATACGTGCATATATGAAACCTGCTAGAAAAATACGTTTTTTAATACGAATTCATACATTATTTTCAAATGAAATTTTCTGGTTTTTCGTGCCAAATTTCAGCTCAATCATATTGTAGATATGCCACAGACAAGCTGACAGACGGACAGACAGAATTTGAAGCTTTGCCATAATGGATTATGTTTTAACGGAACGCTTCAATATTTTCATACTTAGGAAATAAATAGGCAGAGGCAGGTATTTATTTACTATATATATAAAAACTAAAAGTATGCAGAAACCCAATACGGAATAATTCGGATATCCGACTTGCTTTACAACAGTTCCGGATTTTCAACCCCTAGTAGGCTGCTTATGGGTTGCCTGAGAAAAGCTCTTATTGAATTCAGTAAGCGGATTCCATTCGAAGCCATCTTGCATCTACTTGCACTTAATACACCCATATTTGTCGTAGTATTTTTAATCAGAGGGTCTAGCACGAGCCGTGGATACAACGTCTTTTCGTCATACTTGCTCTCTCGCACATTGAGCTTGCTAGCCATACATGAAACTTTTGGCCTGGTAAAACACTTCGGCTAAACAGGTTAGCTATGTAAAAAAAAACTTAAATCTTATATTTCAAATCATTCATCATCATAAAGTAGCTAGTGGACAATTAAGAAAGTTCCTTCCCTACACACTTAGCCTCCGGGAGGTAGAAGCCCTCTCCCAGTCGACTTGACCGCGATCGTTTTCACGCAACAACAGACCATTTCGTCTCTCCATGAGACTACATTATACATAATAATAATAACAATAATATTGAAGGGCAATGAACTATTCGACTCAAATGGTGCAACAGTTGACGGCGAATTTCAAGGCTTCACATAAGGGTTTTCGTTTATTAACGTAACCATGAGACCATAGTTTAGTTTTACCAAGTAGTCGGACTCAAACACTGAGCGGCAACCATTTTTAGGGTACCGTACCTGAAGGGTGCAAAACGGAACCCTTACTAAGCCTCCAATGTCTGTCCCTCTGTCACAGGAGTCTACAGCTTCAACCGTAATAGGTAGAAAATTGCAATTTTTACAGAACACGTGTTACTATGGCCTCTATCACGACGAATAATGAAAAAATAATTAAACCCGAGGTCCCCATACAAAAGCCATGTGAGATGACTTGATAGCGCTTAGAGTAGCTTGTCGACCTTTTGCGCCGAGGTTCATTGGTGAAAAGATAGATGGTGCTAAGATCTTAAAGGCAGTCATTTATTATTTATTATCATAGATCGCGATTATAAATCCACAATAGACTACAATTTTTTACAAAAATCTGACGATTATTCAACAAACGTCAAAAGTCGTAGGGAAAAACATGGTTGCCAGCTGACTTCAGACCACAACGATGAACGTCATGACCGACCACTACCATAGACTTACTAACTTTATGTTTGTTATGTACCATAATGTTTTTAGGCTGTCGTACCCAAATATGTGGTGATACGCAACCCATTGTGCGCGAGTCCGACTCGCACTTGGCCAATTATTTCTAATTAATAAAAAATACAGATTCTTTAAAAACTTTTTTCTTTGTTTTCTTAGGGATGCGGATTGTTGTTTTTTTTTCAGAGACGCTTATTTTCATAGGGCCAATGGAAGCAAAAAAGCAAACCTTTCAAAGCTTATATCGATCTACTTCGTCAATCTTTACACCATATATGGGCAACCGCCAGCCCGTGGGCCGCATCCGGCCTGTTAAGGTTTTTAAAACGGCCCGCGACGAGAAACTATTTAAAATCCAACTCGCGAACCAGATTAACCTAGAAAAATTTGCAAAATTCTTTGTGTCTTGTTGTTAGTGGAATTAATTCAGATGTTAGTAGTCTTGGATCTGAAAATTTGGCTCAAGATTCCCATCTATTGGAAATTATGAAAATAATTGTAACTTTTCTAGTTGAACCTTTGGTTCACCGATTGCGTCGTTATTTTCGTATACTATACAACGTGAAGTTTAAGTCATTTTGTTAACGAAAACTGGTGATAGTACTCATCCATATGAACAACTTTTGCTACGGAGCCAACCCTGAAATCACGAAAAAAATATCAGCTGTTCCATAGAAAAGTTAAATACCTACCAAAATGTATGAAACAGCTGATTTTTTTTGCGATTTCAGGGTTGGTTTCATAGTAAAAGTTGTTCATATAGACGAGAACTATCACCAGTTTTCGTTAACAAAATGACTTAAATTTGACGTTGTACACGTCAACCTACGGCCCGCAAATTCATGAGCATATGATTGTTTGGCCCGCGACTTCCTAAAGGTTGCCCATGCCTGCTTTACACGAACAGTAAGCGACCAGGCAAAGCTGGGCTACACAATATTACTTGACAATACATATATTTTTTAGTTTGTAAAAACTCTATAACAACGATTAGAAACTTTCCCTTATTTGTAACATACAAATAAAGTTGTATAATATTTCAAATATAAATAGCGTCGATGCACACACGCACGTAAGGCTTTCGCCCGTGAAGTTATTTTTTCTATTCAAAAGGTAGTGCTGAAACTTTGATACTTATTTAAAAAATCTTTTAATGGTTAGTGATAATGATAAGTAGGACAAACATATAGGCAACTAATAATAATGGTCTATATGGGTACATTTCGAGAAAAACGCAAGAAGAAGTTTGAAAGCAAACACTTCTTTTTAATTATACACCAGGTGTAAATAGAGTGCTACCATTAAATGAAACCACATATTCTACGGACCCTACTGAAACACTTTTCCCAAAAATCATACCCGCGGACACCCGTAGTTTAAGAAATAATGGAGTTCCAAACAAAAATGCGTGAATGCGTGAACCCTAACGCACCGACATACGGACGAGTTTAGAGAGAGCGTCGTCCGTGAAACCTGAAGCTGTTTCACGGACGACGCTCTCTCTATTATAGTCGTTCTTTTTTTTCTCTCCATAAATGTCTCTGGTCAAAAACTAAAAATTTAAATTGTTTTAAAAAGGCGGCAAATTGATTAATTGTGGACTATCTTAATGATAAATAAATACTTTTCAAATTTTATAGGAGTGAAGAAATGGCATGGTCATGGTACCGAGATAGAAAATTTTAAGGGAGAAGCCAATTCGGTCATAGAAAACATGTTTCTAACTAAAGCGAAGAAAAGGTATAACCGAGTTTATGTGTTATTTAGTTCCATGAAATTACTTGATGCCGAATTATTTGACAGGCACTATCGTTTTAACGGCTTTTTTGACGCCTTTAGGTTGCTATTGCTATATGATATCTACTTTATATTGTTGTTATTATCATGTCTTTGGGTTCCTTGCCTATTCTGTGTGGTGCTACGGAACCCTTCGTGCGCGAGTCCGACTCGCACTTAGCCAAATTAGAATAGAATAGAATCATTTCTTTATTTAAGATATATATGTAACAAACACAATTTAGATACTAGTTACCACTATAAGTTGTCTTGAAGCGTGTATTTGATTGGATTGAATTGTTTGTGTACCCACGGTTCAAAACCTCTATGAAAAGTTAATAAAGCTTCATTGACCTCCTTGTGATGGTCGAGAAATGGTTTCCAATCAGCCCTTAGACCACGACGGAATACTCTCCAAACATTACAGAAGAAATAATAGCCTACATTTCAATTCTGTGACCTTCAAAACCCCTCAACCTTCAACTTCGTCAATAAATAACAACGCAACAGGCATTTTATGCCCTTGAGAGTTTATTCGGACTTTAGAACAAATATGTATTTTGTGTGATTTGTTCCCATTCTATAGAGACCCTTAAGATGTAACATTTTTATATAATATTTGTAGATTTTGAAGCCGTTATTCTTGTATTTTGTTGTCAACTGCTACATTCTGTCTGACTAACATGGACGTATCAATGCTGACTAAACAGAAATTCTTATTTAAAGCTCTTTTGTATAGTTACCGACCAATCTGTGAACATAATAACGAAATGCAGCCAGCTCATGATTCCAAGGAAGCACAGAATAAGTATATTCTAAATATTAATGTTCTAAATATACCATCATGCCGTGATAAAACATGGTATAAACAAAGTTTATACCATTAAATGAAACCACATATTCTACCGACCCTACTGAACCACTTTTCCCAAGAGTCATACCCGCGGACACCCTTAGTTTAGGAAATAATTGAGTTCCAAACAAAAATGCGTGAACCCTAACGCACCGACCTACGGGCGGGTTTAGAGAGAGCGTCGTCCGTGAAACCTGAAGCTGTTTGACGGACGACGGTCTCTCTAAACTCAATTATTTCCCAAACTAATGGTGTCCGCGGGTATGATTCATGGGAAAAGTGGTTCAGTAGGGTCGGTAGAATATGTAGTTTCACTTAACGGTAGCAGTCGATTTACACCCGGTATATATGTCGCAGTAAAGTAGTTAAATCAGAGAGTTAATTGAATCTCTAGAGAGTTAATTAAAGATCGACATTCAATCAAGTCGCTAGCATTTTGATTTAAATAAAGCAGCGTCGAAAACGTTTAACTATCTGTCTGACCGAAAGCCAGCGTGTTGATTGATTAATAATGTAAAACAAGATGGCGGTCACGACAACAGCTGATTACATTTAGAATGTTCAAACCTGACCTAACGTACTGTTTTTAAATACATTTTGACCTATCCATTATGCACCTATTTAGTATCCTACTCGGGGACGCCTCGCTCCGCTCCGCTTCGCTCGGCTCTGAGTTGTTTCATAATGTTCAAACCTAACCTAACCTAGTGTTTTTAAATACATTTCGACCTATCCATTATGCGACTATTTAGTATCCTACTCGGGGACGCCTCACAAAGGTCACCCTACCAAAGTTGAAATGCGCCTAGGAACGTTTAGGAAACTCGTTAAACGTTTCGTTCACTCACTTGTCTGACGGAACTTTAGCGACTTGATTGAATGTCGATCTTTAATTAACTGTCTAGAGATTCAACTAACTCTCTGATTTAACTACTTTACTGCGACATATATACAATGCTACACTGAGTTTTTCATTTATTTAAATTATTTAATAACATAAAACATGTACATATAAAAAATATTTTCGTTACTTAGATATTTCAGGCATATCAGCCCACTTTGGGGCCTGCTAATGAGTTTGAATAAAGTAAGACATCAAAATATATTTTGTAATAAGGTTGTTACAAAATACATATATTATATATAATATTTGGTAATTACAATAATATATTTTATTATGAGGTTATTTTTATGTCATTGTTATTTGTCATTCATTCGACTGATACCGGCCCCAAAGTGGGACGAAATATTATGTACCTTGTAAATGTTTAGCGTTATCAAACACAAAAAGCAAAAATGTTATATCTAGCTCAAACATAAAAAAGGGCGCTCATCTTGGTCATTATAATAGTACATTTTGATGCAAGTGCGAAAAGATAATGTTTAGAGTCACGACTGTCACGATTTTCTTCAACGAATAAATAAATAAATTTCTAGACCAATACTAGCACTATTTATGGAAAATCCATTGCAATCTAGCACCTTTTGAGATGTAATTTAGCACACACCCGGGCTATCGAGTTGGCAACCGGGCAGTCTACCGAATTGTATGATTGGTGGTGTTTCACAGTATGAAATACCACAGTTAGTTGTACTTACTTTAGGTGAAACGTTGGGTCAATTTTGACAACATTTGGAGAGTTTCTGCTTATTTTCAACTGTTTTTCGGGTTTGACATGCTTTTCAATATCTCCTGCTCTTTTGCGTTTGAGACATAATTATTACAATAAATTATACATAAACGTTCGAAAATAAAACATTGTTGCCGACAAAAAGCGCTTTCAATTATTGTATTTATTATAAATGTCTAACAATGGTTTTATTGTCACTGTTTCGATACATTTTTTCTCAGTGTTGCTTTATTAAATGACTTTGTTTATTTACCAACTTTACAATACAACTTTTTATTAGTTTCAACACAATTTAATAATCTGCGCGCTGTCGTTTGACTAACAAACAGCAATACATTAATAAAATAAGAGAAGGAATTTAATACAGAGACTGGTTTATTAAGGTAAATAGGTAATTTTATTTTAACTCTCATTCTATGTTTTATTCAATAAATTTTATCCGTCTTACAGTTCCGTACCCAAACGGCAAAACGGAGCCATATAAATGTCACTCAGCTGTCTGTCAGTCCGTATGTCACGGGTCTCTCTAGCTCTCAGACGGAATGAGTTACAGATCTGAAATTTGGATATGTTGTGTTAAAACCAAAATAAGAATAAAAAATTCAATTAAATTGTTTTTCCATAGGTTTTAAGGTTCCGTAACTGACGGGCAACACGGAAACCTCTTAATGTCGCTCTGCTATCTGTCCGTCTCTCTGTCTGTCCGTCCGTATGGTAGCTAGCAGATGGATTGAGTTGGAATGTTATGTAGAATGTTGACCCAAAACCGAATATTGATTTAAAAATTAAATTAAATTTATTTTAGGGGTGGGGGTTTATACATGAAAAAGGGGCCGAAAAAGAATGTCATTGTCTAGAACTCTTTGAGAAGAGAAAATATATTATTTTTTATATATTCAAAAATAAAGAATTGGAGGCCCTTAAAGTTCTCAGTTGTAGACCTTTTTTGTCACGGGGTCTATCACAAAAACTAAACTAGTTAGGAATTTGTATTTCTTGGTATATTTTATTCCATATTATTTATTTGAACAACATATATTAAAAACGCTGCTTTAAAATCTAGTATTAGAGCTACGTGCCCGAATACTAGACCAACGTGATTTTGCAGTTTTGTTTTATACATTTTGTACCTAATAATAAATTTGTACTTCATGAATGGTAAGGGACCAACTCGCACTTGGCCTTGGCCGGATTTCCCTTTGATATTTTTAAAAAATGTTACCGTAATAACATTTTATAATTTACTAGCTTTTGCCCGCGGCTCCGCCCGCGTGTTATTCGGTTTAATGAGATACTTTTTCCGGGATAAAATTATCCTATGTGTTAAGGTAGGGTATAAGCTATATCCATTCTAAATTTCATCCAAATCTGTCCAGCCGTTTCAGCGTGAAAGAGTAACAAACATACAGACACACACACATACTTTCGCATTTATAATATTAGTGTGATTTAACGTAGGGTAATAACTACATAAATTACAATAAAAAACTAAATAACTCGGACTCGCGCACGAAGGGTTCCGTACCATTGTCTATAAAAACGGCAAAAAATGCGCAGGTTTTAGTATTTTTTGTTATAGCGACAACAGAATTACATCATATGTGAAAATTTCAACTGTCTAACTATCACGGTTCATGAGATACAGCCTGGTGACAGACGTACAGCGGAGTCTTAGTAATAGGGTCCCGTTGGTTACCCTTTGGGTGCGGAACCCTAAAAGCGGTATTTGGGGTACTGACATCTTAATATCGCTATTTTACCGCTTTTTTCATTCATTCATCAAAACGTAGGACACTTTCAAACGTTAAATTTCGCTATGACAATTATTATTATTGGTTGTTTACTACAAAATCATTCACTTAGCTAGTTAGTTTTTCACACTTTGCCCAATACACCACCGGTTCTGTAACAGTCTGGTGGAAGTAAACCAACTAGCAGCGGAGTCTTAGTAATAGGGTCCCGTTGGTTACCCTTTGGGTGCGGAACCCTAAAAGCGGTATTTGGGGTACTGACATCTTAATATCGCTATTTTACCGCTTTTTTCATTCATTCATCAAAACGTAGGACACTTTCAAACGTTAAATTTCGCTATGACAATTATTATTATTGGTTGTTTACTACAAAATCATTCACTTAGCTAGTTAGTTTTTCACACTTTGCCCAATACACCACCGGTTCTGTAACAGTCTGGTGGAAGTAAACCAACTAGCAGCGGAGTCTTAGTAATAGGGTCCCGTTGGTTACCCTTTGGGTGCGGAACCCTAAAAGCGGTATTTGGGGTACTGACATCTTAATATCGCTATTTTACCGCTTTTTTCATTCATTCATCAAAACGTAGGACACTTTCAAACGTTAAATTTCGCTATGACAATTATTATTATTGGTTGTTTACTACAAAATCATTCACTTAGCTAGTTAGTTTTTCACACTTTGCCCAATACACCACCGGTTCTGTAGCAGTCTGGTGGAACTAAACCAAGTAGCAGCGGAGTCCAAAAGCCGAAACCAGAACTGTAAATGAAACTTGCCTTTGACCGCGGCTCCGCCCGCGTTTTTATTCAATCTTTGCCCCGTTTTTAGCTTGGCCGTTATTGTATGAACACACCTTATAGCCTATGCGTTGACCATGGTCACTACGGTTATAATAATAAAACCGCATCCAAATCCGTTGAGTGGTTCCCGAGTTAAAACGGAACATACATACATACAAGCAGACAAACAGATAAAAATTCTAAAAACTGTGTTTTTTTAGTTTCAGTACAATCCATCCATCCATCAGCCTGTTTCGTCCACTGCTGGACATAGGCCTTTCCAGGATTTCGTCACTCTTGGCGGTCCTCCTGGAAGAAATGCCCATACTCACACACGCTGGGCAGGCGGGTTGGTGAGCGCGGTGCCGAAACCCTTGCACCAGTGACGCCGCTGCCCGTCACCGGTCTGTTTTAAATAAGGCCCGGCAATTGGGGATGGATATACCGCCATCCATCGGTCCCAGGCAATGGTGGGCCGCCTGGTTTTGCCTGAGAGCTGTCCTCTTACTCTCCCCCGAATAACTTCGGGAGGATTTGCGAGTAAGATGGTGGTACCTCCACAGTCGAGCCCGGCATCAGCTCTACCACCTATAGGTATCAGTACAACACTAATGTAATAAATAACCCATTTCATTTAAAATTTCGCGAATATATTCAATATACAGACACGACCTTTTTATTATTACTCAAATATCATAAATGCGAATGTTTGTGTGTGTGTGTGTTTGTTTGTTACTGTTTCACGCTGAAACGGCTGGACAGATTTGGATGAAATTTAGAATGGATATAGCTTATATCCTAACTCAACACAAAGGCTACTTTTCATCCCGGAAAAAAGCATGTCGTTAAACCAATAACACGCGGGCGGAGCCGCGGGCAAAAGCTAGTTACTAATAGATTTAAAGCGTACCTATATAAATATTTACCGCAGAAAACCATAAAGCCATATAATTATTATTTAGAAGTTAGCGGGCAATAAATTTTTCTATATAGCATTGCTTAATTAAATAAATAATTTAAACAATGCTATATATATTCGAACCTGTCTGAAACCCTCTTGTTGCTCGTACCGAACTTGGGTCCTTTTTACTCATTCGTGTTTTTGGTGGGATCTTTATATTGTTATGATGATTTTATGACTTGTCTTGCTTCACTACAGCACCGGCCTAGCTTTGTTAGTATAAAATAAATTAAAAAAACATTGCTTTTAAAGTACCACCTGAAACAAGACAACACAGTTGACATAAATTGTACTTGTACTTTAATATTAAGATTATGTTTTTATTGCGAAATCCATCGCTTTGGAATACTCTAAATATTATTATTAGAGTGCTTTACAAACTGAAAAAGATAAATTAGAAACAAATGTAAAGACAAGAATTTGAAAAAATTCCTCGGGCCAGGATTCGAACCTGCGACCTCTTGTTATCAACAAAGCGATGGATTTCGCAATAAAAACATAATCTTAGTTAATGAGAACTGTGAATTTCTTAACTGTCTGAAGAAACACATATTATAGCGACGACAGCGCCATCTGTTCCTAAGAACAAGGCGTGAAATCACATAACGCCCTAGTGAGCGTTCAGTATGTGCATTACAAGCTGGTTAGATCAAAGAGTTACAAAAAGTTCTTAATATAAGTTCTTAATATATTTTGAGATAAAAGCTATCTACCGTGGCAAATATGTAGATTTGCAGTATTGTAGCTGAATGACATCAAAATCTTCTTTACTTTTTGACCTTTTATTCAATACAATTTAAATAAAAACAGATTTCATTCTTGGAAAACCATACCGTGATCTTTTTGAGGTGACGCCTTAAGGCGAGGAATTGATAAACTTTTAATTTCAAATCGGCGCCTTAGGGGAGTGGAGTGAGGAGGACTTACTCCATACAAATATGCGCTCACGAACTAGCTTATGCCGTAAGGTTGTATGCGGCAAAACAGTATTTTTCGTTTAAAATGACAACTATAAGTAATTTAATAAATCCAATCGACCATATTGAAGTGTATTTGTAGACTAATTTAAATATAAAAGTTAGAGGCTTCATTCGCTCCCGTTTGTCAGTAAAATAGAAATCTCTGTTTAAAAGAGGTTTTCTAAATATTTTTTTCTCTGTTATGTAAATTAATCAATCAACTAAATCTTCAGGCAAAATGATGTCAATGAAACGCTTAAACTAGTATATAAATTGGTAATTACATATGTTTTTTTATTGCTGAGAAAAATGGAGATCCATGTCGCCAAAATTTCCAATGCGTCGCCTTAATGTTTCAATCTTCTTGACACATAAATCCAACTCGGTTTATACTTATATTTCACAAGATTGAATGGAGTCAAAATGCGTTTCGAAATTGTTATGTTTAGCTTTCTCGGGATGCTTGTTTATTAGTTATTTTGTGCTAATAGTGGTCAATGTTAAAAATGTGGTAAAACGTGCCTAATATATTCGAAAGTTCAATTTGGCTACGCCGACTCAGAACAAAGAGGTAATTTTGAGCGGGAGTCTGTTAGTATTATTATGCATAACCCGACAGACCAGAGATACTGATTTAATTTTATATTTATTATTTGTTTTATTTCTCCTTCCGTTGCACTTTTCAAAATTAATTGCCACTGTTTTTACTTATTTAATAAGTAAGTTTTTGATTTTATAAAGTTATGACATAACTTTAGGGACTTAGCTTTTACGTACTCAAACTTCACAGGAAGGAAGTTCATTGGATATTTTTTCATTTTTATTTCTCAGTTGTAAGTTTTGTACTATAACGGTTTGGTGTGTTCTCGCATTTAATATAAAAATGCATTTTTTCAATAGGTACCCTTTTTGATAAAATCAATAATGAAAATTTAAGACCATTTAGTACATATAAATTGATGTGGAGAAAAGCATTTTGCCTAAACGTTGCCTGAAATTATAAAACATTTTAACGGACCTTAATGTGTCAAATATAAAAAACCGGGAAAACGGACGGACATAAGGCTGTATTGCCCTTTGGGCGCGGAACCCTAAAAAAGACTAGGAGATCTTTGGAACGTGCCCTAAAGTTTTTGCTTATTTCGCAAAATTGAATGTTGGCCTCTATAGTGATTGACTCGGGGCTGGGCTTGCGTTTGTAAGGAACAAGAAAAAAATATGTTTTGTATGAATTTCACAAAAAGGGTCATTGAAACAGATTCGGTCTGAAACTTGAAACTGAGCACATACCGAATCTTCAGTATAAATTTGGCTAAATAAATTAATATCACCTTCTATATGGTAACTTTGGCTGACGCATCTAAATTCATACTGGACACTTTGTAAGTGATCAGTAACACGGTTCAGTGACCCTTTCTGAGAAAATCGCAAAATGAAGTTTATTCTTCTTATACTATTGACTCGGAACAGGATAGAAATACAGATAATTTTTCGTATTTTTCAAAAGGGGTCTTTGGTTCTGATCCTGAACACATACCGAGTCTCCGGTATGAATTTGGCTGCAAAGCCAAGGTCACCTTATACATATAAGTACAATTATCAACGCAATACCGTTTTCACTTTCAATATAGAGATACGAAAAGCCATAAACGCAAAGGTCTTACGCTACAAGAAATAATATTTTATTTCGCAGACGGTCATTTCAGGGCAATGCCCTTTGCTTTAAATTGAAAGTAATGGGTTCTTTTCAGATATATTCACTATAATAAGTGATAACAATTTTCATAAATTAGAAACTGATAAGATTGAGGAGCTATTTTCATAATATTTGATTAAAGTTTTAGTACGTATTAGTACTCATCATACTAAGGGGGAATCAAAAAGTAGTGAGAACGACATATGGATATATATTCCTTGGTAAGAAAAAAAACAAATACTGGCAGGCATAGCTCAGATATTAATAATATTGAAAAAGAAAAAAATCTTCGATTCATTTGTTTGCTTCGTATCGGAACGTGTTCTCGAAAATGGAGAAAAACGGAGTGCAAGCCGTTAATAAATATCTCTGTTTAAATAAATTAACGACGCAAGAGATCCACTGCGATTTGGAGGCAACATTAGGAGAGTCTGCTGACGGCATGGCAATAATATTACGGATAGATAGATAGATCTGGTTCTCACATGTTTGAATTGAAAATAATTTCATTTAATCCAATATTAATTTTTAATGTTGTAAATTTTTATGTTGTAATTTTTGGTTTGATTTATTTGTGTGGGTACTTAATATGGGTTTTGCATTGCCTGAAATAAAGACATTTTATTTTATTTTATCTATTTATTTTTTATTTATTTTCTTATAATTGGATGGCCAATCATTGAACTGGATCTAACTCTAATAATAACGAACTAATCACTTTAAAAAAGCTTTTATGGATGTAAGAGACCAAAGAGGTGAGTCAGGATCATACATAGCTGATGGAAATCTGTGGTCTTTGTCTACCCCTCTGGTAGACAAGCGTCAGTATATGGATGTAAAAAGCTTTTACAATAATAAAGGTAACACAAATCACCAACAACTTCTGGAAGTTTTAAAGATAAGCGATAAAAAGCACTATGCACTAAGTTAGTGGGATGCATGAACCCAAAAAGCAACGAACTTTAGGATTTTAGGGTTCCCTCCATGACGAAAACGAATGTATTTACCCTCTTATTTGCGGAATCACTTGAAATACTGAGCTGGTGAGTTTTGAACGTCATTTAATTAAGGCGTGGTGCTGCTTGAGCCTAAAACTAGAAGTTTTTGATGTCAAGTGTAGGTTTGCTGAACAGACTCGAAGCCAAAAGAAAAGGAAATGCATTGCTGCAAATACTAATTAAATGATTGATCGAACAAAAATTGTTAAAGTTTTTTAGTATCAGTAAAAATAATAAGCAAAAATACCCCTTAAAAACGAGCTTTCGTTGCAGATCTTGGAATTTTGAGCGAAAACTACCGTTTATTTTTCTGAAACGATACAAATATGTATACCATTATATTGAATTCAAAATCAAGCACATGCTTTAATAAGCTTTAGTTTTCCTAAAAGGGCGAATTACCTGCAAAATAATGTCATATTTAGGGACAAGCAAATTGGCTTGTACTGTACCCACTGTACCGCACAAAACTTGACTCTGAAAAGTGCCGTTTTCGTTGTGTTGTCGATACGCATGGTTACACCTTGCCTTAATTAAACTAACCTAAAAGTGCAAAACATAACGCATTAAATGAAAGATTAAACAAACGGATCCATGGTCTAAGATAACAGCATCATTGTATATATCTTCACGACATGAATCCTCGAGGGGATGTCAGAGGTGTTTCCGAGTATAGACTGTAAAGTGCAAGACACAGACCACGTTTCACCGACGATTGTTACGTCCCAGAGTGATGGGCGGTGAGCTCTATTGCTGTATGTTACGATACGAGTAAATTTTTGCCCTTACCCACGAGTTACTACGTTTAAACTTACGTTTTTCAATGTATAGTGTAAAGAAATGATTAAACTATTAAAGTTAAAAGTGGCTCAAAAGGACTGAGTATCCAAAGCCATTTCAAAGCAAAAAAAAACACTTAGAATAGTTGTAGTAGATTTGCCAAATTTGTGTCGACACATTGGCGGCGTCCCATATTCAAGCGACCGGTGCTAAAGCTGGTGCTGCGGCAGCCACGGCCGAAAGCTCCAAGAGGCGCAAGGATGCAGATCTAAGTTCGGACTTGCGCCTTTTGGAGTAAAAACCTTAGGGCCGTGGGCTCCAGCCGCGAAAATTATTTTCAAAGAAATATCTTCGCAGCTGGTCGACGTTTCGGGCGACCCAAAGGCTGGGGCATACCTCGGGCAGCGTATCAGCCTAGCCATTCAACGGGGGAATGCTTCCAGCCTTTTGGGGACCCTGCCGATCGACGGCGGTGATTTAGAGAAAATATTTTACTTAGTATAATTTTTCCTTTTTTGTTTTTGTACGTTTTAGGTAATTTTAAGATTTTAGATTGTGTATTAAGTTTAATTTTATTGTAATGTTATTTTTATTTTTCCTGTTTTTACCAATAAATTTTCTTTTTTATTTGAGTCATGGAGATACCCTTGAATGAACGTATTTACAAACGGACACCGAGGACGCCTATCTTTAACGGTTTCCATTGTTGACGGGACCCTAAAACTCTAGACGGTCACGATATTAATCGTTTTTCATTGCATTCGGCGATGTCTAATGAATGTAATGAACCATTGTGTGTTCACGACACCAACTGCTCGCTGTAACTAATGAGAATTTGAGGACACTAAGGACCTGAAAGATTATGTTTCAAAGGAACTTTCTAAAGTTCGTTCCTTTGAGTTAAAATGTTAGTCAAGAGTGTAGTTCAGAGTGAAGTTAGTTCTGGCGAGACGGATAGATAGAGAGAGAAATAGACGACAGATATACATTAAAGAGAGATAGTCGAACTTCAGAGTTGCCATTAAGTTTGAATACCTCTGTACACACGATGCTATGCCATATAAGGTGACTTTCGTTTATGTTGCCAAAATCATACTGGAGACTCGGTAAGTGGTTAGGACCAAGGTGCAATGACCCTGTTTGCGAAATTCGAAAAATATTTTTTGTGCCTCTATACTTGTTCAAGAACAACCTCGACTCTATTCGTATAGGAAGTCAACATTTTATTTTGCGTATTTAACAGAAAGGGTCTTTGACCCTTGGTCCTGACCACTTACTGGGTCTCCAGTGTGAATTTGGCTGGACAAACGAAAGTCACCTTATTTTTTTTTTTTCTGCGTCTAGGCCTAAAATAAAGACGAAGTAATAATCGATTGTTGATATGTTTAATGCTGGTTTTATTTTGGCATTGAAAAAAATATTACTATTTATTATGACAGGTCAGGACAAAAGTTATGTATGATAAGCATTAAGATATAATTTGCTTATGTCAACTCAACACCTTGTATAAAGATATGAGAAACTATATTATCGAAATCCGTAGATTTTGTACTAAACATAGTTTTTACTACCTAGTTTATAGTTTTTTATACATTTTATTACGAACAGTAGTTGTATTCTTCAATTCATTTCTACATAGCTTTATTGAAATCTATGAATCAGAATCACTTATATGGAACATAAAACCGTTGAAAAAAGTTTTTTTTTTACATTTTTTTTGGTTCCCAATGGCCAACCTGCGTGACACGACATGTGACCGACAATAGACGGTACATTCCCGGCGGTAAATAATGCACATAAAGCTATGTAGCTTCAGCTTCGTAGATCGTGTCATCTCTGTCACCGGAGTATTAGTACTTCTTTTGACGGTCGATATCTTTTTTTTAACGAGCGAGCGAAGCGAGCGATTTCTCCGAGTCTACTAGAATAATCCGGCGTTTGTATTTATGTATGATTGTTTGTTCGCCGATAACTCGAGTATCGTTGATCGGAATGTCATGAAATTTAAGCAGGCGAGTAAATAAGGCAAAAAGAATTTTTATATTGAAACATGAGCCAATTCGGTCAAGCGCGAATCGGGCGAGCGCAAGTTCACAGTTCGGGGCGAACTACTAGTTTAATTAAGCATGCCAAAAAAGTAACAAAACATGCATTTTATTTTTCGAACATATAGCAGTTTCCTTTGTTATAGCTAGACGGTTCATTTCCAACCTGTATATTTGTAACATATTGTTAACATATTAACATATTGTTACAAATATACAGGTTGGAATTCAAAACGGCGAACCAAAATTATATTCCCTTAACGGTCTAGAGCAGCATTTCCCAAAGTGAGGGTCCATGACCACTAGTGGGTCGTAAGAAATAATGAAAAATGTAAAACAAGCACAATCTTCACACTAAAATTACTCGTTTCAGTTTGAAATAACCAGTGACCAATAAAACATGTAACTGTAAATTAACTAAACAATTACTATCCTTCACCTCTTTCTAAGGCACTAAGGCTATAGCGGGCCCTGAACCTCACCTTTTGTTTTAAGTGAGTCGCGATTCAAGTAAGTTTGGGTACCACTGCACTAGAGTTCGAAGGTTGAATGCGGAACACAGACCACGGAACGCAGAACTCTAGACCGCTCCTTACCTGTGTGTGTATTCGGCGCCTTATAATAAAAGGCCTAAAGAAACTGCACTTTATTATCCTTATTGCTCCATCGATCGACTTCAACTCCCCTAGCACGCACCAGAGCTGCAGTGACTTTCTATCCTGCTTGCGCTGTCATACATTAAGAAATTTACCCTCATATTTTTATTTTGTTTAGTTTCGTTATTGGCATAGGCAAATTTTTATCAAAAACATGTATATATATCTAAATGTAATTTGCTGTGGAACTAATAAACTTATTAAATAAATACTTGTGAAGGTACGAAAGAGCAAGTAGGATGGAGAGACGCTGTATATCTATGGCGCGTGCTAGGGATACAGGTAGAGTTGCCAGGCGTCCGGCTTTAGACGAACATATTTGGCTTTTTATGTTCGTGTCCGGCCAATTATTTACGGATTTTCAAGTCAGTTTAAATTTATCTACTTATAGTCTACAGAAGATTTTTCACTTCGTTATATTATAATTACCAAATCATTATATGACTGATTATCGATTGTTATTAGTTTTAATATAACTGTCAATAATCAGGCTTTAAATGCCGCACGGCTTTAAAAAAACGTATGTTTGGCTATTAAAAATATAGGTACAGATCTAGTGAGATATATTGTGACTTCGGCATTCGCGAAATCTATGAATAATCGTATTTATTTAATGACATCTTATGACAACATAATACTACATTTTATGGGCTTGTCAAAAACGTAAGGATAAAACGAACTTAGCCGACAAAACACGAAGCCGCGATATTTCTCACTATAGCTGTATACAATGTCCAGCTTTAAGCGCAAATTGTCCAGCCTAATATAATGCCAAGTCGACTTTTGCATTTTAGGGCCTGGCAACCCTAGGTACAGGTCTCATCTCGCGCCGTAAAGTAACACGGCAGCTAGTAAAGGTCAATACGAGCGTATATTGGAGCAATAACTTCCAGAAACCTTCAGTTTATGAGACCGGCATCGTTGTATCATATTGCAATTGCGATATCGCTATAATATAAGTAATAGGTAGGGACATTATTATATTCACACAATGAAGGTACGTTTATTGAAATGAGAGGCAAATAAAATAAAGTTTTGGAACTCTTTGAGTGCGACAAGGCCACAGAGGAACTAGCCAAACAAGACTCTTTTGGCGCGTGGATGACATAAAAAGGGGTCGCAGCTGTTTTTTTTTTTTGAGCGACTTACTTTACTATGCTGTTGGCCGTCTGGCCTTTACAATCTTACCGAACAAGAGGAGGAAACGCCGAGTTTATTACGGGTGGGTGATGCCCGATCTCCCCAAGTTCCAAGTTCCCCAAATTGATTTTTCATAAATTCATTCCCAATGTCCCCGAAATATAAATATTAATTATTTGTAAAGTTCTCACTTGACCAATCCTCGTACAGACGTGTACAAAAGTGTCAGAATAAAATAAAATCAGTAGGTATCTACTTAGTTAAAATTAACCTTATTTCAGAAGATAATAAGGTCCTACTTTTCAAGTGAAAATAATACTACATATATTATATCGTTAACTGATCACAATCCAGAAGAAAAATATTTTTTTTGGTTACATTTTTTTTTCTTCCCAGTACAAAGTGGTTCAATCAGCTGACTAAAGTTCTATAAAAAGGTGAAAAAATAGTTCGCGCAAAAATATTTTTCCGGTGGAAAGTGGTCTACGTGGACGCACTATAAGTTTCCGGAATGAATATGAAAAAATACTATTAAAGGTACAAAATTAATTTATTGTTTTTCAAAATAATCTCCCTTGGCGTCTATGCACTTTTTCATTCGATCAAACCAGTTTTGAAAACTTTTGTGCCACTCCCCTGTGGTGACCTCTGAAACGTGTTTTTAATACTCCTCGACAGCCTCTTCTGGTGATGAAAATCGTTGACCGCATAATTGGTTCTTAATTTTTGCGAACAGAAAAAAGTCACAAGGTGCCAGGTCGGGACTGTATGCAGAATGACTCATGAGTTCTACATTTTTCGTCTTCAAAAAGTCGTTTGTCTGTCTGGCCGTGTGAGAACTAGCATTGTCGTGGTGCAGGATGATACGGCGTTTACGGTTATTTTTACGGAGTTCGTCAATAACTTCCGGCAAACAAATGGTCGTGTACCAGTCACTATTCACGGTACGACGATTCTCTAAAGCAACAGTAGCCACGTGTCCAGTTTTATTAAAAAAAGAAGCAATCATCCGCTTAGATGCACTTTTCACGCGCGCCACTTTGGTTGGTTTCGGCTCATCTTGAAAGACCCATACGCTCGATTGCTGCTTTGTTTTGGGATCGTAGCAATAAATCCATGTTTCGTCACCTGTTACTATGTCCCACACCAAATTTGACGCACCTTCGTTGAATCTGGTAAGCATGGCACTGCACCAAGTGACGCGGTCCGTTTTTTGAGCCTCGGTCAAGTTGTGTGGGATCCACCGCGAGCACAGCTTTCTCACACCCAAATGTTTGTGTAGGATTGATTGTATTTGACTCATGCCTATTTCTAAGGATGCGCGAATTTCATGGTAGATCACATGCCTGTCTGTTTCAATCATACGGCGCACAGCATCGATGTTTTTGTTGGTCACAGCGGTGGACGGCCGACCATCGCGAGATTCGTCACTGAGATTGATACGACCACGCTTGAATTCTGCAAACCAGCTATAAACAGTCGTCTTGCATGGTGCTTCATTGCCAAAAGCTGTTTCAAGCCGAGCGATGCTCTGTTGAGCTGTCAAATTACACTTAAAATCGTAGAAAATCATACTACGAAAATTTTCCCGAGTTAAATCCATGTTGATGCAGACACACAATTTTTTAAATGGCGCCACAAGGTAAAAACAAAAGACAGTCAGATGAAACAAACTGCATTCTACAGCCAAAGAGTTCTATTTTCAAATGTTGCAATAAATTTTTAAATATTGTTTATGTAAGTGGCCAGTTCCGGAAACTTTTAGTGTTACCTATGTATTAAGGGTACTCTCTCAACTCTAATTTTTTTCACTTTTAATTGTAGGACATTGCATTGATTCGGCGACTGCACTATTCACAATTTCGGTCAAGAAAGAGTCGTGCTACTTTTAGTTAATAATAAAAGGTTTGGGGAACTTGGAACTTGGGGAGACCAGGCACCACCCTCTATTACGATACCGGCAATAGTTCCGATTTGGCCACAACCAATCCACGACGCGCCAAAAGAACCTTGTACTTACAATATTTAATGAAGCGAGACACTTTCATACAACTTTAAAGTAAGGTAGGTACAGTTTGGATACGGTTTTCTTTATTATCATCGTAGTGTTATAAAATTACCGCCAAGCCGAAAACTGTTGATAATACTCACAGATTGAAAGACAAGAACGAAGCCACGGGCAAAAGCTAGTTCTAAATCAAGTGTCATAGTGAAACTGGAGTAATTAAA
Source organism: Ypsolopha scabrella (assembly GCA_910592155.1). Taxonomy (NCBI): domain Eukaryota; kingdom Metazoa; phylum Arthropoda; class Insecta; order Lepidoptera; family Ypsolophidae; genus Ypsolopha; species Ypsolopha scabrella. Next base: position 9,855,082 of record OU342972.1, on the reverse strand, counting down.
GGTGAAAAGATTCTTTGTTAATCATCACACATCTTAATTGTAGATATTCCTTATACAGTTATATCTGAACGGTAATGAAAATATCTGTAGGTATTCCTTCTATTATTTCTTTCTGTTCTGTATTTTATATCTAACAATATGGAAAAATGTGACTTTCATATAGGTAATAGGTTAATATGCTACATGAAATGTTTATAAAACGCTTGAAAGTTACACATTAAATTGCTTTTATTTTTTCGTGTTGGGATCTTTGTTGCAACATAAACATATTTCTGTAAGTCTTTTTTTTTTCGTTTCCTTACATTAGTGATGAAAAGTAGAGTGCTCAATGCGGGTGTAAGTGATCAATCACACCCTCGAACCCTCGCTCACCTACACCTAATATCTCGGGCGTACCTGCCCTCTTATTGTCTAACTTCAATATCCATTGATATAGCCTTCAAAAGCGTTGTGATTGGTCATAAATGATGTGTGATGTCTATTCTAGCCAATCACGGGTGCGTTTGAAGGGATTGCGATGGATGTTGAAGTTAGACAATAAGGCCCCAAATCATTTGCTTCCTTTCTATTGCAATCTACTATTCGTTAAACAAACAAAAAGACTTTCTAAAAGAGTTCCCATTTGTCAAAATCTAATTCCGAAGTACTATTTGCCTATTTAAATTATTGCTTTAAGAGCAAGACAAGTTGTGCGGAAAAGGGATGTCCATTACTTCCAAGTGAAACCCTAGAAGCCTCTTATTTTTACCGCCACGCATATCCGCATCCGCTCTGCGTAAAACAGGTCTATAAAAACGGTAATTTACTAAAGCAGAAGTTTACGTTTTGGATCACGCATCCTAAGAGTGCTAGACAAGATAGTCGATATGGCTATATATACATATATTTTCAATCCAGTTGAATAAATAAGACACTTTGACTCTTCTGCAGTGGCGTGCAAAGAATTTGTAGACAGGGTAAGCATTAATGTACATTACTGCTAAGACCTAGAAATAAGCAATCCTGGACGAGTACCTTAAAAGTCCGAGCCCGCAGGGTTAAAAATATAACGATAAAAAAAGTTGATAACAAATAAGAAACATAAAAAAATGTGAAATAAATAAAACAAATATTTAATAAAAACACAATATGGATATCCAATTGTAGATACCATGGAGCTTATTATATATATATACTATAATATATATATACTGTAATTTTGTCTTTTTGCTATCATGTATTTCTCACCCACTATATTTTTCCTGTAATCTTTACGTAAACCCAAATTACCATGATATTTTTCATATTTTTCGGTCTACCAGTTTTGGAAATAAGGGGGGACATACATTTTTTGTGGTTTTTCAAAGATTTCTCGAAATCAGTGCCTGTAAATATAGTAAAAGTATATATTTTCATTATCAGCTCTTTAATGTTTACAATTTTATATTTTATTTTTCTCACTTTTGTATTGGAAATATTTTGAACAATTTCAAATTTTTCATTTTTATTATGTACCGTGTTATGTAGGCAAGTGAATGCTGTTTTTGTGGAAAATTTCAAGTCTTTATCTTTAACGGTGCTAAAGTTATGAGGCTGTGACATACGGACGGACGGACGGACGGACAACGGAGTCTCACCATAAAGGTTCCTTTTGTACCTTTTAGGTACTACGGAACCCTAAAAACAACGAGAAAAACGCTCATTGGGGTTAAATTTCAAGTATTCAGTGGTTTTAAATATACATATAAAATCAATAAAAATGATATATTTTTGTTATTGTTATTGCAGTTATAAAATATAGCAAATATTTCTACATTCTAGACATGAAATTGTATTTATTTTTTGTAAAATTGGCCGCTTAAGACCTTATGATCGCCAAACTCCTTAGTCTCTTAAAAACATAGACAAGGATAGTTCTAAAAAAAACATATGAAATGTACTGTGTGAACATATGGTATGTAATGGATTTTCATACGAATTCCCTGGACAGTTATTCAGATTTCCCGGACACATTTAAACAGCTCGCTAGGATGAAGTATTTTCTGATAGGTCTTTACAGTATGTAATGGTAATATTACAATGTATTTTTGAGAAAAATATATTGTGTCTGAACAAAAATATATTGAACAAATTCTCTCCTTCAGGCTAATTGCGGGAACGATTCACATTTTTATCCCAATCATGACGGAGACAGGCGTTTGTGCCATAGTACTTTGGCACTTCCAGCTGCAAAAACTGGCTTCTACAATGACTCATTTATCAACGACTTTAGAACTTACCTTTATCAATCTAAAAGGTTTAAAAATATTGACGCATTGAAGATCAAGTTTATAGCATTTTTCCCTCAGACCAAATAAAAAGTCAAGACGTAATTTACTCTATGTAACGGGTGAAGCAGGCCAAAAGTGAGACAGTTTCGTGTTCGTACACGGCTTGAAACTCATACATCTGTCTCAGTTTTTACTTGGCGGCAACACTCACTAAGTGCACACATGTTTACAAAACTGGCTTCACCTCAATGTTGACAGCGCTTCGTCTTGAGTTTTTATTTGGTTTGTGATTTTTCCACACGAAATACTTCTCGCATGGAGGTACGAAAAGAAACGGAAGGAATTTCGCCAACCAAAAACTGAAGCAGCCATCACAAACTTAACATTACCTAAGAAGGTATGAAACAAAACTGCAAAATTGAATTGGTTGAATATTCGTAAACCTATATAAAAAATCGGCGTTTTCAGTACCTACATGCTCTTTTAACATTTTTCTTGTTAATAAACCCCTTACATCTCAATTTCAAAAAAATTGTGCTCATTAATTGATGACCGCCCACTCTTGTTCCTCTACAAATGTCAAAGTAAAAAAATACGGTTCCTTTGGTATTGTGTACAACGATTGTGTATTTGTTCTGTTCAGTCAGTAATTGAATTGGGTCACTACTGTGTTGTTCTGGCCCTTAATGTTCATTTGAAAGCTAGCAAAACGAGTATAAAATGTTGAACTTTTGTTCAAGAGCCCGGTCCACGTCGACGACAATTTTGATGAAAAGCAATATGTTATAATAGGTTGGGGAAAAATTCTTTTCGCAAATAGTATGTATGAACTTATAATAAAATTTCTTTGGCTATACCATTCGTATCTTGCTGGTTTTGGTATTATTAAAAAGTTTAAATTTTAAAGAAGATAATTCCAAATTTAAATTAGGTAAAACGTGTGATTTTCATTTGTTTTTCTTACTGTTAAGATGAGTGAATCTAATGAAGAAATTCGATACATTTTAAAATTTTACTACAAAAAAAGTAAAAATGCAACGCAAGCCGCTAAAAAAATTTGTGATGTTTATGGACCTAGTGCAGTGTCTGTGAGAGTAGCACAAATTTGGTTTAAGCGTTTTCGATCCGGAAATTGGAAATTTTGATGTCAAAGATGCACCTCGCTCTGGGCGCCCTGATACAGATAAAATGGATGCCATTTTTGAAAAAGTGGAGCAAGATCGACGTATCAGTAGTTACGATGTAGCTGAAGAAGTGGGGATTGACCACAAAACAGTTTTTGCGCATTTGAAAAAAGCTGGGTACACAAAAAAGCTCGATATTTGGGTGCCTCATGACCTCACTGAAAGAAACATAATACTCATTTGTAATTCTTTATTACGACGTAATGAAACCGAACCATTTTTGAAAAACCTGATAACTGGTGATAAAAAGTGGATCACGTATGACAAGAACGTGCGAAAAAGGTCGTGGTCAAAGGCTGGTCAGGCTTCACTGACTCTGGCGAAACCCGGGTTATCTCGCAATAAGGTAATGCTGTGTGTATGGTGGGATTGGAAGGGCATTATTCATTATGAGCTGTTACCGCCAGGCAGGACCATCGATTCTGAACTCTACTGCGAAACAACTGATGAGATTAAAGCAAGAAGTTAAGAGAAAGTGGCCGGAATTAGTCAAAAGAAGGGGTGTGGTTTTTCATCATGATAACGCTAGACCTCACACATCTTTAGCCACTAAGCAAAAATTAAGAGAGTTTGGCTGGGACGTATTAATGCATCCGCCGTATAGTCCTGACCTTGCACCTTCAGATTTCCACTTGTTTCGGTCTCTTCAAAATTCTTTATTCAGTGTCAGGTTAGCATCACGAGAGGACTGCCAAAACCACTTGTCGCGGTATTTTGATCAGAAGCTCCAGAATTTCTATAGCAATGGGATCATGTCCCTACCTACAAGATGGCAGAAAGTTATTGAACAAAATTGCATCTACATACTTTAGTTAAATGTAAATAAACTTTATTAAAAAATGTTTTGAATTTTCATATAAAATGCGAAGAAACTGTTTCCCCAACCTAAATTTTTTGGCCTTTATCGCGATGTTGTTGGAAAAACTAGGGACATACACCACTTCATATTGGCCGTCTAAATGAATGAAGGCCTAGAATTTATTTGATTGAATTGTTTCTCTTTTGCGAGTTATTCTGATACTGACGAGCCTGCTCCGAATCGTTACTCATAATATCTAATCAACTCATTTCAGTATTTCATATGACATCATCACATCCAGGTGTCATCATCATAGTAGCCCACCTTAGTATTTTTTGGATGTATTTCCCGTATTTATTTATCAACTTGTTTGTTCGTTGCATCATTTATATATAATATTTTTATTCCTAGATTTCTCTATTTTATGCAGGTGTATAATTACATTTTAGTAGCCCAAACTAAATATTTTTTGTATATTTTTCCCTTATTAGTATATACATATATTTTTTTATTCTAAAGATATGTATTGTAAAGATTAACTTTGACTTGTAGAAAGTATACTTTATGTATCTATTTTACAAAATAAATATTTTGATTTGATTGATCACTGTTGAATGCTTTGTAAATTGGTGCAGCGTCCAAACTAGTGCCCATTGGCAAACTAAAAAAAACTCCAGAAATATGCTACGATCGAAAAGATTAGTAAAGAAGATCAATTCCTTCAAAGTAATATTATACCTTAAATTAAAGGTGGATCATACTAAAATTTTGTTTAACAGAATAAATAAATACATCAAAAAATAATAATAATGGATATTTCTAACACCTTTTAATAAGACATCCTACATAATTCACTAACAAAGAATATGACTTAAACAAAAATAGAGTTAATTAAAATTGTAAATTTATAAGGAAAGACTAAAAATATTATGCATGTCTGAGATGATGGCTTATCGCACTTAATAGTACATTACGATACGAGAGCGATGAAACGTTTTCTGACGAGTGTGAGTTTGCGGCACGAGCCGAAGGTGAGTGCTGCAATCACACGAGTCGAGAACAAGTTTCTCGCACGAGTATCGTATAATATTTTATAGCAAAAGTGCGGAAAATGCCGACTTTACGCAAGCGCAGCGTGCGTAAAGTGGTCATTTTACGCACGGTGTGCTATAATTTTTTTTTTGTTAATTAAACAGACATACGCTTGAATTTCAAGTACATTTTGTTGAACAAAATGTTTTATTAAATTTTAACTTTCTTGGCCCTTAATTCTGTCACGTGCGCAAAAACTCCGGGTGATTTACAAAAGGATTTCCTGCCGATATGTATTGAAGCGTTCCTTAGATCTTATATAGTTTCTATTTGATGAGATTTAGCCACTCTTCTTTACATCGCATGGCATTTATCAAACTTTAAACAAATATCCAATGACTGATATTGCGAGTGAAAAATAAGCCGTCTTGGTCTTCGTTTATTATTTATGTTATTTGGAAAGAATTGATCCTTATAATTGGCCGTTTCGATAGGTGTCATAAAAATAAGAAAAGTTTATAAATTTCAAAGACGGATTTCGGAAAAATAGCAAAAATTCTAAAAAAAGAAAACTAAGCTTTGTATATCTGTTACAGACCATTCATCATAACTTGTCCCCTGAAGTCATGTTGGCATCACTGCTTGTCAAACTTTTGCTGTCATGTTGGTTGTCAGTCAGATTTTTCAAAATTATTTGATAAATTATGTATTATTATTGCCAAAGCCGTTGAAAAATAATGCAAAAGAGATTGTGTTGAAGGTTCGCCTTTTGTGGAAGAGAAAATACAAACAATGCACCGTGATTCCTCTCGATCAGGTTCGATCTCGTGTCACTGCCATGACGGGTTAGTAAAATAGGAATTCCAGCTTTAAACATAAAGCTAATTTTATGGGCAAATAATAATCAGCTATTCACTTACTTTTGCAGGCATATCGGAAAAAAGCGTTCACATTAAGTCGCCTGGAAAAAATCGTCAAAAACGTAAAAAACGGGAGCTCGACTATTTAGAACAAACGTCGTCGAGCTAGAACAAGAAATAAAAAATACCGTTTTAGTACAGAGATACATGTATAGATATTCATACCATTAGATAATTAGACCATTTTATTGCAAAATACAAATCAATAAATAATTGAGAATTTTGATTTTTTCATTATGTACATTTTATTGTCATTGAAGAGTAGTTTAATTGATACATATGTTACGGGTAAAGCCCGAAGTCGGGTAAACCTAAGTTTACCCGGGTAATGTTATACAAAACAACGGAGGTCGCCTCGCTCCGCTCCACCTCGCTCGGCGCCCAATGTTTATTAACATGTCAACCTAACACGCTCCTCCTCGCTTCGCTCGTCGTCGCACCTATTTTTGACTTTTTTCGGACTTTACCTGACTTCGGGCTTTACCCGTAACATATATAATATGAATGTGTAGTAGGGTGAATGCTACGTGAGCCATTGGCAACATTATATGCAGTGCTACCATTTCCTAAGCCAGGGGACTTCTTATAGTGAATGGTCTGTAATTTCAGAGTTTAATAAAGTATATACAGATTTAAATCCATAAACAATATATATTTTTCCATGTTTGTTTTTTATTCTTAATATTGTAATTACTTAGTAAGTTTCTATTACGATAAGTTTGTGCATTATTATTATTATATATTCTCGGTACTTCTAAGTACTTCTGACTTTTTTTATAGTTATAGATTGCTAAATTCTTCAAACAAAGAAGAATAAATTACGGTTTTGCGGAGACTATTCTCCGTCCACGTCACATTCAGATTATCTAACTTCAACATAATGTATCGTGATTGGCTAGAAAAGACACGTCACGTAATCTTTATCCAATCACGAAAGATTTGAAAGCAAAGGTAGTAGATGTTGAAGTTAGATAATAAGGGGGCTGCATATCCAATCATTCACTACCGATTATGACTGTCTATAAAGATAGCAGTTCAGTGTGACAGATTTTATCGTGGGTTCAGTTCAGTTCGTTTTGTTTTGAGGACTTCTATTAACTTTGTACTTTAGAAAATCTCATTAAAAAGCTATTCTGATCCTAAAAAACTTTAATTTTAGAACTTTCTTTTCTTTGTTATTAAATATAATATTTTATGAGGAAAATAAAAGATTGCCAGTCGGTCGAGATGTTTGTAAAATGAACGGCATTGTTCTACAACCGATCTGCTTTCAAGAAGTGGAAGGGAATCTCGTTTTAACATTTCCAATTGACAGACAAAGAAAACCGTAGAGATGAAATGGTAATAACAAGAATTACATTTATTTGTACAATATCATTGATAAACGGACACATAAGTCATAACGACACATGTACATTATGTGTTCCAAGTTACGACTGTTAAACAAACACTCAAATATTCGTTTATCCTCTTTTCACAGAGTCTTAAAGTGATAGGTGGTGGAGAGATAGAGTCTGATAAAGTAGACCTACCGCAATTCCTCGGCCTAAAATACATGCTTCGTAGTCTTATTTGATGCGCTTTATACGAGTATTTGTCGTGGTCACATCGACATTACGACCCAAGGACAGAGATGCTCTACGGTTCCTGTGGAGAGGAGGAACCAGTCAGAAAAGCCTCGTGAGTACAGGATGAAGTCAATCATCTTCGATGTCATGTCCATCCATCGATCCATCAGCCTGTTTCGTCCACTGCTGGACATAGGCCTTCCCAGGATTTCGCCACTCTTGACGGTCTTCCTGGAAGAAATACCCATACTCACACACGCTGGGCAGGCGGGTTGGTGAGCGCGGTGCCGAAACCCTTGCACCAGTGACGCCGCTGCCCGTCACCGGTCTGTTTTAAATAAGGCTCGGCAATTGGGGATGGATATACCGCCATCCATCGGTCCCAGGCAATGGTGGGCCGCCTGGTTTTGCCTGAGAGCTGTTCTCTTACCCTCCCCCGAATAACTTCGGGAGGATTTGCGAGTAAGATGGTGGTACCTCCACAGTCGAGCCCGGCATCAGCTCTACCACCTACTAACATGATGTCATGTATGTTACATTTATCTCACTTGTCTGTAAAAGCTTTTAGGAACATCGTGTTGCCTAAATATTATTATCAGAGTGCATTACAAACTAGAAAATTTTATTTTTTCTGTGAGTGTTTGTAGGCCATGTGGCAGAGCATAGAGAGACGAAACCAAATGTACTTGCTATCTAACGACTAACCTGTGACTCACAAATAAATGTTTAAGGGTATGGCATAGGCTAGGAATAAAAATTTATTACCCGTCAGACACAATAAGGTCGATGTCAAATACTTTATTAGCTTTTGATAGAGGCGATTACTGGTTAGCTAATCGACCTATTTGTCTAGGACGCGTTATACTAATAATTACGCGCGAAACAGCAAATCGGAGGGTTTTTAGCTAATACTGAAATATTAAGTAAGTTGATCTCTTAGCCGCGTTCATGAAACGAACGTTTGAAAACAAATAAAGAGGGTAGAAATCTTTTTTTTTTACGAAAGTATAAATCTTGGTACATTTTTTATAAGGAGATCACCTAGATAAAAGATCAATAAATCAAATATATTTTTTCCAATATTAAGATGGTCCTACTTTCTTCAAAAGAACCCTCAAAAATCTGGCTTTTTCATGTTTTAGGGTCAGGTACACCCTTAAAAAGAAAACATCAATTAGAAACCAATTAAATGCACTATGCAGGTGTACTGATTCCATCAAACGTGGATCCACGTGGCATTTTCTTCAACAGCACCTACACTATACAATATTATATTTTAAAATAGGTACACCACACTAATGTTAACGTCCTTTCAAAGATGGCTGCTTTATTTCTAAAGGATTTTGTTAAACTTTTGATAAATGAAACATCTCTGTACATTTCCGTGTCCTCCCCGCGCGCTTCCGGTCTTTCAATCATTTGTGCTCTGTTTTCCGTCGGCCGGAACACTTATCGGTGTTCCGTACCGACGGAATGTGCATGACTGCTTCACACCGCTGCTTTCAATTTACGTCATTTATTTCGGCCACATTTGAATTTGAAATTTCATTGGACAGGCGATGCGGTGCGAAGGGCTACGAGTGCGTCTTTTCTACACTTCAAAATTACAACATCTGTTTGTACCACAGATCTGTGGTTTGTACGATTGTACGGACACCAGCATGACAGGCTACCTATTCGTTTGTTGTTCTTATTGCAGCTTCGTACCCGTAATAGTAGATATAGTAGAATAGTAGTTTATACTACAAGTAACACGAGCGAGCGAACGTTTCGAGTAAGTTCCCTTACCCACGTGTATCATACAACGTTTTTCAATGTGTAGTGTGAGTAAATAAATGAATTGTAAATTAAGAAACAAACAAACAATACTTAACTACTCCAAATGATCTTTAGGCGGTCATTATTTTTCTCTGCACGCAATGTGCCAACTTGACGGAAATAAACTGCGGTCAGTTTGATCGTCGGGTGACAACCACCTCACATGCCTTGATACTGTCCTCCTGTCAGTGGTAGGCGGCTGTCGTCCGAAAATCAAACTCAACGCAGCCTACGAACGCATCAAACTAAACGCAGTTTATTTCCGTCTGGTTTATCTATGGCACACAAGGAAAGACTTGTGTGCCATAGATAAACCAGACAGAAATAAATAAAAAAAACTTTCTCTTAAAATAAAGCACTAGTACGGTAAAAATTACTTTGCCTACAGTTTGCATGCGTATAAACCACATGTCTTTATGAGCACTTGCATTGAAAAATCGTTTACAAATGGGGAGTTGGAACCACAAGCGAACGAACGAACGTCTGTACGTATGTTCGTTTTGCAACTAGGGAATCACTTGACGAATGAAATGAAGTCAATACTGTCTCGCGATTGTCGGCACTGGTGAAACATCACATGAATTATTTCATTTAATTTAATTCTGGCTTAATAATACACTTGTATTGTTTCACAAATTGTATAATTCCCAACTAGTTTTGCCTTTCGTCATTCTCAAAGGTTTAATAGATAAAAATGTAGTGCTTATTATATGTTTATGCATGTATCATTCATTCCTCGCATGCATAATATAAATAGTATTTTCAATGCCAGTGCTTGTAAAGTCTTATTTTATATGGGTCTAAGCTGTTGTCAAAGTCAACTTTACCACACTAGTGTTATATTTGTATTTATTGTTAATTATTATAAAAATGTGGCCAGTGTTTTCTTGTGTATCATAGACTTGACAGAAATGAACTGGTTTCAGATTGATGCGTTCGAAGGCTGCGTTCAATTTGATCGTCGGACGACGACGGCCGCCTACCACTGACAGCAGGACATAGCAAGGTATATGTTATGATATGACTGAAAGCAGCCTGCGAACGCATCAAGCTGGAATCAGCTTATTTCCGTCAACTTGGCAACTTGCGTGTGTTAGGTATGCATCCCCTGTATACCCTCAAGATTTGCTGATTCCGCAGACACCGGCCAGCGGCGTCGTCATCCGAGTTCGCCTCAGTTCCAGACATACATCGCTAGAGCTCAGACCTTGGTGCTAATTATTATTATAAATTTAATTGTTTTTCGATAATTAAAGTTCTACGTGAAAACTTTAAACTTAACTCGTGCAAAGAAAAGAAAAAAATAATTAATTTTGTCTTTCTGTCTGTCTGAACGGATTTGGATGCGTTTAATTTTTATTATCATCGTAGGGAACCTGGTTAACACATAGGCTAAAGGGCTGCACCCCTAAGCCGAAAAAGGGGCAGACATTGAATAAACGCGGGCGGGCCTGCGGGCAACAGCCTAGTATACCTATAAAGAAGACACTCGAATAATCTACGAATAGATGAGGTAACAAAAGAGACAAATTACTATTGCGTGGGTGAAGGGGAAATCAAAAATAATGATTACTTGTACTTTATGCCAGGCCAGGCCATAAAGGTTATTTTCGGCGAAACCTGACACTTCGTTATAGTACTACTTTATCACATTTTTGACGTCACAACTGTATAGGATCTACAGTCTTTAATTCTTTTTAAAATTGAAGAGCAATGACCAGAAAACTTATATACAATCTATATTTATACTAACAATAAAGTAGTAAAAAGTCATGTCTACACTAGATATTATTATTAGAGTGCATTACAAACCAGAAAAGATAAATTAGAAACAAATGTAAAGACAAGAATGTGAAAATTTCTTCGGGCCAGGATTAGAACCTGCGACCTCTTGTTTCCCAGACAAACGCGCTACCAATTGCGCCACCGAGGTACTTACCTAGACCGTTGAATTTTTCCACCATACTTGTCCACCGAATATTTTTGTAATTATTTGATCTAACTAGCTTGTAATGCACATACTGAACGCTCACGAGGGCGTTATGAGATTTCACGCCTTGTTCTTAGGAACAGATGGCGCTGTCGTCGCTACAATATGTGTTGCTTCACAGTTCTCATTAGCTAAGAAATTCACAGTCCTCATTAACTAAGATTATGTTTGGATTGCGAAATCCATCGCTTTAGAATACTCTAAATATTATTATTAGAGTCTGGGAAACAAGCGGTCGCAGGTTCGATCCTGGCCCGAGGAATTTTTCAAATTCTTGCCTTTACATTTGTTTCTAATTTATCTTTTCTGGTTTGTAATGCACTCTAATAATAATATTTAGAGTATTCCAAAGCGATGGATTTCGCAATAAAAACATAATCGTGTCTACACATTGAATTAGACCTGTGTTGATCGATCATTTCTTGCGGCCCCGGTCGATCTTAACTAGGCTTAATTACCATATTAAAAAACCGGCCAAGTGCGAGTCGGACTTGCGCACGAAGGGTTCCGTACCATTATCTAAAAACACGGCAAAAACATCATGTCTGTTGTATGGGAGTGCACAGTTCCGACTCGCACTTGGCCGGTTTTAGTATTTGTTATTATAGCGGCAATAGAAATACATCATCTGTGAAAATTTCAACTGTCTAACTATTACGGTTCATGAGATACAGCCTGGTGACAGACGGACGGACAGACAGACGGACGGACAGCGGAGTCCGTTGGTTACCCTTTGGGTACGGAACCCTAAAAAGAAAACCCGAAGAAGATTCCGGACATTGTAGAGAATTCCGGAGAATTTCTGAAAATTTTCTAATTTTGCGGCATGTGCAAGCAAGGGGTGTTGATGAAATAACCGCCAAGTAGAAAACTGTCGATATTCGTTTTTGGACACTTCCACGCGAGCGAAGCCAAGGGCAAAAGCTTGTGTTAAACCTTTTTGTGTTATTTATAGCAAACAGTGGTTTACTAATTTTGAATTTTGACTACTTCACACACTGTTTACTTTGACAACAAACATATTATCTAAAGAGGTTGATTTTCATCAGGTTAAGGCCGTTTTATCCTTTAATCGACCTTATAGAAGTTTTGGTGTTAAAGTCTAGATTACTGTACATAATCTTTCATTTGTGTACCAGTTTGTGTTACTCCAAAGTTATGTCAGGGCCTCGGTCTTATAAAAACCTGAACGCTCAAACGTGGAAAAACTTATAGGGGAAGACAACTGGAGATCGTGGAAGTTTGATGTTTGTTTGAGGAACACCCAGCTATAGGATGTTGCAGTTAGTTTGCTCTATTTGTTATAGCAGACAATGGTTTACTAATTTTGAAATTTGAACCTCTTAACTTTAACAATAAAAATCTAACGTAACGGTTGTGATTTTCATTAGGTAACTAGTTAAAAATAATATTCTCGTTATATACGAGTATAAAGAGAGGATATTTCTTGTAGAGGAATGAAGAAAATCCTGAAAATGGCAGAGTAAATAAAGGAAAGGAGTTAATGTGTCGAGTTTACTTCTCATTGAATGTAAAACTTTGTCGACATTATGAACTCCTCTGATATTCCCAGGCAGTAATTAGAATATAGTTCATGAAACTTTTGAGAAGTTTGAGAAGTGCTCAACCGCAAAAGAAAGGCCGATAAAATTGATGACATACAAAGAAGGGTCACTTGGTCGTGACGAAAATTACGTACCAATAGATGAATTTAGAAGAAGCGACGTGTGTCGGGATCACAGCAGACGAAATCAGACAAACTGGAGTGAGACAATCTCTCACTAAAACAAAGTTGAAGTCACTTCTCTTACAAAGATATGATATCTAAATCTAACCAGAACTGTTATAGTGTAAGATTATACATATGTGTAAAATCATATTAAATGTGTAAAATTATAGTACATAGATTTCATAAGTTTAATTAAGTTTAACAGAGGGTTTTTTTGCCCACAAACTGTAATGCAGTTTGGCAGATTTTTTTATATATTTCGTGTAATTTCTCATGGAATTAAACGTCTATTACTATTACTGTTTTATGATAAAGTATAGATTTTGTTAATGATAGTGTCTGAATAGACAGTAGCCTCAGTACAGATTTAGTTTAAAGAAAAGAAAAACGTTTTTATAAAATACGTATAGTTTCTGTAACTTCTCTAGGCTGTACCGTTCAATGTAACAAAATTCCTTTTGTGCTCATTTCTTTGTCCGTGAATAGGGACCTAATATAAAAAGTTTGTCACGCCTATTTTCAGCTGATGTTGAACATTACAGTTGGCCATTTCGCTTGTTTTTTATTGAGTTATCCGAGAAACTGATACTTGTCTAAGAGGGGTAGTATGGGTACACCGTTGAGATGATACATTTTATTTGGCACACTGTCTTGTCTTTTTCATATCTTAAGTTACCGTTAAAAATTAAAACAGAAATTCTGTAACAAGTTGGTCTAATATTTAGAAGAAGAAATGGGACAATCGATCAACAATAATGTATTATTTGCACTACATACTAGCTTTTGCCCGCGGCTCCGCCCGCGTGTTGTTCGGCTTAACGATATGCTTTTTTCCGGGATAAAAAGTAGCCTATGTGTTAAGATGGGGTATAAGCTATATCCGTTCTAAATTTCATCCAAATCCGTCCAGCCGTTTCAGCGTGAAAGAGTAACAAACATACACAGACACACACACACAAACTTTCGCATTTATAATATTAGTATGAAGTGTGATGAGATAACATAGCCTTGTCTTATTTCACCATAAACGATAAAGGACCGCGCTAATAAGACACCTGATGTATGAAATAACAAAGCCTTGTCTTAATTCACCACAAACGAAAAGGACCGCGATAATTAGACACCTGATTTTTCAATGATATTGATCTATCCTACTAGAACCATGCATTTTTCCGGGATAAAAAGTAGCCTATGTGTTAAGTTAAGGTATAATCTATATCTATTCTAAATTTCAACCAAATCCGTTCAGCCGTTTCAGCGTGAAAGAGTAACAAACATATACACACACACGCGCACAAAATTTCGCATTTATAATATTAGTAGGAAGTAGGATAGTAGGATACACTATTATGAAAAGAGGAAACATTTGTTTTTTTTGTAGGGGGTAATCTCTGGATCCACTGAACCAATTCTAAAAACTCTTTCACTTACAGAAAGCTAAGAGTACACTGTCGCTATCATAGGCTATTTTTTATTTTAATACTTCAATATCTCAATATTTGTAAATCAAGTAGAAAGAAAAAGCGCTGCTTGGCTGGTTTATCGGCACAAAATGCACATCATAATATTGTTTTCATTACTTTTGAATAAAAAGTATGCAATTAATGTGTTTTAAAGCAATTAGCGAAAATAGTTTATTAATAATAAAGTCTTCACAAAAAAATTACGTACTTTAATGTACTACATTTTGTTTGCATTACATTAACAAACTTAAAAGCGTATTTACATAGCTCAAATGTAACGCATAAAATTGAATAATTTTCAAGTGATCACCTAACTATTAACAAGCAGTTTGCGCGAATTGCTATAAAACGTATTTATTGCAAACTTTTTATTCAAAAGTAAGGAAAACAATATTATGATGTGCATTTTGCACCGAGATCCTCCGTTACCACCTTAACCAAAACCGACCAAAACCTCATCCTAAGTGGTTCTCGAGTTAAAACGGACAGACAGACAGATAGACAAAATTGTAAAATTATAGTTTTGAGCTCAGTACAATACTGATAACCAATTTCATTTAAATTTTCGCAAAAATATTCAATGTACAATGTGAATATTTTTCTAAATTAAATGAAATGTGTTATTAGTGTTGTACTAAAGCCAAGTCTACCAATTTTAGAATTTGTGTCTGTCTTTCCGTCTGTCTGTCAGTCTGTCTGTATGTATGTTCCGTTTTAATTTTAGAACCACTCAACGGATTTGGATGCGGTTCTCTTTATTATCATCGTGTTTTGTGTTGACAAAAAAACACCTAAGCCGAAAACGGGGCAAAGACTGAATAAACGCGGGCGGAGCCGCAGGAAAAGGTATTTAAATAAAGCAATCATAAATAACAAGCAATTCTATACTAATAATAAAGTAGAAAAAATGTCGCGTCTGTACTTTGAATATTTTCGCGAAATTTTAATTGAAATGGGTTATTAGTATTGTACTGAGGCCAAAACCACGATATTTAGAATTTTTGTTTGTTTATCTGTCTGTTATTCCGTTTTAACTCGAGAACCGCATAACATAACGGATTTGGAGGCCGTTTGCTTCCTATCATTGTAGTCGCCTGGTCATCATATATAATATAAGAGATTTCGATAAAATAACCATCAAGCCGAAAACTGTCGTTAGCTGAAAGTCCACGACAGCAAAGCCGCGCACAAAAGCTAGTTATAAATAATAACTGCCACTCACTCAGTAGGTATGCCACTTTTAAACTGTTCCATTTCACAACCCATTTTCTCTGCCATTTTTCAACGGATATATCGCGGTAAAATAAAAATGGACACATTATTCTTTCTTTGTGCACATTGAATGTAATCCTGATTTATGTCAGTTTACATAACAAATATCAGAGGAACATGGCTTATCTCGTATAATAATGTCAATTTCTCGAAATTTTATGGAAAGGGAAGAAATTAATGTTGCCTATGTTAATGTCGCCGCTGAATGGTCAAATCAGCCTCTTAATTAGACGCCTAGGTCGTTTATTAAATGGCGGCTTCTAATTGGATGGCTAGGTTGCTAGGTGTATAAGTTAAGATATCTAACTGGTTAACGTGTTGGCTGCCCGAAAACTAGCTCATTGGAAATAAACCAAAAACCGCCACGTCATTTAAATTTAGTATTTCTTTCTGCCACTGCAGCGCTAGCAGTCCTATAATAAATATGGCGTCAACAGTTGATAACGTGGTTGGTTAGTGATTTTTGTTAGAGAATCGTATATTTTAGTTTGGTTACGTTTTATTTCTTAACGCCCCATAATACCTCAATTCGCAGTCCTGCTCTAACGCTTCTGCTTTTTAACTGTCTATCTTACTCTAATCAGATGCCGCGCACGCAAAAACATCAGTTATTTTCAAATCGCGGCTACACTGATGGTTTTTCATTTTTATGTTACAGTCTGCAGCTGCTTTATACTAATATCAGTTATATTATGCAAAGTTTCAGATCTAATTTCAAGTATTCATTAAATGCTATCGGTTTATTGTACAGTTTGGAGATAACTTTGTAATTTTTTTCTATCGTGATTTAATGGAATCAAGTTTTCACCATTGTGTTGATATAGAATTAGTCCTCAACTTTATCATATATCAATTTCAGAGTGATTGTTGCAGTATTTGCTGGTATAAAAAAGGATCATGCGAAGCGAAGTGAGGTATTATACACCCATAAGCCTCCGCTGTCTGTCTGTCTATCCGTCCGTCACAGTCACAGGGGTCTACAGCTTCAACCGTAATAGGTGGCCAGTTGAAAGTTTCACAGAATACTTGTTACATAGAAAAATAATAGTAATGGTTAATAATAATTGTCCGATGTAAACAATAGCTATCAATAATTATTTAGTTTATAAGTTTGACCTGTAATTTTTTTATTGAATAAAGTGTGTGGGTATGAATGGTCTCCTTCAAGACAAATTATAAAAAAATATAAAAATTGGAGCCTAAGAGGAGTCCCTATACAAAACCTCGAAAAATTTGCATTTTTAACGTTACTGTTTCAGCTCTGTCTTAATGACGGTAATAATAATAATAAATAATAATAAATTCATTTATTTCAGGCTACAATTAAAAACTCATAATTTGTTAGTAACAATAGTTCTTTGTGTGAATAACAATAGTCTCTCCTCTCTCTCAATTCACGTCACCGCACCCCTCAGGAACCGACTCAGTTAAAGTCGGTGACACGTAGTCCACACGATGCAATGCATCTCCGATCTCCTACTCGTCTTCGGGTCATGCCGGAGACAGATTAGATAAACGGACAGACGCACAAATTTCACTATAAGGGTTTCTGTTTTCAAGGAACCGTAAAATAATGATCAAGGCTGTTTCCGCACAAGTTCGGAACTTTTAAAGTAAAGCAATTTAATATTGTTTTATTCGTTTACTGTTTATTGCCCTTAATTGATTAAATGCTGAGAAGTTATACTTTGATTGAGCAAAACGTTTATTACGCGTACATAACCTTGAAAAAGAAATGAGCAATTCCCGGAAAACGGTGGCGGTAACTAACCGGAGGGTGCATATAGTTCGAGGGTGCAATTAATCACTTACACCGTATGTGTGTAATACTCTACTTTTCATCACTAATGCGAGTAAATAAAAAAACTTACAAAATGATGATTAACTGCACCTGTTACCTACTTGTTTGTTTCACTGTAATAGTAGATTATTAACCAAGGTCTGTATGACATCAATTGCATACGAGGTTTTTGGCGCCTGAGCGAAGCGAGGGCGCTAATTAACCCGAGTATGCAATTGATGCTTACGCCCGAGATAAATACTCTGCTTTACATATCGATTGTGAGGTAAGTAAACAACAAGACAGCAGGTTTCAATGAAAATTTATTAAGAAGAAAAAAATGTGTATTTAATTAAAATTAATAGTAAAATTATTACAATTTGTAAGAGATATGGTCACGTTCTTTTTAGGAATATTTATAGTTTGAATATGAGTTTGTGATGATAAGACTTGAGTTTGAGTGACTTGAGGTTCTTGCATCGTAAATGGCGGCAGTTGACTGGTACTATTTTCTTCATTAAAAAATGGCTCAGATGATGTGCTTTGACGCGGTGATTTCAAGTTTATATTTTCTGTTATTTTAGAAGTAATTTTGCTTTTGTTTGCCACCGAATCTTCGATATAACCTTCGGCCACTTTGCTGGACTTCCAGCCGCCGTGCCTTTTTAACAGAGTGAGGTTGGCTCCCGAATCAGCCAATAGAGTCGCTGATGTTCTGCGAAAGCAATGCCCGGTGTATAACTCTACGTTACTCAGTTTTAAATATGTGGCTATTTGCTTTGGCATGCCTGTAAATTTGTTTTTTCCTATTACTTGTCTGTGGCATTTTCCTTTACTGTAATTAAGAAAAAAACGATTTGTATCCACGTTTTCAGGGCGAAGAGCTTGATATTTTTCAACATAATTTGCAAATTCTTCATGCACAACAAATGACCGGTCAATTTTAGTTTTCGTGTTAGGCAGTTTTATGAGTAGTAATTTGTTATGTTTTTCTACATTTTCTATTGTCAATTTTGTCAATTCCACGGTTCTGCAGGCTCCCGATATCCCAAAAATTAGAACAACCTGTAAAAAAGACATAAGTTGTATTAAAGGCACCAAATTCGCATAGTATTTTTGTGAAATATTTTGTTAACTTATTAAAAAGGGCAAGTAAATACGTAGGTACCTTTATTGCTAAATAAATTTCATCCGGAGCTTCATTTAAGAATTTCTGTACTTCTTCTGCAGTAAATACCTTCGATTTCTTGCTTTTAAAGCCGTCAGACTGCCTTTTCAAGAAAGCAGTAAGTTTAGAAAAATCTTTCAAATTCACGTCATGTTTTGTCATCATTGTAGATTTTAGCATGGAATAAAAGCACCATAAACTGGAAGGTTGTAGCCTCTTAGATAATTCATCAAAATATGATATAAAAACACTTTCAGAAAGAGATTTCACTTTTTTTTCTGACCGCCATTTCATAAATTCGTCGTATGCCTTTACATATCTTTCTTTCGAGTTCGGCGGTAATATATTTTCGACAACTGTTTTTGCCCTTTCTTTAATAAAATCGGGCGTTAGATCTATGTCTTCGTCACTAGACATGTTTAAAACTTTTGAAAAAGAACTCAAACAAGAAAATTAATTACTTTCGCGATGCTTTCGCGCCTACTAGTAGACTGCCTTTTTTTTTTCACGCACGCAAGCGCGTCAAATCTTGCTGGCCAGTTTGATTTTTAAATCGATTCCATCTAACATACGATGTGGAAACAAATAGTTCCATATTTAAAATAAAATCTTTATAAAATAAATTGTCTAGATTCCGATTCGAGTAATTAATCGATACCGAGAAAAAAAATATTAACTTTTTAAAAATATTCTTCGTGCAGTATGAGTATGACAGTTCTTTTTTCAAATTCCAAAACCTATGCTGTAATGATAGTCATACACCCCGGCATTCAGGGGTGTAAGGGTGTACTTACAGAGCAAGAGATATGTAAATTATATTTATCCCAACCAATGAGGTTTTTTTCTTATAATATCTTTGATCCCAACCGGTTTCAGTTTTACACTATTATCAAGGGTCTATTAAATAACTAGTAACACTTTTTTGGAGGGTATAAAAATTAATTCGACGTGCAATCAATGAAATATGTCGTTAATCAATTATGAAATTATGTTTGCAACAACGTTTTCACCAAGATAATGTTACTACCGCCATTTTATTTTAATTTTCATGTTACTTTTTCTTTTTTTTGTGCAATCGCGTCTTACTGGCTATTGTGATTGTTTTAAAAATAAAACTAATTTAGTTGCTGTTTTAAGTCATAAACGTATTTTTAATATTTTATTTATCATATTTACATATATACACAAGTCACATTTTTCCATAATAATATATAAATAAAATACAGAATAACAAAATAAAAAGGAAATAGGCAGAACAGATATTTTCCATAGTCATTTAGCGAGACGAGTGATTGACTACATAGGTAGTGACTGTAAGCGACACTCATTTAATTTTCAAATTTACTTAAATACCTCCCTAGGTAGGTAAATTGAATTTACCTCCCGTATTTCGAGTTATATATGACATACTTTCAGAGCATTAGTGATAAAAAATCCTTATCATACATCAACAGAAATGAAAACATTAGAAATTCACGAAATTAAATAATATATTTAATAGAATTGAATAGGATCTTTATAGGTACTTGAATGTTAGTAATTTTCTTTGTAAGTAATTTTTATGTTAAAGTTTTTCCTCGGGCGATGGTTTCAAAGATTAAAGCGATTTATGGAAATATTCATGAGGGAGAAATATCGCTTTTCTTGTGATTTAATCAGAAAGTAATGTAACTAAAGACGGCGTGAACAGTAAAAGCCGAGATTTTGAACTAATGTTATTCTCAAACTACAATATTACTATCTAATTAATCTAAGGTAGGTAGGTAAGCTTTTGCCCGCAGCTGATTTGCACGTTGATTAGTTTTATCGAATCTATTATTTTTCGGATCATTATGAATAAAATTTAATATAAATTCACACAAAATCGTTCTAGAAAAAACGCTTTGCTATGTTTAAGATACTTAAAGGGTTTATATTATATAACAGTCCTTATTGTTAGTTTAACTTTATTATTTTGGATTTTCATATTGTATTTTTTTGAGTATGGCTGGATTAGAACGCCAATTTCATATGAAAGGACCAAATATGTAACAAAATCCGAAGCTCCTTCAATTAATACACTATAGTCAGATGTTTTGTTTTTAGCAAAAACACTTTTTTTTGACGATCGTCTTTATTAGTACTTTAATACTCAGTCTTCGCTATTTTTCTATACGTTTAATTTATAAGATCTAAGTGATTGTGTAATACCTCGGTATAGTGCAGAAGGTGAGACTGTAGAATTGCGATTGTGTGCGTGCACATAGACATAGACATAGACATTTTTTATTGGTAATTTTCAATTACAAGTCATACTTATTTCTATTAATTATATAACATACATCAAAACTTATAATAATACAATTAGTCAATAAAATACAATACAAAATTAAAATAGAAATATTAATATCAATTAGACATTGACATTGTGGAAAACAACTCTTCTAACGGAGCAGGGAAGGTCTATTTTTGAAAAATCATGTACTTATAAAGTATACATCGTAACAAAAGAAGAATAAGATAAAAGTAAAACCATATTTTTTTGAAAACAGACCTTGCCTGGACTGCTATAAGAGTTGTTTCCCACAATGTCAATGGTGTGCACGCACACAATCGCAATTTTCTCTTTCACCTTCTGCACTATATAACGCAAACTTAGCGAAATGAACGGTTCAATTTAACAGTGCGGTATTGCAGCATACACTGATAAGATGTGCCTATGTAAACAAGGTAAGTTCACAAAGAACCAACTTGCTCCTTGGTATTTGCTTTGTTCAAGACAACTTAATTAAAAGACTGTATAATAAAGCTCCCTTTGATACACGAGCAGAGGCTAGTGACCGACAAATATCGTCGCGTTTTCTTTTAAAAGTCTTGATTTTTTGTAATAAACAAAATATAGGAGCGTCATCGTCGCTATTTTAATTATTTTCTCATTTAGACAGCAATCTGAAAAGTTCTTAACGAAGTTTTAAAAGTTGTTGATTTTTATGGTACTCCACCGGCAAGCTATTAGTCGCGGACGCTTGTTCAATTCACCTTTATGAAATTTCTTTATCTACTCACCCACGCTCATTTGTTTTCTTCTGTATTAGACATTACAAAGTCGTTGTGTGACGGACATTGGTATTTGGATATTGGACAATTAATTTTACCACTTATGTAACCTATACCCATGCCAAATTACAGCTTCCTAGTTCTAAGAATTTCTGAGCTAAGCCGCAGACAAACAGACGGACATGACGAAACTATAAGGGTTCCTTGTTCACTACGGAACCTTAAAATTCTTGTGATAACAATTCAAAAACACCCCGATGATTTAAATTAAACATATCTGCACAGTCCATTGCCTATCTATTTAGAATGGAGCAATGGATGAAAGACCTCTCAGATTGCTTTTCGTGCCTCAATGGATATGATTTTTTCTTTGTTCGGCCTTAGGACGCTACTACCTACCATGCCATCACTATAATTGTATCTATAACTCGCAAGTGAATATTAAAATTTTTGGCAAAATGGGCCCTTTTAAAATATCAGTACCAAAGGATAAACGTTCTTTGATCTAAGAGTATAACGAAAAACAACAGAAAAGGATTATCAAATTTTGTACTAAAACAGTGGCGTGTGTGATAAAAGAAATAATCTGTAACTTCTTGTTCGTATCGTACCATAAAGTCTCCGGACAGAGCAATAATGCGGTAGGGAGAGGGGTGCGGGGAACGCTCGTGTTACAAACGAACGCTGAGACAACAGAACTTCTCTTAATTATTTAATTATACGAGGAAACAAACAACAATGTCAAGCCGAGATACAAGAGACTTTTAATTGATAGAGACACTCGTAAGCTAGCACTTTGTTCTTAGGTTCCTTAGTCCGTCGAGGAACGCTTATAATTCTGTCCGTCCGTCTGTCCACGGGTTAGCTCAGACCATTAGTACTGTAATTTGGTATGGGTATACATTTAATCACGCCGACAAAACAATAAAAAAAATGATTTTTTTTTATTGGGGATTAATTATTTTTTCTCGTCTTTCCCATAGTGTGGGGTATCGTTGGATAGGTCGTTCAAAAACATTATGGGTGTGTGAAAACCATTTTTCGATTTAGGGATCCGTTGGCGAAATATAAAGCTTAGAGTAAAGTGCCCCCCCCCCCCCCTTGACGGCTAAACGGTTGTTTATACATATGAATATGTGGAAAAATTCGCAGCAGTAGTTTATTACAATGAAGTTAAAAGGAAAAATATCACAGCTAAGTAGGCTTTACAGGTCACGCCAAACTTTTAGTCCCCTCTAAACACAACAATGTTCTTGGCGAGAGCAACTTCTGCGCGGACTAGAACTTTGGCGCGATCTGTATTTAGTAGACCAACTTGTAAAATGTACTGGGTAACTACGGAACCCTACACCGCGCGTAGCCCGACACGGTACTATCCGAAAAACACTTTCCTTATGTCAATAAGTTTGACAATGAAAAAAATATATCATACAAACTCATTGTAAGTAAGGGTTCATTCTTCGATAGAATCTCATTGATTCTTCGGATATGTAACGAGATCTTGGAAAATACCGTACCTACCTAACCTACTTACAGACCATTCATCATAACTTCTCCCTTGCCGTCATGTTGGCATCACCGCTTGTCAAGCTTTTGCTGTCATTATAGTTGTCAGTCAGATTTTTAAAAATAATTTGATAAAATTATGTATTATTATTGCCGTTGAACAATGGTGCAAAAGAGATTGTGTTGAAAGTAAATATACGCCTTTTGTGAAAGAGAAAATGCAAACAATGCACCGTAATTCCTCTTGATCAGGTTCGATCTCGTGTCAGTGCCATGACGGGTTAGTAAAATAGGGTTACCAGCTTTAAAAATAAAGCCACTTTTGCAGGTATATCGGAAAAAAACGTTCACGTTAAGTCGCCTGGAAAAATTTTGATTTAGAACAAACGTCGTCGAGCTAGCGAACGAGCCACCTTGTAGTGTAGATCTCGAGCTTCGTACGCAGACTGAGGGTTGATGATAGCGGTCACAGCTTTGTTCTCACCTGGGCGACGACGTTGCCCACGTGTTTCCTCGTGGTGAGTCTCTGATCAATGGTGACTCCCGGCCCAAGTACTTAAAGTGGGGCTGCCATGGGACTTCTTCACCGTGTAACTTCAGTGGTGGGTGTAGTCTGCTTCTAAATTCTAGGAGCAGGTCCAGGATGCGCTGCATTTTCACCGCAGCGTGGGACGCTTCGTAGAACGACACATATAGAATGCTGCATCGTCGGCGAAGAGACCGAGCTGAGTTCCCGCTCACCGAGGGACCGGGAATAGCAGGCCGAGGACAGGCAGTTACCTTATGGGCAGGGTTGGCATTGTTTAAAACAAATTGTTTTAAAAGTGTTAAAAACACAAAACACTCTTATATAAAACACTGTTTTTTAGCATATAAATTATTATTTTTTCCTTATATCGAACGTGTCGTTGTTATTACTCTTTTTTTTAACGCATCCTTACTGGCGGGGGTTTCCCCAAACATAAAGACGAGAACGGGCGGTGTCGGTGAGTACTTGTATTTTCAAGCATTTCTACGTTTCGTGTTTTTTGGGAAAGCACTTATTATTTTTCACTCAATACATGATTAGATTAAGATTAAATTGATAACATTCAAAAAACGCTTTTTAATTAATTTTACATATACCTACATAAGTTACCAATACGATGCCCAAAAAATGTTTTAAACAGGTTTAAAACAGCCGCAAAAAAAACATCAGTAAATATTTGTTTTAAACAGGTTTTTTTTAAATTTTGTATAAAACAGGGTGTTTTGATCTTTTTAAAAAAACTATTTTTTTTTCAACTCTGCTTATGGGGCGCCAGCTTGTATGTGGCGCTCCTCAGTGGTGGCGTCTTCCACCACCAATCTGAAGCGGCGCGGCGGTCAGCAGTCTCTCATGCCAGACTGTCGAAGGCCTTCTCCATATCCAAGAGCACTGCAACGTTGAACTCCTTGTAAAGGCCTACTGACATGCGGTGCAGTGCCGTTGTGAGGGTCGTTGAATGGTCAGCTCTGAAGCGGAATTGTTCCGGGCCCACGGCCCCCCTTTACACGCCAATGAATTGACAGATAGCCTATACGCTGCAGAGATCAGCGGAAATTATTTGCGCTGCTCGATGCTGGTCAAAGTCAAGTGAAATGGTCGTTTATAACTCTTTGCAGCGGCTGCCCAGTTCATCGCTGCAGCGATGCGAGGTTGTTAAACGCGACAAATATGTTTTATATATTTTTTTGCAATGGACCTATTCCTAATCAGCCTAGCCCGTAACGTCATTTAGTGGTCAAATGGAAGTAAAAGTCATGTAAAAGTAGTTATTGTATTTTGGTTAAATATACACGAGCTCATAGTTTTTAAAGTTCTAAATAGAAAAATGGTCTAAAAATCTATTATCTCGAAATAGTTTCGGAATAAGCACCGTTTACTTATCACTTTACATACCTAATAATTATATCTATCTATTTAGTTTTTTGGATAAAAAACATGCCGCTGAGGTAACGTTACTTTTGTGCAAATTGACTTTTTCTATGATTGACACCGTTCGTAAGTTAGTTATATATTTTTTTCAAAATCCCTAAAATCGGCCCTGGCGCTTCAATGAGAATATCTAGAAACTTACTAATTATGGTGGTTTGTACATTTTATCAACTCAAAGCAACTAGTGAAATTAAATGTTTTTATTTCAACTCCTTACAGAGTTATTCCATTTTTATTAAAATCTGGCTACTCTATAATGTAACGCTTCAATACATAAGTTATTATGAAGTGACGGTTTATATGATTCTACTAATAATTAGTACTTTTATTACACTATTTATCCTTGAAATCTCAGCTGAAAAGACCTCCTAACTACTGAAACATTTATTTATTGCGGGCACAATTACACGAGATTAGGCTCTAATTATCTGTCAAGCTGAATTCCTGAACAAAGAGTAGCGGTCAGAAAACCACTTCATCATTCATAACCAATCAATAGGCAACTGCTGGTCCAATTCTGCAAGTCCATCAGATAGTTAAACCGGCTCATTATATTCTTGTTGCTTTTATTTATCATTTATTTAACATTCACCGAACAATATAATGGAACAATGAATTTAAAACAAAGGTGTATTTTTGTAATAAAACGAGAATATTAGTTTTAACATCAATTTATTTTTACGTAAATAAGATCATGGTGTCATAATCTAATTTTGTATGGAACCTCCATACACGAAATGCCTTACAACTATGTCTTAGTACTAAAAATTACATTACTTTTCAATCAATTTTCCTATTACATTACAGTAACACAGTAGGAAAATAGATTTCACAATTTTACAATCAGTTGCTTTGTGAAAAACCAAATCAAGGATTACAATATTTGCGTCAGTTTTAATTATTGACCGATTGATAATTCATGGAATGTTACAAAACAAATCCCTTTAATTTCTTGGATCCCGAAAAAGCGAAATAAATAAGCATTCTTGTCACTAATATTATATACTTTTGATATACGAACGCGTATAATATATCTCAGATAAGTAAGAATCTACATGGAACACACAATGCAAAAAGGTGTGATTCGGATTCTATTCGTGAGAAAGATCGTGTTGGAAGAATTTATTTTCTAGAATCCAGGCGGTTTTATATGATGCTCTAGCTGAGGCATACTTTACTAAACAGAAGAATAGATAATGAAGTCCAACAATTCCAAACATTCCGAACTGAACAATATATGACTATTTGTTTCATACAACGCGGTCGATTAAACCGCTAGTTTTCACCCGAGAATACTGAAACATCTAAAAAAAAATAGTTTCAGAGTGTCACAATGGCGGTAGATTCAACACAACTATCACTTCTGCCATTTTTGTCCGGATTATGTTATATTAAGACGCCCCTGATTCCACACCACGCGTTTCTAACAAAACCAGAGTGAGACCTGGGAAGTGTAATGATGTAAGGAGGTGAGAGTGTAATGTACACCCCTTCTACCATTTTTGCGTCCGGACTATGTAATTTTAAGACTGCGCCCCCTAATTTCATACATTTAGAGTGAGGCCGGTAAAGTGTAATGATGTAAGGAGGTGAGAGTGTAATGTACAGTGGGAGGTGGCTAATGCCGCGCCTCCCGCCGATGCTCGCGGTCGCGGTCCGTGGCGGTCGTGTCACGGTCGCGTCGCTCCCGGTACCTCTCGTCGTAGTACGGCGCGGAGCGAGTCTTGGTTGCCGGCGCGTCGCCGCCGCCCGCCTCCACCGCCGGTTCCACTGGGGACTTGCCGCGGGGCCTGCCGAGAAGTTACTATCGTTAGTTAAGTTGGGCAACACCGCTCAGCTGCCGTAGAAAAAGCGAGTTTGTAACGAGTTGATTAGTTTGAACCTGACCTGAATTTTACAGTAATACAACCAGTCAAAAGTAGAACTCTTTATATTATTTCTATAATTTTTCTTTTTCTATGGTTCAGACGGTGTTGTTTTTTAAAAAGTAAGATCTCGTATACAAAGTCTCGCCTCGAAATGACGTCACATACATTTAGGGCCTTTTGTATGCAGCGATGAATTCAATCGCACGATCAGGCCGCTCTTATGTCGGAAAAACTAGCAACTATATTCGCGGTGGTTGAAATTTGCAATAAAACCATATAAAAAAAAGAAAGTTCTTATCAGCTTACACTGTAACATGGGTGTTACGTCAGTCGCTGCGGCAAGCAAGTGCGATTTTTTTTTTTAATAAAATGAATTTCCGAAAAGTGAGAAAACCGCATCATTTTATATTATTTTGTCTGGAAGTTTATGAAGGGGTTTAAAGATTTCATTATAGGCTCGCTATTTGTATTTTTTTATATGGCGGCCCCGATTATTATAATTCTTATAAAAATCGATACTTGACATAAATACAAACAAGGGCACTTATGTTAATGGGTACTTCTCAAAATTAGCACTTGTATACATATTGTAATATTTCAAGATGTGCAAAATGGTGTCAAAATAAAAATCTTTTGCTTTTAGATAAGTAGTCTGGGCCTTATTATCTTACTTCAACGTCTAATAGATGTCACCTATCGCTACCGATGTCGCTGTCAAAGACTAGAAATTATCATCATCTTCATGTACACATTTTGCAAAGTGCTCAATTTGAGAAGTGCACCTATTGCAAAATTCACATTTTACGAAGTGCACTTACTGCGCCAAAGTCATGTAGAAAAATATTTTTTGTTTGTATTGATATCAGCAGTCGATTTCTATAAAAATTATCCGTGGCCGCAATTTTTAAAAAAAATATATGTTGGAAAGGGTTATAGAGGCCAAAATCTTCAAACCCTTTTTTATACTGTTTCGATAAAAACTACACCAGTTGTATTGTTATTGGCACCAGTAGGCCTACCATGAGTTTTGCTTACTATACATGTTACCGTCTGCGTAAAATATTTTGTATGAGAAATGCTGGTTCCTGTAGTAAGCCGCTAGGGGCGCTGCACAATTTCTCATATAAATATTTTACGCAGACGTTAACGTGTATAGTAAGCAAAACTCATGGTAGGCCTACAGGGACATCAAAGTCACGGCTTAATTAAATTTTTATGTTATCGGCCAACATTTGTGAATCCCTTTCTTTATTATTGTTACAAGCCCTGACATCTAAATCTAAGCTCGCTAGGGTAGTAAAATTGGAATGCAAGGAGCCAGAAAGTAGTACGATTGGCCATTGGCGATGAGGTAGGTGCAATTGCGTAAGCCAATCGTATTCAAATTGATTGTCATTTGGCTATTCGGCTAAGCAAATTAGCCCGTTTGACAATTGGAATCATACATTTTTGGCTGTCAAATGAATACAATTGTTTTGTGTTGTTGACAACCAAAAATAATAGCCATATGACAATCGAATTTGAATACAATTGGCTTACACAATTGCTTATTATTCAAGTATCTCGTATCTCTGATATTGAAATGTCATAGGCCAACGGACAACTGATCTAGAAATCGTATTGTGGCAACTAAACCTTCCCTTCCACCCAATGTAACGTAAAATGAATGAATATAGATATACCTAGAGTCTTTTCCTGATCCCCTCCCAGCGTGAATCTTGTCTTTGTCCGACGCTGTACGATCTCTGTTGACAGTCAAGGATTGCTTACATTTTACCTACCCTAATCGACCTTACAAAACTAAATATTTAATATATACGTTCAGTACGGATGGCATAAGTAGAAAAAGCAGTAGCAGTGTTTAAAACAAGCGCCATGAGTATTTTAACTTTATCCGATTTCTGTTAGTATATTTTTTGCAACTGAAATAGTACCCCGCTCAAAATAAATGTAATTTTCTTGTGTTTTGTGTTCAGTTTCAGAAAGAGGGTCACTTTTGTTGTATTATGCTACAGGTAAACTATCACTAAGCTCACATTCTCACGGCCTGGGCGGAAAGCGCAACTTTAAAAGCGCTCCATCTGAATCCACACTCGGTGATTTATCAAACGATGAAATTTATTCGGTCGCCGAAACTTAGCCGATGCCTTTCACTTCACAATTACATGATTGGTTTAAATTTTTGTTTGCATTGTACAAATATTAATTGAATCCTTTAGATCATATGATTTGTTTATAAGAATACTATGTGCAGATGTCAAATATTCAGTCCAAATTTCCAATATTTCTGGAAATCCAAGTTTCCATCGCAATGGTTAAAAAAAATACCACCCAAATCGATATTTTTGTCTAACGGAGAAAAACCGCGTTTGAAAGTTAAGCCTATCATATAGTTCATAAACTTAGCGAGTTAGCTGTTAGCCTATGATAGGCCAACAAAAATGACCCCTGGTGTTAACCATATGATCTTTGAATCTCCTACTTAAGGGCCATCCATAAATAAATAAAAAAAATGAATTTTTACCCTAAAAAGTGGCATTCTTGTCTTGCTGACCCACCACCCCCTTACCCATACCACGTGACATTTTTCCTAACCAATTTAAAAGGATACTCTCAATCAAACAACAGTTTACGGAAATAACACATGGCCAATTTAATCGAAATGTACCACTTGACATTTGTTTCAACCCTCTACCTCTGCATGAAACTTGACGACCCCCTTCACTTCGGGGTCACGTGATTTATGGACGGACCCTTATTAAGAGGCTATGTAAATAATATATGGATGCTTTGTTTCTGTGTTTTTCATGAAGTACATGGAAAATTTTAATAAAGCTGTGGTATATGCACTTCGACTATATAATCTAGGATTTTGTTTTTGGAAAACACGTTTGGACTTTTCCTCGATAGAAATAATTACTGAATACTGAAGTCTTCAAACGCTTTTTTTCTCCTCGTGTGACGAATAGGAATTATTTACAGAGCTGAATCATATTTTATTTGATGGGTTTTAACAATATCTAGATATTTGATTTTGGAAATTTTGCTAGCTATTTTAGTTGTTTTAACAAAAATAAAAAACATAAATTTCCTCTTTTACTATCTGTACAACACCATTCGAACAACTCTCTACCTACTTCCGAGCCCTTGTGTAGTGAGATCGGCAGTTTCGGCGACCGGACGGCGCGTGTGAGATATTTACCTCTCCTCGCGGCTGTGTCCCCGGTTGTAGTGGTCGGTGCGCTCGCGGTCACGTGACCTGGAGCGTTCGCGCTCGCGCTCGCGGTAGTCGCGGTAGTATCTACAAAAAAGAACTTCTCCGTTAGTCTATTTAATCGTACTCTCATAGATGATAATAACCTTTATATTCTTCCATCGCTGTGGATGATGAATATGACATTTCAAAAATGTATGTACACATCCATAGGGATGGAAAAATATAAGGTTTCCTTTATATAGCCAAAATCATACTGAAGACTCGGTCAATTCAATATTTTTTGTGCAACTATGCTTTTTCAAGAACAACTTTGACTCTAATAGTATAGAAAGTCTAAACTAAACTTTGGCATGTGTTTGGCTAATAAACGAAAGACACCTTAGTAAAGAGTAACTTTAGGCCCTAACGGTTAGTAGGTATATTCTTTACATCTCAAAGTACTCTTACTTCTAATATGC
This sequence comes from Ypsolopha scabrella, assembly GCA_910592155.1. Classification (NCBI taxonomy): domain Eukaryota; kingdom Metazoa; phylum Arthropoda; class Insecta; order Lepidoptera; family Ypsolophidae; genus Ypsolopha; species Ypsolopha scabrella. Next base: position 9,824,068 of record OU342972.1, on the reverse strand, counting down.
ACCGGTTAACTAAGTTATTAACGGGATAGATTTTTGAACATTTAACCAGCTGATACCTCTGCAATCAGACTCTAATATAGAAGAAATAAATGGAAGGAAGATTCACTCAAAACCTCGTAAAATAGAGCAAACACGCAAGAATGTTGATGAAACTTACGCGTCACGGTCGCGCTCACGGTCACGCTCCCTCGACCTTTCCCTGTATCTGAAATAGAATATCCATCATCGAGTACTTGCTTTTATTGTGAACGATTGGGGTTTGAGAGTAAATCAATTATAAATATTCGATTTCACCGAGTCAAGTCGAGGGCACGCAATATTCGGGAGAGAACGTCATTTTCATAAGAGACCAAACTATAAATATCAATAACTAAATTTAGCAAAGTTAATCAACATCATCTTATTGAGCTACATTATCTCGCGCCCCTGATTAGCGAGTAGTAGAAATTGGAAGTGGATTTATGGTTTGGAAGTGTCAAATGGCAACCGCATTGCTTTGACGTCACTAAGCGAAACAAAGCTTTGCGATCGCGCGTCCCATCAAAAACAGATTTTGTCCAGCTACCACTCCTCAACAAATGACATTGCAGTTGTAAAGTTCTTCCTTATAGACACTTCCAAAATTCACCACTACTACGATATCTGTGCCTATACTAAAACCCGCAGAGACACCTGACGAGAAATGGATGCATAAAGCCTGGCCCCAACCACTTTGCACCCCCTTTGCGCCGCGTGGCGAGGCGGGGGGAGGAAAAGAAAGAGTAGCATGAGTTCACATTATTTAAGTTGCTAAGTACGTTATATTAAAATATTTTTATTTTTCATAAATGATGCTGTTCTGAATTATAAGTTTATTTTTTTAATAAAACATCAAATTTCAAGTTTAATATAACGTACCTAGTTACTTATTTCACTTACCTTATAGTATTTCTAATAAATATAAAAATACAATATTGATCTCCTGTGAACTCATGCTACTTCCTTTCCTCCCCCCGCCTCACCGCGCGGCGTAATGGCGGTGCTTAGCGGTTACGGTCAGGCTATAGTACAGATATAGGTATCTCACCTGTCCCTATCCTCTCGCTCGCGGCTCCTGTCCCGGTAGCGCGAGGAGCTGCGCTCGCGGCGACGCGGCGGCGCGCTGCGGTGGTGCGCGCGTGCCTCTCGCTCCCTCTCGCGGGACCGGGAACGTTCCCGTCTCGCTCCCCCCACCGAGTACGACTTGCTTTCGACGCCGTGCAGCGTGTCTTGTAGAGAAGAGATGAGGATCTTGCAGCGGTCGTCGTGGGCCACCTGCCATGTATATATAGGTAAGTCATTGCCTTTGGAGTTTCGCAGCGTAGGTTAACAAAAAGGGTGCCAAAAATCACATGGAATTAATGTATTTTTTTAGTCAACATTTTGACTTATAGATCTGTTTTAGCCTTATTTACTAAATATGAAAAGGATTATAATAAATTGTGTACTACGTCATGATCGATACCATAAGTCATAATAGCACATATACAAAACAGATATCGTTAACGTTTTGAACAGACCTATCAAATTTAATAATAACTTGTCTCTCATTGATTTGTATTTTTGGTCTCAAGGGTCGGCGCTCGTTGGAAAAAGTCTTGCTTTTACGCTATTATCTTTTAACTATCTCGCTCTAATCGACTACCGTGCACGCAAAACCTCGGTTATGTTGACGTTTTTTTCAAAAATTTTACGTAGTGCAGAAAATCTGTAAATCATATCGGAAAACTGTTTTCTTTATCATGTGTTTTGATGTGCTACTATGGTTCTGAAACATGTTTTGTCATTGTTGTCTCTAATTAAATCACAATACTGAGAATGCGGCAACACTATTCGAGAGCTTTTCAATTTTTTTTCTGAAGTCACTATAAAACTTCACTGCTATTTTTTTTAATGATCGTGTATTCATTTTATAAAGTAGGAAGTGGTATTTATTTTGTTTAGAAATTTTAATACTGACTATCATCTAATGTGAGAATACCAAACCCTATTTTTGCCCAATGTAGGGACTCCGACCCTAAACCGTTTAAAATTTTCAAATTATTAATCATTCCGGGTAGACCCGCAGGCTTTGTGTACTCCTAGTGTTACGGTAAAGTCGGTAAGATTAATTATACCTTGCTTTGTTTGATAAGCGATATAGCAGTGACCAGGGTCTCAATGGCCGAAGCGTATTCCCCGGCGGCCGCGTCAGACACTGCGCGGGCGATGGCCGAAGACGACACTGTCCTGTTGCGTCCCATGACCTAAAAATATAATAAGTGACGTGAAGGCATCGATTATATTACCCATAGATGACCCAATTCGTACAGAATATACGAACAATCTTGTCACAGGTTTGCTATACGCAACTGCAACCAGCCAGCTATCAGTCTAGTGATTTTTCTTTTGTATCAACTTTCACCATGAGTTAAGATAGAAACCCGAAATGTGCGAATGCATGCTTAGAATTTCCATGAAAAAACATAGATGTCTAATTAGCGCTGAAAAATGATCCCACGAAAACTGTGTCGAACGGAGAGTTCAGTATAGCGCGTCGCCATACTAAACTGTGACGTCGCGACAGCTCCAACAGCGTTCACTGTCTCTGCGTCCACCAACCACGGCTAACCCAGTATTGCATGATGCACAGTGCGAACCAATCATGAGCCTTTTGCCCTATTGAGTGTCTGGTAACATTTTCGAATCATGCTTTTGAGCAGGCGGTGAACACATTTCAAGGCAATAACGTATATTATTCCTCTTCTTTAGAGGACTCTATTTGGATCTTTGTGCGTATAATTAGGGACTCGGCATTCGTCACGTCTTCGACAATCGAAAAGAGACGAACCTATACAAAGGAGCGAGATATATACATTCAACCTGCTCACTCGCATTTTTTCGTTAGTCGAAAGACATGATGAATAAACTTTATCCACTCCTAGTCCCTCCCACTGCTCTCACAAGAATCCAATGGACAACTATAGTAATTTGACTAAGCGTTGTTATCTTTTAAGTACAAGTAAAAGTGCAGTTTACCTCCTCGAACCTTGAGTTAAATGCACTTGTACTATTACTTTTACAGACGGTTTTGGATATTACACCATTTTCAAAGGAATGTAGACCTAGATACACATTTAAATGGTAGGTTTACCTCCTCGAACTCGGCCTCGCTGATGGGTGGGTGTTGCAGATGCGGCGCGGGAATGGGCGCGGCGAGGTGGGGCGGGGGACGCACCGGCTCGCCGGGGGCGGGGCCCGGGTAGCTCTGCAACACGGACGAAGTCATTACGAACAAGAACAGGGAATTAATCCAACATCAAGTCTGTTACCTCGCTTCAGGTAAAAAGGCCGCTGGTGAGGCGCAGGCGGTCTTTTTCTCACACGCCTGTTACCCCCATGACTCTCGCCTAGCGGTCTTTTTACCTGACACCAAGTAAAACCCTAGGCATTTTGATTGATTACCATTCATACGTCTTTGGTTCTTTTGTTGCAATCATTTAACTGGTCAATAAAGCCGATTCTGAAGGCTTTAATTTTAGTTTTAGTGCTGTCTAAAGTGTTGTTAACAACAAAATCTATATTACTTTGGAAAAATTTAAGGTTTGACAGCTCTAAAACTAAAATTAAAGCCCTAAGAATCGACTTTAATATGTCCCAGAATAGTGTAAAACGATACTTACTTGTGGTGGCCTTCCGTAGGGTGGCTGCCTGGCGCCGGGCGGAGGGCCCTGTTGCGGTGGCGGCGCGCCGTGTGGAGGATGACCGTATGGACCTCCTGGACCTATGCATAAATAAACATTGTAACACTACACAATTATATCATGTACTGCTAACGATGAAACTCACTAAGTATATTTAGGTCAGTAAAGTAGTAGTTTGTTCAAATAATTCGCAGTATACCCGGACGTAATTTTGAAAACTATGTGGAAATAAATAAGTACATTTGATTAACTTTGTAATGGGGTCTTAATCGCGTTAACTAAAACATACCTTAATAGATAAGTACATTTATTGTTCATGAAATCTGTCGATACATGGCGGGTGTATTGTCGCCTGCAATTCAAGCTACCTCTTTGTAAACTATTTTAAGGACTATGGCGCCAACATGGCAGCTTATTATGCTATCCGTACACCAAACGCCATGTCTTTGAATGTCTTCCAAGACAATCCATAGATTAAATTCAACAATGATCGATCGAACACCAAATTTCCAATGACAGCTCTTTTTACCAACTTTTCTCGACTAAAACCATTGTCAAATTTCCTGTCACCAAATACCAAGGTAATAAATTTTTCATGATAAGAGGACACCGAAGAGACAGGTAAAGCTTTTTATTAACACCCTTCTCTTATTTTTATTTTGAATCTCTGCTCCATACGCCCCTCATTTAGGCGGGTTGTGGGAAGCGTTATTCTTGAAAGAGAAGATCTATTAATCTTAGTTCACCTCATCCCTCATCTTTTGCCCTCGGCAATATGTTCGGTTTTATGCTTACGCACAACCGATCAGGTGACATGCATGCAGCGCGCGGCGATGATTTCCTAATTTCAACAAACCAGTGCATCAACCGATTCCGTCGCGACCGGCTGCATTCACATAACATCAACATTTAAACATTTTCTCGTATAATAACATTCCATTTAATAAAACTTCTTAGTTAACAATAATCTGGAGTTTAAATAATATCTACAACAGACACTAATTCGTTCCCGAAACAACAAGCTTGTTTCTTACCTGGTGGTCCAGGCTGTGGGCCGGGCTGTGGCACGGGCGCGGGCTGCACGGGTGGCTGCTGGTTGAAGAACGCAGGATTCACGTGGGGTGCTGGGGCGCCACCAGGGCCGCCTGGGGACAATGGAAATAGAGCGTATTATATGGATCGACGGTATGGGTTTCGGATATAATATGGTTAATGCAGACGCTTTGGGTTAATCTCATCTTGATAGTCTGCAATAAATACATAGAGAACTTGAATGGAACTTCTAATTCGATATCAATCAATATTTACTTACATTATAACATGCGAAAAGTGGATTGTGGGAAGGTTTATTTAAAATATATTCTTTTAAATATAAAACAGGAAGAGTATTTATAGCGAAAACCATCGCTTCGTCTTACTTGAAATTTGTTTCTAGTTAATCTTTTCTAATTTGCATTACAAAATAAATAGTCTTGTTTTACCACATAATTAAATATTACTTTCAGTTACATAAAACTCAGTGGCATCGCCATTAAAAGATTTTGAAAGTAAAATAAACTATGTATTATGTAAAAGACACGTTTTTGTAATAATGTCAAGAAACAAGGTTTACATGTCTGGCCGCAATGTTAACTCAAACTACTAACTACTTGACACGGTGAACCCATTTTGACATGTTAAATAACTAATTACTCAAAAAAACATACAGATCACTTTACCTTTACGTTAGAATTTGCGTTTATAGTGAAATAATCTATAGGTATATTGTGTAAGATTTTTTTTTGTAGATAATGTCAAGAAACAAGGTTTACTTGTCTGTCTACAATATTAACTCAAAAATCAAAAACTACTCTAGACCTGGAGAAACGATTTTGACATGATAGATAGTTGTTAGAATTTGCGCCAATACCATCTCTTAGTTCAGTTGTGTTGTAGCCTGCCTCGAGACATAGACATACATTTATTGATAATATTCATTACAAGTCATGAGAGAGGCTTTATTACGTCTATTGTTAGTACCAGCCCCAGTAGCGTCATGCTAAGTAAACAATGGAATGTATCGTACCTGGGTAACCGTTCATACCTTGATGCGGCGGCGGGTGCTGCGGGTGTGGGTGCGGGTGGCGAGGAGGGCCTTGCGGGTGCACCGGCATCTGGTGGTGTGGCGGGGGCATGCCCGCTCCCGGCGGCTAAGGGGGGAAAGAATTTATATTTAAGGTGCGATAAAAATATCTGCCATGGCTGCAATGGGAGACAGTATTGTGTATATAGATTACAATAGTGAAGAAATTTCGTACCCCGGAATAGTTAAATAAAGTTGAGAAAATAAAGTAAATAAATAAACATTTACTTTATTCTGCATAATGTGGTTAACAAACTACGCGCATGTGTCGTTTCGTCAATGAAAACAATTGCTATCTCTTTCTAACTTGTGTTACTACGGGACGGTTGCATACAAATAAATCAATTTTAATTTATACGCACATTCTTTTGTATGAAAAAATGTATGATCTTAGTTAGATCAATAAATTATATCGTTATTCTTGTAATCTGTTTGTATAATACTCTCTTCCATTGCAACCGTAGAAGATATTTTCATAGCACCTTATAAGTAAGCGTGAAATTGTAAAATCCGTTAATGATGTCACTAGGTTAGGTTAGTTTATAAACTACCTAACAAAAACCTACCGGCAAATTATAATCTCACAAGTTAAATTATAAACTATCGGATCGTACAATCATACGGTGACATACTTTTGTATAGCCAAATTTATACTGGAGACTCGGCAAGTGGTCAGGACCTAGGTTCAATAATGACCCTGTTTGCGAAACACGAAAAATATTTTTTATGCCTGCATAGTTGTACAAGAACAACCTCGACTCAATTTGTATTGGAAGTTTAAAATTTATTTTGCATATTTCACAGAAAGGGTCATTGAACCTTGGTCATGACCACTTACCGAGTCTCTAACATGAATTTGGGTACATAAACGAAAGGCACCTTATATGTTGATAACCTTGATAACGCATTTATTAATGATTAATCCATTAATATTAAACTGACACGACTCGTAAATAACGTTTTGTCTTATGTTTTCTTTCTACGAGTAAGTTCATATAAGTTATCTATTCGTATCTTACATCATTAAAACGCTCATTACCTTTAGGTTTCGAGTCTACTACAATTCTACATACATTCACGCCCGTCTCTCGGAGGGATGGCAGAGAACACAGATCTCTATCTACTACGATCCTGACACACCCCATCCGCACCTCCCAAAGAAACAAATAAGTACATTGAATGAATAATACTGCATGTGCTACTCTCTATTGAAATCAGCGAAATATACATCAACAGCCATGGTAAATGCTCAAAACCAGCGCTGTTCGTTATTGCTTTTATGTAAAAACAAAACAGATGGCATTTTCTGAGCATGCAGCCATTCGCCAAAATTATATAATAAATTTTATTATTAAAAATGCATCTGTTCTCTTTATAAGTTAGTTCAAGTTTATCTTTCTCGATGTGTTTTGGCAATAAATTCCCATTTTCTTTCTTTCTTTCTTTCCGCATCCTCCAAATTCATCAATCAATTTATACAAACTCTATTCCAGTAGCTGTAGACCTGGCCCTTTTTTGTGGTTTCAACAAGATTTTATTGAGTCATCCATTAAAACCATAATGAAACAATTTATATTTACTTGGTTCTGCGGCGGCATCTGATGCGGCATGTGCTGCGGCGGCGGATGGTACTGCTGCGGAGGCTGATGCGGGGGCGGAGGGCCCCGAGGGCCCCAGTCACCACGGCCGGGGCCCCCACCTGGACCCATGTTGCGTTGCATGCCCGGGGGCCCTTGGAACTGGGAGTAAAGGCATACATTTTTGGGCGTTGTTAGAAACATAAAAGGGGGTTCTGTTTTATACCAGGTGTATATAATTATACCAGGTGTATGTATATAGCTATCTTGAAATGAAAGCAAAACACATACAGTAATACCCTGTTTTATGCGACCGTGAACGCCCCCCGCTTTACGCGATTGGTCCGTAAAACTATACAAGGTGACATTAATTTATGTTGCCAAATACTTTGCGATGTTCTTTTTTTTTCGTATTCCGTACCAACGCAAGCCCAGCCTCGAGCCAATTACTATGGAAGATCAACATTTTATTTTGCGAAATTAGCAAAATGTTTTTGATCCGTGATACTAATTACTAACCAAGACTCCAGTATCATTTTAACTGTAATTATTTATTTAACTAATTAATTACAACGGTTATATCTATTACAGTAAATAATGAACAATATTACAATTCAAATAAAAATATAACAACAAATATTTAAACACAACTTGATAGGTACATTTACAATATTATTACGTTCGCAATAATCAGAGCAAACTCTCAATATTTTGCTGCATGGATCATGAAAGATGTCAGAATCAGACGAATAGTTGAGGTCTAAGTTCAGGCCATTGATCATTCGGCAGAGAGGGGAATAAATAACGACATTCCCGATTTTTTTTTTGCGAAAAAGCAGTTTACGCCTTTATTTTATGGCGACAATTATATAAAACTACGAAATGAAATACATTTTTATCATCTTTTACCTGCATGGGGGGCCTGTGGCCTGGCGGCGGGCCCTGGTGCTGCGGGGGCCCTTGGTGCTGCATGTGATGGGGCGGGGGCCCTTGATGTTGCTGCATGTGGTGCGGGGGCCCTGGCGGCGGGCCTCGCATCTGGTGGTGGGGCCCAGGCCCTGGGCCACCCGGACCCATCATCATGCGGCCGGGGGGACCATTCGGTCCGGGGCCGTTAGGGCCACCAAAGAAATCTAGATGGTATTATTGAACATTTAGAAAGAACCGTACTATAAATATTATTATGAGAGTGCATTACAAACTAGAAAAAACCGGTCAAGTGCGAGTCAGACTCGCATACCTAGGGGTTCTGTAATTGGCCAGTTATGACCTATAATCTTATTTTTTTTCGGTCCACCAGTTTCAGAAGTAAAGGGGGGGGGACATGCATTTTTGTGGTTTTTCAAAGATTTATCGAAATCCGTGCCGGTAAATATAGTAAAAGTAAATATTTTTACTATCAGCTCATTAATATCTACAATTTGATACCCATATTATATTTATATGAATATATTTTTTTATTTTTCTCACCTTTTTATTGATAATATTTTGAACAATTTCATTTTTTTTTATGTACCGTATTACTTACGAGAGTGAATGCTATTTTTGTGGAAAATTTCAAGTCTTTATCTTTAACGGTGCTAAAGTTATGAGGCTGTGATGTGACATACGGACGGACGGACGGGGAACGGAGTACCAAATAGGTACTACGGAACCCTAAAAATAAATTAGATACAAATTTAAAGACAGAATTTGCAAAAAATCCTCGAGCCTGGAATCGAACCTGCGACCTCTTGTATCAAGACAAACGCGCTAGGGACTGCGGCATCGAGGTACTAATTCTAGACCTTTAAATTTTCCGATTTGATCTAACCACCTTGTAAGGCACACACTGAACGCTCACGAAGACGTTATGTGATTTCACGCCTTACTCTTGGGAAACAGATGGCGGTGTCGTCGCTACAATATGTATTGCTACAGACAGTTAAGAAATTCAGTTCTCATTAACGAAGATTGTTTTTATAGCGAAATCCACGCTATTAAATACTCTCTAATGCACTCTAATAATAATATTTATAAATATTTCAAAGCGATGCATTTCTCTACAAAAATATAATCGTCAAGTGTCTAAAATATATGAATTTATTTATATTCGTTTTTTTTTACATGTTCGTATCTTTATATTGTATACCAAGACGGAATAAATTTGTGTATATTTTTTAGAGTCCTTACCCCCGGGGTGGGGCCCAGGTGGACCTCCAGGGTGGGGTCCCCTCATGCCTCCCGGACCGTTGTTAGGGCCGGGGGGTGTGGAACGAGTTTTGGACTGGCTCTCGAACTGGTTCAATGCCTGCAACGAACATGGGGTCAATGACCTAAGCAGTAGCCAAGAAACTTTTGAAACATCTTATATTTATTTGGCGTTGTTTCAATATTATACATAGTTAACCGTCCCGTGCCTTTCCTTTTATGCTCCTTATTCTGCTAGACTGGTTAGGGATTTAAATTCGATAATTTCCGCCATTTCAGTGTAATTTAGAAGTTTCTAAATCAAATGTGAAATTTACAAATGGCCTTTTTTCTTGAAGTATTTTTACTATCGGAGATGTTCAATCCATAGTCCATAAATTCAATTTAATTTGTATTAAAGTCATTCTCTTCTCGTCAATATTATTTGGCAGAGACGGCGTGAGATGTGTGATTCTCTACTAAATGCTGCTTTACCTGTTTGGTAGGCAATGTGACAGCGGGATGCTGTCCGTGGATCTCTTTCTTCGGGAGACGGTCCAAGACCATCTTGAGAGACTGGTCGGAGCCCAAAGAGATAACACAGAACCCCTTCGATTGCCCATTGGCTCTGTTCTCGAAGAACTTCACGTCCTGGAAGTCTTGGACGCCAACGTCGGCGACCGCGTTGGCGATATCCGCGTCAGTGGCCCACTGCAATCAGGGAAATCGAAAAATGGCAGCTAGACAAGAGGGCGGCAAGTGCAGCAGCGAAAAGAAGTAAAATTCATACATACTCTTTTAGTTTCGAACTGAAATTTTGTAGCGCTCCCTAATCAATGATACGGCACTTTTTTTTGTTATGTAGCGCAACTACCTAGTCTCTTAAAACTTTTCAATTTTAACAAATATATAATTTCGCAGGTTTTTGCTAAAAATATAACTGAGTCTATTATTTCAATATGTATTTCAAAATGGTTAATATTTTTCGCGTTAAATCCTACAACGTCTAAGGCATCGTTGGTTTAGGAATCGACCGATAGGAATAAAGGAAACAGAAAATATTTTCTTTCTAATGTTTTATTTCCATTTATCACAGAATTCATCATTTAATATCACCAATAACATCACCCAGCATCTGTTAGGTAAAGCAAGGAGACCACATCCGAGAAATATACTGAAACTTTAACAAGAAATACCGCAGAAATGAATATTTACTACAAATAAGTGGCAGTAGCCGCAAATTTATCTAAAAATAATCTAAAATAGAATCGTACAAATAATAGTTACGTTCAAAAACCATAAATTAAGCTAAATTGCTTGGTTTTTGGTACACGACGTACAAAATACTTTTTATAATGGGTACATACGACAAAATCTGATAGTATTATGTATGACACATAGCGATATATTGATTAATTTAATAATTAATTAATAACATCGGAAAAATATAGATGTGTCTCGACACATTCTTAGGATGAAGGCAAATCTTTTGAACAGCTCAATTTGATATGTCCCAATGAAACACTTATCCATTATTTTAGTAACTGATAAAACGCGGCTGTTTTATTATTTAAGTACTTAGTAAACTTAGTATACCCTTATTAAACGGAACACAGATAAAAGATAACCGATCACAAAATTGCTTACTGAACTGCACAGATTAACGCCGAATAGAAATGTTATTCAGCAGACTGACAAAATTGCTCAAAGATTACAATAAGGTTATAAAATTATTGCGCGAGGGCAGGCATACAAATAGTAATTTTGCTTATGGAAATAAGAACATCGCAATATCTAGACGAGTAAACTGTAATAACACAGTAAGTAAAATGACAGCTCGGAAAAGGAATGGAGCTAAGCGAGTATTTGTATTTGATGGCATTGCCTCACTTACCCACACGAAACCAACCCTTTTACAAAATGTTACTTTACTGTTCTTGTAAAAAATTGTAATCTTGATGAACTAAGTAGTTTGAGAAAAAAATACACACGAAAAATTGAAATACTAGATAATAAAAAAAACATAAGCTACATAATAAAACACAAACACAAAAAATTCTTACCTCCTTTTAACCTGATAGAGAAAAATGACAGTCATTAACAAATATTAAAAATCAGAATCTAAAGGTAGTTAAGAACATTCTCGCATAGAAACACCTTTTAATTCTGATTTTATTTATAATATTTATCTTTTATCATTATCACTCAAGCAACCAAATCATTGGACATCATGTCAGTTATCGTTCCCAAGATAATTAGATTTAGGGCTAGTTTATCCAGCCTCAGATAAGCCCAACACAATCAAACAAAAAAGTAAAAAATTTAAAACATTCCAATTTTACATTTTAAATTTTGAGAAACTCCATAAGTTTCTTGAAATTACACGAGAAAAATAAATTTTATTTACAATGACGTAACTTCTATTATCCAGTTGTTTTTTCAATTTACTGATGAGGTTTCTCAAACAAGTGATTCATTCATGAATTTCTGTTAAGGGGGTAAAACCGAATCTCGGTGCAAAATGCACATCATAATATTGTTTTCCTTACTTTTGAATAATAAGTATGCAAAAATTGCGTTTTAAAGCAATTGGCGGAAATTGATTACCAATAATAGAGGGTTCCCGCATTAAAATTATGTTATATTATGCCTTATATTTTGATTACATACGATTACAACGATAAATACACTTTTAAATTTGTTAATCGAATGCAATCAAAATGTAAATCATAAAATGATAGAATTTGAATGACAAGCCAGAACTATTACTGATCAAAATTCGCGCTAATTGCTTAAAACTCAATTTTTGCATACTTTTTATTCAAAAGTAATATTATGACGTGCATTTTGCACCGAGATTCTGTTTTACCACCGGAGGATGCGACGGGCCTCGTTCCCAGACGCAAAACTTATGATTGATTTTTGAAGAATAATTAGATTGTTTTTTGGCATGACGCGACCGTAATTAATTAAACTTTTCAAGCAAAATTAATTGGCAATGGTTGAAATTTAAAACGTGTTTATAGTTGCTACAACAAAGGCCTAATTGACAATAAACTATTGTCGCGTGATGCCATATATTAAATTTGCCTCGAGATGCCATAATTTATATTTATTTTACACTTTTTACTCAAAAATAAAGAAAATCAATCATGGGTTTAGAGCGAGACCCGTCGCATCTACCTTAAGGCCTTAAGAGCCGAAAAAGAGTTGCAATGTTAGAAAAAAAAAATCTCTTACCTAAGTAAATATTGAAATGCTCAATGAAATGCCTAGAAATAGCAATAGAAATAGCAATGAACTGTTTTTAGCAAAGGTTTTATAAACACCGACTATTTATAGCAAAATAACTTATGCTAAAAACGGCCGTTAAAATTCTATAAAAACTATGTTGCTATTTAAAAACAGCTAAGATATTTTATTAAGGTATTTCTAGATATTTAATACAAACTTTCAGTAATAATCTTGTGGTAAGATTTATTTTTTTCTAAAGTGGCCAGGCTTTCGCAGTTCTCGAGGTTTTAAGAGTTGCTTAGCTGATTCGTTGCCTGCGTATTGCTTAGCGAGATTTTCCTAATTCAAAAACTGGCCTATGAAGGTAAATTACAAGTATTTGTAGGATAAACAATGTGTCAGCTTATCTGATGACTGATATACCAAGCCCCTGCCTAAAATATTAATGTTATTGACTAAAGCAATCTGAACCAGATAATAATAAACACGAAATAAGACTACCTATAGATAAAGCTTAATGTCTTAAAAAAACATAAAAAGATGGGGATAACAGTCAAAATATTGCGAAAATTTAGTGCTATAGAATCGTGTTTAAAACAGTAAAACACAGAATATCTGTGCTGTTAACAAATGTAGAGGAATTTAAATTTACATGAATTAGGAGTTAAACATATACATACATACAAATAACAGCAATACATCCATCATCTTCATACAGTCAACAACAATCACATGTTTAATTTTTTAATAACATGCTTTGTTTATCTCGAATAGTGTTTTTAGAGATGTGTTAACAAATTTTAATGTTGTTATAGTTTGTATTGTACAAAACTAATGTAAGTACATGCATTGTAAAAATAGCTGTCAATGCAAATATCAAAAAAAAAAACCTACTGCATTATCTATTTTCTAAATAACAGGCACCTCAGTAGTAAATTAGAGTTTAGAGTTCAGTAATAGTTTTACATAAATCATTTTGGATGATTTGTTTACTTATTAGTACTATAATCTAAACCCTGTTTTGAAGGATTTCCGTTATTATTATTTGAATACAAACCATACCAACAGACAAAAGAAATATTGTAAATATCCCCTAGTTTTAATTGTAAATTAATGTGTTATATTATTTTCAGTGTAAATAAGATACCAATAAACACTTTTTGAAACAAAATTTTGAACCAAAATTTTGGAACGGTTGTTATCCATGACAATACCAAGTGTAAAGTCATCTGCATGGGAGATGTAAATTTGTCTATACATTAAAATTTCATGACAGTTTGTCCCCCAACCGTTTAAAAAACAAGGCATTCTAATGTTACATGTCTTTGAAAATAAAAACAAAGACTTGAAACTATAACAGTACGTTTTTACATTTGGATTAAAAAGAAAATCAATTTTCTTTGAATTTTCACAACATATCTCTACATCTTTTAATAGACAGGCATCTCCAAGTTCAACAAATATTACTCTAATATTTATATACTCTTAAATTTGAATACCATTTTTGTTCTCATTGCATACTGAAACATACTATTATAGTTGAAAACTTGTCTGTTTTTATTTACTTCCGTTTAAAATTATACGAACTGTGGATTGGTTATTAAATTAAAATATATATAATACGAAAGATTAACATCTTTACAAAAAAACATAAATTAAGCCTTACACAATCCTTGCGTTCATCACACATGCATAAAATCAAGCACTGCAGGTTTCGACAGTTTAAGCGCTTAAAATACAGAAAGTATGTTGAACATGACAAATTTAACAGTAGACTAGTTGTGTTTGAAGACCCTTGGATAGCTTAATTATGTAGTGCAATGCAATGAAACAATTTTAAGATTCTAATTTCAGCTATGGATGATTTTGAACAAATAAAACTAACAACAATCTTATTTCAATTACCAAATTTCGTACAATATCAACCTTTAGGATATTATGACCATTCTGTCTGTTTCTTAAATGTAAATGGTTCACAATATGTAACATTTCCTCAGTAACCATTTAAATTCAGTCATGATTACTATTATGAACCAAAACCATGATTCTCTCTTCATTAACATTGTACTATTAATACAAAATAAGTTTTTATAATTGAAAGATGAAAAAGGATAACTAGTAGCTAGTTAACTCTGAATTAAGTAAAAATTTAATTTTATCTAATTCTAAATCACCTATCATGCAGTTTTATTTACCAGAAATAATTCAAAACCGTAACGAATTCAATGAAAATTCATATTCTGAAAATATTAAAATAAAATATTAAAAATATTCATTTTAAATTGTTACTTTTCACCTCTATTAAAATTGTAGGAAATTCGTGAAAGCCTCATAAAATTGTTGTTTAATAAGTTATATTGTACCTACATAAATAACAAAAATAATCTGATTATAATAAATAGAAAATAGTAAGAACCGATAATTTACATAATTATTCACTAACAGATCTTGATAAAGAAAATCAACCATAGCTTGTTCAACTTAGGAAAGACAATCCGATGCTATTTGAGACAGCGCATTTCAAAAGTGAGAATAACATTTACTTAAATATCTGCTAACATAATAACAGGGTTTTTGGAAAGCATAGAGATACTGAATATTTCAGGTCAAAATTCAGGTACATATTTGCATGTTTGGAACCAATAATAATACAACATTTTGGGTTTGAAATGTTCCATGATGATGAGTGTAATCAATGGCATGTTCTAACTTTAAATATTTGCAGCTTCTCTGCATGTTGAGTACATAAGGCAGTTATGATTGGAGTGCACCATTACAATAATAAAAATTCTTTTAACAAAAAAAGTTCAGTGTCGATGCATTAACAAAAAGTTCTTAATATCAACTTTGATTATGAACAGATATATATAAGTATTCTTATAATTACCAACACAATGCTATATTTCAATGAAAGTGAAATTTATTACAAGAACTGTTTCAAATACTCCACCTTAAAATATTAATGTTTTATTTATATTTAGGCATCTGCAGTGGTATCTAAACATTTGACCATTACAGACAGGGAAAAGAAGTTATTAATTTGAGACTGAAAGTGTATCAGAATCAATAATTTGTTATAAACTGCCTATTATATACAAATAGCTCAATATGAAAAAGGGTTTAAAATAAATAAACGAAATGTCTAGATTTTTTGTTACATAAAATGTTACAACAGAAATAATTACTGGATATACAACACAGAAAATAACTGTCCCCTATTTTCAATGAAGTTGAGGTAATTGTTTTGATAAATAAGCTACTTAAAGGATGTTTGGGTATTTTATCTGATATATATTTCCTTTCTGCTACACAGAATTAAAATGCACTACTCAATGTTATTAAAACAAAATGTCTGTTTTAATTAGATGGGTGAATTTCATAATTTTTGACGATTTTCATGTCCACCTGCATCATATTTTCAACTTTCAGTTGGTCTTTCAAAACAAAAAGCAAAAGATGCATCTTAATTTTTTTAAATAAACATGTTTTGTTATGCACCTAATTGCTGATAACTGTAAATAGGGTTTTATTTTAAATCGTAAAAATTCAAGCGGAAACTTTCTTCCAAAAATTTATATTATTTCTATGAATTACATACATATGTATTGTTATTCTTTTATGTAAAGCATACATTTTGAGTTTACATTGGTGGATTCCACTAAACTTATTACAAGTTTTGCACCACTGAAGAAAGTCAGTGACATAGAACAATCACCACAATATGTGATGGCCATATCATAGAATTGACCATTTCATGATCAGAGGTGCGATTGTCTAAGTCAATGGTATTCAAATTAATTGTCATATGGCTATTTGGCTAAGCGAATTAGCCCGTTCGACAATTTAAATTGTACATTTTTGGCTGTCAAATGATTACAATTATCTTGTTTTGTTGTTGACAACTAAAAAAATATACAATTTCAATTGTCTAATGGGCTTATTTGCTGAGCCGAATAGCCATATGACAATCAAATTTAGATACAATTGGCTTACAAAATTGTACCTCTGATTGGCAAAGTATGAAATAAAAAATTTACTATCTTCTAACAAAATGTCAAAAATAGGAGTGACGATAAGAGTGTTAGGTTACTTGTGATCATAAATTCGAGAGCTGAGCAGAACAAGGCGACCCCTTTAGTTTTATAAGATTTTATGATTTTGCTATTAAATGGTAAAATGATCAATTCTATGATAATTTTTGACTCTTGGGTAACATCCCAAATTTTATGTTAAGGCTGCATTCATCCTATTTAGCCTAGTAAAAGAGGACTCTGATTTATCATATAAGTTAGCTACTATACAATTTCTATGGGTAAATTTTTTATCTTTCTATCTTTTACTGAAGTTAGAGGCCAGAAATTAATAAGATGGAAGTAACGGCTCCATTTGCACAGTGAAATATGCTTTCCTAAACAGTCACCAGTACATTTACAGCCATTATGTATTTTATTTTATATACATTATATTTGTTCAGTATGTTTGATCTTCTATCTTGATTTTGATGTTTTTAAATGCAGAATAAATATGATTTTGCATGTAGCAACTTTCATTTAAATTTTCCTCAATAATAGCTATGCTCTAACCAACAGTTCTCGTTATTTAGCGTTACCTTACCACTAAAAAACCATCACTTGAACAATCAAAAATTAAGAAATTCACCCAGATATCATGAAGTGTATAACAAAAAATTAACAACCTTCCTAATTACCAAAATGTACGTAACATCGGATTGTCTTAGAGTAAATTGCGATCTTACAACAATCACTGCTGTTGGGATTACCATGAGCAATTTTCGATAGCATAAGTACGTCTCCAAATCATCGATTGAATTAATTAAGTAATGCGTAATTTCCGAACGCAAATCTTCATAATCAAGACCCAACCGTACCCTGCTGATCCACCTGGTAATCCCAACAAGAGATACCTACAACGTTATAACTGCCTATATTTACATAATTAGCCTAAATAAGACAAAATTAGGTACAAACCCAAGTCAAGTTGCCGATGTATAGTTGAAAGCGGCGTCCGCCATGATGGCCGTGGTGATGATGGTTGTGATACGAGTTGTTGCCGTTAGTTTCCTCCGGGGGATGCTGATGCTGCGGAGGCCCTGACGTCGGCGGTCCATCTCCATCCTCCTGCTTCACTGAAGGCGCAGCAATCACATCGTCGTATAGATCCACGTTCTCACCGCCAAAGTCATCCTAGAATGGACGCCAACTTACAAACTCAAATAAATGTATCAAAAAGAACAGTACACTTATGAAAATAGTATCAAAATTTAAAGCACATTGTATTTATAAATTTAATATAGTGAAATCTTACTTGGCGATTAAAATCTGACTCAATATCATCGGCGTACAAATCAATGTCGACGCCTCCGTCCGCCATTTTGCGAATTCATGAATTATTTTTTTTCTGCGTCTGGCTGGCTGGCTTGATAGGGATGGCTCGCTGACTTTGGATTGAATTAAGTGGCTTGGTTTTGTTGTTTTTTTTAGTCTCCTTTTTTTGGATAAGGATATCGACTTTTATGTTATTCGAGTATTAAAAATAAAAAAGCGATTATTTGAACGCGAATATTTTAAAAATTAGTGAACTATTAATTGATTTTCTTTTAATATCCACAAAAATCTCTTTTTTCCTTTTAAGGGGGTAACTTTTTACCTCGGTACAAGATGCACATCATAATATTGTTTTCCTTACTGTTGAATAAAAAGTATGCAATAAGTGTATGTTATAGCAACTTGCGGAAATAGTTTATTCATAATAAAGTCTTCACAAAAAAACGCACTTTAATGTATTACATTTTGTTTGCATTACATTAAAAAACTTAAAAGCGTGTTCACAGTTGTAATGTAATGCAGCTAAAATGTAATGCATAAAATTCAATAATTTTCATGTGATCACCTTACTTTTAACAAGCAGTTTGCGCGAATTGCTACAAAACGTATTTCTTTCATACTTTTTAATCAAAAGTAAGGAAAACAACATTATGATGTGCATTTTGCACCCAGATTCTCCGTTACCACCTTAATAGATACTTTTGCTGTTTTTATTTTTGTTCAGTACTTTAAAATGAAAAAACACAGAACCCTTTGAGAGTTACTTTGTTGTACGTCTGTCTCTCTGGCTGTCACCACCCTTTTGCTCGGGTAGTGAGAAATACATACATCAGCGAGAGTCAGGTCATACATACCTACGGTAAAATGCATAACCAAATTTTTGATTCATTTATCATATTGTTTTACGATGAAAATTGACGAGCTTGAATCACGTGCGGTACAAAACGGCAGGTTTAACGCGGAGCGAGGTCAACATCCCGCAGTGACGTCACAAACAGCGAGTCGAGTTTGAACTATAGGCGGCAAATTGCTTGAGCGCGCGAAGTAAACGGTTATTAAAAATGTCTACAACTAAGCAACAACCGTATAAATACTATATGGTCCATCCATCCATCAGCCTGTTTCGTCCACTGCTAGACATAGGCCTTTCCAGGATTTCGCCACTCTTGGTGGTCCTCCTGGAAGAAATGCCCATACTCACACACGCTGGGCAGGCTATGTGGTGCCAAAATGTAAATCCACAACCATTTCTACAACAAATAAAACTTTTATAAGTGTTCTTAAGGGAAAAAAACCTCCGAAATAAATAGCTGAAAGTGATAAGAAGGGACGAGTTGTCTCCGAAAATATCAGCTTACTGTTGTGTGTGAGGATCGTTTTGACGTGCCTAAGTGTTTATTTAATTCAAATCTATACTTACTACTCATGTCATCTAATTTGCCCGTAAAATGCGTAAAACACATCCATGACAACTAGGTATTTGAGTTCGTACGATACATGCTCATAAGGAGTTAAGGTAGTCATTTTGCCAAAAAAAATTTGAATTTTAATGTAATTCCCTTTCTTGAAATTAAAATGTACCTTTAATCTGGTTAAAAAAGATGAAGAATATTTGGACACAACACAAAATGTGTTTATAATATGAACAAGGAATTAAACAACAATTACCAATATTATCTATTTCGTATAAGGTACCTATACCATATGAGTAAGTAGGTTTATAAAACGTTTGCCTACCTCTCTGCTTTAAAACTCCTGATTTCGGCACTGAAGAATCTTGTGTTGGTAGAAAAATATTCTGTCATCGTTATGCCATCTAATTCTGGGAAGATTGTCGGATTAGCCCTTACTAAAGCCCGCTTCGGTCATTTTAATTAAGTTTAAAAGTGTATAGCTACTATGTATTCACTTCTTAAAAGTTTTAAAGTAAAAACACTATGATAAACCAGAAAAACAACGCCAAATCCGTACAACACAACTGCACAAGTTAGCAGATTCAACGATAGTGACGTCACATTGGCTGAGTGACCTTGAGTGCATCTCACCGGCCATTTTTCGATACATGCATTTTATTACAATGTTTTAATGTAAATATCTCTCAAAGTGATGGGTAATTTTGGATGCTTTAAAAGATTTATTTCATAAAAAAATACGGTGAAGGCAATGGGTTTACTTACAAACAAAAATAATTCGCCTTAACTCCCATACTAGCGCTGTTCACTGATAATATCCTTATTGATAGGTACTTGCTTAATTAGTTTTTTAACATATCCCATACAATTTCCATGACTTGAACCTAAAACATTTATCAAAATCAAACACATAAAAAGTTACAAGCGTCTAAAGTCCTGGATTTTACACGTATTTTCATTAATGTTTATGTACCGTTATATCCTAGAAGCGATACAACAAATCAAATAATTTTAGGTTCACAGCATAGTATATTTTATACCTTTCAAAAATATTTTTGTTTTATTTCGATTTTTGGGATATTTCTCCTGAAATCATAGGAAGACCCAAAACCATTCTCGAGTTTTCACAAGACATGAATTTTGTCTCGCGTTAGCTTAGTGTTCGGTTAGTTCCGTAGGAGCTCGGGAAATGAACGTTCGGGCCAACCAATAAATAATAGTGAGTCAGTGCTCTATAATCCAAAGTTGAATGTAGAATGAAATAGCAAGCATAGGGACCCCGTGCGTGACTGACTTCAAGCCGCCGGCTACAGGCCTCATAATAGATCGAAGTAAGACTAAACATCTAAGCTTGATTGATATATTGCAGCGTCATTAGCCGTTTGAAAAAGGACGTTTGAAAATAATGGAAAATTTTCATCAGAAATTTCATATAGGTGCCTACGAGTAGCCAAGGGTGAACATTTTAATAAGGAAAGCCGGACACAGAAAAATCGCCTTACTCAGAAAAGCAACCAAAGAAAACGTATATATATATTTTTTTTGCAACCCCTGTCAGCCAGGTGTATTTGTTGTATTGAGATTTATGGAAATGTTTGACAAAGCGAAGAAAACGGAATAAAGATATGTAGTATGGATGCCATTTTCTAAGCCTTGTGATTCCGGCGTCATCGGGCAGAAAGGCTTTTCCCAGAAGCGGGCAATGTAGTAAGTTTAGGAATAAAGTTGAAAAAGCTGTTAATCCTACATTCTCTACCAAGTAACCTGTGGTGATATCGTTTTTGCTCTCGATTTTTGTGGTAATTATAGCCAAAATCATTAAAACTTAAACTCTAACAACAATTATTATTACGTATTTATTTTTGTTTCATCAATTAAAAAACGATTTTTAAACAATCGATTATTATTTTTTATAAAATCGATTGTCAAATACAAAAATCGATTATGCAAAGATCGATTTTTTAAGCATCATCTCAATCTCTAGTTGAATCGGAATAGAACGGAAGTAGGCATACCAAGTTTGTAAAAATATGTAAGCACATTCCACATTCCTATTCCTGGTTGTGTTCCGTTTTGCGCAACTACTGTCTGCGTGTAAAGTGCGCGGCAGATAAGTCTGCGCGCGACTGGTTGGGCGTTACTAACATTTTACTACTTGACCTTTGGCATGATGATTGCCAAACTTGACCACTGAAAATTAATAGACATTCTACACACTAACTAGGTACACTTGACATAACAACAACTTGGTGGCCTGCGATATAAACAATAAAAAAATGCGTATCATTAGGTACAATAGAGCCGATTCTGAAGGCTTTAATTTTAGTGCTAGTGCTGTCAATACTAAATTTGCTTAATTGCAAAATAGTCCTTAAATGCTAGGAACAGAATCTAAATAACTTTAGAAAAATCTAAGTTTTGACAGCACTAAAACTATAATTAAAGCCTTCAGGATTGGCTTTAATAACATATTCGATACCTTAAATCTAATACATTTTTACAATGTTTAAGAGTCCTTGATTAGGAGAACTTTTCATTTCTAATATAGGTTTCTATAAGAAAATAAATGAAAAAAGAAAATCTGAGTTCTCATATAATCGCAAACGAATTTGAAATAGGTCAGTTTCTGAACATACTCGCAAGGGCGGGATTGAGGCAAAAAATCTTTTAAATTTTTAAAAAGGTTCATTGTAATCATTTGTCGCGTTTAACAACCTCGCATCGCTGCAGCGATGAACTCTGAAGCTGCTGCAAAGAGTTATAAACGACCATTTCGCATGACTTTGACAAGCATCGATGCAAGCATCGAGCAGCGCAAATAATTTCCGCTGATATCTGCAGCTTAAGCTATCTGTCATTTTGACGTATGGCCTTTTAACACAAATCTATCGCTGCAACCGTTGTACAACTCATCGCTGCAGCGATGCAAACCTGTTAAACACGACAATTGTGTCGCGGTGGACACCACCGACTATCGCGGTTAACAATCATCACAATCATCATCGTCATCGACTCAGCCGGAAGACGTCCACTGCTGAATAAAGGCCTCCCCATATAACTCGAACGAGAATAATCCTGGGTTGCTTTCATCTAGTGGCTCCCAGCGACCCTTACTAAATCGTCCGTCCCAAAGTTATTCTATTCTTTTCAAAAAGTCTTGCGCTTGAATTTATTAAGGGCCTAAGAAATAAAATAAGAGAGTCTTATTTAGAGTGAGCTTGTCCAGCTTGACTTGCTCTTAGAATAATATCGAAGCTTTAAATTTTCGTAACTGTCCTATAAAATTTCACTGTACCATAAATTTCAAAAATGTATATTTCAGAGATTATGCGGAGTTAGAGCCTGTTTTTTTCGTGGCTGCAGTCTTTATTTGTAGCTAGGGTTTAAAACTAGTTGCAGACTCTAATACAATTTAATGAAGCCAAAAAAAAAACTAAATTCACTAAATGGCTATTTCTCGGAACCTGTAAGTCTTAGCGCAGCCAAAAAGGACTCATAATATACTTATAAGTAAGACAATTCAAATCACGATCCAACAAATAAATTACCTGCAATTGTTTGGCCACGAAAATTTTTCATTTTTTTTTTCTAACTATCTATGGGACTTGAAACTTTGATTGAGATTTTCTTAGAAAAAATTCTAGTGAAATTCGTGGGAGTTTTACTCTCGCATTTGGAATGAACATTTTTATTTGATTCAGTTGCAAATTGCAATTTTACTTGACAAATCATTTTAAATATTATTTCTACAGCATTAAATTCTAAAATCGCATGTAAAAAGGCCAGTTTCTCTTAGCACGGATCCGCATCTGCACGGAAACACGGATCCATGCTTACACCCTCAGACTAAGGAACCTTACACCACGCTTACACATTTTAATTAATTATTATAGCTAGCAACACTACTACACAGAAATACCAACATAATTTAAATACTTCCTGTTGTCAAATAAGTATCCACAATTAGCCAATAGATGACTCTGTCTGTATTTTATCAATCACAACCCAACCCCATTTTGATTTTGAAGTATTTTTAATAACTTTTTTTTGTAATTAATTTTATTATGTAATTAAGGACGACATGTACCTTTTTTACATTAATTTAATATTACAGAAATGCACAGTTTGACCGTTCTCGTTTGTCATCAAAAGCCACCTGTTGATGAAATTTAAAACTATTTGTGAAAGTACCTACTCGCTTCTCACTTACTTAACTCATAGTGCTGCCCTCTTTTATAGTTGTACAAAAACTGAAATGACTGACATGCGCGGGCTGGGAGGGAGGGGGCATCTAGCCAGCCACCCTCGCCATTTTCCGTCAAGCTAGCTAGCTTCTGTCAGTCGCTGTGTTTGTGTTCAGTGTTGTGATAAATTCTTCGTGTCGATGAATCTCAATGGGAAATCTTGCTGAAAAACGACACCAAACGATGGGTCGATTATTGTGTTTGTGGCTCTAATGCACCGTTTTATCTGTGATGATGGCTAAGTGATTGGAAAAGTGAAGTGTTTTGTGTCTTATGTCGGGCAGTTACAGCTGTGAGTGTGATCCTTTCTCTGGATAACTCGTCCTCAAGACGACGTCGGGTCATCGCACACGAAGGTGACACACCATGTCGGCCAAAAACATCCCAGGAGATAAGGTTGGTACTCCTATGTACTGACCTGGTTACATTACCCCATATCGGGGCGTAAAGGTCATATTTTTGTTTCTAAATCCACACCTTTCTCTTGGGAGGCAGTCTGTGGCAATGGCAAGTGAAACCACAATGTAGTTGTTTACAGCATTTTCTGCAAGTTATCTAAATAGTTTTTTGTTTATGCAGCTGGAACTTGTCTCATTGTTTATCATTATTGTACCTACTTATTCTTAAAAGTTCATGTAGATACACAAACAATGAACATCAGTAAAAACTAATCTTAGGAACCAGGTTTAATCTGAGCTATAATATATCCTATAAAGTACTGGATGTTTTCTATAGCATGAGAATGTAATAGATGTGAACATAATACCTACCTCACTATTAAGTATGGTTCTTTTCAACACTAAAAACCTTTTTTCAATTGGGTTTAGTTTACCGAAGTTATTCCCGTGTCTCACATTCCCATGAAGCATTGTCAATGGTGTTGATTCAGTATATAACGATTTCACTGATTTGACAGGATGAAGCGGCCAGTCCTTGCTTTTGAATACAAGAAGAGACAGAATGCTTAAATTAAGTTTTGTCCTGTCAAATAAGTTACGTTGTGTTACACCAAATCAACACCATTGCCAGTCTGCAAAACAAGATTCAACAACAGTTTCTTAAGTTGCAGAGTATTATGATTATGAGTAACTAATGAATTCACACCATAATAAAAAAACAAAAAAAATCAAAAGGTTTATTCATTAACAGAAAGTTTAACTTAAAACTAGTGCTTGGGATCACCTTTTAAGCAAAACTTTGCCTGTGCCAGATGACCCCGCTCTTTCATAGCTTCACTTCAGGCACTGTGAAGTTTGATCAACATTAACAAGTATTCTAATAAAATTTTATGAGTAACTAATGAATTCACACCATAATAAAAAAACAAAAAAAATCAAAAGGTTTATTCATTAACAGAAAGTTAAACTTAAAACTAGTGCTTGGGATCACCTTTTAAGCAAAACTTTGCCTGTGCCAGATGACCCCGCTCTTTCATAGCTTCACTTCAGGCACTGTGAAGTTTGATCAACATTAACAAGTATTCTAATAAAATTTCTAGGTTAATGTAATTTGAACTTAACAAAAGTATTTTATAGGTATATTTTGTTCGTAAAACGTAGAATATATATTGGGGGGTAGGTTAATAGATACATAGACAAAGTGTTTATTATAAATGTTTTAGTTAATTTATATCTCACATATTGTAGAAAAATATATTACAATATCATTACACCTCAGTATTAGATACACAAATATTATTATTATCTATATCATTATGTAAACATCTTATATAGTTTTTATATTTTATAATAAACTATAGGTTCACCTCCAACAGTTTACTCATTGCCAAAGTTTAGTAAGTAGGAAATAATTAGTAGGTACCTAGGTAGTTATTAAGCCCACCTATGTAGAACAATTATATTTTGTACATGAGTAATGCTGGTGTCCATACGTTTATCAATAGGATTAATAACAGCAATAGTTTGCTTTGCAGTCAGGGTGTATTGTTTGGAACTAATGCATGTGAAATAAAAATACCCAAAATAAAATTAAGAAAACTTTATTTTTAAGATGCTGTTACTTTTGATAGGTACATTGTCTAATGGTATTAAGCCATAGATATTAAAGTTAAAACTAGCCTTTCGCCTGCGTTTATTCAGTCACTGCCCCGTTTTCGACTTGGCCAATATTTCTTGATCCCCTTTATAGCCTATTTATTCATTAGGGTAAATATCATAATAATAAAGAAAACCGCCTGCAAATCCATTGAGTGGTTCTTGAGATAAAACAGAACATACAGACACACAAAAAACTTTAAAATAGTGTTTTTGCCACCCTCAGTACAGTACTAGTTTCATTTAAAATATCGCAATAATATTCAATATAGGGACACTTTTTCCTAATTTATTATTAATAGTGTTGATATATTTCTAACTACTCACCAAAAGTTAAATCTGACTGTCATACTCAATAAGGCGCATTCTATCAGATAAGGCCTATGATTGATTTAAGAAAAGTATAGTGAAATATTACATATCTAATAAATTAAATATAATTTTTCCGGTTCCGCTTCTCGTACACTAAAGACGTGTTGTCAGTCGCTCCCTCAAATAAAAACGAATCGTGTGTCTAATCCCAGTTTACAGTGTTCAAACATACTTATTCCTATACTGCTGGTGCCGGCGAGTGCTACTGACTATAAATTGATACTAAATAATAAGTTTTAAGTGCAGTGCAGTTAGAAACGCGAAACCTTTTTAGGTTATCTTATCTGTCAAACGCTCAAGTACGGACCAAAGACAAGAAGAACCGAACAGGGCTACCAACTACTCAACATATTGAATGACTGGCTGCGTTCACGCACGCGATTGTGTACCTTTTTGTGTTCCTTTTTGCGCATCTGACCTGCATCGAAATCGACATTAATTACGTTTTCGAAATAAATTGCGTTCAGAAATATTTGTAAGATGACTTCCGAACTAAGTAAAGAAATGTCATTACTTTTCGAAAAAGTAAAAGAAGAGCTTCAGAAGCAAACGAATGAAATTACTGAAAGTATAACCACAAGAGTTCTCAGTAAAATGGACGAAAAAATGCAACCTTTGATAGAAGAAAATGAAAAACTAAAAGTCGAAATAACGCAACTAAACAAAAAAATCG
The DNA here is from genome assembly GCA_910592155.1 of Ypsolopha scabrella. Taxonomy (NCBI): domain Eukaryota; kingdom Metazoa; phylum Arthropoda; class Insecta; order Lepidoptera; family Ypsolophidae; genus Ypsolopha; species Ypsolopha scabrella. Next base: position 9,797,165 of record OU342972.1, on the reverse strand, counting down.
AAAACTTGGATTTGAATGCCAGGAAAAACAACATTTTACTACACGGAATTTCTGAATCGTCCGACGAGAAAGAAGATAACTTGATAAGTCTTGTTTCACAAACTATTAACGATTTAGGTGTCACCTTAGAAAATGGCGAAATAAACAGAATTCAACGTCTAGGCAAAAAGGAAAACAACTCGAAAATCAGACCTATACTTCTCTCAACAACAACACTCCAAAAGAAGATACAAATATTGAGAAACAAAAAGAAAATGAAACCAAACACATACATAACTCATGACATCCCAAAAAAATTCTTACAAGAACGCAGAGATAAATCAAATCAACAGCGAGAAAGTGTAAAAAGAAAAGGACCTGACTCTGAAACACCAAGCCCAAACAAACCAGACCAAAATGAAAATACCAAACAGGACCCCAAAATTAAAAGAATGGATGCATTTCAAGTCATGCGTGAAAGATCCTACTCCTTATCAGACAAAAACACATGGAGAAACTAAAGAACAACTAACAACCAAAACCGGATTCATACAACAAACAAAGCTACAAATACAACAACGAAAAATAACTCTCCCACCACGGCTGGTCTCCGCGGGAGAAATAGACCACCACCCTCTAACAGAAAACAATAAATTATTAAATATTGCAACACTCAATACAAGATCACTAAGGACATCTGAAGCCTTATTAGAACTAGAAGAATCACTAAAGAACATAAATTGGGATATTTTAGGAATAAGTGAAATGCGAAGAGCAGGGGAAACAATTGAGGAACATCCAGACTATGTACTATTCAATAAAGGTGAAACTGGAGGACAAAAAGGAGTTGGTTTCTTAATAAAAAGGCATTTGAAAAGCTATATAGAAGATATCATCGGAGTTTCAGACAGAATTGCAATCCTAAACATCAAACTACCCAGCTATAGAAAAACATGGACGATAATACAAGTTTATGCACCAACTGAACAAGCTGAAGAACTGGAAACTAAATCTTTCTACAAACATCTATCCCAAATAATAAGAAAATACTCAAACAACCTGATTATCCTTATGGGTGATTTCAACGCCCAGGTTGGAAATAAAAAACAAAGATGAATCTCCACTGGGAAACTTTGGTTATGGTAAACGAAGTGTCAATGGACAACGACTAGTGGATTTCTTATTAGAGCACAATCTGACTCTCCTGAACAGTATCTTCAAGAAAAACAAAACAAATAAGTGGACTTGGATTTCCCCAGATGGAAAATATAAAAACGAAATAGATTACATTATAAGCAACTTTCCAAGATCATTTACAAACACATCAGTGATATCAAAATCAAAACTAAATTTTAACACTAACCATCGTATGGTCAGAGCATCACTTAAAATAGAACCACCCAAAAAGCCCAGAAAACACATAAAACCTTCAAACGCAAACGATGTAAATGAAGAAAATTATAAGGACACCGCTCAGTCTTTGGTGGCAATAACTACGGAGCTATCAGACAACAGCAAAATTGATGTCAAAATTACCTACGCTAAATTAGAAAATCAGCTAGCATGCCACAAAGTCAGGAAAACTGAAAAGCAAAAATATCAATTAAGCGACTCGACACTCCAACTTATAGAAGAAAGAAAACGCATATTAACTAGCCACCTCAAAAAAGAAAACACCAAACTGATAACAGAGTTAAGCAAAAACATCAAAGAAAGCATTAGAAAAGATCGTAAAACTAAAAGACTAAAAACTCTAGAAAAGCACATATTGACAACAGGAGGAACAAGAAAGGCTCTGAAAGAGATACGTGAATACAACAAAGATTGGATACCAAACCTTAAAAACAAACAAGACACTATCACAAACAGAAAAGACATGAACACACTAGCAACTAAATTCTACCAAAACCTTTATTCAAACCATATTTACAAACACCCAGAACATGTAAACAGAAGTACTAAAGTAACTAAAACCAACCAAGAACCTGAAATCTTACCGAGTGAAGTAGAGAAAGCCATACTCAGCCAAAAGATGGAAAAAGCACCAGGCCCAGACAAAATCTCAAATGAGATACTAAGAGGAACTTTGAGCGAACTTGTCCCTATACTCACAAAAATTTTCAATGAAGTTTTAATATCTCAACACATACCAGAACAATGGGAAACATCCCACATTACTCTTATACATAAGAAAGGCGCAAAAGATGACATAGGAAACTACAGACCAATAAGCTTGATGTCAAATATTTATAAAGTATTCTCCAAAATCATCTTAGAACGAATTAGCACCACATTAGATGAAAACCAACCAATGGAACAAGCTGGCTTCAGAAAGAATTATGCTACAATAGATCACATACACACCGTGAAGCAAGTTATTGAGAAATACAATGAATATAACAAGACTCTATACATGGCTTTCATTGACTACACCAAAGCCTTCGACAGTATCAGCCATGAGGCTATATGGGAAAGTCTAGAAAAACAGGGTATACACACAACATACATTAAAACAATCAAAACCATATACTGTAACAGCAAAGCAAAAATACAACTTGAAACATTAGGTAATGCCTTTGAAATAAAAAGAGGAGTCCGTCAGGGAGATCCTCTGTCTCCCAAATTATTCTCTGCAGTGCTTGAAAACATTTTCCGAAAACTTGATTGGGATCAATTTGGTCTTAACATAAATGGAAGAAAACTTAACCACCTCAGGTTTGCAGATGATATTGTCTTATTTGAAGAAAACCCAGAAAATTTACGGAAAATGATACAAGATCTAAACAAAGAAAGCGAAAAAATAGGACTGACAATGAATATAGACAAAACAAAACTACTGACAAACTCTGTAAACATGGAAATTAAGATCAACAACAAGTCACTTGAGTGTGTAGACGAGTACACTTACCTAGGCCAGCTCATTTCTCATAAAGACCAAACAACTAAGGAAATAAATAGACGAATAGCCAATGGATGGAAAAGGTACTGGTCATTGAAAGAAGTTATGAAGTCTACACATCTAAGTATTGGGGTAAAACGGAAAGTGTTCAATACATGTATACTTCCTTGCATCACATATGGTTGCGAAACGTGGTCACTCACCAAACACCACAGAGAAATGCTCGAACATTGCCAAAGAGCCATGGAAAGAAGTCTGATAGGTATCAAAAAACAGGATAGAGTACGAAGTATACATATAAGAGAAAAAACTAAAGTTGTTGACGTGCTCTCCAAAATAGACCAACAGAAATGGAGATGGACAGGTCACATGATAAGATGTACCCAAGATAAATGGAACAAAATTGTCACAGATTGGTACCCTAGAGATGGCAAACGGAGCAAAGGAAGGCAACAAAAAAGATGGGAAGACGAGTTAAAATTGACAGCCGGTCCTAATTGGAGAAGAGTTGCTCGAGACAGGAAACAATGGAAGATGTTAGAGGAGGCCTTTGCCAAGAGGCACACTGAACTAAGGGATATCCTATAAATACAGAAATAAACTCAAAAACCACAACTCTTAGTTCAGAATAAAGGGCTTATTGATTGATTGATTGATTGATGTTCTGTTTTAACTCGAGGGCCACCCAACAGATTTGGATGCGGTTTTCATTATTATCGTAGTGACCCTGCACCCGAAGCGTGCTCTTATCTATCTTATCGAGTTGTACATCTCGCGGCAACACTTGGCCTTAAGTGCGTTGAAAAGCGCGATAAACGAAGTCGCACGTTACCATGCTACGGGCGCTGGTCAGTATAAAGGTTCTAAGGGATGTTGATAATGTAACCGCTAAGCCGAAAATTGACAATAATTGAAAGACACTTCCATGCGAGTGAGTAACAAAATTCAAAAAGTTTATTTGTAAAATAGATACATGACAGTATACTTTCTACAGGTCAAAAATTAATCTTTATAAACCAATAGAATATTATTATAAAAATAATAATAATATAATACGGGAAATAAAAAAAAAATAAACTTAGGCTGGGATACTAAAATGTAATAAAATTATAGACCTGCATAAAATAAAAAAATATAGGTATACATACATAATCGAATGAACAAATAAGTTGATAAATAAACTAAATAAAACAATAATAAATATAATGCGGAACCATCCGCCCCTTAGATTAGTCTTGCTAAGAAAAAGGGCAAGAAACTTAACAAGAAATGTCTTTTTTTCATTCATGTTATAACCGTAACTATTTTAGAGAAAATAGGCAGGGACGTACAGTCGACAAATCTCCCGCCTGATCACCTTACGGGCCAGTTTGTGTGCAGTGGCCTTGCTATTTTTTGCCCATCAATTGTCATTCACGCTCAAAGATAAAGTTTTTCTATAATTGTTCATGTTTATTCCTAAAAGTTTGCAGCTTAAGTAACTGATGGACCTAGAACGTCTAAACAAAAGCGTTTTCGTCCCTTATTGGTTTAAACAAAATAAAAGCGGGGCTAGCTAAGATCGATACAGTACTCCCAAAGATATAATGCGCATACAAATCTTCGCCACTGTTCGGCAAACTTCGTATTTCTTTACACATTGTATAGAATCAATGACAGATTTTGCACGTCGAGTCGCTCGGCTATAGATTTCTATGCGCATTCTAACTTTGGGCGTACTGTACAACATAGTCAAAACGAAGGGATATTTCAACGTGTACAGTCGACTTCAAACGCCCGTCTTTCCGTGTGAACGGTCCAATGAGCAGCCTGATCCACGCGGCCCTGCCTGCCTCACAAGCAGCTAGCATGTCTAGTATAGTTCCTATGCAGAATTATGCACCGGTGAACCGAAAACGACTGCGTTCTCGGATGACCGGTTCTGCTCTGTATGCGAAACTTTCTAAACTATAAATGTATATTCTGTATTGACGAGGATGGCAGGCTTCTTAATATCTCCATATTAAGTGTCCACAATTTAGGAGAGAAGGGGATTCTTTCTTCCAAACAAAATGGAAAGTACATTTATGATTATGATGATAAGAGGCGTTATTTAGAAGAACAAAGAGAATATGCATGTCGTTTAAATAAGTTATATATTGCGTTTTTTGTATTCTATTCACTTAGTAGAATTTAATGGTGACCATGGGAAACTACATTTCATCTAAAAATATTTAGTTCAAAATTAATAAATGTAAAATAAAACCCTCAAATATTTTGTAATAGGTTGTTTTAATCAAAAATAATGAAAAAACCGGCCACTCGCCATACACCGCAAGCAAGAGCAGTATCATGTGACGTCACTTGATGCGCGCTAAAATGGCAGCCGATTGAATTGTAAAAGATTATTATGAAACTTATTTAGATTTTATAACTTTGAAATATGGATAATATAGTTGTAAATTCTTATTCATAGCCCTAATTTGATCATATATTAACGACTTGTCATTAAAAAATGTACATGCATATCCTTTAATTTTTCATAAAATTAACAAAAACAGTTTCTGCTCATACGAGCTAAAAAAAATATTCTTTACAACATTCAGTACGTCTGAACGTATGATGATTTTATTTCTCCTGTGAAGTTGCTATTAAGGACATTGTTTTTTTGTTGTTGTGAATAATGACTTATTAATTTTAATATATACCATTAGATAGTATTAAAAAAAATGTTTCCAATCGGGATATAATTAAGTACTTCCACAAATTTTATGCAATTTATTCAGAATTAAATGCAGCAGGTTAATAAAAATCACGACACAATCACTTAAAACCGAAAAAAATAGTTAAGCGCAATAAAAACCTAAACCACACTCGCGTTTGTAATCCTAGATTCTAGTTTAATCGATCTATCCTTTTTCTTTTTTTTTTTTGTAGATATATATCATCATAAAATTTGTCGATTTGAAACCGAAAGTCACTATCAAATAGTTAGACCCATAAGGGCGAGTTTCTGGGTTAAGAAAATCTCGCTAAGCAATACTTGGGCGACGAATCAGCCAATCACAACTGCATTTCATAGTTAAGCATCGCTTAATTTGAAATTCTCAATTGTTAAATCGACTGTAAGTCTTATTGTTTTCAAGGACTTTCGTGATTACGAAGGAGACTTCAAAATCCGTTTTTTTCTCCCGGCGCTTTTGCAGACAAGACATCTCGTTTTCTGAACTACCTACATATATGTAATGTTTTGGTTAAGGACTGCCATCATGCATAAACCTCCATACAAGCGCAAATACAAAAACGTGAGGCGTCTATCGAATGTTTTTTATAATATTTTAGTCCAAGTCCATCATCTATATGCCAAATTAGAACTAAAAATCGGAAAATTTTAATCATTACTTAACAACAAACCCCTTAAAAACGTAAATTTAACGGTTAATTTACCAAAAGTGTAGCCGAGTGTGTTTTTATGATTTTACCGAGTGTGTTTTTATAATTTTAGATAAAATCATAAATTTTACACTAATTTCGCATCGAAAATGTAATCTAGCTGGAACTTTTAAACATAATATGTTTGAAAAATTACGTAGATGTAGCAAAATTTTGTTTCTGAATTTTTAATTTTTGCATCTATCGAAATGAAATAGTATTACATTTGGTTACGCCTACAACTGAGTTGCTGCGCTCATGATGGATAAGGGCTTGCCTTCGGTATTTCAACGGTTTCGTTTTAATGTGCAGAGTCAACTACCCTCATCTTTTTTAGAAATCTATTAGTAATCAATTTCCGCTAATTGCTTTAAAACGCAATTTTTGCATACTTTTTATTCAAAAGTAAGGGAAACAATATTATTATGTGCATTTTGCACCGGGATTCGGTTTTACCACCTTAAGAGTCGATTGTCGAATTGTAATTAATGACACAAATATGAATTTGACATGTCTACTAGTTCTGTGTAATTAGCACGCGCCAGAGATACAGCGTGTCTCTCTATAAAAAAATCTATCCGTTAAATTAAATCTTTTAAAACTCTCAAAGGCTCTGAAAATTTGCAATCTCAGAGTTGAAAAAGCGCCATCGCAACGGTCGGCGCGCCGCTTCTTTTGACTATACTTTCTCTTTCGGGCTCTTACTTAACAAAAACCAAAGGGATTTTAGACTTGCATAATGTCCCTCCCTCCGTTTTAAGTACAGCCAGGAACACAGATCCGTCCGGTCTATAATGCCTGAATGCAGTTTCAGGTGTGACTAAGAATCTTGCCATTGCAATCTTAACCCGATGCACTAGGATGCATTTCACTCAAAATGCACTTGAATTTTTTCACTACAAACGGTGGTTGCGAGCCTCCGGGCTTGCTCCTGGATAAGTTCTAGACATAAATCTCTGCAAAAGACTTGCAGGTGTTGCACAAAAGTAAGAAAATCACAGTTGCATAGCCCATGAAGCCCACGGCGCAAAACTTAGACTTCTAGTAACGTAACGTCGATCCTAGGCTAGCTAGGCTTTCTTAATCTAGAAACGTTCGTGACGAATGTAGAGATCATGTCACGTTTTTTTTTGTATGTGTATATGTGTGTGTGTGTGTGTGTGTGTGTGTGTGTGTGTCTAGTTAGTGTACGAACATTTTATGAACATTTTATTTATTTACATTATAAAGCTGTGTGTCATCCGTCACCGTCTTGCCCGCCGGACTCTCAGACGGCGAAAGCAGCAGCAAATATGTTAGCGAAAAGCGTTTTCATACTTTAGTTTTGTTTTGTGGCCGTAGCAACGAAATTAACCCAAATACTTTATCTTGGGTTTTTCATAATAACTCCACGGGTGTGTTAGCACCTCATTTATCGATTCACAAAGTGCTTTTCCTCGTTATAAACGACCCGTCGTCAAATGAAACGATCGATAAAAGTCGCCTGAATATATGTGGCAAATACATGCAATGTCGTAACGGGGAATTCCAGTGAATTTCAGCCAAGGTTGCGGCAAGTACCTTGGGCGTGGAATCACATAAACAAAAATTATGTGCGGCGCGCCCGAAGTGTCGCTACGCTAAGTGTCTTAATAGGAAACCCCAGTAAATTTCAGCGGAATGTGGGCGTGTAATGATATAATTAGAAATTATGACTGCGACACTGCGGCGCCCGTAGGCGAGTTTACGGGCGCCTCGCAGGCGAGCACCCGCTGTGTAACGTTCGACTGCACTTTCGTATGTTGCGACGTATTCGCTGATGGGCTCCAAGCCGCTGTCGATAAGCCTGAGTAAAATACATGATTTTTTCTTCAAAGATAGCACAGTCGCCGCACCTGATTCCATTGTGTGACCGGGAGCTCCATGCAGCGTTGGAGAGTCACCTGCACCGCGGTTTTATCGGTAGCTCGATGGTGCGACGACTCCGACACGAAGTCTTTTAAGATTATATGTAACGTAACGTCGTTCGTAAGCTCACCTGCTCGTAGACCTTTGCTACAGACATTCCTTAATCTTGAAACGTTCGTGACGAATGTAGAGATCATACCACGTTTGTATGTGTATATGTGTGTGTATGTATATAGTTATCGTACACGTACACGTATGTTGCATAGGTAAGATAGTATGACGTGAACATGTCTTTACTACGTTTACTACGACCGTCGTCATGTAGCAGTCAGCATGTCAGCAATGATAGTATAACGTTAGGGTGCCGGAGCAGCAAGCGCAAGTACGAACGTCTGATATATGCACTCTGTATCAATGCGCCGCAACGCTCGAGACACATCGATGGTGTAATGTTGCATAAACATTATTTACATTATGAAAGCTGTGTGTTATCCGTCACCGTTCTGCTCGGACCCTCGGACGGCGAGATGTTTCGCTATGTTAGCGAAAAGCGTTGTCAAACTTTACTTTTGTGTAGCAACCAAATAATCCCAAATACCTTATCTTCGGTTTTATAAAAACTAGCACGGGTTCGTTGCTACGTCATTTCGTGATTCCCGAAGTATTTTTCCTTGTTAGCCAAACGATTAAACCCATAGGTATAGGTCAAATAATTATTTGACTTATCGACCCGTTGTAATGAGGATAACGATCACTAAAAGGTATGTCGCTAGGCATGACCATGTGTGGCAAGGCCGAATGATGTCATTGGGAATTCACCTGAATTTCAGCCAAGGTTGCGTCTATCGTGTAGTTAATTAAACATTCTCGCCGCGCCCCGTTGCTATATGCGCACCTTTGAAAACAAAATCACGGCAGGACTTTTGTATGTTGCGACGTGTTCGCTGATGGGCGCCAAGCCGCTGTCGATAAGCCTGAGTAAAATACATGGTTTTTTCTTCAAAGATAGCACAGTCGCTGCACCTCATTCCATTGTGTGACCGCGAGCTCCATGCAGCGTTGGAGAGTCACGTGCACCGCGGTTTTATCGGTAGCTCGATGGTGCGACGACTCCGACACGAAGTCTTTTAAGATTATGTATAGAACTTGAAGAAAATAATGTTTAGAGCTCAGAAAAGCGAGCGTATCGAATAAACGCTACGGGCAGCTCGACCGAAGATTCCTTCGAGCATATCGACCATACTAAATCCGAACACTATATAAATCCGCCGCGTAAACGCCTCATAGCGTCGTCAGCAGTAACAATTCTCACGTGTTATCTCTGGGGAAATGAATCAAAAATAAAACGCGATTTTGATCAATTTGGATTTAATAATTACAAGACTCCAGATAACGTTTACTATTCCAAAATGTTCGTTGCGTTATTTTGAGATTACGTCAAGAGTGAATAACAAACTATTGCTGCTAGGCTACATGCACATGTAATGTGCATCGGACCGATGTGCAGATATAGACGTCACGCTGCAACTTGTGCAACAGATACTGCACTCTAATAGGTCGAGCATAACGGCTTGGGAGTTAGCACCATTGCATGATAGAACTGTGTCTCCTGAGTTCAAAAATACCACTCCCCGCTCCCCCCGACCCTTAACTTTGGAGTTATAGGCCGTACGGACTTGTGTCATTGGGTGTACTTATTTACATTTCGTTTATAGGTGCTATCAGCAAAACTTTTCATGATAGTACAATAATCCCTCATTCAAAAATACTGAATACGCAAGTACGGACGCCAGTATAACATTGTTTATTATAATATTTATTATAATAATGATCATAGCCGTTAATAGTACATTACCGCTAAGACGAGTAAGTTAAAAGTCCGAGCCCGTAGAGTGAGGACTTCTATATACGAGGCCAGGATTGCTATTTAATGGTCGAAGCAAGTTTAGTGCTTTTCTCAAAAATAAAATGAGACATTTCATTATTTGGTTATTTGATATTATTCCTCAAAATGTAATTAAATAAGTATTTTAGTAAAGCCCTTGAGAATGCTGAATAGCGAAACCGGTTGGGTATAATATATAATACAACTATATTGTGGACTAGCTTTTGCCCGCGACTTCGTTCGCGTGGGTTTCGGATATAAATTCAAATCAGACTTCCCATAGATTTATATAATAGCCTTTACCGTTTGCGTCTATTCAATCTTTGCCCCGTTTTTGGCTTGGGCGTTATTTTATGAACACCCCTTGTAGTCTATGTATTGACCAGGGTAACCACGATGATAATAAAGAAAACCGCATGCAAACCCGTGGAGTGGTTCTCGAGTTATAAAATCGTTTATTCAATCTTCACCCCGTTTTCAGCTTGGGCGTTATTTTATGAACTCCCCTTATAGTCTATGTGTTGACCAGGATAACCACAATGATAATAAATAAAACTGCATTCAAATCTGTTAATTTGTTCTCGAGATATAAAAGCATTTATTCAATCTTTACCCTGTTTCCGGCTTGGGCATTATTTTATGAACACACCTTATAGTCGATGTGTTAAGAAAGGTGACTACAATGATAATTAAGAAAACCGCATTCAAATCCGTTGGTGGGTTCCCGTGTTATAGAAGCGTTTATTCAATCTTTGCTCCGTTTCCGGCTTGGCCGTTACTTTATGAACACCCCTTATAACCTATGTGTTGACCAGCGTTACTGCGATGATAATAAAAAAAACCGCATCCAAATCCGTTAATTGGTTCTCGAGTTAAAACGGAACATACAGACAGACAGACAGACAAAAATTCTAAAAATTGTTGTTTCGGCCTCAGTACAGTACCAACAACCCATTTCATTTAAAATTTCGCGAAAATATTCAATGTACAGAAACAACTTTTTTACTACTTTATTATTAGGATATAGATATAGATGTTAAAAATAATCATAAATAAAATGAGACATTTTATGTTTTTGATGATAATAAGTTACCTATATCAAATACAATAAACTGACTAGGAAATATTAAAAGTTACTCACTTGTTCATATTTGGGCGATTAGTCATATTTATTGTTATTGATTTCTTCAGCAAAGCATTAGTGGAGTACAATCTATATCAGAGCCCGCTTCTGAACTCATTTTGTAATTTATTTGCACAAAACACTTTAAAACTAAAATTTATATAGCAACATAAATTCCCGCTTTTACGCAACTTTTTTTTATTATTGCCAGCTGGGCAAACGTATTTACCGCCATACAGCCTTCTTCATGGACAACCCCATCTAGAGGAACGCTAAGAACTAAGAAAAAAAAACAACGAGAATAACGCTCATTGAGGTTAAGTTTTAAGTATTCAATGGTTTTAAATATACCTATAAAATCAAAAAAAAAAATCTATATTTTTGGTATATATTGCTGTTATAAAATATAGCAAACATTTCTACATTCTAAACATGAAATTGTAATTAATTTTATTTTTCTTTGTAAATTGGCCGCTTAAACCCTTATGATCGCCAAACTCCTTGGTCTTTTAAAAACATAGACACGGATAGTTTTAAAAAGAAAACATGTGAAATGTACTCTGTGAACATTGATTGTGATGGATTTTGGACTGTTATTCAGATTTCGTGGACACTTTTAATAGCCGCCAGGATAAAGTATTTACAGTATGTAATGGTAATATTACAATGTATTTTTGAGAAAAATCTTTTACAAATAGGAAACTTAAACTGCAGCCGATTACTTTATATTACAATGCCAAAATATCCAGTTATTCTCGACTTAACTTTAATACATTGTCTACTTGCGGTCGTCGAAATGGCAGTCACTCTGTAATCAACTAATCACTATAATTTTCAGAAATTATAATAAAGTTTCTGTCTGTCGTGGGGCAGATCGTAGAGTATGAAAACGAAATCAAAAATAGATGCGACGACGACGGGCGGAGCGAATTTTGGGGAGCCGAGCGAAGCTAGTCGATACACAGAAATATGCTATGCCTAGGTAGATCATGATATGTCCAATTCTAAATGTAAAAATTTCTGTACTTTGTGAAAACTACGTACCTAGTGTCTTTCTTTCAGTGAATTGGTACATTAACGCTCATGATGTCGTTGATGCTCGTGATTGTTGGCACTTGGTGGAACTTTTGAAACATTTTTTGTTTGATAAACACTTGTACTTGTCCATTTATTTATATTAATTTCCCTTACCGGTTTCGCTGTTAAAGCATTATCAAAGGTTTCTTTGGTTGTTTACGTACAATATCAATAAATAAGTGGACAAGTACAAGTGTTTATCAAACAAAAAATGCTCATGATGTCCTTTTCTACTAAGAATTTATCATTACTCTTACATTATCAATCACTTATTTTATAAGAATTACACTTTTACCCAACGAAAAATTGAAAGTTGATAAATTTTAACAGGTATTTTCAATTTCATATCTCATCCTTAGTGTCCGTTGTTCTCAAATTTGCTTTGATTGCAGATAACAAGGACGAAGGAATACCTTCTAACTAGAGTTAGCACTTTTCTTGGCATGAATTCCGGGACAGGTGGCTCGACCAAAAAAAACGTATACCAAACAATTTTTATTGATTATATTTGTCTTATTCATGAGCCAGTAAACATTATAAAATAAATTTAAGAATAATTTACACGTTAATGTTTCTCAGTGTCATGCATGATGTAGGTAGTCGTGGCGGCGGGCGAGGGGCGAGGTTGTTCGGTGGAAATCCGGGAAGGATCGGTTGAACTCGGGGGTTGAATGTGGTTTAGCGTGATGGTGTAATGCGTACCGTACCATGTTGCCTTTTTAGCAAGCATCCTTCCTAAGATTTGATGATTCCGGGACATTTTTGAAAGATCCGGGTCCCGGGACACACCTTCGTATTCCGGGACAATGCCGGCGGGTCTCGTTCAACTGGCAACCCTACTTCTAACCAACCACCTCATTGCGGTATTCATATTCGGTCGCAGACTGCAGTATATTGTAAAGTATGCAGCGATGCGTAACTCTTTTGATGTTTTATTGTAAGGCGAGGTGCTTGTTATTTTCCCTTGCTTTGTTTTATGTTTTGTCATTGAAGTCGGCAAGTCTTCCGTGAATTTTGCGTAATAGGCTCAAATTCCGTATCTAGTGGAAGTGAAAGGTTGTGTGTTTTGTTTCATTTGTTACGGAATGTTCGGGGTTTACTTGCCTGCTGTTCGTTCCGCGTTCTAGATTGTAAAGAGCGGTGCCGATAACCACAAAAAAATTCGTCCGTCATACCTCCAATTTAACGGTTGAAAATTTCAAGATAAAAATCATATAAGTAGTGCTTAATTTTGACTTTTCGTTTAAGTATCTGCTTAGCGAAACCCCTAGTCACTTACGAGCTTCAAAACGAATGAAGTTATTTTTTTTTATAATTGTAAAGTTTACTTATCCCCATACCTAGGTTAAAGACTTCTTAAAGTGTTTTTACACTTTTTAGGAAGGTTAAATTTTTTTGCGACTTCATTTATTTTTTACTAGCCTTTGCCCGTGACTTCCCTCGCGCGGAAGTGTCTTTCAATCTTTGAGTAGTATCGACAGTTTTCGGCTCAGCGGTTATTTTGTCAACACCCCTTATAGCCTGTATATTGACCAGGGTCACTACGATGATAATAAAGAAAACGGCATCCAAATATTTATTTTCTCAGACATACAATTTAGTTTTCAGGGATTTGAGTCTCCTTTTAAGTAAAATGGATACCTGTAATAGGAGGCTCCGCTTTTCCATAGCTAACAGATACTATTACATGAATAAGAATAAGTTTACAAAAAACTTAATAATAATAAAAAACAAAAACAGAAATCGAAATTCCCAAAACAAAAATTGTACCTATTATAAAATTTTGTTTATATCTATTTCGAAAGGTTCTAAATTAAATTTGTTAAAGAGTTGAAAATGAGTAAGTGTGTATGTGTGAGGGAGAGACTAAGTGTGAGTTGTGTGAAAAAAAAGTGTCAAAGGGTTTTTATCTATGTACTCAAGTGAAAGAGTGATAGTACATACACACAGACAGACAAAAAAATAATCGTTTTTGCTTTAGTACAATACTACTAACCGTAGCTAAAATATTACTAAAATAAAATGGCAACTAAAATATTCAATGAACTTACAGACTTTTATACTACTTGATATTATTAGTGAAGAGTGCAAGTTCCTATTCCATTATTAACATCGCAGATAGCCAGTATTTCTCGCCGGGTTTAAATTAACTTCTTTCTTCAACCTCACGACGAAGAAAGAAAGTAATAAACTCCATCTCAGAACAAGACAATGAGTGGACGTCTTCATTAAAATCCATTCGCAAATATTGTTTTGTCCTCACTACAAAGAACTCTTCAAAATAAAGAAACAACCGCTTTTTGCTATTATGACAATTTTTTTTTTAATACGACTTTATTTCAAGTTCAATACAATGCAATATAATATGCTTTGTACAGCAAGAAACGATAATAAGCTTTATAGCTATATCTAGAAAACTTTTCCGCCTCGATTTAAAAGAGTAACAATTTTTTTACGGTCCGGGAAGTTGAAAACATTGTTGCGAAAAAAAGGATTGTATTTTTGTGACATGTAGGTACCCGGTTTCCGAATCGTCAGCACATTCATTCGGAGCGAGACAAAAGGACAATGGACGTCCCGACGCAGGCTTAAAATTTCCCAAAAGCTAATGTTTTAAATACTCCTTTTTCTCTTAGGAAAAGCGAGTTCCACCTAAATGGAACAATGGCCTTTGTGCGCGTACAATCGGCGTCGGCGAAGTTGTGGATTTACGCCGATCGTTCACTTACTGGCAACAATTTAGATTAGCAAACCAAAATATAGGGCCTTTCAATTAGTCACCTCTGATTCGTAACAAAGGACGTAAGTGTTTCTACAATGGACTCTTGTGTTCTTATCTTTGACGGCTGCACTCTTCAGTTTATCTACAAGTGCGCGGACAATATCGCTTCCGGATGAATGATCTCACTGTTGCTAGGCCATTGTTCCTCAACTATGTTGCTTGTTATTGCCTTTTTTTACCTACAATGGGCTTACGTTCGCCATTACCCCTCCAAATGGAAAGAGCCACACGCTACGTTACTACTTAGTTTAGGTTATAGTGGACGGCCAATACCAACTCCAAGTTATTGAAAAGAGGTCGTGACCCAAGATTGAGCACCTCATTTTGCGTCAAGTAAAACTGAACTCTATAACTCTTCATTGTTGTTTAAAACAGCGCGCTCTGAGCCGTGGCTCTTACGACAGCCGAAATAACACGCGCTCTCGAAAAAACAGAGTTTTTAATCCTTTACTCGGCTTCTAGTTGGAATAAAAACATGGTTTTTTCATAATCGTTAGAATTCATTCAAACACATTTTATAAATAAATAAAAAATCCCGAAGTAGATAGAAGGTTATGCTATAACGTGGCAATGTAACAATTACCACCTAAAATGGCCAGATAATCAGGCCTATCCGCTTTGCCTTCTAGCTTCTGTGGCCGCTTTGAGATGACTTCCCCTATACTCGAGAAAAAATGAATAAGAAGTGTTAAACAGAGTAAAATAGAGGGTTACAAACAATTTTATTTACCGTAAATTTCTAAATCAATTCTCGCGGTTTGTTCAAATATACTTCATAAAGGTTAGATGAACATGGGTATATTTAATTGATAACTGGTAGTATCCTGATTATATCATCCGAAGTTAGTCATTTTATTTATATTTGCATCATCTTCTCCCTTAAACTCAAACTTAAATTCAAGTAATAACTTTCCCAACTAAGGGCATCGTTAAACAAACGTAAACTAACACCAGTACCTACGAAGCGCCACGTTTTATCGCAACAGGGGCAGGTCACCCGACATCGCACCCACCTCATCCGCACTCTGCCTTCCTGTGTGAGCAGCATGACGCCTTAATCAAGGGGTACAGACATAATATGGAAAGCGTCGATAAGATTGGGTGAAGCTCAGCCAGAAACTGAGAGGGTGCAGAGGAGGTGAGGCGTTAATCAGTCTTTCCAGCAAGGGACAAAAACCTACGGAAATCGGTAACGGACAACGTCTGTAACTTCCTCCCCCCCCCCCGGTACGGCTACTGATGACGTCACGGCGGAACGCGGCATGGTGACGTCATCAGGGTGGTGACGAGCCACGGCTGAGGCCTACCACCAGTTAATAGCCTAGGTCGTCTCTGAATACCGTCGTCTTTATTTAAATCATTTTACCAACTTCCGCAGTTGAGCTTGTTTAAATCAGTCTTTTAAGGTGGATTGACAGGACTCTGAGTCACAGAATTCGATTCGCAATTGTGGTAGTCTCAACGGTTGGTTTCGAACAATAGAAGAGTAACAGTAAACTGAACCACCGAGTGTAGTTTCGTCTTGGTCGGTGATGATCACAACTGGACCGCTAAACGGCTTCCCTTCATTTATACCATGAAATGAACAATGGTAGAGAAACAATCTGGGTTTCTACTACCCAGCGTGATGACACGCGTATTAGATACAAGGTATATCCTTCTTGCGTTATCGCTCACGTCTCGATGATAATGTTTTTTTGTTACGAATTCATTTACTTATTTATTTATTATTTGTATAGCATTTACAGACTGCACATCCAATGCACTATCTATACAATTAAAAACACACAGGAGAAAAAGATAAATAGAAACAAAAATAGTGTAAGAATTAATAAATATAAAGATTATGTAGAAACATTGTCATTGAGATTTCATCCTCACAAAACTTTGAACATTCTCGCTCTGCATCTCTTCATAATTAACCTTCTGCTACTACCTACGGTTCCTTTTGAGCATCGTCGTAAAATTATGTTGCATCAAGCCATTGCTATATAGATGTACGGTGATTCATTTCGGATCCCACGGCGAGATCATCTTGTCAGAGACAGCTGCACGGTTGCGTAATCACAGCAATTATTATCTACAGTCTTACACCTCTTGAATTTTAGAGAACACGATGGATACCGTCGCCAATTGAACTTCGTACATTTTAACTTACAAATATCCATATTTCGATATCTTATGTATTTCTAGCCTTTGCCCCGTTTTGCCGGCTTGAGCGTTATTTTATTAACACCCCTTATAGCCCATGTCTTGATCAGGATCGCTACGGCTATAATAAAAAAACCGCATCCAAATCCGTTCAGTGGTTCTCGGGTTAAAACGGAAGAGACAGATAAAATCCTAAAAAATGTGGTTCGGGCCTCAGTACAATATAATAATAAAATAACCCATTTCATATACAATTTCGCATAAATATTCAATGTACAGAGACGACCTTGTTACTACTTTATTATTAGTATTAGTATAAGATAGATAAGTTGTGTCATACCCTCGCCCTTAGAGTGTCGCAACGGTTTATGAGTGCTCGGCAAATGTGGTTGGGTTGGAGACTAGCGCATGTGTTCACTCGCGCACATAATTTCTAAGTGCGATAGAGAAACAATGACTAGCGCAGTCAAGGTCACCGCTCATAAACCGTTGCGACACTTATACACGCCTGTACCACAGACGGATAGGCAGAGGCTACAGGGCAGGGGCCTTATTGTCTAACTTCGACATCTATAGCAATCGCCTTCAATCAAACGTACCGTGATTGGCTAGAAATGACATCACACGTCACTTTTTGCCAATCACGACACCTTTGAAGGCTATAGCGATAGATATTGCAGTTAGACAATAAGAGGGCTGCCTGACGCATATCTTTGCCTACTTCCACATTGAACAATCGCGGCATACACGCTTGCCTATTCCGGATGCGTTAGCGTTGATCCCTCGTCTGTTTTGTCGTAAGTTATATTATAACCAGAAATCGGGGTTACGTAGTGTCATTTTTTAAATTGGAACAAAATGTTGATATCTATAAAGATATACCCCAAGATTCTTAATCAGGTTGATTGATTATTTACATTGTACTTTACAACTATGTACAATTTTGACAGCTTGTTTTAGGTAGGGATGCCATTTGTACTATACCGAGTTAAAATAACTCTTTAGTTATTTATTTCTCTTATTAGATCAATACAACATAAAAGTACTACCTAATCATAAATGACAACCAACAAACACGTCAGACCCATAAATTTCTCTATAACAAAAAGGATTTTATAAAAAAATAATTTACTTTTGAAATGAGAATCCCTTGTACCTACACTTAGAACAAAGTTGCGATCCCGGGAAAGGGAATGTCCTTATAATTTTTTTTATTGCAAGTACCAAAATCACACACCCTCACCTCGACCAATGATAACACTATTTAAACCTCGCATTGGTGTGCAAGGGCAGCATAAAAAGCGAAAATTATTACAAAGGGGGATTTTTATTGTGATCGTATCATAATAATCGTGTTATTATTATTAATACTTCATTGTGTAGTGTAACTGTTGTGATTAACTTGGTATATTGAACTCGTCAAAGTTATACTGGTTTCTTATTGCATTATTTATTAATTAGATAATATTTTTCTACGTCCTCGATGTAGTAATGACATTCCTAGATATGATAGTAAAATCAACCCAGCCTCCACCGAGTTTCGTTTAGGAGAGGGTCTCAAATGTGAAGGGACTTTTTTTAAACTTACTTTGTCGCCTCGTATCTGCTTGAGAGAACTTGTATGACTATCAAGATTATTAAATTTATATAATTGCGGTACAGAAAATCAGAAAAGTAAATCTGGACATGAGGAGCTCTGAACCGGAATTCGAACTCGGGACCTCTCGCTTACCGGGCAGTTGCTCTCTGGCAGAGCCCTGGCTATTCTAGACTTGGCTTAGGTTATATCCTGGCTTTTCTATATCGCAATGATATAATTTTTTTTTTTTCTTGCGTTTGATAAATGGCCAAGTTTATTTCGATCATAGTATCAACGTCATTCTTATTTTTCTAAGGTAGTACTCAGAACAATTTTCTAGTTATTCGGCGGAGAGTAAGAGAACAGCTCTCAGGCAAAACCAGGCGGCCCACCATTGCCTGGGACCGATGGATGGCGGTATTATCCATCCCCAATTGCCGGACCTTATCTAAAATAGACTGGTGACGGGCAGCAGCGTCACTGGTGCAAGGGTTTCGGCACCGCGCTCACCAACCCGCCTCCCCAGCGTGTGTAAGTATGGGCATTTCTTCCAGGAAGACCGCCAAGAGTGCCGAAATGCTGGAAATGGATGGATGGATGGATGGTGGTTTTGTAGATGGTACAGATAAGGAGGCTTCGCTACATAGGTTTTCGTTTCTTACAGATACTCTAAACCAAATACTTACTACAGGCGGCTTCATGAGCCTCTAAACAGGGTAAACTATCGCCAGTTTTCCTTTGAAAGGTCATCAAATGGCGCAACGATTACTTAAAATACGCCTGTTTATTCTGATCGAAGGTATTGGGCGCTACCCGCGAATGGCACGTCTGTCTGTTATTTTATTCCCTCTGATCTAACTGCTACGCAGATCATTACGGCAAGTGTCACAACCGTTGTGTAACGGTAGATGAGTTAATGTTCTGATCACTGATCTCACCGTCATGCTATCAGGCGGACAAAATAACAGGTTTCGTTACTTGGCAATTTTCTGCGTAACGTTACGTGGGATAGTTCACCGAACCGTTCTTTTTGCTCGGTAAGGCGAGTTGAACGTGATTTGGGAAAGGAATGGGTAACCTTTTTTGACGGTACCTTTTTCTTGAACAACCTTAGGGTTTTCCAGAAGCTTTATCTGCTTATACAATAAATTATATTCTTAGAGGTGGTTCAGTTCTTTCCAGACTGTGATAGTATGTCGAACCAGTAGTTCATACAAAATAATATGTTGTTGCTTTTACAATGCGCTGGATAGTACTTGTTTGAGGCTGGATAATTCTGCCGTATACTTCGAAGTATACTGTGACGTCGGAGTTAGACGAGACCGTTAGTAAAGACCATTACACAATTAAAAATATAAGGTATAAGAGATAAGGAATAGGGAACAAGGAATAGCACAGCAACCAAAACACAATAGGCGATTACCTACAATATTCAGTTTGCATAATCCGGCAATGAATATTGGTGATCTATCTCTGTGTTTATATTTACACTGTAATTTTGCTTGAACTCGAAAAAGGTTAGGTACGAAACGACGCTTGGTTGGAAAAATGCCCTGCGATTGACTGGCTATAAGAAATAAGAAACAGGTTCCCACCGTGACGAAAGTTCTATTCTTATTTCTTATTCCTTGTTTTTGAATTGTGAAATGGGCTTAACTGCCTTAGAAAGAAAGAAAAAGAAAAAGAAAAATATCATTTATTGCCAAACAAGAAAAAAAAAAAAAATAACATAATTATAATAATAGATAAAATCTTAAGCTAATTTGACAAAAGGTCATGCGTTCAGCAATGCTGTCGGATCATAAGCAATGATTCGAACAGCGCTGTTTTTCACTGCATCCCTGTAAAATTAAATAATTTTTTGATACAAATGCAGAGGGTGCGTCTACAAAAGAAACAGTTACATTAAACACAAAAAGAAATAAATAACACGAAAAAAAAAACTCTGAATATAGATATACATACCTCATTGTTAAAGGGATAAATGAACAATAAATAAAGTTAAACAACACCTAACATATCACTGTTTTTGATTGTGATTGATACACATGTATGATGTGATTTTACTTATTTAATAAATTGAAAATTGTCTACTTATGTATATGTAGGTATGTAGTGTTACCATGTAAATATTTTAATTTAAGTACATAAATGTAAATAAATGCCATAAAAAAACACAAAGGTATAAAAGTTTATATAGTTGTAAAAAAAGTGTTGTCAAAATAAAATATAATACCAACAAATTTTAAAAGAATAAGTGCTAGTACGTGATATATCAACAGGAATAAATTAATACATAATTTATAAATTCGAGTGCATGTGCGTTGTGCAAAAAGGGTGCAATCTGTCATGAAGAGGAAAAAAAAAATGGTAACTATATAATTTTGTATGGAAAGCACATTGTGAAGAAAAGAAGAAAAAAAGAGAATCACAATTACAGCCTCCTGTAAGCTTATATAGAATAGGTATTAGAGTTCTACCAGAACTACGGAATCAAAAACGACTTCACGTCAATGCGGAACCCTGTTGTGTCGATAATGGCTGATTGTACAGAATCTGATGAAGGTCAAAGTTGAAGAAAGCTATTGTGCGCTTTACAGTATTTTCTTACAAAACGTGCATTCTACTCTTTACTTTGGAACAACAGTAGGAGAAAAGAAAACATTTTTGTAACCGTAAAAAAAATGAAATCGAGGTTGGGTTGAGTAAATCTAACCTCCACTTACTTCAATCAAAAGAAAAAAATTAAAGGGTTAATCCGTATGTCCTTCCGCAGTTCTGTGGTCCAAAGAAACCATCTACTAAGGGAATAATAATAACTACCATCTATACTATAGTATATTAGATTCTATACTAATAATGAAGTTGTGAATAGTCGTGTCTGTACCTAGGTACATTGAATATTTTCGCGAAATTTTAATTAAAATGGGTTATTTCTTTGCATTGTACTGCTGAAACTAAAACTTTTTTTTGTGTATGTATGTTCCGTTTTAACTTGAGAACGGATTTGGATGCGGTTTTGTTTATTATCATCGTAGTGACCGTCAACATAGGCTATAAAAGTGTTCATAAAATAACCGCCAAACCGTAAACGGGGCAGAGACAGAAAAAAACTTGGTCGGAGCCGCAGGCAAAGGCTAGTAATATAACATAACTTATATCGCCAGAAATTTTGTTCTGAGTAGCCAATACAGTTCATAATTTTTTACTACGATGTCATGGCTATTAATTTCATCATCACTTCGTAGGTTATATTGCACCACCACTTTCGGACTTTCAGCTTATGAAAACTAATATCTATTTAATAGGTAATATGAGCTAAGCACTGCATCTATCTCGTGTTGAAACGGTTTCAACAACAGCTAATTTTCTGAGTGATACAATTTGTACTGTCAGCTAATGAGTACCTGTTCGACTTTATCACAAAGGTGTATGGTTTATATTTGTGTGGCCCGTGTCAAGCTGGTTCTCTTCTCAACGTAAAGAAAGACGGAGGACGGAGGCCGTTCACATCGTTTCTGTACAATGACTTAGTAAAGATGACGCCGAATCTAAGATATCATGTCAAATTCCTAATCGCGTTTTAATAGAGTCGAAATTGTTCCAATCTGCGGGGCAACTTGTTGACTCGACGCGACGTCTAATACATAGGCTAGTTCAAGTATAGAGTGTAAACTATTGTTTGGTTGTAGTTACAAAGCGTGATTCGGTACTTTACAACCCACTCATTGTCAGTGTGTCAACCGGGACTTTGGATTTGAAATAGAAAATATTTTATTGCACATGAAAAATTGTAATTGTACATCAAAAATACGAATTACATAATAAATGTCTCCGTTCAGTAATCCTTTAGCGCCAGTGGACATAAATATACATTTGTCGCAGTAAGATAGTTATTTCCGTGATATTATTATATCCCTAGGGATCCCTATAGTTACCTATATACCGTAACATAGTTATACGAAAGAAGTTCATATCTATCTTACTAGGGATATAATTATGACACAGTTGCAATCTAGTGATATAAATGTATCGTACTAAACTAATCTAGTTAAATAGTTATGAACATAAATAAAACATAACATAATACACTGTTCTCTATTGGTCGATGGCATTGATGGCAAGCCTTTAGCGGAGAAGAGAGCCAGTAGGTTAGGTTAGAAGGTTTGGTACCCAGAAATCGTATAGGATATATGAAAAAATTTAAGCTTTCGACGCAATCTTATAGGATTTCTGGGCTGTCATAACAAAATAACCACGAAGGTTAGGTATGGCGAGTCGCGGAACGTAGTTCTAACCTAACCTATCGGCTCTCTTCTGCGCTAAAGGATGCCATCGACCAATCAGAAAACAGTGTATTATGTTAAAATGATTATATTATGTATATATCCTTCGGTCAATTTATAACTATTTAACTAGATTGCGACCGTGTCATAATTGTATCCCTAGTAAGATACATAATGAACTTCTTTCGTATAACTATATTACGGTACATAACTATATCCCTAGGGTTATAATTATATCACGGTTTAACTATCTTACTGCAACTGCGACACATTCACTGTTCAACACAGAAACGAACAGCCGCTAGGTTAGGTCAGAAGGTTATGTATGGCGAGTCGTGGAACGTAGCGAAGCGAACGTCTTACATAACTTTCGTGTTTGTTTTTTATTACAATCCAAGACTCTTAGTTAGCATTTATAGTATTTTCTGGTGTGTGATTAAATACTATCCGTTTTGAATTTCCAGCCAAAGTCCTTCTTGCAGGAACCTTTGTGATTACAATCTGGGATTCTGACAAAGCCCTCGTCCTTCTAGAATATTCTAGAATTTGTTCGGTAAAATTTCTTTGGTTCAAAAGCGACAATAAAAAGCTTCCTAATAAATAATCTTCTGAAATAATTTTTAATTTATGTTTGCTTAGTTCGCGATTGATTTTCAACAATCCGGAGCGATTCAATATCCTGCCGCTTTAGAAGCGATAAAACAAAGTTCAAATTTAATATCGCGCCGGTAAAATATAACTCAAACTCACTCTCTTTAAGCTTTCGTTGGTGCGACGAAGCGTGGCTTTTTCATCTTAATTTTCGCCCGGTGAGGCTAGACGTCCAACCGAATTACTTGGTGCTGTATTAAAGTGTTTACCCAGCCAGATGCCTCCGAGGGATAGGAACCCCCTCCTTTGGGAGCTTCCTCCCGCTTCCCATTTCTGCCCCTCCTGGGGGAGTTCACAATAAATAAATTGAAGACATTGTTTCTTTTACCTTACATTTGATGCTCGCTGTTCGCTTTTTCTTCATCTTTGCGTGGAATAGGCATGATGACAAAAAAAAATATTATTAGTCCGTCAGTTAGATTATCAGACAATATTGGACATGTACTTTTTCTTTTTTCAATTAATCAAAAAATTATGAAGACAGCCCGCTGAAGTTCCGCGTAACGTCACATCTAAGTACAATTTTAGTTAGAAGTGACGTCATTTTCCTACTCCCAAACTTTGACGCGCTTTATCTCTGTCATTTTTTGTTTGATTGACAAAAGAAAAAATACTTGTCCAATATTTTTTGATAATCTAAATGACGGACTAAATAGAATAATATTTTGTTTACCCTGTCTACAAGCCTATTATCTCGAGTGTATCAGTGCTTTGTAGTTACTAGCTCTTTATCCAGCTCATGTTTGTTTTTATGTTGCAAGTTTTATTTATAAAAGCAATAAAGTAGCTGTAAAACTTTTTACGATATGTTTTCTGCGGACTCGAATGCTTCGGTATCGTAAAAAAAGACGTGTTTTGATAATTTTTCTCTATCTTTTCATTCAATAAATGTCACTACGATCCGCTTTTAGTGCAGCAAACTTTATTTTACAATTAGCTTTTGCCCGCGTATCCGCCCGCGTGTTATTCGGTTTAACGACTTGCTTTTTCCCGGGATACCAAGTAGCCTTGTGTCAAGTTAAGGTATAAGCTATATCCATTCTAAATTTCATCCAAATCCGTTCAGCCGTTTCAGCGTGAAAGAGTAACAAACATACATACACACACAAACTTTCGCATTTATGATATTAGTGTGATTAGCCTTTGCCCGCAGCTCCGCCTGCGTTTATTCAGTCTCTGACCCGTTTTTGGCTTGGACGTTATTTTATGAACAACCCTTCAAGCCTATGTGGTGATCGGGATCACTACGATGATAAATAAAAACCGCATCCAAATCTGTTGAGTGGTTCCCGAGTTAAAAGCGTTATTCAATCTTTGCCCCGTTTTCAGCTCGGTCGTTGTTTTATGAACACCCCATACAGCCTATGCTTTAAATCAGCCCCGTTGAGTGGCTCTCGAGTAAAAACGAAACATACATACAGACAGACAGACCAAAGTTCTAAAAATTGGAGTTTTGGCCTCAGTACAATACTAATAACACATTTATTTAATTTAAAACTTCGCGAAAATATTCAATGGACAGACACGACTTTTATACCTACTTTATAGTAAAGATTTATTTTCAAAGTCAAAGCTCGTTTCTGCTTGAAAAAGCTTTCGCGTGCTCTACTTTATTTGGACTACTTGTCGTTGATTTAAAAGTTTACTTTTGTATACCGCTTAATTATGGCTGTATTTCGTGCCCTGTCACGACTTGTCATTCCCTTTCGGAATTTATGCGTTCTAATTTCTGGTTTAGCGCAAAATAAATTTCTGCTAATGCGAATACAAATTCATGAAACAGTTTTTTACATTTGTAAATTTTTCGCCTCGTATTTATTTCTGAACGTTAATATAATGCATATATAGGTGATATAACTAGCCTTTGTCCGCGGTTACGCACGCGTGTTTTCAATATCTGACCCGTTTATCAACACTATACAGCCTCTCTGTTGACTAGGGTCACTACGACGATCATAAAGAAAACTGCATCCAAATTAGTTGAGTAGTATACAGACAGGTAGACGGACAGATAAACAGACAAAAATTCTAAAAATTATAGTTTTGGCTTTAGTACGATACCAATAACCCAAATAGTTTAAAATTTCGAGAAAATATTAAGTAAAGATACGACCATTTTATTACTTTATAGCTTTTGCCCGCGGCTCCGCCCGCGTGTTATTCGGTTTAACAACATGCTTTTTTCTGGGATAAAAAGTAGCCTATGTGTTAAGTTAGGGTATAATCTATATTCATTCTAAATTTCATCCAAATCCGTCCAGCCGTTTCAGCGTGAAAGAGTAACAAACATACACACACACACACACACCCTCACAAACTTTCGCATTTATAAATATTACTGTGATTCTAAGTAGGTATAGATTTATTTGATTAATACTTGCGATTGTCGGCACTTGGTAAAACATCATCAACATCTTAAAAATACTAAAAAAATAGATTTATTTTCTCATCTTGTCACATAATCACGTAAGTGTATAGTTTATGGTCAAATAATTTGTTAATTTCGACATCAGTTACAGCTGACAAGCTTTCGACGACACTGTTGTATCTAATACTGTATAATATGCTTCGTTTACGTCGAGAACACTTCTCGCACCACTTTCTTAGACATTCCAGATACCTTTATTCCCATCTGTTTGAAGTTATTTCAGTGGAAGTCAGCTTCAGAGGGATACTTGGACAAGCTTTCAACAGCTTCCAAGTAAACTGTTATCTGTTATACCGCCTTCTTCGACACAGCCCGGATCCCGCCCCGGGCGGCAGTTTAAGGGGGCGCCAAAATCATAATAAAATATGGTTAAACATAAAAAACTTGCTCACAAAGCACCTTGCATGCAGCGCACGTTGTTGTATCAATTATTAATTTGATTTTAAAACGACCAATTGGGTTTTGAACACAGCCATGAAATTCTGGCGCCAATGTTTTGTCTTGTTTGTTTGTTGTCTTTTCTGATTATGTTTCATAAATACAATAATTGTATGTCACCAAATGAAAAAGTGATTTATTGGGTAATAGATAATAATGAGTGCAAATTTATTGAAAGGTTCTCATTGTCCCGTTTACGAAAAAATGCCAACCATTATATCATATTTGTGAGTTTTTTAGGCAATTTATGTCAAACGCTGGAGAAAGGGGGCGCCAATATCAAGTTTCTGCCCCGGTTCGAAAAAATCGTAGATCCGGGGCTGCTTCGACAGAGAATATTGAAGAACTTGTTTCATTCACTCGCTGGAAAACTTCATGCTTTATTGCATTGTAACTAAAGAAACTTCATTTGTACTGAAGTTTAAATGACAGTTGAAAGGTATTTCTGTACATAATGCTACGGACTCATGATGTTGATTCCTGTATAAGGTAGCATATAGATGACACGAATAGATAAATTTTGTCTATCGAAGAAACTTGACCAATGGACACGCAGGACGAGTCGTTTTGTCGAGGCGATGATCACGTGATAAAGCTTACCTGTGTTTCCATTGGTCTAACGTTTCTTCGAAAGACAAAACTTCTACTCATTTTATTTTCGTCCGTGTTGGCTATGCTATGCTATATATTACTTAGAATGTCTATACTTGGGAAATATGGTGTCGGTCCGATTTAATAAATGTAGCCAAATTCATACTTGAGACTCGGTAAGTAGTCAGGAGACTCAAGGTTCAATGATCCTTGCTGTGAAATACGAAAAATAAAATGTAAGACTTCCTATTCTAATTGAGCCGAGGTTGTGCTTGAACAAGTTAGGAGGCACAAACATATTTTTGTACTTCGCAAACAGGATCATTAAACATTGTTCCTGATCACTTACCGAGTTTCCAGTATGAATTTAGCTCTATATATGAAAGTCACCGTAAATATAATAAGTCTTTTATTTTGATGTTCGGAGCTGAACAGAACACTAAAATTAAATAGAGTCAAGTTTAAATTATTAAAATACCTAGTTTTAATGTAAGTCTGAAAAATAGAACATAGACGACGCTGTAAAACAGTTCCATTTCAATTATGAATTATTTATAGGTAATTATTTTATCAACACCCCTATAGACTAGCCTTTGCCGCGGCTCCGCCCGCTTTTTTTCAATCCCTGCCCCATTTTTGGCTTGGGCGTCATTTTATTTACATCCTTTGTAGCCTATTTGTTGACCAGGGCCACTACGATGATAATAAAGAAAACCGCATTCAAATCCGTTGAGTTTTTCTCGAATTAAAACGGAACATACATACAGACAGACAAAAATTCTAAAAATGTTAATTTGGCTTCAGTACCAAAACTAATAACCAATTTAATTTAAAAAAAAAATTATATATACATATTCAGTGTACGGACGACACGACTTTTTTACTATATTATTATATTAAGTAGATTAATCCTAGAAATTTCTTAGCCGCTGTGATGTGATTCTTTTAAGAATAGCAGACACTTAGGTCATTTACAATAACACAATTTTCAATCATTTATTTTCGTTTTGAATCAAATATATTATTAATTTCGTAAAAGCTAATTGAAATTAAGAAATAGAAAGTCGATTATGAAAATGTTAATGTTGTGTAATTTCAGAATGATTAAATCAATTACCAAGTACCTATTTAAAATTAAACGCCAGTTTCCGAGAAAGATGGGCGAATTTAAACAAATAGTTGGTTACAGTAGTACCAACTTATCTGTAGAATGAACTAGCTTATTCCGGGCTTGTCATTGGCTGGCTAATATGTAATATTATCCAATCAGATGTGGTAGTTCCGCTGTTTTCATTCTACAGATAAGTTGGTTTTACTGTACACATATTTATTCCTCATGACATTTATTTATAAAAAAAGGTTACAATGCCCCAAACAAATTAAATAATCAAATTGTGTAAAATAGACCGTTTGACTGTAAGCCCATAATAAATTGGTATTGCATTCGAGAGGATATAATTCAAACTGGATTATGGGGATAACAAGATTGACGGCGCGTTAATAAGAAACGTTGCACCCTTGTTAGTTTAACACACCCGACCCTTTTGTAATACTGCGCGGGTGTGTAAAATTGTAATGAGTTTCACGCGGCCCCGGCCCCTCGAACAAGGAATTCTGACGTTAAGAGAATGTGCTTTGATTTGATTGAAAACACCTCCCTGATTTGTTTGATATCGAGCG
The DNA here is from genome assembly GCA_910592155.1 of Ypsolopha scabrella. Lineage (NCBI taxonomy): Eukaryota > Metazoa > Arthropoda > Insecta > Lepidoptera > Ypsolophidae > Ypsolopha > Ypsolopha scabrella. Next base: position 9,768,318 of record OU342972.1, on the reverse strand, counting down.
TGAATTTGGAGTATTGTATCAGTACAATACGTCTGTGTCTGGCTCACTACATAGTAAAAACAGTATAGTAAGCTATCTTCACATAAATGTGTGCGTGCTAGTATCTCCGAACCACAACACGCACACAAAGGCAACATTTATGCTTGTTTTGCCGGTACAAATCGGGGCTGCTCATTGTTAATTAATTTTAGTTATTTTGAGTTTTTTGTTATGAAAACATTGATTCTTGGAGAGGAAACTAAAGAAATTATTAACATGCATGGTACATACGTATCCTTATGTTTTGACTTCGCTACAAAACCAAGACTAACAACCCTGCAACGCGGGAGTTATCCAACTATTCTGTGTTTTCTATACTCACTCTCTGGGTATGATTCCTGCCAACCATTGCATGATCTGTACAGCTTAGCAAAATATAGTTTGACGCGGTAACAGGTAAAACTTTATATATTGGTCGTAGTTTATGCTGTGGCCACATGTGTAATAGGATAGAGCGCTTTCAGTTTTACCAACTTTTTTTGCCTAGCTTAAAAAAATGCTGGGTTTAAATTTGCATGCCCCAAATAGCATGTATTATTTTCGTAAATAATGAATAGATAATTTTTGTAAAAATTAAGGGCTTGTTTAGCTAGTGCCAGAGAGTTAACACATAATAATATATAATAATAATGAATGAATGAATGAATGAACACTTTATTGCAGAGAAAATTAAAATAAAACACAGAATAACAAAAGGCAAGGGCGGACTTATTCCTCAGAGAAATTTCTTCCAGTCAACTATAGTATTAGGAAAATGAAAATTTTACACATTAATTGTTATTTGTGCAAAAAGAAAGCAATTTTCTTCAAGCCTATTACTTAAATATAATACACTACATACAAATATATACATAAATACATACATACAAACAAAGTAGTATAGTCAGTCGAGTAATTCAGAGAGAAAGGTAATAATTTTTATATATAAAAGATTATATCTAAAAGAGGACACAGAAGGAAGGTTTTTAATTAATTATTTTTAATTAATAATGATTGTATCAATAATGAAAGGATGGACATATTAAACATCCACAATTTTTTCTTATAATTACGATACATAATTTCCATAAAGCAGCGTTTTGCTCGTGGTTCTACCGTTCTACATTCTCTCATACTGTTCGACCCAAAAATACAAAATTTACTTCCAAATAATCCTTAAATCCTAATTAAATGCTAAATTGTCGCCACAATTATATTCGATTTAACAAAAAAAATTTTTGCTAGTATATATTTTTTTCATATTCCTAAAATGCTCATATTTGCTTAAACTAAATTTGCTATATTACTTAAATGAGAGTTTCATATGTTATTTTTTGAGCCCTTACGAACACATTTGAAGCTATTTATTTAGCTTTTTAGATTTTAGTATTAGGAATTTAATTTATTATTATGTGACAGCTTTAAATAATCCAAAAAATAAACGGCATTGATAATAAAATACCATGAATTGACATAACCAAAAATGTTCCTTTACGTAAAGGGAGAGAAGCACCCATGACAGAAGCGAGCCGTTTTTCCATCAAAGCGAACAGGGCCTAGTAGACATCGTGTCAACCGAATTATCCTCTTGCTTAGGCCGTTTTCGCGCTTATCATAGCAAGATAAAGTCTACGGTTAGGTAAAGGTTTTGGCTTGAGGAGCACTCCACTCGCGCCATTACGCCGCAAATGATTCGTAGAAAAACCTCGCTGGAATCTCTTGGACTTTATCCCCGCCATTTTCATATTCAGATATTTTCTGTATGTGCCATCCGAATCATACACAAATGCTTTTATGGCGGAGAAAATTAATTCTCTACGTAGATTTACGTGCCGTCGAAGAAATGGCCGCAGACCCACTTTTCGCTCTTATTTACCAATACAATACGAGTCACAGGTGTCTCCCAGAGGGGTAGGCAGATACCATAGATCTCCATCTGCTACGGTTCTGACTCACCTTTGCCGCCTCCGTCTCTTCCACATCCATTAATCTAGTCATACAAGTTCTTCTATTCGGGGTGCTACTGACTTTCTCCTTCTTCAGTATGTTACCAATTTGTTCTGCATACGTTCTTTTGGGGGCGCCGGCGGCCCGGTCGAGCTTTCCTTTTCTATTCGCGCACCATATTATATTTCTTTCGTCACTTTGCTTTCATTAATTCTCTCTACATACTCAAACCACCGAAACATTCCTTCTTCTATTCTAATGTAGTCATCCTATCTGCGTAACTTCTTTCAGGCCGCAACCGCAACGATCCCGTAATCGATATTTTTCACTCTATGATTCAATTTCGAACCCATGTAGATTTATACATATTACAATGACATTTTGTGTTACAAAGATAACTATATATTTTATTTTTTTATGTTAATTGACCATATCAAATTGATATGAATTGAATTTGCAATCTGTACTTTGCAAAAAATCCATTTCGATTTCCCAAAAAGTAGCCGACAGCAAATGCGAATTTTATTTTGGGCTTTCTGGGAGTTCTAGTAGCTTGCTTGACCTCGGTTGACCTTATAAAGACTCGCAATAGACAGGAACGAAAGGAATAGAACAAATTATTGAAAAAATTGCAGTTGTACTCGACGACTGTAAATTTTTCCTAAATCTGTGAACGCAGAAGTAAAATGCTACAAAAGTTAAAGTTAGTGTCCTAAAGTCGTTTTCTTGTAGCTATATAACGTATCTGGTAGCTGCCCTTAGTGCTCCATCTTAACTTTCCACCCTGTATATCAGGTATGGGCAACCTTTTGGGAAGTCGCGGGCCAAACAATCATATGCTCATGAATTCGCGGGCCATAGGTTGATGCGTACTCGTATAGTATAAGAAAACAACGACGCAATCGGTGAACCGTAGGTTTAATTTTTACTCACTGAAATTCAAGTTTGATGTAATTACTATGTAATATTTTCCTTGAGCCTGATTTTCAGATGCAAGACTACTTATATTAGAATCAATTCCACTTATATACAGGCAAAGAATTTTGCAATTTTTTATAGGTCGGTCTGGTTCGTGACTTGGATTTATTAATTCTCATGCCTGCTTTTGTACATATTTGTTAAATTTAAGCTCTCACTAACTCGCTTCTACTCAGATCGGCAAAGAATTTAAGCGCAGCCTGTACATAACTCTTTCAGTAACACGGACCACCCATAGACGTGGTTCTATTGTTCTTTCTGTTTCGTCTCGTTATGTCCCTGAAAGTATTAAAGTTACAGGAAAACAACGAATCGCGACTTTTTGGTAAAGATTATTCCTCACCGTGGGTGGGCCGTATTAAAACCGTTACGGGCCGGTGGTTGCCCATATATGCTGTAGATACATGAGTCTATGCAAAATCCCCGATTCATTATGGAATCGGGCGGCCTAGCATTTCCTCCCTCCAAGTTATGTTCTCGATGCTAACCACAGTCACGCCCACCTTCCGACCACTTCTAAACACAACCTTAGATAATTAAAAAAACCCGCCAACAACAAATCATTGTCCATCATGCACAACGTCCACCCTCACGACTAATTGACATGGGGTGGTCTGCTCGTCACGTAAAGCTCATTTGTCGTGCGCGTGACGTATCGGAAAGGACATACAGCAGTGGTTCTTAAACTTTTAGTAGCCACGGACCACTTTCATAATTTCAAATATACCACGAACCCCTGTCGAAGAAAATTTTAGGAAACGAAAATAGAGCGCTGACTTCATTAAATTTAAGTTCATGGAAAAGATACTGTTGTTTCGATTCGTGATACTGAGTTAATCACATCACACTAATATTATAAATGAGAAAGTTTGTGTGTGTGCATGTTTGTTACTATTTCACGGTAAAAGGGCCGGACGGATTTGGATGAAATTAGGAATGGATATAGTTTATACCCTAACTTAACATAAAGGCTACTTTTTATCCCGGAAAAAAGCATGTCGTTAAACCGAATAACACGCGGGCGGAGCCACGGGCAAAAGCTAGTAATATATATGTTAAGAGTGAACTATGTGGCTGTGGACCCCTGGCACTCATATCACGGACCCCCAAGGGGTCCATGGACCACAGTTTAAGAAACCCTGACATACAGGATCGTATATTATTCACGGATGCACCAAACAGGGTGGGGAATAACAATATTGAGAAATATAAGGTGACTTTCGATTATATAGCCAAATTCATACCGGAGACTGGGTGAGTGGTCAAGTACAAGGTTCAATTACCTTTTTTATGAAATACGAAATATTGAAGTATTGAACTTTGGTCCTGAATACTCACCGAGTCTCCACTATGAATTTGGTTAAATAAACGAATGAAAATTAAACCACCTACTCTACCGATTATGCTGAACAATTTTTCCAAAGATACTAATAAACAACAGATGGTCCTTAAAGTTACTCTGCAGAGGAAAACTTGTTACTTTATTTGCGCGTGCTTTTTTTTGTATAATAAGTAAATTATGTTGTTACATTTACATTGAAAGATACACCAATATATATTTCCAGGCGGTTTATATTATACCGCTATTTTTATTGAAGGTGTGACATCATTCCCCAAAAGGTTTCTTGTACAAAACCTTCCAGGAAAACCAATAAGGAAAATGAAGAAAATAACTTATAGTATTATTTATTTCAACTGTGATAGAAATATAAAGTAACCAAATGTTTCCTTTCTTCCAGGTAATGTTCCGATCCAACAAGCGACTTCTTAGAAGAGTACAATGCAGATCCATCGATTGTATTCTCAATCGAGCTGTTCAAGAAAACCGCTTTGTTATCATATCAGTCGGACAAAGCCCGTAAAGATAAAAGGCGAGTTATCGAGTAACGTAATGCGCTGTAAAGAGATATCGCAATAATCCTGAGTAATGCCTTGGGGTTGTCGCCCTTGCGTCCAATATGTGCCGTTTGGCGCCCTGCCTTGCCTAGGGTTAGCCTTACAACATCAAAAAAAAAACTGGACAAAATTCCGGACATTGAAATATCAAATTTGGCAGCACGTGACGTATGAAATGGTTTATAAAATGATTATAAAAGAAACAGAAATGCTGCATGGTACTCGTATATATGGCAGTCTTAAATATGAAAATTATTAATTACAAAAACATATAAGGTCCCACAAAAATAAGTGAAAATAATTTTAGGGTAGATCATGTATCGTTAACTGATCACAATAAAGAAGAAAAAAATTTTTGGCTAATTAATTTTTCCACATCCCAGTACAAAGTGGTTCAAACTGCTGACACAATTTCTATGGAAAGGTGAAAAAAAAAGTTTTATTTATTTTCTTTGGAAATTGGTCTATTAAGGATATCTCAATCATCTCTTAAATTTTTTTCACTTTGAATTGTAGGACCTTATATATTACATTACATTGTACATTAAATACAATATGTTATTTAATATGAAAATTATAATTGTGTTGAATAGGTATAGTATTCGCAGGTACTGCTGGTTGATGTTGACTTGATTATAAACATTTATTTTATTTCATTTACAATTTCTCTTTCTTCATTTGTATGAAAATTCCTTAAAAATTCCGGACCTCTTAGAATTCCCCCTGCATTCCGGATAAAGAACCAAATTTCCGGACATTTCCGGAAAATTCCGGACGTATGGCAACCCTATTAGGGGTGCATTTTCAAGTGCGGGGTATAATCCCCCTCCTGACTGTCTTGGCCCCTGGAGGGCGTTGTGTAATTTTATTTTATTTTGCTTCTGTGTGCTTGGGTGTCCGCTTGAGTCACGGGTGCACCGTTATCGAGACTTCGACATCGTTGCGCTTGGACTGATGTAACTGCCAAGAAAACGGACGCAGCGAAATGAAATTGTTCTCAGCTTTGTTCTTCTTATTTGCCGTCGGCTACTTCTTGGGAAATCGGAGTGGATTTTTTGCAAGTACAGATTGCACATTCAACTACTGAGAAACAGGTGATGTTGAATGCACGGAATTTATAGATACTAATACTAAAACAAAAAAGAGAAAAGTACAACTTTTTCATCACCAATGCTCTGAAAGTAAGTCATATATAACTCGAAATGCGGGAGGTAAATTTAATTTACCTACCTAGGGAGGTAAGTAAATTTAAAAATCAAACGAGTGTCCATTACAGTCACTTCCTATGTAGTCAATCACTCGTCTCGCCAAATGACTATGGAAAATATCTGTTCTGCCTATTTCCTTTTTATTTTGTTATTCTGTATTTTATTTATATATTATTATGGAAAAATGTGACTTGTGTATATATGTAAATATGATAAATAAAATCTTAAAAAGACGTTTATGACTTAAAACAGCAACTAAATTAGTTTTATTTTTTAAACAAACACACTGGCCAGTAAGACGCGAATTGGCGCGATTGCACAAAAAAAAGAAAAAGTCACATGAAAATAAAATGGCGGCGGCAGTAAAACTTGTTGAAAACGTTGTTGCAAACATAATTTCATAAGTGATTAACGACATATTTCATTGATTGCACGTCGAATTAATTTTTATATCCTGCAAAAAAGTGTTATTATTATTAGTTATTTAATAGACCCTTGATAATAGTGTAAAACTGAAACCGGTTGGGATCAAAGATATTATAAGAAAAAAACCTCATTGGTTGGGATAAATATAATTTACTGTGAAACAAACAAGTAGGTAACAGGTGCAGTTAATCATCATGTTATAATTTTGTAAGTTTTTTTATTTACTCGCATTAGTGATGAAAAGTAGAGTATTACACACGGGTGCGGGTGCACGTGGTCGCTTCGCTCGCTCGTGCGCCTAAATATCTCAGGTGCAATTGATCGCTTATCTCCCTTCCCTTGGATAACAATCTACTATTAACTCTAAAGACCTCGAAGTTTTTCCTTTGAATTCTCGACTGGAACTTCTATTAACTTCCGATGTTCTATACGTATATAAAATGCAAGGGATGTAAGTAATATGTTCGCTTATAATTATAGCTCGAGAACTACTTGACCGATTTGGTTTGGATGCAGTTTTCGCTGTTAGAGGTTTTGTTGTAGAAAGGTTGATGTTATGTATTGTCTTATCACTTATCACGCTGTAGCTAACTGGGTCTTAACTTATCGGGGAATAATGTGTCATTAACATACGTATTACATGAGTTTAAACTTTAACCTTTCCGTTACATTGACGTTGTGAATATACTGGGTGTAAATAGACAGCTACCATTAAATGAAACCACATATTCTATTGACCCTACTGAACCACTTTTTCCAAGAATCATACCCACGGCCACCCTTAGTTATGAAATAATTGAGTTCCAAACAAAAATGCGTGAATCCTAACGCACTGACATACGGGCGAGTATCAAGCGAGAGAGCGTCGTCCGTGAAACAGCTGTTCCAGTGCAGCGTTCTAAAATAGACCTTCCTCCTACGAAATAAAGTCTTTGAGTTATAGATAAATATCTTTTTCTCTGAAGATTTTCGCGGGTTCTTTTTTCGAATATTTGTTCAGTATGATCAGTAGAGTATGTGGTTTTATTTAATGGTCGCACTCTTGCTACATCCTGTATGTATAACTAGCCTTTGCCTTAGTTTAGGTGTTAACCAGGGTCACTACGATGATAATAAAAAAACCGCATCCAAATCTGTTAGTGGTTCTCGAGTTCAAACGGAACATACATACAGACAAAAATTGTAAAAATTGTGGTTTTGGCCTCAGTAATCTACTAATAACCCATTTCATTTCAAATTTCGCGAAAATATTAAATGTACAGACACTACTTTTTTACTACTTTATTTTATTACTTATTAGTTTAGATAGTATAGATGCGCTGTTACTAAATGGAGTTTAGAAGTAACCATTTACGTAAAAACAAAGTCGAGGAAAAAAAGATTCAATTAAACGGACAAAATACTAGTTCCGCTATATTTTAGAGTCAACAGCCACATAAGTTTCACGAAGCGCTTCGCCGCCGACGCAACGCGCGGTTGCGGCCGAGATGCGAAGTGCTCGATAAACCGTGGGTAGCTGGAAGTTTTATGGAGCGGCCGGTAGCTCGGTCCGTTCGCTCGTTATCGCCGACCAGGGGCCTTAAATCAGCTGCCTTATATTCTTAAAGGCTTTAGCCTGACAGCGTTCGACGGACCGAGCAAGGAACCCTGGGGAACCCCAAGGGGCATACACGAGCTTTATCTATGTTAATGGTGCTCATGGGCTACCGATAGCCTCCGTGCAACTTACTGGTCGTGTTCACTGAACAGATAATCACTTGCAATTTAAACTTTTTGCGTTGGACGCAAAAGTGAAACCTCCAGCTCAGTAACAAGCAGTAAAAACAATCGTTAGATACTTGGAAGAAGTGATTAAAACGCGTTTCGATGCTAATGATGCGCCTGAAAACAGCGCGGAAGGAGTATTTAGCTGGTTTAGTCTACCGGAACCTTGTTCATTGAAGTATTTCCTTTTTCATGGACGTTCTATTAGGAAACCACTCGGAACGAAGATCTCGGCTTTCATTGAAAAACTCTAATTAGTCCACCAACAATTTAGTAGGAACAATTACTTTTTTGTTTCTTTTTGCTTTTAAATCTACGCCATTGCTAAAGCTTTGGTTTTTCGCATCTTTATATTCAAATAACTCATGTTTTAAGCTAGTAGGTCAAGGCTTCACTTCTGTCTACTCTTCGTATTTAGCAATAATAATGCTCGTAACTTACCTGAAGAAGTGGTCCAAATCGCTTAAAGGCAACGAATGTCAAGGCTAAACATTAGTCACGCTCTGAATGCTACTTCCTTGGTTTTCATTGTTTGTACAAGTGATTTTAACAATAGATTTTGCGGTCAAAGTATTTGTAAATTACAATGAAATCTACATGGAGACAATGAAGACTCAAAGTAGGGATGTTTATTTTTACTTTTAATACTAGGAACTTCCGTAACAAACATCTAGGTACTAAAAGGTTTACAAAGTTTTTAACTAAAATAAAAGAAAAAGGCGGTGAATGCATTTTTTTACTCCGTAGTAGCAAAAAAGTTGAATATCAAAAACGTATTTAGAAATGTAAATACGTGGGTACGAAGGGTGAACATTTTAAAAAGGGAAGCCGGTCTAAAAAATAGCCTTATTCAGAAAAGCGACCAAGGAAAACATAACGTTTTTTGTACTTTGCAACTCCTTGTCAGCAAATTGTATTTGTCGTATTGAGATTTATGAAAATGTTTGACAAAGCGAAGAGCACGGAATAAAGAAATGTAGTATGGATGCCATTTCTTAAACAAGCCGATGGGAATCGTGTTATATGGACCCTTCGCCACTGGTGGGTACCTACTGAAAGTGCTAATAGTGTGAGTATATGAATCTGCAATATAATTGAAGATGGAAGAACTGATATTCCTAACACTGATTGCATATTTAATGTTAGTAATTAAATACTGGCATAAATGTTGGTCTTCCTGAGTATTAGCAATTCTAGGAATTTCATGTTAATTACGCATAAAATCATGTTACTTATTGTTATTTTTTCCTTATGGAACTTTATAAGGTCATTATTATCGAAACTTTTTAATCAAAACTCTACCTATACCCATTTTTATAACTTATTAAACTTCTGAGTTGACGCCTTTCCAAGTCCGAAGTTAATTTTGTTTTCTGTTCTAAAATAATCGCAATCAAAGCAACATAGACAAGTTTGAAATTGAGGACAGTCTAGAGGTCGTATACTACAGATTATTCAAAAAGACGGTAGGCGGTTGAACAATCATAATTGATTTTGCAATTTTGCATTTTCGTTACAAATTTCCCGAAACTACTCCATTATTTTCGTCCATGTTGGCTGTGCAGAAGTCCCGGCTGACATATGTATCTATAGAAAGTAAGTATGTAACTTAACTGTAAATTAGAAACATGATCCAACTATACGAGTAGTTTGTCAGTTCATATTAGGTATTTAAAAAATTTTAATCGAACACAAATCATACATAATTTAATTATTTTACGAGTATACGTACAATCAGTTTATTGCGTTTACTAATACTCAGGTTTTTCAAGGAACTTGATATCAACATAATTATTATTTTTACGTAAGTGCACCGTTACACACTAGGTCCATTTTTTCATAGTGACGGCGCGAAGAATCGGATATAATAATCGGTAAACGGTCGATCAATCGATATGGCGAGTGAACGTTCATGCAACACAAATGACACGCAAGCAACGAGACTCATGCGATCGAAACTTCCGCCATTTTATTTTTAAGGTTTTGTTTTTAGATCATATTTTGAATACTGCTTCAACGCAATTAGTATCAACTCATATCGGCATGTCAGATTTTTGTTCTTCATATCTCAAAAGTTTTCAATATTCATTCAATATGGTTCGATTCGATTCTTAACTGTTCTTAATAAAATCTCGATTCAAAGGTGTCTCTTCACTCAAGTGCTCTGTTCTAACAAGTGTCAGCAGAGGCACAGTAGATATATTATATTAGACCCGGGAGATAGTGACACAATTTACTTGGTCATTTGTAACAGTATGGCGGTTCTTCAGGGGTCTTAGTACGCAATGACAAAAAGAAAAATGATGGTCATAGCGCTGGTACCGGCGGCCCAATCGCGTGGGCGTTAGTCGAACTCGTCGGATAAATTACGAGTGTCAAACGATTTGTACCACAAAAATTTTAGTATTTTCCGATAGTCCATAAAAAACATGTAGGTGGTAGTGTCATGCCATACTTCTCCGGTGTGACTTACAGCCCGCCATACCGAAGCCAATACGTTAATAAAAAAAACACAATTCAACCATTTGTACCAGGCTAATTTTTGCACAGTTAATCATCGTCGTGCAGCCATTTACGAAAATCACTATGCCATACTTTTCGGACGGTTCTAAATTGCTGCCATACAGGATAAAGCTATACAAAAGCTTGAAACTTTCAACAGCTCTGGTACTTCGTCTTCTATCAAATGGTATTACCAATATTTCGTGTACGGAACCCTAACAAATGAATCGGGTGGTAAAGTCAAAACAACTTCTTAGACGGTACGCAAATGGAGGTTTTATTTACTGACGAGAATATATTTCCATCGAGCAACATTTTAATAAGCAGAATGTCCGAGTTTGTGCTCAAAGCTCTAGGGAAGCTTCTCAAGTAGACAGTAGGGTTCAACGTGGGCTTTATCCTGCTTCAGTGATCGTTTGGTGGGGTGTTAGCTACCAAGGAGTAACTGAACCATATTTTTGTAAAAAAGATATTAAAAACATCGGTCCAGGTCTTAGACCATTTAACACGGGACCTGGCAAAGCGCGACTCTTAGTACTGAAATTATTCTGCCGTTTCCCACGGGAGGGGAGGTAAACACGCACAGCACACATTAACTCATTCACGCACACTCCTGCGATAAATTGATATGTCACTAAATCTAAAGCTGCAACACAAACACAAAACGCGCACACAAGCAAACTTACATGAACAAATTGTTCATGTACTTCGGCAGAGGGGAAAGCTTGCGCTTGCCTAGTCCCATTTTATATGGTCTAAGGTCCAGGTGTATCAAGATACGATTTTTAAGAAGGTGGTAAAGCTTCTTAACAAAATCATATTCCATGACTAATAATGGTCCTTTCAGCAAGACTCGGTACTGGGTCATAAAGCTCGATTCACGCAAGCGTGGCTGGAAAGGAACGTTTGTGACTTTATCAGAGCTGGGGACTTGCCGTCATCTAGTTCTGTTCTTAATCCTCTTGACTTAAGTCCTAAAACATTCCATTACGTATGACAGTGGCGAATTTTCCCATGGAGAAAAAGCGTGTTTCAATCGATAACTGGCCACATCGTAGGCCAATGGAGATAATTTTGAATCAGCTTAAAATTATATTAATGTATAAAATAACACACTGCTATATAATAAATGTTTCATGCAATATACAAAATCCGGATAAGTGCGAGTCGGACTCGCCCATTCATTTTTTTATGATTTAATTACAAATGTACCTTATAGTTTTCAGATTTTTCCCTATATGTACTTGTAGTATAAGACGGTATTAATCTCATAGTTCTAGTCAGTGGTTCTAGGTGAACGGAAAATACTTATAAATTTTGATTCCCTTGAAAGTGTCGAAATATACGTTTTTTTGCGGCATAAACGGCCGTATCTTTTTTACGTTAACTTAGAAGTTTGATTTTTTCACTGCTTCAAGCGACTAGACCTGCGGAGTATATGGTTTTAATTTTAACTCCATACCACCACGCGTTCCCGAGATAAAGGGTCTTGACAGACGGACAACAAAGTGATCCTATAAGGGCTCCGTTTTTCCTATTGAGGCACGGAACCCTAAAACAAAAGCTATAGAGCAGGACTGAAGTTAAGCTTTCTACTAGGACTCAATGGTTATTTTTATACGTTATTTCAAGTATGTAGTAAACACTATTGAGTGTAATGTTCAGTGAATATATCAAACCTAATTAAAGCGATCTCTGAACCCATTATATGTGATCCGAGGCACGTAGAGAATTAAGCGCATCCCCTGAGGAACGGTGCGGCTGGAATTTTAACAAGGAGATGGGGTTCCGAATACCTCCGAAGGGGAACTTCTGATTTCTGCTTAACAAGATTATGTTAATGCTTGTTTTAATCAACTCGGTCATTCATATACCGAAAGCCTGATTATGTATTTTATGGTTTTTAATATTAAATAATAATTGTCATTTGAACCACAGTGTGATTTATTTCATGATAGAATGACGTCTGTAATTAGAGAATGTATCAGGGTCTCCAGATTGAGAGATTTTTTCGCAATTTTGAGGAAAAAATGTAGTTCTGGGAAACTTTTAGGGAAACGAAAAGCTTGAGAAAATATTCAGAAAATTTTTTCGAAAGAAATATGGTTAAAATTCATTGCTAGGATTTGGCCCCTTTTCCACTTACCGGCAATCCACCATGAATTTACATTTTTACCACCTTAGCCGTGCCGTCGCCGTCGCCGTTGCTGGTGCCGGTGCCGTCGCCGTCGCCGTTGTTGGTGCCGGTGCCGGTGCCGGTGGATTGCCGGTAAGTGGAAAAGGGGCCATTGACGACGGCCTCATTCCTTTTTTACTTTTTAAATTTTTATTAAAAGTGTGTTGTGTAATATTTTTATAAATTCGGTTAAATAATTGTTATGGTTTATTATTATAAATATAAACAACGCAAAATTTAATAAATTATTATGTTATAAAGGAATAGTTAGATAGTTTTAAGATATTTGGGGAAACGTTGATGAAATTGTGTCTTTTTGGGGATTTGTTTTGTCTTATTCGGAGAAATTTCGAAAACTCTATCTGGAGACCCTGGAATGTGTGGCGTTCTGCGAGAGAGAATTATAAAAGGTTTTATTTTAAGTCAGTTGATATTTTATTTATGATTGTATTTTATTTAAATTTGTATAGCGATTTAGCATAAAGCTGTTATGTTGTACTTTTCTATCAAGTAAATAATAATAAATAAATGATAATTAAGGGTTCGATTGAAACAACGGATACCCTTAATCATAGTTTTTATTCTGTGCCCTTATTAAAGTTCGATGACACCGATGTCTGTCCGTCCGTCTCTCCGCGATTTTTAACTAAGTATTTTCGGATATTTATCCTCTATAGTAGACATGAATGAATGAATTTTTAGCAGTCGCTTTTAATAAAACTTTTTAAGGTTTATTTTGCACAAATTGACTTTTGACATCTGTGAAAAGTAAATTATTGTCAATTTTGTCATGACTTGAATGTTTAGTAAAAAAAACTATAGTTAGGAAGTCCGTTAGAAATATACTCGTGTAAGGAACAAATGCGTGACTAATTGAAGCCTAAATGACGAAGGCAAAAAAAAAACTTGTTCTATACTCGTACGTGCGTGACACACCCAAAGCTTTCATCTAACCCAACACTATCCCAGTAAAATATAAATGCGAAAGTTTGGGTGTATGGATGGATAGATGGATGGATGTTTGTTACTCTTTCACGCCGTAACTACTGAACCGATTGGGCTGGAATTTTACATGAATGTACCTAGTTGGTTCTTAAATACTGTCACTGGCCATTTATTTTAAAAATAGAACACCTAGAAAAAAAAATGAAATGGTGTTAGATTTTCAAATATATTTTGATTAATAATCTGACAAATCACAATTACATTCATTCATTTTTTAAGATGGAGTGGACTCGCAAAGAGGACCAAGTAGCAGTAATTGCATTGCATCGTTGCGGCCATCCACCGAAGACGATATTCAACTTGCTTCAAAAATTAAAAATCACGAAGAGGTTCGTGTACCGTACCATCAAGAGGTATAATAATGAAACCTCTAGTGTCGATGACGAGAAAAGAACTGGCAGACCTCGTTCCGTTAGGACTCCAGGGGTCATCAAAGCAATCAAGGCGCGTATTGCAAGAAATCCCGTCCGCAAGCAGAAACTGATAGCTTTGGAGATGGGATTAACCAGAAGTTTAATGAAGACCTGGGACTACGAGCTTACCGAAAAAGAGTGGACATCTTCTGAACGCGCGTCTGATAGCGATGAGAGCCAAAAAATGCAAAGTTTTGCTAAAGCGGTACGCAAGAAACAGACACCGCGATATCCTGTTTACAGACGAGAAAATTTTTAATATCGAAGAGAAGTACAACAAACAAAATGACAGGGTGTACGCTACCAGCTCTGCGGCCGCTGGAAATGCCATTCCTAGAGTGCAGCACGGCCATCATCCATCATCAGTCATGATTTGGTTGGGAGTGTCCTACTATGGCCCTACTGAAGTGCATTTTTGTGAAAAAGGTGTCAAAACAAGTGCAAAAGTGTACCAAGACACGGTTTTAGATCGCATAGTAAAAGATCTGCCCCAGACACTCTTTGGAGGCCGGCCTTTTGTGTTTCAACAGGACTCCGCACCTGCTCATAAGGCCAAAACAACTCAGGAGTGGTTCGAGCGCCAGAATATCGAGCTAATAAGGCATCAAGATTGGCCCTCATCTAGCCCTGACCTCAATCCACTGGATTACAAAATTTGGCAGGAATTGGAGGAGAAGGTCTGTTCTAAACATCACAAAAATTTAACCAGCCTAAACTCATCATTGATTAAAGCAGTGGCCGATATCGACATGAATATGGTCCGTGCTGCTACTGATGATTGGCCGCGAAGATTGAAGGCTTGTGTGAAAATGGTGGCAATAATTTTGAATAAATTTTATGTTTAATGTAAGCTAATTAAATTACCTTTTTTTTTAAAAAACTTTTTTTGAATATCATGACTAGTTTTCATTTTATAGCCAATTTTGTTTGTGACAGAATTTAAGCACCGACTAGGTAGTTCTAGACCTAGAATAGGACATAGAGGCTACTTTTTATCCCATAAATCAGTTCCCATGGGATGAAAATGAGCTTTCAAATTTCTATAGAAAAGTGATGTGTGACTCTTTACCGATTAGGCTCAAATTTTGCATAAATGTATTTCTAGACTTTGAATAGGACAAAAACTACTTTTTCCCTTTGTTCCCATGGAAATGCTTTATAGAGAGACACACAAAAGAGGCACACAAAGTGGGAAACGGAGGCGCATAACACACACATTTCACCAGCTGTGTTTACTGTAGGTAACAGTCCGAATAATATTGACTGATTTTATAGGAGTACACAAAAAATAATTCAAAGCGGGTGAAACCGCGGGCAAAAGCTAGTCTATAATAATAAAGTATGAAAAAAAAACACATATTTTTGCGAAATTTTAAATATGATGGGTGGTTAGATTAATTATACATACTCAGTACAATATCATAAAATATATGAGTGTTGCACTGAGAACATTTTTTTTTTTAAAGTTTTCGTCTGTCTGTGTCTTCCGTTTTAACTCGAGAACCACTCAACAGATTTGTATGCTATGCTTTGGATCTATATTTCTATCATTAGTGACCTTGGCCAACATGTAGGGGATTGATAAAACTGTCAAGCCGAAAACTGACGATAATACTAAAGTGTCGGCGTACACACATTTATCTTACACGAATATACATTGTTTTGAAAGACACAACCACGCGGGCGAAGCCGCGAGCAGAAGCTAGTATAGTAACCCTTTTAGAAGAGACGTGAAACCGATATTGGTTCGCGACACGTTTGACGTGTTTATAACTAACCAATATTGATTTTGGTAGTAATGCATAAACCTACATTATTTCAGTATTTTAGTTTTTGACTTGCTTTTGTAAAAAATATACGTAATAGAAAATTTTGTTGCATTGTTCTGAAACGCGTTAGTGGAACTTAACATTTGTGTTTAGTACAATAGAGGAAAAAATAAGAAAACCGGACAAGTGCGAGTCGGACTCGCCCACCGAGGGTTCCGTTAAAGACTATATTTTTTATGATTTAATTACAAATGTATAGTTTTCAAATTTTTCTCTATAATTGTGGTATAAGACGGTATTACTTGCCAAATTTCATAGCCTTAGGTCAACAGAAAAAACCCTACAAATTTTGATTCCCTTGAGAGTGTCGAAATATACGTTTTTTGCGGTATAAACAGCCGTAACTTTTTTCTAGGTTAACTTAGAAGTTTGATTTTTTTCACAGCTTCAAGAGCTTCAGATAGACCTGAGTATATGGTTTTAATTTCAACTCGAGATACCTCCACGCGTTCCTGATATAAAGGGTCTTGACAAACAGACGGACAACAAAGTGGTCCTATATGGCTCTGTTTTTCCTCTTGAGGTACGGAACCCTAAAAATTAGACTATTGAGACAAAGGTTTACAATTAATGTGCACATGTATTGCTTCGTTTGTAAATAATCCGGATATAGATATTCGATTTTTACTTTTATGTCTTTTTGTAATTAAAAAACTGAGTGTGAATTTTCCACTTAAAATATACTTTTATTTGAAATATCACTGCACATTAAATATTATCGTGCCTAGTCTTCAGAACCAATAAAAATCTTTAAAGAGAAACATTGTATAAAAGTCAACAGAAAGAAATTAGGTGGCGGTAAATTTAATGTTAGACATGTTTCATAGTCAGGTCTAATAATAAATTTGGTATTTTAACGCGAGACGACGAAAACATGTATTGGATCGTGGATTATCTTCTATCTCCCATACCTACACACTTGAAGTGACTAGAGGTTTTATTAATTTGATAGAGGATAGATAAATGAAAATGAACAACATTGTTCCTAAGCAGATGCAAGATCGTATTCCAATTTGCTCATACACTGCATTATGATAGAAAATCAAAATGAAACACTTCTTATGCGAATTTTTAACCTTCTTTGTTTGTCGATTGAAAAACAAAGGACAGCTGTCAATTTAATCGCATCTAGATGCGGTCTATACTGGTAACTGGTAATTAATATGGCGCGGGTTGCATTGGTTACCAAAACGGAACGCACCTTAAACGTCTTGTATTGTAGTAGACGACCAGACGTGTGTGGGGAACCTATTTTTTTTCTAAAATTAGGTAAGTATCTAAACAAATTAGACCTATCACCAACTAAAAGTCAACAGCCAATAAATAAAACACGGTTGAGAGTGACGCAGGCGGGCGAAGCTAGGGCAAAAAAACTTGTCATCGATCAAATTCTTTTTTCATTTAATTTATTGCTCTCACAATATCCATATATTATTATAGCTATTCATCAGATCGAAAGAAGCCGTTAAATGCTCTGTGCTCTCAAGCAACAGAGTAGATCTATGAAATATTTATAAAGCGCCTTACAAAATCGAAAAACAGTCACACAAATTTTCTGGATGGCGTATAAGATTCCACGTACGCTTACCTCAAAATGTCTAAAATACCAATGGGTCATTCCATAGTGGCGGTTGGGACATGTTTACTCCATTTTTTGACATACTTCTATTTGTAGCTCTGTAATTATACTCCTTTTACATAATATATATATATACAGAATTGTAGATAAATACTCAGTAAATTACTTATATTTTTGCATTTTATCATATTAAATTCCTCCTTGAAAAAGCGTGGCGTACGGGACAGGCACGTGCCCACCCTTTTCAAATTTGTGCAAATAACTGTAAACCTCAGCCTTTCTAGTCGTACTACAGCTTTACATATTTTTTTGTAGATGCCTTGATAATTGTTCTAAATAACTCGATAAAACATACGGTAATTTGTAAAACGAATGTCTAGATATACATTTTTAAACAGTGCGGCGGTTGGGACAAAAATTTGTGGCGGTCGGGACGAGTACCAAAATTCATGATATTTTATAAAATGAAATAATTATTTATTACTCAGGCAACATAATTAAGCAATAGCAATCACAACATAATCTATGCAACAAAATAAGAGATCAAATGCAATGCATTTGTACAATCCCATAGGAGAAGATAGGTCAAGACTGGTTGAAACATTCTTTTTTACAGTTCTAGTTCTTCTTTTGCGTAGCCTCTCCTGTTCTCTCCACAAGATTCTAGCAGTATTATCCTTGTTACGTATACTTCTTGCTAATTCTCTTCTTTTACGGCTTCGCTCCTTCTCCTTCTCTGGTGTAAGCTTCATTTTATCCGGATCTTGTTTAATTTTTCCCCTCCAAATCCGTTTCCTATCAGTTCCATTCATTATCTAAAATTAAATATTTCAAGCTATTTTACATGCATCAAACCCACCACCAAACACAATACAAACACACAAACCAGTGAGCATTAAAAACCATGTGATTTTACTAGATAAAAAACACTGCAAAAGTGTACCTATTAATGATGTGTAAATATTCAGGTTTTTTATGCCTTAACGTATGCATGCACTTATATTATGTGTGTAATAGTATATTTAGGCGTATATTCGCAAACCATCAAAATAATGCTAAAATGGACTTATATATGCCTATAAACATGCCCCGTGCATTTTTTATTTTTCCCCTCCAATGTAACTGGTGGCGGTCGGGACCGAAGTTTGATTCCCCACAAAATATTATAACAAACACCTGGCTTCTTGTTAATATGCCTAAAGGATAGCTCCCGGTCCCTTCTTACTTCAGGAAGTTATTCACGTTACAGTTCTAATACTTTTAGGTAAGAAAAACTAAACGTCTATTTTTCAGTGTTCAAACGTTCTATTTTTTAGGCATATCTAACCTTGAGGCGCCATAAATTGGTAATTTACTTACATATTGAAATTTTGTGTTCGTCAAGTAAAAGCATAAACTCTTCCGTGAAATCTCGTTCCCAAAACACGCCGTGTCGTAAACAAAATGGACGCAAACAGTGTCGCCAATTTATCGGCTAAAATCTTACTACTTCAAAATATGCATAAGTCAGTCTTTCAGTTCGATAAAATCGATGAAAACGGTAGGATTTTCTTGCGTTTTTTTTTTAATTTCGTCAAAATGGGGTTTTTACTCAACGATGTGATTAAAATGAAGTGTATGTTATGTTTTTTTTTTTTGCTTTTGGTTTCAATTAGCGTGGAATGACCCCAATGATAAAATTCGCTTAAAAACATTTTGATCGATACGATATGATCCCAAATCAAATCAAATTATAAAAGTAATGCTGAGTGCATTGGCTTGGATAAATATTCATACTTTTAAGTGCTTGAGCTAATTAAGTAAAAACTACTCCCCTCATCTGAAATTCTTAGAAACGCCAGTATGCTAGAGGCAGTTTTTTGTTGCTTCCTGAGGGATCTTACTCGTCAAACGAAAGTGGTTCTTATTTTCAGGTTTGTGAAGGTCTTTGGCAGGTGTTGTAAGTCTTTGTTGAAGTGTTACGGCAGTGATGAAGGCCACCCGGTGTAAGTCCCAGCTTGGAATTATAAATCTTTCCGACAACATTGCTGTGGCATATCCTCTTACTGGCCGTCTCGTGAAGATGTGGTCAGATTGGTTCACCATTTGGAATTTGTTTTTTTTGTTTTGTTCAACAATTTTTCATTAAACTATAGTAACCTCCCTATTTTCTTTAGTTTGGTAATTATTTATTACATATACACCGGCACTTATTTATTTTGGATTTATTTATTTTATTATTATTCATTATTTTTTGTGAAACAGTATGGTTTTCTCCAATCATAATACGTTTTGTTTGACGATTATAGCGCGTTACTGCGCGTAGTTGATTTTATTACAATCTAGCTGATATAATTGTTTTTGAAATAAATAATTAAGTCAATCCATTTATTTAAAACATAAAAGATTTTTAATATTGATATTAAAAACTCACTATAAGATGTTGTTAGGTTAGCTAATTATGTAATAACTTAAGACAGAACTGAATAAATTAACCGACTTGGATTTACATGGATCTCAAAACCTTTTTCAGTAGAAGAACTAAGTTGCGAGAGTTGGTTTTTTTACAAGTTTTGTTTTTGATGGCATTTTTTTATTCTTGCAGCAAAGCCCTTGGTGTGGCTTGCTAAAACTGCTATGACTTTGGTTGCTGAAGCTTCATCATGATCTAAATACGATATTTGATACCTAGACAGCACTGAAATGCTTCAAATACTGTAAGAACTTGGAATTTATTACACGTTTTAGGCATACACAAGAAATATAACACTCTTCACCGCGAAATTACTCTAAACTGGCACAAAAACTAAATTGCATTCCAAAGAAACTCTACCCTTGTGTGAAACTGTGAACCTACTCTCAAACTTTACAATGCTACTACTATTGTCCCTTAAACCAAAGTATTTTCGTCTCTAAACCAACGGGGTAAGGAAATGAGGGAACTTGAAGCATGCTGTCATGGTTAGAGGATATGGTTTGATAGCTCCACCGATCGGTCGGAGCTTCTCTATTTATGGAGTTTTTATGGACGAAGACATGTGTTCATAATTTGAAAACGTATCCCATTCACCGCGTGGGAGGCACCTGTGTGTCACGCCCCTCTGTGTTATAAAACTTACTTTCATCAAGAGTTTTTATACGTAAAAACACAAACTTTAGAGTTTATTGCTCTACTATTTTTGGGTACTCCAAAAGACTAAAGCTCTGAGTCGTCGTTGAATCGCTATTTTGTTTTTCCGTATATGAGATAGTGTTTCTTTCGAAATTCACATGTTATAACAAAAAACTTGATATGCGAGCATGCTGGCTTTAGTACAAAAAATTCTACCAGTAACCGACTTTTCATATCCTATCGCAATTGTAAGAACCTTTCTAGGAAAATTTCTTTTACAGCCACTTTGGCCGCAGTAAAATGGATAGTATGAGAGCTGGTAACTATAAAACTGAAGTAGGAGAGGTGACTTTCGTTTATGCAGCCAAATTCATACTGGAGACTCGGTAAGTACTCAGGACCAAGGTTTAAAGATCCTGTTTGCGAAACACAAAACATAGACGAGTGGCGGCGCATGACAAGGCGGGTCACTCACCAACAAACTTCCTGATGACCACGACCACTCTTTCAATAGTGTACCGACTCAGAAAAAGAAGAATACCTAATACTGGCTGAAGGGAAGCGGGTTCTTTAGCAACTAGCGTCCAAAATATGAAATAAAAAGAAATATAATTTTATCCAAATATAATTCAGAAAACAGCCCCTATATTAGGTATCGTTGAATCGGTTGCCAACTGGTTGCCAAACAGTTCAGTTTTTATTATCTATGTTTTTAGTGTTTAGTAACCACATAGCAACCGATACGAAGTTACATAATAGGCCCCCGGCGGTTGCCATATATGGTTGCTATTCATCAAACAAAAACAGATAAAAAATGAACTTCCAAAATAACCTTCAATGGGTATTGAACTATTTACGAATTGTGACGTCATTTCAAGTGCGAAAGTATCCTTAGATAAGCGGATATGTATGTTTTTGACGATAGGCACTTTGTTTGGCAACTGATTTTACGATACAGAATTAGAGGGCAGGTTGTAGTTTTTATCATTCTGAATATACATTTGGAAGAGCAATCTTCAATGCTCGGGACTTTTACTGCTGGGTGTCGAAAGTTGGATTTTGATATAAAGGTAAAGTTACTTTTCCTTATCAAAAGATGTTTTGGGACCCTTCAACGACCAAAGGACCCGCTCCCTCTCAGCTAATTCAAGATTTTCTTGTTACCTAATCACGGCTGCGAAAAAGCTTGGCTTGCCTAAATTAACTCCATTTTGATTTTTACCAGCTCTCATACTATAAGGTAAGCGAGCGAAGTGACATTGCCATTCTTCTCACTTTGGACGTGACGGCTTCAGGTCCTCTCTAAATGAATCTTCATTGACAAGACCAATGGGAGCTCGGCTTTGTGCAAACAGCCAATGATGGTTCTTTATTCTTTTCTCTTTATTGGCTAAATTGTTTCTTAGGTTGTGTGAGAGAGTGTGTGTGTGTGTGTGTGTGCGTGTGTGACCATTGTCATAAATATTATAGACTTGTTTATAGTTTCGGTGCTTTAAGCCAGATCTCGTGAGTAAAGTCAAGTAGCTTTCCGATAATGATTGCGTTATCGAATACTAGCTTTTGCCCGCGGTTTCATCCGCGTTGAATTAGTTTTGTGTACTCCTATAAAATCAGTCAATATTATTCGGACTGTTACCTACAGTAAACACAGCTGGTGAAATGTTATGCGCCTCTGTTTCCCATTTTGTGTGTCTCTTTTATAGTTTTTCCATGGGAAGAAAGGTAAAAAGTAGGTTTTGTCCTATTCCAAGACTAGAACTACATTCATGCAAAATTCCAGCCCAATCGGGTCACTAGTTACGGCGTGAAAGAGTAACAAACATCCATCCATCCATACATCCAAACTTTCGCATTTATAATATTAGTGGGATTAGTGGGAAGTGAGATATACGTACATAAAACCTTTTTATTTACCAGTCAGTGGAGAGGATTTAAAGAAAAGAGCCAAGTACCCATTATTCCAAATCCTAGCCCGTGACTAATGCGCTTTCTCCGTATTTAAACGATTTTAAATGACCCATTGATGTTTTAAACAAAACGCTATGTTACCTTATCTGTGAAGATAGCGCCTTCCCACGATACACCCCTAATGCATTCCGTATTGCATTTGTAGTAACCACGGAAATGCCGTCATCCGTGGGACAACTCTCTTGATGCAGTTGCTTTGCTCATTAGGGTCGGCAACCTTGCCACATGTGTTTGTGATCATTGAGACTGACACGTACCCGTGTGGAAAGTCGTGATGGTGTTAAAGAGGAAGGAATGTAGAGATATTGCAACTGACAGGTTTACGAGTCCCTGAAGTGTGGTAATATTACCGAATAAACATATGTAAATAAAACGAATGAAGGAGTTTCATTTCATAGAAACTACCTACTAAGGTGCATTGGGGTAATTCCGGTATATTTTTTAATTAGATGGCTAGAGGTCTATGCTATATTTTTTTATTCATATTGTTTTTCATTTACATCCGATATTGTTTATTCTCTATAACCTCCATGAAATGATTTATTTTGAATATTTATTCTTGTCTAAAACATGTTGCTGGTTTCTTCAATTTAGATTTTGAAACATGGGGTCATATTTTGTTTTGGCGTAGGGGAATTGCGATATAATAATAATAATAAATAATAATAAATTTATTTATTCCAGACGAGGTCCATATTACATTAATTATATACATATAAGAACATTTACAAATAAAAATAGATAATTTATTCTATAGTCTGATTCACTCACAGTTCACTCACAGTTTAATCAGTCTGTAGCCGGCGCCACGATATATCCTAGGGTTACGAAACTTTAAAAAATGCTTCCTTTTGCATATAGACGGAAAGTTTAGGTTTCTTTTTCGATCGTTATTACCCCTAACACAAAATACCTATCATGAATTTTGTTGATGGTTACAAAAATATTATTATTTACAACTTTTTATTTCGGAATTACCCCAGGAAAAAACTGGTTCTCAAAATTTTAGATTAGATAGTAAGACAAGGAGAAAACAAGTGTGTTACAACAGCAGAGCAGAGAAGGATCACAAGGAGTAAAGCAGGATGGAACTGCGGATTCCTCTAGCGTGTGTGATATGAGAACATATACGATTTTCATACATCGGAATAACCCCTCGAGGGGTATTTCCAAAAAACAAATAAAACTGCAGTTGCGGCGTTGTGTTCCTCTCACACAATCGCAAAAAACGATAATCTATTTTAAAAACAAACACTTATTTAAATAAATCAACTAATTTCCGATAAAAATGTGTTGGGGGTTATTCCGATTAAACAAAAACGGCGTGAACAACACTATTCTCAGAAAACTTGACGCCACATACGTGTTATCAATATTAGTGAATCGTGAAAACTGATGCGGCCAGCACAATTAAACTGGCGATTATGTCCTAGTGATGCAAGTAATTAAATATCGCTTAGATTGGTGGATATTTTAAAATTTCGGTATATACCCATTTTCAGAATTACCCCAATGCACCTTATCTATATGGATTGTTTTGTAATTTGTTGTGTCTGTCTAACCAATTCTGGGAGACAGGTATGATTATTGTGTACTCCAATTTCACAAAATAAAACCAGTTATAATCTGTCCTTGGATCACACGCGATTAGAGTATAGCACGGATATCTATGGAGTATAGTATAGAGACGCGAAATCTCAATCATTCTCTTGTCGTTCTGCAATGAGAACCTTGGCCTGCTGCGCAAGAGTTTCTCATTTAATATTCACTCTTATTCCAGCGCACTAAAAGTTATGCTAATAACATCTTGTGCTTGTCTATTGCTCGGCTGCCGGCGTATGCGCTATGTTGTAACATCCTGCAATATCTACTCTGATTGTTTGTGTACAACATTGTACAACATCGTTGTGAATCTCGTCTGTTTATTACTATCCGGTGATGAATCGTAATGAAATAATATTCGTCGTTGAACAATTAAGGGTTTCCGTTAAATAATCACTGTTACAATAATTTTTTTTACATAAACTTCTATATTTTTAACACTCGACGATTTATCCATCGCAAGGAGATAAAAATATTGTCATCCATCATCAACGTTGAAATTAATACGCTGTCCACTGAAACAGTTACATATTTGCGCCATTTGGTGTTGACACCTTGGGTTGGTGAGCAGTGTTGCCAAGTGCAGCCTCAAGTCTGTGCCTAAATTTAGCTTAAAAACTTGCCAGATCGGCAATGTATGGAGCTTCAGTCCTTAAAAAGTAGCAATTTTTATGTACTTTTATAAAACTTGAAAAAAAAATTGTGGATGGTTTGACCCGAAAAGTTGCTAGATCTAGCCAAAAAGTGGTTAACTTGGCAACACTGTTGGTGGGGCCCGGAGGCGCAACGAATTTTCAAACCTCGTACCTCGGCCAAAGACTAACTCTGGCCACAGTAGATCTTCTGTGGTCTGGCAGTAAAATGTCAGATATCTGATATAGGTCCTATTCTGAAGGCTTTAATTTTAGTTTTAGTGCTGTCAAAACTAAATTTCTTTGTTCCAAAATAGTTCTTTAGTGTAAAAACAGAAGCTATATTACTTTGGAAAATTTCAAGTTTTGACAGCACTAAAATTAAAGCCTTCAGAATAGGATCCAATGTTAATGTCGCCAGTGATTTAAAAACCCTCCAGCGGGGCAGCGATCTGAACCAAACTTCCCTTAAATTATTATTTCAGGTAGGTTTTTTTTCATAATAAAGATTAGAACTATGTACATTTATTTTACGCGTAAATATAAGATACACTTCCCGAGGTAAACCGCGGGCAAAAGCTAGTAATAAATATGATAAGAAAATTGGTTGTCCAAAAAACCGTTCAAGCTTTTTTTTACATTGACCGAAAATCGTTCATTAAGCTTCAAAAGTACAAACTTTTTAGTGGAGAAATTAAACAGTCAAGATTATTTCTTCTTGTTGGAAGTAGAACAGAACTACTAGCTCCAATAGCTCAAGTCTGATAGATAGGATCAGTTCGGGTCTGCCCACGTCCGCCCGCCATTCCCTTTTAAGGTTGATGTTGCCACACAGATACTATCTCAAGTCGTTACTAAACAAGCGTTTCTTTTTATCAGCCGGTAAAAGCTGTTAGGAATTCGCTGACTAACAGGACCTGTGAGATGTATTGATTTCAAGATTCCATCAATAGGAAACCGGTTTGTCCGTCTATCTGTGAACAACGGCTAAGTTTAATGAGTTTTTTGGCATGTTAGTAAAGATTGAATCTGAGGTGCAATTGTGTAAGACAATCGTCATCAAATTCGATTTTCATATCATATGGCTATTCGGCTAATCAAATTAGCCCGTTTGATAATTGAAATCGTTCGGTTTTGGTTGTCAACAACAAAACAAGACAATCGTATTCATTAGATAGTCAAAAATTTACGATATCAGTTGTCAAAAGGGCTAATTTGCTCAGCCGAATACACACATATACTTACGCCTGTCTTCCAGAGGGGTAGGCAGAGACTACAGATTTCCATCTCCCACGATCCTGACACACCTCTTTTGCTTCTACACCCATCAATCTAATCATACAAGCTCTTCTACTCCGGGTACTTATTACATTTGCCCTTCTTCAGGATGTCGCCTATTTGGTCGGCATACGTCCTTCTAGGGCGGCCCGGTCGATCTTTACCTTCCACTTGTGCAGCATAAATTTCTTTCGTCACTCTACTTTCATTCATCCTCTCTATATGCTGGAAATTTATGAAATAAAGCGTCGTTTCAAACAGATTACATGCTCACTTTGACGGAAGCCGTACGCTATATTAAACAAAATATTTATGAATTAAGCAATTTTTGGCAAGGGTTACTTACTTACTGTTTAAAGTTACGCGTATCGAGGCTATATTTTGGCTTCCCAAACATTCGCCAGATGTCTCTTACTATCAATCCCCAAAAACAACTCGGTACACCCGCTTTTCGTTCCAATCATATGGGAGGTGAGCTCTATCGCCGTACTTCGGGCACAAATGGACCTTCCGAACACAAAATAATGAGCACCGCGGGTATTAAACCCACGACCTCTGGGTGAGCAGGCGAACGCTCTACCACTTGGCTACGTCAATTAAAAATATTAAAATTCCCCGGTTTTAAATCCAAAAGAATAACTACATTCAGACATTTTTAAATACCTAGTATTTTTCAAGTTTAGTGTCACATGTTACATTTAAAAGTCCAATGCTCTTTCAGCCTTCACACTACAGATATTTGGGTCAAGAAAAAATACAATAACTCATTGATCCCATTCTCTAGTTTCAAATTCATCAGCGCCAGATCTGTGCAATAACATCTTCATTGTGTAATGCGAGGTATTGTTGAATGTTAGTACAATCTGAAGGTTATTTTGTAATTTCTCAGCTTTGTCTCTGAGAAACACGTGAAAGTATATGTTTGCATGCCGTAGCTATGCAATGCAAGTTTTGTTCAGTTAATTTTAAGTTGACGGTTACGTAAAGACATTGCTGATTCTAGAATGGATAACCTAAGTTTATTATTGTGTTGATGAAGTACTCTTGGGAACCGAGGATCTAGGCAGGGATGGCGAACCTTTATGGATCGACGTGCCATTTTTTCTAAAGAAGTGTTTAATGAGGCCATATACGTGCCTTCGAATAATTTCGACTTAGTCATTATTGAAAAGATAATAAAACTAAATAATAACAACACAAAACTATTTTTTTTTAAACCGTTTCGATTGGTAGCCATCCCTGATCTAGGGGCTATTTAACTTCAACCTTCGCTTTTAAAGGTATCGTGAATGGTTAGAAACAACGTCACACATCATTTCTGGCCAACCAGAGGCTCTATCATCTAACTTCGACATACATCGCAACCGCCGTCAAACGCGCCGTCATTGGCTAGGAATGCATCACACATAGGGTTACTATTTAGAAATTTAAAAAGTCCTGACTAAAAGCCTGACATTTCGATGAAAGTCCGGACTTTTTAGTCAGAAAATGGAAATATTACTCACTTATTTACAAGTGGTATGGTAGGCATGGTTGATTGTTAAAGAAGATTTTACCTATATTTAATTTTTAGATAAATAAGAAGTTAAAAAAGATTAAAGACTTATTTGATATTACATAATATGTAATTTTATCACTCATATTCCAAAATTCGGACAAATTAAAGAGCCGAACAAAAAGTCCAAAAGTCCGGACTAATCCGGACGGATGGTAACCCTAATCACACATAATTTTCGGCCAATCACTACGCTTTTGAAGGCTATAGTGATAATTGTTGAGTATAAACTGATGAGATTTTAATCTATATGACTAGTATAGATCGTTCAACTCAGGAAGACATCTATCGAAACCTTTATTGCAGCTTATTAAGACTTGTAACGGCTTGATTTGCGCGTCTCATCGTGAGATAAACAATTTGTTTGTCGGGTGAACGGTGAACGAAACACTGAAACCGTGATGAAACCTGCATGTGAAGTATACAAGCCTAAAATTGTCAGTGAAACGTGGTCGAACGAGTGTTTTCCGTTCAAAGCACAATCCAAAATACCTCTGGCAGCGACGAACGAAAATAAGTTGGCCAAGTTTACGGAACCCTAAAACATACTTATCAACAATATAGATGTATAGCACCATTAAGGCCACAAAAAATAAGGCAATAAACCTTTGCGCCTGACAAACAATTCAGCAGCCAATTGGAAACCCAATTTTATTATTTGTTGCTTACAACATAATATGGGCAACCGGCCCGCGGGTCGAATCCGGCCCGTTAAGAGGATAGGTTCCGAAAAACCATAATTTATTCTTCTTTGTTTGAAGAATCTAGCAATACTAGATATTTGAAAAATATTTGGACTTCTGTCAAGAATATATTGCACACTCTTATCGAAACAGAATCTTCAGAAGTCATTCCAACATTGAGCCACAAAAAATCAAAGATGACTCCAAAAAAAGTTTTCATGTCGAGTTTTAACATTAATTGAGCAAAATCATATTATATTATTTATTTATTAAAATCTGTATAAACTTTATTAAACTGTTATCCAAACAGATATTTGATACAAACTTTAGTTTTTTTTTTAATAATAAAATTCGTGATAAAAGTAGTCATTTTGATAATTTTCCAGAATTCGTCCCTCTCGCACTGCGTGTCTTTCCGCATGGAGTAACAGCGATCAATGCAATCGGAACCTATTCTCTTAAGGTTTTTAAAACGCGGCCGGTGAGGAACAATTATAATTAGACTAACATTTTACCGGAAAGTCGCGATTTGTTGTTTTCATGCAACTTCTTTACCGATCTGAGTAAAGGAGCAAGTGAGTGAAAGGTGAAAACTTAAGCAGGGATGAAAATCAATAAATCCAAGTCACGAACCAGAGTCACCTAGAAAAGTATGCAAAATTCTGTGTGTCTAGTTATTAGTGGAAATAATTCAGGTGTTAGTAGTCTTGGATCTGAAAATTTGGCACAAGATCTATTGGAAATTATGTAAATAACTTTTCTATTTGAACCTGCGGTTCACCGATTGCGACGTTATTTTCTTATACTATACACATCAACCTACGGCCAGCAAATTCATGAGCATATGATTGTTTGGCTCGCGACTTCCCAAAGGTTGCCCATGCCTGTACAACAATGTGACCAAAGAAACTTGTCTGTACCACTGTCTTTAAGATAGAGCTAAAACAAATAACATCAAAAAAATACTATTGAAGAACGGGTTATAAAAACTGCGCTGTTTAATTACAAATATGAAATCGAAATTATGTTTGTATAATAGTGGTAGAGATCTTGATTATAATAATAATCTGATGTTTATGCAAAACATTGTAAATAAAATGTGTCTTCTCGTTTTTAGGGTTCCGCGCGTTCTGCTGTCTGTCCGCCTGTCCGTATGTCACGGGTTTCTAGCTTGCAGAAGGAATGAGTTACAAATAAATTTCAATATATTGTGTAGAATCTTAACCCAAAACTGAATATTTGATTTTTAATTATATTATTTGTATGGGAATACATGAAAGAGAAACCGAAAAAAAAAATCAATTTTAGACTATTTTTGTTACGCTATCTCAAAAACTTAGTTTTGAATTTTCCATATATAATGTGCCATATACTGTATTTAAACCACAAATTCTTAAAGCACCGATTTTTAATATAGGTTTAGGAATACTCGACCAACTTAATTTTGTAGTTTTATTTCATGTATTTTCTAGGTCTAATAACTTATTATATACCTATTTGAATGCTACAGAACGCTCAGGGCGCTGGTCCTACTCGCTACAAAAACTACTATCAAAAAAGTACGGTGTAATTTTTTATATTTATTTATTCGAAAAAACTTACAGCCCAAGAAATAGTATACAAGCAAACTTAAAATTATTATTTCCTGAAAGCTATTTACAACATTTCACTTACACACATAACACGGATTAGGTATTATTAATAAAAATTTTTTGCCTTATTATAATATTATTATTCTATATTTTTTACAGTTAGTTGTCTTAACAATAAACACAAAACTTGGTAATTTTGGAGAAAAGCCAATAAAAAATATAGAATAAACAAAGTGTTGATCAATTAAATTAAAAAATATTCAATTGTTGAAAAAAAATCTTCATTTAGTAATAATTTTCTTAAATGAATATTAATGTTCTTTTCTACCACAATTTCAGATTTATCACAATAGGTTAAGATTGAAATTATCGAATGTGAATTCAGCCAGGTGTTATTGTTATCATTTATTATATTGCTGAAAATAACACAACCAATTCCAAAATACAGAAAAATAAACAATGACACACCGTGTTATTAATTAATGTAAATTTTCGTCCAACAAGGGTTAATTGTTGCAGTAGAATATAGTCATTTGTACTGTACTATGAGTTTCTATTGGTGGTAATTGTTACTTACTGATATGTTTTTTTCGCTTAATACGTTTCAGCTGACTAAGGTGGCCGATGAAGTTATTTTACAGCTTGTTTTTTATTTGAATTCCTAAAATCTCCGTAGCTTTTGTCCGCGTCTACGCCCGCGTTTTTTTCAATCTCTGCACCGTTTTCGACTTGGCCATTATTTCATGAACAACCCTTAGGTATAGCCTATATTTTGAGCAGGGTCACTACGATGATAATAAAGAAAACCACATCAAAATTCGTTGAGTCGATCTAGAGTTAAAACGGAACATGCAAACACACATACATACAGACAAAAAATCTAAAACTTGTTTCGGCCTCGGTACTGTGGCGCTTGATACATGGAATGATAGATTCTCTTCACTTCTTCAGTATTAATTTAAATATCCTAGACATTAACATATCACTGAACACATTCCAGGGGAAGCTCTGGATCGATCTGTACTAGAATCATATTCACGGAAGACATCATTTAATTTTTAGAATATTTTTATAAATCTATCAATACGACGTACAAATGTTCATAAAGATTACTGATTGCCAACCAATAACGAGCCCAAAAAGTTCTAAGTTATATAATCTAATCATATGACCTCCTACACTACAGTACAATACTACAGACCCATTTCGCAAAAATATTAAATGTACAGACACGACTTTCTTGCGACTTTTCTTAAACTTTTGTTACTTATTTCATAACTAGCTAGGGCAAAAGCCCGCGGTTTCACCCGCGTTGAATTAGTTTTTGTGTACTCCTATAAAATCAGTCAATATTATTCGGGCTGTTACCTATAGTAAACACAGCTGGTGAAATGTGTGTGTTATGCGCCTCTGTTTCCCATTTTGTGTGTCTCTTTTGTAGTTTTTCTATGGGAACAAAGGGAAAAAGTAGTTATTGGCTAGGTATTGATTATTTGGTAGCGAAAATATATCGACTGAGATGATGAGTTTGTTGTAGTGGGTACCAAACCAGCTACTTGTACTCGTACCACGATTGACGGTGCACGAAGTAACCTGTGCCATTGATGTCATTTATCAGATTATCAGGGGCCTTGTTGTCTAAAACTGATGTGTGACGTCATTTCTAGCCAATCACGATACATTTGAAAGTGATAGCGATAGATGTTGTTGACATTAGACCATAAGGAGGTAGTTTCCAATGTCGGCTACACTTTGCATATGGCTGTTAGAACATAATGGCGATCTATGATTGTTTATGCGTGACGTTTATAACTTATTCTAGCTCAGTGATAATATCATTCATTGCCAACAATAGGGCCTCGAGAAAAAAACTGTCCCATGACCTCATATTTTCAAAACACTCTAAAAATCCACGTTGACTGTCAAACAAAGGGTCTATTTAAGAGGATCGCATCTGCATTGACGGAACACTACGTCTCGTACATTGCTTACAACGTATCCTTAAAAGTAGACCTGTGTCGATCGATCGTTTCTGGCGACCCGGGTCAATCTTGACCCATTGGTTAGGTGATTCGGTCAAAATGATTCGATCGTTTGATCGATCATCCGCAGGGACAAAAGTGAGACGCGCGAACGAACCACGAAGGAGACAAAAATACAACTTGTCCGCCTTATTTGGTTTTGCGAGCGATTATCTCTCGCTTTTACTTACAGCGCGCGGTGGCAGTGGGTCAAAAATTATCGTATCTTTTTGAGATCCATGATTCAATCACTCACGACCATGTTCGATCATAAATCAATCGTGATCGACCCAGGTCCACTTATAAGTACCGGGAATAGAAGAGTTTGTATAACTAGATTGATCGATCGCAGCAGACGGAAATCTGTAGTTTCTGCCTATCCCTCTGGGAGATAGGCGTGAGTATTTATCTGTGTAACAACACTTTTGAGACTATATCTGATCTTCTGAACCAAAATATTGTTAATTAATTTTTGAATAACGTTTCATTTTGTTTGTTTCAGGTATGCAATGAACCTATATTCACCAGTTCAATCACCACTTCAAACAAATGGTTTGCTTCCCATAATTAAACAAAAATCAGTTAAACTCAGAATTAAGTTTCATATATCAACCGAAGCCAGTTCAAACATGGACGAGATGTTCTGTAAACACCCATTTTCCATATTAATCGGAACAACGTAGTTTAGGTTCAAAAGGCTAATGGCTTCCCCTTTCTGGTTACAAATTGGGATACAAATCCTTCGAACTACGAATACAACTTTGAGTATGAGAATTTGGAGATTTGCACAAAGCTATTGGTTTTCAGCCAAATAGTTTTGGACTTTCAGGACGGTCGTCATCAGCCCTGCAACTCAGTTGTGGTGACCAAATGCCATTTTATTTCGTTATTTCGTGCACGCTCGATGAAACTGGCGAAGGTAATAAATACAATCGCACCGATTTCGTCGCGGGCACAACACTGAAATGGTGTGTCAGAGAAAACGAAATTTTGGCAATACTGTGAAGGTTTTCAAACATATTATTGGTTAAAATTAATTTAGACATTCGTTGTTTGATTTTATCTGAAATAATAAAAACAACATTTCGCTCCACTTTTGTTAAAAAACCGTTATAGGTATTTAAGTTTTCAGGGGTTTGTCGTTAATATATGATTTAAACGCATATTTCGTTGTAATTTGGCATAGATCTAGCTAGGTTTTGTCAATGGCTCAGCTTAAAATATAAAAATATTCCATAGACAACTCGCATTTTTATGTTTGCATTTATATAGAGGTTTGCATGTGATGCCTGTCTTTAAACATATTATATGTCCATTCGGAAAAAAGTTAAGTTCAGTTATATCTGACTGAAATAGTCCTAACTATACAATGTGATTATTGTTGATTTGATCTCATGTAATAAAGGTCACCACATCTGAATATGACATTACCAGATATACATAGAGCATGTCTGGTCCAGCTTCCAATTTTACAGTTATCCATGTGTTCAGACCATTGATTGTTGACCGAATGTTGCCAATCCTCCCTCGCTGGGGACTAAACAGTCTTTCATGTTATACTTTTCACACTCATACACCGTTTGACAGGAATTGTGATAGGCCAATACCTACAGTAAAATACATGACTATTGATTAGTCAAATTATATTGACAACTTGACCACGTAATGGCAATTTAAAACACAAAAACAAAGCCAAAGCTCTAGAGATTGACGTTACACTCAGCACGTTGGCAATTTGCATCGGGAATATTGCCAAAAGTAATCGACCAGGAAATCGAGCATCGACTTTGGAATACGACTCGACTTTAGAAAAGATAGTGGCACGACTCACGACCGAGATGGGGCAGAAACCGTTGAACTTCAGTTTTATTGAAGTCAGAAGTTTGAAAATGGCAAAACTACATATTATGCAGGAATAGTAATTACTCGCATGTTTCTTTACGATATCTTGAAGGTGGTAGAGCTGATGTCGGGCTCGACTGTGATGGTACAACCATCTTACTCGCAAATCCTCCCGAAGTTATTCGGGGGAGAGTAAGAGAACAGCTCTCAGGCAAAACCAGGCAGCCCACCATTGCCTGGGACCGATGGATGGCGGTTTATCCATCCCCAATTGCCGGGCCTTATATAAAACAGACTGGTGGCGGGCAGCGGCGTCACTGGTTCAAGGGTTTCGGCACCGCGCTCACCAACCCGCCTGCCCAGCGTTCGTGAGTATGGGCATTTCTTCCTGGAGGACTGCCAAGAGCAGCGAAATCCTGGAAAGGCCTATGTCCAGCAGTGGACGAAACAGGCTGATGGATGGATGGATCTTACACATGTAGACTTTTAACCGACTACGGCGAAGTAATGTTTTTATTAAAGTACTTACGAAGACTTCTTGTAACGTAAATATAAATATGAAAGAAATTCGTGATCGAGCTCCGTAAAATCAGATCAATTGTAAAACATGTCGCAGTCTATATTCTAATACAAGAACGACCGACACGCAAATTCAATTACTAACCACCCCCTTAGATTTATATGAATGTAAAATGTATCTTATTTTTTGGGCCATTAAGCCCAAATTTCAACTGTCGATGGTGGGGCTTAGCCATTCTACTGATGTGAAACATCGTTAACCCTGATTGCTAAGAAGTGAAGGGAGAAGTGAACGCTTGCCACGATTTAGAAATACGTGCTCGCGTTAAAAATTGAATAAGCGGCGCTAATGGCCCCATAAACTGAATGCAATAAAGGACAATGTGCACGGCTCGTAAGGGACCTTCCAAAGGCGTGAAGAAACTTTAGATTCACCCGATAAGAAATGCTGTTACCAAACCAACTTGATGCACTCCGGATCGAAAATCAAACAAAACACATCATTTTTAAAAACTAGCTATGCTTAATTTTAATTTTTTATAATTTATACTGTAAGGTGTGACTCCTAGATGGAACTTCATTTCAACACTAATAAAAGTCTCCGTGTACGAGTTTCACTATGTTTTTATGAATTAGCGACTAGTTTCGTCTCTTAGATATCTTCTGGCTTGATAAAAAACTAGTCGCTAATTCATAAAAACATAGTGGAACTCGTACACGGAGACTTTTATCAGTGTAGTAATGCTCATTATGATCATCCAAAGTCTTCATGGAATGTTAAAAATTCCTTGGACATGGATATTATTATGGAGTAAGTCTCATTAAAGGAGCCTCTCAAATATGTTCTGATCCCTTTGCGGTGTCATTCATTGCATATTCATAGATGGTTATTGGCATCCATGTCCTGCGTCTATGGCATCGTCAGACGTGTCTTTCAGTCGTTCGGATCGAATTAACGGTCATCGCTCTGGGCGATTCGACCCAAATCGGTTAAATAGCGATCCTAAATATCTTGAGTTGGAAGCTTATGCCGCTGGGTTTGGTGAACCATTTTTGGGCGATATTAATAAACTGAACTTTTGCGCTGTTGACAAGTACGGCCGAGGAAACAGAATCGTGACCGAATACAGAATCTTTTCATACTATGTCACGACAAATAACTGTTACCTGTAAATAAGAGCTTAATTGTTGAAAGTGTCAGAAGTTTATTCTTATTGGGACAAGATTCCGGAGTTGCTAGGGATTCAGTTTCCGTGACCCAACATAGTTAATTAGTTCTTGAACTGTACGCTAAGCATGATGACATTAAATAAGATCTCAGTAGGCTCGCAGTTGATACTCTCTATAGGTAGATATAAGAAATTGTGCAGCGGCCCTAGCGGCTTACGAGAAGAACCAGAATTTATAATACAAAATATTTTACGCCGTCGCTTACGAATATCGAGACCCTATAGGTCTATTGTACAATACCAAGAGTCAAAATATTGGTACAAACCCCTATTCAGCTTTGCGGCTAGCTGGGGTTTGACCTCTTAAAATAGCCAAAAGTTTATTATGACCCTCCCTCTTCTGTGCAGGTGCACAATGAATGGTGTATGTTTGTTAAAATTGTTTTATTATTTTTGATCACCTAAAAATACTCCGGTAGACTTGAAAAATATTTACATATTTAAAAGTGTTTCTAAAACTCAGGTTTGAGAAGTCGATTTTCGAGTCTTATATAATAAATAATATAGAAGGTGGTAGAGCTGATGCCGAGCTCGACTGTGGAGGTACCACCATCTTGGTCGCAAATCCTCCCGAAGTTATTTAGGGGAGAGTAAGAGAACAGCTCTGAGGCAAAACCAGGCGGCCCACCATTGCCTGGGACCGATGGATGGCGGTATATCCATCCCTAATTGCCAGGCCTTAAGGCTTTGCCAAGGGCCACAAGAAATCATGAATTCCCCCTCACTTCGGCACCCGCCCGCAAGCCGCAACGCGCACATCGCGTCTCTGAACTCGAGTCGCGCGCGATCTTCTCGCTCGATACAAATCGCGCTCTTTTTTGTAGAAGCGAACATAGATATCTTAGTGGGTAGTTAATTAGTGAATATATAAGGTAACTTTAATTTATGCAGCCAAATTCTTACTGAAGACTCGGTAATTGTTCAGTAACAAGGTTCGATGACCGTTTTTGTGAAATTCTAAATTTTTTTTTCGTGTTCCTTACAAACGCAATCCCAGCCCCGAGTCAATTACTATGGGACGGACGTGAAGATTTTATTTTGCAAAATTAGCAAAGTGTTATCGATCCGTGTTACTGATCACAAATACAAACTACAAATTAAAACAAATACTAACTTGTTCACCAAAATACTAACTTGCATACCAAAATATTTAGGTTGTTGAAAAAAAATAACCACGAGGGTTATGTATGGCAGTCGCGAAAGCAATATTTGGTGTGCAAATAGTATTTTTGATGTGCAATACCCTATTTAAAATAATGAAATTAATTTCACCAATACGTTGGTGAATAAAAATTCCAAAAATACAGAATATTTTAATCGAGAATAAACAAGGTAACATTCATTTATGTTGCCAAATTCACATTAGAGACTCGGTAAGTGGTCACGGCCAAGATTCGGTAACCCATTTCGTGAAAAACAAAAAAAATATTGTACCCTTTTACTAATTTACGAACAACTCCGAGTCGTCTAAGAAGCTTTAAGTTTATTTGCGTATTTTACAAAAAAGGCACTTCAACCTTGGTCCTGACCACTTACCGAGTCTTCAGTATGAATTTGCCTGCCTATATAAAAATATAAATTTATTTATTATACTTGTCTAAATTTGTTGAAAAGAAAGTATAATACTTTCATCTGCTCTTTGACTTTCATATTCATCATCATCAATACTTTCATCGCACTTTCTCTTCTTGATCGTATCGTTTTCAGTTTTTTGAAGCTTTCGTTTTGTAGAAGTGGTGGGCCGAAGTGGTAGATTTCTTGTGTGTCTGGGGTCTACCAACTCAGGTAGAACATGTTGCTTATAAAATGCATGGAGTTTTTCGACCATGCATAATTTCCAAAAATCATCATCCCTTTCGATTATTTCTACATGTAACGCGTTGTTTTCGCAAGACCATATGCCGAAAATACAACTTTTTCTTTCAGCTATATGTAGTTGGCCTTGAACCTGTAAAAGTCAATACAGTCATAAGTGTTTTAAGTGTTGTGAGAACAGCAACTAAATTAAACAATAAAATTGCTTACTTGGAAGAACCAGTCAAGTTTCTTGTTAACAACTGTTAAATTGACTTTTTTGTTGAAAAAAGGCAGTTTCAGCCGTACATTAATATCTTCTAAATTCTGATTCAAAACAGAATAAGGGCACTTTATTTCCACTAATTGTTCATCTCCGACGAGACCATCTGGTGTAGCACCAAGGTAGGGAATTTCGGCATCAATGAATAATCCGCACTTGCGTATAACAACCCCTAGCTGGATTGATAGCTGATTGAGAGCAGTAGTTTCGTTCTCAACTCCATGTCTTATGGCTTTTATATGGCTAAGGTCTTGTTTATACAGTAGAGTGTGGACTAACGTTGGCCCAGTTGTTTCCCTTTTTTTTATTACCTTTCCGAAGTTCGACGCCGTTAGTAGCTGCCGCCGCAACTCCAGCCACTCACTGCAATCTCTCTGAAGAATTGTTTCTTTTTCAATTCTTAGCCTATGTTCCTGTGTTTTGACTAAGTTATTCAAGAACGTGTTTTTAAGTAGCTCTAGTTCCTTAGCATCAACGTCTGGTTTTTGACATTCTTCACCATAATTCTTAATCCTTTGAGTCGAGCCTACTTACGGGTTTGCTTGCTGCTGTGGGTCTAAACAATACTTTAGGCCTGAGGCGTGCACGTTCCTGTAAAAATAATCAATTCATTAGCTTTCTCAGTATATTATACTCAGATAAAAATGTCAAAAATGTCATTGTGTCACTACTTACAGCTTTTTTGGTTTTTGCTTGCTCTAGTTTTTTAGATTTTGTTTTGGGGCTTTGTCCAACCATGTTTTTTTGCATAACGTATACGGGCATTTTTGTATTAAACGAAACGACTGCAGCAGAAACTCGATTGTTATATTCATTTTTTAGGCTGAAGTTGATTCTTTTACCACCAACAAATTTGGCTACGATGCTATTAAACGTTTCAACAATATTACTGGCGGTGTCATTAATCAAACTTTTGGTGTTTGCTGCCAATTGACCAACATGCTACTGAGTTTTGATCCATATGGGGGTGCCAACCAGCGTTAATGTCAGGTCTTCACTTTTCTTCTCACTGCTGCAATACGAACTTTTGCACTGGCTGTGGTTGCCAAAAGCATGGTTATAGCTATTTGATATATCGGCATATAACTGATTTGTACGGTCTAATAAACTTTCTGTCCCATTTTTATTTGCCTGGATTGAGTGACACACAGCTTTTCTTATAGCCATGATTCTGGATTGTGTGAACAGCTTACGTGTACCTAAAACATATTTTGTGTCCTTCGTCAAAGCATTTAATTTGTTACACAAATTACGAAGTAAATGGTTGCGGCACTCTATTTTTTCTACAAAGTGGTTGGGGTAGGGCCTTAAAGTTTTTATTTTGTTATATGTGCAGCTGTCGCCATCAGCTATCAGTCTGCCATAAATCAAATTTTGCGTCTCGACTGAAATCTTAAAGCCTTCAGCTATAATATCCGCTT
Organism: Ypsolopha scabrella; assembly: GCA_910592155.1. Classification (NCBI taxonomy): domain Eukaryota; kingdom Metazoa; phylum Arthropoda; class Insecta; order Lepidoptera; family Ypsolophidae; genus Ypsolopha; species Ypsolopha scabrella. The sequence goes on along the minus strand of OU342972.1, from coordinate 9,729,067 downwards.
CCATGGCCGTCGACGAGCCGCAGTAATTTTTGTAGCACGCATGCTCTTTTGGTTCAACACCTTGGTTTTCGGCTCTAGAGCAGACACAGCAGTACTAATTCTTTACACCAAAATACAATACTTCACCAAATTTACGACCTATTATTGCCGCTGCACCTGAGAGAGCCGAGTAATTTTTCTTATAAGACCTTTTCGACCAACATCCATCAGCTACCACGTCTATTATAGCTATGCCATCTTTTACCATACTTTCTGCAATCGCAGCTTCCCTTTCTCTATTTGCTGCTGCGTCCATGGCAATAAGAGCGTTTTTTTCCCATTCCTTATTTATTATTTTCCTAGACGTCTCATAGGCCATGGCGCCCATGGGTGGTATATTCATGGCTGATAGTAATTCCGAAAATTGTGTCATTCCTATTCCTGACGCTGTCATGCCTATAACAGCCGCCTCATTAATATTGACTGTCTTCTTTGGTTTTGGGTCACAAGCATTAATGGTGAAATCAGAATTACACAGTTTACATTTCAAATGAATTTTTGAATTTAAACCAACTGGTTTTAGCGTTTCAATAATCAAATCACTGAATTTACAGTCAAGAGGTGAGTGGTCTGACAAATTCTAGGGATTATTTATTAAATAAAAGATATCCACAATTCGTCTTTCTTCGCCTCCTTCTACGATTTCATTAGGCGTGGAACTAAAAGAAAAGGAGTGGATTATGTCAGAGATACAACAGTTAATAATTTAAGGGGATACTTCTCAAGTCGCTTCTTTACACAATTTGGTAGGAACGAATTAATCACGATCATAGATATCAAATCCTAATGTAAGTGATGAGTGATGACAGCGCAATCATGTACAATTAATAAAAATGTAATTTAAGTAATAGGCTATTAAGATCTTTATACACACCCAATTCTATATGGACATGTCTTTTTTTGATTTTTCAGTTTTTTTTACTTGATTCTTGTTTCCGTAAACTTTTTGTGGAACTTTAACTTCAAATGTTCTGAAACCATAAAAATTAAAACTAAAAAACAATATCACGTAGCTAAGTATATACACTAAACACTTGACTTACTCTTCTTCCATTCCACTATTTTTATCAAAATCCGGCTGTAATGTGTCTTCGTTTTCAATACTTACGCTGAAAATATAAATTTATCACAAAAATGTACATTATAAAGTATTGTCAAAGTACTCATATCAATAGATCAGATTAGAGTTGACTAAAAGCAATAATAATATTAAATAAACGTGATAGAAATAAACTTATGGCTCAAATTTAGATGAAAATTATAAATTAAGAAAATGACGCGATTTTTTATTGTTCTTAAAGACCATTGTTCATATTAATTAAAAGTTTGTTTTTTACCGATCACAACATAAAGAAGAAAAAAAAGACCAAAAAAATTATGAACACCAAAATTAGTTAATTCACATGAAATTTTAACCCCAATAATTTATTCTGCGTTGTCATAAAAAGAAATAACTACGTGGCTACTCTTCTGCGCAGGAGGATTTCCGATTTTCTTTCATTGCTAGATTTGGTATGCATTTACTAATTTTGGTTTTCACTATTATTTCTTGGTAGGAGTGTTTAGGGTATCAAAGTTTATTTGGGTGGTCATTATATTTGTTCCCTTAATTAAATTAACATTTATGCTAAATAAATAACCAATCCTTGAATAACAATCCATCTTGAATAACTGCAAATAAAGCGCATTTTGTTTGTAACGTTGTTAAGTAAATGGAAAATCGATTCCCAACATTAAAAGTACGAGTAAGCATTTATATTTAGACAAATGGGTAAAAAGTTATCTAGGAACCACTTACGTTTCCTCCTGTATCACAGATACTAAATTAAAAAGTTCAGGTGGTGACTCCATGACTTGTGACTCAGTATGTTCTGGACAATGTTTCGTATTCATTTTGTTCCTAAAAAAGTCGTTCATTTATAATTTTGATCACAATTCTTCTACATACCAACGACCTAATTATTCATATAAATTCTGAAGATTGTATGTATGGGTCAACACAAAGAAAGTCAACCCACCATGAAATTTCAGTTCTTAGGGTTCCGTAGTCCGACAAAGTTTCGCCATGTCCGTATGTTCGCGGCTTAGCTCAGAGACTACAAGTACTAGAAAGCTGTAATTTGACATCATACATTAATCACGCCGACAACAAAGTGGTAAAATTTGAATTTTGAATTTTTTTGAGTGCGGAACCCTGAAAATGGAACTACATTTTTATAAAGGAAAAACAGTAAGTACTTACCCCTTCCTTACCATCTCTCATAGTTTTGAAATTACTAGCTTTCTTTCTTTTGGAAACACGTTTTTTATTGTCCTTGTTTCCCATTGTTTACTTTTGATACGTCAGGCTAACTAGTTTATTATATTAGTATATACTTAGTTTCTACGTGAATGAGTTTGGTAGTCCTATCCTGTCCCGTGTCGAGGTGCGCTTGCGTGGAAGAGAAAAGGTCACAGGTCCTTCCGTGTCGGCGCAACGGGCGGTACTGGCTTATTGACGGAGAGCATTGCTATTATATATCGACGGTTAGCGCTTATAAGGTTGCAAATCGTGCGCACCCTTTGAGCGTGCTTTGACTCGAAACTAAAGGACGTAAGTCTGAAAACTAATTTCGTCTATTAATTGAATAATATTAGATGTAGGAGTTTTTTCACTTGACATCGGAAAATAAACCATGTTTTCTTGTTATAGCAGTAATTTCAGACATACAATTTAAGCCATTTAGACATAAAACGAAATAATAACTTAAAAAGGCATCATTTTCAAAAATAAAATCTATCGAGCGAAATGTGTCCAATTAGGTAACCGACTTGACAACGGAAAGACAAAGGACTGAAAAAACACGTGTCCAAGTTTTACATTGATCAGATAAGTAGTTGACTCAGCATATTAAAACAAAAACCGTTGAAAGACCCAATACAAGCCCTTAAAAGAGACTAGTGACGGGCAGCAGCGTCACTGGTGCAAGGGTTTCGGCACCGCGCTCACCAACCCGCCTGCCCAGCGTGTGTGAGTATGGGCATTTCTTCCAGGAGGACTGCCAAGAGTGGTGAAATCCTGGAAAGGCCTATGTCCAGCAGTGGACGAAACAGGCTGATGGATGGATGGATATAAATATGTCACTGATCATAGTAACTGTAAAACTTCAAAGCATATGGTAATATCAGAGTAACCCTTTCATCGTGCGTAAGGCTAATGCCTATGCATTTCAAATTTGCAAATTAATGCGGTTTCATGCTTCAAAAATTGCGGACAGGCGACTGTCAAAAAATAAATTGATGTGGGACCATTTTGTTTGTAATTTATCGACGCTTTTGTGTCTCGAATAAAAGGAGTGCGAAACATTTTAGTTTGTGGAAACGTAGCATATGCACGAGCGGTTTTGTATTTCAGAGCGATCCAAAATGGAGGCTTTAACGGCTACGTGCAGTAAAAACAACAGGCCAATAAAACACACACGGTGTAGACGAATGTTACAATTTCATATAGATTTTCCGCCCCAGTTACATTTCCTAAAAACGGCCAGTCCGCGTATTTATTTGCACCAATCAGTGCGGAATGACAAAATTGCCTGTTAAGAGGGGTTTATCCCATTTTGTTTCTTTTCAAGTTCGTTATAGACCAATAAATAGCGATGATTAATTTTTTTTTTATTTATGTTTCATATTTCACTCTTTGATCTTAATATTTCGGCCGTTCGATACACGATTACTTACATTTTGCTCAATCCGATTAAATCGCAAAGATAGGTCTAAACTATGATCTAAATATCGTTTCATCTGAGCTGTATTAAGTTTTGGACAATAAAGCTTATACCAAAATAAACGTCGTGAAAAATGTGATATAAAACGGCCGTCATATTCAAAACCCATCCCTGTAATTCCAAAATAATAAATAAAAACACCTCGAAACCGCGAGTTTTCTGAGTGGCCCGCTTCCGCTGAGCAGGATAAACATGTGTAAAATGAAAGCGTTGGGGCTGGACAGATCGAAAGTTTCCTATGATTTATGGGAGAATTTTCTTACTCCTTCCGCTTGAAACGACTTTAATGATTCTTTCACCATACCAAAGACAATATTTAGATCTAAAAAAAACTATTGTTCAAAAATTTTTCTTGTCCATCCCGTCCATGTGAAGAGTATCATTTTCGCCTATTTCGCGCTATCCGGAGACGCAGCGATCTTCGTACTAACAGCCACTTTGCAACACGCGCTGATATGAATGTTATCTCAATGTCGTTTTTGTAGATTTTTGTACTGACACATATCGAGGTGCTAATGTAGCGTAGGGATGCGCCTTAAAATATGAAATGTGTTGAAAAACAGTTATTGAATATCATACGCATTAATTCTGTAAGTTGTAATGTAGTTGTCAAGTCACGGTTGGGCGGTTTGACTCGTCCCGCCCGACTACCAATTTTAGTATGAATTGAGATATCAACATATAGTATACAGGAATCGCAACTGTTACGTATTTTCAATTTAGTCACGTAGCTTGATAATGTAGGTCTTTGCATATCTGTTCGTGGGCAATTCCACTGAATGTGACATAAAGAGCTAAAAATGAAATGAGGCGATGAGAGCCAGAGTGGCCTATCTTTTCCAGACACAATTAATAATCAATTGTGTCTGGAAAAGATAAGCCACTCTGGCTCTCATCGCCTCAAATTTTCTACATGGGCCCGATTCGGTCTGCAAGCATAGTTTTTTAAATATAAGTATGGCAACATACACAAAAAGAAACGTTTCTTTTACGACCTTTTAGAGCGGGAGATTTGATGTTCGAAAATTGCTATAAGAGTCGTGAAAGTAAAATGAGTTCCAAGATCTATGTAACGTGAGTGACCAGAAATTAATTATGCAAAAAAGTAAAAACTGCATGGAGGGCAAGAAATTTATAATTAATTAACTTGCTAGGCATAAATAAAACCGTATTTAATTAAGGCATTTTTTTAACTTCAAACCGAACAGAGTTTTATTTCAATTCATTCTAGTCTCAAAAGCTATGTCGCCGAATGTAACGTGAGTTACCAAAAGTTTTATCAATATAGAACCCAAGAAAATGTGCCAAGTTTAAAGAAAATTGCTCTAACACATTTTTTGTTCATTCAAGAGTTAATATTTACATTAGAAGAATAAGTTATATAATGACATTATTGACATATTATTAAAAGTATATCGTAAACTGGAGTAAAAGGTAACATGAGTTACCGTGGAATTGCCCTCGTGGTTCAATAACGAGCAAACTATACAGTACAGCGAGAGTAGAAAAAGATATAAGAGCATTTTATTTTATACATCAGTTTTAGGAGAGTTTGATCTATCCAGTTTTGGCGGGTTTAAGAATAATCTATTTTTATTGGTGTTAACTATAGCAATAGTTATTAAATTTATCACATTAGAGCTTCCTCAAATAAACGATCGTCCTCGTCCTTCAAGAATTTCCTCTTTAGTACTTCCTTGAATGTTTGAACAACAATACAAGGTAACATTAATTTATGCAGCTAAATTCATACTGTAGATTCAGTAAGTACGCAGTATCAAGGTTCGATGAACCTTTTTGTAAAAATCACACAATACAATTTATGCTTTCCTATTCTAATTAAAATTAAATTAAATTCGTAAATAATTTTCTTATTCCATACTAACATTAGCCCAGCCCCGAGTCAATTACTTAGCAGGTCATTACTTTGTTTTGTGAAATTCGCAAAAGGGTCAATCAACAAGTCAAGTACTTGTAACACCCGTCACAGGGTTTAAATCTATCATTGATACTAAACGCCTGAATAATTTCTAATAAGTTTTTGTTTTAAATAAAAAGAACATTGAAATTTATTGAATTATAAAATCAAAATGCAGATATATTTGTTCTTATTTAGGAATTATACCAATTTGAATGCGTACAAATGTAACAGCCGTCACCGCGGATTGACCCAGAAGTGTTATCGATCCGTGATACTGATCACTTATTAATGAATGAATTTGTATGAATTTGGCTGCATAAGTTGATGTCACCTTATAAGGTGACTTTGGTTTATATGGCCAAATTCATACTGGAGATTTTGTAAGTGATTAGTAACAAGGTTCAATTACTCTTTCTGAGTAAATCGCAAAATAATATTTAGGCTTCTTATTCTAATTGACTCTATGACGCTCTTAAACAGGTATGGGGCCACAAATAATATTTTTCGTATTTAGCAAAAAACGATAATTGAACCTTGGTCCTGACCACTTACCGAGTCTCCAGTATGAATTTGGCTGTATTAACCAAAATCGCTTATAAAAGTGAAAAGACAGGAAATTCAGATTGTGCACCAGTTAAACCGAATGGCTACCAAAGTTGCACTAACAAGGCTTACGTATGCTCGCATCGTCACTCTGAACATTGTACTATGAGGAATTTGTTCCTCTGTTCAGCAGCAAATCGATCCGCTAATGTGGGATGGAAAATCTGCTATGTGGATTTTGACGGCCTTTCAGAAATAGAATACTGCAAATTGGAATTGATACAATATCACTATAAATATACCGAATGGTAATAGACTGCTACCTTCAAATGAAACGACATAATCTACAGATCATATTGAAACACTTTTCCCAATTAACATATTTACCCGCGATAACGGTCAGTTTGGGAAATAATTGAGTTCCAAACAAAAATGTGTGAACTTTAACGCACTGAGATACGTTCGTTTTTGAGGCAGCGTCAGCGTTCTAAAATAGACCGTTTTCCTACGAGATAAAGTCTTTAAGTTGTTGAATATCTTCTTCTCTGAAGATTTGCGCGGGTACCTGTTTTTCTTCAGAAAGTTCTTCAGTATGATCAGTAGAGTATGTGGTTTTATTTAAAGATTGCAGTCTATTTACACCCGTACATATATAAAAGAATACGTTAAACTTAAAATATATTTCGGTCCATAAGGTGGACCGTCATCACATCAGTCAACTTGACTAAGGACCGAAATATATTTCAGGTTTAACGTTTTCTTTTATTTATATATATATATTTAAAGCTATATTGTGTGTGTGTGTATGTTTGTTACTCTTTCACGCTGAAATGGCTGGACGGATTTGGATAAAATTTAGAATGGATATAGCTTATACCCTAACTTAACACATAGGCTACTTTTTATCCCGGAAAAAAACCATGTCATTAAACCGAATAACACGCGGGCGGAGCCGCGGGCTAAAGCTAGTATAATATAAAATAGAAAGCTCATTTATAGCTAATTATATAGGTATATTTATTAAAGCTCATTTGAATGGAAATTCACATATTTGGAACTGTCGGAAAAGCCTGAACAAGGAATTAAACTAAATTATTTCGTACATAAAGCAGGGCACGCACTACTGAACAAACAAACACAAACATCGATCACGATATTGTAAGGGAGAGAATTCGATGTGTGTGGTGCACGCATGCGAACAAATCGTGCAACATAACATAGGTAAGTAACAGATTTGTTCAAGAGATAGCTCTTTTATTCATAGCTGCAAAAATCAGAGCGTTTGTACCTGCCTACGTTTTAAAAAATCATAAAGGTCAGCCTTGCTAGACATGACGTCATAGACACATAAGGCCTTGTATTGGGTCTTTCAACGGTTTTTGTTTTAATATGCTGAGTCAACTGCTTATCTGATCAATGTAAAACTTGGACTCGTGTTTTTTCAGACCTTTGTCTTTCCGTTGTCATGTCGGTTACCTAATTGAACACATTTCGCTCGATAGATTTTATTTTCGAAAATGATGCCTTTTTAAGTTATTATTTCGTTTTATGTCTAAACGGCTTGAGTTTTATGTCTGAAATTACTGCTATGACAAGAAAACATGGTTTATTTTCCGATGTCAGGTGGAAAAACTCCTACATCAAATACTTTTTCGTAAAATCCAGAAAAACCTCCAAAATTCACTGATTTTGCGTGCCGCCAGCGCGCGAAGTGAGCATTCTAATGTAGACTTTCTGACAACATACTGAAGTTCAAAATCGCTCAGTAAGATTATCGTGCACCAGGGGTAAGGCCTTAAGGCTTTACTACGGCACGGCTGCTGAGTGGGAAGGATTCTGAGTTCACACCGCAGCATTTTATAGATAAGCACTGCTCAGTGCAAAATGTATATAACCAATTATTGTTTATCTCATTTTTATATAAAATGTATGAAATAAAATAGTTTCATTTTATTGTGCGACAATTTTTTTATTATCTATTATTACATTATTATTATTATTTATTATAATAATAAATTATATATTTAATAATTATCAGGGGGTTTTAGCAGAATTGCGTCATTTTATGGATCATAGTGAGCGCGAATTTCTATACAAACTTAAAAGCGTGTTTTAAGTTGGTGTGGACATTCATTTACAACGCAATGCATAAAATTACAAAACCTTGGTAGAAAAGCCTAATTGACATTAAACTATGGTCGCGAAATGCCATAAATCACATTATTACTTTTTATTCAATAATAAGAAAAGCAATCATAAGTTGCGAATTTTGCACCGAGCTAGAAACGTTCCGCCATAAGGCGAGGCATTGATAAACTTATAATTTCAAATCGGCGCCTTAGGGGAGTGGAGTGAGGGGGACTTATTTCATACAAATATGCGCTCACGAACTAGCTTATGCCGTAAGGTCGTATGCGGCAAAACAGTATTTTTAATTTAAAATGACAACTATACGTAATTTAATAAATCCAATCGGCCATATTGAAGTGTATTTGTAGACTAATCTTAATAAAAAACTTAGAGGCTTCATTCACTCCCGTTTGTCAGTAAAATAGAAATCTCTGTTTTAAAAGAGGTTATCTAAATATTTTTTTCTCTGCTATGAAAATTAATCAATCAACTAAATCTTCGGGCAAAATGATGTCAATGAAATGCTTAATCTATTATATAAATTGGTAATTACGTATGTCTTTTCATTGCTGAGAAAAATGGAGATCCATGTCGCCAAAATTTCGTGGCGTCGCCTTAACTTGAAATTCTCCACTGTGAAATCGGGGGTAAGGCGCTTATAAAACCTGCAGTTTGTAGTATGTCAATACAAAAATCGATAGACACCACAATGAAATAACGTTCATATCAGCGCGCATTGCATAGTGGCAGTCACGACGATCGTTGCGTCGCCGGATAGCGCAAAATACGAGAAAATAATACTTTTCACATGAACGTGTTTGTTCTATTAAAAATCCTGTGTTCAGTTACTTTATAGCTATTTAATTTACTTATTAATCGAAGTAAAAATATAATAAATCGACCGTTTTAAAAATGAGAAATTAAGAATTTGTCCTTATAAAATTGAAAAGGTAATTAATTGTTTTCAATATTTATTTTGCCCGGATATTTTAGTACTACAAATAAACGGTATACAATAACAAATGTTGTCCAGGCAGTGTAGATTCTCATCTCAGCATATTTTTTTAATTATATTTCCGACAATTTGTTTAAAGTAAGCTGGTAAATCATTTATTTCTCTAAGAATTTGGGTACAAAAAAGATAACTTATATCCATCTATACCAGTGGTGCCCAACCGATAGGTCGCGGGCACCTGGTAGCCCGCGGCCTGTCTTCCAGACGCCCGCTAATAAAACCGGATTAAAAATTGAAGCACACACTATTTTTTGAGGGTTTTGAAAACAGCCCTTTAGCCATACCAGTTGGAGTTGGGCACCACTGATGTATACTTATAAATAAAGTAGTAAAAGAGTCGTGTCTGTACATTGAATATTATTTCATAATTTTCTATGGAATGAGTTACTGAACATAAAAATATTTTTTTAAGAAATTTTGTTTTACTGCTTGGTGTGTATGTAAGTTCGTTTTAATTCTTGAACCACTTAACGGATTTGGATGCGGTATTCTTTATTATCATCGTAGGGACCTTCAACATATATAAGGGTTGTTGATAAAATAACGCCTAAGCTGAAAACGGGGCAGAGATTGAATAAACAAGGTCGGAGAAATAATAAAGAATATGGCTATTTCAAATTAAGAAAACGGCAAGTAAATTGATAGTTGGTAGCGACCGCACGAGTCGCCACTGTTAGTTTCACACCGAAGTGCAATTTTTTTACGCCACCACGTTGAGGCAACTGTCACCAGTCGCGCCACTTTCTGGCAACTGTCGCCACACTTTCTAGACCCGTGGCTGGCCTCGTGTCTTACCAGTTGTTTTGTCAAACTCCTAAAACAAACTACGTAACTTCCCGAACGGTTATTGCTCTTCTGGTTGTTACTTTAGTTCGACGGTGATGTTTCGCGATTCTGCTGATCACGGGGTAATCAGACTAGTGAATGTAGATTAACTGTTAGTTTTATTCTGCGCTGTAGCCTGTTACTTTTATTCGATTTAAGGGGCCTTGTGCTTTTTTTTGTCTCTCACGCTCTGGAGCGAAAAAACGCGCAGTGCAAGATGGGTAGATTTTTCTATTCAGAAAAAGAATAAAAGTACGTCTTTTTTTAAATTTTTATAAAATAAAATGCAGCAAAATTTCCAAATTTTAATATCGTTAAATAAAACCCACCTAATCAAATATGTTCTGTACATGATTGATGCCTATTCGTTAAACAGGGAGAAAGAGTGTGTTGGAAGACCCAATATCAGTTATTATTTATATCAAGACAAACGTATCCAAACATGTTTTTCAAAAACAAAACCCTAGACCAACCCTAAGTCAAAATGCATTACCAGAAATCGATCACAATTTTCTGTGTATTGCAAGGAATACATGTCATAGAATAATAATATATTTACGTAGCCTTTTAATCCACATACGTTGCTTCTCCGTAAAACGTCTCAAACGCAAAAACGCAATGAAAGTAATAATAATAAAGATGGTAATTTATCGTTTTGAGAGATCTCGTTAATTTAAATATCCTTGGCATGTTGAGATTATAAGAGAATGTAAGCGCTTAATTTTAAGAAGTATTTATCAGAATCAGGACATAATTTAAATATTTATGAGCACGGATTCGTGAATGTAGGTCAGTTTGTTCAAAGTCTTGATTCCTCTTCAATCCTTTTCACTTGACCTAAATTACAGTATTAAAAATATTTTTGTAAATGGTAAATATTTCTGCCATACATTCTCGTTTTGCAGCAAAGGACGGTTTTAACGAGCGGTCAGACGTACGAGGTTTTTATTTAATTACCCTCCGAATGCCGGTCACATCTGGGAACACGACATTTTTTCCGACTAACATTTCCGCTCTGTCCACTGAGCCGTGAGTCGAGGGACTTTGATTGTGACAGACATATTATAAATCTCGCACCATTTGCGACGGGACGAAAAAGGTTTTCGAGGACGCGTCGTCTGATAAAGCTCTTTCGGAAATGCCCTTGTCAGCCCTATTTTGCTTTTCCTTTGATTTGGTTTATTTCCTTTGTGTTTTTGTTTACGTTTTGGTGAAACTTTTAGGATCATTGTGCACCACGAAGTGTCAGTTACACTCCACAAAACTGTCGGAACTCTAGCGGGGGGAATTCATTAATCAAAAGGTGTCACACAAGGAGGGCTGTTGCCATAGCAACACTGCGACACCTGGGCTTGTAAGAAAAATTTGCATCATAATGTTCAATTGACCAAAGGCAGCTTTTATATCTGAAACGGGTTCTTTCTCCATTCTCTTAGTGCAGGGAGGGCGAACCAATGGCACCCGTGTCATTGATATTTCAGGCATTCTACTAATCGAAACGATCTTTTTTGGTATTTCTTAACAGTTTTTTTTCGTTTTTATTATTTAGTTTTATTATTTACCCAATAATCATCATAAAAAAACCAGGCGGCCCACCATTGCCTGGGACCGATGGATGGCGGTATATCCATCCCCAATTGCCGGGCCTTATATAAATCAGACTGGTGACGGGCAGCAGCGTCACTAGTGCAAGGGTCTCGGCACCGCGCTCACCAACCCGCCTGCCCAGCGTGTGTGAGTATGGGCGTTTCTTCCAGGAGTACCGCCAAAAGTGGCGAAATCCTGGAAAGGCCTATGTCCAGCAGTGGACGAAACAGGCTGATGGATGGATGGAATCACAAAGTCAAAGTTATTCGAAGGCACGTATATGGCCTCATTATACACTTCTTTAGAAAAAATGGCACGTCGATCCATAAAGGTTCGCCATCCCTGTCTTAGTGTTTATCTGCAAACTGTATTCCTATGAACCCTCTAAGTAATATGACCGACGAAATATGTATGTCTGACAAAGAGCATTTGCTCGACGAAACTTCGGCCGGACGGAGTTAAACGAATTTGTTCAGTTCTAGGTCCAAGTTCTTGTCATTAAAGGGTACCACTTGTGTGGGAGTAAGTAGGACTAACTAAATAAAGCTAGACACATGAGGGATTACTGTTTTAATTTGTTTTCGTTGGGTCGCCCCTGAGATACCAAAACAAATGAACTGCCTTTCAAGAACGTCTGTTTTAGCGGGTATTCAACACGCTGCATATAAAATACCAGTCCCAGGGTTCGCAAAAATACGATATTTATAATACTTAAATATTAAAAAATCCGAGAAAAAGAGGCAATTTTCATTCTGTAAGTACATAGTTTAATTAGACTGTCAAAATGGTAAGGTAAAAAAATATGAGAGTTTGATAGTTTGAAGTATTTGAGTAGTTTTTTGAGAATATCAAATAACAACCAAATGTAATAATACGAAAGTGAAAATTATAAACTGTAGGAGAACAAGGGAATCCCCAATTTTTATAGTCTCATGTAAACTAAACCTTCTGATTATAGATATAAGGTTTGAATTTCAATCAAAAGATTCAAAAGCTAACCGTACATGTTACTGATAAGATTGCCATTTCGAAAAAATAATCTCAATTGTAGTTTTTTTTTAAGTATTGCCAGTAAACCTCCCTGCTAAATTTTATAGTTCAGAAGACAGTAACATATCAATTGATATATATCCGCATAAATATCAAATGATATATATAAGGTGACTTTTATTTATACGGCCAAACTCATACTGGAGGCTTGGTAAGTGATCAGTAACACGGATCGATAACACTTATTGCCAATTTCACAAAATAAAATCTTGACGTTCCATAGTAATTGACTCTGCGTTTGTAAGGAACACGAAAAGAATAATTTACGAATTTCACAAAAAGGGTCATCGAACCTTGTTACTGAGCACTTACTGAGTCTTCAGTAAGAATTTGGCTGCATTAATTAAAGTCACCTTATATATCCGCTGGTGTATATCAACGAACCCTGACCAGTCTGTTTTGAAGTCGCCATGTAACAGAATACAGGTCCAATAAGAACGAGTGACTTGACGAAGGAAAGTGCGAGATCGGCACGATATCGGCACGTGCGCCTCATCGCCTATTCAACAACTAGCTCATGCATATTGATTGGACATTCCCGGTACTGCATAATCCCGCTAACGAGGATAGAGCGCTGCTGACAGAGGCTTAGTTCGGGATAGAAGTTATGTCAGCTGATCCCGCCCTGGCGGGATGGAGCGCAAACAACTCGGGGCAAGCGCGTCTTCCGTTGATGAATGGTTGATGGATTATTGATTTTTCTTCTGGGATATTCATTTACATACTGGTTCATATCAATTTAAGACCATTTTTTTCGTTTGGTTGACTGATCTCGTCAATTTGTATTGGTAAAATTGGTTGCCATCCATAATCTAATAAAGACGAAAAAAATTAGCCACGTGTTAGTCGGACTCAAGCACAGTACGGAACCTTAAAAACATTAAAACAAGGTGCTAAAATTATAGCATTTGATAAACAATTCGGCACCCTCTGAGTATGGTACTACGCATATACTCAGACAGATTGTTGTTTTACTGCAGATCCGATCAAACGTAAAACTTGTATGTATTAGCGTCTAAAAAAAATAACATTTTCGTTTTTTTTTGTTTAAGGGCCCCCATTTTTATTATTTGCCGTAGTAGAGGCCATAGTAACACGTATTCTGTGAAAACTTAAACTGGCTACTTATAACGGCTGAAGCTTTAGACCCCTGTGATAGGCGGACGGACAGCGGAGGCTTAGTAATAGGACAGTATATCAAAGTACCAAGATACTTAATTGTACTGTTGTAACAGGGTCCCGTTTGGCTTTTTTCTCTTTTTACAATACAAACACAATACAAAAATACCCTGATTTTTGTCGTTTAAGGCATCTGTAGATAAATCTACGCAAAACATAGACAATAACTTTACGCATTTTTCGGATTGGTTTACAAAAATATGCCGAAAAACAGTGAATTATTCAATTTTACCCTTCCTGAAAATGCGTCCCTAAGATGGAAACTACACGGAGAAAAATTTGATGACCGGCGCCAACTGTTTTTGGTCATGGCGACTACTTCGATTCGCTAGTCCTTACGGAAAAATGTACTCAATGATCCTCATGTGTAATTTATATTATTGTGCTCGTAGTAGTTTTACGCCTACTTTGTATTACGCATTAAAGTAATTCTGTTGATGATGACATCAAATCCACCGAGGAAATGAAAACAAACCGTTTGAGGATAAAAAAACATTCATATTCTATATTCCCTTTAATGTTTTATCTTTGTCGGTAAATAAACCCGTTGACAACTAAGTTTCGATGACAAATCTAAAGTTGCTGGAATCATGTTGCGGTTCAGCCCCTTATCTCGTCAGTGACCTGACTTAGAGCGTTTGTCCATGGTCCGGCATGGCATCCGGTAAATGACGGAACGAAGAAGCGGAACATGTATTTATAAACGTCTATCGCACGATGACGTCCGGCATGAGGAACTCCGGCAATTTCTCTTAATCGGATATCGAACCGTAACCGGCGCTTCATTCTGACTTTTTTCAATATAATTGGGAAATATAATATAATAATCATCTAATTATAGTTTTTGGACTTACCTCAATCGCGTCATTTCATCGGCGTATCTGTTCGTACCAACTTTACAGCGTTATGTATGTTTTGCATGGAAGTTTTACTTCTGTACAATTTTGTCACAACACAATGCTGTAAACAAAAAAAAGTAAGGCTTGTCAGATGTAGTTGGCTATGGCTTTACCCGAACCGATATCGAAAAAAAAACAGACTAGTGGATAGAAGTCTTCCAGTGATACTTTCGTTGTCCGGTTCCGGTGTCCGACACCTGATTGGAACCGGCAAATATCGGACCGTTGACAAACGCTCTTAGACGACTCCCACGCAGCCCCTGTCAAAGCTCTTATCCCTTTACATTAAGTACCTAAGTTCTCTAAACCGCGTGACAAATGGTGCGTGTTCTAGTACCTATATTATTTGAGGCTCGCTCTACCCGATGTAATTAAAGTGGCTGAGGCACTCCAGATGGGGTCCGGATACTGAAGAGACCCCGTTCAGTATTCATGAGGCGACACCGTACTTCTCGATTACCCTGATCTGCTTGCAAGTAGTTTCAGATTAGACCGTGCTGCGGCCTCTATTCAGACGAGCGAATTCACCTCACCGAATTAGGTTAAAGGTCTACAGTTAGCTAGCCCTTATTAAACATTTACCGGAATTTGTGTGTATTGACAGTTAGGAGGTCATGTGTTTCCTTATGGTCTGTTTGAATTTTTTTATATGCTTTTGATATAATTTGACCCTGCAGTTTGCTGAGTGAAATTGTCTGTTATGTTATACTTTTCTATTTAAAATGATGACTTTTTCGACAAAAGATATTGAAAAAGATAGAACTTACGTTCGTACGCCGTTATTGGTAGATCTAGTAGGGAATAATGCAAGATGGAATAATTCAATAAGTGCGAGTGGGACTCGCCCACAAAGGGTTCCGTACAACCCCAAATACGGGTGCGGAACCCTAAAAATATTTTGGTAAATAACAACAATAAACATAAACATTTATAAAGTATCTTTTCATCAATTATAGATGCCCCCCTGGCGCCTACCTAGTTACGCCTTTGTCCAGAAACTACCTATACCGGGTGTAAAAGCAAAGGCAAGATGAATCCTTTAAGGCTGTGTTAGTATGATCGGTAAAGATTTTTTTTAAATACTGGTATCTCTAAATATAGTACCAGTACCTCATAATAACACGATTTTCTTTACTCAAAATACACTAATCGCGTGGACACCCTCACGGTCGCCGGCCACTCGGATGAGGGGTGCGGGTTGCGGGGTGCAATTAGGTGTGTGGGGAGGCCAGTGAGCTGCGTAGCCATAGCTTAGAAAAATTATGGATTTTTTTTGTGAAAATTCAAGGTATATTTTTTTTTCTCGTAATGATCATGTAATCAGAATCGTGTATACTTTCATACCCTAAAGGGATTCTTGACTTTGCATTTACATCCTGTATATAGGGTGAAATTCAATCAACCGACCAAATTCATACTGGAGACTCGGTTAGTGATTAGGAACTAGGTTCAGTAATCCTATTGGCCAAATTAGACAAACATATTTTTTTGCTCCCGTACTGGTCAATTCCTAGCACAGTCAGTAAGGAAGCAAAAAAATATATTTATTGAATTTCACCAAAAGCGTAATTGAACCTTGTTTCTGATCACTAACCGAGTCTCCAGTATAAATTTGTTCGGTTGATTGAATTTCACCTAGTATAGGATAATCCAAATTCGTTCAGCAGTTTTCACGAGATAACAATGTATATATCAATTTTTATTATTTAATTTTCCCCCATTCTCAATGTATTCCCATTCATGGGACCCCCATAAATACATAAATTTTTACAAAACAATTTTTGTACAAACAATCCCCCCTCATTACGATTTCATTAAAAGCATAGATAACAGGTTTTGTCGTCGGTAAAAGTGAAGTTTTCGGGAACAAAGTGCGGTTTCGCAGGTAATGCAGTCCCGAGCTTTCGTGTCCCACTTCGCTTTAGTTCTTTGTTCCATTAGTGTTGGGTTTTGGACTTCTCCGTGCTACCTCACAGCTGTTTTATAGTTGAAGCTGACAATCACGTCCCTGAAAGAAGAGATAAGTTTGTATCTTGATTATTCACAGAAACAATTGTACACTTGTTTCATCAGAGTTTTCCAACCGGTTTCGGAGATTAACCCATCTTCAGGGTATACATATAGGTCTGAATATTATTTACGAGCTATTAGTATAAATTATATTAAGTTTGTATTATTTTCTTTAGTAGTACTGCCAGTACCAAAAGGCACACTGCCCACAGAGCATCACACTAATATTATAAATGCGAAAGTTCGTGTGTGTGTATGTTTGTTACTCTTTCACGCTGAAACGGCTGGACGGATTTGGATGAAATTTAGAATGGACATAGCTTATACCCTAACTTAACACATACGCTACTTTTTATCCCGGAAAAAAGCATGTCGTTAAACCGAATAACACGCGGGCGGAGCCGCGGGCAAAAGCTAGTAGATTCATAGATGCCTAATCGTCATTAATTCATTATACGCTCGCTGTATGCTTGTTGTACATAGCTACGAAACTCTGTTGTAAATGGGCTACGCAGCGACCAAAAAAAATTACAGGCGTATTGAGAACCTCCTCCTTTTTTGAAGTCGGTTAATATATATTATTTAAATTACTTCTGGCGCTTTTAATTATAGTTATCAAATTCTAAGTAGAAATATAAGATGAAGAAGTAAAAAAAAAATGAAAAAAAAAAACCAGGCGGCCCACCGTTGCCTGGGACCGATGGATGGCGGTATATCCATCCCCAATTGCCAGGCCTTATATTAATCAGACTGGTGACGGGCAGCGGCGTCAATGGTGCAAGGTTTTCGGCACCGCGCTCACCAACCCGCCTGCCCAGCGTGTGGGAGTATGAGCATTTCTTCCAGGAATGGCAAAATCCTGGAAAGGCCTATGTCCAGCAGTGGACGAAACAGGCTGATGGATGGATGGATATAAGATGACTTTCGTTTATTCAGCCAAATTCATAGTGGAGACTCGGTAAATGTCAGGGCCAAGGTTCGATGACCGTCTTTGCGAAATATTAAAAATAGTTTTTATGCCTCTATACTTGTTCAAGAAAAACCTCGACTTAGTATTAGTATAGGAAGTCTAAATTTTATTTTGCATATTTCATTAAACCGTGGTCCTCGCCACTTACCAAGTCTCCAGTATTAGTTTGGATATATTAACGAAAGCCACCTTATATACTTGTGCTTCAAAAACATTCGGCAAAGCAAACAGAGTATTCTTCTTTAGAGTCCTTTTACCCAAGATTAGACTCATAAAAGTGGATCATGCATGACTTACTGTGTAATGCTCTAAGTGTGTAACTTTGTATGTAACTGCTAAAAACTAAGCTGCGAAGTATGTAGCAGCTAGAGCAGCTTAGCTAAGAGCTGGGCACACACGCTGGAAAGTAGGGCTCGAGAGCTCAAACAAGCTTTATGTAGGTGAAGCCTAGTTTGTTGCACGCGCATGGCATTGGTGGAGGTAAGTGGAGAAACAGCATCTTTAAAAAGCATGTAAAGTGCTGGGAAGCAGAATGCATGTTTTAATAACGTTGTTATTACAATGGTTTCGGAGTTACGGCTTAACGGTGAGATTTGTTATATTGGAACTTTTTCTACGTATATGCAATAGTCACAGGGTCTGCAGATAAAGTTTTTGAATTTTCCCCGAATGAGACAAATAAATTTCCCAAAAGGATACAATTTGAGCAACTTTTCCCCAAATATCTTAAAACTATCTATTACTTTATTAAATTTAAATTACCTATATTGTTTATTAATAGTTTACATATGTTACTTAACTAGACTAGGTCAAATTAAATCAACCGACTAAATTCATACTGGAGACTCGGTTAGTCACCAGGAACAAGGTTTAATGAACCTCCAGGTGAAATTCGAAAAAAATAAATTGTTGTCCCTTAGTGCCTGCACTGGGAATTGTATATATGTACTTAAAATTAAAACAGTAAGGGAGCAAAAAAAATTTTTTTCTAAATTGGCCAAAAGGATTACTGAACCTAGTTTTTGATCACTAACCGAGTCTCCAGTATGAATTTGGTCGGTTGATTTAATTTAACCCTATATTTGTTACTAGCTTTTGCCCGCTTCTCCGCCCGCGTGTTATTCGGTTTAACGACATGCTTTTCTCCGAGATAAACAGTAGCCTATGTGTTCAGTTAGGGTATAAGCTATAACCATTCTAAATTTCATCCAAAACCGTCCAGCCGTTTCAGCGTGAAAGAAAACACACACACACACAAACTTTCGCATTTATAATATTAGTGTGATGATAATTTATAAACACCACACTGTTAATACAAATTAAAAAAATATAAACTGATGAAGCCGTCAATCCCAGCAATGGATTTAACCACATTTATTAATTTATTGTGAAATTATCTTCCCCAAAAATTTCCCCTGGTGTGGGTGGAAATAACTGTATTTTCCTTATTTCCCCAGTATCGAAAGAACAAAAGTTATTCCTCAAAATTGCGAAAAAAGAACCCCAATCTGGAGACCCTGAATAGTCATTAGCTATTATCATGGCGGCATGATTTCGTCATGAGGAATATGCAGTATAATTAGAACACACGAGAAGCACACTCCACCTATAATATGTACATACATACATATACTCACGCCTGTCTCCCAGAGGGGTAGGCAGAGTACAAATTTTCACACCTCTTTTGTATCTTCACCCATCAATCTAGTCATACAAGCTCTTCTATTCCGCAAAGTTTGCTGAACGTATTCTTCATTTTATCTTCAGTATGTCACCTATTTGGTCGACATACGTCTTTACCGGCCACTTGTGCAGCATACATTTCTTACGTCAATCTACTTTCATTCATCCTCTCCACCATTAATCTATATTTTTATTTAGTCTGGGCGGTTTAACAAACTGGAACATGGTGAAGTGAGCATTTGACCCGGTCTCAGCGTCGGGACAAGTGCCACCAAACCTGATGCGCTCCGTTGAGTCCCGTTGTGATTCAGTATGCGGGAAATGTTCTATTCTGGAACTATTACCAAGTAGTTAGGCTTCGGACAAAGGTTCTGTGTAGTCGGGAAGGGTTAACCGCCGAATTCACAAACGTTACCCTCTGCTTTATCTTTCCTACATTCTGGGCGACCGCGCTGATCTCTGCGTAAAAAAAAACTTTTTACAGTCCCTAAAAGATAAGGTTACTTTATGCGACTAAATTAATACTGGAGGCTTGATAAGTGATCATTATTACGGATCGATAACACTTGTTGCTAATTTAGCAAAATAAAATGCTGACCCCCCAAAGTAATTGACTCGAGGCTGGGCTTGCGTTTGTAAGATACAAGAAAAAAAAATGATTTACGAATTTTGCAAAAAAGGTCATCGTACCTTGACACTAAGCACTTACCGAGTCTTCAGTATGAATTTGGCTACATAAATTAAAATCACCTTGTATGGTACATCTACTATTTAGCCAAAGTTAAGGAGCTAAGCTGAGGAATACACGTCACGTTCTGTTTGTTTATGACACTCATTAAAGATTCATAAGTCTTCGCGCGCTGTGTGGGCTCGTTTTCCACAAATTGAGGTTCTACGGGCATTTTTCAGAGGTGCCCTTTGGGTCTCGTAAAGAGAATTTCTCAGCTTCACAAAGATTAATGAGGTATCTCGGAGTAGCCGGTTTATATGGACCATGAATTAATTTTACCCGAGATTTATGGCGAGAAACATTCTGGATTTGCTCGGAGAGCGTTTTTAGTGCAATTAATATTTACCGCACCTTTGTGAGCACATCATCTTTTACCTTGAAATCCTGACCCAAACTGGATTTGGTTTGCAAGAGAATAATGTAAAAACATATATAAGGTGACTTCTAATTAGGTATATAGCCAAATTTACGATGGAGAGCAAGTGTTAAGTAAAGTGGCAAGTAGGTAAAATTTTAGTATAGGGGTAGATACCAGTGTCGAAGGGTCCATATAACACGATTCCCATCGGCTTGTTAAGGAAATGGCATCCATACTACATTTCTTTATTCAGTCCTCTTCGCTTTGTCAAACATTTCCATAAATCTCAATACGACAAATACACTTGGCTGACAGGGAGTTGCAAATTACAAAAAAAAACTTGTTTTCCTTAGTTCATAAGGCGATTTTTTGTCCGGCTTCCCTTTTTAAAATGTTCACTCTTCGCCACTGGTAGATACAAATTTTGTTTTGCGTTTTTCACAAAAAGGGAGGGCCATTGAACCTTTGTTCTGACCACTAACCGAGCCTCCATTATAAATTTGGCTATATATTAAACTGCCTGTTCCGTTTTAACTCGAGAACCACTCTGCGGATTTGGCTGCAGTTTTCTTTATTATCACCATAGTGATAGGGTGGTCAACGTATAGGCTATAAGGGGTGTTGATAGAATAACCGCCATACCGAAAACTGCGCAAATAAAATGAATGAATGAATGAATAGACACTTTATTGTACACACGAAATAAAATTAAATAATAAAAGGTAAAGAATACACAGTATTGCACAAAGGCGGGCTTATTACTAGGAGCAATTTCTTCCAACCAACCTTGAAAAAAAGATACATTGATTGAAAGACACTTCGATGCGAGCGAAGCCAGACAAAAGCTGGTATAATAGAAACCTTTATTAGCAGGTGTTTGCGTGGTACGGAACCTAAATACATGTGTTTATTTCGTTTTAGTTATTTAGATAGCAGATTGTCATTAAGAAGTCTGTAGTCGGCGGCTTGAAGTCAGTCGCGCACGGGGTCGCTATGCTTGCTATTTCATTCTACATTCAACTTCGGATTATAGAGCACTGACTGACTGTTATTAGTTGGCACGAACGTTCATTTCCCGAGCTCGTATGAAACTAACCGAACACGGTGTGAGAGGCAAGTTAAAGAGAGGCAACATTCATGTTTTAAAAAAACTCGAGATTGGTTTTGGTGGTTCCTATGATTTCAGGAGAAATATCCCAAAAATCCAAATGAAACTAAAATTATTTGATTTGTTGTATCGCTTCTGGGACATTACGGTATCCAGGACTTTTATACGCTTATAACTTTTGTATGTATTTGATTTTCATAAATGTTTTAGTTTCACGTCATGAATATTGTATGGAATATGTTGAAAAATAAAAAATAATAAGCAAGTACCTTTAAATAAGGATATGATCAGCGAACTGCGCTAGTATGGGAATTCGGGCGAATAGAGTCGCCTTAAACAATAATTATAAAACAAAGGTTTCATTTAACGAGGTTTTTTTTAAATAATGACACAGTTTATTCTTTGATCACATCTTAATTCCTTATATTAAACCTATAGGAATTAATTTCTATCATAGTTCCTTATAAAAGCCTCACGTTAATTGAAAACATAATTTGCTTAGTAACCACTACAGGATCACTTTAAGAGCAGAACTGCTAAGAGTCAATCTCCGGACGTAGTTTCCTAATCAAATAACGAATCGTCTCACATCGAAACTTTAGTGACAAAAGTTACTTCAAGTTGTATGTGCGGAGGCTGGTTGCGCCGTGTGTTCGACAGACCCCGCAGGGAGCTTCGTGGATGGATACAATACGCCCGCCCGCTGCACACTAACGATGAAACCTTGTGACTCTCTCGGTGCAAAGTGCACAACTTGGTATTTTGAGTTCATTACAAACTAGAAAAGATCAATTAGAAACAAATTTCAAGACAAGAATTAAAAAAAAAACCGCTTACCATTATTCGAACCTGCAACCTCTTGTTATCGAAACAAACGCTTATCCTGAGATGCTTATCCTAGCTAAACCGTT
Organism: Ypsolopha scabrella; assembly: GCA_910592155.1. NCBI lineage: Eukaryota > Metazoa > Arthropoda > Insecta > Lepidoptera > Ypsolophidae > Ypsolopha > Ypsolopha scabrella. The sequence continues at coordinate 9,706,345 of OU342972.1, read as the reverse complement.
GAATTTCTCATATTTTTATAACTATTTGATCTACCAGATCGTAAGACACATACTGGACGTTCACAAGGGCGTTATGTGATTTCACGTCTTGTGCTTAGGAAAGCGATGGATTTCGCTACTAAAACATAATCTTACACAACGTAACTTTGTTTTTCTTTTGTCAAAAAGAGAAAAGATTTTGGTCTGCGGCAATTGACGACAATAATTCAGTATTTGTTAGTTTTACAAAGCAACAGTTTAATGTTTAAGAACCCGCTCCGTATTTTTCGTCTGTTTGATGCGAAGCATTATTTTAATTATTTTTCTTGTCATTGCCGATATGTTTTTGTAAAAATCAGGGACATACACCAGTCCATATTGGCCGTCTAAATGAAGACCTAAAATTTATTTGATTCAATTGTTTCTCTTTTGCGTGTTATTATGATACTTAGATATTATGAATAACGATTCGGAGCGGGCTCGTAAGTAATAAAATAACTCGCAAAAGAGAAACAATTCAATCAAATAAATTCTAGGCTTTTATTTAGACGGCCAATATGAAGTGATGTATGTCCCTAGTTTTTCCAAAAACATCGCGATGAAGGCCAGAAAAATATTTAACATGTTGTTTTTCATCAAAGTTGTCGTCGTCGCGGACCGCATTGATCTTGTCCAAACAAACTTAAATTAAAACAGCATTTTGACTAGGTTTTGCCAAGATCATGAGAAATCTATGCATTAAATGTTTAAGCTGCTGCTTTATAAATATTAAACTATTGTCGTCAATTGCCACAGATCAAAATCTTTTACACTTTAACTTTTTATCATACAACTCGTACTCGACTAATCGCCGTGCGCGAAAGTACTCCCGCTGAGTCCTGATGATGATGACATGATGAGTTATAATTTCATCGAAAGCTCGACCTGTGCCTCCTCGCACAGTTAAATAGTGAGTACTATCCTCACTTTGCACCGAACGCGTAACGTTTCACCTTAAATCGGTTTGGATTTACTCGTGAAATGAAACTGTCAGTAGAATTTATCAGCTACCAGGCGGTTTAGGCCTCGTCACGGATTTTGGGCGCTCGTTTCCATAGATGTCAATATATAATGTATTTTCTGCCTCTATTTGAATCCGGCTATACTTATTAACAAAAGTCACCTTTTATACGAATAGTGTATGTATGTTGACCTGCATTTGATGCTAATGGAACTGTTGCAGCTGCTCGTTTAGTTTAGTACACTAATAAATTACAGTTTCTCCTGCCTCCTGACATCTCTAATCCTACTACAGACCATTCACTATAAGAAGTCCCCTGGCTTAGGAAATGGTAGCACTGCATTAATGTTGCCAATGGCTCACGTATCATTCACCCTACTACACATTCCTAATATTTACTTAACTGCGTTTTTATACATAGGTAACACTAAAAGTTTCCGGAACTGGCCACTTACATAAACAATATTTAAAAATTTATTGCAACATTTGAAAATAGAACTCTTTGGCTGTAGAATGCAGTTTGTTCCATCTGACTGTCTTTTGTTTTTACCTTGTGGCGCCATTTAAAAAATTGTGTGTCTGCATCAACATGGATTTAACTCGGGAAAATTTTCTTAGTATGATTTTCTACGATTTTAAGTGTAATTTGACAGCTCAACAGAGCATCGCTCGGCTTGAAACAGCTTTTGGCAATGAAGCACCATGCAAGACGACTGTTTATAGCTGGTTTGCAGAATTCAAGCGTGGTCGTATCAATCTCAGTGACGAATCTCGCGATGGTCGGCCGTCCACCGCTGTGACCAACAAAAACATCGATGCTGTGCGCCGTATGATTGAAACAGACAGGCATGTGACCTACCATGAAATTCGCGCATCCTTAGAAATAGGCATGAGTCAAATACAATCAATCCTACACAAACATTTGGGTGTGAGAAAGCTGTGCTCGCGGTGGATCCCACACAACTTGACCGAGGCTCAAAAAACGGACCGCGTCACTTGGTGCAGTGCCATGCTTACCAGATTCAACGAAGGTGCGTCAAATTTGGTGTGGGACATAGTAACAGGTGACGAAACATGGATTTATTGCTACGATCCCAAAACAAAGCAGCAATCGAGCGTATGGGTCTTTCAAGATGAGCCGAAACCAACCAAAGTGGCGCGCGTGAAAAGTGCATCTAAGCGGATGATTGCTTCTTTTTTTAATAAAACTGGACACGTGGCTACTGTTGCTTTAGAGAATCGTCGTACCGTGAATAGTGACTGGTACACGACCATTTGTTTGCCGGAAGTTATTGACGAACTCCGTAAAAATAACCGTAAACGCCGTATCATCCTGCACCCCGACAATGCTAGTTCTCACACGGCCAGACAGACAAACGACGTTTTGAAGACGAAAAATGTAGAACTCATGAGTCATCCTGCATACAGTCCCGACCTGGCACCTTGTGACTTTTTTCTGTTCCCGAAAATTAAGAACCAATTACGCGGTCAACGATTTTCATCACCAGAAGAGGCTGTCGAGGAGTATGAAAAACACGTTTCAGAGGTCACCACAGGGGAGTGGCACAAAAGTTTTCAAAACTGGTTTGATCGAATGAAAAAGTGCATAGACGCCAAGGGAGATTATTTTGAAAAACAATAAATTAATTTTGTACCTTTAATAGTATTTTTTCATATTCATTCCGGAAACTTATAGTGCGTCCCACGTATATATCAATTAGACTACTCTTTAATGAAAATAAAATGTACAAAATGAAAAAATCAAAATTATCAATGATTTGTATTTCGCAAACAATACGTATGATCTAATGGTATGAATATCTGTACATGTATCTCTGTACTAAAATGGTATGTTTTATTTCTTGTTCTAGCTCGACGACGTTTGTTCTAAATAGTCGAGCTCCCGTTTTTTACGTTTTTGGCGATTATTTCCAGGCGACTTAATGTGAACACTTTTTTCCGATTTGCCTGCAAAAGTAATTGAATAGCTTACATAGGTAACACTAAAAGTTTCCGGAACTGGCCACTTACATAAACAATATTTAAAATTTTATTGCAACATTTGAAAATAGAACTCTTTGGCTGTAGAATGCAGTTTGTTTCATCTGACTGTCTTTTGTTTTTACCTTGTGGCGCCATTTAAAAAATTGTGTGTCTGCATCAACATGGATTTAACTCGGGAAAATTTTCGTAGTATGATTTTCTACGATTTTAAGTGTAATTTGACAGCTCAACAGAGCATCGCTCGGCTTGAAACAGCTTTTGGCAATGAAGCACCATGCAAGACGACTGTTTATAGCTGGTTTGCAGAATTCAAGCGTGGTCGTATCAATCTCAGTGACGAATCTCGCGATGGTCGGCCGTCCACCGCTGTGACCAACAAAAACATCGATGCTGTGCGCCGTATGATTGAAACAGACAGGCATGTGACCTACCATGAAATTCGCGCATCCTTAGAAATAGGCATGAGTCAAATACAATCAATCCTACACAAACATTTGGGTGTGAGAAAGCTGTGCTCGCGGTGGATCCCACACAACTTGACCGAGGCTCAAAAAACGGACCGCGTCACTTGGTGCAGTGCCATGCTTACCAGATTCAACGAAGGTGCGTCAAATTTGGTGTGGGACATAGTAACAGGTGACGAAACATGGATTTATTGCTACGATCCCAAAACAAAGCAGCAATCGAGCGTATGGGTCTTTCAAGATGAGCCGAAACCAACCAAAGTGGCGCGCGTGAAAAGTGCATCTAAGCGGATGATTGCTTCTTTTTTTAATAAAACTGGACACGTGGCTACTATTGCTTTAGAGAATCGTCGTACCGTGAATAGTGACTGGTACACGACCATTTGTTTGCCGGAAGTTGTTGACGAACTCCGTAAAAATAACCGTAAACGCCGTATCATCCTGCACCACGACAATGCTGGTTCTCACACGGCCAGACAGACAAACGAATTTTTGAAGACGAAAAATGTAGAACTCATGAGTCATCCTGCATACAGTCCCGACCTGGCACCTTGTGACTTTTTTCTGTTCCCAAAAATTAAGAACCAATTACGCGGTCAACGATTTTCATCACCAGAAGAGGCTGTCGAGGAGTATGAAAAACACGTTTCAGAGGTCACCGCAGGGGAGTGGCACAAAAGTTTTCAAAACTGGTTTGATCGAATGAAAAAGTGCATAGACGCCAAGGGAGATTATTTTGAAAAACAATAAATTAATTTTGTACCTTTAATAGTATTTTTTCATATTCATTCCGGAAACTTATAGTGCGTCCCACGTATTATTATTTGCCCATAAAATTGGCTTTATGTTTAAAGCTGGTATCCCTATTTTACTAACCCGTCATGGCACTGACACGAGATCGAACCTGATCGAGAGGAATCACGGTGCATTGTTTGCATTTTCTCTTTCACAAAAGGCGTACCTTCAACACAATCTCTTTTGCACTATTTTTCAACGACTTTGGCAATAATAATACATATTTTTATCAAATAATTTTGAACAATCTGACTGAAAAACAACATGACAGCAAAAGTTTGACAAGCAGTGATGCCAACATGACTTCAGGGGAGAAGTTATGATGAATGGTCTGTAATATCATAAACACGAAAGTTTGTTAAATCTTTTGTTTAATTTATTATTAATTCGACATAATTGTATCAAGGTTAAACCTTCGTAGCGGGATATTTTATGATCAGGGCGACCGTATTGGATTAGAGGGATGGATTTTTAATATGATGGCCGTTTTATATCACAGTTTTCACGTTCAAGTTTTATTGTTCAAAACTTAATGTGGCTCAAATGAAATGATATTTAGATCATAGTTTAGACCTATCTTTGCTATTTAATCGGATCGAGGAAAATGTAAGCAATCGTGTATCGAACAGCTGAAATATTAAGATCTAATTTAATCATCGCTTTTTATTGGTTTAAAATTAATTTGAAAAGAGAAAAAGTCGGGATAACCCCCCCTTAATGTCTCTGTCAAAATACTAAGAGTATAACTTTCGATATATCCAATGTATTGTGTCCCACAGCCCATATCCCTAGTATAATTGAATAGTCAGTGAATGGGGTATAACAGTGTTCTGGCATTAATTGCCCGCTCATTGGTCGTTCACATGAACTTGTCGCAGTATCGATTTTCTCCGCAAGGTCGTCTAATACCTTCGCCGGCGGTGATGGAACCAGCCTTCCGAGCTGAATCATACATGATCGCCGGCTTTGTCTTACTGACCCACTTTCGGCGTTCATTCAGGTGAATGGGTTTGAAGGTTTGTTGACGACATATTGCCGGGCTAGCGAAAAAGTCGTCGCGAATCGCATCTTGTTTGACTTCTTGTTTCAAATGTAAAGGTATTTGGGCCTTAAAATATATTGAGCATCGGTTATACAATCTAAGAACTTTATGTGGGTATCTGTGGAATTAAGTAAGTACCAAAATTATGTTTCTTCTGACCTGATTTTATTTGAGTGCGGTTTCATATTGTCGACCTCATTTATATCTATACTAATAATAAAGTACAAAAAAGTCGTTTCTGTACATTGAATATTTTCGTGAAGTTTTGAATAAAATTGGTTATTGGTACTGTATTGAATCCGAAACAACAATTTTTAGAATTTTCGTCTTTCAGTCTGTCGGTATGTATGATCTGTTTTAACTCGAGAACCGCTCAACAGATATGGATGCGGTTTTTATTTATTTATCATCGTAGTAGCCCTTATTCAACTCATAGGCTATAAGGTGTTCATAAAATAACGTCCAAGGTGAAAACGGGGCAAATATTGAATAAACGCTTTTAACTCGAGAACCACTTAACGGATTTGGATGCGGTTTTTTTATTATCATCGTACTGACTCTGGCCAACACGTAGGCGTGTTCATAAAATAACGCCCAAGCAGAAAACGGGGCAACGGTTGAATAAATGCGGATGTAGCCGCGGGCAAAAGCTAGTTAGCTACATTATTCAAATAAGTGAAATCTAGGCTACTTCATTTCGTGCTCAAGATATTGATCTGGACGTATTTAGAAGTTCAAAGACGTGACATTATTTTTCTTGACTTTTATGGAAGTTCATGTATTCCTTTGTGTCCTCAGTATGAGTATTTGTTGAAACTTAGTAGAGAAGAGAAAATATGTTCAGCTTTGCTTACCGACGTAGTTATCAATAACAGGTTTTTGAACGACCAAGCGAAGTTCTCCGAGTCTACTTGAACAATCCGGTGTTTGTATGTATGTATGAATGTTTGTTCGACGATAACTCGAGTATCGTTGATCGGAATGTCATGAAATTTGGCAGGCGAGTAAATAAGGCAAAAAGGATGTTCAATTTCAAACACGAGCCAAATCGGTCAAGCGCGAATCGGGCGGCGACGGGAGAACTACTAGTTATGTAGTAAGTAAATAATATAATGAATGACGCAGTCCTATATAATGTTTTAAGAATATCTCTGTTACAGACTTGGTTACTTGGGTACGGAGTTTGTGTTTCTTTTTTCAATATTTTTGTCTTTCATTCGTCACTTACGCCGAAGAATACTTTTCAAGAAAATATCGCTCCAGATATTCAAATTAGACGAAGCCGGGAATTTAATTTCACGTCACGTTTTCTCTATTATTCAGGGTGACATTGTGTAAAAGTGTTATTTAGACAAATACAACGTGTATTAAGCATACCCTCACACTGCGACCCTAAACACATGGGCGAACACTCATCAAGATCTTTCCCTTTTCGAAATTGGTGCTGTTATTCTTTGGCTTACCCAAGATGTACACAGGCCTGCCTAAGAGTTGCCAGATGGGTTTGATTTGATTCTCGTACTAAATGTGTAAAAATTTCATACCATATAAAAAATTCTCGCATAGTGAAGAACACATCAAGCTTTACACATTGGACTTTCTATCTATCCTATATCCTTCATAGCCTTTGCCCGTGGCTCCGCACGCGTTTATGCAGTCTTTGCCCCGTTTTCGGCTTGGGCGTTATTTTATGACAACCCCTTATAGCCTATATGTTGATCAGGATCTCTAAGATGATAATAAAAAAACCGCATTCAAATCCGTTGAATGGTGCTCGAGTTAAAACGAAACAAACATACCAAAATAAATAAAAGAATGTTTTGGGTTCAGTACAATACTGATAAATAACTCATACCATTTAAAATCTTGAAAAAATATTCAGTGTACAGACACGACTTTTCTACAACTTTATTAGTATAGATATCCTATAGAAAATAATGTCATGCTGCAAGTATATTTGATGTGTCCTTCACTATACCATCGGTTTTTAGGGTTCCGTAGTACCTGAAAGGTAAAAAGAACCTTTATGGTGAGACTCCGTTGTCCGTCCGTCCGTCCGTCCGTCCGTATGTCACAGCCAACTTTAGCACCGTTAAAGAAAAGACATGAAATTTGCCACAAAAATAGCATTCACTTGCTCACATAATAATTGTGTTGTAAAAAAATTGAAAATTGTTGAAAATGTTTCCGATACAAAAGAGTGAAAAATAATAAAAGATATCCTAAATATACAATATGGGTATCGAATTGTAGATATTTAAGAGCTGATTATAAGAATATATACTTTTACTATATTTACTGGCATCGATTTCGAGAAATCTTTGAAAAACCACAAAAAAATGCATGCCCCCCGTCCCCTTATTTCCGAAACTAATGAACCGAAAAATATCATGGTAATTTGGGATTACGTAAAGATTTCAGGAAAAATTAGCGGCTGAGAAATTCACGATAGCAAAATGACAAAATTCCATCCAGTTTTATTTGGAGTACGGTATAAAAATATTTGAGTCTCTCTTTTGTGGTACAATCAATTCTTTTTTAGTGATCATAAACAGTTAAAATGGTCAAGATTTTAAATACCATTTTCCTGACTGTTCCCAAAACTGTCGAATTACGGAACCCTAGGTATGCGAGTCTGACTCGCACTTTACTGGTTTTTTTATTTATAAAAATCAATTAACAATGAGTAACGTACCTAAGTACATTTTTGTTTTAATAATTGTTGTCTTGTCATCCGATTCGCGTGTTGACGTAGCCGCGTGCATTTGGATATAACAGCGCCGCCTTATGACACCTATTCTCGTGTAGCAAATATTAGATTTGAAGAGAGAGAATGAGATGAGAATAAGTCACACTATCATTCTGCCTACTCCTATTTTTTTTTCTGTAGGTTTATAACTAGAGCAACTGTTATATTAGACTGAGATAACCCTCTGAGCCATGAGAATGCAACTTTACAGTTTTATTAGCAAGTTTCAGATTTATTTTTTTGTGAAGAACTAAAGCTTATTTATTATCAAAATTAATTAACAGAATTTCCGACCTAAAATTCTCGTACTTTTGCGTTTGTACCTGGTTTGCCTTGTACATCGTACATGAGTTGAAATTCGCGTACATGTACGAGAATTCTCTTACGTCTGGCAACCCTGGCCTATAGAGGTACCCTGTAGAATTGGGTCACAATGCCACCGTTGACTGCTACAGTTTGAGTTGACCGATCAATCGAGCGACTGGTTGCACGACCACAGATGTTGTTTCAGATGAATCCAAGGATGCATCAGGTGAAATTCAGCGCCTAGAGATTGTTTTTCCGACTAATTGAGCTTTGTTGATTCTAAATGAAGCTGGAATTAGACTGTCGAGTTGCGTTCCTCCAAATAGATGTTTCATTCCGTTTTATGTTACTTTTGTGCATCTGAAGCTTAATTTCCGCCTTTATTGCGAAATTCCTTAGCTGTCATGCCAGCGTTCTTGAACTAAGCTTCTCGGAAACTTTTTCGTATCTTCACAAGTGCATTACTGGAGAACTTTATTTTAAAGTTTAATCATAACTCCTTGAAAATCCCCGGAGATGATGTTGATAGAAGTTAAGACTGGTTTCACGAAGTCGGTAAAGGTCGGAATATACATGCTATCTAATAGCACAAAAGCATGCTATTGTCCTGCTATTACCAAGCAAATGCTATCTAATAAGACATTACTAGAAATAAGCATGCTTATATGTATTGAGCTCAATGAGTATACTCAAAAATCGAACGGCGCGCCACGGTGTGTGATTTTTGAACATGCTACCCGAGGTGCGAGTGGAAAGGGGTGTGTTTTCGAGCTGGGTAATGCTCGATATAAGTATGCTCATAGCATGCTAAAACGTATACTAAAATGTATACAGTTCGGAAAGCATGCTTATAATGATCATTCGAGCATGCTCTTTTAGTAGTATATCTATTCATAGCCTTATAGATTAGTCGATCGAATGGTTCGAGATAATGTCGGGATTATTTTACCACATTTTTCTTTCAGATGTGATCTCATGTTCAAGTGATAAGTCTGTGTGTTTGCTAACACAAATCGATGCAAAATGACTGCACATGACAAACGCGGAAACTGAGCATTGTCTGGACAAGACAGGAGGTAGCTGTCATACTCAAAACAAAATAAAAAATACACTGTTTCTTTACAAGTGTAAACACTTGAGTACAATTTGTGTATCGTGCAGTAAATAATCCGACGGTATGGTAATTGTTGTAGCTGGGTGAAACACTTTTGTAACGACTGACTAAATCATTCTGAAAAATAAAAACCCACCTCCAGATTTTTAACCTTATTCAGGACACCTAAAATATGCTCCATTTTACGCAAACAGCCGGCGGCTGCTGGATGTCAGATAAATAACTTTTTATAGCTTGGTATATTTTCTGCTTCTTTCTTTCAAAAGCTTCACCCTATCTTGCAGACAGAAGGTCGCAGTAAAATTATGTTTATCCACACGCGATGTGCTTGAGTCGAAACCAGAGTATGAACATTTCTACAAAAAGCTTTTAGGGTCCCGTAACTCAACATGAGAAAAAAACGGAACCATTATAGGATCACTTTGTTGTCTATCTGTCTATCACAACACCTTTTCTGAACACATTTAGAACAAAAAACTGAAAATTACCTATATTCAATTTTAAAGACGAAACAAACAAGGGTCCATATAGCACGATTCCCATCGGCTTGTTAAGGAAATGGCATCCATACTACATTTCTTTATTCAGTCCTCTTCGGTTTGTCAAACATTTCCATAAATCTCAATACGACAAATACACTTGGCTGACAGGGAGCTGCAAAGTACAAATTTCATGTTTTACCTGGTTGCTTTTCTGAGTAAGGCGATTTCTTTTCCGGTTACCTTTCTTAAAATGTTCACCCTTCGCCACTGTTAGAGACCCTTTGAGTTCGTAGACTTTAATATATCGTAAGTCAAGTTAAGTTGGCTGGTCACATATAACGATGGAATAAGTTTGTGTTTTAAATGGTGTGTACGGAACCCTCAGGGCACTTTTTTTTTACTTGCAATTGAAGACTCTTTATTATTTAAATTATTATCGACCTTAAGAGGCTATTTAAGTTTTATTTTTATCAATTCTAAACAAAAAAACACGCAGTGCAAGAGGGGCATATTCAGGCCGAAAGAGAAAAAAATCAATATATTTTTTTAAATAACAAAACCAGAACAACTAGCAAAAAGTGAAGACCTCATTTCAATCATTATTTTTATCGAGGAACAATTATACAAACACTTTGTGTTCGTCTGTTTGGCAGAGCCTAAGTTCCTAAAAGATTTTAACTCGTATAATAATTTAGCTCCGAATTTGCCAATACTGTATGCCGAAGAAAAATTTTATGTGCCACAGCCACGGCGTAGCATTAAAACGGTAAAATATTGAAGTTTTCTATCCAGAATGCACAATTTTGGAGCAAAATATGAGTATCGGAAGCAAGTCAATACCTGCTTTAGTTTTTGAGTTACCGAACTTTGGCCGCTGAAAGATTCCGTCTGGCTTCACATAAAGAAACACTTCCACAGCCCGTCCCTAATGTGGCACCTAAATTTGTGGCACTTCGGCATACAGTATTGGCAAATTCGGAGCTAAATCATGATACAAATGAAAACCTTTTAGGAACTTATAGAGTCCGCCAAACAGACGAACACAAACACGTTTTCCAAAAACAAAACCCCCGATTATTTACTCTAAATACATACACCGGAAACTGATCACAATTCTAATTTATTTACATCTCTTAATGTGTATTTCACAAAGCCTTGCAACAGACACAGAGAAAAACAACGAATCGGAACAACAGCAGTACAAATAATTCCGTCCCAATAGTTGCTAGCTGACGGAAATTACAGAGAGTTATTGGGTCCGCGGGGGAAGCGGTTCTATTTGGAAAACCACTCGATTGAGAACGACCGAATACGAATTGGATCTCTCTCCAACTCCGTGCTAGTTTTGATTGCTTTTCACTTGATGTCTGTTTTAATGGTCTTCGTCTTTCTAACTGCATTAAGAATCTCCTTCAAATACGTATTAAAAGGCGGAAAATCATATAAGGTGACTTTTATTTATGCAGCCAAACTCATACCATCCGGTAAGTGATCAGTAACACGGATCGATAACACTTTTTGCTAATTTCGCAAAATAAAATCTTGATCTCCCATAGTAATTGACTCGGGGCTGGGCTTGAGTTTGTAAGGAACACGAAAATAATAATTTACGAATTTCACAAAAAGGGTCATCGAACCTTGTTACTGAGCACTTACCGAGTCTTCACTAAGAATTTGACTGCATAAATTAAAGTCACCTTAGGTATCAAGGGGACGGCTAACGGATTAATCACGGGCTAGGAAATTTTTAAATTTCGAAATCGTCTTAAGAGCTTATCTTCTAATGAATGACATTGTTCTATTGTTAAGTTCCACCACTAATTAGCAGTGCACAACGAAACGCATAAACAACAAAATATTTTATGTTAATAGCAACTTTAACGCCTGAACAAAAAGGCTCAAATTTGAACGGCAACGCGTTCCTGATAGTACTTTTGAAATTGAAAGTGGCAGCAAGGTACAAGTGTGATACAGGGTGAAACGATTTAAGATTCTTACATAATTTTATATGCATGCTATTTAAAAAAATATTATTTAAGTTTAAAAAAGTTCATTTGTCTCTTTAAAACTTTAATTTAACTCGCATTTGTTGTTTATTTAATAACTATGAAACATATATAATTCAAATAAAAACCAGTAAGTATATACAAATTTAAAAAAAAATGTATGGCTGCAATCTACGGTAATTATTGAAGTTACATTTAAAATAACATACATTACATTTTTGTACCTCTTATTTCCACTAAATCAAAGACCATATACACAGCCGGGGTCGTTATCGAGCACACTTTTCACAAAAATCCAAATAGTAAGCAATCAAAATCCTATAAACTTAAGCCAGGGTCAAATTTATGAAATATCCAGAATAAAACACAGAAAAGTATACGATATTAAGATCCGAAAACCATTACTTAATCATCCTGTAACTGACACACAAAATGGCTGCCGCTTCCAATTTCAAAAATGGAATCTGAAATGCGTTAGCGACTTGGCGTTCAAATTTGAGCCTTTTTGTTTAGGTGGTAAAATTGCTATTAACATAAAATATCTTGTTGTTTATGCGTTTCGTTATGCACTGATCATTTAGCGGTCGAACTTAACAATAGATAACAATGCCATTCATTGGAAGATAAGATCTTAAGTGGATTCCGACATTTAAAAAATTCCTACGATACAAAGATATGGAACGAGATTTGTCTTAACGCAGGTATAAGTTTAGAGCTCTATCTATTTTTTTTCAGGGACTGCCCTGAATATAAAAAAATTATAATATTAACTTTTTCAATCATTTAGGTTTCTGGTCAACAGTCTACATAACAATATCCAAATTTCGGGTCTATAAACTCATTTCTTCTGCAAGCTACAGTGACATACCCGGACAAAGCAGAGCGACATTAATAGGGCTGGCTCCGTGTTGCCCTTTGGGCGCGGAACCCTAAATACTGCCACTTTTACTTAGGCTTACCATAATAACAAAAAGAAAATCCGGAGAAAATTCCGGACATTTTCTGCAAAATTTTTTTTTGCGCCACTTTAATTTCAAGCTAGAAGTGAAGATCTGACACTTGAAATATTTTATAAAATAATTATAAAAGAAAGAGTCTTAAATATGAAAATGATTAATTACAAAAAAAGTTATGTTATATATACATAGCTATGTTACTTAATATGAAAATTACAATTATTCTATTTCAATTATAATTTCTCTTTCTTCATTTGTGTGAAAAATCCTTGAAAATTCCGGACATCTTAGAATTCCCCCGCATTCCGGACAAAGAACCAAAATTCTGGACATGTCCGGAAAATTCCGGACGTATGGCAACCCTACTTTTACTGGACTGTATATCGAATGTTCATGACATGATCGATGAAAACCTTTTTATACACGTCTCAGTTTACAAGATAAAAGTATCCATGATAAAGGTACACATGTACGTGTCTAAGGAGTTCTCAAAGTTAGCTAAGCCCACCTTTGTTACATTATGTATGGGTAAGCTTGTCCCGATTACAAGTTATCTTCACCCTGCTCCCCACTGTCAGTTTGTCTGCTCTTCTCCTCAAATAAGTAGGTCCTAATGGTATTATCATGTTTTGAATTGTTCGAATTATCAAAGTTTTCCTTCGCTTCTCTTATTCGATTATGTTTCTAATTGGGAACAAAATTTGATTCGAATAAAATATCAGCATTGCATAATTTGATTATACCAACTTAATAATATTTTCATATTACACATACAGTATTATTTGTCAATTCTTTCGTAGAGATATTAGAAAAAAAACATTAGCGCAGTTCGTAAACAGATATTCATCAGGACAACCAAATAAAAAGGACAGTGTTTGCGAAAACAATGCCCGAATTGATTTACAAGTAAGCAAAATTTACGTGCCTGAAAACCAAATTACTTTGGCCTCTTCGACCATTGCAAACATTCCTGAAGGTTGGTTATTTTGTGGATTCAGTAGAGGTCTAAAGGGAAGTATTCGCCTCGACTGATACATATTAGGATTATTTTTCTTGATGATGTGAAATTAATATTTATGAATGTCTTTTTTCAGGTATGGCCACGCATGTCGAGTTGTAAATTACTATGAATAGCTTCATCAACACACACAAAGGTAAGTAACATTTTGGACATTACCGCGCTTTTGTTCAGTTACCAACAGTCGTTAAAATAAATAAACCTATTAAAAGGTTTTTAAAAGCTAAAACGCCTATTTGGTGAGTTATTTTATTTGTCATAACATAATACAAACTTTTAGAAACAGTGATTTTGTTGTTGACTGTTAAGGATTTTGTTTTGTATGTAGGCATGTAACACACAACCATGATGGAGGGCTTATTTATCTCCTTAATTTCGCTTATACTGTTTCATTGTGTGAAAGAACAGGTTTCTTTCTTTCTTTCTATCATAATACACTGTATATATCTATGGCTCGTGCTAGAGGACCTGCGTGATTGATGTTGTCAACTTTTAGAAGACAGTCTAAGATCTCACTATGTTTTTACCTTTATTTAGCATTGCGACCTTCACGCACCATGTCCAAATCAGTTGTCGGTTTACTCTTTATCCTCATTAAACCTTGGCTGCTGAAGCCTGGGCAAGTTTTTAATAACTGAGGAGATTGTGGATAAACAAATGCGCCCCGGGGCTGCGGTTAGTCTAGACTCAGGTATGGGCAACTTTCGGGAAGTCGCGGGCCAAAGAATCATAATATATGCTCATGAATTCGCGGGCCATAGGTTGATGCGTACTCGTATAGTATACGAAAACAACGACGCAATCGGTGAACCGTAGGTTTAATTTTTACTCACTGAAATTCAAGTTTGATGTAATTACTATGTAATATTTTCCTTGAGCCTGATTTTTATATGCAAGACTACTAATATTAGAATCAATTCGACTAATATACAGGCAAAGAATTTTGCAAATATTTTATAGGTCGGTCTGGTTCGTGACTTGGATTTATTGATTTTCATGCCTACTTTTGTACAAATTTAAGCTCTCGCTAACTCGCTTCTTACTCAGATCGGCAAAGAATTTAAGCGCAGCCTGTACTTAACTCTTTCAGTAACACGGACCGTCCATAGACGTGGTTCTATTGTTCTTTCTTTTTCGTCTCGTTATGTCCCTGAAAGTATTAAAGTTGCAGGAAAACAACGAATCGCGACTTTTTGGTAAAAATGTTAGTCCGATTTTAAATTGTTCCTCGCCGCGGGCCGTATTAAAAACCATTAAGGGCCGGATGCGGCCCGCGGGCCGGTGGTTGCCCATATATGGCTGGAGCCTATCACCGTTACGCCTCGCATATTTGTTTTATGGAAAAACATATTTTAAGCGTGCGTTTGTGTAGCGATCTGCTTGAAAATGAATTATTCAGTAAATCACCATTTAATATACGACGTGACTTATTAAACGGAGGTCGCACGAATATTAATCCCAAAATAAAAATAATTTTCCCGGGGTTTTGTTGTTATTTTGCATCTCCCTGTCTATATTCTATCGGATTAGCAGATCGTTAGCTATACTGCCAAAAGACAGACATGTGGAGGCTTTGTCCGTTTTGAGGGAACCCTAAAGATACCGAATGAACTAGCTCAGTGTTTATTAAATTATTGTTTATGGTAGATATAGTGTTAATTTTTATGTATAAAAAGTTGCAGTGCTCTAAAGTGTGCTATAAAAAATATTTATTGTTTTGAAAAATTTGCTTAAAGTGAGACCTTTTGTATAGAAAATACGAGCTTTTGATGTCTTTTTAGAATTCTATTATTTGATGGGAAACTGAATAACCGCAATCCCAGATATTTTTCTATATCCTGTCTACAAAATGTCAACGAGTTTGATTAGTTATTGTCTAAAACATGATCGAACTCCATTATGTGAAGCGTGCTCGCAGTAAGGTCCTCGGAAATCAGGCATCTAATTATGGATGCCAAAATCGAAAAACATGGAAGCAAAGCCAAAGGCAGGTAGAAGCTAGTTTATTTTTAATCAAGATTTATAACCTCAAACGGATGTAAAAACTTGGTTTCCTTCCTGTTGTTTTAAATTATTTTAATGTAATCCAATTCAATGTTTGCTTATTTCTCTCTGATATGCCTTTATTCTTTTAAAGCTTATTGTTTTTCCTCTGAAATAATAATTTAAAGCTTTGATGCTATAATATATTTTTATTTTATTATAAAAGTAATTTCGCAGAGTACAATTAACGGAAATATATTTCCTTGATTTTTAAGTTGATTAAGTTTATTTAGTTATCTGAAATTTGTAATATTAACCTATCAACTCCAAGGTTTCGTATAAGCGAATCAATGAATCAATAGTTCCGTCATGTTGGTACGTCACGTAACCGTCACACGTGACGTTAACAGCGATCGTGACACGTGTCGAGTGTAAATGCCCCTCGTATAGCCCGTTCCAAATTCGCTTAAGGTGAAGTAGGCATTGGAAAAACGTGCTTTGAGAGTGCAGGACAAACTTATGTAAGGTTGAGCGCGAGTGAGCAAGATAGATATAGTATGTGAGCATTATCAAATTCGATAAAATCTCTCTAAATTTTAATTTAAAAAACAAAACTCTCACAATATTGAAAAGATGTTGTAGTCAAAAAATGGACAATTATCCAAAAAATATTCGTATCAAATTTTGTAATGACACGATCTACATTTTTAAGATTTCTCATATCTCCAAAAACAATTTTCAGTTTTATTTTTACATTTGTTGTTCTGAAAAACTTATATAAAGTTGGTTTTTCCAACGCCCACCTCGCCTTAAGGGCACTCTATTCGTCCGAACTCCCATACTAGCGCAGTTAGCTGATAATATCCTTATTTATAGGTAATACCCCGCTTTACGCGAGAGATGCGTTCCAGGGAAAATCGCGTAAAGCAAATTTCGCGTATAACGGGGTCTGTCAAGTCTGTTTTAATAAAACATAAAATTCAGAATCAAATCTCTAGAAGTTTCTATATCATCATCATTTTAGGAAATTACAATTAAACCACTTGTACACAGAAGTATTAATTAATACGTTACTTAAAAGTAATATAACATCGTAAAGTGCTATTTTTTACTTGCTTATTATTTTTTCTTTTTCAACGTATCCCATACAATATCCATGTCGTGAAACTAAAACATTTATCAAAATCAAATACATACAAAAGTTACAAGCCTAAAAAAGTCCTGGATTTTACACTTATTTTGATGAATGTTTATGTACCGTAATGTCCTAGAAGCGATACAACAAACCAAATAATTTTAGTTTCACGGTATAGTATATTTTATACTATTCAAAAATATTCTTGTTTCATTTCTATTTTTGGGATATTTCTCCTGAAATCATAGGAAGACCCAAAACCGTTTTTGAGTTTTTTCAAGACATGAATTTTTTCTCGCGTTAGCTTGCCTCTCACAGCGTGTTCGGTTAGTTCCGTACGAACCCGGGAAATTAATGTTCGGGTCAACCAATAACAGTCAGTCAGTGCTCTATAATCCGATGTTGGATGTAGAATGAAATAGCAAGCATAGCGACCCCGTGCGCGACTGACTTCAAGCCGCCGACTACAGGATTCATAAAAGCGAGACCGGTTGGGATAATCGATGAATTATTTAATATTTTAAGTAACTAAGATTCAGCTGTATACGTAAAGATACTGAATTTGTCTTGTGGAGACAGCTTCCGTTCTATGGTATGGTATTTTAATAGTACATTATGATACAAGTGAGCTGCGTTGGACATCACAGTCGAGGCGAGATTGCAGGCCGAGCCAAAGGTGAGGAAAACTCGGCTCCTAATGCTCACGCGTTTCATACGACGTTTTTCAACACACTTGCGAGGAAAAATAGTAAAATTTCACTGTGTTTCTTTTCCATGTAATCTAAACCACAGCTGACTCAACTGAACTGACAATTTTCTTCGAAAAATGGCGGCGGAGATTTTGTTTTTTGCGCAGGTGGAAATACATAGGTAACACTAAAAGTTTCCGGAACTGGCCACTTACATAAACAATATTTAAAAATTTATTACAACATTTGAAAATAGAACTCTTTGGCTGTAGAATGCAGTTTGTTTCATCTGACTGTCTTTTGTTTTTACCTTGTGGCGCCATTTAAAAAATTGTGTGTCTGCATCAACATGGATTTAACTCGGGAAAATTTTCGTAGTATGATTTTCTACGATTTTAAGTGTAATTTGACTGCTCAACAGAGCATCGCTCGGCTTGAAACAGCTTTTGGCAATGAAGCACCGTGCAAGACGACTGTTTATAGCTGGTTTGCAGAATTCAAGCGTGGTCGTATCAATCTCAGTGACGAATCTCGCGATGGTCGGCCGTCCACCGCTGTGACCAACAAAAACATCGATGCTGTGCGCCGTATGATTGAAACAGACAGGCATGTGACCTACCATGAAATTCGCGCATCCTTAGAAATAGGCATGAGTCAAATACAATCAATCCTACACAAACATTTGGGTGTGAGAAAGCTGTGCTCGCGGTGGATCCCACACAACTTGACCGAGGCTCAAAAAACGGACCGCGTCACTTGGTGCAGTGCCATGCTTACCAGATTCAACGAAGGTGCGTCAAATTTGGTGTGGGACATAGTAACAGGTGACGAAACATTGATTTTTTGCTACGATCCCAAAACAAAGCAGCAATCGAGCGTATGGGTCTTTCAAGATGAGCCGAAACCAACCAAAGTGGCGCGCGTGAAAAGTGCATCTAAGCGGATGATTGCTTCTTTTTTTAATAAAACTGGACACGTGGCTACTGTTGCTTTAGAGAATCGTCGTACCGTGAATAGTGACTGGTACACGACCATTTGTTTGCCGGAAGTTATTGACGAACTCCGTAAAAATAACCGTAAACGCCGTATCATCCTGCACCACGACAATGCTAGTTCTCACACGGCCAGACAGACAAACGACTTTTTGAAGACGAAAAATGTAGAACTCATGAGTCATCCTGCATACAGTCCCGACCTGGCACCTTGTGACTTTTTTCTGTTCCCAAAAATTAAGAACCAATTACGCGGTCAACGATTTTCATCACCAGAAGAGGCTGTCGAGGAGTATGAAAAACACGTTTCAGAGGTCACCACAGGGGAGTGGCACAAAAGTTTTCAAAACTGGTTTGATCGAATGAAAAAGTGCATAGACGCCAAGGGAGATTATTTTGAAAAACAATAAATTAATTTTGTACCTTTAATAGTATTTTTTCATATTCATTCCGGAAACTTATAGTGCGTCCCACGTACAGGCACTGATGCATTCGCCAAACAGCCAAATATTAAATATTAGCAAAATGAATATTTTTGTATATACATAAAAAAATGATTTAATTTGTTAATAAAAATAAATAATTTGATGAAATTAAATAATTATTTATTATATTTGAACTGAGACAGTTTATTTATTCGCAAAAACTTTACTATTTCTCATGACATAAAACTCTTTGCTAAGATTTAAAAAAAAACTGTAATGTAAAAAACACTAGTGCGATAATGTAAAGTAATAATGTAATAATGATAATAAAAATCACGCGTGTTTAATATGATGCTTTATGACCCTAAGAACGCTGCAATAAGGGCCACTTTATAAGCAAGTGTGTTGAAAAAGAAATTAAACTTTATTTTGACTTAGGAGAATTAAGCGCTCGCTCGCAACGCAATGTTATTTTACAGTGCAACAGGGCTCTTTTGGCGCGTGGATTGGTCGTGGCTAAAATCGGAACTAACGCTGCTAGCTTAATAAAACGTAACCTTTGTTTCACAACTGCGCCCCCCTGTCAATGTCATCCACACAAGTCTTGTCGCACTAGAGGATTATTCTCAGTCTGTCGTTTATGGTTTTATCTGTCGAACTCCATATATTTTTAGGCCGAGTTTTAGAAATCTTGCTTCGATTATTTTTCCGGAATCACCCCCATGTATCTTAATTTGCCACAGACACACGCCTCTGCCACAAATCTATTTTGTGCCTCGGCCCCGAGTTTTCCTAATACTTTTGATGGGACGTCATTGAACATTTTCATTATTCAAATATCAAAACTTTACATAAAATAACTCTGAAACTAACTTTTTGCTGCCAAATGGCGATTTCCTTCATTGCCATTAAATTTTTATTTGTGGTAATCTTTTTGATGTTTACTTTTTTAGGGTTCCGTACCCGAAGGGTGGCAAACGGGACCCTATTACTAAGCTTCCGCTGTCTGTGTCCGTCTGTCAAAGCTGCAGCCGTAATAGGTAGACAGTTGAAAATTTCACAGGATATGTATAACTATGGCCTCTACCATTAATATATATTTTTTTCTATTAAAGCAAAGTTGGTTCCCATACAAGAAACCTTGTAAAAATGCTACGAGTATATTTTCAACGTTATTTGTTTCAGCTCTATCCTCAAAACGGTAATACTTCCATCCATCTATCCATCAGCCTGTTTCGTCCACTGCTGGACATAAAGGCCTTTCCAGGATTTCGCCACTCTTGACGGTCCTCCTGGAAGAAATGCCCTTACTCACACACGCTGGGCAGGCGGGTTGGTGAGCGCGATGCCGAAACCCTCGCACCAGTGACGTCGCTGCCCGTCACCAGACTGTTTTATATAAGGCCCTGCAATTGGGGATGGATATACAGCCATCCATCGGTCCCAGGCAATGGTGGGCCGCCTGAGAGCTGTTCTCTTACTCTCCCCCGAATAACTTCGAGAGGATTTTCGAGTACCTCCACAGTCGAGGCCGGCATCAGCTCTACCACCTACATACAAGTTTAAATACATACAATGTTTGTAATACATACAAAATTAAAATTTGGTCAGATTGTTATACATATTCTAACTAAAGTAAAATAATAAATATTATCTTACTGCTGACACCGCTTGAATCAGTCTCACGACTCACTCTGGCGTGACACCAAACACTAGCGTGTGAGCGGGATAGAGAGCGAGATGGCGCGGAGAAGTGAGGGATTCGGGCTGTGGTATTTATGGCCTTACGTACAGACTATATGTAATTCTTTTTCAAAACCTTTTCTACTTCCTGGTTGAGATCCATGTCCACTATTGTCCACATCCTAAACAAACAGGCTATTCAAGCACAAAAACGTTTGAGAACAAACAAAAATTAAAACAACATAATCCCGCCGTCCTTTTGTCTAACCGCTCGTCGTCGGCTGGACCCGACCCGACACATTTGACACGTCAATTAAACCTGCCGGCAGAGACGCGAGCGCGACGTCACACATTCCGATATTTGAATGGTTTTAAAAATTAACCCAGGATAAATTTAGTAAAAAAAGAAATTTTTCTCCTCACTAGCACAAAACGCGCGTTTTTATTCTTTAAAAATAGAA
This sequence comes from Ypsolopha scabrella, assembly GCA_910592155.1. NCBI lineage: Eukaryota > Metazoa > Arthropoda > Insecta > Lepidoptera > Ypsolophidae > Ypsolopha > Ypsolopha scabrella. The sequence continues at coordinate 9,685,062 of OU342972.1, read as the reverse complement.
AAAATGGTCATACACAGAATACTTATCATTTAATCGTGTCTTCGCAAATTCTGAGCGGATTTTCTGATGCAGAAAATACAGCACGTCTTAGCTACGCCCTACGTGTTGGGGCTCGTGAAGTAAGAATTTCCTTTTTTTTTTCGAATCTCATGAAAGTTTTGGCGAATACGGATATTCGTATACGTTCCATCACTACTTTAACACATTGTAGCGCCTATCTAAAAGAATGCTTTAATACAAGCAAACGTGCATTTAAATGCTTCAATAAAAAAATATTTATGTTAATTGTACTTATTTGCTTTGTAAATTGAATAATGGAGCCCTTTCTTTTTCACTTCCGTTAGTGGATGTCTCATTCGTAAAATTGTCTCTGTTATAGATTTAGTAGTATTATTACTAGCGTATAGTATACAGGCTCTCTGGGAAGTCCTAAGGCGATTTGGTTGCCCTCGGAAATTCGTAAATATCATTCGCCACTTCCACGACTCTATGCTGGGAAGGGTGCAGTTCGATGACAGACTTTCTGAGGGTTTTTCGGTGCCATGCGGCGTCAAACAGGGCTGCGTAATGGCCAAATTAATACAGACGGTAATACTAGTCCGGGAGGTACCGTTGCAAATACAAAAGTCATAGTAAGCCGGCTGATATTGACATCGATCGTAGATCTCACATGACTGATATGTGAATCGACCGTCAGCTGCTCAAGTAGCGGTGGGTTTGGGAGTTAGAGGCTGCGGAAGTTGTAAAAAAATAAAAAGTAATAGTACGCCGGCTGAAACTTTTCTCACAGATAGTTGACATCATACTGAGCTGAAAAAAAATCGTCAGCTGACGCACCCTGGATGTGAGAGGTTGCGAAAGTGGTAAAAAAAAACGAACGAATCCACGATGCAGCTGACGATTTTTTTTCAGCTCAGTATGATGTCAACTATCTGTGAGAAAAGTAAGAGGCGTACTATTACTTTTTATTTTTTTACCACTTTCGCAACCTCTCACATCCACACCCACCGCGGGTGCGTCAGCTGACGCTTGGTTCTGTTATTAGCCATTCCAGATGTATTGAAAAAGATGGAAATCAATCGGCGTAAAATCACTACCTTAAATGCAACGCTAACGTCCCGGCTATAAAGGCCCTCATGAATCAGACTTGGCCTAGTCTGAGGACCGTCAGTAATGTTGGTATACTTTTAGTGTGAAATATTGTTGTAGCAAATTAAATACGCTATAAAATAATTACCTGTATTTTTTAAGAGTAAAAAGAGTTTGATAAGTTAATATTTATAACCTACCGGTCCTTTTTATGTTATACTACGTACAAAAAGGACAAAAAATAAAAATGGAAAATACTGTAAAGAATTATAAAATTATATGAATCTGGTTTTACAATAATTATCTCATGGCTTTCAGGCGCCAAAAAGTTGTGTTTTCAAAAGGGAAAAAGATCTTATTTTGTTCGAAAATAATGATTAAACCTTTAAGGAAAATGTGCAGTTTTGACCATGGGACTCTCGCTTGCGGGGCGATTGCTCTACCATCTCAACTATCCAGGTCTCAACATAACTCGCGAATTTTCCCATGTGCCTTCCAATACCGAAATGATATGTATGTATAATTTACAGTGAGCTACTTGGCGTCTAGAGGACGCTAGTGTATTCAAAGCTAGTTAAAGACCATTCAGACCAGCTGACTCCGAGACATCGCAGACAGAGTCCCTGAAGTCGTTAATGATGATGTTTTATGCATGCTCTCCATCCATTTTGCAAGTCATACAATCAATACGGCGTGAATAGCGTCAGTGTACGGACAGTATCATGTTTAATGCGCCGGCACACACGTAACACTTTCTTGATCGGTCGCGTCTGGCTATTCCAAGATGCGGATGTGTGGAACGCTCTCCGTTTTGTTACATTTAAAGTGAATACATTCTCAAACTGCAATATTCGACCTGTCGTGTATTGCATGAAGACCCCCTTGGGTTTTAATGTTTATTATTTGTTGTGGTAGAGGCCATAGCAACACGTATTCTATGGAAATTTCAACTGCTTATACGGTTGCAGATGTAGACAGACACCGGAAGCTTAGTAAAATCATCAGTGAAGGGAGACTGTACTTATAATACATGTCGTGATGTAACACTCTCGGTGACACCTCTGACACCCTCTCGGAGATTTATGTCGTGACGATGTGTTTTTACAATGAAAACTCGTGTCCCATTTTCTCCAATTTACTTTATTCTCGAAACTTAGGTGAAATGAACCGTAATTATTTCGGTCTTGGGTATTTTTGGACAGTTTGGTCCGCAAAGGCGGCTCATAAATAACAGGCAAGAATTTAGATTGCCTTGTAAAAGGAATTTATCTTGATCGATATAAGATTTAACTTCTATATGAAGAAGGTGTATGTGTATTCGTGAATACTCAAGATGTTGGTCACCCTTTATTAGGGTTCCGTACCCATAGGGTGCCAAACGGGACCCTTTTACTAAGCCCCTGCTTTCTGACTGTCTGTCCGTGCGTCTGTAACCGGGGTCTACAGCTGCAACCATTATGGGTAGACAGACAGTTTAATTTTCATAGAATACGTGTTACTATGGCCGTTATCACGACAAATAATAAAATAAAAAAACAAGAATTCTTGAAAAAAAAAACATTTTCTTTTTGCAAAGTTAATAGTTTCAGGTCTGTCTCAAAGACATCACAAAGACAAATTTTAAATATGGTCAAATTGTTGTACATACTCTAAAGTAAAACAACAAATAACAAAAATTTGTGTTTTTGTTAACAATTAATAAAAATTAGGGTTCCATACTCAGCGGGATCCGAATAGTTTGTCAGGCACCCACCATTTTAGTGGTTTGTTTTGTGTCGCCTTGATGTTGCTATGACATCTATATTATTGTTTTAAACCCACTGACCATCCATCCATCCATCCATTAGCCCGTTTCTTCCACTGCTGGACATAGGCCTTTCCAAGATTTCGCCAGTTGGCGGTCCTCCTAGAAGAAATGTCCATACTCACACACGCTGGGCAGGCGGGTTGGTGAGCGCGGTGCCGAAACCCTTACACCAGTGACGCCGCTGCCCGTCACCAGTCTGTTTTATATGAGGCCCGGCAATTGGGGATGGATATACCGCCATCCATCGGTCCCAGGCAATGGTGGGCCGCCTGGTTTTGCCTGAGAGCTGTTCTCTTGCTCTCCCCCGAATAACTTCGGGAGGATTTGCGAGTAAGATGGTGGTACCTCCACAGTCGAGCCCGGCATCAGCTCTACTGACCTCTCATAAACAACTAGACACACAGTCTCTAAGAAAAAATCATCAGAAAGTGCCCAAACCTGTAACGTGCATAGTAGCAAAAATTTTCAACCAAATTAAGACGTTATGTCGTTAACATAAGATGCAATGTCAGTTGTACGAAATCTTCATTCGATTTTGTCACCCCATAGCGGTGACAAAATGCATCGCGGACACTTTTTGAGCGAGATTGTGAGTCTAGTTGTTTATGAGACGTTAATGTATATATCAGCTTTTTAGGATTCCGTAGCCGTATTGTGTGGTGGTACGTCTCGTCGACAATAAGAAGTATGTAGGTTAAAGTCGACTTCCTAGATTTGTTATACCTATATACATAGTTTGTAAATTACATACAAGTGAAGCTAATAAAAGCACGGAAAAAAGAGGCAACTTTTTATCTTTAAAATCATTGTAGATACCTTTATTTTCCCCAAAAGAAGTTAAATCCCTGTCATAAGTCGTTCAAAATGTCTAGATAGTTAAATTTGGTAGCTTGAAGGCTAAATAAAAGTCAGTAAAGAATCAGTCAGAAGGTTTTTAAATAAAAGTCATGTATTTTTATTTTGGTCGACTATGTTTTATTTTATTTGTTGGCCATGTCTCAGTGGAGGCGTACCTATGAGAACTAATGGAATTAACTGTTTATAATTAACTTCTATACTGACATACGTAACGGTGTACCTAACAGAACGCTAAGAGCGAGTTGCCATCGAATGACTTTACTACCGCGTGAATCGAGTTAAGCTGGGTTTCCAGCGCGTGTTTTGTCCGACACGCTACACCAAAACGTCTACACAATATATTGTTCCGCTATATAGGTATATTTGTGTTTATTAGCCCCGTGACTCCTGCATGCTTATCACTAAAAATGTGTAGCGAAACAATGTTTTGTGTACACGTTTTTGTTTAGTGTGTAGTACAAAACGTGCGCTGGAAACCCGGCTTAACTCGATTCACGCGGTAGTAAAGTCATTCGATGGCAACTCGCACTTAGCATTCGGGTATACACGTAGCTGTCAATCCTCGTACGAATATGGTTCTTCACGCTAAAGATCATGATGATGATAACGATGATGATGATGCATGATAGCCCATACACCGACAAACTTGTAGATAGTCTCAGTTGAACCGTAGCATGGGCACGCGTAAACTATAACGAGCAAGCTTACCTGATTTCAACCGTTATTTATTACAGCGAAATAAAACCCTCCAATGATAATATTGTGACAGTGTGACGGTACCTACACAAATTGGAGTTTGCCAGGTAAACAGCGAGTCTAAAAGCAAGAACTCGCAGGTACGAAAACAACATATAAATTAAGTTAGTACTGAATCAGAATTTCAATTTCGACGCAAACAAATAGAACTAAGTACATTGCACCGCGGTGCAGACGTCTGTGCATACAATTTAAATCAATTCGTATACTTTCATCATTTGGAATCTCTGAGAATACTGAAACATGCAGCGCTACTCTCTTCAGATTTTGTTTGTGTTGAAATTAGTCTGAATTTTCAAGAATGTATATTTTTATTCATAAGGAACAAACAAACAGTTTAAAAACAAACTTAAGACTATAAAAAAGTGGTAGCAAGAAATTTTCCATGCTAGTCGTATATATTGTTGACTTACTTTAACAGCAAGGCTTCCTCATTTTCGAAGGTAATGCAAAGCTTCCATCCATCCATTCATCAGCCTGTTTCGTCCACTGCTGGACATAGGCCTTTCCAGGATTTCGCCACTCTTGGCGGTCCTCCTGGAAGAAATGCCCATACTCACACACGCTGGGCAGGCGGGTTGGTGAGGGCGGTGCCGAAACCCTTGCACCAGTGACGCCGCTGCCCGTCACCAGTCTGTTTTATTTAAGGCCCGGCAATCGACAACATTTCATTTTAGTTAATCATTTGTTTTTAATATTTATATTGAAAGTCTGCGTAAAAAAGAAGCTTATGTATTTTTTTATTTTGTTTTATTTTATGTTTTTCCTGTATAATTTAATGTTTTCTTATTCATTCATTCTAAAAGGACCTAAGTCGCATCTGAGGATTTCAAAATTCAATGTTCATCGCCAAAGGATTATTTAAAAAAAAATCTTGGCATGTTTATGTCTGCTGTCACATGGCATGACAGTTGATTTTTTTTAAACAAACTGAACTTAAATGCAAAGGAAATTGTTTTTAAAATCCTGTGTTTACCATATTTTTAGTTTTTTTTAAAATGATCTCTTTCTTTAATCACAATTTAGTTCTGAAAAAAAAAATGATGCTCAGAAAGCCCATATCTCGAAATGGTTTTTAGTTTTGCACTAATTATTTATTTGTAATGTTGTCGATTGGGGATGGATAAACCGCCATCCATCGGTCCCAGGCAATGGTAGGCCGCCTGGTTTTGCCTGAGAGCTGTTCTCTTACTGTACCCCGAATAACTTCGGGAGGATTTGTGAGTAAGGTGGTGATACCTCCACAGTCGAGCCTGGCATCAGCTCTACCACCTAGGTGCAAAGGTTAACATGGATGAATGTTCCTGGGGTTTTACAGAACACAGGATAGAAAGATATTTTTTAAATCGCTGCTCTTCCACGTCCCACCACATTTTCCGGCTTATTTACTCGATTATTGCCCAAGGATCTAGGTATGAATGATTTTTTTTCATAATTAGTGCAGCAAAAGGGTTCGGTAAATAGCTTTCTTCGAGATGCCGAGTTCTATCATTGGGACAGAGAACTGCGCGTGCAGGAAAGGCGATTCAACCATGTTATGTATTATTTTGTAAAGAAATGTTTGATATTTTATTTGACGACAGACATTGAGAGATATCTCCAGGTAATTTATACTGTAAGGTGTGACTCCTTGATGGAACTTCATTTCAACCCTAATAAAAGTCTCCGTGTTCTAGTTCCACTATGTATTTATTAATTAGCGACTAGTTTCGTCTCTTAGACATCTTCTGGCTTGATAAAATATGCTTTATATTTCATATTTTATCAAGCCAGAAGATTTCTTAGAGACGAAACTAGTCGCTAATTAATAAATACATAGTGGAACGAAGACTTTTATTATTCTTGATATCTCCAGGATTTATTTTCTATTTCGGGAACGTTTACTGTAGATATTTCAGAAATTTATTAGGCCTAGATTGTATCAATATAGATGTGGTATTGTGAATTCCACACTACCGAACCATATTTGCCTTTCTCCTTTTCAATTTATAACAAATTTAATCTCAGTATTTCTTTCTATATTTATTCTTTGTGTGGGACAAGTATGGTGCGGCGTGATAATCGAGGATCAGCTTTATCATACCAAAAATTACACAATTTGTGAAATAAATACGATATTTAATGAATGCTGAATAAACTCTCGAAATTATATTTACTCTGGAAATAATCACAACCTGTTTATCCGACCTCTCCAGGGCAATCTATTCCCGGATAATAATCCGATTGAATTATTTGTCCACTAATTAATCCGATTGCATTTATCGTGTTTGGTCAGTGGCTCTGATTCCATGTTTCGATGTGTATTTAGTACAATGAGCTTATATAAAACCACCTTTATTGACATTTTTATTTTATATGGTTTCTTCAATTCCGACAATTAAACATTTGTATGCTCAGGCCTATTTTCTTATCTGTTGTAAATAATGATAATACAAATCTTTAGTCTCTGCGTGCTCTGGGACACAGGCGTGTGTGTATCTTTTATGTGCGTGTGTAAATAAATGAAAATTAATAAAATACCATTAAAGCTCATCACGTCTGCCTTAACGATACGCGTACATTGGCTACGTACGACACAGCGACGTACGCTGTACACATTTTTTTATTTTACTCCCCATTTAGAAGATTTACCTTGATATGAGTGCAGAATACGTGCGTGTAATTTTCTTCCCTGTAAACACACAATGGTGTCAATTCGGTGTACATGACTTATTTGACAGGACTAACCTTATTTTAAGCGTCCTCTCCTTCTCCCTATAAGCCTTTTCGATACAGAAAAAAAAGACAGAATGCTGAAATTCTGTATAAAAAAGACAAGGAAAGACGCTTAAAATAAGGTTAGTCCTGTCAAATAAGACATTCTGTCTCAGGAAGTCCATTCGGCTATGGTTGTAGTAGTGACGTATACAGAAAAGCGCGTTTCGTGTGTGTGGCGTGTTTTGTAGCGCTCCCGGGGTTACGCACACTAGAAACAAGTGCGTGTGCACGCAATACTACAACCATATCATAGAATATCTGTATCCGAAGTACAAAGTATTGTAAAACCAGAGTGATTTCAAACTTCAAGCTGAGCCTGAGGGTCCTGTCGCTTACAAACGTTGATTTCTATTTGTTTCGCAAAAGTGCTCCGAGCAAATCCCTATTCAATTTCACACCGGATCTCCGAGTTTTAGGAGTATATTTAGATACACCTCAAAAAGGGTTGGCTGACTTACATAGCTTGATGAAATTATTTCAGCGGTATTATGGTATTATGAAAATTATGAAATATTATGAAATAAATAATAGGGTTTACTTTTTCATTAATTTTTTATTATGTGGCGGGAGCTGATTCTTGGGATCTGGGTTTGATTCTTGCAATCCAACTACGACCAAGTACCACTTCTGGAAGTATGACGATAGACTTACAAATTCGGAATGTAAAAATCGTCGGTAAAACGAGGGTTGAGTGTTTACTGTTTTCTTTGTTTTACTTTATTGATTTGTTAGTAGTCTAACTTCAAAAAAAAAACAAGTCTGTTTCCCCTCTGGGGATACCTATTGTATGATATATATTTTTTATGTGTTTATAAAATTACACATATAGAATCTAATCCCTAGATCTTTTTAATTTTTTCATATCCCGAGTTTTGATCGGCCGCCTAGAGCTTAGATCAAAACGTGTATTCCATCAAAAGTCTTCGATATACTCGTATATCTATATCAGTACATACATGTTTGATTGAAGTCAATTCTAAATATTTTGTGAAATCCCCTTCGTAATCTGATTCTGATCTGATTAAATCCCACGGCACAATTCATTTCTGGTGTTTAGTTCCAGTATTCTCAGATTTTTTTTTCTCTGAGAATTCATTTTCTGATTGCTTTTCAATATGTATGTAATGCATTCTTGCATATTGGGTGTTCCAAAACAACTGGTTTCAGTAAAAACATATTTTTAGCTCGACTTGGCGAATGCACTGCCGTGCCCCCAGATACAAACTCGTCTTGATTGTGAAGAGATTCAATTACAGAGGAATCTTCTGTGGAATCAATAGACATGCTCATGTTTTCAAGTTCCACAAAGTGTCAACAATCAACCGTAACAACCATAGATTTAGTAATTCTACTATGATAGGTAGCAACATACTCATGTTTTGAAAATTTACTGTAAATAACTCAAACATCATGAATTTTATTAAAACGTTCCTCTTAGCCATTTATCACAAATCTCAAGCCATGTATTCACTTGCATAACAATTGTTTATAAACACTGTTTAAGAAACAAAGTCTACGTGTTTATCGGCATAGGCATAAACGTACAATAAAGGTTCAATCGTTCAATCGTTCAATAACACATTCAATCACACTATCACGCACATACATGCATCACTCCACACAAAACACACACACTCACTCACACTCCTGCACATACACCTACGCTATTCTTTGTTCTTTTTTTTAGTATTATTAGATTTTGTCTTCTCTGTAATAAAATAAGTATAATAGCGCAACACTTCTAGTACGTAAGGAAGAGCAGGACCTCCTGATACAGATGTTTTTAACATTTAATAGGAGGCCCTAACCACGTTATGTATTTGAAAATCCTTGTTGTGCAATAAATTATTTTTATTTTTTTTATTTTTGAGGTGGACTAAAAGCATAGTAATGGCGGCGGTTTAACAGTGTGTGAGTGGACTCACTATGGAAAATAGCCTTACGAGCAAAAAAATCACGTTTGTTGTACGGGAGCCCCCTTTAATATTAATTTTATTCTGTTTTTTAGTATTTGTTGTTATAGCGGCAACAGAAATACATCATCTGTGAAAATTTAAACTGTCTGACTATCACGGTTCATGAGATACAGCCTGGTGACAGACGGACAGCGGAGTTTTAGTAATAGGGTCCCGTTGGTTACCCTTTAGGTACGGAACCCTAAAAACATGAGCTTGTTGATCGGTTGTCTTCACCACCAACACAACGAAATATTTCGTTTCAGACTCTTAAACACGGCTGCGTAACTAAAAGAATCCATAACAGCAACATACAGTTTTTAAAACCCGCTCAAAATAGAAGCAAACAAACCTGAATGTAATCAATGTTACTAAAACAACAACAAACACTTTGTTTAAACAGAGTAATGAAACACCACACATTGTGCAGAGTGCAGTGTAAAATTTCCTGCCGCAGGCGATTTATTGAACAAGGTTTCGTAGTTAAATTCACGATGTGTAGATTTGTTGCGTGACGTGCATGGATGGACCATCGTTTATCTATTGGTTGACTTGTCAGCTGTTTTTAGGGTTCCGTACCCGAAGGGTGCCAAATGGGACCCTATTACTAAGCCTCCACTGTCTGTCTGTCCGTCTGTCACAGGGGTCTACAGCTTCAACCGTAATATTAGTAAACAGTTGAAATTTTCAGAAAATACGTGTAAATATTGCCTCTACCACGACAAAAACTAAAATGTTTAAAATGGGGTCCCCATACAAGAAACCTCGAAAAATTGCATTATTTTAACGTTATTTCTTTTGGCTCTAACTTAAATACTGTAATACATACAAGTTTTAAGTTTATTCAGATTGCAGGACATACTCTAAAATAAAAATAAAAGTAGGGTTCCGTGCGTAGACGGTTCAATTCTTTTTGTCAGGCGCTACCATTTTAGCGCTTTGTTTTTTGTAGCGTTGATATTGCTTTGGCACGTATATTGTAATGTTTTTAGGGTTGCGCACCCGTATTGTGGGGTGGTGGTACGGAACCCTTTGTGCACGAGTCCGACTCGCACTCGACTGCACGGGGCAGCATAGCAATATGAATTCTGATTTGAGGAGCAAAGAGGACTCCGCAAACATCCCTAATGTTGACAGCATGAAACATTAATCTTCACTGCTGTAGCATTGAAATGATTCGTGATTAAGATTCATTATCTTTCGCCTGAGTAGTTTCACACCAATCGTTCAGTTTCTTCGGAGGCAAACAGGTTAACCCCATTGTTCCTAGAGTAGGAATAATGTTTTGTTTGCTAGGTCTAATCTCTGAAATTACTGAACCGATTTCACTGAAATTTTGCAAAGAGCTAAAGTAAAGAGCAGAGAAGGACATAGGATGCCTTTACTCCGGAAAAATGCTCCCGAGGAATCTGTGGAAACATTTCTCATCTGTCAGTTTTGAAATATCTAAAATTTATAAACGACTTAATAGAGAAAATTGGTGCTAACCCACTTTTCGTCCCTGACGATTGTAATAAAAAAGTGGGGCTGAGAAACGTTCCCCGGCAGTACAGACAGATGTTTCTGTCGACAAACGACATGAAATCATAAACCTCGCTCCAGACAAAAGGTTGCAAACTTCAATGCAAGTAGAGTTTCCAGTAAAGGTTCGTTGGCTCGGTGCAACTGGCCTCAATGGCGGAGATAACGTTGTCAGCGGCCGTCCGCTACAAACTCCTGAATGCGACTTTGTGCATCGTCCTGGCTACTGTCACGGCTGGCTTCACAATGGGATAGAATTTGTGATGATGGGCGAGACTCTGGTGAATGTATACTCTAACTGCAAATTTGACCTGTCTTTGAAGGCTTACTCATCCTATAATAAGGATGGTGCGAACATACATAATAGGCATAATATAATACAAAATTATATTCCGTGTTTAACTTTTAAAAAAAATTTACTTTGGACAAAACAAATCGAAAGTTTCCTTTGAAAAACGCTAGAATTTTCTTACCGGTTCTGAACGCTTGAAGCGTTTATAATAATTCTTTTACCATACTAAATACAATTTATAGTTCTACAAAACTAGCGTCCATGTTAAAAATATTATTATCTCCTATCTGGAGATTGGAGATTGAGAAATTTGTATGCTTCTCAAGTAAAACATAGTGCATCTTGAAATATTGTTGTCGCCCTCTTACTTAATTACCTATGTTCACTATTAAACGATTATGATTATGACTTCTGGAGAAACGTAAAAATAAATAGTATCATTGGGAGGAATGTATTCAAATGATGCTAGTACTACTCGTATTGTGTTGTTATGTAATGTATTGTGTAGCATATTGTTCAGTTATAGATATAAATATTACATATGATTTTACTAAACGATCGACAGATAGTAATAGAGACTTGAAACTCCTTGGCTAGTGCTGCGGTTCTCAAGCAGATTTGATTACAAACGGGTTGTCGAGACGGGATTACGCTTTGTCTTGATCCAAAGGATTTTGGGATGTAAGAAGATCAAACTGTTGTAAAAGCCATGAAAACAGTCCCGTAAAATAAGGATTTCCGTCATTATTCCTTGACTAGTTTGAGAGGAAATTCTTTCGGGCGTCCATTGTATGGTTTTATTAACAATTCAGTGGTTAGTCATCCATCCCATCCATCCATCAGCCTGGATCGTCCACTGATGGACATATGCCTTTCCAGGATTTTTCCACCCTTGGCGGTCCTCCTGGAAGAAATACCCATACTCACACACGCTGGGCAGGCGGGTTGGTGAGCGCGGTGCCGAAACCCTTGCACCAATGACGCCGCTGCCCGTCACCAGTCTATTTTTTATAAGGCCCGGCAATTGGGGATGGATATACCGCCATCCATCGGGCCCAGGCAATGGTGTGCCACCTGGTTTTGCCTGAGAGCTGTTCTCTTACTCTCCCCCGAATAACTTCGGGAGGATTTGCGAGTAAGATGGCGGTACCTCCACAGTCGAGCCCGGCATCAGCTCTACCACCTTAACCTGTTTTATATAAAGGCCGGCAATTGGGGAACGATATACCGCCATCAATTGATCCCAGGCTTGGTGGACCACCTGGATGTGCCTGTTAAAGACCCTGTGCTCCTACTCTCCACCGAGTAACTTCGGGGTTGTTTGCGAGTAAGTGGTTACGTGACCTAAAAGACAATTAAGTAGTTTGTGAACCGCTGACCTGGGGCCTTATTGTCTAACTTCGACATCCATCGCAATCCCCTTCAAACGCACCCGTGATTGGCTATAAATGACATCACACATCATTTATGACGAATCACGACGCTTTTGAAGGCTATAGCGATGGATATTGAAGTTAGACGATAACAGGTCTGCACAATAGTAGGTATTCTAAAAGTGTCTCACTTTGAGTATGCTTTGAGTATATGAATGATCAGACCGACAAAATAGACATTATTGAGTGACCAAAACCATAGCCTTCTTTACCTCCAAGATAAAGACGGCTATGCCAAAACACTCTTTGTGATTGATAACAAAATGGCGGTTGTATAAGTAGCTGTTACATTGAAACGCGGTTTCGGGCGCGTGACGAATTTACCAATACCCTCTTTGTTTCAAGGAGACAATAGATGTGGTTTTAGTATGCAGATTTCGGAATTTGACCAATAAATCTGTTTTGTGTTGTAGCATACTTGTATAGTTTTTTATTATTTGTTTGTTTACACCGAGTTTAAACATCCGTAGCCAAAAGCGTGGTATTTGTAAATAGCCGCTTATCATACAAGCATTCGTGAACGTCGTCGGTTTAACTGAATGGAGATGTGTCTGAATATGTATGAATATTCACTTTCCATCTCAGGCTTCGCCTTATAAACTACTGCTGTAAATCCAAACAAAAAATGTACAAAAGGATATAAGATACTTAAAATAAAACTACGATTATTTAATTAATACATACAGATATAGAATTATCAATAGGGTATATAGTTTAAGTATTGTAAGCTTTCCAAGGATATTTCATTACATTACACACAATATCAAGCTGTCTGTTCGTCTGTCCCATTTATATTAGTGATTCATACCTGCACACCCGCTGTGGATCGTCGGGGTCAGCCAGGGTTAACTGTGGCATCCAGCGCTTAGTTGGACATCTCTACCGTCGTGCTTGTCGATGTGGAAACTTATGCGGTGGCTTGGTGGAAATTGAATGTTCAAATTGAAAACAATAAGTGTGTAATTGTTTACTACAAATACGTGCGTGTGTTTACTAACATTGACAAAGTATTTTATACAAAGTGAAGATTTTTTATATTAGTATGTAGTTGTAATTACTCTAATTACAATACATGAGATTTCCTTTGTGTTCCTTATTAGCATTATTCACTTTTTGAATTACTCATCCTACTTTCCTGAGGATAGACGAACTTAATAAGAACATTATGGCCCTAAGTTTGTAAAGGAACTGTTTAATCTTTGTTGAAAAATTTTGATGAAATGCATCCTTCGCATTACAGGGAACCAGAATCAAGTTCCAACTCGTCAGCCGAAGCTGTTGGGGTCAAGACAGCTGTTGTGTTTTATTAATGAGTCAATTTCCGTGCGCAGGCGCAATTGGCACAAATTGCTTGAGAACGTTTGCAGGATTGTGCCAGGGATATTATTCCTTCGAATTATGCTCTTGGAATATCATATGTAATTTTATCATGCAAAAACACTTTGACTTCCTTGGGTACTTACTTTATTTATTTTCATGTTTGTTTATCATAATGCTTCTGTTATCTTTGGAAAATATTTAATATGCGTGCTCCGTGTTTGCTGACCGATAATGCTGATACGTAAGGTGAATTAATTACCTTGACCCTCGCCAATTATAGCAATCTTTGTACTCTATATACATTAGCTACATAAACCGGTTCTTAAGTACTATCCTCGCGGAGTACTGTCTGTCCTGTCCATAAATATTATGAATTTTCTTCATATATTTTACCCATATTTATAAAGAGCTCTCAAACTTTCGGGCTGGAGACACCTGGGTGGGTTTCATTGGGTACTATGGGAGTCAGACTTGAGCGCTCGTGGATGGTGTCTGACAGGGGTTTGGACTCGTAGTGGCATGTTATTAGTTTCAACTGCAGGAGTGCGAGCACGTTGTCTATCCGGTATAGCTTGTGACCGGACGCTCGTCTGTGTGGGCATTTAGAAATCCCTAGTAGCGACCTTTGGGCGGCCACCAAACCAACGCGAACAGGTTATCTGCGGAGCTGTTCTCAAGTTGTCCGATGAACACTGCTTGCGTGTGAACGCGGGCAGTTGTGTGTGCGACCGTGCGCATTCAGTGGGAAGACTTCATCTCCAGCACTCCATCGGGATATTCGGAGGCAACTTCTCTGGCGGGTCTAACAAACGACACACAGTTGAGTCAATCATGTCGTAAATTGTTTGACGGCGGAGGAGCAGCGCTTGGTTCTGCTTGGGGCTATCCTGTCTGGTAGGCAGAGTGCGGGGTACGATGTCGGGTGACGTGTGCTTGTTGCTGTAAAACTTGGCGCTCGCAAGTACTGTCGTCAGTAGACGTTTGTCAATAACTTCAGCGGTGCAATACGCTGCCCTTAAGTGGGAAATTGATTACTCGAGTTCGAATTTATTCGAGTTGGATTTACAGAGGACCTCCTTTCAATAACCTAGAGTTGGTTGGTATTGGTGGCGGTCCACTAGAACCTAAAGTAAGTAGTAACATGTCTTTGAGGGTGGCAAGGAAAGTGAAATGGTGAATGGTGTGTTAACTTCAGATTATCGGTCACGTCCGCCTGGGTTCATGGGTCAACGCGCTCTGAGTCATATTGTAGGCATAAATAACGGAGTGCGCGCAGTGGCTCGCGGTCACACGTGACCTGCGCTTGCGACAATTTTTGTTTAGACTTGCTGTGTTGTATTGTAGCTTTATCTTTGAAATTGCTCGATTCCGAAACGATTTTGAATGCACAGAGTTTCAATTAATGATTTGGAGAAGCGCTTCTAGTTAAAATTCCCTTTCGGCATTTTCGAGATCTCGCATACTTTTTGTATGAGTTAAATCGCACTAAAAACCATTTATGGCGTTTCACTTTCATGTAATTCAAACACTATTTATATATATTAGCACACCTTGATATAAAATATTTTTAGGGTTTCGTACTGCAAAATAAAAAAAACGGAACCTTTATACGATCACTTTGTTGTACGTCTTTCCGTCTGTCAAGACCCTTTTCCTCGAGCCCCGTGAGAGATATCAAGTTGTAACTAATACTTCTCACAGAAATGTGCGGCCCCATGGTGCTGTCAAAAAATCAGGCTTCTAACTCAACGCGAAAAGAAATTATTGCCCTTTACGTAATCAATTTCATATAAATTGGCTCACCATAAAAACCTTGACTAAGAAACTTGAAATTCCGCTCACAAGTAGGTCTTATAGTTATAGGATAGCACAGGTATAGGAAAAAAAACGAAAAATTACCAATATTCAATTATTAAAGGAGATATTATAGACTAACTTAATTAGATACATAGAATTGAATGGAACTTACATAAGTGCCAAGTTAAGTTGGCCACCCAATTCATACAATTTTTGTTTTATACGGTATGTACGGAACCCTCAGGGTACGAATTCTACTCGCACTTGACCGGGTTTTTAATGAATTATCAGAAATTCATATTCCTGGATCGGTTAACTTTAAATCCAAACTCATTCTCATTCTACAGTTATCTCACAAGGAGGGGAAACAAAACTATGTACAACAATAAACGGAACAGTGATAGTGCGATATTGCAGTAGCGCTTCAGTGCAGATCAGAAGTTTAATTAAACACCCCTCACTGGCGGCACGTCGTGACGTCACTGGCTCGAGGTTGAAAGGCCCGCCGCCCCGGATGAATTGCGAATACCTATATTCGGTATTCGAATCCTGTGCAAGCTTATTCAATGAAAAAACGCAGTCATCCGTCTAAAACACGTCCATCGCTATTTTTGCTCTCGATCGAGCTTTGCTTACCAGCCAAAACAGTAACATTTTATTTTTTAAATGTTGATGGTTGTGATTTTCGGCACTTGGTGGAACTTATTTAAATAAGACACCTGTACTTGTCCACAAAATTATTTTATATTTTAATAAACCCAACCGGTTTCGCTTATAAGCATCTTCAAGTTATTTTTAATTAAAATACCTTCAATATTACACAATATTTTTTACATGTTTCGTGCGTGCTATTATTTTGTATAAAAACTGCTCGCCCTGCTTACCAAGGTAGTGTAAATTAATAAACTCAGAAACCTTACCCACACTTAACGTTGGAGATGAAATAGAAGCGATCACGTAGCAACGTCTATAATATCGCTCAGTTGAACACTTCTCGTACCATTGGATAAAGTAGCGCTGAACAACTTTTGCCTTTGCTAGGGGATCGACGGGTGAATCAGCAGATCTTTCCCCGATTGTTCATACACAGTCAGCAATTTCCATCTCCCGTTCGTTAGAGAAAGTCGACCCACGTCGCGTGCTGGCTCGGGTTTATTTTCGACTTCAGCAAAGCGCCACACACGTTAATAATTGACACGTCGACACGACAAGGGTACGATTTCATACTGGACCTTTAGCAAAAGGCTTCGGTGTAACCGCCGCCGTCTGTTCCTTGTTAGATTTATTGGCAGTTTCAGGTCGCCAATGTAATTTCTATTAACCGACAGGTTCTGTTTTTAGACATTTTGCTGCCTGGAAAATCTTTGTCGAATTTATCACATAGTAGTATGGTTTTAGATCAAAAGTATATCAGTAAAAGAAATTACTTTTGTTTAGTGTTGAAACAAAAATATGGACTTATGTAGCAAAGTAGGTATTTGACTACACCTACTGTTCACACAGTACAGCAAGTTGATGATGATGATGCGGAGAGGCAGCAGGTGTAAATAATGTAGTCGACACAGGATTCAAAGGAGATATTCTTGATTTTAATTTTACCGTATATTACATATTAATATTACAAATAAATATTGTTTAGGTGCGACGCACGCCAAAAAGCCGTTAGTAAGAGAATGAAAGTGCGTCTTCCACGTAGATGAAGAGGGGGAGCCCAATCTAGGCGCTCATTGGTCGTAGATGCCGTGATAGTTCTTCTTACTGGTCCGTGGTGATGCGATGATGAGTAGGATCGGGCCAATGCCTCATCTTCGACATGAAGTTGGCCATCCAGGTTCCAACATTATTCTTGTGTATCCACTGGAAGCGGGCATATTTTGGCAAAGGATCTTCTTTTAATGCCGTTTTGAGTTTGAATTTCAGCAACTCTTGCGATGCCATCCTTGCCTGGGAAAGTTTTAACAATTCTCCCTAACATCCATTTCAGTGCTGGCTGATTATCGTTCTTAATTAGAACTAAAGTGTCCTTCTTCAAATCGTCCTCATGTTCCTTCCACTTGGTCCTCTGTTGAAGCTCCGAGACGTATTCCTTTGACCACCTGGTCCAAAAATGCTGACGTATCTGCTCCACTCGTTGATAGCGCGAGAGACGATGTACCGGAACGTCGTGTAGGTCAGCAGACACCGGCGCAGTCAGCGGACGACCAACCAGGAAATGAGCTGGGGTAAGTGGGAGAAAGTCCTGCGGATCTGAAGACACAGGAGTAAGGGGACGGGAGTTCAGGATGGCCTCGACTTGTGTTAATACTGTGCTGAACTCCTCGAACGTTAAATGTGCGTTTCCTACCACACGTCGCAAGTGGTGTTTACAACTCTTTACTCCCGCTTCCGCCAAACCAGCGAAATGACTAGCGTAGGGACACAACAGTTTAAAAGTTATGTTTTGTGAAGTTGCGTATTCTTCTATTTCCTTCGAACAACTAGCTAAAAATTGCTCAAATTCATTTTTTAGGCCAACAAAGTTCGTTCCATTGTCGGACCATATCTCAATAGGCTTAGCTCTGCGTGAAATAAACCTGTTTAAAGCTAATAAATACGCGTTTGATGATAAGTCCGAAACAAGCTCCAAATGCACTGCGTGAGTTAGAAAGCATACAAATATGCACACATATGCTTTTACAGTTTTAGCACCTCTACCTTTGCGGTTCAGTATGAGTACTGGTCCAAAATAATCCACACCACAACGTAAGAAGGGATACCCTGGATCCACTAACCTTTCTTTGGGCAAATTCCCCATTATGGGTTGAACGGTCTTACCGCGTAGCCGTGCACACGTGACGCATCGGTGCACTACAGCCTTCGCGAGATTTCTCCCTCCTACTGCCCACCATTTCTCTCTAAGTGTAAACAATAGAAGCTGTGGCCCTGCGTGCATCAACTGATTATTATGCTCATATCTGAACAACAGCAATGTCAAATGATGCTTATGCGATAATAATATCGGATGTTTTTTATCAAAACTAAAATCCGAGTATTCAATACGACCACCCACGCGAATTACTCCCATATCATCGATGAATGGATTTAATTTCGATAAATTATGTTGCGATTTCCCTAGAGGTTCTCCTTTTTGCAATTTATCGTACGCCTCCGGAAACGACTCCATCTGTGACAACCTAGCAAGTGTTAGCTCAGATTGTTTTAGCTCACTCACACTAAGCTCACCCTGCAATCTTTTATCTTTATTACGCGCGTTATAAATAAAGCGAAGTGCATACGCTAGGGCTCGCTGCATGCGATTAAACTGCGAAAATCTAGTAAATGGAAACACTGAATTATTAGTTTCATGCAGTAATAAACACTTGACCTCCGGTAATTGCGTTTCATCTGGTACTAAAGTCGAATTTAAACCCGAACAATCAAAGTTAGGATCCCAAAGGAAGCGTGGCCCATCCCACCATAGACTGGAGGTATGAAGCTTGTCCAAACTTTGACCTCTTGACACCAGGTCAGCTGGGTTTTCTTTACCACTCACATGACGCCAAGAGCTTGATTTTGTCAAGTCGTGAATTTCCGCGGTCCTATTCTGAACAAAAGTTTTCAGTGCATTAGGTCGCATACGCAACCATCCTAAAACGATTGTGGAATCTGTCCAAAACACAACCTTATCGAATTGACATCGAAGCGAATTTACAATTTTTGCGTATAATCGTGCACCTACTAACGCACCACATAGCTCCAGTCTAGGTATACTAACGGGTTTAATTGGTGCGACCTTACCCTTAGCGCACAGCAACCTAACGGTAACACATGACTCACTGTTGAAAGTGCGAACGTAGGCTGTACTCCCGAAAGAAGTTTGCGAAGCGTCCTTGAAAATATGCAATTCTATGCGTGTAGGTACATTGCACATTACGTAACGTGGTACGCGAATTGACTGTAAAATTATCAAATTGTTTATAAACCGATGCCACACTTGCGCGACGTCTTTTGGAACCGGTTCATCCCAATCTATTTTTAATAACCAACATTTCTGTAAAAGAACTTTTGCGATCATAATTGTAGGGCTTAGTAACCCTAGTGGGTCAAAAATTTGAGAAGCGACAGACAATATTATGCGTTTTGATATTTGTCTAGAGTCGTCCTCAAACTTTGTGTGATAAAATAATTCATCACGCTGGTTATACCAACCTAGGCCTAAAGTTTTACTTTGTGTGTATTCGCCTAGTGACAGCTCCTTAGAAACGCTGTCCGCACCATTTAGGGTTGCGCAGTCCGAAATTGAAAACCCATTTTCTCAAATGAAAACATCCAAGTTTTAAAACTTCAGATGTTCTTTCACATATTTGTTGTAACTTAAGTGCATCAGAATGTGAGCAAATTAGGTCATCAACATAAAAATCATCACGGAGCGTTCTTACAACGTCAGGATCGGTACATTCTTGCGCTAATTGTAATCGACATCTGCAACTCAAAAAGGGGGCGGACGCGGTTCCGTAGGTTACTGTGTTTAATTGGTAAATACCAAGCGGGTCGGTCGGCTTATCACGCCATAGAATAAGCTGTAGGTCCCGTTGAATTTCATCCACCATAACGCACCTGTAGAATTTCTCAATGTCAGCACAAGCTACGTAACGATTTTCTCTAAAGCGTAATAAAATAGCCATCAAATCGCCTTGTAACGGTGGGCCCGTCAACTGTAATTCGTTAAGGGATGGCTTAAAGGGGTAAGTTGTTTGATTTGCAGCAAAAACTACCCTCAATTTGGTGGTTGTGGCATGTTCGCGAAAAACACCGTGATGGGGCATGAAATAATGCGGGGTGCCGTATGTGTAGACTCGACTCATATGACCTAAACTTATGTACTCATGAATAAAATCACTGTACATTTGCTTATAACTTGGATTGCGCTCTAATCGTTTTTCAAGCGTAATAAACCGGCGTTCTGCTTGAGAATATGAAGTACCTAAAGTGTCAGGTGAGTGTTTAAATGGAATTCGCACGCTAAATCTCCCGTCGGCTAACCGCTTCGTAGTTTGCACGAAGTGATCCTCACAGATGCGTTCCTCTAAACCTTGCGAATCCCCTGACTTGCGATCTATAAATAAATCTTCGATTTCCCAAAATTTGCGTAATTGTGTGTCTATAGATTGCATGCTCTCTATAGACTGCGTAAAATGGCAGTTAACGTTGCGAGCGCTTAATGTTGCGTAACAGGTATTTGATTGCCCTATGGCTCCGGAAATAATCCAACCTAACTTCGTATTCTGTAGATACGGCCCATTCGATAGGCGCAATCTACCCTCACTGAGTAAATCCCAGAAAACATCAACACCTAAAAGAATGTCTATTGCTTGACTTTCATAGAAGGTGGGATCCGCCAACTCAACATTTTCTGGTATGCGAAACTGATCACTCAGTAAAGAAATAGTGGGTAGGTTCGACGTTATTTGGTGCAATACGATACACTGTATACGCTTAGTGAATGTGCAGATTGTTGACTTAATTTCGATGTCACAAGTTTGCGTACACTTTGTGACTAGGCCACCTACACCGTAAATCGATTGTGTGGACTGTATTGTAGACATATTTAATTTATCGCATAATGATTGGGATATAAAACACCGCTCACTCCCACCGTCCAAAATTCCGCGACATTTGTGATAAACACCCGAACTATCGCGGACTTCTAATATCGCTGTCGATAGCAAAACAGGCTGCACCGTAGACGAGTGAGCGCATTGTAATTGCGCGTCACGCGGTAAGCTATGCGCCTGGAGTGAGTGTGTGTGCGTATTTTTATTGTTCTCGTGAATATCAGAATCTTCTGGCCTATTCGTAGGGAAAACAAGTTTTTTACTGGGGTGGGGGTCAGTCATCATTAAAGCCGGTGACGTGCGGTTGGTCTCCTGGCTCCCACTAAATGCGTCATGGATTAGTGAATTGTGTTTTTTATCACACTTCCTACACGGGCCGAAATTACACTGTAACGTAGAATGTCCTGGTTTTAAACAGTTTTCACAAAGCTTATTGTCGCGGATAATCTTTAATTTGTCTTGCAAACTACAATCCAGAAACACCTGACAAGAATATAACGGGTGTTTATCATTGCAAGCTAAGCACAGTTTCTTTTTAAATTGCGTCTTATTAGCTGACGATTGGTTTAACGATTTTTTATCGTAACCCGCGGCAACATTCCCAACGTTACAATGCACTTTAGGTGCGTTTTGTGCATTCGATTTGTTTTTCTTTGACTCGCGAATCGAGTAAACACTAGTTGTAGTATCAGTGTGATTTAGTTTAATAGTTTCTAGCGTATCTGCCCTGCCCCTAAGGAAGTTTAACAAATCGTTCAACTTCAGAGACGCCTTGGAATCATCAGACTTTGATAACAACTTGCTTTTATGCTCTTCCCACCTTTTTTCTGTTGCACTATCTAGTTTAGACACAGCTAAATAAATAATCAATGTGTCCCAGTACTCAGTGGGCTCCCCAAGCTGTTTTAATGAACGTATGTTCTTCAAAATTGTGTCGATGAACTTTTTAAGTAAGTCTGGTGATTCTTTGGTTAGTTTCTGAAGGGAAAACAGTGATTTTACATGACATTGAATAAGTAATCTATTCTTATTATACCTACTCAAGATAACTTCCCATGCGATATTGTAGTTATCGGCGCAAATATCTACAGAATCAAGCACTAACTTTGCGTCTCATGTTAACGACATTTCCAAATAGTGCATTTTCCCTACAATATCTACTTGTTTGTTATTGTGGACCAGTGATATGAATTTATCACGGAATTCTAACCAGTGCTCATAGGATCCATCGAACGAAGGTAAGGGAATTATCGGAAGTCGTGCTGATGATAAGTGAAAGTTACTATGTGATTTAGAGCTTTCAGGGACTTCATCGTCGGTTGTCATACATTTAGCTTTAGCCAGTACACTGTAATAATCACATTCAAAGGTTTCTCTAGCTTCAAACTGCTTTGATAACTCTGTATCTGGAATTATTTCATCAATTTTATTTTGAATTTCATTGAACTCAGTGTACAAACTCATAGCTCCTTGCATGCGAAGTTTCAACTCAGCGTTTTGATTAATAGTAAGGACTTTATCACCATACGCATCCACATATTTTTTGAAATTAGTTAATGTACCTTTAATAGACCCTCTTTTCCTACTAAGCATTTTTATAGAATCGTCCTGATTGCAGGGCGTGATACCTTCGTTAGTCATTTCGCTTTGTGTGTGGAAATGTGGGAGTACTTACAGTTATTTCCACTGGATTTTCACGCACAAATCTGAGCTGTACACGGAGACAGCTGCAGAACCACCTTGCGACGATGGTAGACCACGAAGATGATCACAAACACTGGAATTTAGAGAAGCACGATATTTTCACAACTGAACGGACAGGGGGTAGGATAGATGGCTGGCACGTCTCACCAAAATGCGCAGTACTGCTTCCAAAGACTGCTGTCGTCGTATTTACTGCTCCCAATTGCGTTCTCACATCAGCAACAAAGACATCCACGGAGCTGGATTCGGTATTCGAGGTCGAAGGTCCAAATTCTATGTTCACACAGTACAGCAGGTTGATGATGATGATGCGGAGAGGCAGCAGGTGTAAATAATGTAGTCGACACAGGATTCAAAGGAGATATTCTTGATTTTAATTTTACCGTATATTACATATTAATATTACAAATAAATATTGTTTAGGTGCGACGCACGCCAAAAAGCCGTTAGTAAGAGAATGAAAGTGCGTCTTCCACGTAGATGAAGAGGGGGAGCCCAATCTAGGCGCTCATTGGTCGTAGATGCCGTGATAGTTCTTCTTACTGGTCCGTGGTGATGCGATGATGAGTAGGATCGGGCCAATGCCTCATCTTCGACATGAAGTTGGCCATACATCGATGCGTTAACACCTACGCTTATTTTTATTTATGCTTTACTAAAATCAAGGTCGCCCGAGGGGCTTTGACTCTTAAAGCCACTAAGTTAAATCAGATATCCTTGAAAGCTTGTGAAGAAATTGGAAAAGGCCAATACGGCATCAAGTAGCCGTCTAACAAACAATGCTGAGGCGCGATCAGATTCTGTTTCGCAGACAAACGAGGTGTAAGCCCAACGAGTCTAGATAAGACCCTTATTTTCTAACCGTTTTGGCCAAGGACATACGCTGACGCGTTAGGAAGAATCTCTTACGCTTATCAAGCGTGAACCTGCTCTCTATGCCTCTGCCAAGTCTGCAATGCAAGTTATAATAATAAATCTTTTTTTTTCTATATTTGGTTATGCACCAAATATAGAAAAAAAAAATAAGTTGACAAGTCACAACAATTGTCAAACCAAGTTAACCCAAGAAGTTTGTCAGCTTCTCGTTCTGAGGTTAGACTAAAATAATGTTTCTAATCGCTACCGATCAGCTTCACGTGAAAGACCACAGCCAATGTTGACTGGTTTTTAAACCAAGGATTCTTAGGTTCTTTAAAAGGTTCCTTTCCGAGTTTACGATATTTGCTCCTAACCCACTCCTTTTAGTAATACGTGAGTCTACATATAACATTATAACTTGGTAGTAGATTTACATTTCCACCTTTGCCCAAAAGAGAGATAAGAAACATTTCCCTCATGTGATATGCCGTGACGCCAGCATCATTGAAATTTATCACGGGATTACGTGTTCTATAAAGGACAGTTCCGCTCCGCGGATCGCGCCTCTCATGCCCTTGGCCACCAGTAAAGGATAACCCTCAAACAAATGAGGAGGTGTCGAGACTCAGAATACAGAGATAAGTTTCTTTACAAATGCGCCTGGCTCGAGGCTCTGATATTGAAATAGTAAGTAACAATGGTGGAGGTAACTTTTGAATTGTGTCTGGTATTTTTAAACCTTACTGAATGCGAAGAAAAGATTTCTTAAATAATTCGGTTGATTCAATTGATAAATTCGATTTTGTTATCAGTGAAGGATCGTCTTTAGTGATAGGGAAGACAAATACGAATATTCATTTCAACTTAAAAATCGAATGACATCTTTAGTTATCCGTTCCCATATCCTTTTCCCAGCATGATGCACCAATGAATTTTTAGGGTTCCGGAAAGCGCCTCCGCTGTGTATCTGTCCGTCTGTCACAGGGGTGACATTAGATAGTGACTTAAGCCGTAAAAGGTGGACCGTTGAAATATTCACAGAATACGTTTAACTATGGCCCCTATTACGGTAAATAATTAGAAAAGCCAAGGCGTGTCCCCATACAAATAACCTCGAAAAATTAGTATTTTTTTAAATATTATTTGTTCAGCTTTATCTTAAAGAGTAATACATACAAGTTTCAAATTTGGTAAAATTGTTTTAAATATTCTAATGGTAAAACAACAAATAATAAAAATTAGGGCTCCGTACTCAGCGGGAGCGTACGGAGAAGGATCAAGTCGAAATTACGTGATGAATGACTGATGATGATGAGTCTGCGTTACTCTGTGTGAACGTGAAAGCGATAGAGGTCTCCCAGCACAACCAGCACCTTAGTGTTACAGTGTTGCCATCTTAGCTCGTTAAATTCGGCTCTATTTCAACATTGCCAGCTCAAAAAATGTATTTAGCTCTTGTACTTTTCTCTTTCTGTATTTAGCTCTATAGCTATTTTATTTAAGGACATAAAAAAGTTCTATGGCATCATACAGACCCAGTGACTGACGGACGATGCAAAACCAAGTGCAAATGATGTGCAGTTTTATTAAATTAAAGTTTTGACGACGATGACTGATGATTATGATGACTTCTAACTAATTTCATGTTGAAATGTGCCATATGTAAAAAAGTATGGATTTATATATATGTCAAAATCAAACCAAAATATTTATTTTTGCAGAATAGATAAATAAAGTATACTTTCTACAAGTCAAAGTTAATTTTAACAATATAATAAAGCCGATTCTGAAGGCTTTAACCTTAGTTTTAGTGCTGTCAAAACTACATTTGTTTTATTCCAAAATAATTCTTTGGTGTTAACAACAGAAGCTATATTACTTTGGACAAATGTAAGTTTTGACAGCACTAAAATTAAAACTTCAAAATCGACTTTATTATATCTTTAGAGTAAAATATATATAATACGGGTAATAAAATAATATTTAAAAATATATGTTTATAATTCGCCCTTTTTGACTAAAAAATGTATCTCGCAAGGTGTTTTTTCACAACACTTTAGCTTCCTTTGCAAACACTGCTCTATACTATGTAGATCTTTAAAGACTTGTTCTCTATATCTAACCCCCGTAGTTTGAAACGAATAGTAAATCGGTATCAGTATCAACACCACCGTTTTATTAACATGCGACTAACAAGCAGAATAAAAGTCGACGCAATTAGCTCAGCAATTTGCAACTCTTTGTTATGCTCTCGACTTCATATTGCCATGCCAAGTGTAGACTTGCAATTTAATTGATGAAGTCTTATTGGTGGGTTCCATTTGATATTATTTTGCAGTGCTATATGCAATATTGGCAGTTATCCAGATCATTCTCACATTGTTGCACCGTGTTGGGTGTGACGTAACAAACACACGAAGGGTACAATACGATTAAAATCAGTTAACGATTCGGCTTTTCTCGGATATCATCGCCTAAATCCCGAGACGGAAATGACACGAAATACATTACCGCGATTTCTTTTAGATAGCATTAAATTTGAAGTATCATAAATATAAATTATATAATAACAGATCTTTCAGGTCTAGTACAGGGGCCCTTGCAACTTGTTGTTAACTATGTTTTGGAACAATAAAGCTATTTTATTTTATTTTATTTTTTATAAACGCAATGTATAGCACCTGCCAAGATGACATTACTAACCGGTAGATTGATAACTCTATGTGAGAGATGAGGGATTCACGACAATTGCCGAGGTTGGCCGAATTGTTAACTGATTTTAATCGTACTGTATACTCGTATATGTTGTTATAGGATACCTCTCGACTGTCTTTATTCGCGTATCATTAGTATATAAATCTAAACACGTTGAGCAGCTAGATTTCTTTCGTGATTACATACATACATAATACTCACGCCTGTCTCCCAGAGGGGTAGGCTGAGACTACAGATTTCCATTTGCTACGATAATGACTTACCTCTTTTGCTTCTTTTACATCCATCAATATAGTTATACAAGCTCTTCTTATTCCGGGTACTTTTTACTTTGCCCCTCTTCAGTATCTCTCTTATTTGGTCGGCATACGTCCTTCTAGGGCGGCCCTCTACTTTCATTCGTCACTCTACTTTCGTTCATCCTCTCTATATGCCCAAACCACCGAAGCATTCCTTTTTCTATTCTAGTCACTACATCTTCTTACAGGCCGCATCGTGATTCTTACTTGAATCTTGAATATTCTTTAATCGCTTAAGAGCTGGAGAAATATGCTGTTATTGTTTTTTTTTTTCATGAATTGTCTTTTTTACTTTTAGAGAGTTTTGGTGGTGTCAATCAGTTGAGAGTTAAATAACCTAAGTATGGCTGGGAAAATCGACCTGAAATTTTGTATGTTGCGCAGAAAGAGGCTTAGGTAACAACTGAAGTAATTTTACTGTACGATGTCACATATAACAAACGTTTTAAAATGTATATACTGTTTAGTATGAGACGTCTTCATGACATCAATCATACATATCTGCACTAACGGAATGGGTATGTATGGCGTAGTTTTAGCAGACTTTTTGTCTTTATTTTGCCAGTTAACAGAATATCGCAGTTTAATTAATATTGAAATTAATTAATGTTTGAAATGAATTAATTTCAATATTGAAATTAATTAATGCTTTCTTTTAACTTATGTGTAATAAAATAATTAAATAAAAAATCTAACCGTGATAAAGCTTGACTAATCAAATTATATAAGGTCCTACAATTCAAAGTGAAAAAAATTTACCAGATGATAGTTTCCCTAAAGCCTAGTTTACACGGGTAGAGTAGGCGGTAGAGTACCAGGGATAAAAGGTACTAATAACATTACTAGCTTAGTGTAAACAGTTACAGAATAGTACTAAAGATAGTAGCTGGCAGAGTAGAGTAGGTAATGCATGTGGTAAAGTAGACTCTACACTTCAGGCTTTGAGTTAATATAGTCAAGCACCGAATGGTTGAACTAAATTCAAAAGAATAAATAATTAGCTGGCGTCATCCTTAAATACATTTTGAATTCTTTGGGATCTTCTATTGTTAATTCTCTAAGTAGATTAGCAGATGCTCCTTTCTCCTATCTTCCTTTGATCCAATCTCTAACCCATATTCTTTATGCCTTTGATGTTCCTTCTTCTAAAACTTCTGTAACTTCATTTAACAATAAGGTCGTTAGATGAAATAATCTTCGTCTCACACTGTGACGACGTCGAACAGCATCCATCGTTTATTTTTTTTACTTACCTATTTCACAGTTCGCACTATTTGGTATTAATGTATACGGCTACTAGACAAAAGTGAGATAAATAGTACGCTAGTTACTCTACTTCTAACTAGCCTAAATGTAAACCTAGCTTTATAGACCACATTCCACCGAAAACAAAAATTTTTCTCTCTTTTTCATCTCCTTTTTTACCTTTCCATAGTACTGGGTAGTGAAAAAATTATTTGAACAAAAAATTTTTTTCCTTCTGGAATGTGATTCAGCTAACGATACATGAATAGAATTATTTTCACTTATTATTGTAAGACCTTATATACCTATGAAAAGAAAAATCCATTTAGATCCACTTTGTTCCTAAAACACAATTTTAGCGCTCAGTGACCTGGGACGCTGACCTAGATGACCTGAGTCCAGCACCCATATACCTATATACATCTAACTAAAATAGTTCATGAAGCTCGTTCATAAATAAAAATCCAAGACCAATCAGCTAAACCCTATCATTTGTGTGAGTAAAATAAGAATAGTATGCCGGAAGATTAAGAGGCCGGTCGGGATTTTTCGTCTGTTTGATGCGAAGCATTATTTTAATTATTTTTATTGTCATTGCCGCGATGTTTTCGTAAAAATCAGGGACATACACCAGTCTATATTGGCCATCTTAATGAAGACCTAAAATTTATTTGGTTTAATTGTTTCTCCTTTGCGCGTTATTTTGATAGTTAGTAACGATTAACGAGCGGGCTCGTAAGTAATAAAACAACTCGCAAAAGAGAAACAATTCAGTCAAATGAATCCTAGGCCTTTATTTAGACGGCCAATATGAAGTGGTGTATGTCCCTAGTTTTTCCAAAAACATCGCGATGAAGGCCAGAAAAATATTTAACATATTGTTTTTGATCAAAGTTGTCGTCATCGCGGACCGGGCTCTTAAACAGATTCATTTAAAATAGTATTATTTTTCTGAATCCCTGTGCAAGACAAAACCTTTAGTGTTACGCTTACGGCCATACATTATTTATTTTACAACAAATTTTCCAGCTGAATTTTGTATAAAATGTTGATGGTTGTGATTGTCGGCACTTGGTGGAACTTATTATACATCTTGTTAAATAAGACACTTGTACTTGTCCACAGGATTGATGGATCCTGTGGACAAGTACAAGTGTCTTATTTAACAAGATGAATTTTGTATGTTAATCGCAGCCGAATATTGGAAAAAAGCTTATTTCTAATGATAAATGAGTTGTCTACCAAAATGATTTTCAGAAAATAATGCGGTATCGAACGCAATAAAATTAGGTCAAGATAGCTTTTCCGAAAGCCGATGAAGGTGGAATACAACAAAGACGTCGATTTCGGCGTAATTTGTCAAAAGAATAGGCTCGAAATACGCTACGTTCCTCGATACTTGTGTAGCTGCAAGACAATTTATTGTAATGCGATTTATTCCGATTTCCATTTTGATTGAATTGTCTTATCTGACGAAAAAATACTCTTCTTTCTTCTTTAAAAGAATTTTCATTAAATACCGCTGTTATCGTCTTTTTCTCGTATCAAAGTGTGACAAGGATTTCCTCTTTGATAAATACGAGGTTCCACTGTCGCAGATGACCTTAATCTAGAATTTATGGTAATTTTAGATCGCAATATCCTTTCGGGGTTCGCAACAAAAACCAGAATCTCTATGATCCAGGCGTCTGTTTCTAGAATTTGCTTAAAACCCTTTCCACTTAAGATTTACATATGCCCTCAGCATGCGCCGTTAGCTTCTCTTGCCTTCAGTTTTATTATCGTTATCGTGCTGGTAGTGATGATTTCTACCAAAACTGTATTGTAATAAATAATCATGATATGTTTTGGGTCAAGAAATTTCAGTCGGCTTCCCGATTACTGCTGCATAATATCGAAACAGTTGAGGCGAGGTTATCCAGAGAAATCTGTCCTGCGCCAACGCTTTCATTTTTCACATGTTTATCCTGCTCACGAAAGCGGGTCGCTCAGGAAGCTCGCGGTTTCGAGGTGTTTTTATTTATTATTTTGGAATTAGAGGGATGGGTTTTTAATATTATGGCCGTTTTATATCACATTTTTCATGACGTTTATTTTAGTATAACTTTTATTGTCCAAAACTTAATATAGCCCAAATGAAATGATATTTAGATCGTAGTTTAGACCTATCTTTGCGATTTAATCGGATCGAGGAAAGTGTAAGCAATCGTGTATCGAACAGCCGAAATAGTAAGATCAAAGAGTGAAATATAATATATATTTTTTGCCATATTTAAACGTCGCTTTTTATTGGTTTAAAATTAATTTGAAAAGAGACAAAGTCGGGATGATATTTGTTCGAAAAATTTGCTTTTCCTTTTCGATCATA
This sequence comes from Ypsolopha scabrella, assembly GCA_910592155.1. NCBI lineage: Eukaryota > Metazoa > Arthropoda > Insecta > Lepidoptera > Ypsolophidae > Ypsolopha > Ypsolopha scabrella. Next base: position 9,654,694 of record OU342972.1, on the reverse strand, counting down.
GGAAAGGAAAAATGTAATAACTATATCATGTAATTGTGAACAGTATTATACTAGTGTAAGGAAAGTCAGTCTGTACTGTAAGTCACAAACTTTTGTCAGTAGGATCCCAAATTATGTGATAATAGGTCCTACTAGTCACAAGTTGGAAAACAAAGGGCTATTCCAGATTTAGGTCATCCTTGTTTAGAAACGTTGCGTTCCAAATCTAAACTGAAAGAAATATTGTTATTATGTATAACTAGAGGTCCATCCATCCATCTATCAGCCTGTGTTTGTCTACTGTTGTACATAAGCATTTCCTAGATTTCGGCACTCTCGGCGGTCCTCCGTCCTCATCATTGAGCCGCCTAGAACTAGATATAAAATTTTCATTTTGTTTTTTTTTACGGAAAAATTTAAATTTTAGTACAAACGACAGTTGTTGTTTTTTTCTTTTTTTTCTAAACAAATCGAGGATAAAATTATTTTCTTTTTCGGACCTGGACACGCTGGCGCGTGTCTAGATGTCATCATTAGCATGTATTTAAATGTACGATTGCAGTGCCTTGTTCGTGGCTTTACTATCACTAGCTTTTGCCCGCGGCTCCGCCCGCGTGTTATTCGGTTTAACGACATGCTTTTTTCTGGTATAAAAAGTAGCCTATGCGTTAAGTTAGGGTATAAGTTATATACATTATAAATTTTATCCAAATCCGTCCAGCCTTTTCAGCGTAAAAGAGTAATAACAATACACACACAACACACACGAACTTTCGCATTTATAATATTGTGATTTAATATTTTGAAGTGTAGCCTAAACTGGTTGTGTGTTATCGGAATCCCGGCGACAACATTGCGAAGAGATTAGCAACGTCAACAAGGTCACAGAAACGAGGACACGCTCTGAACACTGCACATATTCAGGTCGTTCCTAATGAGTCTGTACCCTCTGGGAAGCCTACTTCAAATCGCAACAAAATGTATGGATTAAAGTCACACAAAAACTATGTTTATTGTTATTAAAATCAAAAAGTAACCCGGTCTCGTAGCGGAGAGATTTTGCAACTACTTCAGGTGGTAGAGCTGATGCCGTTCTCAACTGTGGAGGTAACACCATCTTGTCCGCAAACCCCCCGAAGTTACTTAGGAGAGACTAAGAGGATAGCTCTGAAACAGGCACAACTAGGTGACTCATCAATCTTGGAAGAGATTGAGGATGGACATATCGCCATCAATCGGCCCAGGCAATCGGGGGGTTTGCGGACAAGATGGTGTTACCTCCACAGTTGAGAACGGCATCAGCTCTACCACCTGAAGTAGTTATTTAAATTAGGTCCAAATAAAATTAGGTCACGAAAACGAGGAGGCGCCCTAAACATTGCATTTACTCAAATCCCCCTTAATTAGTGCAATCTAGGAAATGATATACAATCTTAAACAAAAATAATAGATTAATTCAAGATCTAAAATTCTTGTTTTGAGTCTTTATTAAAAGGTTTGAACAAAAGTGTGATATGAAGAATCCGGTGACATTGCGAATAGGGTTGCCATTTGTTGGGACTTTCAGCTTTTATCCGGACTTTCGGCTTCCGTCCGGCTTTTTAATTTGTCCGGATTTTTGACTTAGATGCAAATAATGAAAGTTCATTTTCGCCATTAAATTGCTTTAAAATTAAACACAAATATTAAATTAGTTATTAATCTTTATCCCTGTATCTTCACACTCCGCAGGCACCCCTCCCCGCGCTCGCTATCTCTATACAATACAACGTGTGCTGCACGTGTTGGGTTCCCAGGTCTAAAAGTCGTAAAGCCGGATTAATCAGCCAATTTAGCTGGACATTTGGGTCTTTAGAAAAGTCGAGCACTGTTAATTAATAGGGATTTTATTTAAATTTTTAAATAAATCCACGAATTTGCAAAGTTGCACAAAACATATTTAATAACAGTGAAACACAATTACCTTCTTTCTTTAATAAGAAATTATTAAACTTAACATGAAAAATTCGGGCCGCGGTCAAGTTATTGGCAAAATTCAAAAGGACGACAGTGGCGAACAAGCGGTGCGGGACCTATGGGGGAATCCATACAGGCCGCGAGGGAGATTCTTGGGGGTAGACAGACTCCGAAGCAAGCGACGGACGTTCACAGCTGACGGCTCTGGGACGGTGAAAAGCCTACCTTACCAGAATGAGAGGCAGAGATGCCTGGCAACCCTATGCATGCGGGAATTATTATTTTATCTTGTGCCTAAAAGTCCCAGATTTTTTTTTAAACGCCCGCCTTGCGTCCGTATTTTTCAAATTTCGAAATTGTATCTCTAATTGTGAATAGATTTGCAGGGTCACAAAAACCAAGATGCGCTTATTTAGGTCACCCCCGAATACACAAGAGAGTCCTCTTTAAGACGCGTATGAAGCTTTTTTATGGACCTTGTTAGTAGTGTGATATTGTGGGGCGTTCGTCTCATGTACCAGCCACGGCCATCCCTGATCAGTCGCGGGATGCCTCCTGAGGGAAATCGAAACTTTCTTTCTTCAACAGCACATTTTTAACTTCTAATTCTTTCAGAGAAAGCTGCTGCCAAGTTTGATATTATCCTGGGTCTGCCAGCGGACATTAGTTTTACATGAGTTTGTTACTCTGTTTACTCGGCTTTATGCCTTGATAAACAACATATATAAAACTTTTTTTTTCTTTATTTTTACAAGTTTTATTTTGGTTTTGATTGTCGTAGAGTTTATTAAAAAAGTTTATATCTATCAAGGACGAGTTTGTGCTCTTTACCCTTTTAATCGCATTATACCGTAAAACAATAGGTCGCAGTCCAGATCATGGCTCGGATCCATCCATAGATTAAATATTTAAGAACGTTTTGGTACGTGTTTATAAAATTTGAAAATAAAATATTGCGTTAATTGGCAAATCCTACTTGCTTAAACATTCAAATATTTATTTGCAAGATTTTTGGTACAAAATAAAGATTACAAATACATATGTCGAGACAAACAAAAATCTGCCCCTTCAGGTGTACAAATTTCAAAGTATTTACAATCATCATAATTATAATATCTACAACATTTACACTTAAATGATAACTTTTTGATGTCACAGTTAATCAGAATTTTTGGTTTATTTTATGTTTAAAGTATTCACCAATGGATTAAAGGCAGTTGCTTAATAGCCAAGCATGAAGCTTCTTCTTAAATCGGATAAGGGTAGCTCTTTTAAATCATCAGGCAGTTCATTATAAACCTGGACTGCCATTTGTTAAAATTCCAAATCTTGGACGCCGCGTATTTAAAACCAACCTTGAAATGGTTTCAAGGGCGGTTTTAAATAAGCGGCGTCCAAGTTCTGCCATATCATGATTATTGCCTTTATTTTGGATTGCAATCACAAGTTCTTTGTTTATAAAGCCGATTTTGAAGGTTTTAATCTAAGAAACTTACTAAAAAACGTAATTTTAAGTGACAGCACTATATTTTGCTATTCTGAAGGGCACACTAACTAAAATTAGCAAGTCTTTACTCTTAAATCAAACCAATTTTTTTTAATTCAATCAAATGACAGCACTAAAATGTGCCTTGAAATTACCAAAACAAGTTAAAATCACTAAGTTGAGTAAACTATGGCTGTCAAACTAAAGTTTATAAAATGGTGACGTGAAAATGGCTCTTCGTTTTAACCATACTAAGTATAATTTTATGTATGTCAAACTAAAACTAAAGCCCTCATAATCGGCTTTTATGTGTAATTAAATCATATTTTCGTATTTCCAGGTAAACAATCCTCGATGTCATCCATTTGGTTGATATCTGTAAGTACATCGTAAGTCTACTGAGATCCAAATGGGTAAGAATTTATATAATTATATTGGCTAGACCTTCGGGATCCCCGTGGAACTCTACATGACTGTACATACAATGACTTTCAAACCCTTTAGCTTAATCTGACTCAGTGTGTTAAGTAAATCGTACACAACTTACAGGTTCCGTCCAGTTCCGTCAATTGTTATACGTTTAAGAAAACAACATTATTCCGTATTTTCCGATAGACCAACAGTGATGGCTGGCCCCGGATGGATAGAACCCTAAAATCCCAAATAATTATCAACTTAAAGTTGTCGTTCCTATAATTATAAGTGGACGTTCATGAATGAATTCATATATCAAGCCATCACTGTCAGTTAGCCTACCGTTGGGTATAGAACTTTTCTTTGTCTTGTCATTCTCTCCGTTCTCACGTTTCATTGCCCTTCAGCAACCCTGACACCATCATCGCACTACGTTCCTGTCCCAGCACCGTCCGTCTCACCGTCTAGCCAGGCCTTGATCTCTAGACTGTCTCACTGACGTCACTGGTAGATGATACGTCGTCGAATGTCAACATTCGGCATGTGTACCCACCAGCTCAACCAACACAAACAATATTTCCAAACAGCGGTTAATTAAACACAGCGCCACCGACCGCGTTACACTCTGTTCGTCGGTTTGTTATTTATTAGTTAACATGCGGTCTGCAGTGGCACACACTTCGGACCGCAATGTCCCAGGACGGCACGAATTATGGCGAACCGAGGATAATGAATTCATTTGCACAGGCGTGTGGCTGGAGGCGGTTCATGATTCACATTACTGTAAAATAACAGTTTAGACTTTCCCGTACGCTTGCCAGTAATCCTACTTTTCGTAGTTCGCACTTGACCTTTTTAATGTTCCGTACCCGAAGGGTGCCATATGGGACCCTATTACTAAGCTTCCACTGTCTGTCTGTCTGTCCGTAATAGGCAGAAAATTTAAATTTTCACAGAATACGAGGTACTATGGCCTTTATCACGACAAAAAATAATACATGAAAAAATAAGGGGTGTCCCTATACAGGTAACCCCATAAAAGTTGCTTTGGCTCTTACTTAAAGACGGTAATACATACAAGTTTTAAATTTGATCAGATTGTTAAACATATTCTAAAGTAAAACAAAAAATAATTAAAAGTAAGGTACCGTACACACACGATGCCAATTTTTTGTCAGGCGCTACCATTTTAGCGTCTTGTTTTTTGTAGCCTTGATGTTTTATTGGCATGTATATTGTTATTTACCATAATGTTGTTAGAGTTCCGCACCCGTATTGTGGGGTGGTACGGAACCCTATGTGCGCGAGTCCGACTCGCACTTGGCCAAATTATTCTTAAAACGTTGCTCAACCGCAATATTGTTCATGCATTCTCCTTTCGCTACAAGCACTAAGGCGCGTTCAAATTGAAATAATAGTTTCGCGGAATGTGTGCGCGTGCGACACAGGTTCCCCGTGCGATGGCGTCTGGGCCGCGCGCGCGAGGTTGGATGGGGACTAGTATTTTCCCACAACCTTCCTCTGGTTTGTCTACGTATATGGACCATCCATTATAAATACATACGAGTGTAACAGTATGTTTGTTCTAGGTAATTGCTTGATATACGTAGTGTAGTCTTCACATATCGGCACATTTATGGAGATGAAGTGGTCGAGAATTGAAAAATCTATTGTACTCGTAAGCTGGTTAGAGATTCACACTTGTATCATCAGATATCTCAGGTTGCATCTCTTGTATCTCAGGTTGCAAACTGCAATGATATTAATGTGGCTGTTAATAACTTTACAACAATACTTAAAAGTGTTATAGATAAACATACACAAGAAATTAGAGTCATTAGATCTAAATATAATTTGAAACCCTGGATCAGCCCTGGTCTCATGCGTTGTAGTAGACACTGCGATCGTTTACATATGGAGGAAAGAAAAAATCCGAACAACGCCATTCTACAAGTTACTTACCGTAGATATTGCAACTTTTGCAACGATCTTTTACGTAAACTAAAGTTAGATTACGAGAGCCGGGAATTACAGGAAAGTCGAGGTAATCCCAAAAAGCTCTGGGCAGTGATTAAGGATATTTGTCACATATCTAAAGCAAACAAGGAACCAACTGAGTTACTAAGTATCCCGGGCACAACTAGCCAAAAGAACTCGCTTAATGTCTGTAATGAATTCTTTACAACGGTGGGGACAAACCTAGCTAACAATATTCTTAACAACCAAAACACTAACGAAGAAATGCTAGCAGATGCTTTTTTTTCAACTTACTAACCCTCCAGCCACCTCGTTTTTCCTGGAACCCACTGACGAGTGCGAAGTAAAGTCACTAATCACCAACCTTCAAAGCGACAAGGCTCTAGGTTTAGATGGATTGAATAATTCACTCTTAAAAGAGATAAAAGAAACTATTACTCAACCTCTCACAGCTATCTGTAACCTTAGCCTTTCTACAGGTATTTTCCCTAGAGAATGGAAGGTAGCCTCAATTACCCCAACACACAAAAATGGACCTAAAGATGTACCGGATAATTATCGTCCTATTTCATTACTAGGAGCATTTTATAAAATACTGGAAAGAATTGTGAATAAAAGGCTTGTTAAGTACCTGGAGACAAAAGGCCTAATTTCGCCGCGGCAGTTCGGTTTCAGGAGAGGCAAATATACGGAGGATGCGGTATCTTTTCTGATATCTCGGATAGCCTCTGACCTAGATAAGGGACTAAAATGCGTGGGAATATTCCTCGATCTGGCCAAAGCCTTTGACACTGTGTCCATTCCTATACTCATTAAAAAACTCGAGTCGTTTGGAATCAGAGGCTTTGCCTTAAATTGGTTTAAAAGTTATTTGATGGATCGGAGACAGTGTGTAAAGATTGGCCAACAAACTAGTGAAACTAAAGACGTTAGTTTTGGGGTCCCGCAGGGAAGTATCCTGGGACCCACTTTATTTATCCTTTATATGAATGACATCCATGAGTTACCTAATGGAAACATAGAAACTATATGTTATGCGGATGACACAGTCCTAACATTTAATGGAAATAGTTGGGATGAGGCTTTGGCAAACGCTGAACGTGGAATGTCACAAGTAGCTGTTTGGCTGCAGAGGAATATTTTGACTCTTAATACCAAAAAGACAAAATATATGTGCTTTTACAAAACACTTGCATCAGCACCCCTTTCGCAGCCCGACTTGAAAATCCATGTTTGTGCAGATAATAATGGTTCATCTTGTGTTTGTGAAAGCATTTCCAAGACGGAGGTCATTAAGTATCTTGGTGTTCTTATTGATTCAAAGCTTAGTTTTAGTCCCCACATAGAGGCGCTGTCCGGTAGGGTTAAAAAAATCATACACATAATGAAGAACCTCCGAAATGCAGCAACTTCAGAAACTCTGAAATCTGTGTACTATGCTTTATGTCAATACCTTCTAGTATATTGCATCTCCTGCTGGGGAAGTGCTGCAAAAACCACACTTCTTAAGCTTGAGCGAGCACAACGTTCCATGCTTAAAACTATGTTGCGGAAACCCTTCAGGTATCCGACTGAAGAACTCTATACTGATAGCAATCTTTTGAGTGTGAGAAGGCTTTTTATCCTTAAGACTACCCTCTCAACGCACAGAAATGTACTAAACAGCCCTAATTACACTCAGATGATAGTCAAGCGCGTATTTAAAATCAATGTACCAAGAAGAAAGACCTTCTTTGCAAGTCGATTTGGCTCCTATGTCACGGGTCATGTCTACAATCAAATTGTTCAGATGTGTCATATATGGGACTGCTCAGTGAATGAGAGTAAAAGTAGGGTCCTAACATGGTTAAAATCTAAAAATTATGAAGAAATTGAAACGTTGCTTCTACCGAGCGAAAAGCAAGTCAAATTCATTTCGGCTATTTGAAATTATATTTAACCTAACCTATATATGTATATTCATATTATTTGTTTAAATATATTTATCAATATTAAATTTATTTATTATGCATGAGGATGTAAATATTATAGATTAACTTTAAACTATGGATTTTCTTTTATTTTTGTCGTCTCTTTTTATTTTCAATGTAATAAATTACCTTTTATTTAAAAATTATATTTGTACTGCCTACAAACATTAAAGACAATTTTGGAAAGCAATTGAGCGAAATAGAAATGCATAATACTCACCCGGCCCTCGCATTCCAGGCTTGTCTAGTTTGAGGACCATTGGCAATCATAAATGTCAAGACCTTGCTATACAATGTGATTTTTTCATAATAAATGCATGTTAATTTTAAGTTGATATGTACCTAGTTGTATAATACTTTGTGTTTCTATTTAATTGATACTGTTAGAAATTTAGATGTACCAATTGCCTAAGAACATTGTAAGATAAAGCTTTTTCATTTTCATATGAAATGTCTTTCCACACATTTTCTAGAATAGCCAAGATAAAACCAAACGTAGCGAGGAGCGCGATAGTATGTTAACTTATGTTTATAGTCACCCCGGATCAATATTCGTCCATGTAAGCTCAGTTTTATGATCCAAGCAGCTTTATCCCTAGTTACTGCTGAAACTATGTTGGAACGGTCACTGTCACGACGCGGGGCAAAACGGGATGGGCAATGTGTGGGTAAAATTATGAGAAATCTAAGGAATTATTGAATTACTCGTTATTTTGAATATAATGACAGAACAACAAGATTTGAAATACTCCATCGTGTTTGAGCTCAAACTATTTTAGGCAAATTATAGTGATGCAAGCAAAAGCTTTCCACTGAAATGATCAGAAATGGCTGTCTAATTAATGCAAATTGATTTCGAATTACAACAGAAAATGAAACGATGGAGAAGCCTTGTAATTAAATATTAATTAAAGCCTGTTGAGGCTCAACTAACCATTTGTTTCAATTACTGTAATCGGTGTTTTGTATAAAAACAAATTGATGCCATTTAGTGATAGTAGTAGATATTGTTTTCCGCAACTTTTTGTATTTTGTCTTGATAGTTGTTATAATAAAAAAATGTCAAGTTGTTTTTTTGTGTTGTTTAGTTTCCTAGGAACGGGTTTTTAGCTACGACGTAACAAAAAGCTATATTTTTAAACAAAAACGTATCTCCGAGGTGTCAGAGGTGTTCCTAAGTGGTAACACTTGGTCACACCGCTTTTCACCGGTAAATAATTTGTTTTTGGTCTACATGCTTCGGAACTTCGGAATCGAAGGCACGTTATGCTGTTGCTTAATTTTTGCCCGAACTACGCCAATAGGGTTCACCACCAATCACGTATTGGGAATTAATAATCGTCGGTGAAAAGCGGGTCTACCAATTGTAGACTGACTTGCATTTCACAGTTCACACTTGGAAACACCTCTGAAACCCTCTTATCTTATCTTATGTCGTGACGATATTTTCTTGTATTTATTTTTGGTATTTTTTATTTCGCCCTTTTCCTTCGGTTGCAATTTAAAATCCATGTGTATGAAACCATTTTGTGATACTGAGTTCTTTGTATGGTGTTTTAGTCCAACAACATTGATATGTAAATATTTAAAATCCTAAATAATCCTTTCACTGGAGCAGAACTTTTGTTTCGAAAAAGGTTTGCTATACGAGAAAAGCCCATTTCACTTAGCTAACTGTAACGAACTTTGTCTCTGGAATTAAACCGGTGCTGTATCTGTTTAGGCTATGGCGTAACTTTTTACTTTATTTTATTTTAGGTGAAATGACATTACAGTTTATTTACATAGGACATTTTGAAAAGTAAATGAACGCTTTAATCAGAAAAGCGGGATAGCTCAAAACCGGGCCGAATAAGCTTAAGGGGGGTTATCCCATTTTGTCTCTTTTCAAATTAATTTTAAACCAATAAATAACGATGATTAAATTTTGTAAAAAATATACGTCATATTTTCACTCTTTGATCTCAATATTTCGGCCGTTCGATACACGATTAGTTACATTTTGCTCGATCCAATTAAATCGCAAAGATAGGTCTAAACTACGATCTTAATATCATTTTATCCCTCTAATTCCAAAATAATAAATAAAAACACATCGAAACCGCGAGATTTCTGAGCGGCCCGCTTCCGCTGAGCATGTATAAAATAAACATGTGTAAAATGAAAGCTTTGGAGCAGGACAGATTTCTCTGGATAACCTCGCCCTAAATTTGGCATGTCTGAGTAGAAACCGCATTCAACCAGCATGTATATTGGGACACCGATATGTAATAATTTTTACGTTGACAATACTACATGTTGTTTTAGGTTAGATTTTAAATCTAACATAGAGGATTGCACTCTTTTAAGGCACTACCAAATCACTACCATCCATCCATCCTTTTTTTTCAGCCTGTTTCTTCCACTGCTAGACATAGGCCTTTCCGGGTTGGTGAGCGCGGTGTCGAAACCCTTGCACCAGTGACGCCGCTGCCCGCCACTAGTCTGTTTTATGTAACGCCCGGCATTTGGGGATGGATAAACCGCCATCCATCGGTCCCAGGCAATGGTGAGCCGCCTGGTTTTGCCTGAGAGCTGTTCTCTTCTCTAAAAGACGCGGCGGTTTATGCCGCAAAAACGTATATTTCGATACTCTCGAGGGAATCAAAATTTATAGGGTATTTTCCGTTCACCTAGAACTATGAAATTTGGCAAGTAATACCGTCTTATACTACAAGTATAGGGGAAAATCTGAAAACTATACAATAATTACATTTACATCATAAAAATATAGTCTTTAACGGAACCTCGGTGGGTAAGTGCGTCTTGTTTTTTGTCCTTGGTTTTTATTATTTCATCTTCCCGTTTGCGGTTTTTCCTAAAGAAGTTGATTGTTGAGATTGTCGGCACTTGGTGGAATTTATCAAACATTATTGTGATGAAAAACACTTGTCCTTTACACAAATAATATTTAATATTACACTACCCAACCGGTTTCACTATGTGAGCATCATCAGGAGCTTTTAAATTAAAGTTATTACATACTAACTTTTGCCCGCGGTTTCACCCGCGTTGAATTAGTTTTTGTGTACTCCTATAAAATCAGTCAATATTATTCGGACTGTTACCTACACTATACACAGCTGGTGAAATGTGTGTATTATGCGCCTCTGTTTCCCATTTTGTGTGTCTCGTTTATAGTTTTTCCATGGGAACAAAGGGAGAAAGTAGTTTTTGTCCTATTAAAATTCTAGAACTACATTTATGCAAAATTTCAGCTTAATCGGTTTCGTAAGCATGGCGTGAAAGGGTGACACATCACTTTTCTATAGAAATTTGAAAGCTCATTTTCATCCAATGGGAACTGCTTTATGGGATAAAAAGTAGCCTATGTCCTATTCCAGGTCAAGAACTACATTTATGTAAAATTTCAGCCCAATCGGTTCAGTAGTTACGGCGTGAAAGAGTAACAAGCATCCATCCATCCATCCATCCATACATCCAAACTTTCGCATTTATAATATTATAAGGCTGTCCGAGATATCATGATATGAGTGGCAGTTCAAAGTCGACAATTACAGTGATGTACACTAACGAAATATAATCGAATTTTTTTTTAGTATCGAGAAAGTAAAAAGGTCTATCAAATCGATTTTTATTTGATTATCCAAACTATTTTTTGCTAATTAATAAATAATTAAATTAAATGAACCAATAACTCTGGAGCTTGAGAGTTCAAAGTTTAATTTTTATTTTTCTCGGCATTTCACCGGAAACAAACAACAATAATAAAACAAAAAATTAAAAAAAACTTTAACAAATAGCACGTAAAGCAACCGCAACGAAAACACAAACCACATACAAGATGAACTCATACTGACGCGATCCTATAAGATGGCCGCACATTCATCGATATATTTTCGATTATGTAGTGTCAGTACCTATGGGTTAGCGTTCCGATCCACGCATCAAGTAGCAAAAAGACATTATTATTTACTGAAACTTTTCTTAATTAAATTTAACGAATATACTGAGATTTTTGTTCCGACTTATAAAGGCATTATTTATTATGTTTTTGCAATAATTATTTACATTATTTCTAAAACCTATTATTTTCTTTTGTGCCTGGGTGTATGTAGTATGGTGTGAGTAGTATAGGTGAAACGGAAAATTACGAACTGTCACCCATATCATAATATCTCGGACAGCCTTATGTGGGGTTAGTGGGATTTTTGCAATGTTTGTGTTGCTAGATGTCCGTGCTTAGATTTTTCCTAAGTTAAGCCGGCTAAAGAGGAAATGAACCAAATTAATCTTTACATTGTAGCAAACCTAACATAAATACCAGACATAATTTTTCAGGCTTTTTGTGTTTATGGCATGAATATTCAATGAATGATGAATATTGAGACCATGTTAATTTGTATTCTTCGCGATTAACACAAATTAATTTTGATAATTGCTTTAATAATAAAGGCGAGGATATCAATCCCAATGATATTGTGTATCTTCTGTCTAACTAAGAAATACTCATTCAATTTTAGATCAAATCCCTTCATGAATAAAGCTTAGGTCGCAGCGTCTTACACAACAAATGATCCTTAAAACTGTTATTGTAAAGTCTTCTTTCTTGCCAATCTTTAAAGTCTAAAGTCGTTTATCAAGTGCCAGTTGCCACGTCAGTTAATTGTCAATTGACCTCCGTCGAGTCAATCTCAATTTGCTTCAAGAAAAATGACCCCTCTGGTGGATTCTCAATTGATTAACTATACTTCGTTGGTGCAGTGCATAGATCGATCAATCACTGAAATTAAAACGATTGATGATTTTCAATCGTTCTTCTAATCGCTCTCCGTACCTGTAATCAAGAATTTTTGATATACCAAAAAAATTACAACCGTGATTCAGTAGGATTTACAAAATGTTTGAACTTGTAAGGCACCAAGCATTTGACATTATTTTTTTTTATGAAATGCCTCTCAAGAACGGATAACCCTTTCCCTTTCCCTGCGTTATTATTATTTTATTAATTTAACGACCGGATTTGATAGAATTTATTTGAATGTTCGTTGTAGTTGCTGAGTATAAGGGAACAGCAGAACAAAAAAGGGCTGATATTGATATATATTTTTAAACGTGAGACAAAATATTTTTACTCTTATTTAAATCTATCAGACTGCTGTTAAAATAGTATATTGGATATACTTACATGTAATTTATGATAACTATAAGACTTAATAGAAAATAAGAAACTTCAAAGTGCGCTATTCGATGATATTCCAGTACTTATTCCTAACAAAAAATCAGACAAATTTTGTATTCATAAATTACTCTCGGAGTCCTATAAAGTACTCAAGAAGCCTGTAGTCGGCACCTTTAAGTCAGTCGCGCACGGTGTCTCAATGCTTGCTATTTCATTCTACATTCAACTTCGGATTATAGAGCACTGACTGACTGTTATTGGTTGGCCCGAACGTTCATTTCCCGAGCTCGTACGAAACTAAACGAACACGGTGTGAGAGGCAAGCTAACGCGAGACAACATCAATGTTTTGAAAAAACTCGAGAATGGTGTTGGTGGTTCCTATGATTTCAGGAGAGATATCCTAAAAATCTAAATGAAACAAAAATATTTTTGAATAGTATATACTATGCTGTGAAACTAAAATTATTAGATTTGTTGTATCGCTTCTAGGACATTACGGTACATAAACATGTAGAATGAAATAGCAAGCATAGCGACCCCGTTCTATAATCTCAAGACAAAATAATAGAAAAAATATTGAAACTTCTTGTACTTATTGAAGTTGTCTATGGGAGCATTCGAGGCTGCACGGCAGAGATGCTCTTTGCCTAGCCCAAAGCAAAAGAAGAAATATTACTCGCTCATTGGTTATCTAAACGGTGTTATTGGGTCAATCAACAGTGCAGATTCGCGGTGTTATAATATAATGTAACATCGGTTTTTAACATATAACGTTTTACAAATTATATTAGTGGAACAAAATACAAGAAGTATCAATATGTTTTCTATTATTGTTAAAATGGTTCAAAGTGAAAACACAACATCAATCGAAAAACGATAAAAGAAGTAATGTAATTAAGAAGCTGGCACCCCCAGATAAAATTACAAAGAAAAATCCGATCCTCTACAAAATTTACTCACGTTCTAGGTAAAAGAACTTAAGTTAGGTATCAAGTTCAGCCCTTTGTTGTCTGGAGAAGCCTTATTTATTAGATAATTAGCCCCGAGTTACTTAGGTTTGTGAAGTCCCTGACGAAATATAAATCTAGATACTACCTCAGCCATTCTCACATTTCGATTAACGTATTCATTGATAAAGTAGATAAAATTATATTAACCTTAACAGCGTTGTTTTTTTATTTCTGTATATTGTTTTAGCTTTTATTATAGATATACATAAATAAGATCAAACTTTATAAAATCAAGATTAATTTCGGGCATTAGTTGAAATAATAATGACTGTTGTCTATTCACACGCGATGGAAAGTGTGACGGTGAAATTGAAAGAAGAGTGAATGCGGGAAACAAAGTGAACGGGGCCCTGCACTCCTTTATGGGCAGCCAAATTACTAAATTAATCCTACGCATAGTATGGTAGTGAATGTTGGGGCTGGCAAGATGAGCATCGCAGTAGAGCGAATGCAGTGGAAATGCGTTCCTTACGGAGTATGTGTGGTCTGCCATTGAATGATAGAGTGAAAAATATCGACATAAGGGATGGTTGTGGCCTGAAAGAAGATGTAGTGACTAGAATAGAAAAAGGAATGCTTCGGTGGTTTGGGCATATAGAGAGGATGAATGAAAGTAGAGTGACGAAAGGAATTTATGCTGCACAAGTGGAAGGTAAAGCTCAACCGGGCCGCCCTAGAAGGACGTATGACGACCAAATAAGCGACATACTGAAAAAGGGCAAAGTGAAAAGTACCCGGAATAGAAGAGCCTGTATGACTAGGTTGATGGATGTAGAAGAAGCAAAAGAGGTGTGTCAGGATCGTAGCAGATGGAAATCTGTAGTCTCTGCCTACCCCTCTGGGAGACAGGTGTGTGTATATGTATGTATGTATGTAATAATGACTTATTTACAATCTTATTTATATATATCTATAATAATAAATAAGGCAATTCATTGATAATGCTTAATCTATAACGTAAACACACAATATGTATTTTTTAATTCAATTAGACAAACAGTTACAAGAAGAACAATGAATCAAATACTAAACAAACCTAGAGAACCATTTCAACCTAGATCGTTATTAATTTTGAAAGCTCATTACAAGCATTTACCAGGGCAGTGAAGTATGAGTGTAACGCTGATGATAAAATAACTTGTTTGAAAACATGTTGGAAGTGACTCGTACTTTGCAAGACCCTTTTCTTCTTTTCTTCGCATTTTATATGAAAATTCAAAACATTTTTTAATAAAGTTTATTTACATTTAACTAAAGTATGTAGGTGCCATTTTGTTCGATAACTTTCTGCCATCTTGTAGGTAGGGACATGATCCCATTGCTATAGAAATTCTGGGGCTTCTAATCAAAAAACCGCGATAAGTGGTTTTGGCAGTCCTCTCGTGATGTTAACCTGATACTGCCTAAAGAATTCTGAAGAGACCGAGTGGAACAAGTGGAAATCTGAAGGTGCAAGGTCGGGACTATACGGCGGATGCATTAATACGCCCCAGCCAAACTATCTTAATTTTTGCTGAGTGGCTGAAGATGTGTGAGGTCTAGCGTTGTCATGATGAAAAACCTCACCCCTTCTGTTGACTAAATCCGGCCGCTTTCTCTCAACTTCTTGCTTTAATCTTATCAGTTGTTCGCAGTAGAGTTCAGAATCGATGGTCCTGACTGGCAGTAACAGCTCATAATGAATAATGTCCTTCCAATCCCACCATACACACAGCATTACCTTGTTGCGAGATAACCCGGGTTTCGCCAGAGTCTGTGAAGCCTGACCAGCCTTTGACCACGACCTTCTTCGCACGTTCTTGTCGTACGTGATCCACTTTTCATCACCAGTTATCAGGTTTTTCAAAAATGGTTCGGTTTCATTACGTCGTAATAAAAAATCACAAATGAGTACACGGTTCATTAAATTTCTTTCAGTGAGCTCATGAGGCACCCATGTATCGAGCTTTTTTGTGTACCCAGCTTTTTTCATTTGCGCCAAAACTGTTTTCAAAACCAAATTTGTGCTACTCTCACAAACACTGCACTAGGTCCATAAACATCACAAATTTTTTTCGCGGATTGCGTCACATTTTCACCTTTTTTGTAGAAAAATTTCAAAATGTATCGCATTTCTTCATCTTAACAGTAAGAAAAACAAATGAAAATCACACATTTTACCTAATTTGAATTTTGAATAATCTTTTTTAAAATTTAAACTCTTTAATAATACCAAAACCAGCCAGATACAAATGGTATAGCCAAAGCGATTTTATTATAAGTTCATACATACTATTTGCGCAAAGAGTTCTTCCCCAACCTAATATATCCTAAATAAGTATTATTTGGGAAAATGTCGTTAATTTATTCATTATTTCCATACTACAATAAAGTAATTGCAACATCAAAAACCGGCCAAGTGCGTGTCGGGCCACGCGCAATGTAGGGTTCCGTAGTTGCCCGGTACATTTTATAGTTGGTCTACCAATACAGACCGCGCCAAACTTCTAGTCGCATACATTAGAGGGGACCAAAAGTTTGGCGCGACCTGTACTCGTAAACCTGTAAAGCCTACTTAGCTGTGATAGTTTTCCTTTTAAATTCATTATATATACTACTTTTCTGAATTTTTTCAAATTTCTATTAACTACCGTTTAGCCGGCAGGGGGGGGGGGACGCTCCACTCTAACTAAAATTTTCACTTTAAAGCTTAATATTTCGCTAACGGATCCCTTAATCGAAAAATGGTTTTCACACACCCACATCTAACGATACCCCACACTACGCGATAGACGAGAAAAATACCCCTGTTTACGTGAATGAAAAGTATCCTTAAAAAATTTTTTTTTCAAGATTTTATTTTACCGTTTTGTCGGCGTGATTAATTAATATTTATATTTGTGCTAAATTACAGCTTTCTAGTAAATAGTCTCTGAGCTAAGCCGCGGACAGACGGACAGACCAAAATGGCGAAACTATAAGGGTTCCTTGTCGGACTACGGAACCCTAAAAACGGTTTAATACTACATACATCCGATGTTATAATAGTATATAAGGTGACTTTAATTTATACAGCCAAACTCATACTGGAGGCTAGGTAAGTGATGAGGAACACGGATCGATAACATTTTTTGCTGATTTCGCAAAATAAAATCTTGACGTCCCATAGTAATTGACTCGGGGCTGTGCTTGCGTTTGTAAGGAACACGAAAACAGTAAATTACGAATTTCACTAAAATGTTCATCGAACCTAGTTACTGAGCACTTACTGAGTCTTCAGTAAGAATTTGGCTGCATAAATTAAAGTCACCTTATATAATATATAACACCGCGATTCTGCACTGTGATTGACCCAATTTATTATATTTAACACCGCATAGGTAACCAATCAGCGACTAATATATATTTTTTGCTTTGGGCTAGGCAAAGCCTCATTTATAACATGGCAATAAGATAACTATATCTGCCATGCAGCCTTGAATGCTCCCACAGTACACCTTCAATAAGTAAATTTGGCTGAACAACGATCCTTGTCTGTGCTTACACGACCAAATGAAAGAAAAGAATCCCGCGTTAACATTTTCTCATGTAATGGATAGTCGTTGATAACTTTCATTGTGTAACAGTTACACAAAATACCAAAATGACTCAATTATATATTTATGTTGCCTTATATAACTGCCATATAAATTTTACGACATTGCAACGTAGAATGATATTATTATTTGTGATATCATCTTAAGGTGGTAGAGCTGATGCCGGGCTCGACTGTGGAGGTACCACCATCTTCCTCGCAAATCCTCCCGAAGTTATTCGGGGGAGAGTAAGAGAACAGCTCTCAGGCAAAACCAGGCGGCCCACCATTGCCTGGGACCGATGGATGGCGGTATATCCATCTCCAATTGCCGGGCCTTATATAAAACAGACTAGTGACGGGCAGCGGCGTCACTGGTGCAAGGGTTTCGGCACCGCGCTCACCAACCCGCCTGCCCAGCGTGTGTGAGTATGGGCATTTCTTCCAGGAGGACCGCAAAGTGTGACGAAATCCTGGAAAGGCCTATGTCCAGCAGTGGACGACACAGGCTGATGGATGGATGGATGGATCATCTTAATAGTAAGTCTCCAAAAAGCCAATTAATCAAGAAACATTCACAAATACTCTTGTATCTCATCAATTTAGAAATCAGCAGGTTCCGTTTCATTTGGTATACTCATTTGGCTAATGAACCATTAAGGCGGGTTCACATTAAGCTAGTTAGCAGTAGAGTAACTAGCGTATTGTTTTCCAACTACTTTACTACATGCGATATGCATATATATTTATGGAATGAAAAACAAATAAGTTAAAAAACATACTTTATTCGTTTCATGATAACAGTAACCTCAGAACGAACTCTTTTACCCGCCGGAACTGAACAAATGCCAATTTATTGTATACAAATGAGACTAATCTCGTTCTAAATCAAGTACTTCTGAAGGCTTCTTAAAAAAATAAAAGCCTTTACCGATTAAGAGAAGTCTCGGGGTCTGTCAATTCATCCATATATTTTAACCAAAGGCAGCCATATGTACTACTAAATTAAATCAACCTCGTGTTAAGCAATGTCCATGAAACATCATCTTACCATTTTTATCTCTAAAATTACCCATTTTCCCTTAAGGTTTATTTGACAACCATGAAATGCTTTATTTGGTGAGATCATAATTCTGTAGACAAATATGAATCGAATGTTGATAATAAAACACAACTGCTTGGTACGAGTAACTATTACGGACCAAAGAAGCGAAACTGAAGAGAAGAATTATTACTTTAAGTCTCTCCGTAATACAAACTCGTACAAGCTATAATGACACCAGCACGTCGATTTACCATACGGCGGTTCTTATACCACTCTCCAGAAAGGTAAAATCGAACAAAAACGTGTAGACTGAAGCGCGCTGGCGGAAATAATGCACTGGCACGAGCCGCGGGCGACGCGTGAGGATTACGAGTATTGCACAAGTGTACTGCAGCCTCATATCTGCTCCTTGGTACAAATTAGATTTGGGAGTTCTCAACTAAACATTGTGTTCACTGAACGTAGGGACATACGATGTAGTTTGTGTATTTGTTGCAGTTTCTACTGATAATGTTAGTTAAGGCAATACGCTTTGTTGTAGAAATGTGGCATGAAGGACGGAACAATTACCCCGATACCATATTGGGGCATTTTTTCCACCCTTCAAATCGCATTTTTATTCTCATATAAATGCTCGACTAAGGAATTGGCAAAGGAAACAAACGTTGCTAAAAAGCTCGTTAAATTGATTTATAAAATCAAATTCTGAAACTAAAATTCTGGTCCTCATGTCGCGTCCTACCTTTATGGGTATTTTTAAATGGCAGGTCGATCTAATATCACACTAATATTATAAATGCGAAAGTTGGACGGCTGGACGGATTTGGATGAAATTTAGAATGGATATAGCTTATACCCTAACTTAACACATAGGCTACTTTTTATCCCGGAAAAAAGCATGTCGTTAAACCAAATAACACGCGGGCGGAGCCGCGGGCAAAAGCTAGTTGATTATAAGACTTATAAGTAATTATGATATGGTAACCTTTCGTTTAAATATAACATTTGCGTTAGTTTCAAAATTACTGATAAATAAGGAACAATTGTTTTTTCTTTTAGGTTAATCGTTATAAGTGATTCATTCAGTTTCATAATCATTCTTATTTAAACTGGATTTATGATATACTTGTTCAGAACTCTACAAAATGATGAAAATAATCAGCATTATACCAATCAAGTATAGCCACAATTGGGAAACGATAATCTTAAAACAATGAGCGAGGGAGTTTATAAATGGAATAATAGGGAAGGAAATCGACGAATAAACAAAATTATCGTGATTGAACAGATCAAAAAGGAAACTCGGATCAATTTTGGCCGTCTAAATATACGTCCATTTATTGAGTAGATTTCCTGTAATTTGAATCCTTCGTACAATACCGTTTGGGATTGGTAACTTTAAAATATGATCGACAAAGCCGTTTATCATTCACAAATAAACCGAATTCATAATCCAGAATTTACGAAGAGAGTCACGCGGGAAAATAATAAAAAACCTTTTATCACCCATAACTCTATTTATTTATATCCCCGCAGATAGTATTTCCTTTGACGCGACAGAAGATACTTAAACGTATGGATCATATTTTTGTTCTCTAACGGCGTTGGTGGCTTTCTTCGTTATTGCTTGGCTTATGTGAAGTAATTTAATATGCTACTGGAGATGTTTGAGATGCTCGAGACGGGGCAGCCGGTTTTGATATCATTCTTCAAGGTTCATGAATCATATAAAACGTACGTTGTGTGTTGTTTACAAGGCGCTCTTTTGACTTTGATTTATATGTATATGGTTTCACGTGCTACTGCAAATACAATCGTCCGTTACTAACTTCCGTAGATTTTTGCGGCAATCCCTGCAAAGACTGATTTAGGCGACGAACAAGGAGACGCGGGGCGTCAAGCGCCGCGGTGCGCGAAGCGGGCCGTCGGAAACACAAACATACACCAATGTATGGAGCGTTCAAGGAGAAGCGTTTTTTCACGCTTTTGTTCGAATTGTAGCGTTGCATGCGACGGGGGACGTCGCGTAGGACGCAGCAAATGAACGGAACGGGAGACGCGGTGGCGGATGAAGGCGCCGCAGTGAACGACGCCGAGTGCGCCGCTGCGGAATTCGCGGCGGATGCAGCGGCGTAAACCGCTATTCCGTATGCCCCGCTCCTTCATAAACGAAACTACTAGTTACCATATGTTTGTTTTTACGCGTCAACTGCGGCGGGCAGCGACACGCAATGCCTCTCCATAAACGGAGAAAACGCTTGAAGCCACGCAGCCCGCTTTGCGCACCGTGCCGCCTGACGCGTCGCGTCTCCTTGAACGTATCCTTAAGGCGTTGCTTGCTGTCACTCTCCCAGTTTTTGGGCGAGCGCGCTACGTTGACGCTTTCCATCAGTATAGCTAGCATAGATAACACGAATAGATAAATTTTATCTCTCGAAGGAACGTTTGACCAATGGACACGCAAGATGAGTCGTTATGTCGAGGCG
This sequence comes from Ypsolopha scabrella, assembly GCA_910592155.1. NCBI lineage: Eukaryota > Metazoa > Arthropoda > Insecta > Lepidoptera > Ypsolophidae > Ypsolopha > Ypsolopha scabrella. The sequence continues at coordinate 9,633,634 of OU342972.1, read as the reverse complement.
ATGTTCACGTGATAAAGCTTACCTGCGTTTCCATTGGTCTAACGTTTCTTCGAGCGACAAAACTACTCTATTATTTTCGTCCATGTTAGCTATGCAGGCGCGGTAATGGCCAAACGTAAAATTCGTTACAATGAAAAATATATATATAATAATATAATAGTGGTAGTTTATAGGTGGTAGAGCTGATGCCGGGCTCGACTGTGGAGGTACCACCATCTTACTCGCAAATCCTCCCGAAGTTATTCGGGGAGAGTAAGAGAACAGCTCTCAGGCAAAACCAGGCGGCCCACCATTGCCTGGGACCGATGGATGGCGGTATATCCATCCCCAATTGCCGGGCCTCATATAAAACAGACTGGTGACGGGCAGCGGCGTCACTGGTGCAAGGTATTCGGCACCGCGCTCACCAACCCGCCTGCCCAGCGTGTGTGAGTATAGGCATTTCTTCCAGGAAGACCGCAAAGAGTGGCGAAATCCTGGAAAGGCCTATGTCCAGCAGTGGACGAAACAGGCTGATGGATGGATGGGAATATAATATATTTCTATAATATAATTATAATCCTCAACGTAATATGTATCATTTTAGCGGTGTAAGGCTTTGTATTGGCACACATATATCTGTAAATTAGGTACTGACCGTTCAATATTATTCAGTGTGTTTTCAACATCTTCATTAATCAAATAACCCTCCACCTTAGATTATATACCTCCACCTAATTAATACGAACCCTTATTTATTCCTTGGGAGTCTGCGACAAACGGTCCGTAGAGTTATCTTGTCGTCATTTCTTCCAATTTTTCCCTCACCCAGCAGTCTAGGGTTAATTAAAGAATTAATAGCTACACGGGCCCCGGGGACCCGGCGTGACTAAAATTTGTCACAGGGTTATTAATCGCCGGGACGTTTTGAACTCGCTGAATTTTAGATGTGAAGCGCTCGCTCTTTGTCTATTAGGCATGAAAAGATTTAAGGCGGTAACGGAGGATGTCGCTGCAAAATGCACACCATAATATTGTGTTTATTAATTTTGAATAAAAAGTATGCAATAAATGCGTTTTGTAGCTATTCGCGCAAACTGCTAGTTCATAGGTGATCAAATGAAAATTATTACATTTTATGCGTTACATTTTGACACACTTAAAAGTTTGTAAATGTAATGCATTTAACTACATAATTTTATCTTTTTTTATTTTATGTAATTTTTTGTGAAGACTTTATTTTTAATAAACTATTTCCGCAAGTTGCATTAAAACGCATTTATTTCATGCTTTTTATTCAAAAGTAAGGAAAACAATATTATGATGTGTGTGTATGTATGTAAATTATTTATTGCACACAAAATATACAATGCACAAAGGCGAACTTAATACTAATTAGCATTCTCTGCCAGTTAACCTTTAGTTATGTGGAGAGTTCAAGGGTAGTGCCAGATAATTGAATTAATTTGATATTTGATTAAACTACACTGAATTACAGATTACATATAAATATAATATAAATAAAATTTAAATATACATGTCTTCTCATAAATACGAAAATATACATATAAAGGTACATATATACATAATAATAATTAATATTTACGAAAAGGAAAATAACTCAGGGAGACTTACAAGTGAGGTGACCGATTCTGTAGCTGTAGATAGTGTTGATAGACTCTGGTTTTGAATGTGCATTTTGTATCGAGGTAAAAAGTTACCCCCTTAAAGATTACACTCGTTTCAATAAACTTTTAAGGTAAAAATGCCCACCAATCCGATTGCGATCAAAACATTAACTTATTAATGAGAAATAATAACAAAAACGTACGAGTAATAATCTTTAATCAGAAAACAAATTATACTTCATTAAAAAAGTCGTATCGCAAGTGACGCACAAGTTCTGAACATGCCCCCTTACACGAGTTTTTTTTTTTTTTTATGTAGCCTGTAATGTGTCCCGCTGTTGGGCAAAGACCTCCCATTGGTTAAATCACACATCGCGGTCCTTTGCGTATCCACTTCAAAAATAACATAAGAACTTTACAAAGAGGGACTTATTTTTTAAGAAGATTTTTTCTTGTTTTGAGATTACCAAATGTTTCGTCAGAAGTATGTACATGAATTTTCTCTACCGAGCATAAGTTATTGGATTGGCTTTGCATTTATTCGAAAACAACAAATTTCGGCAGCTAAAATATAGAACCTACTCCTATCCACTGAGCTGGAACACTGATGGACGTGTTATACAAACTGACAGGGATTATTCCGCCTCTGGGACGAGTTAAAATTGTATTTATTACCGTTACACAGGAATTGTTATCGAGATGGCTTTGATTGTGTAAATTGTTGCGGCGACAGGCAGTGAATCCGGTCGACCAGTTTTGTAAAGTCTGCAACAAACATAGTTTTCACTGTGAAATGAATTTTCGTGCTCCAGGCGCTGACAGCAAACTTAGATCTTTCGTTGATAGTGTCCAAATTCAATTTAGAAGTTCTTCACATATCATCGGATGGTGACAGCGCAACTTGTTTGCGCTTCACTGCAGTATATTATATTTTTGTGGCGTTTGGCAATGTCATCTTAAAAAGAATATTGCCACTCCATGTCATCTCGTGGATGTCGTAAAAGGCGACTAAGGGATTGTAGACAGGCTTGCCAACAATCTATGTCTCTGTTGTATTGAGGGTCATAAGGTCATCGGATCTTGGCCCCATCTGCAGAGACGACGACGACGACGTAGGCGCCTATTTACTGGTGGTTGGCTTCGGCCGTGGCTTGTCGCCACCCTCATGACGTCACCATGTCGCCAAGCGACTCGTCCGGTATGACGTCATTAGTAGCCGTACCGGGGAGTGGTTACAAGCAGTTGCGTAGTAACAGTTACTCTTCCGTTACCGATTTCCGTAGATTTTTGCGGAGGTCCTTGATTCGACTGATTAACATCTTGCCTGCTGTCACTCTCCCGGTTTCTGGGAGATCGTGCTTCATCCTACATCTTACCGACGCTTTTCATCAAGAGGGGTGGCCAAGCGTAAGCGTAGCTAAAAAGTATCATATTCCTCGGATGGCACCACAGATATAGATCTAAATAGATGCCGCGAGTGTATGTACTTCGCGTGCCCAATCGCGCGCCAAAAGGGAGCGCACTGCTCTTCCTTCACAGATATTGACTCCTTCAAGTTTGACTCTTATGGATTATGTCTTAAGTCTTACAATTCCTTCTAGGATTCACACCGCTGTCAACCGTTTTCATTGTAAAACGCTTGGTTTTCATAGAGTTTAATGCACTTGCGTCATCTATTTAGATCTATATCTGTGGATGGCACAAACGTGTACTAGCGCGATTTTTGCTACGGCGCAGCGTAGCAAGCCCTACGATTCCATAGTTATACTTATACTGCTTTGTTGACCCGCTACGCCGCGCCGTAGCCGTACTAATACGTTAAATAAATAAATATTATTCTTACCTCCGCCCATTCGATGAGTCTTGCTCAGAAGAAATACAAATATTAGCAAGATCGTGTCTTTTTAGGGTTCCGTACTCGAAGGGTACCAAACGGGACCCTATTACTAACCCTCCGCTGTCTGTTAGTCCGTCTATCATAGGAGTCTACAGCTTCAACCGTAATAAGTTGAAATTATCACAAAATACTTGTTACTATGGCTTCTATCATGACAAACAATAAAAAAAACTAAAAAAAGTTGCATTATTTATTGGTTTTGGCCCTCACTTAAGGAGGCATCGAGCTTTTTGCGAAATAATTACGTCCCTTGCTGTATCGTTATGACTTAAGTTTTAGTTACGCAATTAATATGCAAGATATTTAAGGATTCACTCCATACATCATACACTCTAGAAACACGATTACTTGTAGGTACCTCGATAGAAAAGAAATCCAAAGTTATCTCTAAAAAACAACATAAACCTGTAGTACGGCGTAAGTACTTCACGGAAGACCATCAGGTTTTGTATATTACCTACATGTTTTTTATAACTTGGTTTTAGAACTTAACATTTTCAAAATGTTTGTTTGTTTTTACGAAGGAAATACCTAAATTCGCGCGAGTTCAGCCCATCCTAGCCAGAGCCGCCCACTTCCCCCCTGTCCGCCGCAGTCCTGGCCCATGTCAATGGCCCTGAGTCAACAGACTCAGCCTAAAATATTATAAAAACATTCCATAGAAACTCCAAAATTTTGTGTTTGCATTTGTCGTAAGCCTTAAGAAAAGCTTATTATCAATTAATTAATTAAACATTCCCGTCACGATTTTAAAGAGCCAACAAATATTTAACTTAGATAAATAATTTCAACTAATTTTGTATTGTTGTTGTTGCCGCTGTCTGCCACTGCCAACAACAACATCCGGTGGAAAATGAAAATTCTTAATAGCTATATGTATAATGTAGGCATGTACATATTTATTGTATATGTTGCTTTTTCAAGTCGACTAAAGTTAAACAAGTAAATGGCGTAGAATAGTTTCGTGACGGTCTTCCTGGTAATAAAACGAATATACCAGCTAGTCTAGCATAGCAAACCATATCGAGCTCGATAGCGCTTGATACAGTGATCTGTTGATCTACTTAAAGAGGGACAGACAGTGTATATCGAGCCGTCAATGGTCTACTATGCCAGATACCCAGGTGTAAATAGACAGGTATCTCGCTCGACAGTTGAGCCGTAGGTGAGTTTTTTAATCGTACCACACGAGTGTTTTAATACCTAGTCTATGTACAGTTTCATACACTACTTTATCTAAACTCATACAATAGATATAATGCTGTTGAAACGGCTACTCACGATTTTTATATAGTCAGATTTCGCCTGACTAGTTTCACTGTATTCGTACAGTTTCTTCGGAGGCTAACATGGTTACGCAGCGGTCCCCCGTTTGACACAATAGTTATCTACTTATTTTTCTATTACTAAAATCTTGGTAAAATTGTCGTAAGCTTTTCTTGATTTTGCTGTTAAAATAGGTTTTCTAAATTTAAACAAAGGGATTGTATTCTTTAATTTCCGTGGGTATGTTTCTTTTGGTAAGTTCAATCGCGGTATGATAAGGTAGGTATACCGGGTGTAAAAGCAAAGGCAAGAATCCTTTTATGGTGTGTTAGTATGATCGGTAAAGATATTTTCTTAAATACTGGGATCTCTAAATAAAGTACCAGTACCTCATAATAAGACGATTTTCTTTACTCAAAATCATACTAATCGCGTGGACACCCTCACGGTCGCTGGCCACTCGGATGAGGGGTGCGGGTTGCGGGGTGCAATTAGGTGTGTGGGCAGGGGCAGGCCGGTGAGCTGCGTAGCCATAGCTTAGAAAAATGATGGGATTTTTGCTGAAAATTCAAGGTATATTTTTTTTTCTCGTAATGATATCAGGATCGTGTATACTTTCATACCCTAAAGGGATTCTTGACTTTGCATTTACACCCTGTATATCATTAAAGAGACCTGTCCATTTACTCTGGTATGATAGCGACTTACATATCAGTAAACAAAATGATTATGTAAATGTTTAAAATGTTCATCAAATAGATACGTTAGTTAAAGATGACCTTATCCTTGTCACCACCATTTGTGGAGTAAGTCAATACAAGGTTTTCGTAACAAAGAAATATTCTAGCGTTGGATACATCTGACTGAATATTCACAACACAAATACACTTGATTGAATAATTATGCAGATTTTTATACTTGAAATGTTTAAAAAACAAACTACTACATATTATGCTTATTAGTGTTTTGAGGGACATGAAAATAAAATATGGAGTGTTTAGCCAGTTATGGTAAAACTGTTTTTGTACGGTTTTACCGTAGTAAGAGTATGTCGCAGTGTGATAGTTATATCCGTGATATAATTATATCCCTAGATGCAACCTGGTGATATAAGTATCGTACTAAACTAATCTAGTTAAATACATAATACCCGTAACATAATCTCTATTGGTCGATGGCATTGATGGCAAGCCTTTAGTGCAAAAGAGAGCCGAAATCAGTTAGAACCCATTTACTATACAAAAAAAAATAGGTTGCGACGACGAGCAAAGCGAGGAGGAGCGGTTAGGTGTACATGTTATTACGCTTAGGAGCCGAGCGAAGCGGAGCGTGGCGAGGCAGCCCCCGAAGTTTTGTATGGCACTAACTCTAACTGATTTCGGGTTTGAGCTGTAATGTGTATATAACTATTTACCTAGATTAGTTTAGTACGATACTTATATCACTAGATTGCATCTAGGGATATAATTATATCACGGATATAACTATCTGACTGCGACATATGCAAGAAGACATTTATTTACGTATATAGGTAAATTCATACTGGAGTATAACACTTATAATATACCATTCAAACAGTTGAGGGGGCCGACTCTATAAAAACAGTCGGAGCGAGATTTATAATACTCGAGCCGAAAGTGAGAGTTGGAGCAGATAAAACAGTTTTTTACGCTCTAGAAGGCTAATTCAACAGACTGAGAATTACCCTCCAGGTCGAACTCTTACAACTGGATAGCAGTTTCAGAACTACTCGAAGGGATCCCTATTGGTACACAAAGTTTTTTTAGTTAGACACAGAGTAATAAATCCCGACATCGCCCCAGCGAACAATCGCGGAATGCTGAAGACAGATTTATCAACGGTATGAACGGCAGCCGTCCGCGCCATGGCGGCTAATAATTTGCTTACGCCAGATTTATGTTCAACGCGAAGACTAATAATAATAACCGAGTGATGTACAATCCAAACCGGTTGAATGTATTTGTGAAAGTGTTTATAAGTCTCACAACGCATGTGTGCGTGCTGAAACGGACATTGACGAATATTGACAGCACGCACAATGCGTTGTGAGCTTTGTAAACCCCTTTTTAGATTGTGGAGGGGAGGGACTTGTTATTGTAGGACATCTTCTATCAAATACCTATTAGATTTCTTCCCTTGATATCTACGTTCTCAGAATTGTGGAGTGAATTTTGCTCTCTTTGATTTTTTTTACGTTGTAAGTGTGGAAAAGTTGACAAGTAAACAGAATGAAAATTTGGCCAAGTGTGTGTCGGACTCGCGCATATAGGGTTCCGTACCACCACACAATTCGGGTACGGAACTCTAAAATATTATGGTACATAATAACAACATAGATGCCATAGAAAACAAGGCGCTAAAACGGTAGTTTGAGAAATAATTCGGCACCCTTGAGTACGGAACCCAATTTTTTTTATGGTTTTAAATTTTAATTAAGGAATTAGAGTATGTACAATAATCTGACTACATTTGAAACTTGTATGTATCACCGTCCTAAAGAAGATAGAGCTGAAACAAATAAAGTTGAAAAAATAAAAAAATGTCTAGTTTTATCGTATGGGTTTAAATTTATTTATATTTTTTTCATTTGCCGTGATAGAGGCCACAGTAACACGTATTCTGTAAAAAAAAACTAGCTACTTATAACGGTTGCAGTTGTAGACCCTTGTGACAGACAGCCAATCAAGGCTTGATAATAGGGTCCCGTTTCGCGCCTTTCGCGTGGAAATATCATGAAATTTCCCTAATTTCCTGTCCACGTTAGATTTGTTTTGTTCCAGATTCAAATAATAAACTTTGAGGTGAGTTGAAATATGGACAAGAATTTATTTTTTTACGAAATGGCTTTTCTTTCCTATTGGCATGGTGTTTATGATAACCGATCTCCATTTGATACGATCATGCATGACACACTTATTTCGAGTCATATCAACGAATTTCTAGACGAAATCCAACATTCTAGTACTTATTTGTTGTTGTGTACATACTCGTAGGTAATAGAAGTACAAAACGAGCTCGGCAACATTCTTCTGGGAACAGAGGCGCGTGCGCCGGGGGTGTGACGACCGGTTCCAGCCAGACCATCGTCTGTTTTACTTCCCTCTCCTTCACATCGTATAGCTCCGTCCCTTTTCATCATTTCACTTTAAATCACATGGCATTTATCATACTGCGATCTAAAGTCGGACGACTGATATTGCGAGTGAAAAGCCAGAATAGCTGTTCTGACTAAATTTCTATGGAAAAGTGGAAAGAAAAGAAGCGCAAAAAATGTTGTTTTTGTGGAATTTCGTCTACGAGTAATCGTGATATCACCTTGTAAATTTTTCTCACTTTGAATATTACGACCTTATGCATATACCACCTGCCACAGTTTATAGTTAGGTATTTCCCGCCTATCGCCGACATGATCGTAAGCTTTTATCACGTAATCTAAGTACTGTTATTAGTATGTAAAGTTACCTGATCCAGAGACGTGAGTTCCTGACAAAACCCCTGATAAATCAATAAATTTCCTGACACTTCCGTTAAGGCCTTTTGTAAATTAAGGTAGCACGATTTTTAACAGTTCTTGATACAAACACAATGTAACTCAATAAATATCATAATTTTAAACATTTAGCCATTCACTTTTCAAGATTCCTGACAAATCCCATTTTTTCCTGATTTCCCGGCAGAGGTCCAAAATTTCTGACATGTGAGGAAAATTCCTGTCATCTGGTAACCCTACTAGTATGTATCCATATCAAGTCTGCGGCTAACGGTCGGTCCAATATCTCAGTTTACAGTACAGCACAGATAATGGTTATTAGACCACATGTTATAGGACCCTAATCGTTTTTGTAACAGCATTGTAAGCGGTTCTTTTACAACCATAATTTGAATAAATTTAAGAGTTTTATTTACTGAATTGCTTGAAACTCCTCCACAAAAATATCTCTGAACAATTTTTTTAAACATATCTATACTATAATAACGTAGTAAAATAGTCGTGTCTGTACATTCAATCTGTACATAAACGTTAAAAGATACTTTATACTTTATTGTACACATAAATATAATTACAATTGAAGTTAGAAATAGGATGTACACAAGCGAGCTTATCTCTAAGTAGAGATTTATATACTAGATTTATGTAGAGAGTATAATACATAGTCAGTTTTTTTTATAACTTTGGTTATCCTGAATTTTTGCAACAAAATCATTCAAAGCTGTCATTGTACTTCTATTTGAGTTATACACCCCGTTCGGCGTGCAAAGATTGAGTTTATGCAGAGTACTGAAGTTGTTTGTTTTAACTGAACCATCCATCTCGGTTATACTAACGTTTGGTTGGCATAACCAGGCGCTGTGAACCTGCGACCCCCCTCTTAGGAAGGCAAATCCCATGGGGAAGGGGGGATTCAAGTCCAGTTGCGTATCGGTCGGGTTGCAATATGTTTGCAATGGAATTGTGCGGTGCTGCCGCCTTTGTGTTTGTTCTTATCATCGTTGTCAATACAATGCTGGAATAAGGGGTTGGTTTGGATAGAAACTATTCGCTACTATTATACTGATTGTGCTCTCTTCAGATATTGGCAGTGACATGCCTGCATTACCTACAATTTAACTGAGCACGCTACAGGTAGATATAAGAATCGGTCTTGCTTATTTAAGATCCCGGTCCACGACGATGAACACTTTGATCAAAAACAATATGTTAAATATTTTTCTGGCCTTTATCGCGGTGTTTTTGGAAAAACTAGGGACATACACCACTTTATATTGGTCGTCTAAATAAAGGCCTAGAATTCATTTGATTGAATTGTTTCTCTTTTGCTAGTTATTTTATGACTTACGAGCCCGCTCCGAATCGTTACTGATAATATCTAACTATTAAAGGAGAAACAATTAAATCAAATAAATTTTAGGTCTTCATTAAGATGGCCAATATGGACTGGTGTATGTCCCTGATTTTTACAAAAACATCGCGGCAATGACAAGAAAAATAATTAAAATAAGCTATTTCCATATTCTCATAGTTCTTCATTTGTAAACTCTAACTCAATATTGTAATTTCGATGGCCATAATTATGTATAGTGGCGATCTGATTCTGTGATAGTGCATTGTGAAACAAAATTGAAATTTAATTGGACGAGTATAATATAGCTAAAACAACTTTCTTTATTTTCTTATATGTCTTAGTTTCGTCGGTCACGTTGGTATGTGGACGTATCATTCATCAAGCCATACAAATCCAATAATTTTTTACCTGGTGTAAATTATAAATAATTTGGCCAAGTATCTACTCTGTATCACCACACGATAAGGGTACGGAACCCTAAAAACATACATATCAATAACATACGTATAGATGCCATAGCAACATTAGGACAAAAACAAGTTGCTAAAATGATAGCTCCTTACAAACAATTCAGCACCCTCAGAAGACAGAAACCTTTTTTTATTATTTATTCTAAAAAAAATGTTTGGCCTCAGTAATAATAATTACCCGTTTCATTAAAAATTTCGCAAAAATATTAAATGTACAGACACGACATTTTTACTATTTTATTATTCGTATAGATCACATAGATGCGAAAAATGAAAACCTCTTTATAAGCTAGTTAAAGTATCTTTAAAGGGGTTTCTCGCAGATTGCTCTCAAAGCGATTGCATCGTACCCTTATCATATATTGCAGCCTCAAGACTTAGCTTGGGAGTATGCAATACATGGAGATGTCGACAGTGTAGCTAGACACATTCTGTAATCATATCCCCACGTTATGGCGGTATGCACTAGCTAGGGTGATCTAGTGCAGTGGTTCCCAAACTTACTTGGACCGCAAAGAGATGGGCGGCGGAAAGATTCCCGTCGGGAATAGGTTGCAACCTAAAATGGGTAGCAATGGGTGTTTAGGCGGGTGAAATCATAATTAGTGAGACTAAATGAATTAACAAATATAAAATGAGTTCTTGATACGTAATAGACCGTAAATATTTAGTTTTGTAGTTTTTATTTAATCTCTTTACTTACACTCATTATTACTAAATAAAAATAAATAATGATTTTAAAATACTTCAAATCCAACTTTCAACACATGCGCCTGAACATTTGCGTTCATTTTAATGTTTATGTTCTTTGTTGCTTCAAGTTAAGCAACGCTCGTCTCGGGTATTTTAGGGATGGGTGACCGTAAAATTTTGTTATCAAAAAGAAACACCTAGGTACTTTTTGACAAATCACAAATAAACAGATTGAAACAAACTGATCGTAGTATTTTTTTACCCCAAATCACATAATAGTAGATACGAGAGCGATGAAACGTTTCTCGCACGAGTATCGTATAATATTCTATAGCAAAAGTGCGGAAAATGCCAACTTTACGCAAGCGCAGCTTCATTTTCCCCACTTGTGCTATAAAATATTATGTACTATTATTTTCCAATTTATTATTCAGCATGTACGAATGAACTAATACATTAAGATGGTCCCTAGCTTCATATAAAAACTGTGAGATAACTACTAATACCACGTAAAAGTGGTGAAAAACGTTAATACCCGCATAAATACCCGTCGGGTGGTTTCAATGGGAATCTTTCCGACATCAGGAAAGATTCTGGGTGGAATCCCATCTCTAATCGCAACTCGCTTAAAACAAAAGGTGAGATTCAAGACCCGCTAATAGACACACCCCCGATTTCACTATTGACAATTTCAAACTGAGGCGACTGCTAGTGACCCCGGGTGCGTGCGTCTCACTCACTCGCACGACTCGTCCCGTATTGATCTCTCCGTCGCTCGACGGGGAACCAAGTTGCGAACGCGCTAAAATATACCTAAATATTAATAACAATTACAATGATCCTAACTAAAATTCTTCAAAAATAATCAAGGGAAATCATTTGTTATTATAATATCTCTAATTTAACTAAGTTTCAATTTGTTTCTGTGTATACTTAAATAATTAAACCGGATAGTCGTTTTAAATTAGATCTAGGTTTGGTATTTATTTAGTTAAAGACTTTGATAAAGATTAGAGAGTGCCGAATGTTTCGACAGGCGCTACGGCGCTACCATTTTAGCGCTTTGTATTTTATCGTCTTGATGTTGCTATTTGCATGTTTTGTTGCTATTTGGAAGACCGTCCTTACATTGATTGTGGTGGTACAGAACCCTTTGTGCGCGAGTCCGACTCGCACTTGACCGGTTTTATTTATAACAATAAAGCGTTTACTTATATCCTAGTTCAATTAAATCACCGTTTCGTTCAAAAACAAATGAGGGTGATACGAGAGCATGTTCCGAGATGAGATGTTGAAGCCCGATTAGGCCCGTTCACACAGTTGGTCGCATATCGCTCACGTCTCTGTGTTTCATATCCGACCCGGCGATTCCACTCCGGTTTTGGAACTAACCCGACATTACAAATATTGAACGGGGAAATTGAATTTGGAATAGAGAATTTTAAAGTGAGTCAGAGTAACGGATCTTTGCGCATTGGTGCTCGTACTTCGATGTAATGTTGGAGCGCCAATCATCTAAAGTCGAAATGGAATGGCAAGGAGAAACTTACTTGCACAGCTCCGTCCCTTGGAACTACTTAGAATACATGTCATGCAAAAAAACATTATCACCGCTTACAACCCCTAGATCAGAGAAGTAGCCGAATAGTTGAACGCAAAGATTAACCAGGGGGCTGAAAGATGCTTGCCTTTTGGTTGAATGGTATTATGATTATATTAGCGTGGCCAAGATACCATAAGGTAGGTGGAACTTAATTTTTTGAACTAGTTGTCCAATTGGGAGGCTGACTGGCTGATTTAAGGGGTGTTTATCCCGACTTTGTCTCTTTTCAAATTAATCTTAAACAAAAAAAAGCGACGGTTAAATTTTGCAAAAAATATATGTCATATTTCACTCTTTGATCTAAATATTTCGGCCGTTAGATACACTATAGCTTACACTTAAGTCCGATTAAGTCGCAAAGATAGGACTAAACTACGATCTAAATATCATTTCATTTGAGCTATATTAAGTTGTGGACAGGATAATAAAACTTATATTACTAAAATAAGCGTCGTGAAAAAAGTGTGATATAAAACGGCCATCATATTAAAAACCCATCCCTCTAATTCTAAAATAATAAATAAAAACAACTTAAAACCGCGAGTTTTCTGAGCGGCCCAGTTCCGATGAGCAGGATAAACATGTGAAAAATGAAAGCGTTGGAGCAGGACAGATTTCTCTGGATAACCTCGCCTTAACTGGCTGGCGGCGACATAATATTATGAAACCTTAAATAATGAAATTTCTGTTTTTTACAGGTATACACACTCGCAGTGAAACAGGAGGGTTGACAACGTTATGAAATGCAAGTTATGGTAATCAAATTCTCTAGGAATAAGATTTATAATAACGTTAGAGAAACAATTATTTAGTTAAGTTAAAAAATAAAAACATTATCCAGCTTTAAGGCGACGCCACGAAATTTTGGCGACATGTATCTCCATTTTTCTCAGCTATGAAAAAACATATGTATGTAATAGGCATGATGACTAAAAAAAATTATTGGTCCGTCAGTTAGATTATCAGAAAATATTGGACACTCATTTTTTCTTTTTTCATTTAAACAAACAATGATGAAGATATAGCCCGCTGAAGTTCCGCGTGACGTCACATTTGGGTACAATTTTACTTAGAAGTGACGTCATTTTCCCCCACTCCCAAACTTTGACGCGCTTTATCTCTGTAATTTTTTGTTTGATTGACAAAAGAAAAAATACATTTCCAATATTTTTTGATAATCTAAATGATGGACTAAATAGAATAATATTTTGTTTACCCTGTCTACAAGCCTATTACCAATTTATATACTAGATTAAGCATTTCACTGACATCATTTTGCCCAAAGATTTAGTTGATTGATTAATTTTCATAGAAGAGAAAAAATATATTTAGAAAACCTCTTTTAAAACAGAGATTGTATTTTACTGACAAACGGGAGCGAATGAAGCCTCTAAGTTTTTTATTTAAATTAGTCTACAAATATACTTCAATATGGCCGATTGTATTTATTAAATAACTCATTTTAAATGAAAAATACTGTTTTGCCGCATATTTGTATGGAGTAAATCCCCCTCACTCCACTCCCCTAAGGCGCTAATTTGAAATTAAAAGTTTATCAATGCCTCGCCTTAATAGCGAACGTAACTTAGCGCCCGTGTGACGTCACACGGCGCGGCGGCGTCGCCTCCATCGAGTCACATAGATTATCTTTTGATCAGATATTACATGACAAAAAGGCGAATATTTAAGATACGTAGGTAGTAAAGAATTAGGTTTTGTAACATTATTATAGATGGCCATATCGTAGAATTGATCATTTCATGATTTAAACAATATCGTAAAGTTGAAATAAGAAATTTACGATTGACTTCCAACTAAAAGTCAAAAAGGTTGCCTGCGATCATAAATTTGGGAGCGGAGTGAGGCGACCCCTTTAGTTTTTACAGATTTCATGATATTTGAGCAGATCATGAAATTATCAGTTCTACGATATGGACACGACATAGATATAGGGTTAACTTGATCCTTATGTAAGTGACATTAGCGGATATTATTCGCAGTCTGTTATTTGTTTGAAGATCAGCGGGTTCGATTCTCGGCTAGGGAAATAATTTTTTCTAAAATTTAATGAAGCAGTTTTGGAAGTTGATTGTTGAGATTGTAGGCACTTGATGGAATTTATAAGATACTGTTGTGATGAAAAACACTTGTACATTTCCACAAATAATATTTAATATTACATTACCCAACCGGTTTCACTATGTGAGCATCATCAGGGGGTTTTAAATTAAAGTTATTACATATTTTCATAATGTTTCTGTTGCTAGATATCCGGCAATAAAGGATATAATGCTCAAATAGTGAAACTGGTTGAGTAGTGTAATATTAAATATTATTTGTGGAAATGTGCAAGTGTTATTCATCACAACACGCAGTTTTGGTGTTTATCAGCATCGGCCCTTAAGAAATTTTCGCTATTTTTCTGGTTTTGCCATCCACGCCCATTTGAAAAACTAATCCCGTATTATCTGCGATAACCTTCTATAGAACAGCTATAACTTTTTGTTGTAACTATAAATATTTTAAGTTTTTTGTAACCTTAACTTCATCAAATAAACTTATAACCAGAGCTAAGACCGCCACCACTGAATATGTATATATATGAATATGTATATCTATAGATACCTGAACACATTGAAGCTTGGTGATAAGAGACCGATACAATCCTTTGACAAGCTAAGAGATTTTCTGCGAAGGGGAATCGCTTCTCACAATAAAAATATAACTCGAATTTTATTCAAATAACATACCGGCAAGAGCGAAATGAATAATAGAAGATAATAAAGAAAACATGCGAGGTAACTCGGGCCCGGGTAACAAAGAAATACTTCTTTCTGTGAAAAACTGGCGCCGTTCGACGCGCGATAAAAAATAAAATAAAAATATGTCATATAAATGTTCATGGAAAGCGAGGAAATTTCTCATTTCCTTCGTCTTCGCAAGGATTAGGTTTATTATTATGGTACATTCACTTTGATATACTAAGAGAATACACTGGTTGTACGGTAAAGTGAAAACTCATTTCAATGTTAATTTAGGGAATAGGAAAGCAAATGAAACAAGGTACGAGCATGGTGAAGGCATTTCAGCGATATGAGCTGAAAACGTGTACGTACGAGTAAATACATTTCACGATATTCAACCTAAATGAAACAGAATGAGTAACGAGTTTACAAATGTTTTCATTTTCTCGTTTACATTCAGGAAATACACGAATTGTTATTTATATTTGTGAGGCATTCTTTTAGGTAAAATAAAAATAGAATTTACTATCCTCAGACATCTCTCCTATATTCCAAATTATTTAACCGAAGAGTACTACCCCTTTAAATGGAACTTTTCGGAATTCAATGGCAACCAATCTGGTAACGGAAAGTATTGGAACCGCTATTTGTTTTGCGCAGATACGTTTTTAGGGACCCTATTACTAAGCCTGCGCTGTCTCTCTGTCCGTCTGTCTATAACAGGGGTCTACAGCTTCAGCCGTAATAAGTAGGTATATTTCCAATAAACTAATGGCACTGATTGAACATCTTGCTTGATAAACATCTCCTACCTTTACAGCATCAGTTATATCAATACAACAACCAATGAACAATTAATTGGATTCGTTTAAGGAGTTATCAGTAGAGTAGTAGATAAGTGACCTTCCGATGCGTGCCGCAATTAAAAGTTTCCACCTCGCACCAGCCCGATTACTATCTGAGAGGTAATTTAGATTTGATAATGGGGTCAATTCTGTTAGTGTTGCTATTGTTACTTTTAGAAGACGCTTAGAATAAAGGAAAAATAGAGGGACATAGACAAATGTCAAAAACAAAAACTTGCCATACTCTTCCGAGCTATAACACCACAGGCCCTAGTGGTCATTATTACAACCGACCTCGCCTGGGAGATGATATTAGATGAAGATATTATAACGATATTCGGTAATCATTTCATCTAGTTGTAAATTAAATAGTGTTTCCAATATAATTTGTTAACTATTTTTTGGTTTCCGTACCTCAATAGAAAAACTGACCCCTTATACGATCATTTTGTAGTCCGTCTGTCAAGACAAGACCCTTTCTGTCGGGCCCCGTGAGAGATATCAGAGTGAAACTAATACCTCCTACAGAAGTCTGTAGCACCATGACGCTGTCCAAAAAAAGATCATTGCCCTTTACATAGTCAATTTCATACAAATTGGCTCACCTTAAAAACCTATAGAGCACTACCAATTGTCTTAGAAACTTGAAATTCCGTTTATAAGTAGGTCTTAAAGCACAAGTACGTATAGGGAAAAGTCGAATAATTACCAATATTTTTTTTTAAGGATATAAAAATGTCTTTCTTATTAAGACCCCTTGGATACATAGAGTTTAATGGATCGTAAGTGTCAAGTTAAGTTGGTCATATATAACTACATAACAAGCCTGTGTTTTAAACGGCATGGAACCCTCAAAGCACGGGTTCTACTCGCACTTGACCGTCTGTTTATAAATTAATTAAACAATAATCAATTTTCTCATTATAAGGGGTCGAGCCGCACGTGTGAGGGCTCTGTGCTGGGCACGCTTTGTGCATTATTTTAATTGCTATAATCTCAGTACGATGTTCACTTTTGTATCCTACATAGTTTGTGGGGCTTTGGCCAATAGTGAACCGAAATTATGGCCTGATTTTGTATGTCTAAGATTCTTAATGTCTTTTTGTTATCTGTGTATTTATCATTCAATTTAGCTTCGCAGTTTGATTTCAACACAGAAAATGTAAAAATAATACCACACCATAAACAATAATTTCTCCAAAAACCGCAAAAAATATTTCGGAATCGGTTGTGAAGTCCCAAGGTCAGACTTTATGCTCATAGTTCACGCGAGAACAATACTTATTCTGAAAGCTATGAATACCGAATAGCCACCAACACGTCGAATTCTCGATAATGAACGTGCTAAATTGATTCCGTTGTAAAAATAACGGTATTCAAATTGAAAATGAATTCGATTTATCCGTAAAGTCCGATAGCGTTGTTCTGCACGGTGGTACAGTTGCTCTAGTAACCTCATTGTGAACTTGATGCTGGAAATAAATATTATAATATGCAATAACAGCCTCGAAGTTTCACTAAAACGGAAATTAAAGTTCCGTTCCTTTAGCTCTGTTCCGTTTCGGAGATCCAGAGCTGCTTTTATAAACTACTAGCCGTTAGCGAACTGCTCCGCCCGCGTTTTTACTATCTCTGCCCCGTTTTCGGCTTGGGCGTCATTTTATTAACGCCCCTTATAGCCGATGTGTTGACCATTGTTATTGTTGTTTACAATCCGCCTGCAATACGGCTCACCTTTACATCATTTAAATGGTATAAATGTTGCATGTTGATGTGGATATTAAACCATAGGGTCACTACGATTATAAGAAAACCGCATCCAAATCTGTTGAGTGGTTTTTGAATTAAAACGGAACATACAGACAAAATATATAGGAATTATAATTTTAGGCATTAGTACAAATACAACATACATACAAATAACCCATTTCATAAAAAAAATTGAAATAATATTCATTGTGCAGTCACGATTTTTTCACTACCTTATTATTAATATAGATATTCAAAGTCGCCTGACCATATATCATGAATTCTGTTAAAACTCAAGGGGTCACCTCGCTTCGCTCGGCTCCCAATATGTATTTACATGTCAACCTAACACGCTCCTCGTTACCCTCGTCGTCGCACCTATTTTTTGACTCAGCAGAACATTTTTTTTTCGTTAACTTAGTATTTCTTTCGGAAGTTCAGTAATTTATTCGGAGTTAAATTAGTATATTTTTCGGTAAGTAATTTTACCGCTGCTTAGATAGTATTACAGTGTGCAGCAGTTCGCTGGGATTTAATTTGTTTTTCGCAGGCTTTATAATTATCCATATAGATAGCTTGGTAAGTTTGTAGTTTTGTACCACGCGTCGTCGGCGATGGGAGGCTTGCTAAGAAAAATGGCGCACCATTGACTGCTACACACCTTCAAAGATTTCTATATGGAATGGTTACAATACATTTCGTCAAATTAGAGGCTAATATCGAACAAAAAGTAAGGCGTTTATACAGAGTGATCGTGCAGTCGCCCTAGTGACCGCGGTGGCGCTGCGGGCCACCAGACAGCACATTAAAACACTAAGTGATTGCTGCACGCTGACCTAATAGCCGCCAGCCGGATGCGATGTACGACTTTATTGATCTGATGTTATACGGTAATGTACAGTCCCGTCCATAGATAATGTAGACACCCGTCTGGATGGATACGTCGTTGATTAGCTTGTAAATAATAATGATTATTATTTGATTTTTATTTTTGCATCAATCGAAGCAGGTACTCTCTAGATTCAAGATGTTTATTTGTAAAATATATATTTAAAGTATACGTTTTACATGTCAAATCTAATCTGTATAAAAATAATATTTTATGTTGAAACAAATATGATACAAGAAATATATATAAAAAAAACTATATTTAAGTTGGGCTACTAAAGTTATAAAATAAAGACTTATTGGAATAAGAATATTATTATACATAATGCAATTAATAAATAAGTTGATAAATAAACTGAATAGACCATAAATAAATATAATATAATCTAAAATCTAACCAAATAATCATTATCCATCAGGATGTGATCGTCCACTGCTGGACATAAGCCGTACCAACATTTCGCCACTCTTGGCGGTTCTCAGTCCTCATCCAGCCGCCACATTCAATGTCCTTCGGGTCGTCGGTCCAGCGGGCACGATGTCGATGTCTTTGATGTACGTGTATCCATTGAAACGCCTTTCGGCCCCAACGGCCATCGGGACGGAGACAGATATGGCCTGCCACGTCAACTTACTGTTTCGGCAGACTATGTCGGTCACTTTCAATCTCCGACGGATCGGATAGCTAACATGGACGAAAATAATTGTCTCTCGAAGAAACGTTTGACCAATGGGAACGCAGGTAAGCTTTATCACGTGATCAACGCCTCGACAAAATGACTCGTCCTGCGTGTCCATTGGTCAAACGTTCCTTCGATAGACAAAATTTATCTATTCGTGTCATCTATGCTAGCTATGCTGGTTTCAGACTTTATCCATCAGAAATATCCCGCCCAAACCAAATAAAAAAGGGTATAATATATTGTATGAATTAATCCATTTCCAGAGGGTGTTCTATAGATTGTTTAACATTTTTATTTAATTTTCCTGTTTGTAGTTAATTTTCGGTCTTATTTTTATTTCTGTATCCTTGTAATTTTCTTTGTGTCTGTACGGTGATTTAGATTTCATCTGTTATGCTGTGCAGATATATAATAAATAATATAAAAAATTAATAAAATCTCAGAACGCAATAGTACGTGCGTTCTAACTCTACATCATTGAATTCACGATGTCAATGTTTAGTTTCCAGCGTGAATCTTATTAATTGCGAAATAACATAATTAATGGAGGGGTTGATCTGTTTACGACCTTCGTACAGTCTTCCATCACGCCGCGGTATGCTGTGGCAGTTCTTTTTTTCAACAACGAAAAGGTATAGTTTTGGTTATGATTCCTGTGATTGATTCTACAATCGCCCAAATGTTTACGCTTATTTATATAATTTAACCGGGTCACGTGAACAAAATATAATTTACTTTTTTAAATTGGTATCCCACGTCTCGTTGCGGTTTCACGTTGCGTGGTCTCGGGAAGACTGGCGCGCCGAGCTCCAAGCAGCAGCATCGAAAGGTTGCTGATTTGTTACCGAAAATCGATTTTGTTACCGACGACTCCCAAACCAGAAGGTAAGATCCGAGCCAGATAAAATAGTTTCGGTCAAAAAATTGGTTTGGACTTCGATCCTGGTGAAAACTCTCAAGACCAGAAGATTAAGCTAAAGGGATAACTTATGCCAAAGACACATGACCAGAAGATTATATCATGAAACACTGTTCGACATACGGCCTCGCTGAGTACACGAAACGGGTACCAAGCATGAACATGCTATCGATTCGGCATCGCTTCGATAAACAAAAATGTAGCTCTTATCTCATAGCAATAAGAGTTGTCGTCTAGAATTTATGTCTGTCTGTCAAATTTTATCGAATGGATGCTTACTTACTTGCTATGCAGATTTGTGTTCCGAAATCGAGTGTTGTGTGTTGCGAGATGATGAACAATAAGAATTGTGAAGATAATGTGCGGGTAGAATGTGAAAAAATTTGAAACTACATATACTCGTATGTACCAAATGCCAAATGCGCTGATTGACATTTTTACAACAAGCTGATCAATCAAAGATTGCTTTCCCTTTAAAACCTGTTTTAGACGATTTGAGTGCACTTGTAGACTACGTGGACAAAACATCTAATCCTGGAATAATTAGCCGGAATAATAGCCGGCTACGTCTTTATAATACGTATACGTATACCATAAAGATTTTGATAAATAAAATGATGGGGTATTCAACAATTTAATCTACACTTTGAATCTTGTTCATTTTTGTCGGGGGTCACGATCTTTTTTCCGCTCCATTTTATTGTTAGTAGCTCTAGCTCAAGGAGATAGTAAACCGTCAATTTATAGATATGACCTCAATCAAAGAAGCGAAGGTCGTTAGTTTCGGTCAAGGAACCAATCGAAGCTGAACGAATATCGTGTCCCATAAATTGGTTTCACTTTAAGGGCTTCATGGGTAGGATTGGATTTGTACAATACGGCGTTACACAGACATATTATTTACGATAGCGCCTTATTTTGTGGCGGTTTTTTTATAACCCTTAGGGGCTACCCAAGTTAAACTCCGTTTAGGGACATCTTTGAATTGCTTTAAACTTTCTGTAATTATTACAAATTTTCCAAAAATATAGATGCAATAGAGACCAGGGCGGCTATTCCGGCATTATTATTCGCAATATCAGTCTTTAGATATTTGTTTATTTGTCGGTAGATGTTACATAGTTGAATCAGTATATTTTTCGGTAACTAATTTTACCGCTGCTTAGATAGTATTACAGTGTGGTGCAGCAGTTCGCTGGGATTTAATTTGTTTTTCGGAGGCTTTATAATTATCCATATAGATAGCTTGGTAAGTTTGTAGTTTTGTACCACGCGTCGTCGGCGATGGGAGGCTTGATAAGAAAAATGGCGCACCATTGACTGCTACACACCTTCAAAGATTTTTATATGGAATGGTTACAATAAATTTTGTAAAATTAGAGGCTAATATCGAACAAAAAGTATAAGATGTAAAGAATGCTCACTATAAGTTTTCAATCAAAATAATCAACACACATCTTTACAAAATCCCTTTTAAAGTCGCCCGCAATCTGCCTTCGCAATTTTTGCGCACCTGCCAGAATTGAGGGCCAGGTTAACACTTATACACACGCACGAGCAATACAAAATTCTAGCATAATGATGTTAAAAACTCATAAATTATAATCTAACTTATCATATATTAAAAGTATGGTTTTCTCTATTTTGCGCTTTGCGGCGACGCACAGACAGGTATTTGATCCCAAAACATGGCCAAAAATATTGTTTTATTTAAATGTGTTTTTTTAGCTGTAGCCGTTATTAGGATTCCGTGCCTAAGGTTCTGGGACCCTATTACTATGACTCCGCTGTCCGTCCGTCCATCTGTCTGTCTGTCCGTCTGTCACCAGGCGGTATCTCATGAACCGAATAGTAAGACAGTTGAAATTTTCACAGATGATGTATTTTTGTTGCTGCTATAACAACAAAAACTAAAAACAGAATAAAATAAATATTTAAGGGGGCTCCCATACAACAGACACGATTTTTTGCCGTTTTTATAGATAATGGTACGGAACCCTTCGTGCGCGAGTCCGACTCGCACTTGGCCGATTTTATTTAAGTTAATATGAGTATTTATGTAATTTTTAATCAAAGTTACACTTAGATTGCTGTTTTTGGGGTACAATAGAGAGAAAACAGAGACGTCAGCTTTAAAAAATCTGTTTATTTTGGAAATATTTCCACAAAAAATTACATATTTAAAAACTGAGCTTGAGTTATCGGTTCTTATATCTATCTAATCTTCAAGTTCCTCCTTGTCTTCATTTATGTCCAGAGATGGAGTAAATTTACCTTCCTTGAACATTTCTATGGCATCTTTGGAGAACGACATCTTTTTCTTTGTCGATTTCGGCTTCATGCATGTCAAAAACGGATCTGAAGTTAATAAAAGTCTATTCAGCACGTCTCGATTACAGTCTGTCCTCGAAAATTTACGAGAATAATCTTACCTGTGTTGCCTAAAATGTTTATTCCTTGCCTCTGCTGCTTCTTCAGATAATTGCCCAATTGGCAGTGGGGCAAATGAAACGACACTTGGTGCATGGATTAATATTTTAGTGTTGGTGACATTGGCTGCCATTCATATTTATTAATATAATGTTTTGCAGTTTCTGATGCATATTTAGTAAGTTTCTCTACATCAATTTCGAAGCTAAAACTTCAAGAATTACTTTTAATCTTGTAATTAAACATTCGTCAACTTCTGTGAGCCCAGCAGTCTTCTTAGGATCATCAAAAAATCTGCGAGATGTGTTTCCGTCATTCGTATTTCCGAATCCAGCTTTGGGCATGTCTACAAGTAAATCAAGCTGCTCTCTGAAAGCATCCTGGATGGGCTGTTGATATGTTTAATTTATCAGCTTCTAATGTCACACGGCTTTTTAAAACTTTTGCCTTTGTTTTATATGATAAGTGCAGAAAGAACTCAAATAACCTTATCCTTGCATGAAGGACGGATAGTCCATATTGAAACGTTTCTGGGTTTTCTGGCTTCTCCTGGGTTATATCGTTAAATTGCTTTGATGTTTTGCCACAAATATAGCACCGCATGGTCGACGAAGTGCCAGTGGCCGCATTGCACACTTTTCCGTCAATCATGGTAAGCAGAAGAACATGTTTTATTTCTACTTGGTCATCCTCAATTTTCGTTTTCTGAAGTGCTTTTACTTGATCCTATGGAAGTATTTACTTTCTTCATTCGTAACAGCATTACTTTCCTTAATGAATCGAATACGTATTGGTCTGCAATATCTTGGTGAAGATGGTAAAGGATTCTGCCACACAGTTTTCTGACCGGTTGACAGCCTCAGAGGAAGAAATGAACTTTGGAAGATTTGGGCATCACTTTCTCCTTCATTTTCAAATTTCTGTTTGTACTGTGCTTCCTGGGAGCCGTCACATCCCCACTTGGAAATAAGTTCCAGATTTTTCCTCTCTTCAATTGTACAAGTTAGTATAACTTCTTTTAAGTATTTACACAATCTTAAGGCCGTGTGATTTAGCAAGTCTTGAAGTTTGACTTCAGCAGAAGTTTCTGTAATAGTTATTCCTTGTGTTGGATAACATTCTTGTTTAGCCTTTTGCAAAAGCGAATAACACAGGTAAACAGCCTTGTTAGTTAGTTGAATGACTGCGTATTGTGACGTAGTAAGATCAGCTTCCACGAATATTGCCAAAGCTCCTGACGGGGAATGCTTTCTAGTCTTCGTTTGTTTACTAGAACTGGCAACTCCTTTTCGAAATTTCGTCGCTCTGCTCGGCGATTTAGTAATGTCCTTTGCCATGTCAGTATTGCCGGCAGCACGTTGGCTCATTTGTGCTGCATATGTCAATTCATCAGCTGGTAAATTTTTTCCAAGTCCTAATGTTTTGCGGCGCTTTGAACGGGCACTCGATTCTACGAATTCCTTGCCTGGCCTACCTCGGGAGCAGGTAGAAGTACAGATCGCAGGTAACAACACCTCGGTATTTAACCATTCTTCATTTTTTTCCTAGAATCTTGCTTCTGTGTGGTTACACAAAGGCCACTTTCGCTTGTACACAATCTTGAAACTATTTAACACTTTCCGTATTTCACTTAGTTGCTCACTGAAACATTTTGTTATTTGAACAATTTTGTTTTCCATATACTTGAATTTATGATCAAGAATCCTTTCAGGATATTCTTTGATGTACCCATGCAGTTGTCTCCGAGTCATAGTTATGACTGATACATCAGAATCTGAAAAAAAATATACATGGAAATATTAGACAAAATAACGAAATTATAAAAAAAATATTTAAAAAAAAATGTGACTACTCGGGGGAAGTGTTTCTTTTAAATATGTTATAAGACACTCTAAGGCTTAACATGAGGTATTTCATATTGGGTACAAATGAGTACAACACATTTGAAATGACGAATATAGGCAAAAACAACCAAAAAATCAAATACTTTTTTTATAACATAAACAAACATAGTAATTGGGTGATATTACTTAAACATTTATATTTTATGTACACAACATACCTTCTCCTTCAATATCCATGATCAGATTTTCCACAAAAACACTTCAAACTAGAAAAAAAACACAACGAAACGTTGGGTTTAAGGTGGCCGAAAACAAAGACGTGCGAGTTAAGCGAATGCTATGTACCGACTGTCGGTTTTGTGGGCATAATTCGTAAGTCGAATTGCAACCATTATGACGTCATACTTGTCTACCTGCTCCAAGACCCCAGCTAGGTCCTATTTACAATGATTAGCAATTTTGATTTATGGCCATGTTTTGAGAGTAGATACTTGCTGTGCGACGCTGACGCGACGCAGCCACTTTGCAATGCACACTGATATGAACGTTATTTCAATGTGGTTTCTGTCGATATTTGTACCGACACACATCGAGCTGCTATTTAGCTTAATAAGCTTCTTTAGGAAAAAGGTGCAGTTTAGGCCGCCATAAATATAACATTTTAAAAGTTAAAAATTAACTGCCCAGAGCATAATTTTCATACAAATGAGGTCATTTCGAAGCGTCGCGTCGTCGGTTCTCCGTCAGGTAACAATTCGGATGAGATCTGATAGCATTCCAGAGTACGAATGGAGGAAGTCGTGACTACCTAAGGTACCTAACTGATCACTTTGTCCACGTTTAAAGTCGTTTTGCAGGATCATTTATTTTTGCAAAATAGATACATAAAGTATACTTTCTACAAGTCAAAGTAAATTTTAACAATATAATATATCATTAGAATATAAAAAAAATACATAATAATACGAGAAATAAAATATACACCTGCATAAAATAGAGGAATCTAGGAATAAAAATGTTATACATACATAATGCAATGAAGATGCTTAAATTAACATAAATATGCTAGAAAATACTAATTGACATTAAACTATCCTCGCGTAGTTCTATAAACGACATTAGTTTAATACTTATTATTCAAAAAATAAAAAAAAACGATCATAAGTTGGGAACTATACCCGGACGGAGTAACAATGTTCAGAGTTTGAATTTGATTCCTGTCGACCAGGCCTGTACCAGAACCAAAGATTTTCCCGTAATATGTATGTACTATGTTTTTGTTACCTTACCACTATTATTATATTGTACTGGCAGAAATTACACTAAATACAGCCAGAAACCAAGTCGTAAATAACTCCATATTATTACTGTTGCTAAACTAACGAAACTACAAGTCCAATTATCCCGGTACCGAACTGTTTAGTTAAAATTAACCACTTGAGTTCTAGCTCAGAGTAGGTAGATCTAGTAGTGCATTCGATCGAACTTGAGTTCTGGTCTACTTAGTTAATAATTGGCGGAGATCGTTGACTTTACTATCGTTTCAATCAGAAGTTACAGTACATAGGCGTCGTAGCCCAAAAATTATTACTTTTGTGCTAAATTTAAACAATACATACAATATAGTAAATTTAAAATTACTGCCATGGTTCAACTTGCAGCATTCGTTGCTAAACGTTAAAGCAATTGTTAAAATATTTATGATTAAATTTTCAAAAGCAATACATTATTACTTTATGTACCGGCTGTCATTAATACTTTGTGTTATTTATAGCCATTTTAGGTTAGCCTTTTGTGAACAGCTACCGCGGCAAGGGAATCTGAGAGCTTTTTCACATTCGTGATTCAATTTTAATAACTTTTCTTTAACCGAACTTAAGAGGATATGTCGCGCTTGCAAAGGTCACTGTTACTCCATGCGGAACGCCCCGCAGTGCAAGAGGGACGGATTCCGGAAAAAATAGCAAAATGTCGGTTTTAAATTAATATAAAATTAACTAAAATAGCTATCAAAATTTCCAACTGAGAAAATTTAGATATCGTTAAAATCTATCTAATAAAATATCGTTCAGGTCTCTATGTCATTCCTGTTTGTCATACTATGAAAAAAAGTGTAGAAGAAGACCTCATTTCAATAATTATTTCTATCGAGCGAAAGTTACGCAATCGCGTTTCTGTACTGAACAAAACTAGAAAAAGATTCCGAAATTTATATACTGATTTATCAAATTAGTGACTTCATCCGGGAAGCGGGTATACAACTTCAAAAAGTGCCACTTTTATCGAAATAGCCTCTTAAAGCGAGCTCGGTTAGTCGTCCGTTCTCAGAGTGTAGTCGTAACGTAACGTATGTGAATGACTTATATTGAGTACACTCGTACATTCGATTGTGTACGACGCGCGCCCAGCAGACCTTTTAAAACTTCAAGTCATCAGACTTCCAACTTCAACACAACCGACTGCACCCCGGGCGTTTCCAATCAGCTGCGCTCTGCCAAGTTTCTTGTAGTGAGCGGGTTTATCTTGGACCCCACTAGGATTAGTTGGTAACTTGTAGCTGTCAGTAGCGGATTTACTTACACATTTTCCAAGTATAGGCTGTTAAATTTTTGCCGCCCTTACCTCTACTTGTTTATTTTTTTTATCCTTACCGCTCTTATTTTTGAAATTCTGACGTTTCACAAAAATGTTACGACTAGTATTTTTCTTTTGCCTTAACTAAATTACGAAATGTAGCCTATATTTTAAACATAAAATTGACAAAATAAAAAAGGAAAACAACAATTAATAAGCTTAAAAATAAATATTTTAACGAAAAGGAGAAGTCAGTATTAAGTTGAGGATGATCGGTTTAACATTGCTTACGATTCAATACAAGTCACAGTTCACCTTGGGTATACTACATTTAAAACGATAAGTAACTATAAAACCAAACTTAAGAGTCCTGTAACCGGCGGCTTGAAGTCAGTCGCGCACGGGGTCCCTATGCTTGCTATTTCATTCTACTTTCAACTTCGGATTATACAGCACTGATTGCCTGTTATTGGTTGGCCCGAACGTTCATTTTCCGAGCTCATACGGAACTAAACGAACACTAAGCTAACGCGAGACAAAATTCATGTCTTGAAAAAAATTGATTTCAGGAGAAATATCCCAAAAATCGAAATAAAACAAAAATATTTTTGCATAGTATAAATTATACTATTCTATGAAACTAAAATTATTTGATTTGTTGTATCGCTTCTACGACATTACGGTACATAAACATTCATGAAAATATATGTAAAATCCAGGACTTTTATACGCTTGTAACTGTATGTATTTGATTTGGATAAATGTTTTAGGTTCAAGTCATGGAAATTGTATGGGATGTGTTGAAAAAGAATAAATAATAAGCAAGTACCTATCAATAAGGATATTATCAGCGAACAGCGCTAGTATGGGAGTTAAGGCGAATAGAGTCGCCTTAAGAACAGAAGTAACAAACTCCATGACAAATTCGTATTGGCGGGCCGACTTCTCAAACAACCCGCGTAAAAACAACGCGAAACGACATTTTATTGACATTCATCCGGGTTGTAATGTTTTTTCTTTACCTTTGATATTTCGTGCGACGTACTATCGAAGATAAATCCGCTGGCCTACTTATCACCCGTATTGTAATAGTAATAAGTGCGACAAGTGGGTCAACGGCAATTTCTTTGATAGTACTTGTATTGTTTTCTCTCATCCTTTTTCCCCCTTCAGCTCGTCATGTCCTAAATTACTGTTTCACATCAAGTGTTTCCCCCTTTTTAGAGTTCCGTGCTCAAAAATGAGAATCATTATTATTTGTGTTCTGACTTGTGTCATCGTTTATCTCTGTGCCTGTGTCACAGCCACTTTTTTCTGGAATGGGTTAAACTTGTTACGTGATAGCAAATTTTTAAATCTATTTGAAGGTTGTCAATGTGCGTAACGTAAAATAATTATTTTATAACCGATATTATCCCCAATTATTATTCCGGGTATTAGTACAAGAACACTTTTATTCCAAAATTCATTCCCCACCTAAATTCAAACTCTTGAATCAATCTAGTTAGTAATTTTTTTATATTGGACGGACAGGTCAACCCCATTGAAACTCCGCAACAAGGGTAATTTGACGGAACTTAAACAAACCACCCAAAATAACGTAAAAACGAGATACCAAATTAAATTGCCAAAAATAGCCCACGTAAAAATACCTCGCAAACAAAAGTCTCTGAATTACGTCAAGGACATTCATTACCGTCCGCCATTAGCGGGAGTGTGCTGTGACGTCACAGCTCACGAGGCGTGCTCAAGAGGCTGCCTGCCCCTCTGCCAACTGGGGCACCGGGTCTAGCCTTGAACGATGCTCCACGCGGCTCAAGACCAACATGTATTATGTATGAAAATGGTTCCTACTTAGTTCGATGTAGTTAAGGCGTAACTGAAACCTAGCGTTCTAGTAATGATTCTTAGTTAAACATTGTCACGACATATATCGCTGAGCGAGTGTAAATGGTGTTCCCGGGTGTGACCTCGGAAATCTAAGTCACAGTCCACGTACACCCACGTTTCATGAACGATTATTACGTCCCAGGTAGTAGTCAAGTACTCGAACCTCTTGTACAGAGACGCGAATATAGGTACAAAATAAAATAAAATAAAAACTGCTCGTGTTAGTGATAGTTGCGGGCAAACAGACACGGACGGAGAGTCGTTGCATTTTATTTGTGAAAGAACTTTTTTGCACAGACTTTATCACAGCACAAGTGTGCATTACTTAAGTCGTAATTCTAATAAAAATATACAGTAAGACTTTTTTATCACCTGCAAAAATTGCGTATCTGAATCTTTAGCGAAAAACATGAAATACGTGTTTTTATTTCAGTATCATTTAGAACAAAAATTTCGAGATATGGCATGACAAAGTTTTCCCAAAAAAGTGCACATCGCTGGACACACGAGTCACACGACGCACCGAGCACTACGTTTGTTTACGCGCCGCCGCATACCGCGGCGCCCCTCTTGTACTCATTCCCGCCAATTTCCCGCGCTGCGCCTGGAGTGCGATTTTTGAATGTCACATCACTCGAAAGTGATTTAAAATCCCATAGAGTAAGACATCACTTTTGAGTGATGTGACTTTTAAAAATCGGACACTTGGAGTGCGATTTTTGAATCTCGCACTTAGTTCAAAGTCAATGACCGAAAGTGATGCCAAACTCGGATTTATGTCACTTACAAGTTTGAATTTGGATGTGATATCCTCTGGGCAGCTAGTAGGCTTTGCCCGCTTAAAATGTAGCACCTCACCATTTCATAATACTCCCGATGGGAAAACATTTTCGAAGCGAACGTCACGGGATGGCGCGTGCGACTGAGTCACAAGTGACGCAGGCGCAGGCCGGGCTGTTTGCAATTTGCCGCCCGCCCCGCCTCACCCCGTGCCCCCGTGCCGATGCAGTGTATTTTGTAAACAAACAAAGTAACCACAATTTCGATTTTTTTGGCCGGATAAAATTTTTTTAATTGAAAATTTTACCTTCCTATTTTTTTCCAGAAATGGAATCGGTAAACGATACCCGTAGCGTGGAATTTTTTTTGCAGGTGATAAAAAAGTGGCCCGGTATTCGTAGCATGCATTGCAAGAACTGTGCTACGACGTAGTTTAAAATGGCGGGTGGATATGTCCTACGACGACATAGCATGCGACTCGCGAGGGTTACGCGTACGAGCGAAGCTGAATATAGCGGGTGGCTATGTGCTACGACGACGACGTAGCAAGCGATTCGCGAGGGTTACGCGTACGAGCGAAGCTGAATATAGCGGGTGACTATGTGCTACGACGTAGTTTAAAATGGCGGGTGGATATGTGCTACGACGACATAGCATGCGACTCGCGAGGGTTACGCGTACGAGCGAAGCTGAATATAGCGGGTGGCTATGTGCTACGACGACGACGTAGCAAGCGATTAGCGAGGGTTACGCGTACGAGCGAAGCTGAATATAGCGGGTGGCTATGTCCTACGACGACGACGTAGCAAGCGATTCGCGAGGGTTACGCGTACGAGCGAAGCTGAATATAGCGGGTGACTATGTGCTACGACGTAGTTTAAAATGGCGGGTGGATTTGTGCTACGACGACATAGCATGCGACCCGCGAGTGTTACGCTTACAAGCGGAGCTGAATATAGCGAGCGGATATGTGCTACGACGTAGCTGATCAAAAAATATTTGTTAGATGTTCTATTCGTAGTACAGCGAACCCGTGTCGACTCCTTTTGTGACGTCAAAAACACTTCCAAACTATACAAACAAATGTAAAACATATCTTTGTAAGGAAAACAACACTTTACGCTAAGCCAAGACATTTCTTATTTTGTCATCGTAGAAGTTTTAATATAACAGAAAGGTATAAAAACTTGGGAGTGATCGATCGTAAAGGGTGTGTTTGCAGCAAACACAGGTAGCATATTTTAGAATAAGAACGATTTGAATATATTTGGCTAGATTTTGTTTTATTGTAGAAATAATACTGTATACCGGGTGTCATTTTTTATTTATTTAAATGAAACCTACTGATCATACTGAACAACATTCCCAAAGAAACAAACGCGTCTAAATAAAAAATAAAAAAAGCATTTGTGTACGTACATAAAGTAAGTAAGGAGAGATCATTTTTAGGGTTCCGTACCCAAAGGATGCCAAACTGGACCCCATTACTAAGCCTCCGCTGTCTGTCTTGTCTGACTGTCCGTCTGTTACCTACAGCTTCAACCGTAATAGGTATAAAATTGAAATTTTCACTGAATACGTGTTACTATGGCCCCTATCACGACAAATTATAAAAAAAAATGCAAAGTTAAACAGTTACACCAACGTTCCGCATAGCGCTATCTGAGATGACTAGGTTGACAGCTTTTACCGAGGTAATAGATGGCGCTAAGAGTACCTTGTCAACCGTTTCGCACCGAGGTTCATTAGTAAGATGATGCTAAGATCTTAAAGGCAGTCATTTCTTATGTAGGTACCATAATGTTTTAGGGTTCCGTACCAGTAATATGTTATGGTACGGAACCCTTTGTGCGCGAGTCTGACTCGCACTTGGCCAAATTATTTGTCTTTGGGAACTTTTCTGTATGATCAGTAGAATTTGTGGTTTCATTTTAAGTCTATTTACCCGATATACCAAAATAATGTTAAATAAAATTTATGTCGTAACAAATGCGAAAACTCATTTGCTTGTTTGAAACAGAAACCGGCTATCGCTCCACCCTTTATAAGGTCCTAAATAAATCGTCCAGGAAACGTTGCCTTGTTTAAATCATTTGCGAGCACACCTGAACATATCGTGTCGCACCAGCCGGCTGCCGCACTGCGAAGTATTAGGGCGAGGATCCACGGTCGAGCGTGCTGGTGGTGCTGGACCAACAAACACTGGACGCACTCGGACGTTCCACAACACATATATACATATACTCACGCCTGTCTCTCAGAGGGGTAGGCAGAGACTACATATTTCCATCGGCTACGTTCCTGTCACACCTCTTTTGCTTCTTCTAGTCATACAAGCTCTTCTATTCCGAGTACACACGACACACATTCATAAATACTCAGGGCCGACATTAGATTTGCTTGCTTTGGTCGTCACGTCGTGCAAATGCAAGTCCTTAAAAATTTAACATGACAACGTCACAAAAGTGTTACACTGGAGTGAATGAAAGATAGAGTGTAAATAGCGT
Organism: Ypsolopha scabrella; assembly: GCA_910592155.1. Classification (NCBI taxonomy): domain Eukaryota; kingdom Metazoa; phylum Arthropoda; class Insecta; order Lepidoptera; family Ypsolophidae; genus Ypsolopha; species Ypsolopha scabrella. The sequence continues at coordinate 9,601,380 of OU342972.1, read as the reverse complement.
GAGTTTATTGTAGTTACTTGCGCTTGAATCGGATTTGCGGTCATGCCTTCAGCATTGTACGATTTAAACCCGTCACAAATTATACCGCCTTGGTATTGGACCACCTCAAAGTACGCATTGAAATCTGAGCTTTTACAGGTGAACGAAGCGTGGCCCATGCGCCATCAACACGCTGTACACCCGCCGTGGATTAGTACAGAAATGTCACGTACGTAAGACGAATTAAAGCTCTATGCTTTACTTCGAGGTGGTCTAGTGCCGATCCGATGTGCGACGACCTTTAATCATGTAAACGAAGTGACATGAATTGATTACACGGCCACATTTGACGATCCAGCATGCTCGCCAGGCTATTCAGCGACAGTCGCATTGTCAACAAATTACGATACGACGCAGATTTACGAGTTTCGACGTTGTTGCCGACATCCATCATACTGGATTGCTTCAGGCTTCGCGTCGCTTATCTGTGTGTAGTCATCTTGAGGACTAGTCTGAATAGGTAATTCGGGAATTAAATATGGCGGGAATTGTAGTAGTTAAGATATCTTTGTATAGTTGGGAATATTCTTGATATTATATTCTCTTTATGTTGGGAAAGCACCGTTGTTGTGGAATATCTGAGTGGGTTCAGATTTAGTACGAAGGATAACTGGGATAATTTCAGCTCCAATTTCTCTATACGACGTTGAAATACGGGCTTTATGTTGTTCTAGAGAAGCATAATTCGATATGAAATTGATCTTAACGTCTAGAATGCTTCTTGTTCTTGACAGCATTTCAATATAAATGAGTATGTAACTAAATAAGCAAGAAAAGTATTGTAACACGAAGTTTTTAGTTTGAGCGAAAACTGGAGATTTTCTCGTAATGATCAAATTGACTTTTTGTTCTTATATTTCATTATGAAAACTAACTTTCCTTACATAATTATCAAACTGGAGCAAATTCAAGACTATACAATACATATATACAAGGATGCTTGATAAGTGGTCAGGTATTACGGAATGACATTTTTTTACGAAATTTGGGAAATTAAATTTTGTTTTTCATTGTATCGAGTCGAGGCTGGGCTTCCGGTTGCAGGGAACAGGATAAAAGTATTTTGCAAATTTCCCAAAAAGTGTCATTGAACATTGTTGTGATAAAAAAACACTTGTACTTTTCCACAGATAATATTTAATTCTACACTACCCAACCGGTTTCACTATATAAGCATCATCAGGGGCTTTTTAATTACATAATTTTATATATAATTATTTATTTAAACAATATTTCTGTTGCTAGATGTCCGTGCAATAAACGATATAAATAACTTGCGGGTAGATTGAATACGCATGACAGACAAACTTAAGATTAAAATGTTTACTGAATTCACCGTTTTGTTAAAGATAGCTGATAGTGTGTTTGGCATTCCGCATTTCATTTAGTGAAACCGGACATTATTAGGTTATGCTGTTTTTTTTAAATATGTACCAAAGAAAAAAGAAATTTGTATTTTGAAACAGGCAGTTTTTCCATTGTGAAATCTGCGCAAACGAATTCGTGGGCAAAGCTAATATTTGAAACAAAGCGACAGCTAGAATGGTTTGTACAATTTACATGATACGACGTATGATTTATGCGTTTCGACGTTACTGGAGCATCCATCATGTTAGAAGTTACTTTGGTTGACGTTTATTTATTACTGAATCCTTTGCCCGCGGCTCTGTCCGCGTTTATTCAATCTATTCCCCGTTTTCGGCTTGGGCGTTAGTTTATGAACACCCCTTATAGCATATATGTTGGGACACTACGATGATAATAAAAAAAACGCGTCCAAATCCGTTGAGTGGTTCTTGAGTTAAAACGGAACATACATACGTACAGATAGGCAGACAAAAATTAAAAAATGTGGTTTTGGCCTCATTATAATATTTACAACCCATTTCATTAAAAAAATTGCGAAAATATTAAATGTACAGACACGATCTTTTTAATACTTTATTATTAGTATAGTATAGATATGAGATTACTACTATACAGAGCAGATAAAGATTTATTATACGAGTATCAACGTTTCTAGCTTGAGCGGAAGCGAGTGCTCTTAAAACGTGAGGTAAATAATGGATTACGTCATCAAAGTAAATAAATAGTTTTCAGGTGTAAGCCACACAGAAGCGGCGCGGCGCGCTACCGGCGCGCATCGGGCGCGTCACTGGCACGCTACCGGTGTGTATCGGTCGTATTCAAGTGTTTGATTTTGATCTGAAGAGATGTCTTCCTCTGACGACGAAGGTGTGGGGGATGCGCTTTCGGTGCACCCGCGGCGCGCCCGCGGCGCAACCGTGGCGTGCCGTCTCGACGCCCGTCCAATGTCTTCCATACAAAATGCAGGAGAGGGACGTGGTGGAAAACAGATAGAAGAGGTGCACTGAGGGCGCGCCCGCACCCGCGCCCTTTCTATGTGGCTTGCACCTAATGTGTTAAGGGGGTAACTTTTTACCTCAGTATAAAATGCACATCATAATATTGTTTTCCTTACTTTTTAATAAAAAGTATGCAATAAATGTGTTTTAAAGCATCTTGCGGAAATAGTTTAATAATAATAAAGTCTTTACAAAAAAATTACGTACTTTAATGTATTACATTTTGTTTGCATTACATTAACAAATTTAAAAGCGTGTAAGCAACTGTAATGTAATGCAGCTAAAATGTAACGCATAAAATTGAATAATTTTTATGTGATCACCTAACTATTTTATTAGCACTTTGCGCGAATTGCTATAAAACGCATTTATTGCTTACTTTTTGTTCAAAAGTAAGGAAAACAATATTATGATGTGCATTTTGCACCGAGATCCTCCTTTACCTTAAGTTACAATACGAGCAACGTAACTCGACAGTCAGATTATGCAACTTGAGAGTATAATTCTGCTTTACACCAACAGATACTGCAACAATAATTCTGAAATTGATATATGGTAAAGTGGAAGACTAATGCTATGTCAATGCTGTGGTGAAAACTTGATTCCATTAAATTTTCTCGATAGAAAAAAATTACAAAGTTACCTCCAAACCGTACAATAAACCGATAGCATTCAATGAATACTTGAAAGTAGATCTGAAACTTTGCATAATATAACTGATATTAATATAAAGCAGCTGCAGACTGTTCCATAAAAATGAAAAAACCATTTTCAAAATAACTGATGTTTTGCGTGCGCGGCATCTGATTAGAGTAAGATAGACAGTTAAAAAGTAGAAGCGTTAGAGCAGAACTGCGAATTGAGGTATTATGGGCCCTTAACAAATCACTCGCAACTGGATATAAGCAACAAGACGCATGAAAAGTAAGTCTCATGGTACGGAGGTTAATGGATCCAACCTTGCACTTTATTCTGCTGGAATGAAACTTGGCACCATTCACATAGGAAACATCTAAGGAATGGATTTCTCCGGCTTTATACTTATTATTCCTTTTTTTTGCCTTGCTGTTGGTACGGACAAATTATTGTATTTTGTTAAGTACCAGTATCTATACCTTTGGTAGAAATCGTCCCAGAACAAAAACGAGGGTACCGTTGGACTCGGCAGACATACGATAACCTTTTTGGACCAGATTGTTGTTTTACCCTCACCCTGGACTCGCGGTGTATTTTCTGCTTTCTTCTGCGCGGCCTGCCGTGGAGCACCACTTCTTAAATGTTACCTATACATAAGTACTTGAATCGTGCCAAGTTTCATTCCCAGCAGAATAAAGTGCAGGGTTGGATACCTAACCCTCCGTACTATTAATGTGGTGAAAGAAAACTAATTTTGGATCCAAAGTAACGCTGGAGAAAATGACATATCCCTTTCTGCTCGACATAATAATCTCTAATTTACACATAACAGTAAAAAGTCGTTTCTGTACGTTTAATATTTTTGCGTGAGGCCAAAACAATTTTATTTTTAATTTTTGGCTGACTGTCTGTTCCGTTTTAACTCGAGAACCATTCAACGGATTTGGATGCGGTTGTCTTTATTATCAACGTAGTGGTCAAAACAAAGGCTATAAGTGTTGCTTAAATAGCCGCCAAGCAGAAAACTGTCGATATCTACTACTCTAAAGATTGTGAGAAACTTCCACGCGAGTGAAACCGCGGGCAAAAACTAGTCAATCATAGAGCTCTTCGATTTCCGTAGCCCACAATGGAAATAAAAAAATGATGTTGATTTATTACTCGAAAAGTTAAAAAAAACTTTAAAATTACTCGATAAATATTAATTAAATATATATGTAAAGAAAACCTAATATTAAATCTCATTAAATTAAAGAATTCAGTAGTCAAATAAATAATATTTATCGATAAGTTAAAGAAATTCGTAAAACGATGATAATAAACGACGTTCACACAGATGAGCAAGTTTCTCAATTGCACAGAAAATAGAACTAGCGCCAAAAAAGCGCATAATCAATCAAGACGATTGAATAGAGATGTTAGACGAAATTGTAAAGAGGCTCGAGAGTTAGGGTAACTTTGGGAAAATCAATACTTCAGAGGAATAAAATTGTAGGTACCTATAGTTCGAATTACAAGTAAATAACAATAAAAAACTAAACATAGTCTAAATTTCAATGACCTAACAATAAAAACCTGTCCAACCAAAATAATAATATAATAATAATGAACAATTAATAAAATTAAATAACAAATAAATACATCGAATAATATTTTATTTCTTACCACCTTAGACCATTTATCACGGGACCTGGCAAAGCGCGACTCTTAGTACTGAAATTATTCTGCCGTTTTCCACGGGAGGGGAGGTAAACACGCACAGTACACATTTACTCATTCACGCACACTCCTGCGAAAAACTAATATGTCACACTAAATCAGAAGCTGCAACACAAACACAAAACTCGCACACAAGCAAACTTACATGAACAAATTGTTCATGTACTTCGGCAGAGGGGGATAAGTGCGCTTGCCTAGTCCCGTGTTATATGGTCTAAGCTTACTACGTACAATTTCATGAACAAGATGCAAAGTTGTCAAACAAATTGATTTTTAGAGTTCCGTACAACAAAATGAAAAAAAAACGGAATCTTTTCAATGCAGAGGTTTATTGTTTTTTATCCAAGTCGTCCAGTTATTTATATATTTGTATCGAAACTCATCCGGTATTCGCTGAACTTGCGAGATGAGGGTATGGAAATATAATTGTACTGTATAAAAACCGTGTCTTTGGAAAAAGAAACTCCAGCCCTGTTGTTGAAGGTTGGAGATATCAGTTGGTAACCAAAACATTTGACAAAATTTTATGTATTTTTCGGTAAATGTGCCAATAATTCAACATTTTGTAATAGCTTCCTTAAAATCGAATACAATTAGTCTTTCAAAGATCATAATAAGATCATCTTAATAAGATCATATATTGATATTGATTGTACAGGTAATACAAAAAATGTCAAAAAACATTTTTTGTATTACCTGTATAAACATTAATTTTATTTAACTGTCATTTATTCAACTGATGACGGCCTCATAGAAGAGGCCGAAATATATTGAAAATTCTGTTTTTATTTTATTTATCTTTTTACTACCAATATTTAAAGAAAATAAAAGGCAAAACATAGCAATTATATATTTATTTATATTGATATTGACCTCCACGAACGTTCTTATTCCGATTCCAATGATGCCCAGCATCCTCCATACACCCTCCAAGGAATCAATCATAACGGGCCCGGTTGAATGACAAAGGGAATTTAATATATTTATATTCAAATATCGCGCCTTTCATGACGTGTGCCTTATGATCTCTGTGATCGAAGACGTAGGCGCGGCTTCTATATCGAATTAGTCGGAAATCATTTGTGAAGAAAATGGAAATGAGGGTTCCTCTAAAAAGGAAAACCCTGTCTATGTGTCCACGGCATTACTTAATCCTTACGAGACGGATGGGATATGTCTGCCATCTTCTATTGTTTTACTTTTATTCTTTTTCTTCAATCTTGTAAGGTTTGAGCTGAATCAAATCAAATCAAAATATTTATTTTGCAAAATAGATACATAAAGTTTACTTTCTACAAGTCAAAGTTAATTTTAACAATATAAATCTTTAGAATATAAAAATATATATAATAATACGGGACATAAAATACACACGTGCATAAAATAGAGGAATCTAGGAATAAAAATATTATATGTACTTAATGCAATGAACAATGTGTTGAAAAATGAACTAAATAAACCATAAATAAAAACAATGCCTAACCATCCGCACCATTCGATTAGTATTGCTAAGAAGAAGGGCAAGAAACTCAGCAAACATTCCTTTTTTCAAAAAACACATATGGTACAAAATCATATACGTAAATACAAAATCATTTTGTACCTACTCAAGTAAAGGCATAAAAAATATAAGACTGCAGGAATTATGTCATGATAAAAAATGAATCTTAGTCAATCCGTCTCATATTGTCTATTACCTTTAACAAAGTAAGTTTACATATTAATTAAATTTAAGCCTTTAGAGGAACCATACAGTATTAAAATATGCTAATTATGGATTACAATATTGAATAAGATTATTATTATTTATTACACCATGCTTCATTATCGTCCAAATAATCATTGATTTTATAATAAGCTTTCCTAAGTAGCCCCTGCTTAATATATATTGTTTAAACTTATTTTCAGGCAAACTAACGACCTCCTCTGGAAGCTTATTGTAAAATCTTATACCATGTCCTGCAAAAGAGGTACCTACTTTGGCAAGTCTTAATTTTGGAAAAGCTAGTTTATGTTTGTTTCTGGTTTCAACAGGGTGGTGCACACCAAGCCTCGGGAATCTTGGCACAATGGAACAAATTCAGATTCAGATTCAAAACCATCGAAGTACGGTGATAGGGTTCACCAACCATCACGTTTTTATACGTAATAATCGTCGGTGAAAAGCGGGGGACACCTTTGACACCCTCTCGGATATTCATAACATAAGTTTTGGCCTCAAGGCATTTTATTCAGACGATACAGGGAGCCGCGACCGAAATCAGAAAGTCCTTAATTGTAAAATGTACGGTTAAATTTATATTTATATTGGAGATTTTTTGTATTGTTATTTGAATCTGTTAATCTCATTCATTAAGTATGTTAATTTGTCACTACTTATGTTTGGGCCTGTAATGATAGTAGTAAGTTGAGATAAATTAATAACGTATTACATCTTCTAACATTCCGTTGATAGACTTTAGTTACATTACTTCGTTTGAGTGTACCAAATCAGAAATCGTCACGAATCGATTTCCATTTGCCCCCATCATCATCGAGAAACCCTAAGTAATCAAAGCTGTTTTTTATCAGCAAAAGAAATTCCCAGCATCCAGGGTCGCTCGCTCATTAGGAGCGTCGAACGACCGTTTCCGGGCCGGCGTCCGATCACGGACGTCCGGTCTCGAGACCGGACTGGCTCGTCGACCGGAACACACCGGAACTAGTTTTTATTGTAAGGGAAGATACTCTTTGTTGACTCAACTCCCTTTAGCCCAGGATCGAGAAGGTTACCTGGATTAAGGCGCCGTTTTGTTGTCAGTTATTTAAAATAAAAATAAAAAATATGTTTAGAGGACATACTTAAGGCATTTTTAGATCTGAAAGCGCAATTGAATTAACTTCGCCTCTACCTATAGTTGCAGAATTACATTGTGAAATTAGGAAATAATCCCAAAGATCTTTGGATTAATCAGCACTATCTGGCAGCTCATATAAACCTATTTATAAAAACTTCCAAAAATTTATTATCGCATGTCACTTTTATATATTTTATATATGAATGAATACAAATTTTACTCTTTTTAACCCTTATTATTTATTTAGGATAGCTATTAATATTAACAAGTAAAAATATATCTGTACTCGATATATTTCAGCACACGGTATGGGGCTGTCATTCATATAATGTTTAAGAAATTATATAATTGTCAAATATGGTAATATTAATATTATATCTACTGTGGTGTGTTACGCCATATTATGGCAAAAATTTTGCAGCCGCAACATGTTACTTGCCATATTATGTCTTTTTTTTTCTTTTTTTTTGTCATTTTATGGTGTGTGCCCTCGTTTTAGAATCGGTCTGTGGTTTGTTTGAAATGGCCCCAAAAAACAGACAAAGCAGTCGTCGTCCTGCAGCACCCGCCCGATAGAGCAGGTCATTGTCGACTAATGATGGCCCAATACAGTGAGTCGAAATATATCGAACATGTTTTATTGTTTTTTATAATTATTTTTACATTTTAATAGAAAATATTGACAAAACCGCTACCCGTACATAATAAAACCTTTTTTAATCCAAAAAACACATTCTTAATTGTTGTTACGGACATCAAAAGGGACTAAACAACACGAAGGCAAATAAACAAAGGTTCGCAAACAGGAGGGCGAATTTCAGTGTAATATATTTGGATCCTCCATTTATCGGTGCGTGGAGCCAAGTGCTGCTTCACATAGGAGCTGGCCCATCAGCCTCAAGTGGTTTGGAGAGGAATCGACCTTCGAAAGATGAGGATAATAGTGGGCGGCAATCTACTAATGGTCAGTCCACAGCCCAGCTCGGCTTTCGATTTGGGCTGCGTCTGGTTGTCATCCGGACTTTCGGCTTTCCGTCCGGATTTTTGACTTAGATGGAAAAGGTTTGAATGAATGTTTAATTTTCGCATTAAATTATATAACAGCTATATCAATCTTATCTCAACAAAAAACAAGCTCTAACATATATTTTTTTAACAATTAATTTTACTGGTTCATTGTCCGCTATCCCTGTAAAACGTGCGACTTATCATTTTCATGAAAAATTCTGGGCTTTTGAAAATGGTTTTTGTCAAGATTTTTCTGATGTTGAAATGGTAACCTACTGCGATTTAATTAAATTTTTTTTTTGCTAAATTGAACAAGTAAGAAATATTTATATATTGTTTAAAAGTCCCTATTTAGGAGTTGTCAAGTATATTCGTACATTCATCCATCAGCCTGTGTTCGTCCACTGCTGGACATAAGCCTTTCCCAAATTTTGACATTCTTGGCGGTCTCACTGGCGTACTCTACTCCTCCTCATCCAGCCGCCATCGCAACATCTTTCAGGTCGTCGGTCCAGCGGGCACGAGGTCTGCCTACACTAGTATATTCGTTAGGTAACTTAAATTAGTTCTTCTAAAAATAAGTTAACTCCCCCAGCTTCTGATTTGTGATAATCTCGCTCTCAATAATCGCGCTGCTTGTCATACTTAAGCATCGCTTAGTTGAAATGCTCAAATGTGAAATTGGGGGATCTATTGAAGACGGAGTAAGTACACAAAACTCATTTAAGTTTTCTCATATCAAATTAGTACTATTTTAAATGTAGGTTGACTCTTAAACCTTGGCAATAAAGGCCACTTTTAATTTTAATAAAACTCACGTAACGCCCACACAGACTTATATAAATTTCCAGTAAAGTAAACTGTTATATTTACACAAAATTCATACATAAGTTTACTCAAAGGATTTGGTATTACTGAAATGTTTTACTTACTTCTGAAACTTTCACAAATATGTTTTAAATAACATACTTTGCATGTAAATTTTATAAACCAAAAGCGAACATTTTAAGCAAAATGTTTGTGTAGGTAATCCACCAAACGGACTCCAGATTCCCAAAATGTGGAAATAATTTCGTTTAGTAGCCGCTCTCTCGAGGCATAATCATAAAACCATGAATATTAAATTAAATGTGTATTCATATTAAGAAGCCTGTAGTCGGCGGCTTGAAGCCAGTCGCGCACGGGGTCGCTATGCTTGCTATTTCATTCTACATTCAACTTCGGATTATCGAGCACTGACTGACTGTTATTGGTTGGCCCGAACGTTCATTTCCCGAGCTCGTACGGAACTAACCGAACACGGTGTGAGAGCAAGCAAAATTCATGTTTTGAAAAAAAACTCTAGAATGGTTTTGGTGGTTCCTATGATTTCAGGAGAAATATCCCAAAAATCGAAATAAAACAAAAATATTTTTGAATAGTGTAAAATATACTATGCTGTAAAACTAAAATGATTTGATTTATTGTATCGCTTCTAGGACATTACGGCACATAAACATTCATCAAAATATGTGTAAAATCCAGGACTTTATAACTTTATTGCTATTGTTAATATCAGGGCTCGAAATGTTTAAGGTGCTTAGGCATGCAAAATTTGATAATTCCGTTTCTCTGTTGTTTTTCGTTGTGGACTAGGGTTTGAGACCTCTATGGTTTGTTGCAGGCATTTGCACTATATGGCTGAAATGTAATATCTTTGTACAGGTACAGTTTAAGGCAAGGAAACAACTTTGTATGTAAATATTATTATTAGAGTGCATTGCAAGCTAGAGGGGATGGATTGGAAGCGGGCGTAGACATGAATTTGAAAAATGGTGGCGCAATTGGTAGCGCGCTTGTCTGGGAAACAAGAGGTCGCAGGTTCGAATCCTGGCCCGAGGGATTTTTTTAAATTCTTGTCTTTATATTTGTTTCTAATTTATCTTTTTTGGTTTGTGGTGCACTCTAATAATAATATTTAGAGTATTCCAAAGCGATGGATTTCGCATTAAAAACATAATCTTTATACGCTTGTAACTCTTGTATGTATTTGATTTTGATAAATGTTTTAGTTTCACATCACGGATATTGTATGGGATATGTTGAAAAAGAAAAAATAATAGGCAAGTACCTATAAATAACGATATGATCAGCGAACTGCTCTAGTATGGGAGTTCAGGCGAATAGAGTCGCCTTAAGGGGGAAAATGATGCAAATAGAAATAAAAATAATAAAATACAGACTTTGGATTATTTTGTTGCAATAATCTGGATATCCACACAAAGTTATCAAAAAAATAAACCTATGTTATAATTATGACGTTTTTGTTAATTTTGAGCAAACCGCGTCAATTGATTAATTTATTTCCTGTAAATAAAATTATCTACAGTTTTCGGCTTGGTGGTCATTTTATCTTGACCTTATGTTGACCAGGGCCACTAGGACCGTAATAAAAAAATCGCATTCAAATCGGCACAGTGGTTCTCGAGTTAAAACGGAACATACATACATGATATACACTAATGAAATGAGATGAAAATAACCAAATTTAATAAATAATTATAAATAATTTTAATACAGACACGACTTTTTATACTTTATAAATTTATTATTAGTATAGATATTTTAGACTTATTATTGATTTTATATGAATATAATTATATTACATAATTTAGTTTTTAGGGCTCCGTACCCAAAAGGTAACCAACGGGACCCTATTACTAAGACTCCGCTGTCCGTCCGTCTGTCACCAGGCTGTATCTCATGAACCGTGATAGTTAGACAGTTGAAATTTTCACTAAAACCGGCCAAGTGCGAGTCGGATCCGCGCACTCCCATACAACAGACATGATTTTTTTGCCGTTTTTATAGATAATGGTACGGAACCCTTCGTGCGCGAGTCATACTCGCACTTGGCCGGTTTTTACTTATATATTTTTTAAATTATATCCAACGGTTTTGGAAAAACCCGTGTTGTTATTACTAATTGTAGAAGCCGAGTAATTGATTAAAACTAAGTTGTTCGAGAATGCGTGTTTTTTCACTTGTCATATATACCTAACAGCCAGGCAATCAATCATACGTCATAGAGTTCAGTTCTATTTAAAATAATATGTTAGTTGTGCTCAATCTCAGGTCACCAATGCCCTTAAATTTTATTCAGCGTTTAGCTCGCTAGATATACGGGCGTAAGTATAATATAAGGACTTGGCTTTCGAAAGTTTTTTTTTTCATGTAACCAATTTGATAGTGATTGCCACTTTGAACTGTATGTACCCTTTCAATATTAAAAAAATATGCGATAATTTAAATTAATATAAATCTATAAAATTTATATCGCTTAGAATTAAACTGACCCAAACTGAAAGCAAATTTTATTTTTAATAGAATGGGCTACATTTGAAAACGAATGGGAAAACAATTCTCGGACAATTAACATGCTGCAATGGAATTTAGTGAACCAAACCGAAGGATTTCACTAAACCGTATTGTGTGACCAATTATGCCATTTCGAACAACCTGCGACGTGTTTTTTGCTCACAACCTATTTAGTGATAAAGTGTTACTGTTACCGATCTTTCATCCATTTTAATTCTGAACCTGTCAAATGTACTCGTTTATATTTTTTTGACATTTTGGTGATTTTACATCAGGGTAGTGGGCGCTCCGATTTGCATATAATTTACTAGCTTTTGCCCGCGACTTCGTCCGCGTGGAGTTCGGTTCAATTTTCAAAAATCCTTTCTTAGCGGATGCCCACGTCATTACAACTATCTGTATGCCAAATTTCAGCGAAATCCGTTCAGTAGTTTCGGCTGTGCGTTGATAGATGAGTCAGTCAGGTTTGCCTTTTATATATTCAGAAATGATTCATATAGATGTCGTCGGCATATCATACAATAGGCTTGTACACAGGGTAAACAAAATATTATTCTATTTAGTCTGTCAGTTAGATTATCAAAAAATATTGGACACGTATTTTTTCTTTTGTCAATCAAACAAAAAATGACAGAGATAAAGCGCGTCAAAGTTTGGGAGTGGGGGAAAATGACGTCACTTCTAAGTAAAATTGTACCTAGATGTGACGTCACGCGGAACTTCAGCGGGCTATATCTTCATCATTGTTTGTTTAATTGAAAAAAGAAAAAATACGTGTCCAATATTTTCTGATAATCTAACTAACGGACTAATAAATTTTTTTTAGTCATCATGCCTATTCGGCATACTGTAATTGGCCTAGGCATATCGTATTTCTGTTAAAACTAGGGGGGTCACTCCGCTCCGCTTCGCTCGGCTCCCCAACATTTACATGTAAACCTAACACGCCTTCGCTCCGCTCGTTGTCGCACCTATTTTTGCCTTTTTGTGAAAGATTTCCGATTTCGTACTTCAACGATCAGTCGTAGTCGTGACACGTCATGATATGCCGAATTCTCAATTCTACGATTTGACAACGACACAGACTTCAATTAGTCTGGGATGTCTATATCTCTGTACGCAAGTAATAAGTAATCTGTTAGCAACACAGATTATGTCACACTTCAAGTGGCTATTAGTGGCGGGCTTGGTCCCGTGTTACTGTCGCTTTGGTCCCTTGGTAATTACTAGGGATATTTATTGTGACTAGCTTTGTTTGAACAGGATCACCGTAAGACGTTTTTCTATATTCTTGTTAAGCTGAGGAATGGAGGCTTATCTTTGTCCGTATACAACGTTAAAAATATTGAAGGGGTAACAATTTAGAAGTGTATAAAGTGTGTCAAAGGCGTTCTCTTAGTAAATTACAAATGTACCATCGAAAGAGCCCGTTTATGGCAGCCGCCTTTTTCAAGTTCAAAAATACTGTTTCTAGAGTAACATTCTTTGGACGTGTTTTATAAGAAAGTTTCAAGAATTCTTTGTCAATATGAGAACTTTAAGGACAATATTACATTCGACTTCTGTTTTCTGTTTGAGAACTACAGAAGAAATACAAGAAATAGTTTTAAATTAAAATCTCAATAAATCTATATCTATACATATAATAAAGTAGTAAAAAAGCCGTAAAAGTACATGGAAAACTAAAAAAATAAATAAATATTAATATAAAAAATACATATATAATATTAGAATTTTTGTCTGTCTGCATGTTCGTTTTAACTCGAGAATCACTTAACAGATTTGGAAGCAGTTTTCATTATTATCATCGTTACAACATATAGACTACAAAGGATGTTAATTAAATAACGCCCAAGCCGAATAAGGGCAGAGATTGAATAAAGGCGGGGTAGCTACGCAGGAACGGCTAATACATTTTAATTAGGTAAACGTTTGTCGGAGCTATGTTTCATTGGTTCCAAGTGGGAGTCGCACGGGTTTGACATTTTAAATGTCAACAGCACTTAGAGTATTCATCATTAAAATTTAAATGTCGCATGATGAGGTTATTGCTATGCCTGTTTTAATTGCGTCTCTACTACTTGACCTGACTAGAGACATGGAGCAGAGGAAATTTTAGGTCAAAATTGCTGGCTCTCTGCCAAATGTGGCATCCATGTTTGTGGGTTATGCGTTAATTTAATTTCTACGAAATATCCGATTATAAAGTTGTTTAAAGTGGTCATATATTAAATTTGTAGATATAGACATCGGCTTTATTGACATACAAAAATACAAATACTTTAAAACTTAATTAAGGTGGTAGAACTGGTGCTGGGCTCGGCTGTGGACGTACCACCATCTTACTCGCTAAACTCCCTAAAGTTATTATCGGGGGCGTGTAAGAGGACAGCTCTTAAGGTGGTAACGGAGGATCTCGGTGCAAAATGTACATCATAATATTGTTTTCCTTACTTTTGAATAAAAAGTTTGCAATAAGTGCGTTTTATATCAATTCGCGCAACTGCTTGTTAATAGTTAGGTGATTACACGAAAATTATTCAATTTTATGCGTTACATTTTAGCTGCATTACATTACAACTATAAACGCGCTTTGAAGTTTGTTTAACGTAATGCAAACAAAATGTAAACATTAAAATACGTATTTTTTGTGAAGACTTTATTATTTAATAAACTATTTCCGCAAGTTGCTTTAAAACATATTTATTTCATACTTTTTATTCAAAAGTAAGGAAAACAATATTATGATGTGCATTTTGTACCGAGGTAAAAAGTTACCCCCTTAAACAGGCTTAGCCATGCCTGGGACGGCAATGGCGATATATCCATCCCAAACTGTCGGATCTTTTAAGTATAAATCAGACTGGTGACGGGCAACGGCGTCACTAGTACGAGGGTTTCGACACCGCGCTCACCAACTAACCTGCCCAGCGTGTGTGAGTACAAGCATTTCTTCCAAGAAAACCGCCAAGAATGGCTTAATCTTGGAGAGGCCTAATGTCCAGCAGTGGACGAAACAGGCTAATGGATAGGGAGCTAGGCAGAAGATACAGATCCATCTACTACGTTCCTGATATATTTCGATTCACACAGGCTATATTCCGGCTAGTTTTGGTTATTCCACCAATTTCCGGCCACTTTCCGGGTATTTCACCAATTTGGTCGGCATACGTCCTTCTAGCAAAGCTGGTCGAGCTATTCCTTCCAATCCTAATGTCTACACTTCGGCAATCATAGCAACTAACCCAACCAGCAACATTAATTATTCATGACCATATAACTAACCTGACTTAATCCGCTACCCTATACACAAAATGGACATAAAACATTGACGTCAAACATTGTTCAAGGAAGGCTGATAGAAACATAGCGGCCTAAGTTTAGACATATGTATATATATATATTTTTAATAACCTTAGCTGTAACGAATGAATTTCACAGCTTCGCAATGTTAAAAAGTAACTGTGTAACTAATATTTCCCTTCTTTGTTCCAGGTATATTGAGCAAAACATCACGGAAAATGTTGAAGGAAAGACGTAACATTAAGGTCATAAATCAACGCAGACCCAATAATTTCCTCATAATACCGAAATAATAACGGTTCATTATAGATAGAGACAAGTAAAACCGCTAAAACGACGTGATTAATAATATTTACCGGTTTTCGTAACATCCATTATCTAATAAGGCCGCTGTTATGTGTGGCGCGCGTGTGCTCTTCAATTTATAGTCGTTAGACCTCTAAAGATCCTCTAAAGCTTAGAAGACCACAGATTTGAACTTGATAATTTTATTGTTTTTAAAAGTAGTTGAATACTCTTGCTGTGGTAAATAAATCTCCAAAAAAATCGATCGAGCAAGACTAAGATCCCACAACGAGGATTTGTTCTTGGTTTCATAGGCGTAATTAGGTAGGGACCAGAGGGGCACCCTCCCCCCTCCCCCATAGCAACGTCTGGACCCTCCCCAGAAAAATGGGTGTCATTAATGTAAAAATATGCTTTATCCAATTTAAGACGTTAACATGAGGCAGGCATGAGGTTGGAGCAGGAGGCTGGCTCCCCCATGCACAAATCCTAGTTACACCAATGCTTGGTTTATTGTCAACATACGAGGGGCAACTACCTATACGTGAATTTACGTTTCATTTCACCCCAACTTTTTTGGAATGAACTTTATCAAAATTTCAACAGAAGGTCTTAGGGTCAGCTTAGGAATAAAATATAATAAAATTTTCGGTGACCCCACATTTGAGGATTCCTTAAAAAGAGGAAACCTTTATAGCAAAAGTTCGCTGTCCCTGCTTGAAGTAACTCAAAAACAAAATTGGCCGATTTACGTGGAAATTAAAAATGTAGGTGCAGAATTAAACATGGTCCCGAAAAAATATGGAAAAAATCTTTCATGTATTTCAAACATTCATTTTGGTTTTAAATGAATTCTCTGTTCTAACAGATTATACAGAAACATTAGATAGACGGAGCCCGCATAGATAGTGTACGGAGTATAAGTATTAATAAGTAAAGTTATCCCATTCTGTCTCATCGTTTTCACCCATTCCGTTTTCACCCATTCCAATATCATTCCAAATGTACCACAGACTATGATCAGATATTCCATCCTTAGTACAGTGGAGACCGCATCAAGTTAGACACTTCTGACTTTGTACCTACCTTATATTCTTCGCCGTAGGGGCTAATGTCGTACTGCAAGTGTATAGCTTGATGTGGTCTCCACTGTACATAATGCGTATAGGAATTTTCGCCACTCTTCGGAAAAGGTCGTATTTATTTCTTTACCATTTCTATACAATCCATGACAGATAGTGCGCTTCTGGGTCCATTATATGTAAATTAATTCAAATATTCTGGAGACTTTTTTGGATTTTCACTGGTTAGACACAACTCTTTTACTACTTTGTTATTAGTATAGATATTTTGGGCATACAAGTAAAATTGAAAAAGTCCTGGAAGTAACCTCAGATACGATAAGATATTCGATCCTTAGTACACCCATGTATCGTGGTGTTGCAACCTTTTACAACCTCGTTTCGTACGGTTTCAGTGTTGCACATGCAAGCCTCAAGTGTTCAATGTAAAATATTTACAAGTTCCGTCAACATTGTTGTTATTTGCTTGAAAAGACGCTTCATTTTATACTAGCCTTTGCCCGCCTGCCCCTCGCTCCGTTCTCGGCTTGCACGTTAATTTATGAACATCCCGTATAGCCTCTTGTTGACCAGGGTCACTACGATGATAATAAAAAACCGCATCCAAATCCGTCAAATGGTTCTCGATTTAAAACGAAACACACATACATACATACAGACGGACAGACAAAAATTATAAAAATGGCAGCTTAGTTTTGAGTTCAGTACATTACTAATCATTTAAATTTTGGAAAAATATTAATTATATAGACACGACTATTTTACTATAGTCCGGGATGTACCGTTGCAAATACAAAAGTCATAGTAAGCCGGCTGATATTGACATCGATCGTAGATCTCACATGACTGCTATGTGAATCGACCGTCAGCTGCTCAAGTAGCGGTGGGTTTGGGAGTTAGAGGCTGCGAAAGCGGTAAAAAAAAAAAAAAAGATCGTACGCCGGCTGAATCTTTTCTCACAGATAGTTGGCATCATACTGAGCTGAAAAAAAATTGTCAGCTGACGCAACCGCAGTGGGTCTGGATGTGAGAGGCTGCGAAAGTGGTAAAAAAAAACGAACGAATCCACGATGCAGCTGACGATTTTTTTTTCAGCTCAGTATGATGTCAACTATCTGTGAAAAAAATTTTAGCCGGCGTACTATTACTTTTTTTTTACCACTTTCTCTGCCTCCCACACCCACACCCATCGCGGGTGCGTCAGCTGACGCTTGGTTCTGTTATTAGCCATTCCAGATCTATTGAAAAAGATCGAAATCAATCGGCTTAAAATCACTACCTAAAATGCAACGCTACCGCCCGGTCTTTATTGTTAGTATATATTTTTAGCATGAATTTTCAATATGTGAAGACAACGTATAAATCCAAAAATAAGCGGAGTCAAGGTACCGTATTATCGTTGTGGTATAAAAAACAAACGCAAAAGAAAATTAATTTTTTGAGTTATGCTACATACTGCAGGATATCCGGGCTTTGCTAAAATAAACAAGAAGTGTAAAATATTCGGGATGAAAAAGCTGAAGCCGGGAATAAGACAGGGGTCTCTCACTCGACCGTTAAGGGCGTAACTTTTTACCTCGGTAGAAAATGGACATCATAATATTGTTTATAGCAGTTTATAGCATTGCGTAAAGTCGGCATTTTCCCCACTTGTGCTATAAAATATTATACGATACTCGTGCGAGAAACTTTTTCTCGACTCGTGTGATTGCAGCACTCACCTTCGGCTCGTGCCACACTCGTCAGATAACGTTTCATCGCTCTCGTATCGTAATGTACTATTTCCTTACTTTTGAATAAAAAGTATGCAATTAATGTGTTTTAAAGCAACTTGCGGTAATAGTTTATTAATAATAAAGTCTTCACAAAAAAATTACGTACTTTAATGTACTACATTTTGTTTGCATTACATTAACGAACTTAAAAGCGTGTTTACAGTTGTAATGTAATGCAGTTAAAATGTAACGCATAAAATTGAATAATTTTCATGTGATCACCTACCTATTAACAAGCAGTTTGCGCGAATTGCTATAAAATGCATTTATTGCAAACTTTTTATTCATGAGTAAGGAAAACAATATTATGATGTGCATTTTGCACCGAGATCCTCCGTTACC
The DNA here is from genome assembly GCA_910592155.1 of Ypsolopha scabrella. NCBI lineage: Eukaryota > Metazoa > Arthropoda > Insecta > Lepidoptera > Ypsolophidae > Ypsolopha > Ypsolopha scabrella. The sequence continues at coordinate 9,582,631 of OU342972.1, read as the reverse complement.
ACTTTAATCGATCTTGCATTGGATAAATAAATAGTATCAACACAGAAATATCTATTTCCTCCTACTGCTTGCTAATACGGTTTCTGTTTAATACAGAACCCTGCACATTTATGCGAGCATGGCTGGTGGCTCATGTCCATGACATTTGTATGCTAAACAGTCGTCAAGCCAGCTTTCTACGATCGGATGTATTTAGACTAGACTGCCACTAATTCCATTATCAAATATTACCTTGATCTATGTTTATGACCTATGGCACGATTGATTCGCTCAACGGTAAAGTAAAGTACAACACTACGACGGAATAATCAAAAAGTTCCCCAAAAAAGACCCCATATTTAATTTTATTCTACCTACTATTGACCTATAATTATAGGATAAAAGATAAATTTTAATTAATAGATTATAATCTTAATGCGATTCTACCTACGATTTGACTTGTCATTGATTAACGACATATTTCATTGTTTGCACGTCGAACCAATTTATGACATTTAAATGTTAATTTACTCGTATTTATTATTAATTAATCCAATTTTTTTTTTGGTTTTAAACTACATTCATGTAGTCACAATGTGTTTTGACGTATAATAGTAATTATGAATAAAAAATGTCTTATGCAAACTTTTTATTCAAAAGTAAGGAAAACAATATTATGATATCGATATATATGATTTTGTTCCGAGATCCTCCGTTACCACCTAAATATATAGACTATCTTAATGTTCCTGTTACCTCTAGTAAATACCTACTACTTTGTCACTTCTAGTGAAGTTATAGTGCGACCAACTTATCAATTCAGTTGGATTATCTACCCATCTCTTTCTAGTGCGGTAGAAAAGAGTATAATTAGAAAGAGACGGCGAATGATTTTACTGAACAGATAAGTTGGTGGCCCCTAGTGTAGGCCCCTGCAGGATACCATTTGACATCGTTATATTAGATGACGTTGGCATCATTTGTAACAGATACTTCCAAAGCTTTGCTGCATCATCTCGGGGATACTATTCCCCATGGCCTATTTGTAGCGCAACCCTGGGCGTAACTTGTCGCCTTTATTGTCTTAGTAATAAGGTGCAATTGGTCCTGGATCCAGCGATCGTTCTCACGCCCGGGGCGAGAAAGTAGGTCAACTTCTGAACCGAACTTTATCACGAAATGATGATATCTTATCGATTTAATGGCATTAAACACCGATCACAACGGAGGGCTTTTTCTTTGTGTAAAGTTGCCTCGAAAATATCAACGTCTGAATTGTACACCTTTTTTAAAGTGGTTTTTGGGTAGGCCGAGAAAAGGTGGATAAACCGACCGGACACAAAGTTTAGATTTAGAATTAGACGGTATTGTTTTTTTTTGTATTTGTAGTTGACCTCTGATTTAAGGCGGCCACTACTGCCATATATATACTCTCGTCCCATACTGATCTCTCTGTCGTTTGAGGGGGAATAAAGCTGCTTAAACAAACCTAAATAAATAATTACAATTACCATCTATCCATTCATTCATCCATCAACCCGTGTTCGTCCACATCAGCATTTCATAAGCTTTTCCCGAATTTCGCCACTCTCGGCGGTCCTCCGTATATCATACAGGCGCCACGCCGCCACCCGCAACCTCGCAATTATAATAACCCCTCCCCTGCTCGTAAGAGCATTCTCAATCCGTTCAACTTTGCCCACGGTGACAAAGACGGTAGTTATAATATCTTCGATTGCACTAAGCTTCTCAGAATTTGAGCCTTATAAACGGCACTATCGAATGGTGCAATAGAATACAGTGTTTTTTTAATGAAAATCAGCAAGTTCGGTTCTCAGTTAGGGTATTTTTTTTCGAGCATCTGATGACGCAGTTTTTTTTAAAACCAAATCTGCCCCAAGCCGAGACTCGGTTAAGCGTTTTTCGCTATTTCTTTTAGTTTTGGATAAGGCTATCCACGCCCACTTGAAAACTAAACCTGTGTATCAAATAATCCGTTTATTTTTAATATAAATAATAGATTTTTTTGAATCCCACAGGTTATTGAGTTGGTCAGCAACGGTTATAAATTATGGTTGCCAAGTAGTCGAATGTTTGAATTTATTAAAGAACCACGTATTATTTTGGACAAAGATCTTCTTGAAAAGCTTGGTCTGTGTGGAACTAAATGTTGATCTGGAAAACCAAACAAAAATAGAAGAAGGTTCTTATAGAAACACATTATTACAAGATTATTTCTGCCTACTCAGATGTAATAGCAGATTTCGCCTGACTAGTTTCACAGTTTCTTCAGAGGCAAACCATGGTTTCGTGACTACAATAATGTATTCAGGCGGAATATGACTATTACATCGTGAGTAGCCGTTTCTTATCAATTATGAATCCATCCATCCCATCAGCCTAGTTCGTCCACTGCTGGACATGAGCCTTTCCAGGACTTTGCCACTCCCGGCGGTCATCCTGGAAGAACGCTGGGCAGGCGGGTTGGTGAGCGCGGTGCCGGAACCCTCGCCCCAGTGACGCCGTTGCCCGTCACCGTCTGTTCCATGTAAGGCCCGGCTATTAGGGATGGATATACCGCCATCCATCGGTCCCAGGCATGGTGGGCCTCCTGGTTTCTTGCCTGTGAGCTGTCCTTTTACTCTCCCCCGAATCACTTTGAGGGGGTCTCGGCGAGTCGAGCTCGGCATCAGCTATACCACCTGTTATGAATCTAAACCACGAATCGTTTATTAGTTAAATTACTTTTACATTTTCTACTATTTTCTCTACAAGCTTTCGAATATACTCTGAAATACGAATTCTAAATATAAAACCAGTCTGAAAATATTCAGTCAGATGTTTAACATATGTCTGGCTAATAATAAGCCGTGCAATTCCCAATACCGTCCTGTCAACATAATATGATGCGATCACGCAACGGAGAACTGTCTCACGATATGCTAAAAATAGTCAACACCAGTTACGGTATATTATTGTAGTTCTTATTACTTTGTCGTAAAGGTTATATTTACACAAAATAGTGAAAGTAACTTAGACGAGTAAACTTTGAAGAAAAGAAAAAAAAACTTGATATAACTAAATATCAGCCCAAAATAAAAAAAAAACTATTTGAACTTATTCCTTTTAAAATTTTCCACAATATTTAATGTACAGACATGACCTTTTTACTACTTTATTGTTAGTATTTCTAAATACACAATCTTATTAAAATCGGTTTCAAATTTACACGGTCGCTATAACATTATTAGGAGTACGGAACTCGACTTGAACAACTCAGCGGAACATTTGGGTATATTTTAATGTAATTTTCATTAAAATCGGTCCAAGGTGTGGGCACAGAGCTGTGAACATTCAGACTGATAAATATACATAACATTATAGACTAGGTGCCATTGACGTCTCATAAACAACTAGACTCACAATCTCGCTCAAAAAGTGTCCGCGATGCATTTTGTCACCGCTATGGGGTGACAAAATCGAATGTCGATTTCGTACAACTGACATTGCATCTTATGTTAATGACATAATGTCTTACTTTGGTTGAAGCATTTTTGCTACTATGCACGTCGCACGTTCGGACGTTTTCTGGCGAACTTTTCTTAGAGACTGTGTGTTTAGTTGTTTATGAGAAGTCAATACTAGGTGCGTTTTCTTTTTTAGACTAGTGCTAGATGTCGATTTTCTTCAAAATCATTATTACGGTACTTTCTTTACGTCGTCGTTCGAAAGTAACAAAGGTCACAAAATTCGGTTTGCATATTTTTTTCTTCACGATTATCGTACTTTGTTCACGTCGTTCGAATGATGAAATTCGATTTCTTCAAAATCTTGGTCGCGTTTTTTTATTACGGTGCTTACTTTACGTCGTCCGAAAGTAACAAAGTTCACAAAATGACCCTAGATAACAAAACTCACACAATGACCTTAGAAAACAAGGGGTTTCCTCAAAATCTCGGTTTGCGTATTTTTTCTTCACGATTATCGTTGTTTACGTCGTTCGAAAGTAACAAATCGATTTCCATCAAAATCTTGGTCGCGTTTTTTTGGTACTTATTTTACGTCGTTCGAAAGTAACAAAGTTCACAAAATGACCCTAGGTAACAAACCTCAGAAAATGACCCTAGAAAACAAAGCTTACATAATGACCTTATAATACAAAGGTCACAAAATGAATAAGCGTTGAATCCAATATTTGGGTGCCGTTAAAGGACACGATGATTTTTGTTAGAACGAAAATAATAAAAATGTATTTTATATAATTTATTTGTGTGCATGATATTGTTACACCCTGTGGGTATAATTACATTGATACATAATTATAATACTATTACCTATTATCATACATGTAATTAATTGCAATAAACGAATATGAATATGAATAATAAGTTTGATCTATATAAGATGATATTAATTTATACAAACAAATTCATACCGGAGATTCGGTCCTAGGTTCGAAGATCTTCTTCGAAGAATTCGAAAATTATTGTTTTCCTGTTCCTAAAAACGCAAGCCCAACCCCGAGCCAATACTATGGAAAGTCAAACATTTTTTTTTTCAAATTTCCCATAAAATTATATTTTTTTTGTATTTTGTAATTTGTATTTTTTTTTTATTTTTGCAAGTTTCCAACGGAACGCTAAACATAAATAATCATATTAATTATGCAGCGTAACGAATGAATGTCGGTCTGTCGATGTCACGGTTGACGGATCGCGTGACACATGTCGAAGGCGACCGAATTACTTTCTACTGGTGAAAGTTTTTAGCACCTATGACGTAAGAACTTTATATATGTACTTTACTAGCCTTTGCCCGCGGTCTCGCTCGCATGAAGTGTCTTTGTAACTACCAAAGTTAAACAGTGATCACGTATTTTGAAGGAAGCAAAAGAGCCAGTTTTCGGCTTCGAGGTTAGGTTTTAGACTGTTCAAATCTACTACTTTGACTTTCGTTTATATAGCTAAATTCATACTGGAGACTCGGTATGTAGTCAGGATCAAGGTTCAATGACCGAGTCTGCAAAATAAGAAAAATATTGATTTGTGCCCCTTAACGAGTGCTTGTCAAGACGACCTCGACTCAGTTAGCATAGGAAGCCGACATTTTTTTAAATATTTCATAGAAGGGGGTAATTGAACTTTGTTCTGACCACTTACCGGGTATCCAGTAAAAACTTGGTAAAAGATAACCATTTTGAAAAGCAGCTCAAGTCTCTTCTTATAAAAAATGCCTATTATGCCATAAATGAATTTATGGAAGATAGATTGTTAATACTTCGGTCTGCACAATGTTTTAAAATAAAATTGTTGTAAATATTTTTAGTAAAAATATTGTAAATGCCCATAGTGATTTTTCATGCTTTGGCAATGTGATGGGATACGTGCCAAAAGTAATATCATTTAAACATGTAATCGTTGCCATCTTTTAAAAATAATTTTTTTTGTTTGTTTTATTAAAATTGTTTTGTCACATACATTATTACAAATATTGTAAATATAATATTTTCAGTTGCGGTGCCCGTCTGGGTTTATGCTTGTATCTCATATTGTAACTAATATTATGTAACACCCATGTAACAGCATAAAAGCAATAAATTTGAGTATTTGAGTAATTTGGCAACAAAAACAAAGTCACGTTATATGTACATTTCTCATACCTTACGAAAAAAAAAAACGGACAAGTGCGAGTCTGACTCGCCACCGAGGGTTCCTTTAAAGACTAAATTTTGTATGATTTTTATAAATGTATAGTTTTCAGATTTTTCCCTATACTTGTAGTATAATAAGGTTTCCAAATTTTATAGTTCTAGGTGAACGGAAAAAATTGTAAATGCCATCTAGCATCAAATATATGAAACACTTCGCATTCTTCGCATTTGTGTATACAAATACAGTGCACACTTGCTTGCACAGACATTGTAGTAGAGCAGTAATAAACGCATAGAGCCGACGCGTGGCAATTTTAGCTCAGTGAAATACAGGCTCTTTTAAATATAAATTGTAAATGCCATCTAGCATCAAATATATGAAACACTTCGCATTCTTCGCATTTGTGTATACAAATACAGTGCACACTTGCTTGCACAGACATTGTAGTAGAGCAGTAATAAACGCATAGAGCCGACGCGTGGCAATTTTAGCTCAGTGAAATACAGGCTCTTTTAAATATAAATTGTAAATGCCATCTAGCATCAAATATATGAAACACTTCGCATTCTTCGCATTTGTGTATACAAATACAGTGCACACTTGCTTGCACAGACATTGTAGTAGAGCAGTAATAAACGCATAGAGCCGACGCGTGGCAATTTTAGCTCAGTGAAATACAGGCTCTTTTAAATATAAATTGTAAATGCCATCTAGCATCAAATATATGAAACACTTCGCATTCTTCGCATTTGTGTATACAAATACAGTGCACACTTGCTTGCACAGACATTGTAGTAGAGCAGTAATAAACGCATAGAGCCGACGCGTGGCAATTTTAGCTCAGTGAAGTACAGGCTCTTTTAAATATAAATTGTAAATGCCATCTAGCATCAAATATATGAAACACTTCGCATTCTTCGCATTTGTGTATACAAATACAGTGCACACTTGCTTGCACAGACATTGTAGTAGAGCAGTAATAAACGCATAGAGCCGACGCGTGGCAATTTTAGCTCAGTGAAATACAGGCTCTTTTAAATATAAATTGTAAATGCCATCTAGCATCAAATATATGAAACACTTCGCATTCTTCGCATTTGTGTATACAAATACAGTGCACACTTGCTTGCACAGACATTGTAGTAGAGCAGTAATAAACGCATAGAGCCGACGCGTGGCAATTTTAGCTCAGTGAAATACAGGCTCTTTTAAATATAAATTGTAAATGCCATCTAGCATCAAATATATGAAACACTTCGCATTCTTCGCATTTGTGTATACAAATACAGTGCACACTTGCTTGCACAGACATTGTAGTAGAGCAGTAATAAACGCATAGAGCCGACGCGTGGCAATTTTAGCTCAGTGAAATACAGGCTCTTTTAAATATAAATTGTAAATGCCATCTAGCATCAAATATATGAAACACTTCGCATTCTTCGCATTTGTGTATACAAATACAGTGCACACTTGCTTGCACAGACATTGTAGTAGAGCAGTAATAAACGCATAGAGCCGACGCGTGGCAATTTTAGCTCAGTGAAATACAGGCTCTTTTAAATATAAATTGTAAATGCCATCTAGCATCAAATATATGAAACACTTCGCATTCTTCGCATTTGTGTATACAAATACAGTGCACACTTGCTTGCACAGACATTGTAGTAGAGCAGTAATAAACGCATAGAGCCGACGCGTGGCAATTTTAGCTCAGTGAAATACAGGCTCTTTTAAATATAAATTGTAAATGCCATCTAGCATCAAATATATGAAACACTTCGCATTCTTCGCATTTGTGTATACAAATACAGTGCACACTTGCTTGCACAGACATTGTAGTAGAGCAGTAATAAACGCATAGAGCCGACGCGTGGCAATTTTAGCTCAGTGAAATACAGGCTCTTTTAAATATAAATTGTAAATGCCATCTAGCATCAAATATATGAAACACTTCGCATTCTTCGCATTTGTGTATACAAATACAGTGCACACTTGCTTGCACAGACATTGTAGTAGAGCAGTAATAAACGCATAGAGCCGACGCGTGGCAATTTTAGCTCAGTGAAGTACAGGCTCTTTTAAATATAAATTGTAAATGCCATCTAGCATCAAATATATGAAACACTTCGCATTCTTCGCATTTGTGTATACAAATACAGTGCACACTTGCTTGCACAGACATTGTAGTAGAGCAGTAATAAACGCATAGAGCCGACGCGTGGCAATTTTAGCTCAGTGAAATACAGGCTCTTTTAAATATAAATATTGCTTGTTTCCAAACAAAATATATACTACAGATTAGTTTAGGAATTAACACGTATGTTCCAAGCATAAGCCAATCAAAACAACCCATTTTTAGACGTTTCGTCGTACCATGAAGCCTAAATGTAACTTATTTTTTGTATGGAAACTTGTCACGCTATTTAATTCTTATGTTTGGTGACATGTCACATTGTCATTGCATGTTATTTTTCTTTTATTATACTTTTATTATGTACTAAAATCAATTTTTGTAAATTATTCGAAACAGTATTTTAAAACCAAAGCTGTGGACTGAAGGAGCGGAGTCTTCTGTTACAGGTATTTATTACTTAAAAGAAGGCTCCAGTTGTAATTGTAATTAAGAAAATATTTAGTTACCACAATAAACATTTTTGATTTGGGTTTTTTTTTTTTTGATGTCTGTGGTTACACCGAATCGACACCAGTAGCAGTCTTACGGAGCATGCTACGGACGCTCGGGACGGCTGGCCTTTGTTTTGACAACTAAGTTGGGAGTTATGCTTATTTTAAAAAGCGCGATAAACGGAGTCGCATGTTATCATGCTACAGACGCTAGAAAGTCAACAAAACAAATTCAAATTAGTCAAAGTGAGCTGAAGCATGAATAACTAAACAGGCCGGTGGTGACTGTCGCGTGTCTTCGTCATCGATCCGGACCTTGGCATTCAAAGATACTACCATATTAAAGAATGAAGGTGTAATGATACGATTCATATACCTACCGGCTGGAAATGTATTGGTATCTTTTAAAACACATACTTATGATACTAAACAACTATCTTAAAGAAACAATTCCGCACAAATGAAAAAAATAAATCTTTCAATATTAACTAAACTAGCCTCTGCCCGCGGCTCCGCCCGCGTTTATTCAATCTTTCCCACGTTTTCGGCTTAGGCGTTATTTTATGAACACTCCTTATAGCCTATTTGTTAACCATGGTAGTGGATGATCCATTCAACCATCAGCCTGTTTCGTCCACTGCTAGACATAGGCCTTTCCAGGATTTCGCCACTCTTGGCGGTCCTCCTGGAAGAAATGCCCATACTCACGCACTGGGCAGGTGGGTTGGTGAGCGCGGTGCCGAAACCCTTGCACCAATGACGCCGCTGCCCTTCACCAGTCTGTTAATGATAATAAAAAAAACGCATCCAATCCGTTGAGTGGTTCTCCAATGCAAGTTACAGTCCACACTTAGTACACCCGCTTTTCATCTACGATTATTACGTCCCAAACTGATGGGTGGTGAGCCCTATCGCCGTACTTCGGGCGCAAATGGACCAACTCCAAGCACGCAGACCGAACATAAATTATTGTGCACCGCGGGGATTGAACCTACGACCTCTAAGTGACCACGACCACGGCAGGCGAGCGTTCTACCACTGGGCCACAGTGACGGTTAAAGAAAATTGATTGCTTAGTCTGTAAGATGATTCCAGGCCACGATCGGGACTACGATTGACTGTTTTACCATAGCCTAAACATATAATGATAATTAAAAGGGTGAATAATTTATTTCACAAATCGTAAAATTATGAAGTAGGTTACAATAAAAAGTGAACGCAAGATTAAATTTTATCGGTGCCTACTAGGGGAAAATCAATAATTACGATTGACGTCAAATTAAAGCTCCCATCGTAATATCATTACGAAATTTCTTCCAATTTAACTCGATACTCGGGAGAAATTAGCTCATGGACGGAATCCGAATATTATGTCCCTTACTTTATTTTATTGAATTACAATTTTTGTTCCTCATTGTACAGTGAACAAAAGAGATAGGTAACAAGGCCCAGCGCAAACACTTTGATCCTAAGACACACATATGAGTGAATGAGATGAGGAACAGTTGGTCAATACATACACACATACACTATTGACTGTATTCTTCATCTCATCTATCACTTGTCAGTGGGTCTTAGGGTCAAAGTGTTTGCGCTGGGCCTTGTTACCCTTTTTGTTGACCGTACATTTTGAAAAATGAAATTTTTTTGATTTGGTACGAACCAAGCTTAAACTAATCAAATCGTTAGATCGTAACTTAGAAATTTTCGCGGACGAAAACAGTCCCGGTACACCCGAAAAAATTAGATCGATCGTTTATCGGTCGAGCATACTCCATCTCTGATGTACGTATTATGAGTGTAATAGAGATAATATACGACCGAACGACAAATCGATCGAATTTTTCACTTCGGAGTAACCCCCATAGTTATATCTCAAATACTTCGCATGTTATTGCGTTGGTTACAAATGCTTTGCAGTTTGTTACGAGACTCTAATATGTCACCACTTATTGACTTTGTTTCGTCATCTGACTCTAGAAGCAGTCAAGTGCATTTCCCACGACCTCCACACAAATCAGGCCACACACTTGCTCCCTAAAGTCTTTGAGTTACCGCAGGTCGAAAATTCTGCAATCGGGTCAATAGCAGCGTAGGCTGGGCCTTAATTTATGGAGGTACCGCAACTCTTAATGTATTTCCAATGGTGCACCATTTTTCTTGGCCGGAAAGCTCACGGCTGGTCGAAATGTAGAATTCGCAATTTTATCTAGAGCTGCGGGCTGTAGATTGTTTCCTTCCGGTTGTGGTTGTAAAATATCTTCACGACTATTTCCGGTAACATAAAGAAAAGTTATGTGGGATGAGATTTTAAGCAAAATTCAAGAAACTACGCATTGGCGTAACTAGGATTTTGTTGCTGGGAGAGGCCCAGCCCCCGGCTCTTACTCATGAAGCCAACAAGTATCTGTTCTCTACTTATTATGTGATCCTAATATGATAAATAGGGATAACCCTCCCTACAATAACATTATCACATAAAACATGCATGGGGGACATGCATTTTTTTGTGATTTTTCAAAGATTTCTCGAAGTATATTTCATACAGTAAAAGTATATATTTTTATAATCAGCTCTTTATTATCTACAATTTGATACCCATATTTTATTTTTAGGATATTTTTTTATATTTTTATAACTTTTGCATTGGAACGATTTGAAACAATTAAAAAAAATATTTCACACCTTATTATGTAGGCAAGTGAATGCTATTTTTGTAGCCAAGTCTTTATCTTTAACGGTGCTAAAGTTATGAGGCTGTGACATACGGACGGACGGACAACGGAGTCTCACCATAAAGGTTCCTTTTACCTTTCAGGTACTACGGAACCCTAAAAATACGTTTGCGATATTTATGATCTTTTAAATATATATAAAGGTACAAACAATTTTTATAGTCTTTCATCAGAAGTGTCAACAAACAAAGAGACTGTTTTTAATAACCTCGAATTACGGAGTTATACTACACGACTGCTCAGTGACGAAGAGGCTTCAACAAACGTTGAGATCATAAACAAGCTTTCACTACAACTCTAAGCGCTTTAACGATTACGTCACATGACGATGATCTCTGCCATAATGTGCTGTCGCTAGATATTACGTACTAAATCAACCGAGAAGACTTGGTACTTGTACACACGTAATAATGTTAAATCGCCTGAGCACTTACCTTGAAATCAGGGTTGCCAACCCGTTCGATAGATAGCGTATATTTAAATTATTTTAGACGTATGATAAAAAAACACGCAAAATTAATAAAAAACGGAAAAATCGAATGCAAAAAAGACATGTGCTTCTCTCCCTCACTGGAATTATGCGTTTGTTTGTCTTGTCTATGAGCACCCTTGAACATTTATGGGAGACATTGTTACCCACAGAACATTTTACCCTTAAGGTGGTAGTTGTCAGCAAAATATAAAAAGCGAGTAAGGGTTGGTCTCACCCTTACTTATAAAGCACTTTATCATATCATCCCTAACTCGCTTATTCGATCTGTTAAACTCTAACACCCCTACTAATAAACGTGGAATAAAAGTTGTGACGAGGATTATCCTAGGAATAAGCAAAATGTTTACTTATAAACTAAGAATAACTTAAACCTAGCATAACGTCGGCGTAACAGTCCTTTGTACCGCTATTCCAACCCCAACCCTTGTTTAAGTTCGGAATAACGTAGTGCGGTGTGCGTGATTTTGTGTTTGATTTATTTCCGAATTTAATAAAAATGGCACGGGCAGTTGAGGTAGTGGAGGAAATTGATTACCTGGCGAACCTCATCAATGACACGCAAAACGTAAGAAAGGTGAAAAAGTTCAAAAGAAGAGAGGACCCATTTGAATTGTACAGCGATGAAGAATTTCGTGTAAAATATCGTTTTTCCAAAACAGGTGTTATGTTTTTGGGTCAATTGATGGGTAGTTCTTGAAGTTCTTTGATTATGGACAAACGCGGGAGTAGTTTATCTTCTACTCTCAAGATCTTGATAGCTCCAAGATATTGGGGCCGTAATCAAGTAAGAATGCTAAAACTTAATTAAATATGCCTATGCCATAGCTACCTTTCTTACTAATTAATTGCTTCAGCTACTAGTACACACAACAAAATAATATAATGATACCTTCATAAAATGGTTATGAATTGTGATATTTTAGATACAAGATGATGCGGCAGATATTCATGGGCTTAGTCAGCAATCAGTCACAAAAGTATGCAGACGAGTAGCGAGGGCACTATTGAAGAAAAGGTTTCATTATATTAAAATGCCCCTTCTCTCGATGACCAAGTCAAGGCTATGCGAAAGTTTGAGGCAATAGCTGGATTTAAAACAGTTGTTTGTGCCATAAACACATAAAAATACCCAAAGGAATGGGGCCTAGCCTAAATTTTTTTTTTTTTACTCCCTCTTGTCTATGGATTTTGAATGAATGAGTAAGGAGAGTGACGTAACGATGGAATAGTTAGGTCGAAGTTATTCCGAGTTTATTTGTAAGAAAATATTCTCTCCCTATTCTGACGTTGTACTCAGCATAACTATTCTTAGTATAAGTGTGTTATAAGGATGGTTTAGTACATTTTTATTAGTAGGGGTGTTAGGCTGAGATTCAGAGTGCATTTTTAGTCCGAACTCAATCTTACAAACGTCACTCTAGCATGAGATCACGTCGCTTTTTGACGTTTGTAAGATTGAGTTCGGACTCAAAATGCACTCTGAATCTCAGCCTTAGTACGATACAAATCATTTTGAAGGACTGAGCTTACGATATAACTGTGTTTTTTTATTCAATCCATTTTTTTTTATAGTTTCCCCGCGCTGATTGTATTGTCAGTGTCAGTCCGGTCACACGATTTTAAGTAATCGAACTACCCAACCCAGTATAAAAATCGCCATGATCCCCGTGCCCCCCCCCCCTCCCCTCACCCCTAGGTATGTATAATTTTATATCCAAAAAAATGACTACGTATATAAATAATACGCTGGCGCAGCACAGTACCCATAAAAATTTAAATTCAACCAAAAACATGACATCACTCCTGAATTTCCGACGTTTCAACATTGGTGAAATTAATAGTTTTTGTAGTTTATGTTGATTGTACGATACTTTTATTGTTAAATGATAATTTACTATTGGCAACACTGTTTGAAATACCACTATAATTATAATTAAATGACTGTCTTGGAGCATAATTTGTTACTCTAGTATAAAAGTCTAAACTCCGAAATAAATCAATCGTGATCTCGGGAATAATACGGAAAACGGAAATATTTATAACCCAACTGGCTATGGGCTATGTAAACATTCATTACCATTATTTATCTCAAAGTAGATCCCGAGACAGAGATCAAAGGCGATACAGCCGTACAAAGTACACTTTGTAGTTATCTCTGTCTACAGAAATAGACTAGATATCTGTCCCTTATGCAAGTGCAAAGACGTAATGTCAACTATAGTCTAAACTAAAACTGCGCCTGACGTCCACGGAAGTCACAAGTGGCTCGCTGCCAGTAAATTCTTCGAGGGTTTGTAAATTCTACGTGCAATATTAGATATGTTTGACTACAAGACTCGAGATTATCTACCGAAAAAGTATATCATCAAGAAGTTGCTATTGCAAGGAAAAAATGCTGTTTGTTTTCGAACACGCATGTATGTGCGTTTGTTCGAAAGGGGCGGGGCCTGATCGGCCTAAACAAAGTAGGCCGTTGAGTGTAGCCTTAGCTCTAAAACATATCTCTGTAAACTTCCTGTCTAGACGTCGTAAATGAGAATGTGTTGCTTCCACCTACAAACAATCTTTCTTATCTGTGTTTACCTCCAAGAAACCATTACAAGCGTAGTTTTCACTTGAAAATAGCTGTTCACAAAATAAAGCTAGAATTCCAACATGAAACCCAAACCTAACAGGAATTTATTTCATTCCGAACCGTCCGTGCGATACAGGCAATAACTTCGTATAGAAGAGGTTGGTAACAAAACAAAATTGGACATTTTATTGCGTTTCTAGTTGTGTGTGAGATAGCTCGGGTGGCCACATTAGAGTTATTACAGCGAGCTAACAGAATTCGCGCCGCATGCCGCGTCGCTTGGCACTGCGCCAACGGAAAACTGCACGAGCGGGCCCGATTCTGCAGTGGCGGTCACAACAATGCCACCGGGCCACCGGGCTATTCTAGATTATTTATTTAATCACGTAAGCTATTTTCTACTTCAGAGAGGGTGACTTTTGCCTATTCTACGGTCTATCTATAACTTAAGAGCTACGCTTGGTGCAGTAACCGCCATTCTTCTCTTGCTTCTGCAAATTTGACCGCTTGATACGACGTAACATTAACACACATTATATTCTACGGTATCTGGGCCAAAGAACTCTAACGGGTTAATAATACAGTAATGTAAAGGGTTTCGTCAAAACGCGGAAACTCTCATAGCCTCATCGTGAAGCCTCTGTGTCTGGCCGCAATCTAGCTCGAGAACTGACAAGGGAAAAATAAATCTCTGAAAAATACAAATATCTTTGGTAATTATAATCGCATCGGTCGTCAGGTATATTCGAGTGGGATGTAGGATTGCAGTAAAGCATATTTACAATTATAATCTCCGTTGCTGGAAATGAATTCATAGTTAAAAATAGCCAAGTTACTTGTAGTAAGAAATAGTACCTATAGTATTCATTATTCAGTTTCTCGCAGCGCACAGATACATTACAAGTAAGGTCAAAAGGTGGAAGGTAAATGCCAGACTGCAGCTACTTTTACCCGAGCATCTGTCATCCGCAAATGAGATTGGCAGTTTTGTCATTCATGATGGTTAGAGTCTTCTGGAGGTAATTATTTGGTTGGAATATGTTTTCATGGTAAGCCAAGTTGTATGAAAACGAACGTAATAAAGCGCTATAACTCTTTTCGCGTTGAGTTAGAAGTCTGAATTTTTAATAGCACTATGGGGCTTTTGGGATGTCATACCTAAATCGTCGGTGAAAAAGCGGGTGTACCTAGTGTGGACTGTGACTTGCATTTCACAGTTCACATTTGGGAACACCTCTGACACCTCTTAATGTTTAAGTTTCTTATTACATTTAATTTTAAATAGACGTCATAATAAATCATGTTTCTCTCGCGATTTATGCGGGAAAACTATACAAGGAAACACTGCGCGACTTAAAAGTTCGTCGAAAAGAAGTTAGGCAGGAACTAGGGAACGGTAGTTTAATTTCAAACATGAACAAAGTTTCGTTTGTATGAAGGCAGCATACAGAGACATAAGGTTACTACCAGTATGTGAACTAACTACAAAGTTTACTAAATAAACATGAGGAGACACGCATGTCTCCAGAGGGATAGACACTGCAGATCGTGATTTTCTACGATCCTAGTTAGGGAAGTCTGTCAGTTCTCTAGGGGAAACACGAACACGAAATCAACCCGGGCGAAGACTGTGTCTGGAGATACAAGCTTTCAACCTAAAACCTTATACAAGCGGAGTGTTGTCTGTCCGTCCATCTGTCTAAAGTAAGATCAAAGTTTTCTAGTAGAAAGATTGCGATGGCAAATACACGAAACCATAAAGGTCTCTTTAAGTAAAAACACATTCAACATCGCTCTCTTGGACTCCAACTGGACATAATTAGCCATTGGGACATTTATGCAGTGTTGACAGATAAATATTTAAGAAATATGGGAAATCGTGAAATTATGGCATACCCCAAAATACATGTTTTCGTGAATAAAACGTAAAATGACATTTTATTGTGAATTCAAGAATAATTAAATCGTCATCATCACCGTCTGATATGTTATTATTATTTTATTTATACATGTACCTTTCTATTTATGAGTAAAATGAGGAAGAGACTATTCTTCTAGCAGTATCTTCGACTAAACTACATTCCCTCATCGTCCGTCAGAGCTCTATGCCATTCATCAGATTCATCCTAAACTGAACGAAAGTAATATTGGATATTGGAAGGATTTTAATGGATTTTTATGGAATTTGGTAAAAAAATATGGTACCTATTTTGAGCAAAATTATGGTGCCATAACTCAACATTGTGACCTATTCCCGTGCGGCAAACCGTAAATTTAGAGTTGAAAAACCTAAAATAATACAAGCTCATTTAACTTTTATCCATCTGCGTTTAAGCCTATTTTGCAATGACAAGTTTAGGTTATGGCAGCTCTAAATCTAATATTTGCTACACGAGAATAGGTGTCATTATGTTTTATGGAATGAGACTCAAAATTATGGGGCATTGTTGCATTCATGCAGCGTATAACGAAACGAACTTCTTTAGCTTTCGATGAGATTTTTATGACTCATCATCATTAGGACTCTGGATCCTTAGTCATAACATAATCTCATCGAAAGCTCAACCTCTGCCTCCAACATAAAACATTTTGCTGGAAATTCAGTGAGAAGGTCAAAAATGTGAAAAACTTCAATGTCACTATGAAACATCATTATTTTGCATGACCCCACTGACGCCCCAGGGTAGGCTAGGCACTGCCTACTTTTTTTCAAAATGGTGTTTAATTTCTTTCATGTTATTTTTATTGTCAAAGTTGACCTTCTCATTGCTCTTCCAGCAAAAAGTTCTATGCACGCCACTGGCTTCCAAAGTTAAACAAGTGAGTTTTATCCGTAATCACACCATTTTTAGGGTTAGTCCGATAAGGAACCCTTATAGTTTCGCCATGTCCGTCTGTCCGTCCGCGGCTTAGTGCAAAGACTATTAGTACTATAAAGCTGTAATTTGGCATTGATGTAAATATTAATCACGCCGACAAAACGGTAAAATAATATATTGAAATTTTTTTTTATGGGTGCTTCTCATACACGTAAATTGGGGATGAATATTTTTTTCTCGTCTATCCCATAGTGTGGTGTATCGTTGGATAGGCGGTTCAAAAACATTGTGGGTGTGTGAAAACCATTTTCCGATTTGGGGATCCGTTGGCGAAATATTAAGCTTGAAAGTGAAAATTTTAGTTAGAGTGGAACGGTTGTATATAGAAATGAGAAAAAATTCACAGAAGTAGTATATATAATGAATTTAAAAGGAAAACTATCACAGCTAAGTTGGCTTTACAGGTTTACGAGTACAGGTCGCGCCAAACTTTTGGCCCCATATAATGTATACCCTACATTGCGCGTGGCCCGACACGCACTTGGCCGGTTTTATTTGGGAGGGTCTACTCGTAAATCTAAAAAAAAAAAAAAACTTTTTCTCTTTCTGGGTTTCGCTGAAACCCATCCTTTCACATTTTAGTATTCCATTCCTCATTTTGTACGCAATGAAATGAAGAATATTGCGCTGCATAAAAGTTGCATTTAGCATAAATTTGTATTTTTCACAGCGGTAATGAATTTTGTTGTGGCGACCGACCAGCCAGAGAATGAGACAAGCCATGCTTTTAGACTTTTTAAAGCTAAGCAAGGTATAAATAGAATTCTGTTCAACCTTAAGACATAAGAATAAGGGTTATTTTACAAGGCATCGCTAGAATATTATATGCTAGTTCCGGTATCTATGATGTGGTGACTGCATTGCGCAATTTGTTTATTCATTTTTGTGCGGCCAAGTTTCCATTTAATAGCTTTATTTTATACTCAACTTGTACAGGGTAAAGCCTCTATAGGCCTGTATATTTTAATTTGCAATTTCACTTTTTATACAAGGGGAAAATCTACCGTACCTGCGGCGGTTTTCCCATTATACAATTCAACCGCAAATATCGCCATCGAATTGCATAGTGAGAAAACTGCCTTGGGCTGTGTGACATTCAAATGGGAGGCTAACCATAATGGTTCTTTTATTGTTTACCCTTTGGGTATATATAATTATAATAAAAACAAATGAGAATTTCGGAGCTAACTTGTGGCCAACTGAGATATTAAAAGATCAGCGTCGCTTTTAAGGGTAAAACAGATTGAACATGGGCGTAACTAGGTAGAGGCAATAGGAAAGAGCACAGCCCTCCCACAGTGACGTCGCCCCCCCCCCCCCAGAAATACGAGTGGTCATTGATGCAAAAAAGATACCTAATCTAATTTTAGGCAATAGGTCCTTTTCTGAAGGCTTAATTTTGGTTTTAGTGCTGCAAAAATAAATTTTCTCCTTTCCAAAATAGTTATTTAGTGTCAACAGCAAAAGCTACATTACTTTGGAAAATTTCCAGTTTTGACAGCACTGAAACTAAAATTAAAGCCTTCAGAATATAACCTATTATTTGTTTTGTTTATTTGGTTTTTAGGTGATCCCATTGTATGCAGGATTATGTTTATTTATCTTATTATTATACTATCGCGTAATAGAGAACATAATTTATTTATATAAGGTTTAAAATTGCGTGTTCTGAGCCGAGGCTGTTACGACCAACCGAGAATCCTGCGATCACGGAAAACTGTGTTTTTATTAAATAACTCTAGAAATATAGTTATTTTGTTTATAAAATCGCTTCTTGAGCCTCTTGTTTACATAAACGTGATTTTATTTACCTAAGTAAGTGGATTCAAGTAGCGACTGTTTTCAGCTTGGATGTTATTTTTTTTTTCAAATTCACATATTTGTTTGTATTCAAAGGTATATAATATATATAATATATATAAATGTATATAATGTATACTTGTTTGTTTGTTATCTACTCGATATTGGCTTAGCATATCTTTCAAATATAACTTCTTATAGTATTTTTCCTGGGATTCCCGTGGAATTCTACAGCACTTATAGCCCACAAACCAATAGGCCTAGTAGTTGAGTAACGCTACAAATAGCGGACAAAACAACTCTAATTGGAGTCTCCATTTCTTTACGGAACCGTAAGAATGGCGGGAGAAATGAAATATGATTGTCAGGATAGCGTCCCTTGTGTACAATGGGCTCCATTTAAACTGTGATTATGACCCTTATGTGAGGGAAACAAGAGCTGCTATGCCGTGAAGCGTTGTTCGCTGTACGCTGTGCCCGTGCGAGGTTTATTTTTCATCATTATTAGAATTCCCACCCCTAGTCCATACCGAGAGTCGTTTATTTTGTTCAGTGCTCTCTACCGTGTTACGTATGTACCATCAGCAAGATTCCCGTCTATCCCGTTTCAAAACTTTTCAAACTCAAACTCAAACGTTTATTGCAATCTAAGTGTGTACAGATCTTATGTATTTTTGGCGCTTATAACTTAGATGCCTATTATAGGCGTTGCAAATTTGTAACACAACTTAAAGTTAACATAAAAACTTTACTATCGACACAATATAGACATAAAATTTTCGTATAATATAAATAAATAAATCTACAACATATAGTATAACATTTGAATATATATATATATTACATTCTAATATAGCATAACTGTGATATCGTAACTTAAAGGTGGACAAAAACAGAAAAAAATAAATTAAAAAGGGCACATTAACTATCATAAATTATTCTGTTAAGAAATCCTCAACCGAGTAGTAGCATTTTTTTACTAGAAATATTCTTATCCTTTTAGAGAAAATGTGTTCTTTAATTTCCGATTTTATTTCTGCGGGTATTTTATTATAAATTTTTATTGCCATGTGGTATGGGCTATTGTTAAGCATTTTTATGCGAGACAATGGCAAGTGTAATTTTTCTTTATTCCGGGTATCATGATTGTGCGTGTCTTTAACCTGTTTGAAATGCTTCATGTTCTTAAAAACAAACATACATACATCATGTATATAAATACATGGAAGGGTTAGAAGGTTGAATTTTATAAAATAATCTTTACAACTTGTTCTGGAGTCCACATGAGCAAGGATTCGAATGCAACGTTTTTGAAGTATAAATAGCTGATCAGCGTCTACGCTGATGCCCCATAACATTACTCCATACCTGAGCCAGGAGCTAGCGAAAGCGTGATATGCTGACAGCGCTGTTTCAGTGTTTGTGTTATTCTCAATGTTTTTAAGCGCATAGGTGAATGACGATATTTTAGATTTAACTTTTTTTATATGACTTTTCCAGTTGAGGTGCGTATCTATATTTATACCTAAGAGGCAGAATTGATTTACAGATTCAAGTTTTGTATTTCCGATTTGTAAATTAATGTCAAGGCTGGGTTTCTGAAATGGACGGAATTGCATTGTCTTGGTTTTTTTATAATTTATGCTAAGGTTGTGATCGTCTAACCAGTTTTTAACAGTAAGAAGGTTTTGTTTCATCAACATTTCTGCGTCCGAGTCATCATCACATTTTATAAGCAATGATATATCATCTGCGAAGAGAACTGTAAGTGTTGTTTCTTTGTTAAGCACTTTAGGTAAGTCGTTAATATAAATAAGAAATAATATACATCCGAGGACACTGCCTTGAGGTATAGAACATATCAAGTTTCTTTCTTCCAACTTTAAGTTTCTTCTTCTTCTTCTTTGTTGCTTGCATGTGGCGGTTTCAGTTAGCCTGCCTTTTATTTTATTTGCCAATGAGTGACTTATTAGTAAATATATGACTCACATATCGTTGCGGTATGGAAAAGCACAAGTGTAAATTCGCAGGTCATGTTGAGAACTGGATAGCTCAGTTGGTAGAGCAACCGCCCGGTAAGCGAGAGGTCCCGGGTTCGAATCCCGGTTCAGAGCTCCTCACGTCCAGATTTACCTTTCTGTTTTTCTATACCGCAGTGATACAAATTTAACTCATATACACTCATTAGTAAATTAAATAAAAGGCGAGGCTAGCTGAGATCACCATATGCAAGAAACAAAGTTTTGAAACTGGATAGACGGGAATCTTGCTGATGGAACAAAACATGCCTGCATTGCCGTCGCTTTGGCGACTTGTGACGAAAAAGCTATTGGAGGTTATAAGAAGTTAGTACTGAAAGCGGTTAGACATAAAAAAACAAAGATGCTGATGTTATTGTTATTATATTACTATAATGTTTTTGCTGGGAACTATTATTAGAATCAAATTGGCGGTGATCTGGTTCATAATATAGGCCAAGGATAAAGTTTTGTTTAATAATGAAGGTAAAAAAATATGAGTTTTTTTTTAAAGTGTTTCTACGTTCGGAAACATTTCTGTCACCTCATCGGAAATATAAGTCGTGACTATTTAAGTTTTCGTTATTTTCCGTCTTAAAATAAGAGTACATTACGATCTCAGTAATGGAGCTCTCTTTTCGACCCGTATCTCAACGGCCCTGTGGCGCAACGGATAACGCGTCTGACTACGGATCAGAAGATTCCAGGTTCGAATCCTGGCAGGGTCGCGCGATTATCTTTTTCCTTTTTTTATAAATTTTTATTCACGTTTATTTTTATCTTTTTATTTGCTTAAATAGTATCTTAATGAATTCTAATGTAAAAAAGATAACTTGAAAAGGTTTGGCGAAAACTTGTTACTGATACTTTAGTTTAATAAAATAATTAAATTTAATATTTATGTTAGCAAAAGGCCGAGATTATGACTCGACCTTTCCTAAATAAAGCTTACCGAAAGATCTCTTTCTTAAATGCTCAACTTGTGACTGTTTCTCTTATTTTTAAATAAAAAGTATTAAATGTGAATTATTTGGCTTTACTTTATTAATTACTCTTACAATAAACACGTTTTAAAGTTGTTATACACATTAATTTACAACGTAATGCATAAAATAACACAACGTTGCTAGAAAAACTTAATTGTCATTAAACTGTGATCGGTAAATGCCATAAATCACATTTATTTCATACTTTTTATTCAAAAATTGAGGAGGACCGCCGAGAGTTATGAAATATCGGAAAGGCGTATGTCCAGCAGTGGACGAAGACACGCTTATGAATGGATTGATTCAAAAATAAGGAAACAACGATAAGTTGTGACGAACCACTAAGCCTCAGTCTAGCATGACCCGAGAAACCGATCTCTGAAAATCTCCAAAAAGAAAAATGTCACGAATTACTTGATTTCGGAGTGCTTTCGTTTTATAACTGGTCGAACTTGAAAAGACAACCTTTTCTTAGAGCCGCTTCTTCCTTTGCCCTTCGTACTCTGATATTATTAAATTTACGTCTTTATTTAAATAAAAAGGTATTTCGTTTAAATGTTTTGTTCGGACATAATAACTGGCAGAGGCCTTTGCTAGAACTTAAAAAAAAAACAGGTAAATAATATGGATAGACGACTTCTCGTGCTGAATACTAATGTTAATATTATTGGAAATGGAAACTTCTAGTTAAAAACAGGTTTCCTTTATACATGTACTCACGTTTGTCTCCCAGAAGGGTAGGCAGTTAACACAGATTTCCATCTACTACGATCCTGGCACACCTTCTTCGCATCTTCCACATCCTCATACAAGCTCTTCTATTCCGTGTGCTTAGTCGTTATTCTGCGTGCCTTGTACATTATGTCCCAAATATGGTCGGCCTACGTCTTTCCACCGTGTACAGTGCTCCCAAAGATATAATGCGCATAGAAATCTATAGCCGAGCGACCGGACGTACCACGTGACCTTACTGCTTGTATAGAAAGTGTAGGGAAATACGAACTTTGCCGAGCAGTGGCGAGGATTCGTATGCGCATTATAAGTTTGGAAGTACTGTATGCAATTCTGATTGTCCCTATTTCTCTGTATAGTATTTTTCCTTTTTTCATTAGTTATTAATACTAAGGCTCATGCCATAGAGTTGACTTTAGAATAAACTCGGTAACCAGAGGCTAAATGGTGTAATGAATTGTTCCAGATAAACCTGCGACTGATTCTGGTGTCCGGCAAGACGAAAGAGTTCGTGTTCAGCCCGGTCGACTCGGCGGGCGATATTGCGATACACGTCTACGATAACTGGCCCGAAGGTGAGCTCTTTCTACAGCTTTTCAATAGCGCGATACGCCCAAGGCACTCTGCGGCCCATGGTATGCGGACGGCGGCGCGGGGCGGGAGATAGCAGGGGGTGGTGACAGACGCGCGGGGACTTGACCAGCGCCGGATTTATACATTTGCCGCCAGTAGGCTATTCACATGTTGCCGCCCCTACCGGCCTCCACCCTGGTTAACAATAAATAAAAAATTGTCAATGAAATTGTAACTTTATGATTTGTGCATTACAGTCTTAATTAAACCGCCTTTTTTCCGTAATTACTACTACGAAAATTATGCTAAAATACATCACACGTTGAATTGTTCGTGTGGACCTAATAATGTTTAGGTATATACTCGTAAATATTAAACTTTTTAATTTCTGTAAGAAATGAAATAAAAAGTTTTGGTCCCAAATTCGCCGCCCCTAAAATCTGCCGCCCTAGGCTCCAGCCTACTCAGCCTGCTGGTAAATCCGGCACTGCTTGACTGACTCGTGGATTATTGTATGTTCCCCCCTCCCCCTCGTCTGCAAACCGTTGGTGTATCGTGCCTGAACGTGAAATTTAAATTTTAGAGCTACAAAATAATATTACAGTTTAAATAGTGGATTGTTATAAAGGGAAGTAATTGATTACTTACACCCGTGTTTCACACTCTACTTTTCATCAGTAATGCGAGGATATAAAAAAGACTTACAAAAATATGTTTGTAACAACGTTTTCAAAGAGAAAATTTTACTTCCGCCATTTTTATTTTTCTTGTTTTTTTTCTTTTTTTGTGCAATCATGTCTTACTTATTGTGTAAACTCTTAAACGTATTTTTAATATTTCATTTACCATATTTATCTAATTGTATGAAAGTCACATTTTCTATAATAATATAAAATATATACAGAATCACAAAATAAAAAGAGATCAAGCAGAAAATATATTTTCCATTGTCATTTAGCTAGAGGAGTGACTTACTGGTTAGAGACTGTAAGGGAGCCTTGTTCGATTTTTAAATTTGCTTACCTCCCTGGGTTTGTAAACCCACTTTACCTCCCTCGTTTCGAGTTATGTACGACTTACTTTCAGATAATTAGTCATGAAATAATATTTTAATTTGTAACGTATAAAAAGTCCAAAATTAAAGGACAAGATGACGCAAATGGAAAAAGAATTACAGACTTTGGATGATTTTGTTGCAATATTCTAGATATAATATTTATCATAGTATCAAAAAAATACACCCTTGTTCTAAAGTTTATTCAAAAGTTCTATCAAACCGCGCCAATCGATACATTGTTATAACTGTAAATAAATCTTGTACATAATATTTTACTCCATTTAAACTTCTTATTGATTTTCTCTCAGTTATCTTTTTCGGGATGTAGTTAGTTTTTTCTTTATTATATTTATTTGTACAGAAGGAACCAAGATATTTTGAAATAAGAACGTATCTTTGTTTCAATGAAGACGAGTAATTGATTAAAAACTTATAGATATTCAACAGCTTATAGTTATTTTGGTTGACGTAGCAAAGCGCGCTTTTGAAAGACTCTTCTAAGGCGCTATGTAAAAAATATACGGATGCTTTGTTTCTGTGTATTTCATAAAGTAAAGGGAAAATTGTAATGAATTTTTTGGTATACTCATTTTGACTGTATAATCTAGGGTTTTGATTTTGGAAAACACGTTTGGATAAAATTTCCTCGATAGAAATAATTTATGAAATCAGGTCTTCAAACACACTTTTTCTCCTCGTTTGACGGATAGGGATCATGTACAGAACTCAAACATATTTTATTAGATGGGTTTTAACACAGACGTATAATATAGTAGCAGACCTAAAATTAAAAATAAACGCATAGAGTCTACGCGTGGCAATTTTAGCTCATTGAACTCCAGGCTCTTTTAAATATAAATATTGCTTGTTTCCGAACAAAATATATACTAGAGATTAGTTTAGGAATTAACAAATATGTTCCAAGCATAAACTAGCCCAAACAACCCATTTTTATACGTTTCTTCGTACCATGAAGCCTAAATGTAGCTTATTTTTGTATGGAAACTTGCCACGCTATTTAATCCTTATGTTTGGTCTGCTACTTAGTAATAATTATATGTCTGTGGGTTTTAACAATATCTAGATATTTGATTTTGGAAATTTTGCTAGGTATATTAGTTTTTTTTATAAAATTCAAAAACTTACTTTTTTCTCTTTTGCGCTGAATCCGCCCCTCTCGCACTGCGCGTTTTTTCGCATGGAGTGAGAGTGACAAAAATAAAATTTACGTTCTACTTGATGCAAAAATTAGGTGTTCACTCTCAAGTCACCCATGCCCTTAAAAGATAATGATTAATTACGCTTTAGTATGCGAACTGGTTGGATTCAATAAAGGTAACAAAGTTTATGTCAGTATGGTTATTTCCTCTTTACAGTACTCGATAAAATAAAGGTCTCCACTGAAAATAGCTGATGGTTATTTACGTGAGTTGGAATTGGCTATAAATATCTGTTATGCCGTTTTAGGCTGGGTTGTAGGGCCTGCTCAATGGGGCGTCCCCGCAATGACGGGGCTATGGAAATCAGGTTATAAAAGGGATTCTTGTGATGATTGGTGTACTGGCCTGTTATGGCTTTAATATCCTTTGTCTGGTCTTTCTATTTTACTGTCGGCCACTGTTATTTAAACTTTCGGTTCAGAGTTTATTTTCGCTATTGTGATTTTATTACGTTATTTAGGGTTCCGTAACTCGTAAAACAGAACCCCTGTGGGATCACTTTGTCCGTCTGTCTGTCTGCTAAAACCCTTTTTCTCAGGCCCCGTGAGATATCAAGTTGAAACTAATATCTCCTATATTTTATACAAATTTGCTCACCATAAAAACCTATAGCAGTTGACTTAGCAACTTTAGAATTCTGTTAACAAATAGGCCTTATATTATATGTATATAACACACGTATAGAAAAAAAAACAGAAAAATACCAATATTTAATATTTCAGAACTTGTAAATAACCTACTTAATTAGACCCTTTGGATAAATAAAGTATAATCGGTCGTAAGTGTCATGTTGGGTGCCCACAATTTCATTTCTAGTTATAACTGCACGTGAAATAAGTTATGTTTTGTACGGATCCTATTTGCACTTAACCATTTTTTTTTTCTTTCAGCCAAAAACAGAAAGCTTTTGTGCGGAATATTCATAAGAACGAATGATAATGTAATAGATAATGAATAAAATACGTAATGAATAATATCGTAAGAACAGAATCCGTCAGCAACATCGAGGATGGGGTGAAATAAGTCAATAACGATTCATTATTCACGTCAATATTGGTGGTTAGAAACTTTAACAGCATACGGGGCAATTGGGGAAACTTTCCGCGCAATCACCCAGCTTCGGATAGAGTTGCACCGAGACTTGGGGCAATCTTTCGGCCAATATATTCATCTATCCATCAGCCTGTTTCGTCCACTGTTGGACATAGGCCTTTTCAGGATTTCGCCACTCTTAGCGGTCCTCCGGGAAGAAATGCCCATACTCACACACGCTGGGCAGGCGGGTTGGTGAGTGCGGTGCCGAAACCTTTGCACCCGTGACGCCGCTGCTATATCATAGAATTGAACATTTCATGAAATAGTCAACTGTCACTGACCAGAGGTGCAATTGTGTAAGCCAATGGTTTTCAAATTCGATTGTCATATGGCTATTCGGCTAAGCAAATAAGCCCGTTTGACAAATGAAATCGTACGTCTTTGGTTGGTAACAATAAAATAATAATAAGACAATTGTATTCATTTGACAGCCAAAAATGTACGATTACAATATATACGAATAGCCATATGACAATCAATTTGAATACCATTGGCTTACACAATTCCACCTCAGATCATTAAATGTTCAACGTTTAACGATTTGGTCGGCGACGTTTGACTGTTCCATGAAATGCGATAATTTCATGAAATGGTCGACTTTTTCATGAAATGTTCGACGTCGTCTCGCTCCGCTCCGCTTCGCTCGGCTCCTGAATTTATATTCACAAGCAACCCAACACGCTCCTCCTCGCTTCGCTCTTCGTCGCACCTACTTTGGTCACGGAAAAACTATAAATCGCATCGGACAAACAATAACAATGCGCCATCAGCGCCGCTAGTGGTGAATAAATGTAACTATTTTACGATATGATCATACGATGTTTGACCAGATTATAAAATGGTCTTGTTTAAGTTGATTATATCGTCAAACGATCTCTATTAATTGATTTGGTCAATCCATATCATGCAATGATCAACAAACAATGTAATATTTCATGAAATGCGACTATTTTCATAAATAATCGACCATTTCATGAAATGTTCACTTCTATGATCTGGTCACCACAGATATACCGCCATCCATCGGTCCCAGGCAATGGTGGGCCGCCTGGTTTTGCCAATAATATTACTTGTATTATATTGGCTGGATCTTTAGTCACTGATAAACTAGTAAAAATACAAGTAAATAAATAGTACAAACGAACAATTTTTAGGGTTTTGCGCCCAAAGGGCAAAACGGTCAAAATAATGTCACTCTGCTGTTTGTCTGTCCGTATGTCACGGGTCTCTAGACCTTAAATTTGTGTCAAATGTTGACCCAATTCTGAATATTAAAGTTTGTAATTTTTGTTCAAATTATTTAAATCTATTTACTTATTTTAATGGTACGGAACCCTAAGGGAGCGAGACGAGTCCTACTCGCACTTGAACAGTTTTAACTATAGAGTCAAACATGGAAATCGCAAAAAATCGAATGTCATGTCGTCAAGAACGTTCTTTTCGGTTTTATTAAGGGGGTATAATACCCCACCTCGCTTCGCATGATCCTGTATTATACCAACAAATACTGCAACAATCACTCTGAAATTAATATATGATAAAGTTCAGGACTAATGCTATGACCATGCAGTTGTGAAAACTCGATTCCATTAAATTTTCTCCATAGAAAAAAATTACAAAGTTACCTCCAAACCGTACAATAAACCGATAGCATTCAATGAATACTTGAAATTAGATCTGAAACTTTGCGTAATATAACTGATATTAGTATAAAGCAGCTGCAGTCTGTAACATAAAAATGAAAAAACCATCAGTGTAGCCGCGATTTGAAAATAACTGATGTTTTTGCGTGCGCGGCATCTGATTAGAGTAGGATAGACAGTTAAAAAGCAGAAGCGTTAGAGCAGGACTGCGAATTGAGGTATTATGGGCCCTTACGGTTCAATGATAAGTTGTATGGGGTGTTAAATGAGACATAATGTAATAAGCAAATCCTAGCTGCATTGTGTACGAGTACATAGTGAAATACGCTGTATAAAAAATTCATTCGTTTTAAAGCTGTGCTAAAGTAATGTTTTAGTTTTAAGGTTTAAAAGTATGTATTGTTTTTCTACAGTACTTATTGATTGCCTTGTTGGCTTTAGCGATTTATTATTTACAGACGTAAGTAAGAAAATTTTGGTTGTTTTTCGGTTAAAATCTCGTTTCTTGTTAGACCTCTAGCTCGAAAACATCCAGGGACCGGAATGTGAAATAATTATATTCAGTCCGCGGGCGTTCAAGTTTGTCAAATATTCGAGTGGGGACGTGACATAGCCTGCAGAGAGAGACGTGATTGTATTTGCACTAAGACGAAAGGAGATAGGGGTACTATCACACACAAAAGTATTCACATTACTTGAACAGTATTTCGTTTCCTTAAAATAATGTGATATCGTGAATGGGTAGGATTTTGTAGCATTTAAAATTGTATTTCTCTTGGCTCTAGATAGAATACAGAATAAATAAATATATACAATAATACTAACTAGCAACAATTTACTACTACTTCACTTCGACGATCTAGAAATTAAGGGACTATTGAGTAATTTAATTTAATTTAACAAGTCAAATAAAACTTAGGCGTATTCGATTAAAGTGAGGTTCAAAAACGATAACCCTTAAAGCACAGTTTCGATGTTTTATATGTGTCTGTCTGTTAGCGGCATGACTCAAGGGCATGGGTGACCCGATATAGATCACCTTTTTTACATCAAGTATAAGTATAACTGAATTCGATGACGTTTCATTATTGTTTAAAATAGCGCGCTCCTGAAAAACCGAGTTTTTTAATGCTTCACTCTGCTTATAGTTGGAATAAAAAGTTTTTTTTTAAATCGTCGCGCCCCATGTTTTTCTGATAAACCAACTAAATCTTAAAATTGATACTTGAGAGAAAATCAATAAGAAGTCAAAGCAGAGTAATAAAGAGGGTTACAATCACAGATATAGATCTAAATAAGTGCATCAAACTCTATTAAAATCAAGCGTGTCACATTTTACAATGAAATTCGTTGACAGCGGTTTGAATCTTAGAAGGGATTGTAAGACTTAAGACATAATACATAAGAGTCAAAGTTGGAGGAGTCAATATCTGTGAAGGAAGAGCATTGCTCTCCCTTTTGGCGCGCAATTGGGCACGCGAAGTACATACACTCGCGGCATCTATTTGGATCTATATCTGTGGTTACAATAGATTTTATACACTCGCTTTGTTTAAACTTCATAAACGTTAGAAAAACGTAGGCATATTTTTTTGATTTTCTGATTATTGCAACAAAATCATGCAGCCTGTCATTTCATTTCTATTTGCGTATTTTGTGCTGAATCGGCATCAGGGGAAGAATAATCTGGGACCTGAGGACATAAAATTTTTGAAAATATTTTGGAAATCCGTGTGGAACTTATTTTCATTTGCTTAGAAAAACCTCCTACATAGTGTGTATGGACACTAGCAAAAATAATGCATTGTCAATATTTATTGAATTGAGTGAGGTCAGTGAAGCGATAAGTAGTCTAGTAGTAGGTATTGTATTTTGCTTAACCCATTGTAAGTATTGTATGTATGCCAATTATATTAATATTTACGGTAACGACGTGCGGTAAACACAATTCATTGATTAAGTGGCGGTAACTTTAGCATAACCTTCAAAAAACAAGATTATCTCAGATGTTGTGCTCATGTGTATTCGTTACTTTAATTTACATGATTTTGTTTGCGACAAAAGCTTAGCTTTTCAAGTAAAATTCTGCTAATTGTTTATTGGAAACAAAAAGTAAAATATAAAGTTAATGAGTAAATTATGCACGAGGTAATATTTAAACAATAAATATTACGTAAATTGTTTAGAAAAAAATATTGCGTCCTCGATCAAGATTGTCGCAGTTTCAAAGTAGGCAGAGGTTGCCTTTGAGGGCTTGTATTGGGTCTTTCAACGGTTTTTGTTTTAATATGCTGAGTCAACTACTTATCTGATCAATGTAAAACTCGGACACGTGTTTTTTCAGACCTTTGTCTTTCCTTGTACTTTTATTCCACATATATTTATTTTTATTCTAACTTAGGCTACCGGTTTCGTATTACACATCATCGGGCCAACAAATTATTAATTATTTAACATGACAGAAAGAAAACAAAAGAAAACATTTTTAACAATTTTAATAATTTATTTTTAATAATTTATTCAAGATGATATTCCACCAAGAACCATCAATCGAATCCATCCAACTTTGTCTTTCCGTTGTCATGTCGGTTACCTAATGTGTCCAATTACGCTCGATAGATTTTATTTTTGAAAATTATGCCTTTTTAAGTTATTATTTCGTTTTATGTCCAATCGGCTTGAGTTTTATGTCTGAAATTACTGCTATAACAAGAAAACATGGTTTATTTTCCGATGTCAGGTGGAAAAACTCCTACATCAAATACTTTTTCGTAAAATCCAGAAACACCTCCAAATTTCACTTTTTTGCGTGCCGCCAGTGCGCGAAGCGAGCATTCTAATGTAGACTTTCTGACAACATACTGAAGTTCAAAATCGCTCAGTAAGATTATCGTGCACCAAGGGTATGGCGCCATTGTCTTAGTACAAAATTTAATAATCCTTTTCTCAGTTGTTTTTCGTTACAGACCAAAGTATAAGACCTCTATTATCTGGTTCCAAAGTTTTAAAAGGCACCATTTTGCCAAAATTTTGAATATTTATTTTGTTTTTAAGATATTAAGCTTGACATAATGTATTTAAATACAAAGTTGTTTACTTGTCTTAAATTGTACCCATAGCAAAATTTTACACTTTCAACCAAATAGTGACTTTGTAAATGCCTATATTAAACTGATTAGACTTTAGTTTATAACGAAAAACAACAGACAAACGTATCAAATTTTGTACTAAAACGGTGGCGTGCCTATGCGCCTTAACAAAGTAATATTATTCTATTTTCGAAAAGGATAATAAATAGATTAATTTTAACTAAGTATGTCCAAGTATGAATTCTAAATATATTTTTGTAACAAAAAATATCGAGCAAAAAATCTGATTAAAAAGCTACCTAATCCAAATGGGAAATCCATTGCTGGCAACTAAAATAGAACTAATTTAGTGCAATCGTGTTTTGTAGCAGTAACATGCCCTCACGCGAGTGCCCCACAAATTGTACGATATATACCGGCCGATCCCGTTACTTGCCCAAAACACTTAGAATATTCTATGAGTCTTATCGTTAATTCAATAGAGATGATTTTAGTTGGTGTCAATGGTCAGATCGTGGTTGAGTCATAAAGTTCACACCATGGAAATGAACCTTAAAATATAGTTGTGCATTATCAGTAAAACTTCATGGGAAATTGCAGCAACTGGTTGCCGTATCTTTTAGAGTAAGCTCAGTTTCAAACAATAAAGAAATGTGTTTTTGTTAGTTTTGGTAAAGCACTCAAATGAAAAGCTCTCAAAATTAGCCAGTGAAACTAATAAGGTTGTTTATTATGTTTTTACACATAAAACACAATGAGACACAGAATCAAAATACTTAAATTAATATGTCAGTATAGTTTTACTAGTTAGATTATCATTTTTCGGTAGATTTTTGTTAAGTCGTTTATTATGTAAACTGACCTGTCCTAGTGAAATTATAAACTAACGGATTTTACAATCTCACGGTACTATGATAGATACATTATATTCTCTGCTATAACAATGCACGTAGCGCCATCTGCTATGGAAGAAAATTGTCTGCGATCTTCGCTAAACGTTACATCTGTCCCTGTGTTCATTATTTACAATAGTGTGTGTGAGAAGCGCTCGGTCGTTACGAATAGCTATTTACGTCGGCCCGGTCGTGGGCCTCCATAGCTCAGGGGTTAGAGCACTGGTCTTGTAAACCAGGGGTCGAGAGTTCAAATCTCTCTGGGGGCAGGCATTTGTGTTCTTTTCTTTTTTTTATTATAAAGATTATGATTGCTATGTTAAAGCTTTATATTTATAAGGAATATGCAGGGTAAGTTTTTCAAGCGGGTGCCATGACCGGATCCAAAGCTATCTATAGGATATCGTAAAACGCTCAAAGCAGCCTCGGGGCCTATTTAGATGAAAACCAAAACGGTCATAATTAAAAAAAAAATCCTAGCCGAGCAAGGCGAAATAAATTATAGTCCCCATGACGTGTGTAATCGGTATTTGACAGTGTTTTTTTCGTGTGCCAGTGTAAAAGATTCGTTATAAATTATAATATAAAAAAGGCGTCAGCTAACGAAACTTCCATTTACGACTTAAAATTGTAAAAAATTATTATAAATAAAAAAAAACACTCTGAAATAAAAAAAATACTTTCTAACCTGTTTACTCTGGTTTAGCTCTCTGTATTTATGACGCGATTATTTATAGTCTAAGAGCTGACGACCAAAATGGTCAGGAAATTTTATCGTCAATTAAACTCTGGTAATACTTATCTGAAATACAAAAAAAAAATTGTCCAACCTGTCTACTCTGGTTTTAGCTCTTTGTATTTATGACGCGATTATTTATAACGACCAAAACGTTCAGGTAATTTTATCGTCAATTAAACTCTGGTAATACTTACCTGAGAGACCCTTCCCCGAAAATCGCAGATCTGGAAAGTTGCACCTGGTGGATATTTTTTTGTTGTTATGGGAAAAAAAAGCTTGCCGACTTAGTGTGCAGAATTCCGAAGGGGAGGGATGGTGGACACTTCGGTAAACTACTTCTTTTCCCCGGAAGTGCTTATTTTTTTTTCTGTGGACCGATATAATTATATCCCTGGCCTCACCCATTGTTCCTAGCTATGGTCTAATTAATCTGGTACTTATTTGTAACCTAACTGGCTCGCTTTTGCGCTGAAGGATTTCTGAAACAGAACCAGCTTAAATAAAACCAGGACTGGGAACAATTATTGTGAAATCCGAGGTCTATTTACTTTGGTAATATCTAAAAAAATACGCACTCCCGTGGGTGAGTGTTACCGAAGGGTCCCACCCCGTCCCCCGCACTCACTTCTCCAGATTCGTAAGTCTGGATACTAAGTAAGTCGCAGCCTTTTTTTTCACCCCATAACACGTGATGCCACCACGAGCGACCTGGCGCCTGACCTATCGACCATTTTTCCTATAGCGTCCCTCAGGTAAAAAATACATACATATTTATTATCTTGAATTTTAGTGACGATAAAATTACCTAATCATTTTGGTCGTCAGCTCTCAGTATATTATAATTATACCTTCTCAGGTTCTTAAACTTTCTAGGTAACAATAAAGTCCGCATTAAGATTCGTAAATTCTCAAGTTATGAACGAATACAACTCAGATAACAGCTCGGCCACGATTTCAGGCAGTGCGATTTGCAGCGCAACTTGCGGTGCGTCTTGTAAATTGCGGTGCGTTTTGTAACTTGCGGCGCGTCTTGTGACTTGCGGCAAGTTTGGTGACTTGCGACGGGAGTCGCTATGCCACAACCCGGGTGGTAGCGGCGGCAACGGTGACCCGCATCGGACATATTTGGAAATTTAGAATAGTGTTCTCAAAACTGACACCCTTAAAGATATTTTGAATTACGGGCTCTAATGAAAGTATACACCCTGACAATAAAAAGATAATGGATTAAATCTGGTGGATTAAATTCCATAAATGATATCCCAAAACCAATAAATTACATTTCTCATTTTTTCTTTCGAATGCCTTGACAACAAAACATCAAGGCTGCATTTTTTCTGCTATAAAAAGTTCTGGCTGCCGCGTGACTCTGAAGTGCGTTCAATAAAGAACACT
Source organism: Ypsolopha scabrella (assembly GCA_910592155.1). Classification (NCBI taxonomy): domain Eukaryota; kingdom Metazoa; phylum Arthropoda; class Insecta; order Lepidoptera; family Ypsolophidae; genus Ypsolopha; species Ypsolopha scabrella. The sequence goes on along the minus strand of OU342972.1, from coordinate 9,548,454 downwards.
AAGCGGAATAGCAACACTCGGGTTGCAACACTGAGTTTTTGAATGTTATGTTGCTACTCTAAACGTCAAATGACATACTTTCGATTAACCTTTTCATTATAACGCGGCACGTTGAGATTGATGTTAATTACATGATGATATAAACCTGATTTGTAAATGTTTATAATTTCAATTCAACACAGTATAACATAGATTTCCAGAATACGTTCTATAAAATACTATTTGCAATAACTGATGATGTTTTGTTTGATGTCATTTTGACGTGCTTGATATTGATGAGATTGAGATCAGGACGAAGCACTAACATTATGACGACACAGCGCCTAGCGGCCGCTTCCGCGAGGTTATAATTACATAGAGTTTTTAAAATTTAGCCTTATTTTAAGCGTTTTGTCCTTTTATTTTTCGATACAGAAAGAAAACTACAGAATGCTTAAATTAAGTTCAGTCCTGTCATATAAGTTAAGTTGTGTTGCAGTTGCACCGAATCGACACCATTGAAAACATCTCTAATCACTTGAATTGAATTGACGTTATCTGGGTTGTATTCGTTCATAACTTGAGAATTTACGAATCTTAATGCGGATTTTATTGTTATCTAGAAAGTTTCTTTAAGAAGCTGCAAAGGTATAATTATAATATACTGAGAGCTGACGACCAAAGTGAGTGCAGGGGACGGGACGGGACCCTTCGGTAACACTAACCCCCGGAAGTGCGTATTTTTTAAATATTAGCAGAGTAAATATACCTCGGATTTCACAATAATTGTTCCCAGTCATGGTTTTATTTAAGCTGGTTCAGTTTCAGAAATCCTTTAGCGCAGAAGCGAGCCAGTTAATAAGTACCAGATGAATTAGACCATGGCTAGGAACAATGGGTGAGGGTATAATTATATTCGTTCATAGAAATAAAAATGAGCACTTCCGGGGAAAAGAAATAGTTACTTAGAATCGACACCAATATGGGACAAGTAAAAGTAAATCAGCACAATGCGACGACGGGCAACGTGCAAGTTCTTTAATCTAGTCTACTTGACCGCATGTATTTTTTACAATAGTCATGCTCCCTTACCGTCAGACCTCGGCTAATAGGCATGATGACCAAAAATGTTTTATTAGTCTGTCAGTTAGATTATCAGAAAATATTGGACACGTATTTTTTCTTTTTTCAATTATGCAAATATTTATGAAGATATAGCCCGCTGAAGTTCCGCGTGACGTCACATCTAGGTACAATTTTTCTTAGAAGTGACGTCATTTTCCCCCACTCCCAAACTTTGACGCGCTTTATCTCTGGCATTTTTTGTTTGATTGACAAGATAAAAAATACGTGTCCAATATTTTTTGATAATCTAAATGACGGACTAAATAAAATAATATTTTGTTTACCCTGTCTACAAGCCTATTGAAGCTGGTGGCCTACGCCGTCACAGGCACGTTATTGAAACATTAAATAATCAAAGTATATTTTCCACATTCCAGCGGACTGGGCAGCAGAATGCGTCTCGCGCGCCGAGATCCTCCGTCTGATCTACCAGGGCCGCTTCCTACATAGCTCGGTGACGCTCGGCGCGCTAGGGCTGCCGCTCGGCCGCACCACCGTCATGCATCTCGTGCCGAGGGAGCACTTGCCGGAGCCCAACTCTCATGGTGCGTCACTTGTCTATGGATATCCTCCATCTTATCTATCCGGGCCACTTATGTACACTTTTATCTGGAGTCGTCGGGATTGGTCTTTGAAATATTTGATATTTGAGCCACAAAATCTTGAGATTATTCAAGTTTTTCTCGTTCATTATAGACTAGCTTTTGCCCACGGCTTCACCCGCGTTGAATAGTTTTGGTGTACTCCTATAAAATCAGTTAATATTTTTCGGACCGTTACCTACAGTAAACATAGCTGCTGAAATGTGTGTGTTATGCGCCTCTGTGTTTCCCATTTTGTATGTCTCTTATATAGCTTTTCCATGGGAAGTGATTTATGGGATAAAAAGTAGTTTTTGTCCTATTCTAGATCTAGAACTTTATTTATGAAAAATTTCAGTCCAATCGGTTCGGTAAATAAGGCGTGAAAGAGTAACAAACATCCATCCAAACTTTCGCATTTGTAATATTAGCAGGATTCTGCCAAGTTTCACATATTAAACTCTTAATGTAAACAACTTTAATGGACCGGGAGCCCATGGCCAAAGTTTTACCTAATCGTACCGTAAAAATTAGTTTACAGCTTAGATATGGACTCCCATGTTATGTATTATCAAAGAATAACGAATGTAGGGTCACTCAAGATTTGAGAAACCCTGAAATTTTTCAAATGATCCTATTTCCGAGTTTGATGCCGGGACGAAAATGTGCCTTTTTCTACGTTACCTTAGATACGAGTATTATGGCTTCTGAATTTTTTCAATCAATTATTTTCATCTCAATTCAAAAATTTACGCGGAAAGATTTTCATGTATGTTTTCAGCGTTCCCTCTATTCTACACCCATGTTTTTCTTAAACACAGACAGGAGTCAGTTTCCCGAAACCACGGAAAATCCGTGTCCTTGTTTCACCCCCCTACGATTAGGTAAGATTTCCCCTTGAGCTCCCGCTCCATTAATAAAAAACCTAAAACTTACCTTCCTTTACAGAAGTCCGATGGAGATAACACCCGCTAACTCCGTTATCCTTGTCCTTAAACCTGTAAGACCTGAATCCTTCATGAATCTTCTTCGTTTGTAAGATAGCATCAAATTCATTATATGGGTCAATCAACTTCTATTCTAATTGCGTAAAAATATGTGCCCCGGTATTTATGACCGATATTCCATAATATTCTCCTTATTATTTATTCTTTTGCTACGTATTCCTAATTAACCGTGCACATTCTTTAAGTATATACATATTTGAAAAACGATTTGTTTGGCAAGAATGTACATAGTTAAACTATAAAAAAACAAAGTTTGGATGTTGCACAAAATAGTTGATTGATCCAGTGAGATATAATTACGTTATTAAATGTATCCCTTACTATAACTCTATTTCTTTTATTATGAAGTACTTAGGCTTAATACGACGCGCTCATTGGTTCATTTAAATTAAGTAGCTTTCACGTAGACGCATTGTTTTGAGCATCGGCTTGAATGGAAAATAATACAAAGCGAAAATTAATCAATAAGAATAGCTTAAAATAATACAAAGCGAAAATTAATTTATAAGCATGGCCTAAAATAATACAAAGCGAAAATTAATCAATAAGAATAGCTTAAAATAATACAAAGCGAAAATTAATTTATAAGCATGGCCTAAAATAATACAAAGCGAAAATTAATCAATAAGAATAGCTTAAAATAATACAAAGCGAAAATTAATTTATAAGCATGGCCTAAAATAATACAAAGCAAAAGTTTATAGGCATGGCTTATTGATTAATTTTCAAGCCGATGCTCAGAACAATAACAAAGCCGGGTGCGTCTCCGTGAAAGCTAATTAATTTGAATGAACCAATGAGCGAGTCGTATTCAGCCTCAGTACAGTATAGTTTAAAAAAATAGAGTTACCTTATGTATTTGGTATTTAGCAATCATCTAGCCTAGAGTAACTAACCACTCCCTTCGACTCCTTTATGAGGGGCAAATGATATCAGAAGATCTATTCAATATTATCATGTGGTTTATTTATTAATAAAACATTTTTTTTACGTTCAGTAACTATTTTTTTTGTATAGAAATTTTGTCAGCTGGTTGAACTTTCCAAACAAAAAAAAATATAACTTTACAGAGGCAAGAGAAATAAATAACTGGGTAAAGGTCTACATAAAATCATTAATTTTAAAACTTCAAGCTACTCACGCTTTGTACTAAAAAGAAAAAACTAGGCCAGAACAAAAAAAAATTTTTGATCATATAGCGATATACAATCTACCATAGAAATTATTTTCCCTTATATTGTAGGACCTTATATATCTTTTATATTGTAGTACAATCATTATTCTGTAATTTTCAGATCAACGACAAAAGAGCAAAGGTGGCTCCAGCAGTTGTTGTTCGGCATCTTGCTGCATATTGTAATGTCTGTTCATTAGAACAGGACGGCGATACACGTGAGCGGCGAGTGCGAGCGAGACGACGATATGTGCGCGTGCACACGGGAAGGACTCAATATGTGTTCAGTGCTGTAGTGGTCAACGTTCTGTCTTAGAAAAATATTTGTGCTATGTTCAAATGAAGAATCAACAGTTAAAAACACAACATATTCAAGCTATATCGACTGTTCCGATAATATTTAGTTATTTGTTTTGTAAGAAATCTCATTTGGCACTCTCGGTAACGAAAACTTATCACAAAATTACTTGATAGATCAATCATAAATTGGATCAATGCACAGGTTATTAGAATTGTTTGCAAAACTTCGTTTGAAAATATCACAAATAGCAATTAGAAGTTCATAATTTTGTCCAATATTTTTTCCTTGAAAATGAATTGAGCATAGCGGGACTGGCATCTCTTCAAATAGCTCGTTTCATGACGTTTGCAATCTTGATACTTACAAAAGTTATACATGAGATGGGTTGTGTTGTGGGTATGAAATGTGATGGTATACATAAATAAAACCAGTGATTCACCAGTTTGGTCACTGATCGTGTAATTTAGCGTCATCTGGCGAGCAAGACAACATATTAGTATTAATTAATTTACTACATGAATTTACGTAACGTTACGATGAAAATATTTATAAAAATTACAAATTACTTAGTAAACGAACGGAGTGTATAAATTACTATTATTTGCATTGTAAATAGTATATTCGATATCGTTAAGAAATTTTACGGAACTATTCATTTGTGATAAGTTTTTGCAATATATGGTTTTATTTTCTAAATTCTCTATATTTACTGCTAGCTGTAGTAAGTTCATGAAATTAATGTTGCCAGTGATTTAATTTAATGGTAAAATACACTTGAGAATATAAACATGGCGACTGCTTTAGTAACCTACATATTTTATCTTTTATTTTCAGTCATTTTTATTGGCTTGATATTATTTTTGAAAGATAAATTCAAGTAATAATGTAGAATGCAAACTAAATGATTCTAGCTTGAGGGATCTTCACACTTTAAGTAACTTAATGAAATATGTAGGTAGAGGCGTCAGAATATATAGGTTGAAAAGAGAACCCCCTAGCTATAACAAAGGAAAAATACATGTTTTGTTACTTTGTTCATGATTCATAAAAAAAAGATATCGACCACCAAAGAAGCACTAATACCTACTCCGGTGACAGAGACGATGCTCTTCAAAACCTATGTGTACTACATAGTCTATGTGCATTATTCACCGCCGGGAATATGTACGGTATGTTGTCAGTCGCATGTTGCGTCGCGTAGGTTGGAAATATTTTCGAAATTTGAAAACAAAAAAAAAATATATATAATCTATTAGTGATTCTGATTCATAGAGTACAATAAAGCTAGAGGGTTAATTTTCAACCTGTATACCTTTCATTGCAATAGATGTGATGATACACCCTGTATGTTCGATCGTCACAATTCGGCCATACTCGTACTTCCACATGTTTCAACGCCTTTCTTAGTGTTACCAGATACAGATTCTTTTATGTACATATAAATAAATAGAGCTTTTTATACTCTTTTCAGTTTACATCACAATATTATGTAGAGACTTTATAGTTTACTCTTTATTTGGCATTTTTAGATGTAGCTATATTAAAATATATTTTATTTTTAATTGGCGTAAGGATTGATTTAGTTTTTGTTCGATGAAATTATTTGGCCTAGCCTTAACTTTGTTATAAGCTCTTATGTAAGATCAAAAACACTTGAAAGCTACACCATTTAAAAGTTAACACACTTAGCAGGAATGCGATTATTTTTTGTGATAGTACAAATTGTTTTATTTCGGGATACCCACTCAATATAAAATTTTAAGGCTTGGATCCTCACTAACAGTATTAAGATGAACTGATCCTACTACAAGTCGAGAAGCCACGTGTCATGTTGCTTCATCTATTTCTTACATATACAGGCCCCAGTACACGTTGGCCGGACAATGCCATGCAAGTAAGCGAGAAGAACGCAGTACATCCTACTTCCTCGTATAGGTGTGTCTCTTTCACAGTGGCCAGGGCGCCAACGCGTTGGCCAACGTGTACTGGGGGCAAAACGGACTGATAATCTTGCCATTCGCTTACTTCCAGTGAAACAACGAACATTCTCGTAAAAATCAAACCATACATGACATCTATGAAGTAAATGGAGCAACGTGTTTTGTTAATATTATTTGCATAAATAGTTTCGACGCCGCCGTATGATTGATTTTTATTTTGGTTGCTGTTTAGTTGATGTGTGTTTGTATTTTGTTAAGTTGTGTAAAAAATACCTAGTTTTAAATAAAAATAAAATTTAATACAACTTAATTTTGCATGTTTTATTTTTTCTTTCTCTAGGTTTCGTGTGTTCTTGTAAATATAAGCGTTTGCTTCTGATATTTGGGCTATTGATGTACAATTGCAGCTTTTGTAATAATTCTCTACGTGTTAACATCGGTGAGTTTTTATGTCGGTGGTGTTATACATTGCGTATTTAGTAGCTCGCACTGTATCCCACTTCTGATGTAGGCCGGTCGGTGTAAAACCACTCAAGTATTGTATAGTCTGAGGTACATAATGTAGATGACGGCGTGGAATATGGTGATATCGTACGTAGGGCCAGATAGATTGATGTCTTCACTGTATTTTAATATTTCCATAGAATAGTTAAAAGTTTAATCTTACGGCTAAGTACCAATATAGGCTTTTTTGCCACATTTTATGATGTCACGTTCTAATCGAAGTTAGGAACAGACAAATAACTAAATAAGTAGTCCAGAACGTTATATTACAAACGTTTTAAATTATATCTTTGTCAATCCGTCATGCATGTCCTTTTAAAACCTCAAAATATTATGAAGAACTCGAGACTTCAGAATGTGGCACGACAAACGAAATGTAAATATATGTCATCTTTTTAATTTAGTCGGTCTAGCGTTAATATAGCTTGGAGTGAATAATATCTTTAAATGTGACTCACTGTTGCATGTTTGAGATAGTTAATTTGTACTTGAACTTTTTCTGAAAACTTGTCACGCGGGTGGTAGACATCGGTGATCTCCATTACATATATCTCACAAAGTCCGTTTGTAGTAGTGCGTGCACAGCACTTTTTTCAGTGTGTGCAACCTCGGGGCGCTACAGAACGCGCTTATCTGACGTCACTGTTACAACCATAGTCAAACGGACTTCGTGAGATAGATCTGTAGATCTTTGGTGATTGGTCGCGCAATGACATAATGACTGCTAGGGTGTGGTATACCAGATATATCGTCATCGCGTGAGAGAATTTATCAAGTGTTGCAAATGGGATATAATGCAGTTGAAGGAGTAGAAAAACTTAGCCAGCCCTCTTATTGTCTAACTTCAATATCCACCGCTATAGCCTTCAAAAGCGTCGTGATTGGTCATAAATGATGTGTGATGTCACTTCTACGATTCTAGCCAATCACGGGTGCGTTTGAAGGGATTGCGATGGATGTCGAAGTTAGACAATAAGGGCCCAAGATCTTCGTAACGGTTTAAGGTGGTACCGACAAGTCTTGTTACTGCATTTGCACAACTTATGATTGTTTTTTTATATAAAAAGTAATGAATAAATGTAGTTTATTGCACTATGCGACAATAGTATGTCAGTTGGGCTTTTCTTGGAAAGTTCTGTTATTTTGTGCATTACATTGTAAATTATAGTCGTGTGCACGATTACAAGTAATGCTTAAAATAACACAACTTTGCTAGAAAAGCCCAATTTACAAGAAACTATTGTCGTGTAGTGCCATTAATAACATTTATTGAATATTTTTTAGAAAAAAATCTAAAAAATTAAGAAAAGCAACCATAAGTTGTCGTTTGGGAACGAATTGTTGGGTAAAACAATTCAATTCAAAAGCAGAGACAGCTCAGTGCCGGACTCTCAGGCTGTGATTCAGAGTGCATTTTGAGTCTGAACTCAATCTTACAAACGTCAAAAAGCGACGTGATCTCATGCTAGAGTGAAGTTTGTAAGATTGTCAAAATGCACTCTGAATCTCAGCTTTAGTCTGAATCCGAGTATGTACGTACCATTGAGTTTTTTGGAATAGATTTGCCAATACTATTATAGGTACTTGTACTTACAACTTGCTAAACGGTAAAGGAAAATTTTGTGATGAGATTTGCATGCCCTAATATAATGGATGGAATTTTAAACACATTTGTGTAACTATTTAGGTAAATAATGTACCAAAAAGTCAATTTTGTTGAACTGTATGCTTTATATAATTTATGTTGAGTATGTAGAGGAAAGGCGCGAACATGCAACAGTGGCAGTTTGTAATAAATAAATAAATATTAATAAAATAGGTGTCGCTGTCTAACAGGTGTTTAACTACATACGTACATAATCTATATAACTTGTTAATATTAATTAATGATTATATTATAACAATGTTGATTACTGTCTCTTTAGTTTTAATAACTTATTTTATTAGTCAGAATTATATTAATGCATTAAATACTGATACGAATCAGGGTAGTAAATAACTGCTTGAAATATGCCCTTTTATCTATATTTTTAAGTACTAGTTGATTTTTCATTTCAATTATTTTATGAGTAATTTTTGTAGATAGTCGAAATAATTTGTAATTACTTAATGATCACCGCAAATAGGTTGTACATTGTTTGAATGAATTGAGTTTAAATGGGGTCAAATAAAAATTTAAGAATATGTAAGTGAACTTTCATTTTCAGAAAACGGCCTCTTACCGGGTGAATGGTCCACCCCCATATGAATGCAATAAGTGGCTTTTGAGGAATACCGGGATATTCTTTAGCTAGGCAGAGGAGGGCCATCAGTTTTTTTTTTTCAGTGTGTAGCCAAAATCCACACCCACATTATTTAGGGTGACTGGAAATTCCATCCATCCATCAGCCCGTGTTCGTCCACTGCTGGACATAGGCCTTTCCTAAATTGCGCCAGTCATCTCGGTCTCTCCGTCCTCCTCATCCAGCCGCCACCCACAACGTCCTTCAGGTCGTCGGTCCAGCGGGCACGAGGTTGGCCTACGCTACGCTTTCCTGTAGACCCTCTCCATTATAAAGCCTTTGGGCCCCAACGGTCATCATGTCGGCGACAAATACTTACTTGAAGCGATCTATAAATAAGTCAAATAAAATTAAATAAAAAATGTTGGACTCTATCTTCTGTCCGCGCATTGTATCCAATGTTGAACAAACTTAATGAAGGGAAGAAAAAAAAGTTAAATTTTTTGCTTTGTTTGGTGTGAAATCAACAATTTGGTATTTTTAGGTGAATAAATATAACTAATTGTTAATTTTCAACGATGCATCAGCCCAATATTAGGAGGAAGAAACGTTTAAGCGCCATCTGGCGGCAGAGCTCAGGACAAGGTGAACAAAAACAATCCCAGTGTATATCAACGCGTTTTATAAATGAAGTACCATTGCAGTATGAACAGGGCTTTGTCCAGCTCAATCTCGGCCGCACTTAGCTGCTTTAGTCTCTTTTCGACGCTCTGTAGCAGTTGGCGTTCCGGTGGGGTGATTGTTTCCTCCACCTGTAACATTAGAGAAATGGTCTTCTACATATTTTATAGCGAAGGTTCTGTCTTTCAAGCCGTCCGCGGTATAACTTGGGAACCATTGGCCCGAATGGGCGATTAGCATTTAGCATGTATGTATGCGGAGAGGTATGCACCCGAAATCTTAAAAACTGACTTTACGATGTGAAGTAAAAACGAATGACAGTAAAAAATTGATGGAACACGACACCTATTTTACGCTCAGAACATTGGTTCTTATTCTATGATTTTACGTCACATTTCTGAAAGATCTATTGGATTGGCCCAATTTTAGATAACCAATCAGAGATTAATATTTTCTTCTTTTGCTTTGGGCTAGGCAAAGGTATCTCTGCCATGCAGCTTCGAATGCTCCCACAAAATACTAAGATAAAAAATAAATGATTTTAGTAATATTTCATGAACTGTTTGTTGAAACGATTAGAATTATAAATAATGTCATGCGAAGACGAACTTGACACTATCACTCATTGGCGTACTTGTTCGTTAAAATAGGAATGTTTATGAGAATGTTAAAGAGTAGAATTTGTTTTCTTTTCATCCACAATGGGCTTACGTTTGGGCACTACCTTAGACCCTTTCTGATAGAAGGCGTCGATGAGGATGAAACATAGGATGAAGCTTAGAAAGTGGGAGAATAAAAGCAGGCGACGACGTATCCAGAGACTTCCGCAATTACAGAATACGGTATATGGGCGAATGATTGAAGCCATGCCTGTAACCACTCCCTGGTATGACTACTAAACATTCCATACCGGAACCCGACGATTCCCTTAGTTCCATAACGAGGGCAACTTTACAAAATATAAATATTTGGCCAAGTGAGAGTCGGTCTCGCGCACAAAGGGTTCCGTACCACCATACAATACGGTTGCGGAACCTAAAAAACATTATGGTAAATAACAACAATATAATGTAGATGCCATAACAACATCAAGGCTACAAAAAACAACCAAAATGGTAGCGACTGAGAAGAAATTTGGCAACGTACGGAACCCTACTTTTCGTTATTTTTCATTTTACTTTAGAGTATGTCCTAAAATCTGACTAAATTTAAAGCTTGTATGTATTACCGTCTTTAAGTTAGAGCCAAAACAAATAACGTTAAAATAATGCAATTTTTCGAGGTTTCTTGTATGGGGACCCCCCTTAAATTTCAATTATTTTAATGTCTTAGTATTTGTCGTGGTAGAGGCCATAGAAACACGTATTTTGTGAAATTTTCTACCTTTACCCATTGTATGCGCCGAAAACGGAACGTTTTACCGGAAGCCGCATCGTCATGGCCAGCTCCGCCGCCATTTTGTACTGGACACACTCTCCATCTAATGGCTCTAGTGACCGCATCTATATTCCAAAATATTGTAACCAGTAAAATAAAATAAATATTATAAGATCTAAAAGGATCTAGTGGTTTTTATTTAATAACAAAAACTACCAAATGTACCGCGAGTACATAAAGTGGCGACCGTGACAGGACACTCAATTTCGTCAAAAACCATTTTGAAACCCGCGCCTGAGCTTAAACTGGTCAGCATAGCACCGCAGCAATCAGGTCCAGCAGGGAAGCCCTCAATCTACGCGCCTGAGCATCGGCCGGTCAGCAAACAGCGCCGCAGCCACGTGTTAGCCAGGTCACGCATCGGGAGGTCACCTTCAAAACTACTGAAGCCAGCTTCGGACCGTCATCAAGAGTTCGAGCCCATTTGAGCCACGCCGGTCAGCGCACTTCGCACCGCAGCCAGGCCAATAAAGCTAAGTGTCCTTAATTCCTTTTCACCATCCAGCCTAATAACCTCGTTCATTCCCGATTGTTTAGCTAGCCCTCAATCTTGTGCAAAGTGCAGTGTCTGTTTTAGCCTATTTTTTGCAAGTACGCGTATGCGAAAACGTACAAGTCACCGATTTGTACTTTGCTATTTGATATTGATTGCACCACTTGTACGCTAGCATTCAGAGTATTAAAAATACGAAGCTAATCGAGGATAATTAGCAGCAATTTGTTACATTTGGTCAAAATTTGCCTACTAGAGCTGAAATTGTGTACACACCTATTTATTTCCATCAGCATATCACAACGTAATATCACTAAGCCTGTAACAGTACCGAGCTAAAGCCATCATTCACTTTTATCCAAATAATAATTCGAAAAACAAACACTCATTCCCATTTGCTTTGCCTTGTTAAAGCACCTAGCTCCATGCTATAGCCTTGTATGCATTAACAAGTACTATTCGCTTCACAACCAAGTACTTATGTGGATATTATTTCACTGTAATTTAAATAGATTCGCCGAACATTTTCAGGGTCGAGCGATCAGCTGAGATACTTCGCACGAGTTTCACTCTGCTGCGCTGTCGCTCGTCCGTCTGAGAACCGGTTCTGTGCAGCAAGCTGCCCTCTACCGCCACCGTCGCTTCCCATACGGTACCCATAACAAAGGAGGAGCGTAAGCAATCATTATTAGTACCAATTTAAAGGCCTTTGCATCTATATATTTATCAACAGAATTCTATAATAATGGCTGAGCTAAAAGAGCTCCAAGTTAAACGCAGCTCCATAAAAGGCCGTTTAACCAAATTTAAAAATAATCTTGACTTGGTAATGAATATTGAACACTTGAGCGCAATACAGTTATCTTCATTAAAAATTAATTTGGCCAAATTACAAAACATGTCGTTGGAATTCGATGCTTTGCAGTCTCAGATAGAGGTTTAGAATAGTAGTGCCCTTGAAAGTGAATTAAACGATCGAGACATTATTGAGCAAGACTTTGTGCTTTGCATTGCGTCCGCACAGGAGATAATCAATAAATATGATCAAAATACACAAACTCAAGAATCTCCCAATACTTCATGTTCCGGTCACAATTATTGCAACTCACAAAATGTTAATTGTCATCTTCCGCAAATACAAATAAGTAAATTTGATGGTTCGTACTCTAAGTGGCTAGGGTTTAGAGACATGTTTATTTCGCTTATACACAATAACATTCGGATTAAGCCTATTCATAAGTATAACTACCTTCTCTCATATTTAGTGGGGGATGCTGCTGAAGTTATCAGCAATTTAGAACTTTCAGACGCGAATTACGAGACGGCGTGGAAAATGCTTTGCGATCGTTATGATAACAAACGACAATTAATCAATAATCATCTGAATTGTTTATTCCACATCGAACCGATAACTCGCGAGTCTGAAAAATCCCTCCGATTTTTGGTAGATTATGTAGGTAAACATTTGAGGTCCCTTGCCAGCCTGGGTCAGCCAACCGATAAATGGGACACCCTCATTATACACATGGTGTCCTCAAAACTAGATAGCCATACAAGTGAAAGGTGGGAAGAAAAACGTAACCAATTTAGTGAGATACCTAGTTTGTCGGAATTCAACCAATTTTTAAATGATCGTGCTGACGTTTTAGAGACCATGAACAACAATAAAGCCGATAAACAAAAGCGCAATTCTACCTTGAATTCCGAAGGTCATAAACACAATCATAAACAAGAAAAATGGAATTCTTTTCATTCGCAATCACAGCTCCAAGTTAATGCCGCTTCTTCCACCGCCCGTAGTTGCGTTATTTGCAAAAGTCAGCATAATATTTATGACTGTCCAATCCTTTTGTCAATGTCTATAGATCAACGTATAGCTGAAGTAAATAAATTAAAATTGTGCTTCAATTGTTTACGCATAGGGCACAGTAATTTCCGGTGCCGTTTGGGACCTTGTCGCGTATGCAAAAAGCGTCACAATACCTTATTGCATAAAAATGCTCCCATTCAGCCACCACCTAGCAATGCAGCAGTTGCAAATTTTTGTAGCGATTCAAATAATCAGGTTTATTTGTCAACAGCTTTGTTAAACGTATTCAATCCTGAAACTAAACAAAACATTACTGTAAAGGCTCTGTTAGACTGTGGTTCTGAAACCAGTTTTTTAACCAAATCCGTTCAGGAAAAGTTGGGCTTAGGTTCGATTCCTACCAACATTAAAATAGTAGGAATTGGAAATACAGAAAGCAGCCAAGTTCGTGAACGTTGCATTGTTCAATTAGCCTCATTACACAACAAATTCAACGTGACTTTATCATGCTCCGTTTTGCCCGAAATTACAGGAAATATCCCAAAGACTTTCGTAGGATTGTACAACTTCAATCTTCCGTCAGGTATTCAATTAGCCGATCCAAGTTTTAATAAATCTGCCCCCATCGACGTTTTAATCGGCGCCGATCTATTTTGGGAGATCATTGGCAGTGAACAACAATCATTAGGCGCAAACAAACCAGTTTTGCGTAGTTCACAGTTAGGCTGGATAGTGTCCGGTCCTATGCTAATTAACTCTGAACCTATTCGTAATAAAAACATACAATGCAATTTTTCTCGAAATCATTGTGTAGATTCAGATAACAGCCTCGATACACAGCTAGCACGATTTTGGGACTTAGAGGAATTACCACAGAGGTCATTATTGAGTGACAGCGAGAAGGCATGTGAAAAACATTTTTTATCTCACACCACTCGCCTAGATGATGGTAAATTTTGCGTCAAGTTGCCATTGAAGGACTCACCTGATTGTTTGGGCGAGTCTTATCATATCGCTAAACAGAGGTTTTTAGGGTTAGAGAAGCGATTTAGAAAGCAACCTGAACTCAAAGCCGCTTATTCACAGTTTATTCAAGAATACAAAGACTTGGATCATTGCTCTGAAGCTAGTGTACGAAAGCCAGAACCATTCAATTATTTTTTGTGCCATCATGCTGTATTTCGCGCCGATAGTGAATCAACAAATATTACAGTAGTTTTTGACGGATCAAATCCAAGTACTTCCGGTTATTCTATCAATTGTCTACAAATGATTGGCCCTAATATACAAGATTCTATTTTCTCCATTTTGCTGAGGATGCGAATTCATAAATACATTTTAACCGGCGACGTCGAACAAATGTATCGCGCCGTGAATCTACATGAAGATGACCGCAACCTACAATTAATATTATGGAGAGATGACGAGTCTCTTCCTATCCAAACACTCAAACTCAACACTGTCACTTACGGTTTTGCAAGTGCTAGTTTCTTGAGTACGAGATGCCTGTGGCAATTAGGAGAAGAATGTTCAGACATTTTAATAAAAACTATTATTCAACATGATTTCCTAGTTGACGATTTAATTACGGGTTCCGATAGTGAGGCACAATTAATTTTGATTTTAGAATCGATAACAAAGGCTTTGAGCGCAGGATGTTTCAATCTGAGAAAATTTAGGTCAAACATACCCTCTATTTTTCAAAAATCAGGTTTGGACTTACAACCGAATCTAAGTTTAAGCGATACAACTAATACACTAGGCTTAGGTTGGGATCCAAATACAGACAAATTAAATTTTAAAATAAAAATCCCAGACAATAATAATAACAATATCACAAAACGATCAATTTTGTCTGCTTCACTAAAAAATTTTGATCCGTTAGGACTGCTTAGTCCGTGTACAGTCGTCTCAAAAATGCTTATCCAAAAATTATGGGTTCAAAAGTTGGGATGGGACGAGAATGTACCTATTGATATACAAAGGGATTGGAAGCAGATACAAACAAATTACCCAAATCTTTTATCAATCGATATTTCTAGGCGAGCACTGTGCGACTCACACAAATACATTGAACTGCATTCTTTTAGCGACAGTTCGATGTTAGCTTATGGAGCTTGTATTTATCTTCGCTCCATCAATAACAATGGGCAAGTAACAATTAAGTTACTTTGTGCTAAATCGAAGGTAGCACCCATAAAGCCCGTAACTATACCGCGTCTAGAATTATGCGGAGCTTTACTAGCCGCACGTCTTTGTAAGGCTGTCACCGAGTCCTTGCGTCTGACAGTTCAAAGGTCAATCCATTGGTGCGATTCCACAGTTGTTTTGGGATGGTTAAATAGCAGCCCCACCACCTTAAAGGCTTTTGTGGCCAATAGGGTTGCTGAAATATGTGAAACCACTCATAGTAGCTCATGGAGACATGTACCTACCAAATTAAATCCCGCGGATTTAATTTCTCGGGGAACTGATGCAAAAACGTTGCAAAATTCTGTCATTTGGTGGACAGGGCCTACATTCTTAACAAAAGATGAATCAGAATGGCCATCTAATAACTATGATACACAAATACATGAACTACCAGAGATTAAAGCTAATCCGGTAAATTGTATGGAACCAATAATAAATTTTGAAAATTATTCTAAATTTAGTAAGCTTGAGCGAACGTTTGCCTATGTTTTGCGGTTTATTCGGAATTTAAATAAGCCATCTCCTAGACCGCGCAAACGTCTAACCGCTAATGAAATACACACTTCGTTGTCGGTAGAAGAATTAAATGATTCATACTTACAACTAGTTAAATTAAGTCAAAAGGAATCATTTGCAAAAGAATATGATCAACTTTTGAAAAACAAACAATTATATAGCAAATGCAATATTCTTTCATTAAACCCGTTTTTAGACGAACAAAAGATTATGAGAGTTGGAGGTCGATTAGGCTCATCGGATTATGACTACGATAAAAAGCACCCTATCATAATTGATTCTAAGCATCATTTAGCAAAACTAATTTTTAGACATGAGCATTTACGTAACATGCATGCAGGCCCTCAGCTATTATTATACACCGTAAGGGAAACTTTATGGCCTGTAGCGGGGAGAAAGCTTGCAAGACAAACTGTCAAAGCGTGTTTCAGATGTAGACGTTTTCAAGGTCGAACCTTGACCCCTATGATGGGTGACTTACCACCTGTAAGAACTCAAGCAGCGTTTCCATTTCAGTCAGTAGGAGTTGACATGGCTGGGCCATTCTCCATTCTAGATAGAAAGGGTCGTGGGGCAAAAACCTCCAAGTGCTATTTATGCCTTTTTATTTGCATGCGCTATAAATGTGTACATCTTGAGGCGGTAAGCGAACTATCAAAAGATGCTTATATTGCAACATTTAAGCGATTCATTGCTCGTAGAGGAAAGCCTACTGAGTGCTTTAGTGATAACGGTGGATGCTTCACCTCTGCCTCTAAAGATATAATAAATTTTTTTAAGGCTAATTCTGGGCCCCTATCTGACTTTACTGCTAGCGAAAAGATCAAATTCCACTTCATCCCCGTGTACACTCCAAATTTTGCGGGGCTTTGGGAAGCCGGTGTTAAATCTGCCAAATACCATATTAAAAGAGTCATGGGCAACACAAATTTAACGTTCGAAGAGCTATCGACTCTCTTTGCGCAGGTTGAGGCTATTCTGAACAGTCGACCTCTGTGCCCAATGTCTTCCCATCCTACAGACTACCAATCTCTCTCCCCAGGGCACTTCCTTATTGGCCGGCCGCTCACCTCGCTGCCGACGCCTGCTCTGGAGGATGTGAACCCAAAATCGCTCATAAAACGCCACGAAAGGCTAGAACAAATTCGTCAACACTTTCGGAGTCGTTGGCAAAACGAATACATAAGCAAGCTCCAACAAAGAACCAAATGGAAAACCAACCAAACTTCGCTTCGCATTGGTGACCTTGTCCTTCTTCAAGATCCACAAACTTCGTGTCTCAACTGGAGAACCGGCCGTGTGGCCCGTCTTTATCCTGGACCCGACGGAATAGCACGAGTTGCTGATGTGGACACTATCAGAGGTTGCGTAAGGAGGCCATTCTCTCGTCTATGTCCACTTCCAACACCAGAAGACCAGGATTCTTGAAGACTACTCTTCAAGGGGGGAATTTTATGTATGCGCCGAAAACGGAACGTTTTACCGGAAGCCGCATCGTCATGGCCAGCTCCGCCGCCATTTTGTACTGGACACACTCTCCATCTAATGGCTCTAGTGACCGCATCTATATTCCAAAATATTGTAACCAGTAAAATAAAATAAATATTATAAGATCTAAAAGGATCTAGTGGTTTTTATTTAATAACAAAAACTACCAAATGTACCGCGAGTACACCCATTACGGTTGAAGCTGTAGACCCCTGTGACAGACAGACAGACAGACAGCGGAGGCTTAGTAATAGGGTCCCGTTTGGCACCCTTCGGGTATGAAACCCTAAAAATTAGATGTTTCACTTACATCATCTATGTTCTGCTGAGGTTCGCCTCTGACTCGCATCCCGTGCACTATGCTCCGCACACGGCGTTGCTTGTCCAACAGCCGGCCGTGCAGTTTACGTTCGTGCGCCGCCCTCTTTAGCACGTTGTGGAGGGACCTGTAGCACATCTGTTGCGCCGTGTGAGTCACCTGATTAGGAATATCAGGGTTCCGTTCGGTTACTCAAAAAAAAAATAAACAAAATGAGTTTTTTCGGCCTGTAGTTTTGATAAGTTTACTTTAATTAAAGAAAAATGCTATTTTATGTATTTATCTAAGAAATCAGACCTACTTTAACAAACATTATTACCTTAAAAAAATATGAATATTGGAAACTTGACTTCAGTGTATGTCCGTCGTAGCATAAAGTTTTTGTATTTCATTCATCAAAAAGTGGTACTTAAAAAAGATCTTTTTTGCCATTTCATTTCTTTCTAGATAAAATTGAAGAATTCTTCCTTAAAAAGCTTTTCGATAATAAACTATAAAATGCAGGATTTACAAAGTAATGCATAAAAGATCGCAACTTTGTTAGAAAAGCCTAATGGACATTAAACTGTTGTCGCGTAGCCATAAACCAAATTTATTTAATACGGTTTATTCGAAAATAGGAAAAAACTTCATAACTGCGTTTTGGAAAGAAAACGGTCGCAACCAACTTAAGGAAAAGGGGTAAATTGACCTCTATATTAGAGTCATACCATCGACTTTTGTTTGTAAAGTAGAAAGTAGTTTTAGAGAGATAAACCTTGGCTTTATGATCGAGGAAATGCAAATCAAATATGTTTCCATTTGAATATCGATGGATAACAAGCGGCATAACAAGTCAATAAACCAGCGACTGCCGAAAGAAGGGCAGACGTCAAATAAGTTACCCGTAACTTGAAAGAATACTTTGTGCCCAATTGGTTTATCGAGACTATCTGATATATTGCTATGGGTGAGTTAATATAATTATTACCTCATGTAAGTTTATGTGGTACAAGTAGATAGCTTTCACCAAACCGCCAGCCGATGCTGCTTTCCTCATTGGCTGAAAAAAATTCATATATTTCAACACATATTAATAATAATAGAATAAACATTTCGAGATATATAAGGTCCTACAATTCAAAGTGAAAAAAAATTAACAGATGATAAAGTATTTCTAATAGAGAACATCCCACCGATAAAAAATTTTTTTGCGCGTACTTTTTTTACCTTTCTATATAAATTTCGTCAGCTGATTGAACCACTTTGTACTTGGGAGTGATAAAATTATTTGAGCAAAAATTTTTTTCTTCTGGTATTTGATCAGTTAACGATACATTATCCTAGAATTATTTTCACTTATTATTGTAGGACCTTATACATCGGCCCATTTTGTGATTTGTCGAATCACAGAGGAATATAACAAATTTCCTCTGTGTGTCGAATATACCATTTGTTTTAGTATTATCAACTATAGTAGTAGTGTAGAGAATTATACTTTTCACCTCACTAGCTCAAAAAGCGCGCCTTTGCGGCTTAAAATCAATGAGCAAAAGTCAATGTTGCTCATTCAGTGCGAAAAAGTGTTTTGAAAAATTAAGAACGTTGCGAATTAGCATTTCTATTTTTTTTATGTTTGTTTGGCCTGGCTCTTTCATTGGCTATGGTCATGACTATCAGCACTATCACTACGCTCAACTTTAGGTCGAAAGACAGTTACGTAAAAAAAAATTTTTCTAATTATATTTTATATTGACAAAATAATGAATAAAGTTAGAGTGACTCGACCCGGTCGCCCGGTACTTGTATGATTAGATTGATGGATGTGGAAGCGAAAGAGGTGTGGCAGGATCGTAACAGATAGAAGTCTCTGACTACCCCTCTTCCCGGAGACAGGCATATGAGTATATAATATGTATGTAATTTTTTTTACACCTTGTATTTACTTGCCAGTGAGGTGAAAGTTGTATGTGTCACATGAGAGCAAGAGCAAGGTGATTTTGTTTTGAAGGTGATTCAAACTCGGCACCGGCAACAAAAACTACCTTTGCTCTCTTGGTGCACAAATAACCATTTATGCAAAGGCTGAAATGTACACATATTGTCACTTCTTTTGTATCGTGTAAGATTAACCTTTAGGGTCACCAGAGGGCGCTAGTGCACATATATTTACTTCACTAGTATTATTCACGTTTTTAGCTTCTGTTTGTTTGATCAATAGAACTCGTTGTTAGGCAATTTTAACAACCAATTCGTATCCTAATTTAAATAATCAAGCGATTTAATCCTCAAATGACGATGAAAGCGATAACAATCAAGGAAGCCATAAAGAAATGGGAAGATAAATCCGGTTTGCACGCCGCTACCGCCGCAGAAGTCAGTTTACAATTCATGTACCCACCTATTGAGAAAATGGACAACACTCTAGCTTGCTTGACCAACTGCGAGAAGCTGAGCCTGTCAACGAACATGATAGAGAAAGTTACCGGACTCAACACCCTTAAGAAACTAAGGATACTGTCCTTGGGAAGAAACTATATAAAGTCTTTCTCTGGAATGGAATGCCTCGGCGATACGTTAGAAGAATTATGGTTGTCTTACAATTTAGTGGAGAAGCTGAAAGGGATAAATGTTTTGCGCAGTTTGAGGGTGTTATACTTGAGTAACAATCTGGTGAAGGATTGGAGCGAGTTCAATAAGCTGCAGGAACTCCCGATGTTGGAAGATCTCCTGTTTGTCGGCAATCCGCTGTATGACGCGTGCGAGTTGGAGGTTTGGCGGTCCGAAGCGGCCAGGTATTTACGTCATGTTATAAGTTTTCGTAATGGCCTTTAATTTTAGTTTCGTAAATAACTCAACTTTAACTTAACGTGCGCCATTTTATAACATCCTTTCGGTTGTTTCTTCTTTATGATAACTCATTTGTCCCATGAATTTAAACCAGAAAAATCCCTCTCTTTTCATTTATCGTCGTTCATATTGCAAAAGATCCCATGTCAAAAAAGGATGTTTTAATATTCAATTCCTTCTATGTCATTAAAAAACAATGAAAAAGGCATAATGCATATTTTTCAACTCTAACAATGAACACTGGACAATAAACCTAAATAAATTGAAGGTAAACTTACATCTCGCCGCTTTTAATAAATTAATAAGTTTTTTTGCTCTCCTGTAAAGTTGATCTCGGGCGACATAGGACCTTTTGCAATATGAACGACGATATGTGAATAAAACGACTTTTTAAGCGATTACGTTACCAAATCTCTACTAGTTTAGATACAGTCTATTTTGGGGCTTAGACACCTGACCACAGAATAAATAATAGTGACCTCATGCAAAACTTTTCAATACTAACTCAGGTGTCTAAACGTAACATGTTTATTTTAATGTTTGAAGGTTATTTTGAAAAATACACATATATATCGTCATGACATGAATCCCCGAGGGGGTGTCAGAGGTAACTGTGAGATGCAAGTCACTGTCCACACTTGGATCCGCTTTTCACCGACGATTAGTACGTGAAAATAGTACAGATAAAAGAAAGATACTAAACAATGCGTTCCATTAGCATATCTAATTACTAATTTCGAAAAAAATCGTTTAAACTTTGGCACGTGTCAGCGAAGAATCGTAAGGATCTGGACGAAATACACAATTTATTAAATTGTAATTTTTTTTGGAAACATACGACGGGTTCAAACCTACAGGACTGATGGGACTTATTGTCCCATCTTTTATTGTTTTACTAATGTTTTTTTTCAGTCCTGTAAAGGTTAATCAACGATCATTCATAACTTATGTCCGTCTGTAAGGTCAGCATCAAAACTCAAAACCTACTAATTGAATAGACGAAACCAGTCAACTCTGTGGGGACATCTACTTCACTTGTATTCCAGGAGGCTCCCAAACCTGAAGAAGTTGGACGGAGAGACCGTGTTGAGAGAAGACGATCCTCCGCTGACGGTGGCGGACATGCAGCCTGATGATATCGGGGACGGAGTCGAGACACTCGTCAGCGCAGAGACCAACGATTAAATATTATATAAACTAAACACACTATCTTTTATTTAAGAGAGTAAAGGGAATCGTAGGTAAAACAAACGGAAGATGCGGTACTCCGCTTCTAGCGCGCGGCCCTGCAAATATAGTCCTGTTTTGTGCTTGTCGCTCTATCTCTGTCGTACGGTGGGGTTTGTTTAATAAAAGGGGTCTATTTTCAGTTGACGTAATAAGAAAGTATTGTATCTACGTTTTGTTTTATCAATGATGGTAATAGGTTTGTCCCTTTCATCCGAGACTGGCCAATTCCCTCTGCCAAGGTTGCAAGAAGCTGCAAGTAAATCGCAGCCCTAATTGGCGGACCATTCAGATAGTCGTTAAAAACTCACACTGGGTTGGGTTTCCTACCGTTCAAACATCAACACGGGTCGCGACACCGACCGTTCAAAAATAGCAGTGTCGCTACACCGGTGTCGAATTGTTCAACACCAACTCTGAGCGGGGTTCGCGAGGTTCGTGTAGGGACGTCACAATGACAGATAAAAGTCAATACAAACTCTATTGGAAACAATGTGAAATGACGTTTGGAGTGTAGCAACTCGACCAGACCCGTTCAAAAACTCAACATTGCAACCACAGTGTTCCTACCCAGCCTAGGGCTCTTTAATGAACGCACTTCTGTGGGTTAAAAAGGGATAGTGTTATGCCATAGAATGAAAAGTGAGTTGAATCTTAACCACGCGGCGCTATGTGAGTTGAATTGCATTTTATTGCCGAGTGGCGAGAGAAGCTTTTTTTTAATATGTTAAAAAATCTATGCTGGTGCTCTTGTAGTAGTCCATCCATCCATCCATCCGCCTGTTTCGTCTACTGTTGGACATAGGCCTTTCCAAGATTTTTCCATTCATGAAGAAAAGACCATACTCACACACGCTAGGCAGGCGAGTTGGTGAGCGCGGTGCCGAAACCCTTGCACCAGTGACGCCGCTGCCCGTCACCAGTCTGTTTTATATAAGGCCCGGCAATTGGGGGTGGATATACCGCCATCCATCGGTCCCAGACAATGGTGGACCGCCTGGTTTTGCCTGAGAGCTGTCCTCTTACTCTCCCCAGAATAACTTCGGGAGTATTTCCGAGTAAGATGGTGGTACCTCCACAGTCGAGCCCGGCATCAGCTCTACTACCTCTAAGCTTGTGAACTTGTATCAGTAGGTAATTAAATATGTTCGCTTGTATTGAGTGCCGGTGTCCTTTATAATAAGATTTCTTTAGTATTTGAAGTATTACCTGTACACTAATAAAGTGTTCCTCCATCAATTTATATGTTAGTTCCTTGCATTCCTTGTTGGGTAGCATGGCGTGCTTCTGGATGTCTTCTTCTTCTATGTACTTCTTGTCGCGAATCAGTCTAAAACATTATACAGAAATATATAAGGTGACTTTCATTTATGCAGCCAAACTCATACTGGAGGCTTGGTAAGTGATCAGTATCACGGATCGATAAAACTTTTGCTAATGTCGCAAAAAAAATCTTGAATTCCCAAGTTCCCATAGTAATTGACTCGGGGCAGGGCTTGCGTTAGTAAGGAACACAAAAAGAATAATTTACGAATTTCACAAAAGGGGTCATCGAACCTTGTTACTGAGCACTTACCGAGTCTTCAGTAAGAACTTGGCTGCATTAATTAAATCAGTGTTAAATTTTGAAGGTTCCGCAAATCAAAGAAAAAACAACGTACTGGTTATTTTTATGTCATTTTTTGGCATAACTTAAAAATGGCAGGATAAATTAGGCTAAAACTTGACAAAATGACAATAGGACCCGTTAAGACACCGGGCAAAATAAGAAAAACCTTCTACGACGTAATTTTTTCAATAGTTATGAGGTTACTATTGTAATATATATCACAAAGCCAAGCGTGTTTAACGCCAAGTACATCTAAATTGACCAAACAAGTACATTTCTTATTAAAAAACAAAGCATCTAACCGAAAGATCCTAGCAGCTTTGGAGCCGAGTCTTTCAGTGACGGTGTGGTCTAGTAGCGCGCACACGGCTTCGCTCGCCGCGTGTTGGAGCTGCAACGTGTACTGGCCGCCCGCCGCGTCGCCGCTGCGATGCACAAACCCCGAACCGTTCTCCTCTGAAACATTCATACTATCGTACATATTTTCGTTATAATTAGAGTTGAAATACTCCTGAAGAGTTCTAATGATGATGAGTCATTATCTCGTCGAGAGCAGGGCTGGACCTGTGCCTCTTTAAGTGTATCCTATCCGTTATTAATACATTTATAATACAGGTTATTTTAGGATGCTCACGCAAAATCTCGCACTCCAGTGTTATGTATTTTCTCGCACGCAGGCAGGTAATGTGATTTGCAGCGATATGTTACGACTAAACACAAATGTGTTTGCATTTAGCATAGCATAGCGTTTTCCTAATATTGTTTATGCATTTACCTTTCGCTACGAGCTCTAAGGCGTGGTCAAATTGGCGGCGCGCGCGAGTTTGGATGACTGAACAGCCTTAATTTATTAATGAATTATCCATCCATCTATCAGCCTGTTTGATCCACTGCTGGACATAGGTCTTTTCAAGATTTCGCCACTCTTGGCGGTCCTTCTGTAAGAAATGCCCACTCACACACGCTGGGCATGCGGGTTGGTGAGCGCAGTGCCGAAGCCCTTGCACCAGTGACGCCGCTGCCCGTCACCAGTCTTTTTTATATAAGGCCCGGCAATTGGGTATGGATATACCGCCATCCATCGGTCCCAATGGGCCGCCTGGTTTTGCCTGAGAGCTGTTCTCTTACTCTCCCCCGAATAACTTCAGGAGGATTTCGAGTAAGATGGTGGTACCTCCACAGTCGAGCCCGGCATCAGCTCTACCACCCCAATGAATTAGTTTAAACAATATCTGGGTTACGATTGTGTTTTTATAGCGAAATCTATCGATTTTGAATACTCTAAACTTTGCATTACTTACAACAAAAGAACAAGAAGTAACAAATTAACCGTTGAATTTTTCAACCATACTTGTACACTGAATTTTTGCAACTATTTGATCTACCAGATTGTAAGGTACGTACTGAATGCTCACGAGGGCGTTTTTTAAATTCTTGTTTTAGATTAGTTTCTAATTGATCTTTTCTAGTTTGTAATGCACTCTAATAATATTTATATTTACTTCGTTTTCCGATATTTATAAGCACAGTATTACTATATACTTACCACTGTCTAAACGGTGAAGGAAACTTGCACGCCCTAAAAAGCATGAATTTATGCCCGAAGCACGGCGATAAAACTGACACTCCCGTGGAGACTTAAATAACTCGGTGAAGAGGATGTAAAAGTGTTGACAGTTCCAGGAACAGTTCACACCCGGAAACACCTCTGAAACCTCCTTGGGGATATACGTCGATCTTAAAAAACACAAAGAGCTGGCATGACTTAGGTCGATAAAATGAGCCTGACGTAATCTGACTGGGTGACATTTCTCTCTGCGCGCTTGAGCTATCTACCTCTCGCTGTGCTTCAGCTCGAGTGCCGGCACGGGGTTGGAGGCGGGTGCCCAGGGCGGGTTCCGCAGGTACATCTGTAGCAGCAGGTGACGCATCAACTTGGGCTATCTACCTCTCAGTCACTCTCACCTAGCATTGTGAGATAGTGGTCGATGTACTGGTAGAGTAGCGGATGGTCTGCGGAGGCTCGCTTCACGCTGTCCTTCAGCTCAAGCGCCGGCACGGGGTTGGAGGCGGGTGCCCAGGGCGGGTTCCGCAGGTACATCTGTAGCAGCAGGTGACGCATCAACTTGGGCTATCTACCTCTCAGTCACTCTCACCTAGCATTGTGAGATAGTGGTCGATGTACTGGTAGAGTAGCGGATGGTCTGCGGAGGCTCGCTTCACGCTGTCCTTCAGCTCAAGCGCCGGCACGGGGTTGGAGGCGGGTGCCCAGGGCGGGTTCCGCAGGTACATCTGTAGCAGCAGGTGACGCATCAACTTGGGCTATCTACCTCTCAGTCACTCTCACCTAGCATTGTGAGATAGTGGTCGATGTACTGGTAGAGTAGCGGATGGTCTGCGGAGGCTCGCTTCACGCTGTCCTTCAGCTCAAGCGCCGGCACGGGGTTGGAGGCGGGTGCCCAGGGCGGGTTCCGCAGGTACATCTGTAGCAGCAGGTGACGCATCAACTTGGGCTATCTACCTCTCAGTCACTCTCACCTAGCATTGTGAGATAGTGGTCGATGTACTGGTAGAGTAGCGGATGGTCTGCGGAGGCTCGCTTCACGCTGTCCTTCAGCTCAAGCGCCGGCACGGGGTTGGAGGCGGGTGCCCAGGGCGGGTTCCGCAGGTACATCTGTAGCAGCAGGTGACGCATCAACTTGGGCTATCTACCTCTCAGTCACTCTCACCTAGCATGGTGAGATAGTGGTCGATGTACTGGTAGAGTAGCGGATGGTCTGCGGAGGCTCGCTTCACGCTGTCCTTCAGCTCAAGCGCCGGCACGGGGTTGGAGGCGGGTGCCCAGGGCGGGTTCCGCAGGTACATCTGTAGCAGCAGGTGACGCATCAACTTGGGCTATCTACCTCTCAGTCACTCTCACCTAGCATTGTGAGATAGTGGTCGATGTACTGGTAGAGTAGCGGATGGTCTGCGGAGGCTCGCTTCACGCTGTCCTTCAGCTCAAGCGCCGGCACGGGGTTGGAGGCGGGTGCCCAGGGCGGGTTCCGCAGGTACATCTGTAGCAGCAGGTGACGCATCAACTTGGGCTATCTACCTCTCAGTCACTCTCACCTAGCATTGTGAGATAGTGGTCGATGTACTGGTAGAGTAGCGGATGGTCTGCGGAGGCTCGCTTCACGCTGTCCTTCAGCTCGAGCGCCGGCACGGGGTTGGAGGCGGGTGCCCAGGGCGGGTTCCGCAGGTACATCTGTAGCAGCAGGTGACGCATCAACTTGGGCTATCTACCTCTCAGTCTCTCTCACCTAGCACTTTAAGATAGTGGTCGATGTACTGGTAGAGTAGCGGATGGTCTGCGGAGGCTCGCTTCACGCTGTCCTTCAGCTCGAGCGCCGGCACGGGGTTGGAGGCGGGTGCCCAGGGCGGGTTCCGCAGGTACATCTGTAGCAGCAGGTGACGCATCAACTTGGGCTATCTGCCTCTCAGTCTCTCTCACCTAGCATTGTGAGATAGTGGTCGATGTACTGGTAGAGTAGCGGATGGTCTGCGGAGGCTCGCTTCACGCTGTCCTTCAGCTCAAGCGCCGGCACGGGGTTGGAGGCGGGTGCCCAGGGCGGGTTCCGCAGGTACATCTGTAGCAGCAGGTGACGCATCAACTTGGGCTATCTACCTCTCAGTCACTCTCACCTAGCATTGTGAGATAGTGGTCGATGTACTGGTAGAGTAGCGGATGGTCTGCGGAGGCTCGCTTCACGCTGTCCTTCAGCTCAAGCGCCGGCACGGGGTTGGAGGCGGGTGCCCAGGGTGGGTTCCGCAGGTACATCTGTAGCAGCAGGTGACGCATCAACTTGGGCTATCTACCTCTCAGTCACTCTCACCTAGCATTGTGAGATAATGGTCGATGTACTGGTAGAGTAGCGGATGGTCTGCGGAGGCTCGCTTCACGCTGTCCTTCAGCTCGAGCGCCGGCACGGGGTTGGAGGCGGGTGCCCAGGGCGGGTTCTGCAGGTACATCTGTAGCAGCAGGTGACGCATCAACTTGGGCTATCTACCTCTCAGTCTCTCTCACCTAGCACTTTGAGATAATGGTCGATGTACTGGTAGAGTAGCGGATGGTCTGCGGAGGCTCGCTTCACGCTGTCCTTCAGCTCGAGCGCCGGCACGGGGTTGGAGGCGGGTGCCCAGGGCGGGTTCTGCAGGTACATATGTAGCAGCAGGTGACGCATCAACTTGGGATATCTACCTCTCAGTCACTCTCACCTAGCACTTTGAGATAGTGGTCGATGTACTGGTAGAGTAGCGGATGGTCTGCGGAGGCTCGCTTCACGCTGTCCTTCAGCTCGAGCGCCGGCACGGGGTTGGAGGCGGGTGCCCAGGGCGGGTTCCGCAGGTACATCTGTAGCAGCAGGTGACGCATCAACTTGGGCTATCTACCTCTCAGTCACTCTCACCTAGCACTTTGAGATAGTGGTCGATGTACTGGTAGAGTAGCGGATGGTCTGCGGAGGCTCGCTTCACGCTGTCCTTCAGCTCAAGCGCCGGCACGGGGTTGGAGGCG
Organism: Ypsolopha scabrella; assembly: GCA_910592155.1. Lineage (NCBI taxonomy): Eukaryota > Metazoa > Arthropoda > Insecta > Lepidoptera > Ypsolophidae > Ypsolopha > Ypsolopha scabrella. Next base: position 9,520,464 of record OU342972.1, on the reverse strand, counting down.
GGTGCCCAGGGCGGGTTCCGCAGGTACATCTGTAGCAGCAGGTGACGCATCAACTTGGGCTATCTACCTCTCAGTCACTCTCACCTAGCACTTTGAGATAGTGGTCGATGTACTGGTAGAGTAGCGAATGGTCTGCGGAGGCTCGCTTCACGCTGTCCTTCAGCTCGAGCGCCGGCACGGGGTTGGAGGCGGGTGCCCAGGGCGGGTTCCACAGGTACATCTGTAGCAGCAGGTGACGCATCAACTTGGGCTATCTACCTCTCAGTCACTCTCACCTAGCACTTTGAGATAGTGGTCGATGTACTGGTAGAGTAGCGGATGGTCTGCGGAGGCTCGCTTCACGCTGTCCTTCAGCTCGAGCGCCGGCACGGGGTTGGAGGCGGGTGCCCAGGGCGGGTTCCGCAGGTACATCTGTAGCAGCAGGTGACGCATCAACTTGGGCTATCTACCTCTCAGTCACTCTCACCTAGCACTTTGAGATAATGGTCGATGTACTGGTAGAGTAGCGGATGGTCTGCGGAGGCTCGCTTCACGCTGTCCTTCAGCTCGAGCGCCGGCACGGGGTTGGAGGCGGGTGCCCAGGGCGGGTTCCGCAGGTACATCTGTAGCAGCAGGTGACGCATCAACTCGCCACCTGAGACATTGTCATGTTTGAACTGTGTACGGGCTCCGTTGTTACCACCACCTTCAAGCAAGTTCTAACGTAAGTCAAAATAAAAAAAACAACAAATTAGCCAGTTAGAAGTTTAAAAAGGTTAATTAAAACCTCAAACTTGTTGTTCTGAAAGCTCGTATAATCCCTCCTCTTAATTATAAGCAGGTCTATTGCACAACCGCGATCTTTTGCACCGGGTAGCTTTGTAGCTATACATTGCGCGCACATAACGTCACAGAGTGCGTTTCATTTCAATATTGTAAGCAATGTATGGCAAAAAATTCAAAGTTACGCGTGCAACGATACAGTTGCAAAGGACAGGCAAAATCAGATGGTAATAACGCTCACCATTTTCATCAATACGTCTCGTCATTGCTTTGATCATCATTTCATCTCTGAAGTCTTGATGGAACCTGTCAAAGTTCACTTTCCAGTAAATATCTGAAAGTTAATACAATATTTTTTTAAATCACTCTAAATGGGGAGGGTCTCTACCGCGTTAAATGGTTTGTGATAATGCTTCATAGCCTGGCCTTTCAGCCTGCATTCATAAACTAGGGGTCTCGACACGGGTTCTAATACCATCTCTGTCGCACGCTTTGAAAATTAAATACGCTGTCCTGCTGTCAGTGTCGGAACCTGACGAAAGTGTTAAATAATGAACGGGGGTCAGTGTAGTACACTGAGTGTACCGTTTCTAGGGATCGTTCAAAAACATAAAATAATGAAGCCTAAGTGTCTGTCTGTCAATATACGTCATTTTTTTATATTTTATTATCTGTCGTGGTAGAGGCCATAGTAACACGTATTCTGTGACAATTTAAACATTATACTTATTACGATTGAATCTGTAGACCCCTGTGACAGACAGAAAGACAGCAGAGGTAATAGGGTCCCGTTTGGGTACGGAAGCCTAAAAATGACCCACTTAATTGCTTCCGGTTGCGATTTGTTTCACATGTTATAAATTACTGACTCCTATTATCTCTCCAATAAGTTTCCAAATGCCAGAGCAATGCTCTTACGTACTGTACATATAGCTTATGGTAACTCATTTGATTTCAGAGCTATAAAACCCTGGAACTCATTACCGCATGGTATTCGTGTCTGTCCCACTATTAGTATTTTCAAGATAAAGATAAAATAGCATTACCTCTCGCTGTCTTAAAGTAGGTAAGCTGTCTATGTATTTTATTTATTGTATAATATATATCAAATAGTGTATATATATATTTAGTGCAATATATTCTAATATATGTTTTACTTGTATGTAATATTTTATTATGATATTCAAGTATTTTCTGACTTTGTAGTACACATTATGTATGATTACTTATTTTTATGATTATAGTTTCCTATCTCCCACAATACAATACAATACAATATTCTTTATTGCACACCAAAAGACAAATAAAAAACAATCAATTTTAAAATATAAGGTAGCAGGGTACAATTGGCGGTCTTATCACTAAAAGCGATCTCTTCCAGACAACCTTTGGATGGAAGAACTCTTAAAAAAATGAAAAGGTGTATAGGCGGTGCACAGAATAACGGTTTTTAAAATAAAATAAAATAAAACATTTTGATTTAAATGTAAATATATAATATACATAAACAATAAATAATTTAATATATATTTATAAATAAATGATATATTTTATATAAATAAATATGTATTAATATAGGGGCTCGGGATGTGGACCTGTCTGCTACCTTATGCACGTTAACAGCTTATGTGGAGTGCTACGTCACTGCTCGGCTCACATGTTCGCTGACGACCTGTGTACGCTACGAGCCGGTACCAGCCTCGCTGAGACGTGTCTATTAGTTCAACAGGATATAGATGCAGTCGTTAAATGGTCCCATGATAATGGTATCGTCCTAAACACCGAAAAAACGAATTTTCTCATTATTCGCTCACCCTACTTATGTCTGACAGAGTCACCTCCCTCCATGTTTACTCACAGCTTTCCATGCCTTCATAATGATCTAATTAATTGTCAGTGTAAACCCATTGAGAAAGTAGACTGTGTTACGTACCTTGGTGTTAAAATTGATGTTAGCTTTTCCTGGTCTCACCACATTGATTATATTGGCAATAAGTTAAGAATACTACTCGGTAAGTTTTATCATTTAAGTCTTAGAGTTCCTATTAGTACATTAAAATGTTTATATTTTGCGTTAGTAGATTCTATTTTGGGCTATGCCCTTGATTGCTATGGTCTTACATTTAAAACTTACATAGATAAACTTGAAGCATTACAAATAAGATTCTTAAAATTACTCGTTAATAAAAAAACAAAAATTAACTGTAAAGGTGACTACAAGAAATTATTTATAATATGTAAAATACTCCCAGTTAGTTTGAAACATAAGTACCTTTTGGCTGTAAACAATCATGGTAGTCTAGATAATAATATTCCGTTAGTAATAAAACACAACTATGGCACAAAGTCGGTGTCCTCGGGTAAACTTGAAGTACCTAGGGTAAATAATTACTTTGGTGACAGAACTTTAAAAAAACGCCTACCATATTTTCTAAATAGTTTGCCCGATGATATCCGAAATGAGCCAAATAAATTTAAGTTTAGGAAGTCTCTTAAAAATTATCTCTTAGAGACACTCCATACTTAATTAATTTAATATCTAAGAGACATCTTTTTCTATAAGTCTATGTACCTATGTATATTTTCTTTGTTAATTAAGCTTTTATTTCTGTTTGTAATTCTCGAGACTCATTCCTGCAGACAAACTGTTTATACAGTTTTGCAGGGCACTATTTAAATGTAAGAGATTGTTTTGTGGTTAATAATATAAATAAATAAATAAATAAATAAATAAATAATAGGGACAAATAGAAACAATAAACTTTAAGATCAAAGCGAAAGATAATGCTGTTTGACTAGGGTTTTGAATGACTGTAATGATGGAGCTTGTTGTATTGTGAGAGGAAGAGCATTCCACAGATGTACAGCTTCAACAATAAATGAGTTACTGTAAAAGCGCGTAGTATGAGTTGGCACTGATAGGCGAAGATTTCCAGATGACCTCAGATTTAGGTCGTTCTTTGTAAGACGAAACACAAAAAGATCTTTTAAATAAGAAGGATATACAGGATTAAATAAAACAGAATAGAGAAGGAAAAGAATATGAGAATTGCGACGAAGACGGATTGGGAGCCACTCAAGCTGAGAACGAAATTGGGAGATATGGTCATATTTGCGCAATCTAAATATGAACCTAATAGAAAAATTTTGAAGACGCTCGAGTTTATTAAGTTGCTCCTCGGTAAGATTTAGGTAACAACAGTCTGCATAATCTAGAATAGGAAGTAGGAGCGATTGTGCAAGCGCAACTTTGGTAGCAGTTGGCAGGAAGTTTCGGAGTCTTTTTAGAGAGAAGGCAGAGGCGAACATTTTACGGCTAACCTCATCAAGTTGTGGACCCCAGGAAAGATCATTAACCATAAATATTCCAAGATTTTTCACTTTACTGCTATAGGGAACATGGGTACCATCAAAACTTATCTGCGGTAGTAAATGCCAATCAATCCTAGAAATGAAGCAAGGGCTACCAACTACGATAGCTTGTGTCTTACTTGGATTAACTTGAAGTCCATGTTGTTTACTCCAGGTAGATATTTGTGTTCAATCTTTATTTGTCATTGCGATAGCATACTGAAGTTCATCAAGTTTGGCCTGACTATAGATTTGAAGATCATCAGCGTAAAGGTGGTAGGAACATGAAATATGCTGAGATATATTATTGATAAATAATGCGAAAAGGAGAGGTGATAAGACGCCACCTTGAGGAACACCGGCAGAAATATCGCACCAGTAGGAGAGAGATTTGTCTATACGAATGCGCTGCCGGCGTCCTTGCAGATAGCTGCGAAACCAGTTATTTACTGTTGGAGATATGTTGAACAAAGTAATCACAAAAGAACATCAAAGTCAACGGTGTTGAAAGCATTACTGAAGTCCAAAAGGGTAAATACCGTAAGCTTTCCATGGTCCATTCCCAAACGAATGTCATCCGTTATTTTAGTTAAAGCCGTAACTGTGCTGTAACCAGGACGGAAGCCGGACTGGAAAGTATTTAGGAGTCGGTTTGGGTCAAGAAATGACTTAACTGCTGATGGACAAGACGTTCAAGGATCTTAGACAGGATTGAGAGGATAGAAATAGGAAGCCACTAAGGCTTGCTGGAAGAAATCTCTTTTTAGAGATAAGCTCGCCTCTGTTCATGCTTTTTTTATTGTAAATAATGTTTTTGATGTCTATATGTGTACAATGTGTATATCTGTAGTGTATGATACGTACTATCGTGAACCTCCGTTTCCCCCTCATTCATAGCGAGCACCAACGTCCTCGCGTCGAGGTCGGGCACGATGGTTGCCACGGCAACCAGGTTCGGCACCTCCGCCCCCTCCCTCATCTCCCCCACCGGGGCCTGCTGCACGTAGCCCGCCGTCACTATACTGATGAACGTGTCTTTTAGCGAGACTATTGTTATGTTCTTTTTCTGAAAGAGATGAGTAATTTTGGTTTTTTTAATGTTCATAATAAGAGCTTGTAAAGACCTATTTTATATGCTTGTAAACTGTTATCAAAGTTACCTTTACCATACTAATGTTTATTTTATATTATTTTTATTTATTGAAAGGAGTTGCTAGTCTTTTCTTGTGTACCGAAGATAGACTTAAGAAATAAGCTACGATACGAACGCATCAAACTGAAAGCAGCTTATTTCCGTCAAAGAAAAAGAATGCCCGCCTAAAGCTCATTTGGAGTACCTATTGTTTTTTTCTTTCTTTAATTACGTTTCATTTATTTACTCACACTATGCATTGAAAAACATAGTATGATACACTTGGATAAGAGCAATAACTTATTCGTAACGTTTAAAACACTCGCTTATCGCTCCTGTTTCAAATAGTCCTCGTAAGTTATTGCCTCCTTACCGCACTTATAGCATTAACTACTATTATTCGCATGTTTAGTCTATATTATGGAACATTATCAGATTGTTTGGATACCTTAGTGCTATAAAAAATCCTCCACAACATTTTTAAATATATATACTGAAAACAAACAATAAACCGTCTTTAAAAAAATTTAAAAAATATTATGTACTCGCCATATTTTTATGTAACTATTATTGCTTTTTTTCCCAAACAAGGCAAATATTACATATTTTGATTACGCTATTTTTTTTTCAGGTTAAATCACTCAAACTTTCAAAGAAGGTGATACCACTTTCAAAACTTTAAAAAACTGCATTTATGTTTTGTAAAAAGTGAAATTGAGATTTATTTAATGCCTGTACAAAATGTAAGAAGGCACCAATAATTGACTAATAAACATAATAAGGTTCTGTTTCGAATCGAGTGAATTTCACTTGGAGTGATGCGAATTTCACCCTAGAGCATTCAATAATTTACTCTAGTTAAACCGAGGGTAACCAAACTGTTACCTGACAGTTGCTGGGAAGTGTTTCGGAATGCTTCCGAGTGATGCGAAAATCACACTGGCTAGTGCGAATTCTAACGCTGTCTGGATACCGTTAAAGTTCGCCTGACAGATGTCACTTCGGTGTTTTGACGGGTTTTGGACAAAATTCAAAACTTTAAAAATGTATTCATCATTTATAAAGGGAAAAAAGTGAAAATTATTACTGTGAAAGTTGCATTAGGCTGCTAAGAGCTCATTTATCTATAATTAATTCTTTTTGTGACTACGAAAGGCAATTTCAGTTTCCCGCCCTTGAATTAGATTTGAGACTGATGTTTGTCACCCAGACCCGTTCTAAAACGTTTTTCTCACTGGATTCACTCGCAAGCAGATGTTCTCTCTCTTTCTTGTATTTAGCTCTGTCTTTTTTTATTAAACGAGTGAAATTTCGCACTACCATTGCATGTTTTGAAACGGTTCCTAAATGTAAAATAAGCTAACAATTGGCGACCTTATCGCTTAAAGTGATTTCTTCCAGACAACCTTTGAATTCTTGTATGGCCAAAACGCGAAGGCAGTGCACATAACGCAGTTGAATGGTACAATCTGCTGTTTTACATAACCAGTAGTTTTACAAAACAGCTCCATTATGTAAGACAGCTAAAGTTTAGCTAAACTACGTTCAGCTGGATTGTTATTGCATAATGTTCGACAATACTACTACCCACATTTAGACGAAATGTAAAATAACTTATGTGTGCAGTCATTTTGTAAAATGACTAAACATCGATTAGCTGTTTTATAAAATGGAACTGTTTTGTAAAACAGCTGATTATACAATCCAACTCATACATGCATAAAAACATACTCTATACTAAAACAAACCATCAGATTCATTGTGTACCTGATCATCCTTGTACTTCCTGGTGATAGTAACCAGGAGTTTGGTGGCGGTCTCGCATCCATGCTGCAGCAGCTCCTCCACGATCAGCTCTGCCTCATCTCCGTACTTACTCTTTACTTGGAGAAGATATCTGGAATATGTTGGCAATCCTAATAGAATTTATGATGTCTCATATTTTAATTCTAGATTCTGTAATTTTTAATCAATCAAATGTACTATAAAATAAGGACACAGGGTTGGTCACCCTAGCTCATCCTGCATCATGCCTCTGAAAATTCACCTCAAGGATATAATGTGTCATGATAATACGAAAAAAAGTTCTCTATTCTTTAAAGACCAAGTTCTGGCATAGTATTTGTGTTTTACATACAGAGCAATAAAAACAAGATAACATACAGTATTTTAAACTATACCTCGGATATCTGGCCAGTAGAAGAATATTGTCAGGAATAATTTTGTAATCAGCAATCACTTCATTTTTGGAGGGCTCAAATGATAATAAATCATATTTCAATAGTGTGCGAAGACTCTCTACAACCTGTAAAATTATTGTGTGGTCTATTGTAATGAAAGTGATTATAAGGGTGAAGTAGGTAGTCATAAGGAACAAAGTTATCTCTCATAATCATACATCAGAATAGGTAGTTTTTTTCTGGTAATTACGTCATAGCATTAGGATAAATTTCCTAAATCTTCTTCTATGGAAATAAAATTTTCATGTTTAAACTAATTATGACAAAAAATACTTTTTAGGCATTTTCTTATATTACATACACTTGGTTATTAATATACCTGTAAAATACTTTTTAGGAAGGTATTATCTTTTTATTCTTTAAAAGTGATTACGTTATAAATGTTAAAAGTTTTATACACTACTCAACATTCAGGGGAAGAGATTAAAAACAATATATTATCTAGTAATAGTCTTAAGGTGATTAACAAAATATGTATTATGTATATTTAGGTAAGTATAGTATTAAATTTTTAACATTATTAAGTAACATGATAAAATTTATGACTATTTTTAATTTTATTTAATGATCAATGTAATCCACTGCTTTGGAGATACAGTTTTTTTTTCTAAAAGTATATTTCATAATAAAAGAATTCTGTCCAAATAACTTTTGCCTATTTTCCAATTTTTGCTAATAAAAGAATAATCTCAATAACACCTCAGAATATAAAAATTTGAGCAGTTTATGTCAGAAAGATGGTAGGGCATTTTCAAGCTTCTTAACCTGTCCGGTTATTGTGCATTTTTGCAAGTTTGCAAATTTTCCCGCCAATTTTGTTTTTGGAACTAGTTGTCCAATTCTAATGCAATTTTGTTTTTCTAAAACTAGATAAAATTTCCTACAAGAAAACATTTTTTTTTTTTTTTCTTGGGGTAAGTTGGGGGTGTGGGCTTTCTCCTTGAAAAAATCTTAGTTATATATGAATATATGTATGTATACTATATATATATGTCTATTCAAATTTTATAATATTGTAAAAAAATATAAATAATAAAAAAAAATAAAAAAAAATATAACTCTATACATATATTAAAAAAAAAAGAAGATTTGGGCCTAAAATAACAATCCACAACTTTTTTTTATATTATTATAATATTTTTTTTTTTTTTTTATTTTATTGCTCATCTTAACGCCGCTCGCGATACTTGCAAACAAAGAGCATGGTCACTCGCGGCGACCCAGTGCTCTCAAAGACCCTGCGCCCGGGCCCGTGTTATGGCCGAAGTCGGTGTTATAGTCGAACCATAGCCAGGGCCCAGTCTCTATTATCCTACTGTTAAGGATATGTCTAGCTAGATGCTGTCTGCATTTTCGCGGACATCGAAGCGTTAGATCACTGTATGATTTTTACACTGTGGCACTACACAATAACTTTTGTTTCAACGTGGAAACAAAAAAGTTGTGCCTTAATATTCTTGTAACCCCTTCCTAACTAAAAATGCTTTTTAGTTGTGCACTTAAAATTGCAACATTTGCACTTGAATTTCCGTTCATTGGTTAAAATGTAACTGTAAGTATTCCATTTTGACCGCGCGCCTACTAGAAGGCGCCAGGGTTATGATTGCACACAGGCGCTATATGGGCTAAAGACGGCTCTGCATGTATGATAAATGTTATGGTTGTCAAATATCATTTTATTAATTTTTGATCACCATAGCAAGTAGGAGGGGTCTGACAGCTGTACTACTGCCCCTCTCACTCAGCTGGACAGGTCTTTGTATGAGGTTTTCATCTCGAGACCTGCAGTTCAATAGTGTATTTATCTTTATAATGACAAAATAACTTGTGACTCCCTAACATGAAGCAGCAGTGTCAGCGAGACGCAAATATTCTCGATTGTAGACAAAAAAGCAGTGAGATATCTTTCATTCAGAAAACACTAAGTACTAACCTTAACTCTAGGCAAGCCAGTTGTCTTAGCTATAACCCCAACAGGCTGGGTGCCATAAGAAAATAGATTATCACCAACTTTTTGTACGAACTCGCCGAAATGTCGGTTTAAAATTTCTGATACGACACGACCGAGTTGATTCGACATTATACTGTTTTCGAAACTAACCAATAAATTAATAGAAAAGGCCAACAATCACATCCCTCCAGTTTATTAATAAGCTAAGACAATCACGACATATAGATTAAATGCTACATCAGTAATAAAATAAATAACACTCAAAAATCTTTGAGGTTATGTTTACGTTTACGGACAAACTGTCACTTGTCACGGTGCGTTCCGTTTTAATCGCATTAGCATGTGGTTGTATTGATTCAAAGTTTCGTTTCGAATTTTGACAGACTTCTAAAATAAGAGTGTAAGAAAGTTGATTGACGGGTTTTACTTGAAAATTGTCGTTTACTCACCAACCTGACTTTCAATCTTGGCCTCATCACCATACAAACTCCCCAATGGACGAGCTCATAACTCAAGATTACGACAATCACTTCGTAAAGTGCTGGTTGCTGAATATTGATTGAAAATTTATATTATGCCCACTTGTCGTTTGACCCTGAAACTACTTAGTGAATGACGGCGCACTACTCGCCATTTGTGTCAGGGTACTGATTAACGGCGCATTTAAAACATATTTGAACATTAAAAAAAATATAACATGACAAGGAACCCTTATAGTTTCGCCATGTCCGTCTGTACGCGGCTTAGCTCAGAGACTATTAGTACTGGAAAGCTGTTACTTGGCATGAATATAAATATTAATCACGCCGACAAAATAGTAAAATAAAATCATGGAAAAAAAAATTCTTAAGGGTACCTCTCATACACGTAAACTGGGTATGATTTTTTTTTCTCGTCTATCCCACAGTGTGGGATATCGTTGGATAGGTCGTTCAGAAACATTTTTAGTGAGAGTGGAGCGTCCCCTTCCCTGCCGTTTAGCCGGGGTTGCTTATAGAAATGTAAAAAATTTACAGAAGTATTATATATAATGAATTTAAAAGGAAAACTATCACAGCTAAGAATGCTTTATAGGTTAAAGAGTACAGGTCGCGCCAAACTTTTGGTCCAATCTAACAGACAAAAATTCTACAATTAGTGGTTTTGGCTTCAGTATAGTACAAATAACCCATTTCATTTAAAATTTCGAGAAAATATTCAATGTACAGACAAGACTTTTTTCTACTTAATTATTAGTATAGATTTAGCTTATACGAATCAGTACAGCTTGTTAATTAAATCTAGAAATAAAATAAAGTGGAACTATTATGTTCTCTTCATATGGTAACTATAAAACTCTCATTGACAGTTTCAAATCACAGAGAAAATTTCTTTCTATAGAGGTTCTTCGTGATTTTCGTATTGATATCGACAGAAAAATTGAAAAATCTACGTTTTGGTGCTTGATAATGGAAAAAACTATAAAAAGTGGTGCAAGAGAGGTCATATACAATTTGAATTTGAGCGGTGTTTGGCGGAGTATCACGCAGGAAAAGTTCTAACTGATTTGGATGACTTGTGCAAACGAGTTGCTGTTATCACAGGTATTTAATTACAGTGAATGTATCAAATGATGACCTAATTAAGTGTAAAAAATCCTATCCAAGCCTATAAATACACATAAAAGACCTGCTTTATACATTTTATTCTAATTTTGGAGGTTATGTTTACGAATAATTTAAAAAGCTCTGTTGAAGTTTTTTATGTGGAGACTGTATAGTTTTTATCCTTTTGGCATCTCGAAAACTAGTTTTGTGTTAATTTTCAGGAAAATCTGAAAGCACGGTGCGACGAATCTTGAAAGAAGGTGAAAGCGGTGACATAAAGTTTTGGAAACCCAGGAAAAATAAGAGAGGCCGTCCATTTCTGGATATGGACGACTTTATTTTATGTGCAATTAGACTAAAGGTGCAGTTGATCAATGAACAATCAGAATGAACTCATTATTATTATTTCTTGCTCTAACCTACAAATATAAGGCATTAAGTTGTATATAAAAGTACCTTAATTTCAAGAATTCACACAGGTACAAGTGTCGCCAAGCACGTATCCAGGTTGGATAGGTGGGATTTATCCCCCTCTCTAAATTTGGCGTGACATACACGGGACCGGGAATGTTTATATTCATAACTACTGTAAAGTACGTTTTAATAAAAAAGGTACGGTACAAGTGTCGCAACGGCTTATGAGCGGTGACCTTTTTCTCTATCGCACTTAGGAATTTTGTGCGCGAGTGAACACATGCGCTAGTCTCCCACCACTTTCGCCAAGAGCTCATAAACCGTCGCGAACGAAACATGTACTTTAGATACTTAATAATATCATAGTACAGTGATTACAGAGGTTTCTTTCACTATTCACGTTGTTGGTTCAATGAATACCCCCCCCCCCTTCCCCTCCCGAAACAAGGGTCTGGATACGTGCCTGAGTTTTGCAACGGTTTTTGATTTCTCGGTGAAAGTGGTGGGGGACAAGCGCATGTGTTCACTCGCGCACAAAATTACTAAGTGCGAGAAAAAAATGACTAGCGCAGTCAAGGTCACCGCTTATAAACCGTTGCGACACTTGTATCTAACTATATCCTTAGCTAACAAAGCTCACAGAGACCGTCACGGCAAAAAAATCTTTCCTTCTTAAATGTGAATGCTACAAAGTGACTGAGCAAGTATCAAGTTTTTGCGGTCGCAGTATAGTATTGCCACATAAGCCATTGAAGCGATTTTTTTTCTAGACTTAATCTGTATTTTTTTATTATACTCTGGAACAGGGTTTCGAAAAAATATGTAGAATAATATGAAAACCATGGAATGGAACCATATTTTTTCTTATAGGTATGCTTTTAAAAGCATCGCAAAAGAAAATTCAAACATTCTTTTGAAAAAACCTATGATCTTAAATCTATATATAGTGGTGGGTCAGATGATACTGACCTTAATAATAGCAAACGAATCATCTGGTCAACTGCGATTGCTTCAGCTTACTGCTGCAAGATATATAGAAGCGGGAGAGGTTGCGGTGCCCGCGACAGATTTTATATACGTTCAAAGGTTGAACTTGGGTCCAATGGACCCACAACTACAGTTAAGGGTTGATAATTTACACAACAGCGGTACCTTTATGTATCTGCCTCAGCTTTGCTTTATTGGTAGAAGCAAATAAATAAATATAATATATACAGTTGGAAGAAGATATGGAAAATTGCGTAAAGTTTAAGTTGGTTGGAGGAAAGTTTAAACTGAAAATGGGAGTTTTGAAACCACTTTTGGAAGGTTATCTGATTGAGTTTGCATTAAACCAGTTTCTACTTTATTAGCTCGCCTATTAATGTACGTTTTATACTTAATATCACAAAATTACACTCTAACAACACTTTATACAAATTAATTGCCAAATATAGCGACCGAATGCGTCACCGCTCCGTCAAAATCCGTCAAATCGTAAAGTAAGAGTGCCGGTGGGGCGCTCGGTTCCGTTGCAGTGACGTCGTCATAAGCACCTGCGGTCATTTAATTTTAGCGGCAGGAGCGTTTATTATAATATCTTCGTATGTAATTGTGTGATTTGGATAATTCAAAAGATAGGTAGACCATTATTATATCATAAAGAATAATGTGGATACTATAAGTGTTTATAGTTTATAGTTATATTGAATTTGCTTTAACTTTACTGATCCTCATTTTAAAACGGACATTGAAACGATATTCTCTGCACAAAACGGAACACAACCGGGCTACCAGCCCTACGTCTTTTTGCGTAAATCTACGTACTTTTAGACTTTCCAACGAACCTAGGTACTTTCTATGAAATGTTCAAAAGGGGGTATTTAAATATTTGTTTCTTATACCAAACTTATTGTTTTCACTATCAGTATTATTTGTCTACAAAGCATTATGTATGGTCTGATTCTCTCTGTAAAGAAATGGTGGATCTTACGTCAAATAAACGATTTAAAAAAAGTTTATTTGACAGTCAAATATATTGCTGTAACCGCCCACGTGTGCATGAGCTTAAAAGTGGCTCGTTTTAAAAAGCTTTGAATGTGCAAGAGCCATGAAAGTTTTGTTTCGGAACGCGGCCTGAACAGCTGTCAAAAATCAGCTGCTCCCGCTTTTATTTATAATTATTAGTCTAAATCCCTCTAATTTAAATACAATTATATCAATAGTTTTATTGTAAAAGAGTGGATCAAATACCTTAGTGTAAAATTCATAGTTATTGGTGAAAAATATTTTGTTGGCCGAAAAGTTCTAACTGTCTTTTGTGCAAAGGTGAACAAAGGAATAAAAGGTCAATCCTGTAAAATGATGACTCGGAGCAAAGGTCCAAACTCAGGAATTGGTAATTAAGTTGGCGACCACCCTTGAGGACCTCAAGATTGCCAGAGAGCTCAATGCCCAGCTACTCCACGAACGAAAAGAAAGTGAAAAAGAGATTGAAAATATAAATGCTCGAAACACTCTTTTAAAAAGTGAGATGATTGTTATTGACAGGGAGCGTACAATATTCTATTCAGAGCGTGAATCATTACACAAAGAAATCACTTCTTATAATGAGTGCATCCAAACACATGAAGCAGCACTACAAAAGATAGATGACCTCGAACGGCAGCTTGCAAAGACCCAAAATGATCTGCTTCAAATAAATATGGTATATGAAACCCATGATACAGAGCAAGCCATATAAAAATCCATGGTGCTTTACGAAGAATTGGTAAGCTGCAATGAATCTAATGCTTCATTACGTAATATGGACTTGACTTACCCGCCTGTAACACACCAATCAAGTGAAATTACCGAACTGAGACTAGAACTGGAAATGATGACACAAAAATATAATGTTGCAAGAAATGAGCTTATTCAACAAGATTTAAGCTTTGGGGAAATGTTAAAAATTGCTGAATCAATGGGTGAAACAATCGACAACAACGACAAAAAACTACAGTTACTTCTAGAAGCAACGCTGCCTTCAGAGAAACCCAGCTGCATACACAGTGGCTGCCTGCTGTGTGAGCCACCTGCAACTCCAGCTGGTCCGGTCACTCAGACTAAACAGACCCCCCAGGATCTACATACATCAATAAGCTCCTCACCATCTCAGAACTACCAGCCAGCCTTGGTTCCACGAACATCCTCGGGTGACCAAACAACACCAAGTCTCCCTGCTATCCCTGGTCAACAGCTTGTCAACACATCCCCTCGACCTTGGCATACCCCTGTCACTAGACTGTCAGCGTCGCCGGATTCTCCTGAAGTGACAGAGCTTGATTACTTGATACTGCCAGCACCTCCCAGGATGCCAGCTTCTACATCTGAGCCCAAAAGTCAGGCTGCCCGTCGGCGACGACGCCGCCGTTCTGCGCGCCTCCGTTGGGAGTCGAAACAAGACGCGGAGTCCTCATCCACTCCTGCAGCCAAGCCCTCGTCAGACCCTTCAGTTACTTCTGACGCACCACCAATGCCGAACTCTTTCTCTCAGTCATCTGAGCCTTTGACTGTCGACGAGACAGCGCCTGCTTCTTCTACGCACAAAAAACACTCTACTTTTGTATTTACAGATAGAATTGGCAAAAACCTAGGGCCTTTGTTAGGTAATAAACTAAGGAAAAATTTCATCAACATTTGCATGCCAGGTGCATCATTTATACAAATAATGGAACATATGCTAAAAATGGAATATAATAGTAATGTAAATAATACAATTGTTTTGTTGGTGGGAGATAGTATGGATATCACACACATTGACCTACTAAAATACCTGGAATTGATGTTAAAACTTAGCGTTAAAAAAATTATACTTTGTGAATTCCCTTACTCTGAATTACTAACAGGGTCACAAAAAAGTAACATAAATAATTTAAATACTTGCATGCATAACTTTTCAATTGGTCACAGTGACAAAATTGAAATTGAATACTTGGACACGAATTCTTACATTCCTGATTTTGTTTTGACGAAAGGTAAATTATACCTGCCACATTATTTTAAGAAACAATTAGCTACTAAGTTAGCTTGCATTTTACCTTGTAATGAATCTGTTACAATAAGTGTAACAGGAAACTTTTCAATACCAGTCATTATTGATAGTATATTATGTAATCATAATAGTTCCTATAATTTTGTCCCTATTGACACAGTTGGTACCAGTACTAACAAAATTATAACGAATTCTTTTTAGAATTAAAGACAACGAGAAAGCCCCCTGGTTTTAAGCTGGTACATCAAAACATACAGGGCGGCTTCCTCGGCAAAATACTTTCAATTGAGTTGTTCCTAGAGGAATCAAAAACAGATATTTTGTGTTTAACTGAACATCACTTACCAGAACATAACATGCAGTTTAATGTTAATAATTTTAATGTTCTTAGCTGTTACAACCGGTTAACTTTACAAAAAGGTGGCTCTATGATTCTCGTCAAGAATAATATTAAAGCAAAAGAAAGAAAAGACATTGTTAAACTTTCCGTAGAACACCAAGTAGAGTTAGCTTGCATAGAAATGAGCAAATACATAATTCTTTGTGTCTACCGACCCTCGGGACAAGATTATAATATTTTTGAAAAAACAATGGAGGAAGTGCTAAAATTATTATTTAAGAAAAAAGTTATAGTGAGTGGAGATTTTAACGTAGATCTCCTAGAAAAGTCGGTAATGAACTCTAGTCAAGCACATATTTGATGCTTGGGAAGAAAAGCAGGATGCATTCGGTGTTTTTTGTGAGCTCTCTAAAGCTTTTGACTGCGTTAATCATGAAACCCTTTTATGCAAATTGGCTCACTATGGGGTTAGGGGCAAATCTTTGGCGTTATTAAAGTCATACCTTAGTGATCGAATTCAAAAGGTAGATATTAACAGAGTAAAGTCAGCTGGAGCATTAGTTACAATGGGTGTACCGCAGGGTTCCATATTGGGACCTTTATTGTTCTTAATATACATAAATGACCTTCCTTATTTGGTTAAAGACTTATCTGAGATAGTGCTATTCGCTGACGACACGTCACTTATTTTTAAAGTTAATACACATAAAGATATCCTAGATGATGAGAATGTAACTCTATGTATGATTCTTGATTGGTTTACTGCGAATAATTTAGTTAAATGGGAAAAAGACAAAATGTATGAAATTCACATTACCAAATGTAATTCAAGTAGATGCTGATGTACTTTTGCAGGGGTCGAAGCTAGAGTTAGTCAACAAAAAGAAGTTTTTAGGCATTACTATAGACTCTCGTCTTCAGTGGTGTCCCCACATAGAAGGCATTTGTGGTAGACTAAGTTCAGCCGCATACGCTGTTAGACAGATGACGCAAATTACTGATGAGGATACTCCTAGATTGGTGTACTTTAGTTATTTTCACAGCATTATGTCATATGGCTGTTGCTGTGGGGTAGAGCTGCGGATATAAACGCAGTCTTTGTTTTGCAAAAGAGAGCAATTCGTGCTATTTACAATATGAAGCATCGGGATTCATTAAGAGAAAAATTCAAAGAAATTAATATTTTAACAGTTCCTTGTGAATTTATTTACCAAGTTATTAAATATATCAGAAAAAATATCGATGATTTCCCTAGGCTCGGTGAGAATCACTCTATAGACACTAGGAAGAAACATAAACTGGCTTTTCCAAAAAATAGACTTGCAAAAGTAGGCACCTCTTTTGTAGGACATGGTATAAGATTTTACAATAAACTACCAAGGGAGGTCCTTAGTTTTTCAGGAAATAAGTTTAAATTATATATTAAGCAGGGACTCTTGAGAAAAGCACATTATAAAATTAATGACTATTTGGATGATATTGACGCTTGGTGTCATGAGAATATTGATTGATACTACTGTTCGTTTATTTTCCAACTGATTTGTGTTTCAAATCGTCTGTTTTTATGTAGACTAATATTTTTATATTGTTTTTTTATTATTATTTTGACATTCCTTTTTACATATTGACATGAACATTGTATTACTTAAACTAAGCATTTATTACTTAGTTGATAATCTGACTATCAAAAAAGTGATAAAGTATATGAGAGAGGTGGATGATGTTTTGCTTAGTATTTTAACTTACTGCCTCATTAGACAGGTATACTAAGATATTTTTTTTTCCTCATTACACAATTTCCTTCTGTCTTTTATATTTTTATCCTTTTTTAATACATTGTTTAGTATTATTTTATATAAGTTAAAAAAAACTGTAATAGTATTAAGGCATATTCAGAAAAAAAATACTGATAAAAAAGACATGATCTAACTTGAGGTTTCTTGCCCTTCTTCTTAGCAAGATTAATCGAATGGGCGGATTTAGGCATTATATCTATTTATAGTTTATTTATCTATTTACTTGTTTATTCATTGAATTATGTAGGTATTAATATACAATATTTTAATTTCTTACTTATGTTAGTATATATTTGGCTAGGCATTATATTTATTTAGGGTCTATTCAGTTTATTTATCAACTTATATATTAATTGCATTGTGTAGTTATAATAATATTCGTATTCCAATAAGTCTTTATTTTATGCATTTAACTTTTGTAGCCCAACTTAAATGTAGTTTTTTTATATATTTCCCGTATATATAGGAAATAGGTTTTGGGTTTTCTTACATTTAATTTTAATGTATACAATGATGTATATATATACTATATGATAATAATAATAGCTACCCATATACTAAATACTAATATGTTACATATATAAATACATGCATAACTCAGCCCATTCGATTAGTCTTGCTAAGAAGAAGGGCAAGAAACTTAGCAAGATCATGTTTTTTTTTCTTCGATCATTATTATACACTGGTGGACAAAAAAATCGACTCAAGCATTGTTGTCCTACATTCAAGGGAATAACCCAATCATACAAACATAAACATATGAAATATGTATATCATTTTAAAGGTATAGGCCTCCACCTTTGAATAAATGCATTTTGGTTTAAAAGTATTCGCTATACAGGACGTGAAATTCGTTTACCGTATATATTTGTATATACAACAGTGTTTAGTAAAGAGATAGAAGGTACAGGACAAGTGAAAGTCGAATAATCAGGCCAAAAGTTGAGTAAAACAATATTATGTAATATGTGTATTTTATGAACGTAACAAAAATGATAAATAGGAAGAAAGGAAAAAAAATGCTCAAGATATATTTGGGGCCCAGCTTCAGTTGAAATCCATCCATCCATCCATCAGCCTGTTTCGTCCACTGCTGGACATAGGCCTTTCCAGGATTTCGCCACTCTTGGTGATCCTCCTGGAAGAAATGCCCATACTCACACACGCTGGGCAGGCGGGTTGGTGAGCGCGGTGCCGAAACCCTTGCACCAGTGACGCCGCTGCCCGTCACCAGTCTGATTTGATATGAGGCCTGGCAATTGGGGATGGATATACCGCCATCCATCGGTCCCAGGCAATGGTGGGCCGCCTGGTTTTTTTGCCTGAGAGCTGTCCTCTTACTCTCCCCTGAATAACTTCGGGAGGGTTTGCGAGTAAGATGGTGGTACCTCCACAGTCGATCCCGGCATTAGCTCTACCACCTAGAAATGAAATGAAAATGTAGGGCCCGAAATAGATCTTGAGCAATTTTTTTGTTTCTTTTTTTTCCTCGTTATCATTTTTATTACGGTTATCAAATACACAATAAAAGAGCATAAGTATATCATTTTTAAAGCTTTAGATAGTTTTTTTATGGGGTTTTTACAATGAATTCTGGGCATTTTAAGGGTATATTGGTTTTAGGGGGAAAATATTTTAGTTGTTGACAACCCTAATTTCAGATTTGTTTTGTTTCGTCCTAATTTGTTGTTTTCTTGCCTTGCTCTTTGTTTAGTTTCACAATTTTAGAAATTCAGAATGAAATTTGGAGTTGGTCCATAAAATTCGTATCCGCAGTTTCCGAGGGGTGAATAGTAAATATGAACATTGAAAATGCTGCTGTTAATATTCTCAAGCGAGGTGTTGAATTGGACACAAAGAAACGATATACAGAAGCCCTTGTATGCTATCAAGAAGGCCTTCAGATTTTGGTAGACAAAATGAAAGGTTTGTCTTAGTTCTTCCAAATTATCCTTCCAGTTTCTAGTATAATATTTACCAGTCATGCCTAATTTCAGGTGAACCAGATGAGTCTGTCAGGATTTATTTAAGGAAGAAAGTAGAAGAATACATGAACCGGGCAGAAACAATAAAGAGGATAGTTTTAAAACAGAAAGAAACTGGCCAATTCCATGAACAGATTCACATAGAGAATAATTCCACTGGACATGGGTATAAAACCTTGTTTGGAAGATTCCTAGATGATGATGTTAAATTTGTTGTAATTGAAGATCCCTATGTTAGAAGTTTTCATCAGGTTTGTCTTATATTACATAGTTCACTTTGAAGGGTTCAATTTCTTAAAAACTGGGAAAATAACCCTTATGATATGACTTGTTGCAGTCCTTCTGTCTGTTTGTCACAGCCAAATTTTATGGTTTCAAAGTGTTTATAAATGCAGAATAATCATTGGCGTATCTAAGATTCCCAGGGGTTGAATGGTGCTTGGCTCCCAACTCATGAAGGCATCAACAAATATCTGTTCTTGATTATGCATTTGTAATAAGATGATAATCCTCTATACAACAAGATCACATATAAAAAAAAAAACAAGACAAATAATGCCATAAATTGGTTAAATCATTTTTTTCATCAATGACACCCATAAATCTGGGGGGGTGCAGACTATTCTCATAGGTGTAACTAGAGCCGGGTTAGAGCTGACAGCACTAAAAGTACCATCAAATTACTCACGCCGCACTGCAATCAGTGATTCAGAATGACGATAGACGTGATGTAATCAATTATGTCTTGACAGGGAATGCACTATAGGGCCCCTACCTAGTTTCAGCTATGAGAATAATTCTGATTGTGGCAAGTTTGAGTCTGACGGCTTGTTGATCAATCACAGTCCTTAATATGCTAGACATGGAAAATGCTTTGGTTTGTTCTAGGCACTGTAATGTTTACACAATTATTACGAATATTATCTCTAAAATTATGTAAGATCTTGAAATTTTGCCATGGACTGTATGTAAAGGGATTCTACAATTTAGACTGAATTCCCCTCTCATTCTTCCAGTGCGGAGTTCATCCTTAAATAAAAATTCTTTAACTGTTATATTTTTCTTTGGATATATTTCAGTGCCAGAATTTCCTCAGACTGTGTGAGTTACTAGTACAATCATGCTCCAACCTCCGACACATAGAACTACTAACCTCCAAGGATAGTAAATCAGAAGCGGATCAGAGGGAATGGTTTGGGAACTTAGGAAGTGACCTGCACAAATATAAAGTTAGACTAGCTGTGAAGTATTCAGAAACGCTGCATGATAGACAAATTACGTAAGTGTGAACAAAATATCTAAATAACACTAGCTGTAGCAGGTCTAAGGATTTGGCAAAAAAAAACTACATAGTTTGCTCTTATTAAGTTGGTTCCTATTCTATGGGTCATTTCAAAAATAATGCACCCCTTGCCTTTTTGGGTGTCCCATGCATTTCTTTTTCTATTTCCAGGCTTTTGGCCACGGAAGTTTCTTATTGTTTACTTAAATAAGAAGTATCTTTACAATAATTGCATTTTAAATACATAACATATTTAAAAGATTTATCGATTATTGAAAATACTAAAAAAGGCGGGTTTCATACTGTCCCCTCAGCAAAATTTGTAACTTCTGACTGCGTTTTTAAACATTTTTCTTCTACATAAGTTATTATTTTTTTGTTAAACATACAAAATTGTATGTTGAGTTTTATTTTATATTAAGGATTTATTTACATAATGAATATTTCTCGAAAAAGGCTATTTTAAAGCTTGTCCCACGATTTCACATGTCTACTTTTGTAACGGTCATGAGTAAAACAACTTGTCGAAAAATGTGAAATAATTTAGGCTGGAACAATACTACTCAGGAATATGTCACGTCCACCGAGCGGCAGCTTTGAGATTAGTCGAGAAAATTCCGTGCTGAGCGTCGGAAGAATTCTCTCACTTTTGTTGCAAAAAACTGACTCGTCTTGTTACGAAATTTACTAGTCTTATTTATATTTTATCTCTTTTGTAATAACTGATAATGAAAAATTTATTATCTATAATGGGAAAAATGTACATTTATAGTTAAATCTGTGAGGAATTTTAAAATAATTCGAAATTTCTATGACAGTGCCCTGATTTTGTTACGTCTTTTTTGTTACGTAACGATAAATAAAAATACAAATAATGAAAACAAATAGTATTATATACAACATATTTTTTGTGAACCTTAAAATGTATTAAATTTAGAAGGTATTTGTAAGGGAAATTTAAACTTAATCAACACTTATTTATTTTTCCATCTTTCAATGATAAGGGTAAATTATTTTTGAAATGGCTCCTATAATTGATTTCTCTGGTTGCATAGAGTACGAGAAATATTAGTCTGCAAATTGAAGCACTTTTACATCACAATTGATTTGTAACACAACTTAACTTTTTTGACAGGGCTAACCTTATTTCAAGGGTTCTGTTATTGACGTTTCGAAATAAAAAGAAAGAGACAGAATGTAAATTAAGTTTAAACCTGTCAAATAAGTCATGTTACACCGAATCGACACCAGTGTCTGTAATATTTAAATTGACAGAATTTATAAAAGTCATTTTCTTTTTCAGATTAAGCTCTGGCTGGATAATAAAGATAGGCAGAGGCCTAGATTTCTACAAAGCTCCAGAGAACAAGTTCTGCCTCGGAGTGTATGACTTAGACCTCAGGCCTTGCCATGAGACCACTCTGGATATTGTTCATTCAAAGAATGTCAAACAGTCATATGGATGACAAACACACCATTGTATTTACTTGTATGTGAGTAGTTTTTAAGGTATCTGCGAAATTAAGGTTACAAGGAATTGTAAAGAACAACATTATAATTAAAACCAATAATAAAGTTTTAGTAAAAAATATTTATTTGTGTATACTTTATTTTATAAACAAATAACAATGCGGCGGGATATCCGCTAAAGTTAACGTAATTTCTACATAAAAGTTCATTGATAGAGTATATTTCCACTTAAATCTAAAAAGTATAGAAAATTTACTGATATTTAAGTAGTATTGGTGTATCATTAATTTACACTAAAGTAAAATTAAGACGAACTAAAAAAATCAAGAGTGGATTTTATTTATTGTCCACAAAGGATATGTCTAAGGTATGCAATCAGAGGACTAGTCAATTATAGTATGGCCTCAAGTTGAACTTATAATAAATAATTATAAAACACGTTTCATTACATAATTAAATCATGAAAAAAGGAATGAGTGTTTAATAAAATTGAATACTTATATTAGCATATCAAATTTACAAAGTTAAAAATAAATCTTGCTTTTTAAAATATCCAGTCATTATAATATACAAGATTCACTTTTAATATCTAAAAGTGAGTGTATATGGCAATAAGTAATCTTAGTCTACCAAAACACATGTATTTAACTGTAATATACTAAACTAACATCAAATCGGCGAGTAATTTTCGTCTAGCATCACACGACTAAACATAACTCTCTTGTTTGGCAGAGAAAAGCATAAGCGATTCCATTAAGTGCGGCCGAATCATGTCATCTACGTCTTGCTCATGTTCCATGAACGCGTCTGTGTGGTGCTTGTGAATGGTCCTCAAAGCCTTAAGACAGTGAATGAGGGTCTGGTCTGGATTCACGTCGAGGTGGGGTTTCTTCCTTTGCATCCTAACCAAGCGGATAAGATGAGGAACACCTTCCAGTTGGACGATTTGATGTGCCACGTCTGGGACCACGCATAGTCTGTAAAGGAATGAAGTGAGTAAATGTTTACATTTATTTTCCTAATTGTCTCATTATTCAAGTGAGCATTTTGAAGCAAGAACACTCATATAATCCCATTAAGCATATTAGTGGCCTAAGCTTATAACCTTGTGGTGCGCTATTCAAACTTCATCCAATATCTATTTCAAGGCCTTGTAAAACGGCTTGTACTCATCAATTCAAGATGAACTTTAGAAACCTAGATCATAACCCTCCAAAATTTAATAAACATGACCTTTGTTGTCAAAAACGTATGGTTAACACAATCAAATCCCTCAGACGAACCTAGAAATAGCCTCAGCGGCGTGACAATGCAGCCTTGCTTGGGCGCGCAGCTCCGCGGCACGTGGCGCATGGGCAGGCGCGGATCGGGTGAAGCACACCAAGGCTACAGACACTGAAGATAGTCCAGAGAGGAGCAGGATGCAGCGAGGAATGCGTGACAGAGATGCTAGTAGAGAAGCGGCTTGTTCCTGTGAAAAATTATGAAATGTTATTTTATTTCGAAAGAAATACCGTTAACCATCAATGTGTTCTGTTTTGAAACGGCTGACATTCTTAATATGTATTATAATCAAGACTCACACAGTACAAATTGTTCATTATTTATCATACCCACTAACATACTTCATAGCAGACATAGTGAATCATGCATGATGTTAATGTTTACGCAACGATGTTTTTAAAATATAACTTAACAGTAAAGTGTATACGACTATCATTATTACTTTGATAGTCACCTGCAAAAACACCGATATGTTCGGTCCCCTCCTCTTGACAGCATCCAGCAATCTCTCCACGGTTTTGTTTTTCGTGATAACGTCAACGATATCAGAAGTGGGATTCTCTTCTTTCTTTTCTAATTCCAACTCCCGGACTAGGTTAACAAGGCACGCCGTGCATAGGAGAAGCAGTTGGCAGCATTCCGTCCGGGATAGGATACCTGATAATGAGAAATGAATGTCAAGGTAACGAATTAACTGGATG
This sequence comes from Ypsolopha scabrella, assembly GCA_910592155.1. Classification (NCBI taxonomy): domain Eukaryota; kingdom Metazoa; phylum Arthropoda; class Insecta; order Lepidoptera; family Ypsolophidae; genus Ypsolopha; species Ypsolopha scabrella. The sequence continues at coordinate 9,496,158 of OU342972.1, read as the reverse complement.
AGCATGGTGTATGTTGAGGATTGAGAATCAGATTGACTTCAAGTGCCGATTATGAACCTTACTCATGTAAGTCGCATTCAAGTAGAGTCTACATCTTAAGTAATTTTTCGGTAAATCTAGCATTCTGCATGTAATATGTTTGCATATAAAAACGTTTGTTTTCACAACCCTCATATTTTTAAAACACGAATGTGAAGTCGTTACATATTTTCTCAAATTAGGATTGTTGTCTTATATTAATCATAGATGGCGCTACGCGTTCGTAACTTCAAACATTAACACAACCACAAAGTTAGTCATCGCAACACAATGGGCGTACTCACCAGTAATGTTATCAACAATAGAGTTTAAATACAGATGCAGTTGTGTCAAGTCGTAGTGTCCTCGAAGCCACGGGGCCGTGATCTGCGTCAGCACTGTGATGGCTTCCCGCATTTGAGGTTCAGGGTTCGATCTGTCACACAGGATGTCCGAGATGATCTCTATGCCACCACCCTGCAAATTTAAAACACGTCACTTAAAAATATTTTAACCGTCGTAGTAGGCGATATTTAAGTGTCCGTCCAAAAACGGAAACTCTTAGTGGAGATTCTGTGTCTGTTTTCCCGTCGTCTGTCGATACTACATATTCAAAGGCTCGACCTACATTTATCTAACGTGCAAATAAAATATTATTGATTGAAAGACAGTTCCACTCAAGCGAAGCCGCAAGCAAAAGCTAAGTTAATACTAAAACTGAGTATACGACTAATAAATACTACAACATTTAGGAAAATGGTGTCGATTTTCAAACAGTTACTCAAAGTAAACGTTTTTATTGTAAGAAGGTTATTGTGGTCACTCAAAAATCATGTGACTTCTTTTCGCAACATCTTTTAGTAACAGTCGTTAAATTGCCTTGAGGAATTCTTACCTCTTCAAATTGTTTCACAGCATCTCCAGTAACACAGACGGTTGCAAGAGCTCTCAAAGACAAGGCTTTGATGGAACTCTTATTGCTCTCAATAATAGCAGTCAGCAGTGCCCTGGGGACACCACAGTCCACGAAGGGAAGGTCTGTGATGCTCTTGACAATCTTCTGGCATTTCTCATGAAGAGAGGCTTCTGTGTTGTCACTGAGCATGGCGAGATGACCGATGGATGTGAGCGTGCTTTTCAGGATCATGTCTGAAGGCGGTTCTTCTATTATGGAGACTAGCGTCTGAAAAAATATAAGTTTTTTAAATGTTGTCTGTATTCCTTAGGGTATTTTTCTAGGTCTCGATATTGTCTTATAATCATGTGTCGCGTCATGCTTTGCTATAAATTATTGGAATTAAAATATGATTGCCGTTGAGTCACAGCGGATATTATTTTAATCGTCATGGGTATATGCGTATCGTATTGACTGTAATTTGTTACGGATCGTTCGTTTTATCGCATCTTCATTGTTGGCTGGCGAAGTGTCAGAATTTCACACAGTTTTTATCTTATTGCCAAAATAAATAAAACATCTCCACGAGTACGAGTATTATCTTAAATTTGTTATCGATGGTTGTTGAGCTGTTCTGATAACAAGCAAGAGCAGTAGGTGTAACTTCTAGTTACGTTTTTGTTACGGTTTGTTAAGATAGCACTTATTTTCATTTATTGTTTGCTAGCCGGACAGGCGAGCAAATCTTTTTCGTCAAGGTCTAACAGATAACACAAAATAGGACTAGATTTCAATGTTACCTTCATTTGTTGAACTAGTACAGCTTTTGTTGTCTCTAAAAAGATGCCAATCAAAGCGTCCAGGTGCTTCTGAACGACTTTCCATTCTGGATTGCTCTCGTTCATCTCAATCTTCACATCTTCGCCAATCTCGATGAGTTTCTCAAGGTACCGTTGCAGGGACTTTTTGATTTTGTCCCATCGTTCCGGGGTTTCTCCTGGAGGTTTCGTGTTTAGTGTGATGCTGTGTGTCAGAACGAACTCGTTTATGTTGGCAACTAGGAGACATATCTGTTCCTCACTTATATTGCTTGATTCTAATTGCCTGTAATCATAAACGTAGATATACGTTAAATGGAATCCTAAAACAAGATTTAGTTTTGAATAGAACCGTCTATTAACTAGAATTTGAATCTTACCCAATAACATCGCTATACTGATGCACGATGATCTGTCCGTGAGTTTGAACTTTTTTGATATTACCAGTGATGGTTGCAGAACTGGCTGAGACCAAGGCCTTCATCTCTGCGCCTAGGGGCTTGCTCTGCAATGTCGTCATACACTCGTTCTCGCACGAACCGATCAGGTCGCATAACCAATATTGCACGGGCTCGGGTTTCTTGTCACAAAGACGCTCCAAGGTTGTCTGGTCTATACTTCTTTCTCTGTACAATATTTCATCCTCGTTATTTAGTACCACCCTGTAAAACAAGACAATTAGATAATATCGTGAAGTACCTAATTATAAAACGCAGTGTTAGGAATGTTAATAGTCTCACTTTCACACGTAATTTAATGTCTATTATGAAGTTAGATGGATAATTAATCAAGATATGCTTACCCGTTAAAGTTATCTAACAAATTAATCCTAAGAGTATTCTTTGTAATGCTTTTTGCTGTCTGCAGTCCCTTCATGTACTCTGAAGGAGCTAACATTTTTGGTGTGGAGGTGCAAGCTAAGTCTAATTGCATGTCGTTAAAATTTAACTCTTCTTCTTTTAATTTTTCTCGTTTTGAATCGTGTGTCAGGTCTTTATCGTTTTTGGAATCTGTATTATATGGTGTCTTCTGTCTATCTTGAAACTGAGGAGGTGGAGGGACTTTTTTAAAATCGAAATTGGGATCATCTTTCGCCTTTAAATTTATGTCACTATCGGTGGCTACGAGCCTTTCATTGTAATTTGGTATAAGCCTTTCTTGTTCAGGATATCCAACAATTACCCACGAACTTTGTTCACTAACTCTCGGGAGACCGAGCGATGGTACTCTACTACCTTCGAGGATGCCTCCTGCATGCGTGTCGACCACACTATGCTTTTCTTTCTTCGTTGAAAATATTTTAGTTCTTTGTTTAGCTTTGGGCCCCATTTTCTTAGCTGGTTTTAAGTGAAGACTATCCATAATGTTTTTGCCCAATATTGCCTTTGCAGGCTGATGAATTTCACTTTCGATGTCATTTTTGGGGTCTTCATCTATATATTCTAAAGAATGATATCCATCTTGAATATCTAGAATTTGTTGATCTAGTCTTTGAGCTTCAAAGTTCAACGATTTGTTAAGTCTATTTCTTTGAAACTTCGGAGTGGATGATATGGGAATATTATCTTCGTTAGATATACTTCGTCTGTATTCAGATTTTACTTTCGACGCAGTTCTTTCAGTCGGTATGTAGGAAATGTTAGATATCGGTGAACGGACGCTCGGTTGATTGTTCACTGCGATAACATTGTTGTCAGATAGTTTTATGTATTCTAAACTTTCATCCGATTTGTTCTTGTTCGTCTCCAAGTCTTTTACAATTGCTACTTTACTAATTTTGGTACAATCTTTACTAGAAACGAATGACTTCTTAGCTGGATACTTTTTAGAAGGACTTATAATATCATTGTTATTCGAGGATATATCTTTGGTCTCTTTCTCTATTGCACTTGTGTTAGGAGTATTTTCTTTGTCACTTATATTATTTGGAGGAGTAATCTTAATCTCTACTACGTTGTTTTTATTAGTTATGCTCGATTTCGTGTGTAATGAAACCTTCGGGACTTTATCCGCTTTGGGTTTCTCCTTGCTGATTTTTCTTGGGGCTGGATACTTCGGTTCCGGCAGCGGCATAGTTTTATTCATTTTACTATTGTCTATGGTATCCTTATCTTTCAAAAGTTCAATATGTTCTTCGTCATTATGGATTTCATAATACTTCTGTAAATCATAAGGTGTTTGTATGACACTGCTGCTTCTCAAACGAGGTTTTGGCACCGGTTTTGCACCGTAGTTGATAGAGACGTCAGGCATTTTGGGGTTGTCAATGACGTCCTTACTTTCTATGACTTGCTTAACAGTTACGTTTTCATAAACACGTTCTGTACTTTGAGGTGTGTTTGGGAAATCTATTACATGTTTAACTGTAACATTCTCATTGTTATTCGAATCGCTGCTGCTCGAAGATTTATTAGCTTTGGCGTCACTGGTTTCTGGTGAAGGGTAGTACTGCGAGGGCGGAGGCGAGCTGTCGGAGTCAGAGAAACCAGAATCTTGGCTCTTATGGCTACCGGGACTGCCGTGACGTAGAGGCCACGGGTTCACATTGTTCGCCTGCGCAATGTTATCCGCACTATTGTTCCTTTGTTGCTCAGGCTGATTGGCGATCCAATGAGGTAATTGCGGCTCCCAGTCTTGCTCTTCTTTCTGCCGATTGTCGCGGTTCCACTCGGCCTGTTGGGGCAGTGGACTTCCGATGGTCGGCGGTGAATCACCCCACCAGACCTTGCTGCGAGTTCGTTGGAAGTTCGACATTCTGGAACAAGACAAAAGAGCTGATAGGTAAATTATTCGTGAGAAAACCGTGTCCAAGGTGTCGGGTTTAATGATTGGGGCAAATGACGTAATTTCTTGGTCCATTATAGTTCGGAAGGTGGAAGGCTAGCCATGCGTGTCGATGACTAGCGTCGTTGTCGAGGGCGATTTATCTGTATGCTTGTCTTTTTTGTCTAGCGTCCATGGGAACCCAAACAATTCATAATTTGTTTGCGTCAGGCGCGAGAGACCTTGATAATAACGTACAAAAAATCAACTTTGTATTACTTGTACAAAGAAACCTATTTATGTACCTAAATTCCGAGCTGAGTGTCAAGGAGCAGTAATAATAAAATACCCTATCACGAATATTTACGAAAGAGTCAGTCAGACTCCACAGGCAGATGTTAAAAACCGTTGCAGATTCTATTGTGTTCAATACAGAGCGTTAGGGCAGGTCATTCGTACTGTGATTTCGGCTCCCCTCGCCCTTGACTAGAAAAAAAAAACTGCAGCTCGCGTAGATCGTAGATGCAATTATTTTGTTGGTTATTTTTATTCTCTTACGTGCGAAATATTAATTAAAAATTCTGGACACTTTATTTGTTAGATGATATTTCACGTCGCTGTTTTACGAGTCAAACTATGCTATGCCTGATTCACCTAACAAAACATACTCTATCATGTTGGCAATAATACAGCTTCGAGTTAATATCTAGGTAGAGATGAATAATTTATAGTTACATTAACATAGCTCTGCGTTCACAGTAAATCTATGGTTCTTGTCGTATGTAATTTCAAACATAAGATCACCTTCAACTGTGACCTATTTTGCAAGACACTAACAGTTTTCCACTAATACCCCACTAATAGATGCTAACGATCCAACTCTAATGACTTGAAATAGCTGTTACAGTACGCATGGTATGAACTGGCCAAGTTAGCAGTTAGCACTTAGTCATCTTGGTGTAACTGTGATGATAATAAAACTCTTTAAATCCGGAGATGGAGGAAAGTAGAGCGGGTTTTCTGGTGATAAATGTGCGTGTTGTACAAAATACGCAAAAAGTTAAATAAGCAACAGAAGACTCGTTTTAAATTTGTCTTTTTAAGATATTATAAAATGAAAAGTTTCTTTTTCTTTTGACTCTCGAAGAAAAATACAATACGTAAACTTCACAATGATAAATAAATACTTGGTAGTTCTTAAATAAATTCGTATTAAAATTACTATTACTAGTTTAAAGAGATGAGGGTCAGATTTTGATGCCGTACAAAAAGATTTATCATAAAATCGAATAAAAACTAAAATCATTTATCGCCCAACCTATATTTTTTATCCGTCGTAAATTTTCGAGTATCAACATCTAAGTGCTCAGAAATCTTGTGTTTCAGTGTCAAAAAAGTCCCACTTTCAAGTTGATTTTTCTTAAATAGCAACTTTTTTTATTTATTTTTTTATCCAGTGGTTGTAGTTCGTAAATATTTGAAAAATGCAGTGTTTTGGTATATAGGATATCTAGTATAGTAATAAAACGTTCAGAACTAGTATTCGAAATCGCGGTAAATAGTCTGTCTAGCCTTAAAATCAAACATTGAAATATACAGTTTTGTTGATATTTTGTGAAGGGACTCCAAAGTCAAAGTAATTAAACTTTGGTACTTATTATTTTGTAAAGGTCAAGTCTGATTAAACCTGCGGTATTTTGCTGAGTATTTTGAGCAAATTGCTTAATTAAATCCAATGAAGTGTCAACATATCTCGTATATTACACATAAAACATATCGTCACGACATGTATCCCAGAGAGGTGTTCCCGAGTGTGAACTGTGAAATGCAAGTCACAGTTCACACTCGGTACACCCGCATTTCACTGACGATTATTACGCCCCAATGTGAGTGGTGAGCCCCATCGCCGTACTTCGGATACAATTTATACGCTTTTTAGGGCATCCAGGTTTCTTCACGATGTTTTCCTTCACCGTTTAGCAAGTGGTAAGTATGAGTTAAGAACACAAATACTATGCTTATAAATCCCGAAAAACTCATTGATGCATGTCCGACCGGGGATCGAACCTGGGTCTCAAGCTGGCCATCGTTCTTCCACCGCTTTTATTTCTTGTTGAAAAATGTTTGTTATAGGGGATACGGGTCAACGGCTACAAACATATAATTTAAATGTGCTCAAAAAAAGACATTTGACGTATCCTTAATGTATTGTACAAAAATGCAGGTTTTACGTGGGAAAGTAACTTTATTTTTATTTTTTGTAATTTTTATGTCGATGTCAAAAAGTAACAACTTATTCCATTGTCGTACCTTGAAAGTTTTTCTTTTATCGATTTGTTACTTCGGTCTTGGCCTTCTAAAGTCTGATAGTAAGGCCTTGTCAGCTTCCTCCCTAATCTAGGGTTCCGTATTGTTTTAACACCATTTAGTGCCAGTTTATCGACACCTCAGTGGAAATAATTACATCCCGAATCCGCTTATTCAGTAGTTGTTAACATTATTTTTTTTTTTTTTTTTTATTTATTTTATAACAGAATTTTACACAAGTATATACTTTACAATTTTCGCCAAACTGCTAAGCAGTTTGTTGGCGATACGCTCTTACATTTGATTAAGAGAAGGTACTTAAAATCTAATACTATATAGTCTTAAAACATATACATATTTGTAGGAAATCATTATGTAAGATATAATAAGTTCTAGTTATGTAAGGGAAGATAACAATATATTTTTTAATTTATGTTTTAGGGTGCCAATTTTTAACTTATTTTCTTCCAGTAGGAGAGGATATTTATTACAAAGCTTGGGAGTTATGTACTTCCGAGTTCTCTCTCCATAATAGTTTTTAGATGATGGCTGTGATAGTTTGCCAATTTTTACTGCTCTAGTGAAATGTCTATTTGGTTTAGGAACTTTATAGTCTTTAGTGTAGTAAATTTCCAAATTTCCAAATTAGGTCAAGTCTTGTTTGTTTTGGTCAAATCAAAGCCAAGTAAAAAGAATGAAAGTACAAAATTGTACTAACTCGTTAACAATTTGTACGAATTTAGATAACTCGAGGGTACGCTTATGACACGGACTATAAGAGAGATAAAAACAATAAAATCGACGGTTTTCTTGATAACTTATCGATACCAATATGAACGGCTTAGCATTATAAATGTATGAAATACATTTCAAACATGAAACTAACGTGGTGGATATTTCTTCATCGAAAAAACTTACGCATACGGAGATATTCCTTCACTATTAGAATATGATTTTCAAGAATTCTGGCTCACTAACTAAAAAAGATAAATGTTTCGTCACAGCGCCCTATCGTGATGATAATGATAAATTCAGGGCGCTTGATACCTTATTCGTTATTATTAAAACCGCTCGCTCGATACTTCAAATCATATAAGTTATTTTATGTATCGACTCTCTCACTCAATGGGCTAGGACTACAGATTTCCATATGGCACGATCCTGGCACACCTATTCTACATTCAAAAGTCGATGCGTGTATAAATATCCTACAATAATATGTGAAATTAATTCTTGGGTAGATTGTGTAATGTTAGCTCCATTACTGATCAGTTGAAGCATAAAAAAGTTATTTTTTTACTAAGTGGTTCAATCAGCTGACTGAATTTTTATGGAAAAGTAAAAAAAAGTTCGCGCAAATAAATTATTTTCGGCGGAAAGTGGTCTCTTTACCGACACGGTCACAGGACTAGGGCTAAATATTTTTTTCAACACACTTGCTTGTAAAGTGGCCCTTATTGCAGCGTTCTTAGGGTCATAACAAAATGCAGCATATTAAACACGTGTTTTTTACTTTACATTATCGCACTAGTGTTTTTTACATTACAGTTTTTTTAAAGAGTTTTGATGTCTTGAGAAATAGTAAAGTTTTTGCGAATAAATAGACTGTTTCAGTTGAAATATAATAAATTATCATTTAATTTCATCAAATTATTTATTTTTATCAACAAATTAACTCAAATTTTTGTTGTAAATACAAAAATATTCAGTTTGTTAATATTTGGCTTTTTGCGTCAGTGCGCATAGTTCAGTGCAATATTTCTAAAATGTAAGTCGGACAAATTGTAGTTTATACTTTGGTGATTGTTTGAAATTAAGTTTGAGATAAAATTCCACAGTTAAGTTGTTAAAACGACTTAAACGCCAATACGCCTTTGTTACATTTTGGGCTTAGTTTAAATAGTTTTGTTTTATGAAATATAAATTATTTTTAATTTTTGCTTCGGATAAAGTGTACATATATTTCCTGTGATACTAAATATTTTATTTTATTTTTATCAATGTAATATTATTCATTAAATCAACTTAACCATGACTGCCGATTTAGCTTGTTTTGGTCGGCACACCCTTAATATGGACGAGTCGAGCGAGTATTGTCACCAGTTCGTTAACAAAATGACTTAAATTTCACGTTGTATATGGGGTGTACGCTTTTATCTACGAGACGTTCGGCCTTTCCATCGCAGTAAAGATTGGTTTCATGTATATATTTTTTTTACTTTGGCCTTTCGCATGTGTTAAGGATCCGGGACGATGGAGCCAATCGATTCAATTGTTATATCGTTTTTTCTTGTGACGGGCTAATGCGATTAGCGTGCTAAATAAATACTTATTCAAGAATTTATAAACAGTAATTAATTACTTATCATATCAGGCTTGATCGGGCGTTACTTACTCAAGAATAAAGAATGCAGTTTTGGGGTTACAACAAAACATATATGCGAAGCCTGTAGTCTGTGTGTCTGTCCATCTGCGGCAAAACTCAAACGACTGGGCTGATTGTAATTGTAGCGTTAGATGATGGTACAGGAAAAAGGCTTTGCGTATACAGGATGTTAGGAAAAGTACTTCGTTCCTATAAACTACGTGTGCTATAGATATAACAAAGTATGTTAAGCGTGGTTATTTGTTTATTATAATAAAAAAAATAAAAAAATAATTATTTATTTTATTTTATATATTAAATTTAATTATTATCCCTTTCTCTTACGCGCTGTTTTTTGCCATTGTTTATAACCTATCTCTATCTATCTATTGCGTTCTGCTGAACTAGGGTTGAACAATTTAATTAAAGTTTTTAATAAATATTTTAATTTTGTTATATAAAAAAAAACACGCTTAACATACTGTTATACGTATAGCACACGTGGTTTAAAGGAACGAAGTACTTTTCCTAACACGCTGTATACGGTGACTTTCGTTTATATAAACCATAGACAAATTTACGAATTTTAATTTCGTTATTGTTCATCCATTATATAAACAGCCAAATTCATAGTGGAAACTCGGTGAGTGGTCAGGACCAAGTTTGTGTCTCTGTACTTGATCATGAACAACCTCGACCCAATTAGTATAGGAAGTCTAAATTTTATACTGCGTATTGCACAGCAAGGGTCATTGAACCTTGGCCCTGACCACTTACCGAGCCTCCATTATACATTTGGTACAAATTTTAAATAATGTATACAATATGAAAACGAAAGATATTTGTGAGTAAAACCTAGAAACTAATTTGATATACTTTCACACAATAAATTGAGATCGACACACGTAACGTAACCGATCTGGTTTATTTGTAGATAAATAACATGACATTAAAATTTACCAAAATAAGGAAGTTATGCTGCTTACGTAAAATTGGAATAACTTTTGACGTAATTATTATTACGTCTTCCTTTCCATCAATTCCTTTCAAAGAGACTTTTTCACCCAAAGATTATCTGGTAGAGATCTCTTTGTTGCGATGTGATGAGTCAGCCCACCTGATTTGTTATATTTGTTTTGTTGATTTTAGTGTTTAAGGGGATAGTCCCCGCAAAACTGTAATTAGTTCTTTCTAGTTTAAAGAATTCAGCAATGCTAATTGTAAAAAAAAATTGTCAAGAATATAATTGCACACTCCTATCGTAACAGAATCTTCTGGAGTTATTCCAATATTGAAAAAAAAGCCGGACAAGTGCGAGTCGGACTTGCCCACTTTTTATGATTTAATTACAAATGTTAGTTTTCAGATTTTTCCCTTACTTGTAGCACTTTATATTTTCTGCTTGTAGTATACGACGGTATTTACTTTCCAAATTTCATAGTTCTAGGTCAACGGAAAATTCCCTTGAGAGTGTCGAAATATACGTTTTTTGCAGCATAAACGGCCGTATCTTTTTTTACGTTAACTTAAAAGTTTGATTTTTCACAGCTTCGTGGGACTGTAGACCTGAGTATGTGGTATTAATTTCAACTCGATACCTCCGCGCGTTCCCGAGATAAAGGGTCTTGACAGACAGACGGACAACAAAGTGATCCTATAAGGGCTCTCCTTGAGGCACGGGACCCTAAAAAAAAAACTTCGGTGGCTTCTAAAAAAAGTTAAAACATTATTTTAACAAAAACCCGTACATATTATTTATGGTTTAAGTGTTTAATTTTATTTTAATAAACTCTGAAACGAACAGATATGCTTTAGTTTTTTTTTTAATAGTAAAATTAACAAAAAACTACATTTTGCATTTTTTCCGAGATTTGTCCCTCTCGCACTACAGTTATTTCCGCATGGAGTAACAGTGATTAATGCAAGCGTGACCTATCCTCTTAATTTTGGTGGCGTGCAAATAACATTAAAATGAATCGTTGAAGAGTAATCAACGATTAATAATATCTAATTTATACAAATTTATTGGTTACTAACCTCGAGTTGCTGAGAAGAATCTCAGATGAGCGAAAGCATGACTAAATAATGCCGATAGCCCATTTACCGCGCTTCGTCAAACAGATGAGCAATGTGCATGAAGCTGCGTCATCATTGGACTTCAACGGTCCACCTTATATCTCCATGAAAGTCACAAACAAGTTCGATTTTCAAAAATATTATTTTTAATTTACTTTTTTTTAATACCAGCCAGTACTTTTTTCACTCAAGTGTCACTGATGGTCATCACACCAAATCACTTTCCAATTTAAAAAGTAATAAAATATCACAATCCGTATATAAATAACATGAACACAACAGAAGCACAATTCTTTTCCCTCGAAGTAAATATTTTTGCAACAAAACGATTTTTCCTCGTGCGCAAAGAGGTGTTTCCAATAAACAGTCTGCAAACGTTCTGCGATATGAAGGCACGCATGCACCTGGCATAACGGTCGCGTGTCATCTGCTCTTCTGCCGCCCTCATATGCCACCAGGCCGTATGGCACGCGCCCTTGCCCTTCGACATTATCGGAAAAAGTGTGAACAATTTTTTCTTTTACTTTAACGGCCTTGACTTTAACCCTTTTCAGCCAAATTATTTTAATGTATTCTTAGCGAAGAGAAATCTTGATTAGATTTTCTCCAGCCAAAGATAATTTTCTAAAAAAATATTAATTCGTGTTAGTTCATTTGTAATTAATATGCAGATTGTTAAAGTAAACATGTCGTAATAGAAGGATTGCAAGAAATGCATAATTAAAAACTTGCACTACAATAATTGCATGCTTAAATCTCTTTGATTGGCAGGGAAAGTAAGAAAACCTAAAGCTTTTCAATATATCTTAGCATCTTATATTATTTATTTACTCTAAAGGTGCCAAAATGTCAAATAAAACCGTTATATTTCACATAGAGTATCGATTGTTTGCGTCTACGCACGACCATAATATCGTCGTCGTCGTGTAGTGATTTGATCGCCATGGCTACGTTCGACCAGGTGTTACCAAGTTCCGCTTTTTTCCTAACATCGTGTGAGAAGGGTCACCGGTTTGGCGCCCCTGAGTTTTTTGATGCAATCGACTTAGATATAGGATGCTCTACTTTTGAGTGATGAACCCAATTTTTTTGGGTTTCTATTCTAAGACTGAGAAAGTTTTGGAGCAGCTGATTAAAGAAGGCTACCTAATTTTACTTTTCCAATTTCAGCAAAACAGTAACACACTTGTCCATAAATTTAAAATCTCAGGGCCAAACTGAGTATTTGCAATAACAATAAAGTGTTATGATGAGTAACACAACTAATATTTGTGGCAAATATTCTTGACACATTGTTTCGAATAACTAGATTCAGGCTGCCATTGTGTTTTTCCTGCGCAAGAGTTCGCCAACATTAAAATTTGAATAAACGCTCGCGCAATTTTTTAAACAATTATTAGCGTAAGAAATGTTACTATTTGTTTTTAGCTTATTAGCATAATAATAGTCAGGATCACGTTTTAAATAGTTTTGTACATACAAGTGTGGTTTAAACCGGGCGCTTTTAGGTGCTTTGCTCAGATATAGCATTGTCCTCAGCATATAAAAATAATACCGATCACCTCTGTGGCCAAGTGGTAGAGCGCTTGCTTGCTTACCCAGAGGTCGTGGGTTCAATCCTCGCGGTGCACATTAAATCTTTGACGAAAATTAGGTAGCGTTCCAAATCACTTTTTCAAGATTAAAATATTGCTCGCTGTCGGAGAAAAAAGCTCGATGCTGGTTCCAAAACCTAAAAGTAGATGTTTTGGAACCAGCATCGAGCTACTTTTGTCTGATAGCGAGCAATATTTTAATCTTGAAAAGTGATTTGGAACGCTACCTTAATCTTGAAAAGTGATTTGGAACGCTACCCTAATATCGTTATCATTTGTTGCTGACTTTCGAATTTGTATATTAGTAGGGAATAAAAGTCAGTACATAGTACAGTTATTGAGTTGTAGTTTTTATACTTGTGAGTATATTTTGTGTATATTATTATTTATTTATGTTATAATTTATATTGTATTATAGTCACACATAAACATAACATTCATCTTAAAGAATTGTCCCATTATTTTTGTGGTACCTATTTAATTGCAAATGTTACAGAATTACAATCATCTTAAATTTTTGAATATGTTTACTTTTATTGTTCTGGTTTAATGTCGAATTACTTTTCTGTTATTAAGCGTCAGTCAAGTCATAAAACTGCGTGCAATATTTAACTATAACAAAAGCTGTTAGCTGTCACAGCTATTTTCTCATTATATTTTTTAGAATTAAATTGGATCCACCTGTATAGCGCTCAGAAATATGGTGCTACCCTCATTTAAATTATTATTATCAACGTTTTGGATCCCGACCATCATCGGGCTCTAGAAACTTTACCGGTCTTCTAACATCTGTCCTTTCCCTTCGCCGTATTATGAAAAGATATTCTGTTACAATATGTTTATATTATAATATGATTCGAGGAGGGACTTCCTCCTTGCATCTAACGGAATGTAAAAAGTGAAAGTTTCTAATATTACACAACTCTAGCCGATAATTTTTTAAATAAAATCCATTAGGCAGATAAACATGCAAATATTGAACGCAAACAAATGAATTGAAAGTGCAAATATGCATGGAGACCGCAATAAACAAGTGACATTTGAACATAGAACATTTATATGCGTTCGATATTCGAACGTTCAAATTGCGACATCGATGTAAAACGTTTAACGCTTTAATTGCAAAATTGGTTAATGGAAACTATTTGGTTTAACTTCTGAATAGATGCTTTTAATTTTTTATTTCCACATCAAGGTTGCTCGCCTTGTGAGTATTGGTACAATAATAAATAATTCCATCGATTTACTGCACATTTTTTTTGTAATGACGATCACGTTTTACTATTAAAAAGTTAGGTTATTCTTGTTCTACGGTATTCTTGGCCATATCGGTAATGGATAAGAACACGCCATGGTCGGCTGGTTCAACTGAACCCCTTACGAAGGGCACGCGTCGGTGGCATATGGTAGATAAAGCACCGGCTATTAGTTCTTTAAAAAAAAAGTGAGCCACGTGCCACCAGTTACGAGTATATTTAATTCATTCACCTGAAGGCATTGGATGTGAAGCATTCGGCCTTATCATTCGAACGGAACTCTTTTATCAAAACTTTGTTCTACGACCCTGGAATTCGTAGCTCCTGGATCAAACTAGGCTTAGCGTTTTCATTGGCATTGAATTGATTAAATATTTGACATTTAGTTAATTATGGAGCAGCTGCAAATTGCTTGGTATTTAGCAATTACCCGTGTTTTTCTTGTCGGCAGATGTGGCGACGCTATTTGCTGACCGTGTATGGGCGGTTTTGTAGACGTTGAAATGTTAGCGCAAAACCGTTTATTTTTTCAACGATTATTTTCTATGATATGAATATATATTTTTATTTAACGCTGTATTAGCACTAAATTTAACAGTCCACTAACAGTTTTAGTTTATTTTCCAAAATTTCGGGGCGTCTTTAATATTGTTCTGTCTTAGATATTTTTTTTCAACATTTCCTTTGTCTGGTTTTGCTCGCGTGGAAGGGTCTGTCTGTCTGTAATTGTAGTTACTAACTTTGTGTAGTATCGACAATTTTCGGCTTGAAGGTTATTTTATCAACATCCCTTATCTATTTATGTTGACTAGGGTCACTACGATGATAATAAAGAAAACCGCATCCAAATTCGTTGATTGGAAACAATTGTAAAAAAAATAGTTTTCGTCTCCGTACAATACGAAAAACCCATTTTATTTAAAATTTCGCAAAGGGGCCGTCCATATATTACGTCATTCTAAATTAGGGGGGGGGGGGTTGGTCTGCGGATGACGGTAAATGATAGATGGGGGGGGGGGGGGGTGTTTAGAAATTGACGTCATGGATGAATCGAGCCAAAACGAATATCGGGAGGATACGGAGATATTACCCGTGATCCAGAATTTAAAAGAATGGGTGAAAACTCCGTGGGAGTTATCCAAAGAAAAGTAAAAAATAAGTAGTTATATTATATCAATGATTATTGCCAAAGTAAAAATAATAAAAGGTGATTCTATAACCAAGTGTTTTAATCATATAATACCCTATTTTTCTCAAATCTGCAATGTTTTATTTTGTCAAACTAGTAATGACGTCAATTTTGGGAGAAGGGGGGGGGGGGTCATTAAGAAATGACGATAGGATGATTATAGGGGGGGGGGGGGGGGCTAAAATCTGAAAAAATCGATGACGTAATTTATGGACGGCCCCAAAAATAATCGATGTACAGACAGACACGTTTTGTTTACTACTTTATTATGAGTACAACACGCTCTGTCTAGCTAGAAGTATCTTGAATATGAATTTACTATACTGTATTATTACACTTATAATAAATACTATTATTATTTTGGATGACTCCTTGAACTTTTCGAATTCGTTTACATTTATGGTATTTGTTCTCATGTCTACATAATTTCTAAACCATTCGCGTGTCTATTTACTAAGTCATGGAGCTAGGAATGTTCTTTGTTCCAGCGTCTCCAAATGTGGAGTGTTAATCATGAGGAGGAATGTGCACGTGCGTCGTGCATGTCCTTTCTTACGTAGAACACAATTAACATTGCTTGCTTACTCCATTTGACAAATGCTTTCCTTTACATCTTATCTCTATGGAGCATTCTAAATTCAAAAGTCTTGGCCATATAAAAAAAAAACTTTCAGCCAGCCAGTGCTATTATTATAATGCAGACATTTTCACACAGTTTTAATTTGTTAAAGCAATCTGGTTCAGGTGCAGCTTTGACGCTTTTGATTAATGGCGGCAATTCATAATAATATAAATGAAATGAAAGCTGTTGTATAGTTACTACGATCAATGAGTTTAAATTCAAATGGAAACCGCAAAGTTTCTTTAACGATCACAGTAATAAAAAGAAAAGCTTTACGTCTAGATTTCCACATTAAATCAATGAGCGATCGTCGACGATCGTTTTCCCCACACTATTTCCCATGTTCTAGATCTCTGAACTGGTCCTGCGATGCAATTCCAGAGAAAATGTAGTAGATAAGTAGTAAACCATTAAATAACATGGTTAACCGCCAAGACAGAGTGGATACAAAATTCAATAGTAAAAGCGAGTTGGAAACACTGTACGTGCTTTGGTCATGTTACAAATTCGTCAATGAGACCGTGCTTTCATAGAAGTCTCATGATTTAAAATATTTTGATTCTTATTTCAGTGGAATAAGAACTGTCTAAAGTGAGCTATTTGTAGCGCCATGTCCAAGTAGAACGTATATCCGTTGCTAACGGCCGGAAAACAGCCGAGAAAAATACCCCTTCCATTTTCTTATTCAGAGCAACGACTAGAGTCTCTTATAGCATAGACGAAATAGTACAAGTATTTTGTCTATGCTTATAGTTTGGACTCGTACTATTTTTGAAGCTAAATTGTAGTATAATTATAGTATCGGTGGCCCTAGATAACGTATACAGTATTTGCAGATTTAAATTGATTATTTGTGGTCATCGACCGTACTTTGTCCTCAATTTTTAGGGTTCCGCACACGAAGGGTGCCAAATGGGCCCTTATTACTAAGCCTCCGCTGTCCGTCCATCCGTCTGTTACAGGGGTCTACAGCTTCAGCCATGTTACGAAAAACCTCGAAAAAGCACTTTTTCCCTTTTTAGGGTTCCGTACCTCAAAAGGAAAAAAACGGAACCCTTATAGGATCACTTTGTTGTCCGTCTGTACGTCTGTCTGTCAAGACCCTTTATCTCGGAAACGGATGGAGGTATCAAGTTGAAATTAAAATCACATACTCAAGTCTACAGTCCCTTATAGCTGTGAAAAAATCAAACTTCTAAGTTAACGTAAAAAAAGATATGGCCGTTTATGCCGCAAAAAAAATCAAAATTCATAGGGTATTTCCCTTTGACGTAGAACTATGAAATTTGACAAGTAATACCTTAAAATACTACAAGTATAGGAAAAAATCTTAAAACTATACATTTGTAATTAAGTCATAAAAAAACATCGAGGTTAAGCAACGGTATGCGCGGTCATAATTGTACGGATGACCAAATCTTGTTGTAGATTTTTTTACTTTTAATAATTTGTACGGAACCCTCGGTGGGCGAGTCCGACTCGCACTTGCCCGGTTTTTTTAAATTTGTTATAGCTCTATTTAAAAAACGACAATACAAATAAGCTTCAAACTTCGTCAGATTGTTAACTCTTAAGTAAAAGGATAAATAATAACAATTAGGGTTCCGCACTTAGAGGATGCCGAATTGTTTTTATCGCCTTGATGTTACTGTAGCATCTATGTATATTGTTGGTATTTACCACATTTTTTAGGATATAGGTACTGTGTGGGGGTACGGAGCCCTTTGTGCGCGAGTCTTACTCTCACTTGGCCAAGTTATTAAAGATCAAGATGGTCAAGTTAATTTATTAACAATTTTAACATATCAATGGCCAGATTATAAATAAGGAAACCTGTTACCATAAAAAGCCGCTACTGTTTATAATTAATCACACTGTAATTAGAAAGTCGTATTTTAGGGTTTCCTGCGTTTCTGATGCAATTTAAAACTGATGCATCTATATCCGCATTGGTTAAATTCCTTTCATTTATTTGAATCCAAAAATTACACACAAGTTATTTAACATTCCATTCGTATAATTAAACACTTGTATTAACAGACACGAAATGTACACATTATTCGATTTATTACCTCAATTATTACATTTTTCATTTAATAATTTGTTTTTCACAAAGTTCTATACAGTGCTCGAGTATTTAAAGGTTATCTTTACAATATCTTATCGTTCGAGACGATGATAAGTGAGTGATCTGTGTAGAATATTGAGATGTGATTACGAACATAAATATAGAGTTTATCGCAATCTGGAAGAACATTTATTTTCTTTTAGAAGAAATAAAACAGAAGACGTTGCAACACTTCATAGGGTATATGTTTAGGCGTGCTTTTTAGGGTTCGGTGTAGAAAGGGCAAGACGGGGTTCTGCTGTCTGTCCGTATGTCACGGGTCTCTACAGACGGAATGAGTTACAGATCTGAAATTTGGATTGTCTAAAATGTTGACCCAAATTCAATAATAGTGTGATTATAAATGCGAAAGTTTGTGTGTGTGTGTGTGTGTTTGTTACTCTTTCACGCTGAAACGGCTGAACGGATTTGGATGAAATTTACAATGGATATAGCTTATTCCTTTACTTAACACATAGGCTAATTTTTTCCCGAAAAAAGCATGTCGTTAAACCGAATAACACATATAAATAAAATAAAATATTTTTTAGATGATGTACATCCTGTACATGAAAAAGCAGGCGAATTTTTTTTTCTTACCCCTGCTTGTGGATCTAGAACTCATTAAGTAGAGTACAAACATGTTTTTTAAATCTCCAATAATAAAGAAACGGAGGCCATTAAAGATGTCAGTTTTAGAGCATTTTTGTTACGGGCTCAATCTCTTATTACGTTATGTGCCATATACTGTATTTAAACAACAAATACTAAAAACGCCGACTTTTAATATAGGTTTAGGGTTACGTATCCGAATACTCGACCAATTAAGTTTTGCGGTTTTGTTTCATATATGTATTTTGTAGATACTAATAAGCTTGGAATTTTTATGTCCATTAGCTTATATAAGGGTCCGTATAAGGCTAGGTGCCCAACTTCAAATGAGCATATCACTTTGTGTAACTTAGTTGATCGGTATAGTAAAAATAATATAGATAGTAGACTATATGGCTGATAGTCTGATCTTGGAAAAAACGCAAAATCCTTAAGTTCGCTCGATAGAAAAAAATACGAAATTACCTCTAAATTTCATGTTTTCTGAGTGTTAAAGGACCTTCTTTAAATCATAAAGCCTTGAAATTTTCATTAAAAATAAGTTAACAAATGACATCGTCGGCTCGTCTTCAATATTTTAAAAATTGCATCTAGAAGCAGAGTTATTGAATAAAAACGCAGATTTTTGTGGACGCGTGTTTCTTGGTGGTCGTAACAGCCACGGCTGAGAGCGCGCTACCGTGGTAGAGTTCAGTTCTGTCTGACTGATGCAAAATGACGTGCTCAATCTGACCTTTTATCGGAACCCTCAGGGCGCGAGTCCTACTCGCCCTTGAACGGATCTTCTAAAGTTTCGCTAGACCAGAATTTATTAAATGATCTGCCAATTTTGCCCAAAAAGTCTTGCAATGTTTTTTGGACTGTACTCTGATTAACGAGGGTATTTACGTCATACTACTACTCTACTGCCGATTCATGTTCGTTGGAATGTGATCGACTGGCATAGACAAGGTAGATTGTGGTAAAGATCACCGCACATATATTGAATACAAATTCTCTGAGTATTGCAACGTGCATCTACCATGAGATTGTATTTAAATATTAGCTCGATAAATATAATTGAAAAAGTGGTTTAGCTTACTATTTACATTTAAAAGAGTACAGTTGTTTATGTTCTGAATTAATCACACGAGGTAGGTGCAACAGTAACTTTTCAAAAGAGTCTAATGACATTTTAGAAAGCTGGTTGAAGAGTTGGCTTGCTAGTGATATTTCTCAGGAACGCCTCCGAGGCGTGTCGTCGTGGTAAGGTTGTGGTTGTGCTCATGAGTTGACAGTAGCGGCAGCCATTTTGGAATCCCGATGAATCAGTTTGAATTCCGAACACGTAGCTCCGCGATGCCTGACCGCATCGCCACCGTATTACGTTCAGAATCATGTGGACAAGTACTGGCTGGTTACATATCAAGGAAGTTTTATAACCTTTTTTACTTATAGTTATTTTCTGCTCATTGATTCCACCAACTGGATTTGCAATGCAACATTCTTTCACAACTTCATTAGTAGAGATTCAATTTGTTACAATTTATCTCAAAGATCATGTGAAGGCGTGTACGAAGTTAATAATTAGGTTATAGAGTAATTAAATTAATTCATATCTAGTTCAACAGAGAGATCGCAATATTACACAACTAGGTGGGTAGACTGACAATACTACCGATAATTTGAATCTTAACAAGTTAATGAATATTCCGTGAGTTACGCAACGAATGTGCAGAAATATATCAAAAGTTAAATTTTCGTGGACCCATAAATATTGGGACCCGTTTTTATTTTTAAATTATGCAACACGCATACACAAGTCGACAGCAGTCGTGACTCGTGCGTGATAGTCGGACTTGCTGGTGCTGATTGTCTATGACTTATTGGGGTTAGCATGTACAATGTGACAATACGGCTCAAAACAATCATTTAACATTTTAAGTACTTTGAGGGGGTTTTTTATACACTAACAAAATCCTAATCTAAACTGAAAAAAGCAGAAGCGAGTCCGTATTTAAATAATGTACAAAAACCGCAAAACATACAGAAAAAACCGCACAAATGAAACATTTTAGAAAGCAAATTGTTTATAACTATTCTACTTTCCATAACAATTCGTAAATCAAATTGAATGTAAGTAATACGTAGTTCGGAATAACAAAGTGCCACCAATACAAACCCATTAAATACACGGCCTAATCGCGACCGACGTATCATTGCCTCCCCATAACATCAAAAAAAAAAAAAATGTCGCCCCCAGCGAATAACATTCTTCGTACGAAAATCAATTGAGTGATGCTTTTTTTTGCTTCCAATGAGGTTTTATAACAGAACCTCCGGTGATCAAAAGAACATTATTTAGATATTAAACTATCATTTTCTTTTGACAATAAAGAAGTGTTAAAGACCGAAGGAATGAAGCATAAAAAAGCCGGTAACATTATAGAAGCTTCTTCCTGTACGTTACATCAAAATCTAAATTTATAACGTTATCATCATTTGGAGAAGAATTGCCTATTTATTTTTTTATCAGGTACCTAGTTGTCCTGGGTAAGGATAGTTCTTCCCTATGCTTTAGTAATGCCTTATGTATATTTTCTTAACAAGGTAAGCAGGAAAGACCATTTAAATTATAAGATAAGAAATCTATGAAATGATATGACTAGCTGCTGCCTGGGGGAGTGTCATACTAAACTTGATGCAATTGTGTTAGTATGGCATATCTACTATGGCATAGTATGCTGTACAATGACATAGTTTTCATTTCAATGAGAATGGTCGGCTCCATTGTGTGACAGATTTCGACTCATCCGGTTTATACAACGTTACATTACTTGGTAATCTCGATATGTAAATATTTAATTTTATTTCTACTTACAATAAGATTGTAATTAGGATTTAGTCTGTACTAGAGATAAAAAACTTGTCAAGACAAATATATTTATGTAAGGTGACTTTTATTTATGCAGCCAAACTCATACTGGAGGTTTTGTAAGTGATCAGTAACACGGATCGATAACACTTTTTACTAATTTCGCAAAATAAAATCTTGACGTCCCATAGTAGTTGACTCGGGGCTGGGCTTGTGTTTGTAAGGAACACGAAAAGAATAATTTATGAATTTTCCAAAAAGGGTAATTGAACCTTGTTACTGAGCACTTACTTACTTAGTCTTCAGTAAACATTTGGCTGCATAAATTAAAGTCACCTTAAATAAATAAAAAGAAAAAGAAAATTTCATAAGTAAGCTTTGAAAATATTTAAAAATATATTTTGTATAATTCATATACATTTTTTTTAGCTTTTTGGTAAAAAAACGAGTAGGCTTTAGAATGTACCCATTTGATGGTACAGTGGAGACCACATCAAGCTATACACTTGCAGTACGACATTAGCCCCTACGGCGAAGAATATAAGATAGGTACAAAGTCAGAAGTGTCCAACTTGATGCAGTCTCCACTGTACATGTTCGGATATTTTTTAAACATGGGTTCTTTTTCGCAACGTCATCATCAGTGTTATTTAAAAATCTGGGGTCAAATCAACAGCTGGTATGTTAAAAGAAAAAAATAAGAGTGCCTCGTAAGTTCTTGAGGCCGATGACTCAGCGGTGACGAATGTCCATTCATAAAGTCTCCAAGTTCGATTCCTCGGCTGTTTCTTAGAAACTCGAATTATCTTACGGAACTAACTTACTACAGGTTTCTAATAGTGTAATTGGGTGACTCATACTTTGTGCAAATATGTTATTTGATTGATTCGCTAAATTTATAAATGTTTCGATTTAGCCTAAATAAACGTCAGTTGCTTTGGGAAATATATCCATATGGTGTATATCAATTTTTTCCAATCCAGTAGTTCGATATCTATGTTGGGTGTTAAGATCATGTTGTGGAGGCCGGAAACTGGCGATAGTAAACGTCGACGAACAACTTTTCGTTAAAAAAATAGAGTAATATAGATCCCACTAATATTATAAGTGCGAAAGTTTGGATGGATGGATGGATGGATGTTTGTTACTCTTTCACGCCGTAACTACTGAACCGATTGGGCTGAAATTTTACAAGAATGTAGTTCTAGACCTGGAAAAGGACATAGGCTACTTTTTATCCCATAAATCAGTTCCCATGAGATGAAAATTTCAAAAATTTCAAAGCTTTCAAATTTCTATAGAAAAGTGATGTGTCATCCTTTCACGCCATGCTTACGAAACCGATTAGGCTGAAATTTTACATAAATGTAGTTCTAGACTTTGAATAGGACAAAAACTACTTTTTCCCTTTGTTCCCATGGAAAAACTATAAAAGACACACAAAATGGGAAACAGAGGCGCATAACACACACATTTCACCAGCTGTGTTTACTATAGGTAACAGTCCGAATAATATTGACTGATTTTATAGGAGTACCTACACAAAAACCAATTCAACGCGGGTGAAACAGCGGGCAAAAACTAGGTGTATCATAAAAAATCTGTTGCTTAAGACATTTTGGTCGAGTAGGTAAGTATTTAACTTTTTTATGAAATGAGTGTTGTTTCCATATTGTTC
This sequence comes from Ypsolopha scabrella, assembly GCA_910592155.1. Lineage (NCBI taxonomy): Eukaryota > Metazoa > Arthropoda > Insecta > Lepidoptera > Ypsolophidae > Ypsolopha > Ypsolopha scabrella. The sequence continues at coordinate 9,473,003 of OU342972.1, read as the reverse complement.
GTATGGATGAGTATTATCGCCAGTTTGTTGTATGTTATTTTTCCTCAATATGTTCAAATTATAATTATAATTAAGGAAAACCGAATCAAATGACAAAATGGAAGCTTCTGACGTCGAACATCCTTTGAACATCAACGAGATTATATTATTCAACCTTGTTTTTAATTAAAGAACTACTCGTAGTAACAAAAACAACTAAACTAGTTTTAAATTAAGTTGTTACATGGGACAAAAACACAACAATTCCTAAGCATAATCGTCATACGTACAAACATGGTATTTGTGCTGCACAGCCTTCATTTAAATCCAGTTTGTGTAGAGAAAAGATTCTCATTCCGAGCGTGAGTACGACATTTTAGTGGCAAATGATTTAAATATGAAAACGAAGAAAAAAGCAATGGCCAAGTGATTATTCGCTTTGCTACTGTAAACAATGTATGTTTCTAAAACGTTAACATGCACACGACATGCAAACAAACAAACAGGTTACCTGGCACTCGCAGACTTTCCCGGAAAACCGGAAGTGGACACACGACAGCGTCTGAAACGGAAATATTGTCGTGATACCAACTAATGGTAAAGCTACTTTTTACACGGGTGGAGTAATTGGTTAGAGTACCAGGAATTAAAATAAATAATTTAATTATATATTATTTAATTACTCGTTTATGAAGCCAAATTCATACTGGAGACTCGGTAAGTGGTGGGTAAATTATAGTCTTTAAAGATCATAGGTTATTCAATATTTTGTAATGAAATTTTGGTTGAAATTACTTATGCTTTATTTACAAAAAATGGGGGAAACTGGAAAAAAGGCGCAAGTCTTTTTTTAACAGTTAATGTGATGAGATGAATAATGAAAATTCTGATACTTACATATTATGTCAATTAAACAAAATATCTCGGATCTTTTGGCAATTTTTTTTTACCGTTTTTGAACTTGAAGAGCATTGAGCTCTTTGAAGCATTGATATAACAAAACCGTATCTAGGTACGTTCTTATGTCGTTAACTGAAAAATTGACCTCTTTTTAAGGTTCCGAAGTACGACAAGGAACCCTTATAGTTTCGCCATGTCCGTCTGTCCATCTGTCCGCGGCTTAGCGCAGAGACTATTAGTACTAGAAAGCTGTAATTTGGCATGGGTATAAATATTACTCACGCCGACAAAATGATAAAAAAAAATCTTGTTTATTTTTTTTTAAATATACTTCTCATACACGTTACTGGGGATGATTTTTTTTTCTCGTCTATCCCATAGTGTGGGGTATCGTTGGATAGGCCGTTCAAAAACATTGTGGGTGTGTGAGAACCATTTTTCGATTTAGGGATCTGTTGGCGAAATATTAAGCTTTAAAGTGAAAATTTTAGTTAGTGTGGAGCGTCCCCCCTGCCGGCTAAACGGTTGCTTATAGAAATGTGATAAAAATTCAGAGAAGTAGTATATATAAGTGATTTAAAAGGAAAACTATCACAGCTCAGTAGGCATTACAGGTTTACGAGTACAGGACGCGCCAAACTTTTGGTCCCCTAGAATGTATGGGACCAGAAGTTTGGCGCGGTCTGTATTAGTAGACCAACTTATATATACCGGGCAACTACGGAACCCCACATTGCGCGTGGCACGACACGCACTTGGCTGGTTTTGTAAACTAGCGCCACCGAACGACAGAGATAGAGCGACAAGCTTAGACAGAGGCGCGAGCGAGACAAGCTACACAAGACAAAACAGGCCCATTGGGCCTATATTTGCAGGACCGCATATGAGAAGCGGGGTACCGCATCTTCCTTTTATTTTATCTAAGCTTTGAAGTTGGCAATGCGATTAGTTTCCCGTAAACGAAAACAAAAAAGTAGGTACGTATTATTTGTAACATTGTCAATAAGAAAGATTGGTTTTATTTGATTTAACTGACCTATTTAACAGTATAGCCGTGATAACAGTACCCGATTTATCGCCATCCTAACTAGGATAGGATAGGACAGTTTTAAGGACGGTTTCTTTGTGCGTCCTAATTAGGATCCTGATAAATTGGATGGTGTAATCACGGCTTATAAAAGTCTTTCCTAAGATGGTAAATACTTCTCGTGTCTCCTATTGTTTCAAACTGTATTCGACATAAATCATCATTATTAACCGCTATAAATATAAATACACCGACCATTAGAAATAGAAAATTACAGTATCGTCAGTTTCTCTACCGCGGCACTGCAATAATATGGAAAATGGCGGGCGATGTCAATTACACCCTGCAGATCGGCGCAAGCGCATCGACGACGTGCCGCGTCATCGTGACAGAGCATTCTCTGTCCCCCAGGGAAATGTGGACGTGACTTCTTAGAGTTCTTTGCCGTGTTGTACAGTCGGCCACTCCTAAAGATACCCTGTCTGTGGGCGAAATAAGAACTTTCAGTGTTGGTGACTGTACCATAAATCATCGGATATGCAGAGCATGTTGTCTTAAGGTTAGGATTGCATATCGTCACGATATACAGGGATGACTTTGAACAGAACCTTAATAATTTTAAGAGTCAATTGAACTCAGTTATTTTATCATTCTTTTGTAATCTTTATTTTGGGGTTAATATAGGTTTAGGTTAGGTTAACGCCAGGTTAAGTTTAGGTTAAGGTTAGATAAAGTTACAAGTAACCTGTACATCCCTGGGGGTGCCAGATGCTTTCCCAAGTGTAGAATGTTACTAGAAAAGTCGAAACTCCCAACACCCCCTTTTTACCGATAATTTCGATGTCCCAACTTGATAGAGGCTATATTTTATATCGTTATACTTATCTTGCTTATCGTAATACTTTATATTCTCTGCTTTGGGTATACGCTTTTTAGGGTAGGCAGGTTTTCGTCAGTGTTTTCTTTGGTAAGACAAATACTATACATAGTACATACACATAAATTCCAAAAGTCTCATTGTGCATACTCGCAGAATTGTAACCCTGGTTTCAAGATTGAGAGTCTTACTGACTGAGCTACCGTTCTAATTAGATGATTGTCCTCGATTGAAATACAAGGGGACATTTATTTATTTCTCCAAATTATTATTGTACGTTTGAGTGATTAACATGGATTAATAACATTTTTAGGTAAATTGATTAGTACGAATTTGGCTGCATAAATAAATGTCACCTTATATGTATAGGAGTAACAAAGTTTGACAAGCGAATAGCGGCACAACTTTACCTGACACGGATGTGGGCAAAGTTGAAGCACGATTCCTTATATCTGTTGAAACACGAGAGCTTGGACGAATCACGAGAGAGATAAATGACCAGAGGAAGTTGAAGTCATAAAATGACCATAAAAATAAGTGAGGTATGAGTTCTCAGATACAGTTCTAAGTATTACAGTCACTGCAAAAAAATACTTAACTGATTGCTATTTAATTGGTACTATTAGTTAAAAGAAACAATTGTACCTCCCAAGTACTGTTTCTTGCTCTGCTTGGGTAACCGAGTGTCATTCCATGCAGGTGTGTGAGTGAAGAGTGAAAACAAAATACAAATAATCTGGCTGCAGTAGGTTCACCATCATATCCAGAATAGCTACGTAGAAAAAGAAACTAGTTAAGTAAACAGACGAACCTAATCAAACACACAAATTACTCAATCATGAAACCTCAACCAAATCCTTTTGTTAAGTCTAAACAACCTAAATAATCAGTTATATTTTTAACCGGAATAATGGAAATGATAATAAAATAAGGTCCTACAATAATAAGATAAAATAATTTCACAGTATATGTGTATCGTTAACTGACAAAAACAAAGAAAAAAAAATATTTTTTTGCTCATTTATTTTTTTACTTCCCAGTATAAAGTGGTTCAATTAACTGACTCAACTTCCATGGGAAGGCGAAAAAAGGTATCGAAAAAAATAACTGTTATAGTGGTCTTTTAGCGATACTCTATCACATCTTTTATTTTTTTACTTCTAAGACCTTATACATATATATAATGAATCATACAACATTTAAGTACATTATATACTAACCTTTCGCCCGCGGCTCGCCCGGCCTGCGGTTTATTAAATCTCTGCCCCGTTTCGTCTTATGCGTTATATTATGAAGCGTATATGCTATATGCTGACCAGTGTCACTAAGATGATAATAAAAAACCGCATCCAAATCCGTTGAGTGGTTCTCAAGTTAAAACGGAACATACATATGAGACAAAAATTCTAAAAATGGTATTTTTTGCTTCAGTGCAAAAAACCCGTTTCATTTAAAATTTTGAAAAAATATTCACAGGCACGAAGTTTTTACTATTTTATTATTAGTATAGATATTTATCTTCATATTTTCCAGATCAAATTATGTAAGTGGTAGGTACGGTAGTCAAATAATCGTAACATATTTGCTATTCAAGCGCGCGTGTATGTCTTTAGCTGGTACGGCCGCTAGGTCATTACTACGAGTTACTATAATAGTTGAAAACTAATTAAAAAATCAGAGCCCCATTTTTCGCGATATGCATGGTCATCCTACTCTGTTGTGAGTACAGACAGGGCGTGTGCATTCCAATGTAATGTTTCTTTAGATATACTCAATCTGAGTCACATCTTGTAAGTACGAGTACCTTTGGTTAAGGGGCAATATCATACACAAATACATAATCAGTGGGTACATACATACATCCATCCATCCATCCATCAGCCTGTTTCGTCCACTGCTGGACATAGGCCTTTCCAGGATTTCGCCACTCTTGGCAGCCCTCCTGGAAGAAATGCCCATACTCACACACGCTGGGTAGGCGGGTTGGTGAGGCCGGTACCGAAACCCTTGCACCAGTGACGCCGCTGCCCGTCACCAGTCTGATTTATATAAGGCCCGATAATTGCGGATGGATATACCGCCATCCATCGGTCCCAGGCAATGGTGGGCCGCCTGGTTTTGCCTGAGAGCTGTCCTCTGTCACATACATACATAGGTAAATTATATGTAAATTGTCCGATATCTCCAGTTTGCATGTTCAATTCGCAAGAGACAAGAAGAGCTGGTAACGGGTATACACAAGATGATGAATCGATAACCGACATGAAAGTTATTAAAGCAATGCTAATGTTTTGTTGTACAAAGTATGCTGAAACTGCAATGATGACAAAATTGTGTAAACAATACTATCATGGCATGGCGGACTCCGGACGATACGTCGATAAGGCAAGGCAAAGTGACCACCCATTCGTCATACAATCACAGCACATTCTTCATAAACGTAACTGGATATTTAGGGATCCATAGCTTCACTAGACTGTACAAGGAATGCCGACCAAGATGAGCCGTGGTATAACTTCTAAAAGTGGGTGGCATTTGATTCGTTAAATATAAACATTCCCACCGAAATTACCAACATAAAGAATGTGTGCCGTTCCCCCTAAAGGCTCTTCAGTCAGTAGATGTGAGGGGGGCAGGGAGATTCTGCATTGTTTTGTCAAGTTGCTTATGTAATGCTATGTCACACCAATTGAGCCAATATGGTGGGAACTGGAGACAGAAGCTGTAATTATGTTTTTATTAAGAGTCATGTTCGTGCCAAATTAGTATTCATTCATTTGATACTCTTGCGGCCACATTTTTGCAAATCATCAACATTGCTTCTTCATGTTTCAGTTTCAGATTGGAAAATTAAAAAATTTACTAAAAATATATAGTCTGTCGAAAAAGTGTTGAAATGAATATTGAACTTTAAACGTTCAAGTAGGATAATTTAGGTAATATATTTATGAAATAACAACGCGGTAAACTCGATTTAACAGATTTTGTACTTTGTTTGTTTGGTGTAATCAGGCGAAAGAAAAATAGTTTCTTCAATATTCATTTCAACAATTTTTTGACAGACTGTACTTGCCTATTCAGAAACTTAACTGGAGAGGAGCGTGATATGATTTTGTATTTAAATTAGTTGGAGCCGTCTATTGTCAAAATAAAAGAGTTGCTCCATTAACCGGTCACATTCTTAGGAAGCCATCACGCTGACTGCCATCACTCACAAGATTATGGAACTAATGTTATCTTGAACAGCAAAAAGTATCAGACATTTATCGTCAGGTGCAGAGCCATTACGAAGGCCTTGTTTGAAATGCAGTTTACAGCTGGATGCATATTGGATGTGTAGCTTATTTATTTATAACTTTTTCTGGACTCTTTGTCTTCACACGGACCCTGACAATCACCTGTTTGGAACATCCAGATGTGTTAGATACGGGCAGCTGTTCGCCATATATGGTAGATTTATTTCCGAATAAAAAATAGCACTTTGCAACCCTTTTACGCGCTTGTTCATCTTTAATTTATTGCCTCGTGTTGATCTACAGAAGGATATCGTTCGTTCCACATCAGAACTGGACTTAGGAAAATCACTCTTGATTTCTTCACATTAGTATGTGTGGTATCGAATGATGTCTCGGTTATGCAAGGTAAAGCAGTTTATAACTTGAGCGGTAAAGTTGCTGCGAAACCAGTTTAGAAGTTTTACTATGAAATTATAATTCGACCGGTTACAAAGATAATGGGGTCTAGAATGGCAACATGGACATATGTTTGTCTTGTAGAACACAGTAGAGTACGTGAAACTGTCGTTAAATGAGTCACCAACCCCTCGCACCTGAGGCCCTCACATATCTGTTTTGCAGATTTTCAATGGTTAGTAGAACTCCTCAAGGAGTAATATCGGGTCACTCTATCATATAGGAAACAACCCTCAAAGATTTTGAATTTTTATATGTCAATTATTCGGTTGATATAAACTTTATAATCAACAACATTTCATTTTAGTTAATCATTTGTTTTTAATATTTATATCGAAAGTCTACGTAAAAAAGAAGCTTAAGTATTTTTTCATTTTGTTTTATTTTATGTTTTTCCTGCATAATTTAATGTTTTCTTATTCCCTCATTCTAAAAGGACGTAAGTCGTATCTGAGGATTTCAAAAGTCGATGTTCATTGCCAATGGATTATTAAAAAAAAAGCTTGGCATGTTTATGTCTGCTGTCACATGGCATGAAAATTGTTTTTTTTTTAAAACAAACTGAACTTAAAAGCGAAGGAAATTGTTTTTAAAATCCTGTGTTTACCATATTTTTAGTTTTTTTTAAATATCTCTTTATTATATAACGACTTAATTCTGAAAAAAAAAATATGATGCTCAGAAAGCCCATATTTCGAAATGGTTTTCAGTTTTTAGAAAGGGATACCATATATTTTATTTGGATTGATTTCAGTCTAATATCACAGCAGCATCTTAGCCACCTCGGCAGGAATATAACCGAAGAAGTTTTCTCTCCCTACAAGTCGAGAGTATTTGAACCTTACTTGTGTACTTACGTACCTATAGTTATTATACTTACAGATCAGGTAAGTATTATAGCTAGAACAAGCAAGCTACATCTTAAAGTTGCAGGTTGCAGCCGTGAAGATCAGAAAAAAATACACGGTGCCGCCAAAACTGGAAACCATTATGATAAAGGCTTATTACGAAAACGATGAAATTATGTCCTTCAAGCATTATGTTGACGGTTTTCGTTTCCCGTTAAGCTGATGTTCTAAACACCCAACTCTAGGTTCTGGGGGCCTAGCATGGTGCCACTTTACCACCATTTTAAACAATGACAGTAAATCCATATAATATTTTCTGTCAACAAATAGTGTTAAAGTGGCAACCATGTTAGGCCTGCTGGGTGGCAATTCCGGGAACACTGTCAAAGTTTCTAAAACTCGATCTAAAAATGTGTGGAGTTCGACAGATAAAACGGGTTTTTACGATCGAGAAAGCTTTCGACAGACTGAGAATTACCCTTCTGGGTCGTGATTTGTGAATCTACAACAAGTCATATTTTATCCCTGATTTCTAGTAGTAGATATAACACCTAGAATATTTTTCTGTCGAGAGGACTAAAGTGACATAATTGGTTATATATAACAATAATAATTATCTTTTTTATATTATACTATAGCAAATACTGTAATTTCTCTAATCAGTGAATAAAGTTCGGTTATCGAATGTAAACATTCCGTTATCAGGCATACTTGTATTAAACTAGGCTAAAGTAAATCAAACAAAAATGAAGAAAAATCTTTATCTTATCGAAACTGTCGGTAAAACCACTAGGCACATCTAAGCGGAAAGCACTTGACATGCTCCAAAGTGTCGGCAAAATCAAATTCGAGGTAAATGGCTAGTTCCGGCGCAAGCTCAAGTAATTACTTTAAGTAGTTTAAGAATTTATAGCTCGTTACAGATAATATGAACTTGTTATGTAAAGTAATAAATCTTTAAATCGTGTTTCCGATTCATAAATTCATTTATTGCACTGGCTAGACTTCTTTCGGTTACCTACTTCAGAAATTGCATAAATTTTTGGTTCTGATGATTGTAACTTACATTTTTTTATATCGAGAAATGTAAATAAAACTACTTTGTATCTTTAACTTTATGTCATAAAAATGATTAATGCAAATAAAGATCATTTCCTGTGCGAATTCCATCCATATGACTGTTTCAGCAAATACCTACCTAACCTCGGTGGATTTATCTAAGCTGCAGTGTTCTGCCATTTGTGGAGCTTCACAGATGTACTGGAACTACGAACGTCTAGGGAATAAGTACACCGAATAAATAATTTTTACTCTTATCTGGTGGGGATAAATGATATTTTCGGTCAGACGTAAACCACGCCTTTGTTCCTGCATGTGGAATACAAAACATTTGCTAATTACCATCCGAACATCTTTGCCTAAGACAGATATGGGCAAACCATTGGTGTAGGAATTTTTGCAGTTTCAAACAACCATGTAGTAATCAAAACTTTATCACGCTTTCTGATAAGACCGCTTTTTGAAGCTGAGTCACACGCGCTAGTTTAAATGCCATTTGGGGAATATTCATTTTAGCATGATTAAAGAGAATATGGTTTCAGTAAATGTTACTGACTGGGTGTGGGAGATAGAGTTCGTAGCTCTCGTAGTTTCACATGATATGATGTAGTTGAGTTTGTGCTGTGCATCACTAAAAGGATTGTTGAAGCCATACAAATAGCAGCTAAAGTTTATTTGATCTAGGTAATCTGGCAACTGCCGTGCGTGACTATTAGCGTGTAAAAAGCAAGATCGAATGCCACAAATGACAATGCTCTCTTGCGGGGCGATTTGAACATACTTTTCAAATACATATTCAGGTGGCCTGCCTTTGAATTTCAAGACGTCAAATAAGGCCTGGAGAGCTCAAAATGATTACACTTTCTTAAACTCACCTCATATCCCCGATATCACTTAAATGGATTACCGTGGCCTTATTAACGTAACTATAACACTTGAATGAAGCCGTACGGTGTCGGTCAATCAACGGTATAGCGGCTGTTTGGCCGACAAACCATCGATCGCCATCACGGAATTAAAAACAAAGTAGAACCATAGACCATCATAGACACTGGGAAATGAGGACCACGTAATGAGTTTGTATATTATGATATCGCTTCGACAGTTTCTTCAACGTTAATGTACGAACTGATGGGTTCCAGCTTTCTCTTGTATATTAAAGGTACATAAATCAAGGAGGTCTCTATTTTCATTAAGAAGTTATTTTAAATGTGCGCGCGTTATTCACTTACTCGTATAATCTGCCCCCTGGATCATCATGGAGTCAAGTTTTAATTATAATTAATTCTATTAATCACACAATAAGCTAAATAAATTTTAAGTTTAGTGCTGCCAAAACTAAATTTTCTTTATTCCAAAATAGTTCTTTAGTGTTAACAATGGAAGCTACCTAAAAAATCAAGTTTTGAGAACACTAAAACTAAAATTAAAGCCTTCAGAATCGGCTTTATTATGTACCTTTATTTAAGTTATAATCTTACCTTTAAATATGATTTATTTGTAAAGTAAAGTGTTGAAAAAGTTCGTTCACGATCCTTGAAAACTATTTTATACAATAAATTTATAAAAAGTAAAAATATATGATATCGAATTCTCTTTTGTATGTGAGCCTATATTGATCTTGACGCCGTTGGGTTGGAGCTGCTCATAATAATTTATTTTACCCCGAGCGAGATCCTACTTACGCACAGTTGGGTAAATTCGCTGTTGTTTTCCTGCTAGAATTGATTTAGAGCAACCTGAGTAACGCATTGAAATAATTTAGAATTAAATCAGTCGAATGTAATCTTCAATTAGCTGACATTCTTATGTAACCACGCTTATCGTAAAGATGCGATCATAAAATCTATCACACGTCAAAATTCAAATTACCCTAACTTTCTAGTTGCGCCATCGATGCGGTCGACACACTTCATCTTGAGAATATTTCTTGTAATTAGATCGATCAGTTACACTGCTTCTGTTCTGAACGTTGGAATTAAATTGGTCATGATGTAAATAAAATGAGATAATTCAAATAGGATTAAGTAAATAGTAGTTTTAAAATAGGAGCAAGATGGCTTTATATTCTTTTACATAAGGTTACGATTTTAAATGAGTGTTACGGTAGAGACGGCTTATTTACATTTCCGTCAAAACACGTGCTAATGTATCTATATTCTATACGAGGCAAATTACCTAGTAAAAAAAGCCGTATTTAATACCTATCTTTGCGAAATTTTCAGTGACCTGTACTGAGGCCAAATTTACCTGTCTGTCTTCTGTATTGCTTGTCTGTCTGTATGTTCCGTTTTACTCGAGAACCACTCAATGTATTTGGATGCGGTTTTTTGAATTATCATCGCAATGACCCTGGTCAATATATAGGCTATAAGGGGCTGTTGGTAAAATAACCACCAAGCCGAAAACTGTAATAATTTTTATTGAAACACAATTCCACGCAAGTGTAGCCACGGACAAAAGTTAGTGTATAGTAATAATAAGAGTAAAATAAAGAAGTCGGGTCTGCACATAAAAAAATTACGACATTTTAATAAAATGTGTTATTAATATTAATAGGTATTATATGGAGACCAAATCCATATTTCCTAGAATTTTTGTCGGTCTGGCTGTGTTCCGTTTTAATTCAAGAACCACTCAACGGATTTGGATGCGATTTACTTTAGTATCATTGTAGTGACTCTGGTCAACATATAAGCTATAAGAGATGTTAGTAAAATAATTGCTACAAGAGATGTTGCTAAAATAATTGCCAGGTCGAAAACTGTCGATACTACTGAAATATTGAAAGAGATTTCCACGTGAGCGAAGCCAGGGCTAGATTTCGGGAAAAATGCCCCTTCTGCCCCTCGGCGGCACATTTATTTACAGACAGTATTCTATTTTGCTGAATTATGGACTCGAACGTTTGACAGTTGTAAGACTTTGTTATTTGTTGACCGACTTCTCTCACTTCTTTACATAATATTTTGACGTCCTCTTTTTGTGTGTTCTTGTCTGCATAAACGAGCAATTACAGGTTCCGTAAATAGCGGTTTATGTGTAAATATGTAAGAATACGTCCAACGGTCCATTATTTACTGAAAATACGTCATCGTATATATAAGGTGGATCGATTTTTGCGTTTTTTGGATTTTCATTTGGTCGGGGTGCGGAAAAGTTACTACAAGAAAACAGATAAATGAAAAAATAGTAAAAAACATATCTTTTAATGTTTTGTACTGCCTTAGGGCGGTTAAAGTTTAACAAAATGTATGAAAGGAAAAATAATAGATTTTAATATTTTTTATGTTTGTTTTAGTTAATAGTATATCACATCAAAATATTCGTCCATTCACATGTCTCAAATTAAATAAAAACTGTGCAAATTAATAGAATATCCCATTGGAGACATTTTTATCACATTTTTCTTGCTTACATAAGGATTTCACAAAAAAAATATTAAAAACGAAATATTTTTTTTCCTTTCATACATTTTGTTAAACTTCAACGGTTAGGGCAGTACAATACATTAAAAGATTGTTTTTTTACTACTTTTAATTTATCTGTTTACTTGTAGCAACTTTTCCGCACCCAGGCCAAATGAAAATCTAAAAGACGGAAAAATCGATTCACCCTACCCTAATATATACCTCCCAGTGATAAACTGCAGTCAGTACAACCCGGAGAAGTTAGCTATGGACCCGTAACTCCTCTCCCCGCAGGGACTTCTCCTATCTTCGAGGGGAAACTTAGGCTCACTTATCATCTACATATTACATTATAATTACGTGTCGTCGTATAAAAGCGCGCGTTTTCGTGAAAAACCGAATTATGGCGTAAACACAGTCCCATTACGTGATCATACAACATTATTTACTGTTAAAACTAGGGGTTTGATTTATTTATTTACATGTAAATCCAGGGCCGTATTGTAAGGTGTGGAGGCCCCTTAGAACGAAATAGGGCCCCAATCCATTTATTAGATCTACACCTACTTTCTTATAAAATTACTGTGAATTTGTGAGGCTCTTCAGCGAAGTACAAAATGTTTAGTTGTAATTAGTGTTTTAAGACAATTTTGCGTTTTGAAACTATACAGTTTGAATTAATATAGTTATATTTCTTAAAAAAGTGAGGTAAAACGAAAAATATTGTCCTCACGGACAAAACCAGTTTAAACATTTTTGTTGAAAGACTTAATTTTGTAACTGTTTTATCTCGCTTTTTTGCTTTATCGCGAAAAAGACGTTTACGCCATAATACAGTACATAGGAGTATGTATTATACTCGTACATATATACCGGGTGGACATAGAGTGCGACCATTAAATGAAACCACATATTCTACCGACCCTACTGCACCACTTTTCCCAAGAATCATACACATGGACACCCTTAGTTTAGGAAATAATTGAGTTCCAAACAGAAATGCGTGAACCCTAACGCACCGACATACGGGCGAGTTTAGAGAGAGCGTCGTCCGTGAAACCTGCAGCTGTTTGAGGTCAACGCTCTCTCTAACCTCGCCCGTATGTCGGTGCATTAGGGTTCACGCGTTTTTGTTTGGAACTCAATTATTTCCTAAACTAAGGGTGTCCGCGGGTATGAATCTTGGGAAAAGTGGTTCAGTAGGGTCGGTAGAATATGTGGTTTCCACTCTATTTACACCCGGTATGTACCTACAATACAACATAACAAACCGCGTATTATGGATGGATGGATATCGACAATTACTAAGTCTGTGGTATGTAAGGATTTCCGCTTTATAAGGGAAGCTCTAGCGTAAACTTCTTTTTACTGGAAGAGCTGAGCCGGTTTTAATGCGGTTTGTTTACTTAGGAGTAATTGATAAAAAAGGGGCTTTTTTGCCTTACTTCGGGCACAAACTGATTTACCTCACTGTTTTCCTTCACTGTCAGCAAGTCTTTAATAATATTTAGCTACTAGCTTTTCGCCTGCGACTCCGCCCGCGTTTATTCAATCTCTGACCCGTTTTCGGCTCGGGCGGTCGTTTATGAACACCCCTTATAACCTATATATATGTTGTAAAAAAAAACGCATCCAAATTCATTGAGTGGTTCTAGAGTTAAAACGGAACATACATACATACATAAAGACAGACAGATAGACAAAATGTCTAAAAATGTATATTTTGGCTTCAGTACAATACTAATAAATTCCACTTAAAATATTGAAAAAATATTTTCTTTATAGACATGACTTTTTTACTTCATAGGTACCTACTTGATTATTAATAGGTATAGTTTTATAAAGTGTATGTAATACTTGGTTTAAATTCCTAGAAACGGTGATCAAAGCAGAGTTAGATAGGTATGTACCTAATTAAATCATGGATATTTCTTCTCCTAGCTAAAGTTCACACACGCCACGAAAGAATTCCCCGGTCAAAGTACATGTACCTGCTCGTGTGGTGCAAGCTCTAAATGAATCATGTGCAGTGTAGAAAATAACTAAAATGACATACATGGACACATTAACAGTTGTGATATGAGGGTACCTATTTTCACTTTTTATTTTCATTATTGAGGGTAGTGTGAAAAACCTACGCACTAAGATCAAGAACATAATAATTACATGGGATAATTAATTAATTGTTTTATTAAACCCTACTTAGTATATTTTGTAGGTACATAATTTATTAATTACTTATTTTATTAGGTAGGTACTTACCGTCAAATCTTCAGAACTGCAGAGACGAAGTCACAATTCACAACAAATCCAGTTTTTATTGTTTCAGGCCTGAAAGTCTTTTCATTATGTAAATTATAATAGGTACACAAATTTCTCTTTATTATATCGAATAACACTTTTTGCTGCTAACAATACACTTACGCGGGAATATTTGTTTTTTCACGGCGCATTGTTGTGAGCGAAACGTGCGCTACTGCCGTGCATTCCGTGATCGCACGACTAGTCACCGGCGTTTACGTTTATCGAATACAAAACATGACGTTACGGGAAAAGCTACGGTGGTGCCGTGTGATGATCAATCAGTGACAAAGTTACAGGAAACTTTGTATGCAGCGCCATCTCTTAGCCAACATTTTATTAATCGAAACTAGTAGTTCCACCTGCTGACACAATAAGTCATTTCTTTAGTTTTAATAAATACCGTTAGATGACTCTGAGGCAGATTTAAGTATTGCCAGAATAAATAAAAGTAAGCTCAAGTTTATTCGGGAAGATACCGGTTTTATTTTGGGTGCGACTTATTTCGTTTGTGAATTACTTTGTCACCCACCGTATTTCGTTAAGATTTTAAACTCTGTATTACACATTCATGGATAATTGAAAAACAACATTTTTTATTATTGGTAGCCCATTTAGGTCCCATATTGACACAATGAACTAGTTTCCACTAGGTATGTTTTTATGGACTAAATATATAAATTTAAATATAATATGTAATTTAAGTAGAATGAAAGAAAGCACTCACATATCTCCACATTTGAAAAAGCTATGGGACCTCAAAGTGGCGCTCAAAAATTAATTTCGTTCCATTTGCGACGGACCAGCGGGTGATGTCACGCTACTTATGTACTTCGCAGTTCGCATTCATAAAGTTCAAAGGCATTCGGTTACTTTGCGTCGCTCGTGTCGTGATTTTTGTTAATTTTTGGAAACAATATTCAAATAAATAAAAAAAAATCAAAAATGTTTGTCGTGGTACCTAACCAAATATTTTCCTTAATTACAATTACAACTGGAGCCTTCTTTTCAGTAATAAATACCTGTAACAGAAGACTCCGCTCCTTCAGTCCACAGCTTTGGTTTAAAAATACTGTTTCAAATAATTTTCAAAAATTGATTTTAGTACATAATGAAAGAGAAATAACATGCAGCATGCGTCAGTGCTTTGGAAGGGTGTGTGAGAGGGTGTATGTGTGTGTGTGAGGGTGTGTATGAGGGTGAGAGGGAGAGTATGTGTTCGTGTGTGTGTGTTTGTTTGTTTGTATATTTTATTTTTATATTTCTTTATCTACATACTACATACTAGTTAATTTTATTTCTAAGTAATTTGGTAAATTAGGTTTTCAGCCTCTTCGTAGCTCTTTGTTTTTTATAATAATGTTGTTTGCTTTATGCATTCAAAGTTATTTTTTGTACATATATCTAGACTTCTGTTTATCTTGTTGTATGTATAAGCTGACTGATAGTTAAATTGTCTGCGTGCAAAAGTAGATTTGTAAAATGGAAGTTTAATAATGTTGCCTCTTTTTCTCTTTTTTGAAAAATGTGGGTCGAAAACAGAATTTTGATGCTTTTTTAGCACTGCATTTGCAATATACAATTTTCTTACGGACAAGAGATCGCAAAAAGACTATAAATTATCTGTTGGGTATCTGTAGGGTTTAAAATAATATTGCTGTGAATGATGAGAAATGTGCCTACAAATACTGTATTGTTCCACATTGTGAAAGCTTGTGCTTTAAAACCCCAAACAAAGTATTTTTCCCAGTTCCGAGTAAATTAAAAAAAAGGAATAATTGGTGTAAACTAATGAGGCGAGATTCAAATGGTTCTAAGAGCACAAAATATGTGTGTGAATATCAATTTGATGCAAGTGGGCGAAAACTTTAAAAATTGTAAATGCGTTTTTGCGCTGTCCGACGTTTAAATTATTTATTTACTTACATCCATATGATTTTCAAAGTAAACAGTACATTTTTTATCGATAAGTTCTTTTCATACTATATAATTGTATTTTTACTGTTACTATTTATCAATATTTTACAAAAATATATGGATTTTTCCCATGTCCGATTCATGTTTCTTAATATTTAAGTTGTAATAAAAATCAAACCTTAATTAGCAGTTTTATGATTTAAGTACCATGAGGAAAGGTGTAAAATCTTTAACTTTGATAGAAAAGGTAATTCTTTTTTGCTGCAAATAAAAACTTTTTATATTTTTTCCTAAAATTGTCCAGAAGTTGACCTGGGTGGAACTTTCCACTGATACACCAAATTTTAAGCCAAAGTAATAATACAATTCACCAACTCACAGGAAGTTTTGTTTGCTGGTGTCATTATGAAATGATCGGGTAAGTGATATGTTTAAAAAAGTTGTTATTCGCCCGGCAAGCGCCCCAAAAAGTAAGTGTGAATTCCATGTTCAAAACAAGTTCCTCTGATACACCGCCGATTCCCAGGTAATTTCGGAAGATGTAATATTTTTAATACATTAATAATTTAACCAATTACATATTTTTATAAAAGGTAGCGTTTTTTCATAAATGTGCCCTGAAGTTATGGGAATAACAGTAAAAACAATACTCCCGGCGCGATTTCGTTACTTCCACTGAAACACTTTTCTAGAATAATGTAGTCAACGGAAATAAAGTGTAGTCAGTGGAGCGCTAAAGCAGCGTACACGATGAAAGTTGATCATGTGGTTTGCAATACCTAATTATACAATAATAGTTAATATATTTTTATATTTCATAATTTATTAATGAAAATAACATCAATAAATAATTAGGTCCCACTTTTGAAGGCTTAATTTGCCCTTTAACTTTAATTGTTGAATTTTACCTTAATACATTAAAACTAGTTTTTCTTAGTAACCAATGGTACGCATATTAAATGTTATTATTTATAGTTTACTTTCAGTTTAAGACTACATACGAAATGTATTTTATATATTTCAACCGTTTTTTTTAGTGACGAGCATTAAAATTACAGCTAAAAGCATTAAATTTAAAAAACAATTTAGGGTTAAGACTTTTTTAAATGGTAACTGTTATTTTGAAAGTTTTTGTAATTTATCGAAACTTAAAACTTAAATTGAAAATCTGCTCGATTATTATCCGGCTTAGCTTAAATACCTACATATGTCATAGCATCGAACAATTTAAACAATACATAAGTATTTTCATATGTGTATATATTTATTAAGTGATATTTATGATTTCACACAATATTTTCTTGTCAACTTTGACCTTCTCATTGATTTTCCAGCATAAAGTTCAGTACACGCCACTGATATTGTGTGTGCCTGTGACCATAAGTGCCTGATAATGGCATAATACTTATAAGTGCGTCTGTAATTTTTTTTTTGTTATGTACTATACCACCGCCTGCCCAGCGTGTGTGAGTATGGGCATTTCTTCCAGGAGGACCGCCAGGAGTGGCAAAATCCTGGAAAGGCCTATGTGCAGCAGTGAACGGAACAGGCTGTAGGATGGATGGATGGATGTACTATTAAAGTATAATAATAAAATTTAAATATTACATTAAGTAACTAGTTTTATTCAACAATGTAATCAGTGCTTTACTTTTCCACTTAGTAATTTTAACGTTCCACTTAGTAACTGTTCGCAACCCAAACTACTATAAAAAATTGTTTATTTTTACAATTTAGAACTTTGAAGTATTTGATTTTGAGTTAAGTAAGTAAATATTAGAATAACATTTTACCGTAACTAGTTTAAAATAGTATAAAATCACACGGCTAACATAAATCAATAACAAAGAGGGTAGTCAGAGGATACAAAAAACCAAGAACTTAAAGTTTTTACAGAAATATAGTACCGAAGTACTTTTGGTTTTTTTATTTTCCTGCGATTAGGTTCAAATAAAAGGAACATTAATATAATGTAACACGTTTTGCTGCTTTAAATGAGATATAACGGGTGGGCCAGAAAGGCGTACGATTTTGAAAAAATAATAATAAAAAAACTAAATACGATTCACATACAAATTTTTATTTAAATTAATTAAAATAGACATCCGGGAAATTCATTTCTTAAAAATAACATCATCCAGGTGTGCACCATCGCGCTGCAAACATTCCTCGAATCTGAACCTCACATTGGTAATAACTCGCTGGCACATTGCGCGGGGAATAGCTGCCATTTATTCTCGGATATTAGTCTTCAACTGGTTAGTTGTGGCTGGGTTATTGGAGTACTCTATTGGAGACTCTACTTTTCACCGGACTTTTTTATGTGGGGATACCTGAAAAGTAGAATAATTAATAATATATTATACATATAAGCCTTTAAAGCAAGTTAAACAAATTTAAACTTTTTGTGTTTTTATTTCACAATTCGTGTCAATTAAAATTAATAAACTCTATTTTTCTTATGTATTTTATTAATAAAAATTTAGGTAAAAATTTGCTGAAAATGTTTACTTATACTGTTAAATGGTGTGGAAAAATGAGTAACCAACGCAACATTAAAACGAATACATTTATATTTCATGGGAAAGTACCTAAATATTTAATACAAAGATTATTACAAAATCATCATGGTTCAACAAAAACTGGTCATCTTTTAATTTAAGCTTGCGCATCCCATTGATGCTTTTCAATATTTTATAGCACACCGTGCGAAAATATTATACGATACTCGTGCGAGAAACTTTTTCTCGACTCGTGTGATTGCAGCACTCACCTTCGGGTCGTGCCGCAAACTCACACTCGTCAGAAAACGTTTCATCGCTCTCATATCGTAATGTACTATTTCGTACTCCCTTGTATTCTGTGGTATTTCTGTCTCGTTTCTTTTGTGCGTTCATGTTAGGATAGAGGTGCGAATTTATTGACCACTTACTTATCGATACTTATTGATGTATATAGATTATTTAAATATACGATTTTTTACGATTTTCGCTCATAGAAACAGAGTATCCATATCAGATATCTGGTCGCAACGAATACTGGTTTTTAATCAGCAACCTTAATCAAGACTATAATTGGCTATCTTGTCCATGACGTAAATATATCTATTCTCCGCAAATTATTACTTTGTCTTTTAACAAAGTCTACTTCCATGGTGCTGGATAATATAAAAAAAAATATATAAAACTAAACACAAACTTTACTTGCAAAATACGTGTATTGAACAGCTATACGCAAAATAACAACCAAGACGCGGAGTGCCTCGGTAGCGTGACGGCGGGGTCGGGGTCCTGCAGTTATTCTGCGCTAGACTTGTTAACTTAAATAATCTATTTCGCAGTTATTTAATGACGGATTAAAATTATTTTTCGCCGCGTTTTTGGTTTTGGTCTATATTTTAATCCCATGAAATAAAATATGGTATTACCGACATCATGAAACTTGTTCATTGCATTAAGCTACAATCTCGTTTTTTATTCATCTGAGCCAGAAGTATGATCCGAAGTAAAATGTTTCACATTATTGTCCGAAAACATACAATGTTAAACCTTTTGCCAACGGCTTCACCTGCGTAAAAGTGGTAATAAATAAACTCGAAAAACCTCTAACACTTATAATTTGAATTTAGAAAATTCCTATATGTTTCTAGGGCAAAACCGGTAATTTTTAAAATTCGTTTTCCCATCCTTATTCCGTTCTTTCTCTGTCAAAATGGCTGCCGTGCAAGAGGTTTGTGCCGAGTTTTCTCGCTGCATTTCATTCTAAAACTCCGATTCTCTGGTAATTTTTGCTCAAAATTCAACCGTTTTAATCATGTGTTATTTTTTTAGCAGGCGAGACGCGAACCAATTCAAGCCGTGCAGGTCTTCGGCCGCAAGGTAAATGTTTTCATATCTTTGTCCACGTGTTAGTGTCGATTTACAGGATTCTCGCTTTGATATTCTCACAATTTCACGTTCATTTGTATTATATTATCAAAATGCCCTTTTGTTTTATTGCCCATAATGATTGTGCGAACCTTTCTCGCCAAGACTAACATAACCTACAAGGTCGTTAGTCAGTTTTAAGAAAGGAGATCATTGGTTTCCGTTGTACCAGCCGGCTTAGGAAACGTTTCTGTTACCGGTCTAGACGAAAACTACAAATTTTTAAAATATCTGGGTATTACAATTTTATAAAAGCCACTGATTTTGAGGTTACCATTGTTATTTCGTTTCTAGAAAACGGCGACTGCAGTGGCGTACTGCAAGCGTGGACATGGCGTGCTCCGCGTGAACGGACGCCCCCTGGAGCTTGTGGAGCCCCGTCTTCTTCAATACAAACTGCAGGAGCCCATCCTATTGCTCGGCAAGGTTTGAAGCATTTCTTAATTAAATTCTGTGGCTTTCTAAACCGGTACATACCTGATATTTCTTTTAAAAGTTTATAAATACCAGCACGAAATATTATTGGAGTTGTCCAAAGTAACCTGTTATGCCCAACATAGGATTGGCCACTGAAATGATGAATGAATACTTTTTCCTTATTCCGAACATGAGCATCTTTGGATGTGAAATAATCATAAAATTTCTGATTTCATCTTTATTCCTGTCTAAAACAGCTGATTGATGTAACTTTTTTATGACATATTGTATGTATTTTCAGGAAAAGTTCTCCGGAGTTGACATCAGAGTAACAGTTAAGGGTGGAGGTCATGTCGCTCAGGTCTACGCCATCAGACAAGCTATCTCCAAGGCTCTCATTGCCTTCTACCAAAAATGTAAGTTGACAAATTAAATTTAGGAATATTTTTAAGCAAGCTAACAATATAGTGTATAAAATAAGTTGATTGTCATTTATCTGTAAAGAACAATACCTGCTTCTGTACAATTTACCTGTGTATTCCTATGTTGTTTAAGCTCCCTATTAGTAAAAATTTTGATGGATTATGAACTGCCAATTATTAATAGTCTGTAATGCTGGTGTCCATACTTAGTAGTGAGTTTTTTTGGTATTAGTTAATAAATCATATTTTTTTTTACCATTTCTAGTTGAAGGTCCCGTTGAGTCTTCAGTATTAACTCGGTCTGTTCAGCATCAACTTGTTTTAATATCTTACATTTAAAGAACCCTTTCTTTCCAAAGCTGTCTCATTTCTATGTGAGTCAGTCATTTCAGAGAAAGGAGATCAATGGTGACATTTACCAAACTGCATGCATTCTCAGTATCATGCTTGTTTGAAATGTACACAACACTTTTGTTATATTATGTAAATGCTTTAAAACCAATAGTTGCAAGATTTTCACCTTTTTGTGTAATGTTACAGATGTAGATGAAGCGTCTAAGAAGGAAATCAAGGACATCCTCGTTCAATATGACAGGAGCTTGTTGGTAGCTGATCCCAGACGCTGTGAGCCCAAGAAGTTTGGTGGTCCAGGAGCCCGTGCCAGGTACCAGAAGTCCTACCGTTAAGACGCAAAGGGGGTGGCATCATCGGGTTTTGCAGTGGTTTGGATTTTACTGTCAGTGCAATATCATGTGATGCATTCAAAAATAAAAACCTAAAAAAATTTAGTTCTCTCTTTTATTTCATCAATAGCTTTGGCAGGGACTAAATTTTCAGGACTTTATCCATGCCCAGTATCTATGGGCATAGCATTATTTCAGCTTCCGCATGTGGTAGCGTGATTTATATTTATCACTTAAGATGACTAGCACAGTCAAAAGTGGCGGGAAAATCGGCAACTTAACCAAGCCACGAGAGTTACTCTGACGAAAGAGAATATTTACATTAATATACATAACCTACCACTCTAGGTCACAATATTAATAGGGTAATGAAATCGCTAAATGCACTTAACTATTAAAACACGAAATATTTTGCCAAAATTTTGTTTCCACAAGTTATTGTGACCGCGAACTGTTTCAACAAAGCTCCTGATTAATTCATGCCCGACCCGACCAGTGTGACGACGGAGAGTAATTTTTTTCCTCGTCGTCACATCACACCGCTGGATTTACAACACAATAGTGAGGTAGGAACACGGGTGGGTAGGTATCTTTTAAAATAATGACCATTTGTTCCCATCTGGTACTATCATTCTGTTCTATCATAGAACAGACATTAAAAACGTTATGTAATTGTTGTGGTCATTTTATTTTTCTTGCAGGCGCCTATAAATATTTTGAAGATATTTTCTTGTAAAACGAATTGAAGATAAAAGATTTAAATAGTTATCCAAAATTTTATAAACCACAGCCGAATATGACTGATTACTACTGTATTTTATCGCGTATTTGATGAGAAACGGATGATACCTACCCAGTTGTTGTTTTATGTTTTTGTCTATAGATAGCTATAAAATATGTAAAAACTAAAGGCATGGTATGGTATCTTAGAATAAGGGCCAAGGTATGTTAATGCAGTTTCAATTTCCCAAATCGGCAGTTAGCAGCGTCTTCGACGTTCTAAAATGTCTAATTTCACATTTTGACAGGGATAAAAACAATTTTAGTTCAAATGATACTAGAATGTTATGAAAGTTTAATAATTCGCGTCAACTTACTAAGCGGGTGTGAATGTAGTCACAGCTCGTAGTTGCTCAATTTCAGAACGTGTAGGTGTAAAGGGAGATATGCGGAGAAATATGCAGCTGATAGCTTCCTTGGTTGACGCGAACTCTTCCAACGCACTTACATTCTGAGTATCGAATTAGGTGTCAAAACCTCAAGTGCTGAAAGATGTTCACGATGATGAGCATTGAGTATGAGGTTCCGAGACACATTGAAACTATAGTATCTCGATGTAGGGTATGGTAGGTATTCCCGCTATGCTAAACCTATTGGTACGATAACCAAGGTTGTACCTATACCGTAACGCCACATGTCATATTGTATGTACTGAGCACAGACCATCACTGGTCTGTGGTACTGAGACAGCCACGCCACATGTCATCTTGACATTTCCTTGCGGCTCCGATGTGGGAATAATCGCAAACCGCGTTGCATTATCTTTGTAGCAACGTGTCTTAGTCATGATAGTTACATGACATCATGTTCTAAGATTTCACAGGTTTTCCTAGTTCAACTCCATTGCGTAATATTTTCAGAGGCGGATTAGCCCTCTTAACCGCCCTAGGCGATTAATTACCAGCCGGCCTTTCCAACTGTCAGCGTTTTTTCAGTTCCGTGCGTAGAATTGTAAAGCTGTTAAAAATTGGCGTTACATTCGGTTGAACCCGCTATAAAAGTAAGTTATTTCTGATAATGAAGAATTTATTTTCACACTAGCCTTTCGTCCGTGGCTCCGCCCACGTTTACTCAATCTCTACCCTGTTTTTGGCTAGGGCTTAATTTTATCTAAGGGTGTACCTATATAATACCTCACTTCGCTTCGCATGATCCTGTTTTATACCAACAAATACCGCAACAATCATTCTGAAATTAATATATGATACAGTTGAGGAGTATGTCCATGCTGTTGTGAAAACTTGAATCCACTAAATTTTCCCGATAAAAAAAAATTACAAAGTTAACTGATTTTTTTGTGTGCGTGGTATCTGATCATCCTATAAATAAAACATAGACAGTTAAAAAGCAGTTAGAGCACGATTGCGAATTCAGGATTATGCGCCTTAATGTGACCTATTCTCGTGCAGCAAACCTTAAATTTAGAGTTGAAAAACCTTAAATAATACAAGCTCATTTAACTTTTATACATCTGCGTTAAAGCCTATTTTGCAATGAAAAGTTTTAGGTTATGGGAGCTCTAAATCTAATATTTTCTACACGAGAATAAGTGCGTTTAGCCAAGGTTGTACGTTATACAGATAAACGTGTTTTGTAGCGCTCTCGAAGTGCAAAAAACTAGCTAAACGAACTTCAAATAGAATATCTGTAACAGCTCTTTCCGTACTATATACGGTGGATGTTTTTTTTTGGAATATTACAACGACTTATAGAAGATACTTGAATATTATCATCCAGTTTGTCTTCTAATTCGTCTGATGTTTTTGACGAAACTGTAGCATAAGTAAAAGACATTTTTTGTGCTATAAATTAAATTACCTATAAGAATCTGTGTCGGAATCATTTGTTGAAGACACAAAAGATGTTTCATGAGATCATGGAGGTAAATAAAACTCTAGGATATTTGAAATAATTTTATTCAATTCGTTTTGTCTTTATCAAATCACGTCATTTATTAAATGCACAATACTCAAGAAGGATTTTGACTTCCTGTTAGAAAAACTTATTAATTTTATATCTATAGGTAGTTAAGAATGTATAACTAGTGAGATTTCTAGTATTTTATGTATTTGTCTTGCCTAATGAGATTAATTATAATTAGTAGTACATTAGTATTATAACTAAATGCGAAATAACGAACAACATTCGTAATATTTTTTACACCTCTCATAAATAAATTCAAGTTATATCAAACAGGATATTATGTTAGAAGTTAAATGTCTTTTAAAAATATTAAATAGGATTAATTTAACAAGGGGAAAACATAAAATATAACTTGTTTAACAGATCTTGACTTTCGAGATACAATTTCTTATCATTAAACAAAATCAATTCTACCCTAATTTTTATAAAAATACTTCGGATAATCATGGCGTTAGGGCCAATCTGTTTTGGCACCAAAATATAGTATAAGTACTTAGCTTTCATTTTGATATGACTTTAAATTTCTTATTTCCTAATTTCATGGCAGCACTCAAATCATAAATAAGTATTCTTTTGCTATCCAAATGATAGAAAGAAACCAAAGTTATTGCAAAAATGCGCTTTAGGCTACGCTTAGATGTTGCAGCATGTATTGTATATTGCTCACCAGATAAGTGTGCCTGTGTGAAGTGAGCTGTCTGTCAGCAGTATCCCCTACCCCCACACACCCTCTCTTGCCGACAGTCCGAACACAGAGCTCTGTGGTCCGAAATGCCCCACTGCGACATCTGTAGATATATACATTGCATACTACCGGCGCACTATGCCGTGACTTGAGTGATAATTCAGGCCCCAGATTATGTATCTTTGACTCGTTTGGCAACTGGTTGCCAAACATCGAAAACATAGATATACTATATAGAATAGAATTCCGATTATCTAAGGCAGGCTTTCTCAAACTTATAGCCCCACGTATCCCTATGAAATTTCCCAAACAATGGGGAACCCCTACAAAACTGCCTATAAAAGAAAATAAGATATAAAAAATATATACAGCCATAAATAATAATGTGCCTTTAATTTGTGAGATGTATAAGCTTTATTTTTGTCACAAATTGAGTCTATTTTAGGGGCATTTTTCCTCAGTTTTAAACTGTATTCATATTTAACATCAAGTAGATTCATGTACTCCGATGTTACTTTGAGATGTGAAAACTCACTCTCACATAAGTAGTCACGAAAGGCAAAAGGAATTCACCGCTCTGCGTGGGGGTCCGAATATTCTTCCTGTATTGCTGTCCATTCATGAGAAATTAGCCTGAACAGTCTACGTCTACTTAAATTTTATCGCGTACCCCCTAAGATCAACTGGCGTACCCCTAGGGGTACGCGTACCCTACTTTGAGAAACCCTGATCTAAGGAAACCTTCGTACTTAAAGTGACGTCACAGTTCGTGAATAATTCAATAAAATCTGAAGGCAATTTTGAAAGTTCAGGTTTTTAGTGTTTGGCAACCGATACAACGTTATATACTGTATCGTAAATCGAGTGCCTATCATCGAAATGACGTCATAATTCGTAAATAGTTCAATACCCATTCAAGGTTATTTTGTAAGTTAATTTTTTATCTGTTTTTGGTGAATAGAAACCATAGTTGGTAACCGATTCAAAGATACGTAATAGGCCCGCAGGTCAACTTATTCGAAAACTACAAGATTTAACAGAAACCATAGTCGAAACCAAAAGTTACTTAAAAAAACGCATTTGTCAAACAGCTGCCATCTTACCTATTGGTGCACTTAGGTATTCCCAGAAGTTAAGAGTTAGTTTTCAAACAGTCGAAGCGAGATGTCTAAAACTCGATCATGAAATGTATGTAATCCGACTGATAAAATGGGTTTTTACGATCGAGAAGGCTAATTCGACTGAGAATAAGCCTACAGGTGTCTCTTTTCTAAAAGGGCAGGGACAGTATATTCTGGCATCTATTTGTCGCTCTTCCCTTCTTCTGGTATATCCTCGAACTTGGCGCCCATTCTCCGGAGCGCAATGACAGCTGACACCGCTTTGGCCCAGCGCTTCCTGATGACATATCTCTTCAACTTGGTCTTGGTGACGTGCAGCTCGGTGCAGAGCGCTGATTGGATGAGCCAGGGATGCGTCAGAGTGTCAGACGCGGCGAGGCGGCCGCTGTGGACATGGGGTGGTAAAAAGACAGAGTAGAAATGTGACAGAGGAAGATGGGTAAATAAATATACAGCTAGCACTAGCATTTACTGAAACCAAATGCTCATACTCAACTGAATAACTTTCCAAAAAGTTTCGTACCCGCGCAGATCAACCGCTAGAAATTATTAAAGTTTCACATCAAATAATAATATCTACTATTGTGTGAACGTATCAATCCATCAGCCTGTGCTCGTCCACTGCTGGACACTGCTGCCTTTCCCACATTTCGCCATCCTTGGCGGTCCTCCGTCCTCCTCATTCAGCCGCCACCCGCAAGTTCAGTGGTATGTGAACGTACTTATATAAAAAAACTAAATTCCATTCACTTATCACATCTCAAGAATTATAGAGCTTACGAACTTAAAATTTAGCATGTAGGTAACCTCGCAACGCACACGCCCAGAATGTTCAAGTTTGTTACTCCTTAAGCGTGGACGCAGGCAGAGTCGTGGAAAAACGCTAGTAGCATTATAATTATTTAAAATTAATTAAAACAAATGGTATTTGTATTGATAACTCCATAAACCATGGCGGGGATGAAGGTATTACATAAACAAACAAGAGTTCTAATAAAGTTAATATAATTAAACAACATAAGTACACGATACAATATATTAAGTATCCCATAAATTGTATACAGGAACGCAGTTTACGTTTTAAAATAAGTATAACTGGATACTTGTGTTTAACTTTTTACTGTAGCTTTATAAAAATTGTTATGATTACATTTCCAAATAGTTGTTCAGTCTTTTTTTTTTTCTTGCAATAAAAACGTTTTATCAAGATATGAGACTAGAGTTTTACGTGATATTGTCATTTGCAACTTGTCTTACATTAGGTACTTCTACCGAAAACCTTAAATAATCTCAACTTCTTACGTTACTTTGGTAACATACCTCATGGCACTAAAATTAGTATCAAGTCCCTTAACTCCCTAAATAAATAATATTACAAAAGGTTAGTCATTTTGAAGTATGTAAGGTAGACGTGATTTTTGTTTTGTGCGCTTTGTCGTCCGACGTTTGTCTCTTATAGAAAGCGTGTAAGCTGGTCATGGAATTTTGTGCCAGTTCGTTGGAGGGGGACCATTCTAGAGATATCGACTGATGTCTTTCCTTTGACCTTGGACCATTGGACGTTCCTCCTGCCGATCTCTCGTCTACCTCTTCGGAATCACCCCATTTCTCTAACAAATGTAGAAGAAGGTCTTTAGTTCTGTGCGCGTTGTTTTCATCCCCTCTTCTGTATGGCACTTGTTTGCCATTCTCGCTTCCGTTCACTAGTTTATCTATCTTCTCTCTTCTTTTATCGAATTCGTCAAAGAAGCTGTTCCTCCTTTCTATAGGTTGGTCCGGAACATCCCTGCTTAAGTTTGTCACCTTCTTAGATCGGGTGGATTTCGCCCAGGGCATGTTACTCGTCATGGGTTTCTCTGGACCTTTCTGTGTTAAGAAAGCGGATGTGACTCTATGACTAGACTTAGATGTCATGATTTTAGTTTCTGTAGCGTTTCCGTTTGTCATGGTTTTCGTTATTGCCGTGCTGGATTCCCTTTTGAAACCGTTTGGAATCTTCCTTTCCTCCTTAGTTACTGTTTTGGATTCCGTTATGTTCTTGTCAAGTTCCTTTGAGCTATTATTGTTTGCTAGATCCGTGTTCATAGTAGACAGCATGAAAAGATGATCAGAGAGTTTCTTTATTTCTTCGGCTAGATTCTTCCTCACTAAAACGTCCGGTCGTTTATGCATGAAGCATGTGCTATCAGACGCTCTCCTTTCGACAGGATTATATCTTGGGGCTAGTAAATGATTTGTTTCCCTCATAGGGGGTGGAGTTAGGTCTTCGTCATCTGAGACGGTATCAGGGGAACTGCTTAAGGAACTCCTTGGAGATGGCGAGCAGCCCCCTATAGAAGATCTTTCGCCATTAATTAAGCTGGTAATCTCATGAGCTTCATTGTCAAAAACGTAAGGGGAGTTGGGATGCTCGCTCCATCTTTCGACGAATAGCTTGAGGTTGTCTTTGGCGGCTTCTAGCTCGTGTTTGGGTGAGGGTTGTTCGGGGACGGGTCGAGGCCGGTCCGGGACCTTGGGGGGCCGTTTCTGGACCCACGGGTGTCGGAGG
This sequence comes from Ypsolopha scabrella, assembly GCA_910592155.1. Taxonomy (NCBI): domain Eukaryota; kingdom Metazoa; phylum Arthropoda; class Insecta; order Lepidoptera; family Ypsolophidae; genus Ypsolopha; species Ypsolopha scabrella. The sequence continues at coordinate 9,444,488 of OU342972.1, read as the reverse complement.
CACTCGGCCGCGGTCGGGCGAGACCTGTGGACAAAGGCCCTTTGTTACTACATCACCCAACACCCAGGTTTAGAAGGGATAGTGCCTGTTACAGAGTAAACGGTATACTGATATACATAGATGATATGATATGGTATGATATGATATGGTTTGAAAGTCTGATTAATGAGTAAGACGTTTACAAATACATAATTAGGTTTGGTATTAATTGTTTTCAACATACATTCTCAATTTAAACATACATTCAAAATTAATTATGTAATATACTACAGACAGATAGACATACTAAAAACATTACTACTAAACAGGAAAGTTAAAAAAGGCAAAAAGTTAGAACTAAAAAAGAATTGTTGAACTGAATATGTTGGGAGTTGGACAGGCGTGTCTAGGTTCTGTTACGAATGTAATACAGGACCTTAAATATTAAGCTTTTCTTTTCTATAGCTAGCTCTATGTTCTACTTTTGAAAACGAGGAAAATGCCTTTTTAAATATTATTTTATTGACCGCTATACTAAGTTTTCTCAATTGCCAACTATTATTAAGCTAGTTATTTTTCGTAATATCAATTGGGGGTTTTATTATTATTGTTGAACATCTAAATAATCTCGAATTCTATCAAAGTAAATTATAGCCATAAAGACTTGTATTTATAATTGACCTAATTAGAATTTGAATTAATTGTAAATAAAAAAAAAATGCTATCAGCTGAAGTAAAACCTTGAATAATTTAAAAACTTTACAACATTCCATCACCGTAACGTGTAAGCAAATTTTTTTTTTCAGTTATTGAGTATCAGTTGGTTCCTTTCGATACCGAAACCCAAAAATGGGTAGGTACTCGGTCATTGGCGAAACTAGGATTTGTACCTGGGGGGGGGGGGGTTCAACTCCCCCCAGCTCTAACTCATAAAGCCATCAATATTTCTTTTGTTTTTTTGTTTGTATGTAACCGATCACATATTCAAGAACAGATACGGTGATGGTTGCATGAGTTGGTGCCGAGAGCCACCCCCCCCCCCCCCTAGTTACGCCAATGGTAATAAGTAAATAGAGATCATCCTCTATTCAAACATGTTAACAAACAAACAAAAAATACCAATAACTCCTTAAATTGGATAAAGCAAGTCTTAATATCAATGACACCCATATTTCTGGGAGGGACCAGATGGTGTTCTTGGGGGGGCGTGCCCCCTGGCCCCTTACCTAGTTATGCCTATGGCTGACAGCAGTATAGCTGATTCTAAAGGCGAACGGTGAACCGTTTGGCCATCTACAAACTGACTGACAAATACTTGTCTTTCTTTCACTGGTGGTAGGTGTTCGACCGTCGCTCTCGTATTTATCGTGTTCCGGCGTGACGCCATAAGAAGCCGTACCGGAAGAGTGACTACAGGCAGTTAACGACTTTTTTAGATTTTGCGGAAGTCCCTGGATTGATTCCCGCGGTTGCTGTCCCTCTCCCAATTTGTCTCCGAATGCCCTTCATCCTACATCTAACCGACGCTTTCCATACATCGCGGTGGTGGCTAAACGTAAAACCATTTGTAAATAGAAAAATATTGTTAGCTATTATTTTATGCATTTTAGGATTATTTTGCGATGAAATTAAAGTTAAAATTAAAACCTTCATAATCAGATTCATTGTCGATTTCATGAAATGGGCAACAATTTTGTTGATAAAAGGTTCTCAAATAAAAACTTCGTAAATTAATACCGAATTTACGAGTATATAAAATATATTCACCCGTACATCAACAACAATAACATGATACCATGATACAAACAAAGATGTGAAATGTGTGATCGATACAATGTTAGTTACTAAAACATTTAGTATCCAGTGTTGGTGGCGGTAGAAAACAAAACAACATAAAATAACAAAGGGTCTTTATCCACAGGTTGATTCATGCAAAAAGTAATATATTAAATCGACAGTAAAAAATCATGATTTTCTCTAACAGAAAACCACTCGAACGCCCCAGACAATAGGGTTTATATTCGCACAGATAGAAAGCTGTGTACTTACTCTTTGTCCTTCACCAGTAGTTTCCTGATGAAATCTTTGGCGTCGTCAGATATTTCAGTAAAGGCTTCGTCGTCGAAGTCATATTTGGCGACGGTGACATTCGCCATCGTCTCAATGTCTGTCTCTCCCATGAACGGTGATAGACCGGATAACCTGAAGTTAGAAAAACCAAAGTAAGCAGTGGCGGGTCCAGAAATATATTTTTTATGGGGCTGGGTTTCATCGAGCTTTTTCAATAAATCATTGCAATTAACTTATCCTGTACAATAGAACGTGTATGTAAGTAAAAAGGCTATACGAGTAGTGCAATATTTATAGGAAATTGTCATTGAAATTAAAATTAAATTGGGTTATGGTAGGTTTTCCTCTCTTATTTTTATCATCTTGCGATCGGTCTTTCGACCATAAACAGGTGTTTTGCAGGTAAAGAGCTTGTGGGTTCGTTGATACAGTTATATTTGTCGGTCCACTTCCTGTTATGCAACCCCAGGATTATGTATAATATAGTAGTAAAAAAGAAATATGTGAGTCCTATAACGGATAATGGGAGGAGGGGGGGGGGTTAGCCCCTAGGCCCCCCCTCCCTGGATCCGCCACTGTAAATAAAAGGTCAAGGTTGGATTGGTACCGTGGGAATTATGTTTGGTCTAAGGCTCTTGAATATCGAAAAGAAATTTTACGAGAACTCAGATGGTTGATGACGCTTATACTTGGTCTTCCAAAACGACAATCTCATCATTTCGTTTTGCACTTTTCTGACTAGCGGACGAGGCTTTAGCAAATGATGACTATGATGATGAGGATCCAGCGGGCCTACCTATATTATGTAAGTTAGTGTCGGTTGCCATCTATGGTTGCTATTCACCCAAAACAGATGAAAATTGAACTTCCAAAATAACCTTCATTGGGTACTGAACTATTTACATGTGTATGTTTTCGACGATAGGGACTCGGTTTGGCAACTGATTTTACGATACAGAATCAGGGCTCTTTTGGCGAGGGGATTGGTTGTGACCAAAATCGGAACTAACGCTGTTTCACAGCTTCGCCCTCCTGTCACTGTCATCGGCGCGCCAAAAGAGCCACTGTACCTCCCTCAAGGTAAAAGCATTCTACTCACAGAACGTAACAAATGACGCCGACGGACCACATGTCAGTCCCGTATCCGATCTGGTCGAAGTTGACGACTTCCGGCGCCACAAACTCGGGGGTCCCAAACAGAACCTGCAACTTCTTCTCCGGGTCGTAGAACCGGGCGAGTCCGAAGTCGATGATCTTTATCCGGTTGCCGGTCTTTGTGAGGCAGAGGATGTTTTCCGGCTGTGGATTAAATAATAACTAAGTAAAGCACAGCTCATTGGGGGTTCTGTAACAACGTGCGGAATGGTCAGTCCTCGCATTTTTATGCTAGTAATCTAAAATGTACCAGATGCTCGCTTTAACTATTCCCGCAGATATTGCAAAAAGTGAAAATTTGGCAAGAAATAAAAACGGAAAGTAAATAGAACGCGTTGCATAATAAAGAGGACCTATGACCGTCCATTCGTCATCATATTGGTCATGAACATTCGTCAATAGCATTATTCTCGTCAACAAACGATAAGGCTGTCATCGAAATGATGACGGTTAAACAAAGTGAGGCAACAGTCCAAATTGCACACAAAATAACTCAGAAACAACACATTAAATCATCGCCATAAAACTATTATTTTGTAACATCTGCTTCGATGACAAAAATAAAAGCGATTGATGTTCGTCAGCAAAACAAACAGCTAACAACGAACATTAAAAACTCGCGCAACGGTTTTCTGCGCCATTATGACGAATGATTCTGGAAGCGGACCAAATCTCGATATTATATCGACTAGATCAAGGTTTCCCAACCTTTATCGCCTGGCGCCTCACGGATTATAAAAAAATATTTTCATGCCTCCCTGTATTATTTTCCATTGCTTCAATTAAAAACACGTTATTCATTTTCAGGCCATTTATTTATGAGATTAATTACATCACATCTTTAATTAATTACTAAAATGTAAATGAATTATAATTATTTTATTCATATGATATTTTCGCCTGCATTTTCTGGACCAGTTGGTCGATATCAGGTTCAGTTTTTGATATTTTTTGTTATCATCAAATTATTATCAACAGCAAGACAATTTCGCTGCTTAGTCTTAATTTGCACTAATGCTGAAAATCAGGTTTCACATAATGGAAAATGGAAAATGGCAGAAGTATTCGCAAAGCAAGAGTGGCAACTTTTGGATTAAGAAGGAAGCGTTTTATCCAAAATTTCTCCAATGTAAAGAGGTGGAAGTCATCTTTTACAGACGAATCTGCCTTAATTTCCAAAAATTCTTCTTGGACTTCTTCTGGTAATTGTAATTAGGTAGATTAATGTGTCCGAATATATTATGCCCCCTTAGGATCTCTCTACGCCCCCCCAAGGGGGCGCGCGCCCCACCGGTTGGGAAGACCCGGACTAGATTGTCACATTGTTACCATTTGACACGAGATACCACGTGGCCATGCGTGACCGGATAAGTGCTAGACATAAAATTTATAATTAGTCATTAGAATTTCGCAGTCTAGTTTTCGTTACCAATTTTGAGCTGCGATCTTGGCACTTAAGTTGGTCCGTTTTGGTCTCAGTGCAAAATACACAACTTATGATTGTTTTTCTTATTTTTAAATAAAATGTTTAAATTAAAATTTGGTGACTATCGTTTAATAATAGTCAGGATTATTATTTATAGATTACTTATACATAGTTCGCGTGAATATCCAAATGTTTTAAGTTAGAACTTCTTTGATTGTCGAATTGTCGTCGACATAAATTTACAACGTTATGCATAATATAACATAACTTTGGTGGAAAGTACACCCTCTTTTCACCGATGATTTTTACGTTCCAACGGCAACGTGATCCCTTATCGTCGTACTTCGGGCACAAGTACACGCTCTTTTGAAGTAGTATACCTACATTTTTAATGCCTCATAACCATGAATCATAAATTCTCATGTCATGGTTATGGAAAAATCGAGATAACATTGTGATAAGGTTGCGCATTTCTACTGTTTTCTCTGTGAAAAACTCACAATTTTAGAGAATGCAACATTTCATTGGTCAGGCTAGGGCAGTTGGCTATATTTCATTTACACAATACCGCAGTCTAAAATTAATTTATAACCTTGTGCACATTATGCTCAATTAAAATTGTACACTAGCCACTTCATTGTGATAGTCGGAGAAAGTATTTTTAGTTTTTGCACTGAATACCCTCGCAGATCTGCCTCATGAAGACGGTGCAGGCCCGCTCCGTCAGCACGAAGTCCTCGTCGATCACTGGTCACGTCCTGGTCACCAGTAGTTATAGCCCTCTAAACCCGTGTAGCTGTCACTCTCACCTTCATGTCCAAGTGCAGGATGTTCTGTCGGTGCACGAACTCGATGCCCTCGCAGATCTGACGCATGAAGACGGTGCAGGCCCGCTCCGTCAGCACGAAGTCCTCGTCGATCACTGGTCACGTCCTGGTCACCAGTAGTTATAGCCCTCTAAACCCGTGTAGCTGTCACTCTCACCTTCATGTCCAAGTGCAGGATGTTCTGTCGGTGCACGAACTCGATGCCCTTGCAGATCTGCCTCACGAAAACGGTGCAGGCCCGCTCCGTCAGCACGAAGTCCTCGTCGATCACTGGTCACGTCCTGGTCACCAGTAGTTATAGCCCTCTAAACCCGTGTAGCTGTCACTCTCACCTTCATGTCCAAGTGCAGGATGTTCTGTCGGTGCACGAACTCGATGCCCTCGCAGATCTGCCTCATGAAGACGGTGCAGGCCCGCTCCGTCAGCACGAAGTCCTCGTCGATCACTCGCTCGAACAGCTCGCCTCCTGTGATCCTGTACAACACAACGTGCTACTTGGTATGGTTTATTTAAAAAAAAGGAGTGTATTTTTTCAGGGTTCATGTGGTATTGGTATTGGTATTGGGTATTCCACCTTAACTTTTTAATGCCTGAACCGATTTCGAAGTGTGTATCGTTAGAATCCTTATAGCATCCTCAGTAGAATAGTCTATAAAGTTACGGATCTGATAAAGTACGGATCTGTAAAGTCCTCGAAAGGAGAATGCCACATAATACATGGCGCCACGTACCGAACCCAAAGTCGTGGTGTCAAAACCAAACAAAGTTAATTTTAGGGAGACTAAATTGTACTTACCAAATCACCAAGTCTCATTTAAATTAGTATACGCAAATCGAATTTATTGTACACTGACAAGGGCAATTGCAAAGACTTTATTACCTTTTGATAGAGGCGATTATTGGTTGGCACATAGTAAAGCACCAACGTAAATGAAAATACCGATATATTTTTTTATTATGATATTAGAATTCCGGATTTAAGTAAACTCTTTTGATCAAAAAGATGTTGATTGGATTTTAAAATATCTAAGCAATTTTATGACTTTTATTTAGTTGTGACGCCATTTAGATCCCGTGGCATTCTCCTTTTATACAATTATTTTGAAATTCGTTTTAAAGTGATTATATGATAAAGCTTGAATATCTTGAAAATATTAACGTCATGTTATAGCTTAGACCATATAACACGGGACTAGGCAAGCGCACTTATCCCCCTCTGCCGAAGTACATGAACAAATTGTTCATGTAAGTTTGCTTGTGTGTGCGTTTTGTGTTTGTGTTGCAGCTTTTTATTTAATGTGACATATCAACTTTCCGCAGGAGTGTGCGTGAATGAGTAAATGTGTGCTGTGCGTGTTTACCTCCCCTCCCGTGGAAAACGGCAGAATAATTTCAGTACTAAGAGTCGCACTTTGCCAGGTCCCGTGTTAAATGGTCTAGGTGTTATAGTATTAATTTAACACTAGGCAGGACAATGACGGAGTTCACAACGATGCTTATACACTTGACTTAATAATATTACTATGATATCTATGGCCTATGCCAATACATGTGCCTATACCCACAGTTTCTGTCTCAATGTACAGTGTACCACCACCCTCTTATTTTTCTACCAGTATTCAGATGGACAAAATTGGAACTAAACCAAATCATAATGTTTTGTAGAACTAGAAGTACTTGGAAAATTTACCTCTATAATCAGAGGTCAGTGACTTAGAAGCTACTTTCATCACCGAAAGAATAAATAATTTGGCCAAGTGCGAGTCGGACTCGCGCACAATGGGTTCCGTAATGTTATAGGGTTCCGTACTCGTTCAGACCCTTTATGCTCGAGTCCGACTCGCACTAGCTCAAGTATATGATAAGACAATCAAATCCTCTACATTGACGCTGCCGCCTAAATAGATTTATGAGAGCCAGAGTGGTCCATCTTTTATAAACACTATTAGACGATGTAAGTAGTAAAAACGGAATTTTTGGACAAGTAGTACTCCCAAACTACAATAGATATGGTTCTGAAATAAATACATGTTATAAACAAAGCCCTTTCCAAGGCGATGCAATAGCCCAAAACGCGATGGAGAAAAATTTGATCGATCGAAAAAAATTGAAAAGTGAAGGCTATTTTTTCACTTCAAACAAGTAGTCTGTCAAAACTAATAAAGTAAAGATAACAATGATTGATTACTGTTTAAAACATATAAACCCATTATCTAAACGATAGCACAGCGATTTTTTTTAAAACGCACTTGTTTGAATTTATATTAAATTTTATTAATTGAAAAACAGCATTATCCACTCTCTTCTTGATTTACCGCTCTGCTCAGACGCGCGCTTTTTCAGATATGCTTATCTCTTTCGTTGAGCGCACGACATATAAGAGAAACATGCTAGCGTTCGGAAGCGATGCCAAAAAAGTTACTATCGTAAATAAATCGAAGAGTCTGGCGCCAAAATAAACTTGGTAACAAGAGGGCATGAAGCTGATGTCTTCAAGGTCGATGTCAGCATAATGTTCCCTCAGGTATTTAGCTTTCTCCTTACTTCATGTAGGTACGTAAAGAGGTTGGCGTTGTTTGAGGGGATGTGTGTATTTCTTCCAAAAGCTTCTCTTCGCAAACCAATTTAAAGTCAGTTACTACCAAGCTTTTTTACATTCATGATGTATGTAAGTAGATGTATTTAAAAATATGGTTATATAAGGTCCTAAAATAATAAGTGAAAATGGTTCTAGGGTAGATTATGTGTCGTTTACTGATCTAAATCCAGAAAAAAAAACGTTTTTTTCACTTCCCATTGCAGTACAAAGTGGTTCAAGCACCTGACAAAATTTCTATAAAAAGGTGAAAACAAGTTCGCGCAAAGAATATTCTTTTTGATGGGTAGCGGTCTATTAGGGATACTCTATCAGCTCCTAATTTTTTTTCACTTTGAATTGTAGGACTTTATTTAAATAATATTATTTGAGAGATTGTCCGATTACATCTATATCTACTAATAATAAAGTACTCAAAAAGATGTCTGTTCATTGAATATTTACGCGAAATTTGAAATGAAATTGGTTATTATTATTGTACTGAGGCCAAAACCACAAATTTTTAAATATTTGTGTGTCTGTCTGTCTTTTTGTACCAGTATGTTCTGTTTTAACTCGTGAACCACTCAACGGATTTGGATGCGTTTTTTTATTATCATCGTAGTGACCCTGCGCAACATAAAGGCCTTAAGGGGTGGTCATAAAATAACAATTAAGCCGAAAATGCCAAACCGCGTTGTTACAGTAAAGTTATTTCCTAAACTTTGTTTGTTTTCCATTCACACTTCGGTTTAGGAAACATTAGCAAAAAAAAACTCCAACAGCTGTTTAAAGCCTGATGTTTTTGTTTTCTCGCGTGAAATGACGTCATAGAACGTGGTTTTCGCGATCAATTTATTTCTGTAGTAAACAATTTCTTGAAATAGAAACTCTTTGACGTCGGTTGATCGCGTCGAAGGAGTAAATCAAGCTAGTCAACCTTACGTCACTAATTACTGTAAATCGAATTCTTCTCGTTCTTGCCCTGGTTTCGGACATGTTAATAAACTTGTTTCGGAAAAGCTAATAAATTAACGGAACAAAGATTATTAAAAATAGCGAATAAAATAACGTGTCCGCAAGTAGGTACTGACATAATTAAGTCAAAGGAAACTTCTTTAGTCGACAGAGTTGCCAATTCAATCCCACGGGAAAAGCGCTAGATTTCTATGGACGATAGTGCTAAATATTTTTTTGTCACATGTTTGTCTCAAGTATGCTAATTTTTTGAACTTAGAACTAGTCATCTTAACTGTCACGTCAAGTCACGAGTGACTCGCACTATTAGCCGACTTTTTCAACTTAAATGTGTAAATATCTTTCTTTCATATTTTTTTAGAATATCTACAATAATTTCGTACCTATATGTGGCAAGTTTTGTTAAATTTTTTGGGAGGATTAATTGAATTTAACGAGTGCACGTTCATTTTATTTCTCAGCATGATTGCTGTTATATTCCAGTGCTACGTATATAGGCGTATGTATATAGGCGTATGAAAATAGAGCAAATTCTCGAAAGTGCCGATTCCCGAAAACCATTTTATTAAAAACTCAAACAATAAGTCAATGACCATGCCCGTAATTTTTCATTATTTTGTGTTTACATTACTGAAATAAAATAAAACCAATAACAGAAATATATTCTCCAGTTCTGTATATGACACCGAACGAACCCACTAGAAAGAGCCCTATTGTTGTAAATTCTTGACAATTGTGAAGGTAGTTTTACAAATAGTCAAAGGCAAATGCCTACAATACAATCGAATATTATAAAGCATTGTCATTCCATTCGTCTTTATCATACACATTTCTATAGATTCATACCTAATGTGCATTTCTATTACAATTTTTTCTTTCGGTACAATCGCTATTTTTTCGCTCTCTAGAATAGATTAATTCAAAGCACGTAAAAATAATGGCTCGTCTTGAGTACGATAGGCAGAAATAAAATAAATATGGCTTCCAAGATGGCGCCCAGCCAAGTATGCGGCGCGTAATATCTGACGCCTTTGACGCCACACCACGGATGCTTTTATTGCTGATCCACCAGATTCGTATACTTTCCTTTAATCCCTATCACAATGTTATAAGGTTTGAATTCTCTTGCAATTGGTGTAAAGATATATCGGTTGATACGAACGTCTCAACGTCGCCATCTACGGAAGCACTCGAGTTTGACGTAATTGATAATGTTTGGATTGTCTGTAAGATGCCTGTTTGTTTGTTCGAAGATATTACTTTACCATTAAAAGGCAAAATTGTTGGGCTCTAAAATACTACCGTGTGAATCTAATTTAAGTTACAAGGATTTCTTTTGTATGAAGGAATATATGCGCCAGGTAAAAAAACACGAATGGACAATTGCTCTGTAAAACCCCAAGCTTTCACATCCGCCTCAGGTCACGACCGTGCAAGTCAGACTGACTAATAGGGATGGACAATAAATGTTACAGACAAATTGTCTGGCCATCGTATTTCACTGACCGAAGCTGTCGAAAGCCTTCGTGCTAGTCATGCAAAATTTCCGTAAAATAACGGAAGATGTCCTCAATTTGTGTCAGTCAACAACAACCAAGTTTGCGGTTAGCCACGTTAGCTCAGCGGTGGGTGATTCAGACAGACCGGCAAACACGATGTTTATTTAGAACCATCAATACGTATTGTAGAACGACTCAATGGACATGGATGGGAAAGGTAGAGTATAACCGGACAGCCCGGTCAACCGGTCAGTTTGTCGACGAAATTGGTGACATACTCGCAGGTACCGAAAAAGGGCCAAGTCAGAGCATATCAAAAATACGAATGAACGTGTACGATTCCACTGGTTAATGTTGAGGAAGCGAAAGAGGTATTCTTGTAAAGTTCTTGATATTTCACATTTATAAAGAAACTCCCACGATGCTAGGAGAAAGATAAACACAGACAAAACACAATTTAACGTTAGGCATGAAGAAATGAAAGCAAACATAGAAAAGAAAGTTGGTAACGAAATGAAAGGTGTGTATAACATGTTTGTAATGTGATCCTCATAAAAGGACGGATAACTTTTAAATAAAAGCGAAATATTTGAGAAACAAGAAAGAATTGCGAGAAAATAAAGATACTTCACAATTTAAGAATTTTTCATCCGATAATAATGGATGACAGATAGAGGTGGGTGTTAAATGATTTTCACATTAATTTAAATAACAACATAGCAGTGGACAGTTTATTAAACCCTACTATGATCCAGCTTGAGCTGTGGTTCTAGAGGGAGGTTTTCTTTTGATATTTGTTGTCAGCGTCTTTGTATTATTAGTTAGTTGCTATGAAATTATCAACTTTTTCTACGAACAATTTTTCAAAAATTTTCATTTCTGTATTTCTTTTCATAAATTGTTGTGTTTTCAGATTATTAATCATACTGTACAATTTAACGATATTAGTCCTATGACGTATGATTTACGAAAACAGTTTTTTTACTAGAGGACCTCAAACTAAGCGTCTTTTGTAAGGATTTATTAGAATTAGGCAAAATAAAATTTGAAATTCTTGTACTAATTGAGTCGAGATTGTTCTTGAACAAGTGTACCTATATAGAGGCACAAGAAAATATTTTTCATATTTCGCAAACTGGGTCATTGAACCTTGATCTTTGATCTTTTTGACCACTTACCGAGTCCCCAGTATGAATTTGGCTATATAAACGTAAGTCACCTTATGATCAAATTATTTTTAATATTTGTTGGAATCCGACATGAAGCTCTTTTCATTTCATATTCTATAGTTTTAGAAAATAAATAAATAAAAATTGCGATGAATGTACAACTGAGTATAAATGAGTTGCTAATACAGTAACAAAGCATTACTTATGTATTACTGAAATAAATATACCTATACGAGAATTCCCTACAAACAAAACCATAGGTCAAAGAATATATGGGCAAGTTGAACAATTTTATCAGATTTGTGGAAATGTCCTGTAGACTTTCACAAATAATAAAAATCCATAATTTTTGGCCATAAATGGTAAATTTTGCCTCCTTAGTGAGTGTTTGGATCTAAAAAGAAGCATTCTTGCCAATGCTTATACAAGATAAGATGTCGCCTAATGTATGTTACGCAAGATTCGTCATAATGGCGAATAATTTGTTGCGTAAAAGTGAAATCCTCATTAATTTTGTTAATATTAGACGAGATTTAGTCTTTGCCTGCAAAGACACGTCGTCTGCCAGCCTGTCAACGACCTGCCCTAATTATTTCCACCTGGATTATTCATATACTTATTTTTGAACACGTTCTCGAGATTCCTCTATCTAATATTTATAACACAAATTCAACTTTTGTTCCCGGGAATGGTGTCTAAATTGTATGAGTTGTATTCTTAACCTACGTCAACAACATTGCTCAGAACTGCTCAATTGTTTTTAGAATTCTAGCTTTTGGTTTCTGTGACTCGTTAACTGGATTTAGAACATTTGAATTGACGTCTACGAATTGATGTTTTGGAACTGTATTAAAAGTATCAAAATTTTCGAACGATGGAATGCCAAACAAAGTTGCGCGCGCTCTTTGTTGAAGTTTAACGATATTTTCTTTTGCCTAACGGCTGAAGCTGTAGATCCTTGCGACAGAAGACACAGCGGAGGCTTAGTAATAGGGTCCCGTCTGGCACCCTCCGGGTAAGGAACACCAAAAACAGCATCTAAATATATGAAAATCAGAATTCTGCACTGTCCCTGGTGTAAACGGCTTGTCTGATCAGCCTTAGGTGGTCAGGACCTCCTCAACCCGTTCCCCGGATAGTTGCTACCACATCTTATCCGAATGGTTACCTGACGGAGAACCGAGGTTTCAAAATGACCTCGTTTGTACGAAAATGTTGCTTTGGGCCACATTCTGTGCCTCTGAGTATAATTTTCTATCGTTTAATTAAACCTTATACCTAGAGCTTTTTATTACCATCAATAACTTGCATTATCAATGAAGTGAAGCTTTAAATAATATATTTAGATTATCCGAAAATTCCAAGTGATAATAACGATAAAATAGGATTTGAGTATGGTGTAAGGGTTAAGAAAATGACTCGGCGTCCCAAGCAGATTGGGAACATCTCTGTTTATGGATTTCTCGCTTTTATCCTGGATTCACTGGCAACTGCATGAAGATTGAGATAGTGAGTGATTGACATAAAGGAAGTCGGTACACCACATGAATGTGGGTGCATGCGTCATTGCAGGTTTAAATGAGCTTTTGGGAACTTGATTTGTAAAGTCTTTGAAATTATAATGAATGAATGTATATGTATAAGTATGTACATTATAGATAGTGTTTGTTTAGAGTTGGCAGTACTTCATATCTGAAACTATGCTATTACAAAATGGTACATCAATTTTATGGGTCCAATTATTTCCGCTTATTGATTTGCACGAGTAAAACACGTTTTGTTTGAATTTAAATCGCTTTTAGAACGTAAAACCGGAAGCATTTGTAAGCGAAATATGCAGGCGAATCTCTGGCCAAATTTTGATTAAGTGCACCGACTTTGTGAGACGCATAAGTCTGCCTCCCTGTCGCCTACATTGTGAACTGTTTATAATATCAACATGATCAATTGCCATGCCATGTCTGCTTCTGTTTTGCCAAATTATGCTTGACACGATGCTTAATGGTGTAATATTTCTCTAAACTCATATCTATCTTCTACTCACGATCTAGAAAACGAGGTTCATGCAAAGTCTTTTTCATTCTTTTTGTTCTTATTTGTTGGTTATTATAATGTGTATTGTAATGTAACTAGGAGATATCTAGTTATATTAGTTAGGTTAAAGAAATTTAGATTCGTTATTGGTTATCAATCTAAAGTCATTATGGAATAGTTTCACTAGTTCGGAATACGGTTGTACAAAAATAAAACACGAGCCGATTTCCATACCTATGCGAGTATTCCCCTGTGCGTATCTTTGATCGATTGTAAAATGGTGAAACGTAAAAGAATCGTGTTTTTATTGAATAGTGGATGTTAAGTAGAGATCCTAGGAAGATGCAACAGCAATTTAATCCCGAGAGATGAACCACCTGCATCATAGTATTGTCAAGCTGAAACTTACTTTTGATAAAACTACAAGACTAACTACAGAAGGAAAAGTTCTTGAGAAGACTACTTTCATGAGTCTCTTTAATAATAAGATAAGATTACGTATGTTCCTCCTTTGGACTTCCACTGCTTTCTTTATCCCTATAATCTTATACGAATGCAATTGGAGGATCTTTGATTAGTACCAAAAAATTAAGCAAAATTAGCAGTACGAGTTTGCCTAAAAATCAGCATCACAAGTTTTCTTGATAATGCTATATACGTATATTAAGTACGATTATGTATATTGCGTAAATAAATTATTCTCATTCATCCCGAGAGACGTTTTTGTTGCTTGAATGATTTACTTAAAATTTTGCTCTCCGCTGCTCCATTCTTTTTCCCTAATTTTTCCCCTCCTCCCACATATAAAGCTAAGGAGCATTGTAACACGTAATATACACTTACAGTTCAAGCACGACGCACATGTACTTCCCCCACTCGTACGCGTCATAGAGCTGGATGAGCCTCGGGTGTCGCAGCCGCCTCATCACGTCCACCTCCCGCTCCACATTCCGCCTTTCATCCCGCCGGCTCACCGACACCAGCTTGGCCGCCAGTTCCAGTCCTGTGCTCTTCTCTCGGCACAGGTACACGGTGCCGAATTTGCCCCTGAGGAAGACAATAGACGATTTTAATGTACGATAGAAAGATAAGGTTAGAAAATATAAACAGTAAAGTGAGGCTATGAATCAAGAAAAAGAAGAGGAAAAAGCGAGGCGAATTTAAAGTGATCAAATGCCGAAGAGGCAAAAAAGTGAAGACTGCCAGCAAAGTGTGGATAAAGATGAACTTACCGCCCGATCTCTGATAGCATTTCATAGTACTCGTTGACGTCTGTACTCCTCTTGATAACGACATCTCTGCAAGGGAATGGTGGTTCTATCTCTGCAACAAAGGTATGACTATCTTTAGCAAATAACGATACGCCTTGAGTATGCACGGGGAGCGGGGAGCCCAGTGCTCTTGTATACTGACAGTGACGTTGACGAACTTTAGAATTCCATCGGTGAGTATGTATTAACCGCTCCACTATTCAACTTTTATAGCCACATTTTAATTGTAGAACCATAAATTCTTTGATGGTCTCGAGCTCTTTGAGACAACACGTGAAGATAATTGCATTACAAATCACTGCTCAAAGTTATTGCCCATTAAGACCCACAAAAGTACGCTTTGTGCGTTTTTTGAAAGTATTTTTGGCAATGATTCAGATATTAAAAGATTGAGCCGACGATGCACCGTAGATCGATAACCTTTCCGTGTTAATAAAGCTGCGCACAGTCTGAATGCAACAAAGACTTTTTTCGGCTAAGTCTTAAATTTAATGGGTAAATACATTTGCGTCTACTTAAGGTGACAATTACTGCTGGTGACCTTGGTGCGTGCGTCAAACTTTCTCACACGTCTCGTCCCATACTTATATTTTTGTCGTTCGAGGGGGAATCTAGCTGCGAACGCGCTTAAATTTACCTAAAAAATAATTACAATAATATTAACTAAGTTTTTTTTTATAATCTTTATTAGGGAATTAACTAAAAATAAAAATAAAAAGTCGGTGGAACTCATTTGTAACTATAATATCTTTAATTTGTCTAAGTATTAATTTGTTTCTTTGCATATTTGAGTAATTAAAACGCATACTTAGTTAATTCAACCATTTTAAATTGGATCTTGTTTCAGTATTTATTTAATTAAGTTCTTTAAATAAAATTTATCAAGACACATCATTCCAGACATTGTGTAGATTATCTTTTATTACTTACATAACATCTGAATTAAATCAGCCGTGGGTCTCAATATTAAATATGGTGTCGCCTTTTTGTAGCGTCGACAAGGAAGGGAGCTGCGCGTTCGATACTGTACTACCCAACTAGCGTTGCCATCTCTAAAAATCAGAAAGCCGGACTTTGCCACTTAAAAAGCCGGACTTTTGAGTCCCAAGGCCAGATGCGAAAAAATGGATTTTTTACAAAAAAAACTAATCTTCTTCCAATTGTGTGGGCTGCAAGACCCATCGGCCCGACGAGTCCTGGTATTAGAGTTTTTTAAACCGCCTTACGGCCTCTGACAAAAAAACTAATAAAACACAAGTTTTAATCACTCCTATCATTTACATATTTTTCTTTGCCAGAAACCTGCTCAGTTTCTTTAATAATGTCGTTATAAAGTTTTTAAACGTTTGATTAATTAATTTAAATATGTGACCTATTTATTACGGGCCAACAATTGCTTAAAATTAAAATCCTCTTGTTTTTATTCCAAAAACTTTCTCAGATTTTGCAACTGGTCGAAACATTTGCTGTCATCAATTTTATTTGACGAATATTTATTGTTTCGGGAACTTTATTCTGGACGATTTTTAAAGTCATCCAGCCAAAATTTTTGGCGTATTTTGTTTTTGTATTAGTGTGGAGCCGGTGAGACTCACGGCCGTGTTGCGTGAAAAGAAAGAAAATGAAAAAGCTTAACAAAAGCCGGACGGGCCGGACGCACTCAAATTTGACAAGAGGTCAAAAAGTCTAACACTGTCCGGCTTTATCCGGACGGATGGCAACGCTATGCCCAACAGATAGCTAACCAACTCAGATTACTCCTATTGGACCTTTATTTCTGTTCCTTGCAATCGACGTTGAAATATAGTTATTTGAAACAGACGTAACTACATATTAGTCGATGGAAAAGGTCAATCGATTCTATAAGATCGTAGATTTTTCACTCAGCTGTGCTGTAAGTGCCAACACGAGTGCGAGCGAATCAGAAAGTGATGAAGTAAAATAACCTATGTCAGAGGGCTACATAGCGACCTGAGCAATTTTGAATCCAGACTAGGATTTAATCAAACCATAAGAAGAAGGAATAAAGGAATAATAACAAGAACATTGTTTAAGTTATTAATTGCCATTGGTCGCCAAAACAAATTATTTTTTCATGTGCCAAACAGGTGCCAAAACATTCTTTCCACACACAGAAGATCTTATAAAGAAATAACGTTTAGATCAATGGAGCCCTAATTAGCTCTACGTTATTATCGGGAAAAGTTTGGAGTATCGTAAATATATGCAATTCGGCCGAAAAAAATGACCAGTCAGTCGTGTTTCGGGCTCTAGCACAAGGCTTGTTTTGTCTGGTGCATATGCGCCGATCAAATGCTAGAGTTGAACGCACCCACTCTTGACAGTTCGGCTCGACTGTTGTTCAGTGAACCATGTCATTTAATTACGTATTAATGGTGGTAGCCATTTGTCCTACACATCACTGCTTCGGTGAATTCATGTTTCGATAGATAGCCTATCTGCTTCCTTATTGTGGTTTACTATTTTATCGTGATAGTTTGAGTCGTTTAGGACAGGAACCTATTTGAAATGGCTTTTGCAATTAGACTGGGCGGTAATTTTTGATGATAATAGAATAATCTATCAATCTTGTATCATTTTATTGTCAAAATTCGTTATTTGGAAGTTCTTAATTCCCAGTGTTTATGAAATCCTCACACTCATGTGGTGCAGTAGTTTTCCCCAATTTCAGAAGCAATGCCCAGCGTTTTATTTTGGAGTGGCTAAAGTCTATATCCTCCTCATTCACGATCTAGGTATATTTTGCGACGAGAATTATCCAACAAATTGGTTGCAGAATCCAGCTGGTTAGAAGCCAGAAATTTCCTGTGCTTCCACGGACCAGCCAGGAGTATTTGGTACTGAAACTTTTTTAAACATTCTGTTTTGATGATCCTACTTGGGTTTAGCTAAATCTAATAATAGCAAAATATTTTTTGGGCCAGTGAAATGTAGAACATTTTTGGCGTATGCTTTCTAGTTGCTGATTTAGGTTTTTTAATGTATTTTTTAATGGCTTTGGTTGCTTTCCTTCATATATGTAAGGAGTTGATAGCTTGGAATATATACTCGTACGGTTGTATTGATATTGTAATTTTTGCATATAGCATAGTGACGTAAGATCACGGCCATATTACGACTATTTGAACAGAACAAATCGAACATGAAACAAAGAGTCATGCGCACGCGTTGACGACCTTCTGCATCACATCTGGTTTGTTAATATTTCTTATTGTTTCAATTATAACAGCTCTGTTGGCTGCAGTTCTTACTCTTTTGACACGCACGTTGGCGTCACATTATGGCACCGTGTAGACTATTCCTGTGTTATTAGTAATTATATTACACACGAGATATCCAACGACACTTTCTGAATTAAAGACGACGCACTTTAATCCAAAGGCATTTGACATTTGTGAATGTAATTTCGATCATAATTGTTACTGTACTTTAATATCAGAAAGCTATCACGATCAGGGTGTGTGGTTGTAGTCCTAATTCGATTGCAGTTTATTGCCAAATTCAGGTTTCCCTGTCAACTTGTTGTGCTATCAAAAACTTGGCTAACCGAACCTGTTGTCGTGCTATTAAAGGAAATCGCTAGAACAACAAATCAATGCATCAACTGCAATACAGCAGTCTAATTATGGTGTGTTGGCTGTCGAATTAACGTCCAAATCAAAAAACGGTGGCCATTTTGGATTTGCCCCAAAATGTAGCGTCCAAATGTCAAACCATTTTAAAATTGATGAAACGCTACCGCTGGCATTTGTTTCGATAATTAGGTTAATTGGTCTGATGATATTTCTATTGAGTTAATATATGAATATATGATCTTTCTGTATCGCAAGATTTTGATTGATCACTTCAGGTGGCTAAAAAATTGTGTGATGTTTTTTGCAAGCGGAAGATATGATCAAATTAACAGCTTTCCGCCCTTTCGAAATTAGTTAATCCTGTGTTACACCCACATATTGGTACAGTATGACACTATCTTATTTCTTCAGGTGGAAGAAAATCTGCGAACAGATAAAATGGTGGCACTGTACGTAATTTGACGTCAGCAACATCATGAATTACAAATGACGAATATTTGGGAAACTGTCCTCGTCTGAACGACATCCTGACGCCGGCGGCTGCGATTTGAAATATTCAGTTTGAACCGAAAATAAAGAAGAATTCCACGCGTCTGCCAAAACAGTTGTTTTGTTTGTTTTATTTACGTTTGTGTAAAAATCTGGTTATATGGACAGTTTGTTTGTTTCATTTTATTTTTAGCGTCAATCTAATCAGTAGGCATAGTGCGATCTAATGTATGGTGGTTTCATAATGTTGTCATTGTGCTACCGATTACTTGAAAGTATTGAAAAGTCAACGAAGCGCGATAGCAGGCATCGTGCTACGAAATCTTTCAACGTACGTTTAAAAAGTTTGAAATAAAGCACTCACCTCCGACGGGGTCTGATTCGTCGACGTGAATCATTTCTGAAGACCTGTAAGAGAAAAGTGGAAACTGTAGAAGGTATTCGTAACTGTGAAAACGAATATAGAACTAATATTACCAAGGGAAGATAGGGCGTTTGTGCAATCATTTTCCGTCGTCTTTAATTAGTAGTCGTGTTTATTTACGAACATCATAAAAACGGAGCCAAAATTCATCTAGGAAAAAACACGTCTACGCATCGAATACGAGTGAGAGGACAAAGATACCCATAGATTACCAAAAAGAAAATCGGTAGTTTCTCATCCTGAAGACGATGCAACTTTTTTTTCGAGCTGAACTTTTTTGAAATGAAATGAATAGGTACTTTACTTCTGCAATATAGGTACATAAATACACTTATTGCACGGTAGGATTTATTGAATAGGTATAAAAATAATGAAATTTAAAGGAGGAAACACAATATATTAAAATAGGTTTTGGGTTTACATGAACTAAAATAAAGGTATATTTAATGTATACAATTATGTATATACGATATGATAATAATAATAGCTACCCATATACTAAATACTAATAGGTTACATATATAAATACATGCCTAACTCCGCCCATTCGATTAGTCTTGCTAAGAAGAATGGGCAAGAAACTTAGCAAGATCATGTCTTTTTTTTTCAAATAATCAATATTTATATACAACAATGTAGGACATCAGTTTTCAAAAGCATATAAGTACAGCAAAGAGGGCAATGACATAAACCAAACTTTTAAATTACGTTTACTTTCATGTTAATCTAGAAGTTTAGGAAATCCTCGCTGACATGTTTATTATTGCGTTAGGAACACTTTTACAATTTATGAATACTTAACTACAAAACAGTCTAACTAAACGATAACATCCATCCAAACACAATCAAGAATCTTTCGAAGATTTTTTTGTGGTTATATTAAATATTATTAAAAAGTTTAGCTTATTCTACTTATCTTCGATAAGGAAAAAAACTTCACTAACGTTAATATATGAATTAATCCAGTACTAATATTATATGATTTTTTTAAACTGACGCCAGACTAAAATTCGGTATGGAAAAAAAATGGATTTTGGATGGATGAAATGGATTTTTTCAGGATATACTTTAGATAGTTGCATAGCTTCAGATTTTTTTGACTTTTCGGTTTGCCTAACTTCCCTTGTTAGTGTAACTTTAACTCTAGCAAAAAAAAAGTGTAACTTTTACATGATTTAGCTTAAAATCTAAGAAACTCTACATCTTTATCTGCGTTTTTTTATTTTAGAGTGGTGTCGATTCGGTGTAACACGACTTAAATTATATGACAGGACTAATATTATTTTAAGCGTCATGCCCTTGTCTTTTCGATACAGAAAGAAAAAGACAGAATTCTAAAATTAAGTTTAGTCCTTTCAAATAAGTCGTGTTACACTGAATCGACACAGTATTTATTTAACTAAAATACGACTCCGTTACTTTTGATGTAAAAGTTGCTGTAATATTTTTCACATTCTAATACGACCTGTCCTGTAACAGAATCTCAGTGCTAGTTTCACAATTCTTGGCTGTTCCTTTCCTTAAATTTTCCACATAACACTTACCATATTCGTATATGGAGAATCCATGTGAAAGCGTAAAAAAATTCACAACATATATTTGGAGATTGGCATACGCAAAATAAAGACAATATTAGAGACAGAATCAGATAGACCTTTAAAAACCAAAACATCCAAACCATGTAAGCGCATATTGTCAGTAGTCAGAGAATAGAGCCAGTGAAATGTAGGTCGGTTATTTAAAATTAAAAGAACGGTGCAGCCGCTGTCTGAGCCATATGCTGGTGCCGCTCATACGGAGTGTATATCGAAAACGTATGCTGAAGAGTTGATGTACCCTCTCAGGGTTGGTATAAGTGCGAATATTATCTTTTCCACAACTGCCATAGATTTTTTTTAATGCTATTTGTATTCTAGATATATTTAAGATAACTTTGTTTTTGAAGCTTGAAAGGTTTCTATCTTTGTGAACATAAACAGTACGTACATGTTATGTACTTTAACATTTACGAGATGGAGATACTTACATGTCTATATACAGGTTGAAAGTGAACCCCCTGGCTATAACAAAGGAAACTGTTCTATGTTCGAAATAAAAATACCTACATGTAATAAAAAAAAATATCAACCGCCAAAAGAAACACTAATACTCCGGTGAGAGAGACGACGCTCTACGAAGCCGAAGCTATATTGCCTTATGTGCATTATTTACCGCCGGGAATATGTACTGTCTATTGTCAGTCACATTTCGCGTCGCGCATGTTGGCCATTCGTTCGAAATTTGGGAACCAACCAAAAACATTAAAAAAATCATCTTCTTTACTATTTTCTGTTATTTTAGTGATTCTGATTCATAGATTTCCATAAATCTAGGTGGTTCAATTTCAACCTGTTCCTTTATGTATAGATTATAATATTCATACGTTTCATATGTGACTTTAACTGGAGGTGGAAACTTCCTTAAGTCATTTGCTTAGAAATAAGAATCAACTACCATTTTACCAAAATCGCAACATTTAATTATGACTTCGCAGGCTTAAACATAATAATATAGGATACAATACAAACAAACAATATTTACTTTAAAAAAAACTATATCGTTCCTTATTTATCGTATGAGAAACTGAGCTTTCAGTACGAGTTTGACTAATAAATCAATGTGGCTAAAAATAGGAACTTTCATTGCTTCAGATCTCGCGTACACGATGTACCATCGAAGAAATGGCCGCAGACCTACTTTTCACCTATTGTAATCGTGATAAGAGCGAAAAGTAGGTCTGCGGCAATTTCTACGATGGTACACACACGTATGCTGGAGGTTATTCTCAGTCAATTAGCCTTCTCGACCGTAAAAAACAGTTTTATCTGTCGAACTGCATACATTTAGGTTGAGTTTTGGAAATCTCGCTTCGACTGTTTCTCCGGAATCGCCCCCCGGTTTGTTGTTATTATGAATGAGTATGAAATATTTCATCACAGGTTTCGGCACGGTCGTCACTACCTGACGGATGACCTATTAAACTGATCGTTTTCGATATAGTACTACGATATAGGTCAGTTTTAATGATCTTACGAGTAGTAGCTTCAGTTTTACAGAGACCTTGGCCTGCTTTGATGTGAAAAATACTTTCTGCTGGTCTTGGACAATTATTCTTTGTTTCTGTATCAAAGTCATTTTACAAAGACAATTTTAGCTTTTACTTATGCATTGAAACACTAGATTTGATTTTTATTTAATTTATATTTTTGATAATAGATAATATCGTGCGGGTGCATCTCGTTTTGATTATGTCTTCGAAAAACTCATTTAGTTTTATCTGTATAATGATATATCGCTAAGGACCGGTTTACATTTTCACGCGAGTAATCTAAAATTTTCAGTGTGTAATTTTCCATCTTCGGAAAAACTTTTATATTATTGAGTACATGATATAATTACAGTCTTTCGTTTTGACAGTTCATGTATCACATTTAATTAATCACATTTACAATTACTACTTTTTTTGTAGTAAAGAATTTCTCACACCTTGTTTAAGGAAAAGTAATCGCACTTTGAGCTAAATCTTTCATTCAAGTTGCAAAGTCAAATGACTTTGCTTAGAAACATTGCCAAAACATCAGACAAACCTAAAAAGTTATCAACTATACCACAATATTTCTGATTTATCTGCTAAAAAAAGACTTAAATTTTCCCGATTAATATCAATTTTTTGCATTATAATAATAATAATTTATTTATTTGCGGAAAACATTTTTCACAGATAGTAGTTTACAAAGAGCACCCACAGAGGGACATAATAATGCCATGTTATCAGCATAAGTGATATTGTTGACACACACATTGTCGACTAAACAACCCAAGCGCTGACTACTGAGCTCACAAATTAAAACATCAATGTACAGATTGAAGAGTCTCGGCGAAGTCAATCCACCCTGCCGTACTCCACACTCCAATCCATATGAGTCAGACAATGCCTCCGCCCATTTAACATTATTTTGTTTGATTTTCGTACCAATACTAAAAAATAGTAATTAACTCGGGTGGCACGCCGACTTCCACCAACTTCTTACACAAGATGTTATACGACACCATATCAAATGCATTGAATAAAGCATAATTACAATCCAAATTTCATATCAAAATAACCTATCATGATCTTTAACTAACCAAATTCTGCAATTTAATTATTATACTAACAATCCTTTCATTTAATTAGACTGAAAACATAAAAAACATCACTCCACATTCCAAGAAAATTTCGAACCATAAAGGCGCGTCATACGAAAAGCGAAATAAAAGCGAAATTTGAACAGATACTGCGTGATACCCACTAGGAGTTGGTTCACTCTGCTACAATTTCAGTTATTAAAAAAAGGGTTTTTTTTTATACTCATCGAGTTCAAACTGACCTTACCCGTCTTCTATAACATAAAGAAGCAAGTTTGTATTTCACTGTGTCGACGGCTGTTTATGCGAACATCTGTGTTCGATTTCGAGTAAAGCTTTCTCGCTTCAAGGTGAATCTGAATCCAGTCGGAGGAATGTAAACTCTTGCGCATTACTCGTTAATGTTTGAAGATATAGGAAGTTGGATTCCGTCGAGCTGCAGTTTATTTTGATGATTACTAGAATTGAATCGTGTTTGATGAATACAGGAGAAGGGCAAAGTCAAAAGTACCCGGAATAGAAGAGCTTGTATGACTATTGATGGATGTGGAAGAGGCCAAAGAGGTGTGTCAGGATAGTTACAGATGAAAATGTGTCGTCTTTTCACGGTAGAATTCCAGATAATAGATCCTATCCTGAAGGCTTTAATTTTAGTTTTAGTGCTGTTAACACTAAAGAACTATTTTGGAACGGAGAAAATTTAGTTTTGACAGCACTAAAACTAAAATTAAAGCCTTCAGAATAGGACCTACTGACACTCCACGAGTGCGTGGTACGTCGTAGATTATACATGCATAGTGTTTTTTAAATAATATTTTTTATTATTTATAAGTTCGAGAGCATTTGTTACAATATTTTTGTAAACATGTAGTTTTAATTGTACTTATAGCGAATTGGTTTAGTACTGTAATGCTCTACAATTTACTGCAATAAATAATATTAATAAATATAATAAGTAATAATATAATAAAGTAGTAAAGATGTAGTTACGGTACATTGAATATTTTTGAGAAAGTTTAAATGAAATCGGTTATTGTTATTGTACTGAGGCCAAAACTACAATTTTTAGTATTTTTGTCTGTCTGTATGTATGTTCCGGTTTAAGTCGAAAACCACTCAACGGATTTGGATGCGGTTTTTTCATTATCAGCGTAGTGAAACTGGTCACAGAAAATATCCTGGTCAACATACATAGGCTGTAAGGGTGTTCATAAAATAACACCCAAGCCGAAAATGTAGCATAGATTTAAACGGGAAAAGGCTAGTAAATAATAATAATAATACACCGCTTGAAGACAGGCGTGTAGTTTTGTCTGTAATTTCCGTCCATGTCATTCTGAAATAGAAATCGATCGCAACAAGTAGTTCTCCCTCTTGAAATAATTACTGAAGTAAATATCTTCATTATAAAGCCGAGGAATGTGGTATTTTACTTGTATCTCTAAAACTAGGTTTACGAGTCAATCGCAACGAATAGACCTATTTACGTTAACACAAAATTGCTTACAGTTGTCTGCCAGTTTTGCGGAACACATACAAAGGGCTCATTTCTATATCCAAATGTATTTCATCAACACACTTAGATTATATGAAATCACTGATGATTAAACTCGTTCCAGAAATTTATAATCCCGTTAAAGCATCGTCTAAATAATGCGAACACTTTCAAAGACGACATTGTCTTTTAATCTTTTATTTCACAAAACTGTTAATATTTTGTATTTTGTTTCAAACACTGCAATAAATAAGCTAAATGCGTCATATTATAGTTAAATACAATTTGGTGATCGACTCCATCATAGAGGGTCACCCAGAAGTCAACAAACGACTGATGTTCGATTCTTGGCTCGCGACTCCGATCGAGATCAGACCGATGAATGCGGCATCAATCAATGGGTGCCAATCCGCGTCATCGTGACCATAAATAGAGGAATTGAGTTGGTGCTGCCGGTTTGTGTTCTCGGAGAAATTTAGATGAGATCGACTCGGTGAACAGTTGGAGAATCGCGCCTAACGCAACCTATTTAGCGAACCGGGATCTTTAAATTAACCTTTGTGTTTACACTAAAGGAGACCTACTCAAATAAGTTGAGTTCACGGCTAGATCAGTCCGTTCAAACCATCATGACACCTTCAAAGGTATTCCAAGGTCTCTACAAAATATTCCCGCTAGTGGCAGAGACGGATTGAGAAGAATAATTTATCCAGGGACCCGAAAACCGGGTTTGAAAGTTAAGCCTATCACAGGGTTAACTCTTCATAAGACATAAGCGTAATCCTATCATAGGATAACATTAAGTTTCGAAGTTAAGATTATCCTAGTGTTACATTAGGTTTGAAACCCATATAGGACAGATAGCGTTACATAGGGATTTGAATTCGTCCAACTCCACCCTCTTTTTCTTGCCAGTTTCTGTTTGATCGGGATCTAATACTTTCAGATTATTTGCGGTTACATTAAGTCTTTGGGCAGGGTTACATGGTTACCCTTAGCGAGTAAGCTCAAAGAAACCCTAAAAATAAAATCCCAATTTGAATAGAGCTTGCTTACCACTTAGGGATAGGGATAGCCTTACACTGAGAATAGGGGTTCATGCAGAAACACTTTGCAAAACCTATGCAGTTACCGTTATAATTGGGTAACAAAATATATCCCTGATTTTTATCTGCTCTCTGCCTCGCTGTGAATGCCCTATACTAGATCCTAAGATATCTCTTACTAAGATCATTGGGTGGCCCCAAAGTAGAAAGTTCTTCCTCCAATACTGCTCGGGAATACTAAGTTGTAATCATGGACGAGTGATTATACGTTTACCCAGCCCATCTGTGATACACAACATTAGAAATTCTCCGGTCACCACCGGTTGGGCCGGTGCGAGTAAGTGGACACGTGGGAAGAGCATGTGAACGGAGATATCAAGTTCCCTTTAAACTTACCTAGGTATGTTTCAAAGTGAACCTGCTTGCGGCAATGTCACCCGACGCAGTCAGGCTAGCCGAATCGAATGTTTTAACAGGTTCATTGCCCGGCAGTAACTTTCCAAACTTGTTTTATATTTTAAAAAACACGTCCTCGAATGTGTTACACATACAAGATAAGCGCTCGGTTTGCCGTGTCTTTGTTGTCCACACTTGTATTCAAGTCTAATATGGTGTCCAGTGTTACCTTTTTGGGTGATGGCGGTTGAATAGTCCGCGAGATTGCGCTGCTAGAGAGTTGGCGAGATTTTTCAAGCTTTTTGTGCGTTATGTGGTTGTAATGAAATTAAACAAATACTTTTTTCTGTAATGGGGGTATATAAATACTCTTGAAAAAATTAAACGAATACAACAATTTAAATTAAGTTTTGATCTTACTTAGATACACGTAGGTATATAAAGTATATAAACTAAATTAAAGGTATATAAGGTCCTACAGTAATAAGTGAAAATAATTCTACGGTAAATCATGTATCATTCACTGATCAAATTCCATTTCCCATTACAAAGTGATTCAATCAGCTGACTAAATTTCTATGGAAAGGTAAAAAAAGTAAGCGAAAAAATATTTTTTTCGGTGGAATGTGGTCTATGAGGGATACTCTATCATCTGTTGAATTTTTTTCACTTTGAATTGTAGGACCTTATAATATTAAAGGCAAAGAAAGCAAGTTATCAATAAAAAAATATTGTTTATGGTGACAGATAGTTATTTCTAGAATTCCATACTAAATGGACAATCAATTCAATTCAATTAAGAATTCTTCATTGCACACACAAAAAAAAATACATTTTTGAATGGACATAGCTCCGAAATTGGTCAGAAAATTCACACAACCAGTTCTAATAAGAAAGTCTATATGTATTAAAATCAAAACGAATTTATCTCAAACATCCATTCTTCGATACGCACGTGAAATAGTAATTTCCTTCAAAGCACAATGGGCATGGACGTGTTTATGGGCGGGATTTAGGGGGTCCACACGCGGTTTTTTTTTGTATGTTTTCATGTTTCTTTTAGGACATAATCCATTTTTAGGTTGCTTGGTGTAAGTGAGGCCTAAGTATGGGTTTTGAAGTGTTTTTTTTAGCGACTTCGTATTCGTACTATAAGTAATAATTACTTAATGTAAGTAAGATCTAATGAACTAATGATTTTAAAAATGTAGTTATTGGTAATGCTATTCCCGTAATTTGAGACTTTAATGACGTTTTCGTTCGTTTGGAACTCATTAGTTATCACAAAATT
This sequence comes from Ypsolopha scabrella, assembly GCA_910592155.1. NCBI lineage: Eukaryota > Metazoa > Arthropoda > Insecta > Lepidoptera > Ypsolophidae > Ypsolopha > Ypsolopha scabrella. Next base: position 9,416,601 of record OU342972.1, on the reverse strand, counting down.
GAAGAATGACGGCTTCTTACATAAAGCTGTGGAAAATAAACGAAATAATTTTCATTGTTAAAGTTTTTTAAATATGCTTTTGGTTTTTTTGTGCAAATCAATAGATGGGGTTTAATTTACTCGTCTATTTATCTGGGGGCACGGTAGTGCCCTCCCGCCAAGCTGAAAAGCGGCACGGCCGTACCATCCTTTTCTCGAAACAGTTCAGGCCATTTTCGACCCCCCTATGACCTCGTTGTGGATAAAACTGGAAGCCTGAATTTTCAGTAACCAAGCAAGCATTGTATAAACACGGAATATTCCAAATTTCATTAAATTTGAACCAGTAGTTTGAGAATTATAACTAGTCAAAGTTTCTCAATTTTATCACTCACTAATAATTCACTGACTGACTGACCGATCATCAAAACTCTAAGGCACTTCTAGCAGACATAGAAGCTTTAAATATGGAATACAATTAGTGTTTAGTGTATAAAACAAGGAAAAACTAAAATATTTTGCGATTTCAGTCCAGTGCTCTAGATGCACTAACTGCATAAACAACTTTGTAATCTCTTATAAATATATAGGATTACAAAGTTACATTTTCAGTTGTAAGTAGAAGTTACCGGAAAGGAAAAAAATGAGATGCCATCAAAAACAAAACTCGTAAGAAAAACTAGTCTCGCAACTAAGTTCTTCTACCGTAAAAAGTTGTGAGATCCATGTAAATCCAAGTCGGTTAATTTATTCAGTTAAGTTATTAAATTATTAACTAACCTTACAACATCTTATAGTGACCATATCAATATTAAACATCTTTTACAAATAAATAGATTGACTTGGCAATCGCACTAAATAATCAATTTTAATGTAATATGTATTACTTGTGAGATACATTATGTTTTCATGCGATGGCCGAGTCAATCTATTTATTTAAAACATAAAAGATTTTTAATATGGATGTGGTCAAGATGTTGTTAGGTTAGCTAATTATGTAATAACTTAAGACAGAAGGTCCCTTATGGGCTTGTATTGGGTCTTTCAACGGTTTTTGCTTTCATATGCTGAGTCAACTACTTATCTGATCAATGTAAAACTTGGATACGTGTTTTTTCAGACCTTTGTCTTTACGTTGTCAAGTCGGTTACCTATGTAATTGGACATATTTCCCTGGCAAGGTTTTATTTTTGAAAATTATCCCTTTTTATGTTATTTTTTTGTTTTATGTCTAAACGGCTTGAGTTTTATGTCTGAAATTACTGCTATGACAAGAAAACATGGTCTATTTTCTGATGTCAGGTGGAAAAACTCCTACATCAAATACTTTTTCGTAAAATCCTGAAAAACCTCCAAAATTCACTGATTTTGCGTGCCGCTAGCGCGTGAAGCGAGCATTCTAATGTAGACTTCTGACAACATACTGAAGTTCAAAATCGCTCAGTAAGATTATCATGCACTAGGGGTAAGGTCTTAAGTAGGGACTGAATAAATGAGCCGACTTGGATTTACATGGATCTCACAACTTTTTACGGTAGAAGAACTGAGTTGCAAGACTTGGTTTTCTTACAATTTTGTTTTTGATGGTATTATTTTTACTCCAAGGTCTGAACTACGAGAGTGGGAAATAAAGTTCATAACTAAATGTCAAGTGAAGTCTTACAAATGTTCTTCAAGGGTCTTTCGAAAATGACACCATCATATTATATCTAAAAAATTACTCATAATATATAGAAAAATAAAAAAAAGTTTCTTAATAAGTATTTGATGTTTAGTTTGTGATGCATTTTTTAATAATTTTACAATTGCATTGATATTTTTTTCTTAATCTTAAACCGTCTTTTAATTAAATGCTAAACATAAAATATGCAAGAAAAACAATTTGGTTTTTTCAAAGGGTCTTTTGAAAAATTATCCTGCGTAAAAAATCGTGTATAATAATTATCACGATAGGGAACGGGATGTTAAAATTGGGATAATAGTGTTGCCCGTCGCGTCGTGCGTGACGATATTTAAATAATTACCTATCCCTGTACAATATGTTACCACATAATTTTACTTACTGAAGAAGGGCACAGGGGAAGAATATGCTTCGTCACACTTTCTACGGTTCCGTACTCGAAGGGTGGCAAACGGGACTCTATTACTAAGCCTCTGTTGTCTGTCTGTCCATCTGTCACAGGGGGCTACAACTTCTACTGTAACAGATGGAAATATTACATTTTTAGAGAGTAATTTTCCTATGGCCTCTCCCTATCACGAGAAAGAATAAGATACCTATAAAAAAATAATGGAGTCCCTACACAAGAAACCTCGAAAAAATTTAATTAGTTAAAAGTTATTGGTGGTAGGTATTGGCTCTTACTTAAAGACACAGGTGCAAGTATTAGATTTAGTCAGATTGTAGGACATCTTCTAAAGTAAATCAAAAAATTATAAAAAGTAGGGCTCCATACGCAGACGGTGCCAATTTTTTTGACAGGCGCTACCATTTTAGCGTCTTGTTTTTTGTAGGCTTGATGTTGTTTTAGCATGCATATTGTTGTTATTTAATATTTACCATAATGTTTTAAGGTTCCGCACCCGTATGTAATATTTTTATCTAACACAGTTTTGTTTAAGAATTTGGTACATTTTCTTTGTTAAAACTGACTTACACAAACATGAGATCGTTTAAATTATCGGTACAAGCTAAAACATGCGTTTTGGAAGTTTCGATTGCTGATTCCTCAGTTTTACTACGCTGTAACGTAGCATTTTCGCCCCCTTTTCCCTTTTATTATGCTTAGTTCACAAAACAAAATAATTGTTAATATTAAAATAAAATTTTACGAAACGTCAAACATTTATACATATTTTTTACGCTGTGCGGTTATGGGTGGAGATTATGTTTTGATGCCTCTCGCATAATTTTGTTCCATCCATCCATCCATCAGCCTGTTTTGTCCACTGCAGGACATAGGCCTTTCCAGGATTTCGCCACTCTTGGCGGTCCTCCTGGAAGAAATGCCCATACTAACACACGCTGGGCAGGCGGGTTGGTGAGCGCGGTGCCGAAACCCTTGCACCAGTGACGCCGCTGCCCGTCACCAGTCTGTTTTATATAAGGCCCAGCAATTGGGGATGTATATACCGCCATCCATCGGTCCCTGGCAATGGTGGGCCGCCTGGTTTTGCCTGAGAGCTGTCCTCTTACTCTCCCCCGAATAACTTCGGGAGGATTTGCGAGTTTAATGTTGTTATATGTATATTTTATTTATTATTATTACAATCCAGATTCCTCTGCGGCTGAGTAGCTAAATGTTTTACGATATAACTTTTACAGTATTTCCTTGTAGGTTGGTTATATTTGGACAGAATAATCGATTTTGGGGGAAACCGTTATGCACGGTTATGTAATGAATGAGATTCACTAATGTAAATTATTGACATTCCTGTTTATTTATAACTTGTTTACATTTTGTTATATGTATATTTTATTTATTATTATTACAATCCAGATTCCTCTGCGGCTGAGTAGCTAAATGTTTTACGATATAACTTTTACAGTATTTCCTTGTAGGTTGGTTATATTTGGACAGAATAATCGATTTTGGGGGAAACCGTTATGCACGGTTATGTAATGAATGAGATTCACTAATGTAAATTATTGACATTCCTGTTTATTTATAACTTGTTTACATTTTGTTATATGTATATTTTATTTATTATTATTACAATCCAGATTCCTCTGCGGCTGAGTAGCTAAACGTTTTACGATATAACTTTTACAGTATTTCCTTGTAGGTTGGTTATATTTGGACAGAATAATCGATTTTGGGGGAAACCGTTATGCACGGTTATGTAATGAATGAGATTCACTATTGTAAATTATTGACATTCCTGTTTATTTATAACTTGTTTACATTTTGTTATATGTATATTTTATTTATTATTATTACAATCCAGATTCCTCTGCGGCTGAGTAGCTAAATGTTTTACGATATAACTTTTACAGTATTTCCTTGTAGGTTGGTTATATTTGGACAGAATAATCGATTTTGGGGGAAACCGTTATGCACGGTTATGTAATGAATGAGATTCACTATTGTAAATTATTGACATTCCTGTTTATTTATAACTTGTTTACATTTTGTTATATGTATATTTTATTTATTATTATTACAATCCAGATTCCTCTGCGGCTGAGTAGCTAAATGTTTTACGATATAACTTTTACAGTATTTCCTTGTAGGTTGGTTATATTTGGACAGAATAATCGATTTTGGGGGAAACCGTTATGCACGGTTATGTAATGAATGAGATTCACTATTGTAAATTATTGACATTCCTGTTTATTTATAACTTGTTTACATTTTTGTTGTTACTAGCTATTATATATAGAGCATTGTTCATACGTAAACAATCGTAAGTAGGTATGCTATTTTTACTTACGTCATCTGAAAAAATAAACATAACTTTGGCTCTATGTTCTACTTATGCATCTACGGAAGATAAAGGCCAGTTAGCAGAAAGAGTTAGTTTTTAAGGTTGGTTGTTTCAAACGCACAAGTTATGATTGGTTTTCTTATTTTTGAATAAGAATTATCAAATAATTGTGGTTTATGGCACTACATGACAATCGTTTAATGTCAGTTAGGCTTTTCTAGCAAAGTTATGTTATTTTATGAATTTTAAAGTAAAAGTAAAAAGTAAAGTAAAAATTTATTTGCATAAACATGCGTTGTAAGTACAGGTCTTATTGTATCTTAATATTAGAAACAGCACATTTTACCATATTATATAGTATGCAAATATTTATTCTTAAAAAACTAACATGCAACAATATAAGCTATATGTATTGTATTTACGTTATTAATTATTATACTGTACGTATAAACATTATCATATTATTAATTATTATGTTAGATATTTATTATGAAATTTGCACAATATGAAAGTAAACATCCTAATATAAGTATATACATTTTAATTATTTAAATATTCTTTGATATCATAAAATCATTTTTCTTGGAGCCATGTATGTAATTTACTTTTTAGGAATTTTATTGGCAAGCTTTTGAATTCTTGTGGCAATGTAATGAAAATTTTTATCGCCATGCAAGAAACATTCTTTTGAAATATGTCTAATTTACATTTTGGCATATAAAGATTATCTTTATACCTTGTCTGCTTTTCATAAGCATCTGTATTTTTTAAAAAACAATTTCGATGTTGTGCCACAAACAAACAAATTTCTTTAATATACATGCACGGCCGAGGTAGAATCTTTAATTTTTTTAAAAGAGGTTTACAGCTGTCTCTGTACCAAGCGCCACAGATTGCTCGTATGCACTTTTTATGGACCTTAAATGCCTTTTCAACCTCTACAGAGGTTGTTGTGAATGATCCTGCACAACAACTTTAAAGGGTGTTTGTAGTTGTTGCGCACGATTATTTACAACACAAGGCATAAAATACGTTGATAAAATAACATAACTTTGCTAAAAAAACCTAACTGATATTAAACGATTGTCGTGTAATGCCATAAACCACATTTATTTAATACTTCTCATTGAAAAATAAGAAAAACAATAATAATTTGTGCGTTTGGGGACTAGGCTTGGAGCAACCACCACCGTACGATTCAAAGGTTGCTAATCACGAATTGCGCGTCACAGTATTACCGTCTACGCCTCACGTATCGACATAGGTAGCAGTCAAAATGTTGAATCCACTATTACCCGAGGGCCACGGGAATGACGCTCCAAGCGAATTCGCTCTGCGCTGCAAGCGTCGGAGTCAAGGTCATACAATTTTGTATGACTTAAGGTTCAATTTTGTATGACTTAAGAGTCAACATGACGCAAGAAAAAAAAGTTTTATGTTTTTCGATTGTAGTTTTCTGAAGAAGATATAAGGTCCATCCTTTAAAAAAAATATATGACGTTGAGTTATCTTTTGTGAAGTGCAGTTACTTAATTATAATTAAATTAATCAAATATTCAATCCAGAAAAAATTTTTAGTAAATCTCAGTTTTCATGATATTTCATGTTTAAAAAATTCATTTCTCCAGTATTATTCAACAGATTCTCTTGGTTTTTATATAGTAAAACAGGTATTATCGATACCTATTGCAGTTATCTAAAATTGCAGTTCTTACGGCAAACATAGATAAAGAAATCGAAATAATATATTTTTTTCACGAACGCGAGGCATTTCTGTCGTTGTAACTGCCAGGACGAAGAGCGTGCGATTGTAGACTAAAATACAACGTATTAAATGTTGTTTTCGCCAGATGTAAAATAATGTGTTTAATCTTGCCTATGCCATATCCTTAAGGTACAATTTTGTATGAGCTTAACGCCAACGACGCTTGCAGCGTAGAGCGAATTTGCTAGGAGCGTGAAACCCGTGGCCTAGCCATTACAATGGAATTAAACCTTTATTGCACTAGAGCAACAAGAAATGGACTAAATAAAAGATTTTCTGTGGGAATAAATTCGTGAAACAAGGCACTTTAAAGTGTGTAGTTGTCATGCAAATATATTGAAAATGAAATGTGGCACTCAAAGCTAAAACAGACAAAACGTCCGGAAAATACGAAGGAATTAACGGAAATAGGGATATAGCGCTATAAAATAATAGAAGTTATCGTTGCAAATTATAGTTAGTAAATTCTCTAAGTACATATATTTTTTATAGGAGAGTAATGTGACCTTATGTGGCAATATACATCCTTGTTACATACCCGTATAATCTTAAATTTATTAACAATAACAAATTAAATTTATATCATTGCGGTATAGAAAATCAGAAAAGTAAATCTGGACGTGAAGCGAGAGGGCCCGGGTTCGAATCCCGGTTCAGGATTCGTCCATATTTACTCTTCTGATTTTCTGTACCGCAATTAAACAAATTTAATTTGTTATCTCCTTGCGATGGATAAATCGCCAAGTGTTTGAAATATGGAAGTTTACTTGTGTCTTAATTAACAATAAAATGAACGTGATAGATAATTTAAGGAAATCCGAACTAAGTAAAGATAATCCACAAAATTGAGCATATTACTTCTCTAATTTTAGAAGATTAGTACTTTTCCTTACTATTTTATTGTTTAGTAGTCTTATCTATAACTTAAATATCTTCACTTATTATAAGCATCAATCAAGTACTACAAACAACAAATCGTGAGTAATTTTATGATTAGATTAGATATTTTAGTGATGATTAACTGACTTTTTATTCCCTTTATCTACATTTTACCATAGTAAAACAAAACGCAAGAAGTTTTATAGACGCATTTTATTTTTTGCACAGTGGACTAATGTATATTTATTTAACATTTATTATTTGCCAATTTTACTTTACTCTATGATAAATCGTTATAAAATACTATTACTCTCAAAAAGTTAACTGCTTACTAAATAAAGCGAGCAGCACTTACCTTAGACAACTTTAGTACGTAAACATCACAAAAATCACACTGGAATCAAAATCCACGTCAGTTTTGTAGAAAAAAAAGAAACACAAAATTAGTTTTCACATACACCGGTACGCACTGGCACTAAATAAATCCGTTTCGTAATCACCAAACTTTAAAAACAAAATAAAACAATGGTGGAAATTCTAAATTTAAATTTGTACGGTCGTAATGGCGTCGCGAGCGCTTGTCCGCGACTGAGCCGGCGGCGCGCCTGGCTCCAAGGAGTTTCTAATTTTATCGAGGCAGTAATACGAGATAAAAACCACCTCTTTATTGAGGAACTCTTTTCATTATATGTGAAAAGTCGACTGGAGAGCGAGGTGCAATGTGATATCTCTGTAACATGTTACATACTTCCCGGCTTGATTTGAAGCTGATGCCAAGTTTGAGATGGCTGGCCGATGCGTCATAGACATACATTCATTACATTTCAATTATTCGGAGTCTTTCCAACCTGGATTTGTATTGTTGGCATTGAATCACCGAAATTAACATTTTCATGGTCAAAAACATTATGAAGGTCGTCGACATCAGAAAGTTTTTCAATGGGACTTGTCGTCTAAACTTAGTACTTCGACCACTGTTTGCACTAGCTACGAAAACAATCACCGTTCGAAAGAAAAAATTTAACGATCTCTTTTCGAAAGCGAGCACAACAGCGCCAAGGCCTTGAAAACATTGAGTACTTAACTTACACATGTTTATTTTCTTTTTGGCTTGCATTAGTTCCCTCAACACGCGCTTGTAACCTTTAAAATCCATGTTTCTTCATGTAATCGTTTCAAGCTCGTGCCAAAACTTCAATAATGGCTTCATTTATTTTTGTTCCTCGATGGAAGGTGAGGACGGATTCTGTTGTCACCTCCTTGTTTCCAAGCATTCAATTAATTCTGAACACAGCTGAACTAACGAGCGCTCGAAGGAGTAAATTAATCGGCGGAACCATGCCAAAATAAAAACCGGTCAAGAACGAGTAGAACTCACGCGCTAAAGAGTTCTGTACATCGGCGATTTACAGTTACCGCCCTTTACCTACATTATATTCTGGCCACATTGTGACCTATTCCCGTGCAGCAAACCTTAAATTTAGAGTTGAAAAACCTAAAATAATACAAGCTCATTTAACTTTTATCCATCTGCGTTAAAGCCCATTTTACAATGAAAAGTTTTAGGTTATGGCAGCTCTAAATCTAATATTTGCTACACGAGAATAGGTGTCATTAGGGACTTTATTTATTATATTATTTTAAATATTTTTTTTTGTAATAAAGTTACATATTTTATTTAGCAAGTATTCTGTGTTCGTTTCATTATAATTGGTTTTGAAATATGAAAGTAATTATATGATTAATAATAATAAGTAATTCAATTGTAAGATTACAAACGTAAGTATATGTATATGAAGAGTAATTAATAATAATAATGGTCTTGAGTCAAAAAACACAACATATGTTTTATAATTTACATAGACGGAACTGAATCCGATGCAAACCTGAAGTTTAGCATTGTGAAGCCCCTTAACGAAGTCCCACAATAATGGTTATACTTTATCCTTTGAGTGCGGAACCCTAAAAATACCAAATTTTCTCTACGCATATTGGCCCCTTACAAAATACTTTTAGAGTCTGATTACTGCTTAACGTTTCTTATCTTTTGATGTTTTTATTAGATCTGGTCAAATATGATAGGTCTTTAGGAGCTGGTGAAAATTAAAATGGAGTAAACTTGGCCAAGCAAGCCCAGCTTCCTCACAGCCAGGCACGTACCCAGACTTTTGTTTTGTTTGTTTTGAAACAACAATGTGAATTGTCAAAGAAACCTGTGTAATTACTGTAGTATAATAATATTAAGTATCTAATTATCGTACCTTTTTTATTAAAACGTACTTAACAGTGGTTATGAATAAACATTCCCGGGGGAAAGATAATAAATTTCGGGGGGGTGGGATAAATCCCACCTATCCACCCCCCTGGATACGTGCTTGCTCACAGCTTTCATTCTTTGTTATCTCAATAAGAAAATCCAAGGCTGGCTGTGAAAGAGCGGATCCTTTGGTAGATATGGGGTGCCAAAACTGCAGTTTAAAAAAACTTGAAATTTATATCAGGTGGTAGTTTTTATTCGGGTTCCGTACATCAAAATGAAAATCTGTCAAGACCCTTTATCTCGAGAACGCGTGGAGATATCGAGTTGAAATTAAAACCATATACTTAAGTCTACAGTCCCTTGAAACTGTGGAATAAATCAAACTGCCAAGTTTACGTAAAAAAAGATAAAGCCGTTTATGCCGCAAAAACGTATATTTCGACACTCTCAAGGGAATCAAAATTTATAGTGTATTTCCCGTTGACCTGAAGTATGAAATTTGGCAAGTAATACCGTCTTATACTACAAGTATAGGAAAAAATCTAAAAACTGTACATTTTTAATTAAATCCTAATAAAATAAATTCATTAAATTTCATAAAATATTTATAATATGTACCTACAAATTTGTACGGAACCCTCGGTGAGCCAGTCCGGCTCGCACTTGTCCGGTTTTTTTATTCTAAATCTAAACATACATCAGAGCCTTTTGGTCAAGTCTTCTAGATGCTAAAAATAATATATACACAAAGTAGCTTTAGGCCACTTGAAATTTGTGGGTACCAGATTTAAGTATATTATATTCCCCTTTAAATATATATCCAAAAGTGTCTTCCCGATTGGCCGAATCTAAAGACCTGCCAGTCCAGCTCAAAGTTGAAATACTAAAATAACTAAAAATGCAAAGTTTCTCATATAAATTTGAAATTTTCATATACTGTAGTTTTCGCCATTCCTAACTGACAGCAAAGGGACTGACAACAAAATCAAATTACTTAAAAAAAAGAAAAAGCTCCAGAAATTTATATCTGGTCGTATTTTCTATCTTTATAAAGCCAAATCAAGTTGTGAAAAGTTACTTCTTTAAAAACATTGTAATTTTGGGACCCCATATAAGCCCGAATTAAAAGCTATCATTCGGAAGATAATATGAGATAAAGATGCCTAAAGCTACTCAATTTTGATCGTCACTAGCTATCATACTGTCTTGTCCTTTCGTTCTCAATGAGGTATTTACAACAACGTATCTTTAACCCATATATGCCCAGTGGGTAAATAACGACCCATCACCTAGCCACTTATGGTAATGCACCGTGATATCAAACTGTATGCATGTTTTTCGTACTACCCACATTTTTTCATTGCCAAGGAACGTATCTAGAAGTAAGTCGTGTGCGCTTGTGCTAATACGTGTGTTTTCATACAATTATTGTCCGTGAAAAATTACTTCAGTTTTATTTGGCGAAAAGTTGCTACCAGAGCGGAAATAAATGTAAGTACTGTTTTTACTTATTGATATTTGTTTGTTTTATCAGGTGTTATTGGAAGATGAGTAAGTGTGTCAGGTTATGTGAAAACATTTTTTATGATAAAAATTGTTTTATTGGTTGAAATTGACGCGAATATTTCATTGGGTCGTTATCGACCCCGTGGGCAAATACCATGACTTATGTTTTTGTACTGTTTTTTTATCAGGTCTCGCCGTCAGCTTACTGCACATGAGATTCTTGACTGCCTCGAGTCTTTTGATGTTGAGGATGTTCAAGGCTTGGACGTGTACATTGATCCGCCTTGCAGTGGCATTTTATCTGATGGTGACTCGGATGAAGAGGATGGAAACGACGTCGACCGGATGAACCGACATCAGTTGCTAGCACCAGCCGAGCTTGTAGTTCATCGCCACCAAGATGACGAAGACGTAGCAGATGATAATCCTACCCCAAGTTCATCAGTCGCCGATAATGAACGTGCCCGACCTTCAACTTCCGCACCAAAGAGGCTTCGACGAGCAAGAAATGAAGGCGAAACCATTACAAATTGAATACCAGGGACAACATTTTAGCTGTTCGTTGGCATGATAATAGCGTGGTTACTTTACTGTCAAATGAATACGGCGTGAATCCCATTCAAAAAGCCATGCGATACTCAGCAGCTGCTAAGAACAAAATTGAAATTGATCAGCCAAATTTAATTTCCCAATATAATAAGTACATGGGTGGCGTAGATAGACTGGACGCTAATGTTGGTGTCTACAGAATAGCCATCAGAGGGAAGAAGTGGTACTCATCAATCTTGATGTGGCTTATTGACGTTGCAGTAAACAACTGTTTTTTGCTCGCTAGATCCCTTGGATCGACTATGGATACACTGGAACACCGCAGAGCTCTAGCCAGATCGCTTTTGCAGAAGTATGGAGATATGAAGAGTCAGCCTGGGCCATCACCTGCGAGACATTTTTCAATTTCAGTACCTCAATCGGTCCGGAAACATAAAGCTGATCATATGATTCTCACAGGTCAAGAGAGGAAAAGATGTGCTGTTTGTAAGAACAAAACGAACAAAATGTGCCGCAAATGTAAAGTAAACCTCCATGATAAATGTTTCGCAATGTATCACGATACAAATTAGTAATAAAATATTTTTTTCTCTCTCTAAGCCGTGTTTTAGTTCATAATTGTTTTCTTACAAAATCAATTTAATGGATCAGTGTATATGCCCCAGGGGTCGTTAGCGACCCACTGAAAAAAAAATACTTCCAGACCTGAAAACTGAAAACTGTCACCATACTTGATAAAAGTGGTCAAAATTGACTAACATATCTAAAAATTACCAAAATCAGTGACCAAAAAAGTTCTGGGCATATATGGGTTAAGTCGTTGGGTATTTTATAATATCATTGTCTGCTATACATTGATGTTTATAGAAATAGTTGGTTGCCATTGCCATGGCGACAACAGACAAACAGTAAACGTCAACGACAACATGTAATTGCAAGTAGCATTATTATATCACTGTGGTTTAATCACAATAAGTTTTAACAAAAACTGTTGTGAATAATATAAAGTACTATAGGTACTAAAGCGTTTAACGAAAAAACTGCTGTTACTTACAGAAGGTAAGTAATCAATAGGACAATAATTTTCATAGCCGTCGTTTTTTGAAAGCTCACCTTTAACTCACATGTAGGTACCTGATGCATGTCTTTTCAAAACTTCCAGTACCTACTCAACACATCAAGATGGACCTAAACATAATGGACAAACTGCGTCTTCTAAAAATTGATACGGAACTACGTTCAGAAATCAAAATGAAGCCAATGAGTCGGTACTACTTCATCACGCCTACAAACCCTGGTGAACAGTTCTTCGTCTTCGCATCTACCGCTGCATGGCTCATCAGGAAAACTGGGAAGGAGTTCGAACAACCACACGAAGAAGATGACCCCAACACCATCATTGCTAGTATTTTAGATTACTTAAGAGACAAAGATGTGGCTATAGATTTTTCTTCCCACAAATTAAAGCAGGGTTTCGGAGAGCAAGTTTGCTACATCCTCAACGTCTTGTCAGATGAAGCGTTAAGGAAGGAAAGGTTTGAATGGAAAAAACCGGAAGTAGAAGCCACTGAAACTGAAGAAGCTTTGGATGACCTTGATCAAGTGGAAGATGAAACGGAAATTATTCTGGATAAAGTCGAGGAAGAAATGGCTTTATATTCTGGTGAATCTGGCGATGAAGATTATGGCAACAATGAGGAGAAAGATGCCAAAAATATTGGTAATAAGGTTCATGATTGGGAAGCTTGGAAACTGGAGTTGGAAAGAGTAGCTCCTGCTTTAAGACTCAAGATATCTGCGGATGGCCGTGATTGGAGAGCAAGACATGCTCAGATGGGACAGTACAAAGATGAGCTATTTGAAAGATTTAAAACGACTGGAACACAACTAAACAAATTGCATGGAGGCATCAGTTCTACTATGGATAAAGTGACAGCAAGAGAGAATATATTAAATGAACAATTCGAGCCGTTGGTTCGTGAATATGGATCCCTGTTAGATGAGCTAAATAAAGTTACAAATGAGTATAAAGAAGCTAGTGTAGGATTGACGGAGAGACAAGAAATGTTGAATGATTTGACGGCTAAAGTAGAGAATATAAAGCAGAAGACGGAGTCGAGAGGATCTTCCATGAACGATAACTCTCCTTTGGTCAGTGCTAAGAAAGCTGTAGCCAATTTGAAAAAAGAAATACAGGAATTGGACTTCCAAATAATAGTTCTTCTATGGTTATTGACAACAAAAGAGAATCCTAACAGCAATTCATTGCTGGGTAACGCGGACTCCAGGATGATAACAAATGAATCTTATTAACGAAGAAATAAAGACAGTTTTTCAGATTATGTACTTTAATAACATTATAAGTGTACAATACTTAGGCACGTACAACTTTACAATCTTTGGCAAGTAATATGTCGAAAATACATTCGATGCAGCACTTACAAGTTTTTATTAGACATAGAATATTTCAAATGCTGTTCAAATATGTATATAAATCTCTGTATACTTTGGTTTTGATTTAGGTAACCTTAGACTAACTACATAACAAAAAGGAATTATTAAAAAATAATTGCTGTTTCACATTCAATATGAAAATATAAAAATCTGTACTATCTTATTCTCGATACTTTCAATATATCTGTACAAAATGCACTGCACAACAGATGTTCCATTACGTGTAAAGCTTATTATTACTACGGTGTTTTTGAAGTATTTTATTTTGAATCTAGGTTATTTAAGATTAAAAATAATTGAATTCAGCTAATTTTAATACGATGCTTAAAAAAGCGAATTATTGATTTATTAAAACGGTCTGCAAATCACCTTGTGACAAGTTCATGACATGAGCCTAAAAGTCAAACAAATCTCGTTTGTTCCGTAATTCCGAAATGTTTTTTGCAAATATAAGAATTAATTCTTTTCCACAATTTTGAGTTCTAAAGCAAATGTTTAACGGGCATATACTTTTGTACGAATCGTGGCAAATAATAGTAACAAAAAAAAACAAGAAGGGACAAAAACCTTGAAAATATAGCATTTTATATCTTAAAAACGGTAACACATACAAGTTTCATTTGGTCCGATTGTAGTACATACTAAAAAATTGGATTCCATACTCAGGGGGTACGTCATTTAAGCAGCGTGTTTTTTATTATAATGTTGTGTTTTAGGTTCTAAAATGTGTTTAAAACATATCGAGAAGAAACCTTGCGGTAGAACCGATAATTCGTTTTTTAAGCACCCATCTGCATATTTATTTTCCTTACAATTCATATAATTGTCTTTATTTGCTAGCTTACTTAATTAAAACGCAAAATAATAGGAATGACTTAATCCGTACAGGACTGGAAAGAAGAGAACAATAGTAAAACAATAGAAGATGGGATATATTTAGCCCATTCGTCACGCAGGACTAAAACGAAAACGATAAAGTCGATTCGGAAGGCTTTAATTTTAGTTTTAGTGCTGTCAAAACTAAAAAATGTCCAAAGTGATATAGCTTCTCTGTTGTTCACACTAAGGGTACGTTCAAGGAGACGCAGCGGAGACGGTGCGCGCCCCATACATCGGTGTATGTTTGTGTTGCCGCGTCTCCTTGTTCGTCGCCTAAAGAACTATTTTGGAATGAAGAAAATTGAGTTTTGACAGCATTACAACTAAAATTAAAGCCTTTACCAAGTCTTTTGCGATAGGTAAACAAATTCAGTAGGCCTAGTATGAGTTTGTGTCTAGATCCTCGTTAGCGACCGCGTAATATGTATTTTTTTTTAGAAATTCTTATTCTTCTCGTAAGTCGCTAGGGGCGCTGCATAATTTCTCATATAAATATTTTACGCAGTCGCTAGTAAGTATCGAGGCCTAACTCAGGGTTGCCCTACATATTGGTTGCAAAATAAATGTGTCCAAAATATAAGAGCAAATACGTCGATAAATGTCGTATATTATTCATAATATCATTTTAATTGCGTATTTTTAGTGCATTCACAACACCTAACCTTAGAACATGTAACATTTTTTCTTATATTTAAATAATTCAAAGAAATAGAGGTACATAAGTGCTTTTATACAACAGATATTTACGTACTTTATACGCATGAAATATTTTTTTACAGTAATGGGTATGCTGTGTTTACATGTGTTATTGTTTTTTTGCAATAATACTACAGACGAATTTCGGTTACGTATGTGAAATATTGAATAAAATAAAAATAAATGAAATATATGAGCTAGAACACAAGAATATGTACCTATAGTTTTGTATGCAGAGAAAACTCTGTTATGTGAATGCCTTTTTAAAAGTTTTAACATCTTAACTTTTTTCAACAAATCTTCTTAGACATTTTCCACTATACCGGGTGTAAAATGCCATCTTAACTTTTTTCAACAAATCTTCTTAGCCATTTTCCACTATACCGGGTGTAAATAGACTGCTAACATTAAATGAAACCACATATTCTACTGACCCTACTGAACCACTTTTCCCAAGAGTCATACCCACGGACACCCTTAGTTTAGGAAATCATTGAGTTCCAAACAAAAACGCGTGAACCCTAACGCACCAACATACGGGCGAGTATAAAGAGAGCGTCAGGCTTCGAACAGCTTCAGGTTTCACGGACGACGGACTCTCTTTATACTCGCCCGTATGTTGGTGCGTTAGGGTTCACGCGTTTTTGTTTGGAACTCAATTATTTCCCAAACTAAGGGGTTCCGCGGGTATAATTCTTGAAAAAAGTGGTGCAGTAGGGTCGGTAGAATATGTGGTTTCATTTAATGGTCGCACTCTATTTACACCCGGTATAATTATATTCATTATAATAAAGGATAATAATGTATAGAGATATAATTATTATATCATATTTACTTAAATTAAACAATTACACAAGTAAGTAAAATAATACTGATATATAATAATTAGTCACAACAAATCAAAGTTCTACTTTGAGGAGATCGAAGTACTTGTTAATATTTTAGAATGTACATTCTGAAATGGAAAATGGCAAAGGAACAAACATTCTGATAAATCACTCTGGGCGCTTTTCGCAGTACACTGTCGTGTTTTGCGAATTAATTAATTTTATATATTTGCGCCCTTCATTTTATTAACATTATTATTTATGATTATGTCTACAACTACCGCCATGATTCAGTTGGGGCACTTTTACACGTGTAAGAATTTATGTACAGACAAGTTTTTTTATACTATTGCCATTTGTGAGACTAATTTGAATTTAGTTAGCAAATTATATTAATACCACAAGATCGCGCATTGATCATGCATGTATTGTCGCCAAGCGGAAATATTTATCTTCTACTTATTTTCAATTATCACTTAAATAGATGTAGCTTTAGCATGAAAACATCACGGTTATGTTGATTGTCGGCACTCGGTGGCACTTATTATAGATCTTTGTTTAAATAAGACACTTTTACTTGTCCACAAAATTATTATATTTCAATACACCCAACCGGTTTCGCTTTTAAGCATTTTCAAGGGTTTCTTTTATCATTATTACTTAAATTATAACACAATATTTTTTAAATGTTTCATGTGTGCGCTAAATGACAAATAATTTTTCAATAAAATTGATATAAGTGTTTTTTTTTTTTTTAGTTATTATATAAACAGGTACATTCATTTACGGTTGAAGTTAGGTTCATCTTTCGAAGTTTTTCATCCAATTTCAAATACCACTGTCGCCCTGCTTGCTTCAAACCATATAAAGATCTTTTCAATAAGTAACAGTCTCCCCCAGCCTTGAGGTCAAGTAACATTTGTCTAGCACGCTTCCCAACTGCCGAAGTCTTATCTTCTCTCTGGGTTAGCTCAATAAGGCTCTCTGTAAGTACCTCCGGTATTTGCATGTATACGTCTTCATCAAGCTGACCATTTAAGTATGCTGTGTTTATATCAAGCTGATGAATCTCAAGGTCCAGCTCTACAGCAAGTGCCATTAGCAGTCTGATTGTCTCAAGTCTTGCAACTGGGGTATATGTCTGGTGGTAGTCAACACCATAACGTTGACTAAAACCTTTTGCTACTAACCGTGCCTTCTTCTTTGTAGTCATGTCAACATTCAATTTTGTCGTCAACACGTGTTATATAATATACTAGCTTTTGCCCGCGGCTCCGCCCGCGTGTTATTCGGTTTAACGACCACGCTTTTTCCGGGATAAAAAGTAGCCCATGTGTAAAGTTTGAGTATAGCTATATCCATTATAAATTTCGTCCAAATCGGTCCAGCCGTTTCAGCGTGAAAGAGTAACAAACATACACACACAAACTTTCGCATTTATAATATTAGGGTGATAATTGATAATTGATAGTGCAATAAACGTCAAAATATAAAAAACACTTTACTTGAAATTTATCGCACGCATGAAACATGTAAACAATAATTGTGTAATTACTTAAGTTATTTTGTGGACAAGTACAAGTGTTTTATTTAAAGATACATCGCGGTTACTTTATAGTGGTGTAAACGTTAGATTTCGTATGGAATCTGAAAAGTCCAAGCGGACAGTGGAACGTGGACGCAACTATAACGTAACCTTGATGTTTTCATGCTAAGGCTACTGGTGGTTTCCCCACTTACTGGTTTTTGCATTATTATTTACATAATTAACAAAAAAGAGATAGTAATACCTAATTCCTGTCTTTCAATTCCCTCCCCTGGTTGTATACCAAGCTCTTACCCTGGGTGAGGTAAGGAGATTCCAACTTGGACCCTTCGTCCCATGTCACGTTGTATTTCCTTTTGAGGTCATCCATGAACTCTTGCTTTAGGAGCGCCAGGCATCTGTGGAAAAGTGCGTTTTTGTTAATTTCCAAGCAAACCCGAAATATGTTTAAATGTCCGTAGTACAATATAAAGAAATACGTAAATGTGTTTATTTTTTAAATAAGTAAAAATATAACGGCGTATCGAAAATGGAAGGGTAAAAAATCATTATGTAACATTCGTGTATGTTTAACAGATAAAAGAATTTTACGATAAACATGAGATAAAACCAACTAAAAGAAACCAAAATTTGCACAATGATGATGGTAAATAATGGTTAAGAAATGTTTAAAGTTTTATAGAATAATCTTAAATCAAGGACAGAGGCATTCTAGTTTATTTTACAATTGATGGTTGACATGATGGAATGTGGAATATAATAGTTTATAAACATGCACTTACTCTTCTTTAGAAGCCGAAAACCTGTCAATAGAATAAAATATTGCATGCATTATAATGTTTATAAGTGTACTATTGCGAATAAAAGAACAATGGTTTTGTGTGTTACGGATTTGAACAACCCATTAAAGTGCAAAGTACAATCAAAGTATCGCTAAGAATAGCTTTTTGTTCGACTATAACACTTACACTGTCGTTATAAGACTTACTACAGACCATTCACTATAAGAAGTCCCCTGGCTTAGGAAATGGTAGCACTGCATATAATGTTGCCAATGGCTCACGTAGCATTCACCCTACTACACATTCATAATATTTACTTAACTGCGTTTTTATATATATCAATTAGACTACTCTTTAATGAAAATAAAATGTACAGAATGAAAAAATTAAAATTATCGATTATTTATTGATTTGTATTTTTCAAATGGTCTAATTATCTAATGGTATGAATATCCATACATATATCTCTGTACTAAAACGGTATTTTTTATTTCTTGTTCTAGCTCGACGACGTTTGTTCTAAATAGTCGAGCTCCCGTTTTTTACGTTTTTGACGATTATTTCCAGGCAACTTAATGTGAACGCTTTTTTCCGATATGCCTGAAAAAGTAATTGAATAGCTAATTATTATTTGCCCATAAAATTGGCTTTTTGTTTAAAGCTGGTATTCCTATTATGGTATCCGTCATGGCACTGACACGAGATCGAACCTGATCGAGAGGAATCACGGTGCATTGTTTGAATTTTCTCTTCCACAAAAGGCGTACCTTCAACACAATCTCTTTTGCACTATTGTTCAACGGCTTTGGCAATAATAATACATAGTTTATCAAATAATTTTGTAAATGTGACTGACAAACAGCATGACAGCAAAAGTTTGACAAGCAGTGATGCCAACATGACTTCAGGGGACAAGTTATGATGAATGGTCTGTATGTTTTTTTTCACAAATCTTGTTTTTGGTTCCCCTTTTTTGTTTTTTAATCAGAGGCAGCCGTAGGCAAAACTTGAAATAGCGGTATAAATAACGTTATTATAATGTTACATTTGGAAGAATAGAATACGTATAAAGTAAGTATAGCGTTTTGATTGATTCGTTTCGTTAATTATATTATACAAGTTTACAATTATTAAAACGAGATACTACGGATATTACTAATAGTATTCTATATATTAATATTTATGTACTTGTGAGAAAAAATATATTATAACGTTATTCATAACGCTATTTCAAGGTCTGCAAATGAAGCGGCTACGAAGAGGACTCAATTGTAGCAAGGTTGCGTACGTCCCAAATGCTGCGCGCCGTATGTCCATATTGAAAAAGATGTCTTTTTCAGATAGCAGATTAGCTGACCGGAATCCCATCATCAGACACCAGTATAGTAGTTTTGCATTGCACATACTGTGGGACTTGTTTTATATATTATACCTTGTCAAATTTGCACGCGATACGCCTACAATGTGCGGGACGACGAGGGGTAGCAAAGAATGTATGAGTGGCGACTTAGTCACTTCTCCCGCGCATTCATTTCCACTCCCTGTTGCCCGCAGAATCCGGGGATATTGCGCACGAACTTGCAGCATGCATGGTATAAAAGTTACAGTGTTGCCAGATCTATTAATCTAAATAAAAAACATTTTTTGTTTGATAAACACTTGTACTTGTCCACTTATTTATATTAATTTCCCTTATCAAACAAAAAATGTTTCAAAAGTTCCACCAAGTGCCAACAATCACGAGCATCAACTCCTAATTAAAAAAATTGCAACATTCCAATGTTTGGAGTATATTAGGGTTTTCTTCTATTTTAAATAAAGGACGAGTTTAGTGCAGTGCATCGTTTAAGAATACGTTAAATCTGATGTAAAATGAGGAGATTTGGCAACACTGGTATACTGTGACATCTATGACCGTCCCGTAACCGTGGGGATCACTTTTTTGTGAAGTTGTATCACATAAATCAAGAGTTTTACCATAGCAAAATTGGACACTAGATATTTAGCAGGGGTTATTAATATTGTAAACCGGGACTAATTTTGATACAGTTTGAACGGTTTATTTCCGTGTACGAATTTCGGTACAGGTTGATATAACCAAATCATTTTACACTTATTTAACAGTTTTCTCATATCGGTACAGAACCATGGGCGGCGAAAATGAAACGGTACCATAATTGTATACCGGTAACATAACCCTAAGCTTTCTCGCGCAGCAAACGCGACGATATCGTAAAAAAAAAGGGTTTGACATCATACCGAAATTTTAGGGTACCCTAATTTCGCGGTTGATCAGTCCCTGTTTGTAAATTGTGTGGTATTGATAAACTAAAGGATTCATAAAATAATTCAATATGGTAGCCATAACAGGATGTTTTTTTCTCCAACTACAGGTTGAAAATGAACCCCCTAGCTATAACAAAGGAAACTGTTCTATATTCGAAATAAAAAATACTTGTTTTGTTATTTTTGTCATGATCCATAATTAAAAATAGATATCGATCGTCACAAGAAGCACTAATACTCCGGTGATAGAGACGACGCTCTACAACACCTGTGTGTACATAGTCTATGTGCATTGTTTACCACCGGGAATATGTACGCTCTATTGTCAGTCACATGTCACGTTGCCAGAGTTGGCCATTCATTGGAAATTCGGGAACCAAAAAAAATTCAAGGTTTTGTGTTCTATTAAGCGTGCTCACGCAAAATCTCGCACTCCAGTGTTATGTACTTTCTCGCACGCAGGCAGGTAATGTGATTTGCAGCGATATGTTACGACTAAACACAAAGTGTTTGCATTTAGCACAGCATAGCATTTTCCTAATATTGTTTATGCATTTTCCTTTCGCTACAAGCCGCAGACAAATTGAAATAATAGTTTCGCGGGATGTGTGCGCGTGCGAGTTTGGATGATTGAATAGCCTTAGTGATTCTGATTCATATATTTCAATATAGCTAGGGGGTCCAATTTCAACCTGTATAAAGGTAGACGTACATGCGATAGTGCGGATCCTGTCTGAAGGCGGTGATGTCGTGTGACGGCGCATGCGCTGTGTGCACCACGAACGCGTCCGGCAGTACCACGGGACGGTAACCTTGCGCGCGCAGCTCCACACTGTGCGACACCTGCAATGTAAAACGGTTATTGCTCATTAGGCATATCGCAACGATACATACCTCTGAAAACACACTGGCTAACAGTGAAAACCGCATCTAAACCAGTTCAGTTGTTCTTAAGTTATAAGCAAACGGCATCAAATAATATACAAAAACAAAAGCATTACAGCAGAGCTGAAGTTCAGCACTGTGGAGCCCCTTAATGGTCGGCGCTCGCTGGAAAAAGTCCTGCTCTAACGCTTTTGTTTTATAACTGTCTGTCTCGCTCTAATCAACTGCCATGCACGAAAAACCTTCACTATTTTCTTTTGCAACATTTTTACGTAATAATATAAGCTATAAATCATGCCGGACAAATGTTTTGTTTATCATGTTTTTTGATATCTTACTGTGAGTCTGAAACACGTTTTGTCGTTGTTATGTTTCTGATTAAATCACAATACTAAGAATGCGGCAATGCTATTCAAAAGTTTTTCTTGAAATTCCCGTTTTTTTATGAAGTTATTGAATACAATTTTAAAGGTATTATTTTTCAATTATTTATTTATTTATGTATTATATATATATTTCCACAGCATAACAGATTAAATCCAAATTACCGTACAGATACAAAGAAAATTACAAGGATTCAGAAGTGAGACAGAAAAGTAACTACAAACAGAAAAATTAAATAAAAATGTTAAAACAATCTAATATTGCAAATCTAAGGACATGGTCATTGAGGCTTCACTCTCATAGAACTTCAAGCACTCACGCATCACATTCGTCAATCTATCATAGAAAAGATCACACTTAGGTGCCGAAACCAAAAGTGCGTTGAGCTTCGTGAGCGATGATGATTGATGATCTTGTTCTTCATTTTATACAATAGCAAGTAGTATTTGTTTTAGTTAGAAATTGTATCATTTACCATCATCTAACTAAAGTGAAAATACCGAACTCTATTTTCGTCCGATTTAAGGAACTCCGACCGTTAGTTAAAAAATAACAATAAAATTCTGATTCATATATTTCAGTATCCACTAACCTTGTTCCAGCCGAAACCAGAAAACCTCGTGTCATACTGAGGCACGGAGCGATGCACCACCAAATAGGGCTCATAATCTGACTCCCATTCCACCTGCATACATTAAAACTTGTTATAACTTGATTCATACGTGCTTGGTACGCGCACAGAAGACATGAATCAGTACGTAAACTACAAGGAAACGCCCTGAATCGGAACACACACGCAGACGCATGCTTTTACACGCCGTCTCGGTGATTGTCGCGGAACGTTAGCGTCGGATGGCAGTCGCGAGCGCTGCACCGTGTTATAAGATTTCTTTTAGATTTCGCCCGATGCTAGGTAATTATCTCGAGAATACGGTGGAGTTTCACTACTGTTTATATATCTACTGTGCCCGAGGTGGGCGGGCGGTAAAGGGCGAGCGGTAAGAGGTGAGGGGGAGGCGACACGGCTGATAAACTACCCGCGGACCCTAAGAAGCCTGAACCAGATTACGGCGAACGAAAAAAAAACATATAAGTGTGATTGCCGCTGAAAAATTACCCCACGAAAACTGTGTTAAACACAGCTTACAATATGGTAATAAGCTCTAGTAGCTCTAACTGTCTTTATGAGTCTGCCAATCATGGCTGGCTTTCTGTTGCATGACATAAAGTACGAACTAATCATGAGCGTTTTGCCTTTTCAAGTGATTATTACAATTTTCGAAAGACACTGTTAGAAAAGCTTCTTCTGTTTTTTTCATTCGTTAGAGCTATATAGCTTTGATAGCAGGATCTTAGGGAAAACTATTGGTAAATTAATAATATATTTTCTTAATTGTCCGAAATAATAGGCAAAATTATTTTTTCTTCCAACTACACTACACCTTAGTTATATAATACCTATTATAATTTAATTTGAAAATTACAACATAAAACAATAATAGTACTACCTATATAAAATAATTTAATTATGAGGATATTATATACGATGATTATAAAAAACCGCATCCAAATCCGTTGAGTGGTTCTCGAGTTAAAACGGATCATACATACAGACAAACAGGCAGACAATCGGACAAATATTCTAAAAATGGTAGTTTGGGGTCTTTTTACTATATTAGTACTGTACTGTAGTAATTAGTGTAGCCCATTTCATTTAAAATTTCGCGAATATATTCAATGAACCGACTCGACTTTTTTACTCCTTTATTATTAGTTTAGATACAATACGATTAAAATCAGTTAACGATTCGGCTTTTCTCGGATATCATCGCCTAAATCCCGAGACGGAAATGACACGAAATACATTACCGCGATTTCTTTTAGGTAGCATTCAATTTGAAGTATCATAAACAAATACAAATACAAAAAATACAAATATCTTTATTGGTATAACATAAATAGTTTACAATAATCGAGTTGTTGAAATCACCTTTTAAGCATACAATGCCTGTACCAGGTGACTCCGCTCTTCTATATCTTCACATAATTCACTGATTTTGAAAACAAGAATTTTTAAAAAGAAGTTTAATAAAGATAGCTATTGTTAGATATTATAAATATGTTATGTAGGTATATTTGTGTGTGAGAAGTATATATTTTTAAATATACATATATTTAATATTTGTTTAGTTTTTATATGAAATGTAGAACAAAATAAATAAGATTCTATTTTTAATTTATATTATTTCAACGATAAAAGTAAAGGTATATAGGTATTATATAATATTAATATATTCATGTGTATGTTGACTATTTTGTTATTGTATGCGGGTCAATAAACACTCTGTTTGTGTTAGAAATGTAAACGGAACGCAATCATCTGCTGTCTCGTTCACTTATGTGTCATCTCCTTCTTGCACTGTCAACCGCCGCCATGTTAACTTGTGTGTCACCTCTCAATAATAAAATCCCTTCTAAATAAATCAATCTTGTCTCATTATAACCAATTCATCAGGTTATGGGCCCAGCACGCTTCCACTGCGATTAAATTAAATATATTTTTTGAATTCAGACAGATTGTCATAGTTTTCCCCCAAGTTCGTAATTCCAAGCATCATGGCCGACCCCAAGACGACCATCGAAAAACTACGTGGTGTCGACAATTACGGCACTTGGAAGTTTGTAACAAAGATGTTACTGATACATGAAGAACTCTGGGACGCTGTGGAAGAAAAGAAGGAAAAAGATGACAAAACACAGAAGAAGGCATTAGCTCGTATTTGTCTTCTTGTTCAACCATGTGTATATCCGCACATAAGAAACGCGAAGACGGCACACGAGGCCTGGAGCAACCTTGAAAATGTTTATGAAGGTAAAGGCCTGAGCAGGCGCTTGTCATTGTTACGCACGTTGTTCGGGATGAAGCTCGATTCTTTCTCAAACATAGAGTCATATCTCACGAAGGTGGCCGAGATAGGCCAACAGCTTGACGATATAGGCGCTGGCGTGGAAGACAATTTTCTAGCTATCGTAATGCTGAGCGGGCTCTCATCAGACTACGACCCACTCATCATGACTTTAGAAAATTCGACTTTGAAACTCACAACTGAGTTTGTGAGGTCAAGATTAACTCAAGAATATCAGCGGAGACAAGAAAGAGACGATGCAAGCACAGCGCTGATAGTAAGGAAACAGGCAAAGGTGTTTCGCTGCTTCAGATGTAAGAAACCGGGCCACAGCATCAAGGATTGTCCTCGCAGAGCCAAGGATGATGGTCATTCAAAGGGAAAGAGTTCAGATAAGGCCTTGTTATCTGCGTTATCTGTTGAATTATCCAGGGATGTTTGGTATGTGGACTCGGGTGCTACCAGTCACATGTGTAATGACAAAGACATGTTACACGATTTCGTGTTTGACACTCCAGTATCGGTGAGTGTTGCGAATGGTGAAAAACTGATGTCATCGGGAAGAGGAAATGTGAAAATTCCTTTACAGAACACTTTAAGAACTGTAAGTGATGTGTTATATGTACCTAAGCTAGCGACTAACTTACTTTCAGTCAGTGCAATGGCACGTAAAGGTTTTAGTGTAACATTTCAGGGAAAATTGTGTAAAGTTTGTGATGGCCATGAGGTAGTTGCAACGGCTAGATCTCAAAATGGTATTTATGTACTCAATACCAAAGGTGAAGCTTCTTTTGTTACTAAAGAGAAGTCATGTGCTGCGTCTGTGTGTGGAAGGGGGACAGATTTTGTTTTACCAACAGACCCAGTTGCAGAGGTGGCCGTGCCAGGATCTCAGGCTGCATCCAGGGAGTCGCAGGAGGTTTGGCATAGAAGGCTTGGACATCTCAATGTGCGAAGTATGCAGCTTTTAAAAGGTATGGCTACTGGCATGGATTTTGATAACTCAACTTTCAAATCATGTGTTGCTTGTATTCAAGGTAAACAAACAAAGTTACCTTTTCCAAAGAAGTCCAAGAGTAGGGCAAAAGTCTCGTTAGGGCTTGTGCACAGTGATCTTTGTGGGCCTTTTTCAAAGAATTCATTTAGTGGATCGAAATACTTTCTAACATTTATTGACGATTTCACTAGGAAAACCTATGTGTATTTTCTGAAGTCCAAAAATCAAGTTTTTGATAAATTTAAAGAGTTTAAGGCTATGGTAGAAAATCAAACAGGGAATAAGATAAAGGTATTGCGCACTGACAATGGTGGTGAATATGTAAATAAATGTTTACAGGATTTCCTAAAGAGCTGCGGGATCCGTCACCAGACCACAGTACCGCACTCACCGCAGCAAAATGGAATTGCTGAACGAGCCAACCGCACCATAGTGGAGAAGGCCAGGTGCATGCTTCTCGATGCAGGCCTTGATCAGCGGTTCTGGGCAGAGGCAGTTAATACTGCTGTTTACCTGAAGAATAGGACACCAACCAAAGCTGTTCTGGGCACTACTCCTGAGGAAAAATGGTCAAATAAAAGGGTAAATATTACTCACCTTAGAACTTTTGGCTGTTTAGCTTATGCAATGATAGAAAAACGTAAGAAATTCGATTCAAAATGTAACAAATACATTTTTGTGGGTTACTGTGAAGAGACAAAAGGGTATAGATTACTAAACCCTTCACGTCCGTCAGAATGCATTAAAGCAAGAAATGTAACTTTCTTAGAAAATGAATTTTATTTACCAAAAGGTAAAAGTGATGAATTCACTGAGCTAATTCTAACATATTCTCACAATCAAAACTCTTCAACTTCTCATGAGATTGAAGATAATATGGGCAATGAAACTGTTCCAGAGTCACTAGACCAGTCCATGTCAGATCAGTCACAAGAACAGTCCATATCAGATCAGTCACCAGAGCAGTCAAGACTAGATCAGTCCTTATCAGATTTAAATGATGTAACAGGGATACCCAGTAATGCGGGATCTGATAAATCTACTATAATTCCCCGGGATAGTATTATATCAGTGAGTAGCCTTGAATCAGATGATTCGCGCGATGAAACTTACGTTCCAGGTGACACATCGATGGACAGTTCAGAAGAGTACACTGAAGTTGTGAACTTAGCATCGCAGTCTCCACACTTGTCCGAGATAAGCCGCTTTGATGACGAACCAGAGACAGTGGTACAAGCTTTGCAAGGAATAGAATCCAAGAAATGGAGAGATGCTATGTCAGATGAGTATAAATCATTTTTGGATAACAAATGCTGGACCATGACTGACTTGCCAGATGGGCAGAGACCTGTGAAGTGCAAGTGGGTTTATAAAAGGAAGAGAGGATTGAATGGAGAAGTATTGAAATATAAAGCTCGATTAGTAGCAAAAGGTTATACACAAAAATATGGCGTAAATTACAATGAAACTTTTTCACCAGTGGTGAGGTACTCAACTATTAGAATCTTGCTTGCTTTGGCCGCTGAGATGAATATGGAGATAGATCACCTTGATGTGAAGACTGCATTTTTGAATGGAGACCTCAAGGAGACCGTCTACATGGAACAGCCGGAGGGCTTTGAGGATAAAGAGAACCCGAACAAAGTCTATCGCCTGAATAAAGCGATTTATGGGCTCAAACAGGCTTCTAAGAGTTGGTATGAGAAGATAAATACAGTTTTAATAGAAAAACTTAACTTTAGAAAGTTTTCTTCAGAGCCATGTGTTTTTATGAAGAATCATGTTGGAACTGTGACTATTATAGCACTTTATGTCGATGACATAATCTTATTTTCGAATAACAAACAAGAGAAACTGAAAATTAAAGAGAAGCTTATGACTCAATTTGAAATGAAGGATCTAGGGCCAGCATATCACGTCCTTGGCATGAAACTATGCAGAAGGGATGGAAAGTGGACTTTAGATCAGTCTAGTTATATTCAAAGAGTGTTGGAGCGTTTTAAAATGTCTGATTGCAAGCCAGCATGCACTCCTATGGAATCTGGGCTGAAGCTTGTAAAAGCAGATTGTAATGAAAATAATTTTCCGTATAGAGAATTAGTAGGATGTATAATGTACATTTCAGTTTGCACGAGGCCAGACATTGCTCATGCAGTCAGCATACTCAGTCAGTTCAACGATAGTTATGCTGAAATACACTGGAAGGCAGCAAAACGGGTGCTTAGATATCTGAAAGGTACGGTTAATCATTGTCTTACTTATGAAAAGAGTAGTATGGGTGTCAGCGCCTACGTTGATGCAGATTGGGCCGCCAATGAGATAGATCGGAGGTCATTCACTGGGTTTGTCTTTAAAATAGGTAAGTCTACAGTATCATGGGAAAGCAGAAAACAAAAGACGGTCGCTCTTTCTAGCACGGAGGCGGAGTACATGGCACTCTCTGACGCATGTAAAGAGGCTTTGTTTATCAGAACTTTCTTGTATGAATGTTTAGGTACAAGTTGTAAAATTACTATGTTTAATGATAGTCAATCAGCACAAAAACTTTGTGTTAATCCAATGTATCACTCTAGAACTAAGCATATTGATGTCAGACATCATTTCATTCGAGGAATTGTAAACAAAGGTATTATTGATTTAAATTATTTGTCTACCGATCAAATGACGGCTGATGTTTTAACTAAACCTTTAACTAAAGAGAAAACTGAAAAATTTGTCAGTCAACTTGGCTTAGCGGAGACAATTTAAATATTGTAAAATCAATTAATAATGTTACCTGTTCATTTTAAGTTGCATAAAAACTTTATAGCTTTTGTTTTAAGGGCCAGTTTGATAAATGATTGCATTGTTTAAGGGCCAGTGTTAGAAATGTAAACGGAACGCAATCATCTGCTGTCTCGTTCACTTATGTGTCATCTCCTTCTTGCACTGTCAACCGCCGCCATGTTAACTTGTGTGTCACCTCTCAATAATAAAATCCCTTCTAAATAAATCAATCTTGTCTCATTATAACCAATTCATCAGTTTGTTCGTAGTTTAGCGGTTGTAACCAATTTGTGATTGCTTTCTTACATTCGTAATAAGGATTACTATAAATGTCTAATTCAGTGTTCAACTTATTGTACAGGTATGCTGATCGTTTTGAGTACTGTTTGCTTGCAAATTCGGTTTTAGTTGTTGGAATTTTAGCTACATTGTATTTTTTTCTCTTCATAATTACTCTTGCATCATAATCAATATCTTTGCAAAAACGCAGTGTATAGCACCTGCCAAGATGACATTACTAACCGGTAGACCTAAGAAATTTATTATGCAGCAGAAGCGACATGAATTTGAACATTCATTATTTACTGAAGCTATACTTGTATACAATATATAAAAAAAATACATATACACGTCAATATTTTACAGTTTGCTTCTTATTTTTTAAATAAATTTGCTTCTTTTCCAAAATAGGTATATAGGGTGAAATTTAATCAACCGACCAAATTCATACTAGGGACTTGGTTAGTGATCGAGAACTAGGTTCAGTAATCCTTTTGGGCAATTTCGCAAAATATTTTTTTTTGGTCCCGTATTGGTTGGACTAGTTTAGTACAATTCCTATTGCAGGAACTACGGGTCAAAAAAATTTTTTTTTCGATTTTCACCTGGATGGTCATTAAACCTTGTTCCTGATGACTAACCGAGTCTTCAGTATGAATTTGGTCGGTTGATTTAATTTCACCTAGTATACATTATTTACAATTTCACGAGATTGAGCAACAATTTTTTGAATTTGTTGAAGCCATGATACATAACTATTGTAAGTTAATTTTGATGAAATTTGATAGAATCGAATATTTTCACGAATGAAATTAGCGTTCATAAACATAAATGTATCATATACGGCAAACTGTTTTATTGCCACTAAGAAGTCATACTGTCAAAATAGTCAATTATTTTTCTTATTTCAATATAAAAGTTGTGTTAGTTTTGAGCTACAAAGGAGGTTTTGTTGCTTATATCGTTCTTGTATTGTATTCAATAAGACAACGAGTAATATAATTAAAGGTCATATCTGTAAATTGATAACTCTATGTGAGAGATGAGGGATTCACGACAATTACCGAGGTTGGCCGAATCGTTAACTGATTTTAATCGTACTGTAAGATAAGATATTTTTAGGGGTTTCAAAGCGATTGGGCACATATGCGGTAATTTCGGAGCTGCATACGGACCCATGCTACCAAAGTTTAAAATTTTTGACTGATACATAGTAACTTGCTCGTTTTCTTCCATTTTTCGCCCAGTCAATTTAGAGGATTTTAATTTCTACAACTCATAATGATATATACTTGAATATATACACTGCAAAAGTGTTAATTCTACGGGTATATGGCTTACTTTTTGACTATTAAGGCTTCTTTACTGTTATGGGGCCAAAATCTTGTGCTGCTATTATAACCCGTGAGAAAAAACGAATCTAAAATGTCGCCCATAATCATCCCCTCTCACTCGCACTGTATGTCTGTCTTCAGTCGCACACTTGCGTACTGCATGCAAAAAAGGTAGTCTGGATTTGCCGCTAAAGCTTACTCCACGCGTTCCGTCCGTTTCATTGGCCCATTGTTACTTGTTTATTGTTTCACTTGTTTTTGTAATTTTTTGTTGTTATTGTTAATAATAACATACTGACCGATGGTACCAAAGTAACACTTTTGCCGAGTTATATTCTCACGGGTTATACATAGTCGATTTAATTGGCCGCGGACGCAACTTTGTTAGACATTTTCGTTAAGGGGC
Source organism: Ypsolopha scabrella (assembly GCA_910592155.1). Classification (NCBI taxonomy): domain Eukaryota; kingdom Metazoa; phylum Arthropoda; class Insecta; order Lepidoptera; family Ypsolophidae; genus Ypsolopha; species Ypsolopha scabrella. Next base: position 9,385,808 of record OU342972.1, on the reverse strand, counting down.
TATAATACCTCAATTCGCTTCGCATAATCCTGTTTTATACCAACAAATACTGCAACAATCACTCTGGAATGAATATATGGCAAAGTTGAGGACTAATGCCATGTCCATGCTGTTGTAAAAACGTGCGTGCGGCATCTGATTGGAGTAGGAAAAGCAGAAGCGTTAGAGCAGGACTACGAATTGAGGTATTATGGGCCCTTAAGGCGAGGGAATTCATGTTTAACTCAAAAATAAGGCAACTTTAGATTAATGTATAAGTATGTTTCGCAATGAAAAATATATCAAGTGAAAGGATTGCCTACTTTTTTTATAAAATCAACAATATTTTAAAATAAAACTAGTAAAAACACGTTGAAATCACGAGATTCTTTGGGCCCGCGTTTACTCAGCAGGATAGGCAATTTTAAGTTTTAAAATAAAAACGTTATAGTAATACAGATTTCTCTGAATACCTCACCTTAAGGGGCCACCTTTTATTTTTCAACGGTTTTTGCTAAAACATCCTAAGCAAACTACTGATTTGATGAATATAAAACTTTAACACATGTTTTTTCAGACCTTTATCTTTCGATAGACATAGCCGTTACCTAATTGGACAAATTTCACTCGATAGCTTTTATTTTCGAAATAGACGCCTTTTTAAGGTGTGAATACGTTTTATGTCCAAGCGGCTTGAGTTTTATGTCTGAAATTACTGCTATAACACGAAAACATGGTTTATTATGTACAGACATACCAAAAATGTCGTACATCAAATATTATTCAGTAAATAGACGAAATTAGTTTTGAGACTTACGTCCTTTAGTTCTGAGTCGAAGCACGCTCAAAGGTTGCACTCGATTTTAAACTTTATAAGCACTACGCGTCGAGATATATAGCAACGCTCGCCGTCAATTTGTCAGTATTGCTCGTTGCGTTGTCAGCGTCGGACCTATGACCGTTTTCTTATCACGCATGCGCACCTAGACACGGGACGAGAATACTATTTTACTTGCTCAGCGGAGAATACTAACCCATTCGTTAGTAACTAAGTATTACATATTCAAATACATACTGCGATATCATAAAAAAAATGGGAAACAAGAGGAACAAAATTTATGTTGTTAAAAGAAAGAGAGCTTATCAATTAAAAGATATCGAGAGATGCGAAGCGGTAAGTACCTACCTTCCCTTTCACTATGTTATGAAAAATGTAGCTCCTTTCTCAGGGTTCTGCACTCCAAATTTTTCAAAAGAACCCTCATACTCATGATCTGTCTGTCTAGGTCTTAGTAATTATCTTATCACATACAAGTACAATCTCTCTGCGATCACTGATATATCGTAAAAGTAGTAGGTACAAGTACCTATCTGCGATGAATAAAGCTACTGACTTGAAACATGCTTCAAATTCGCACTCACTCGGATTTTATCAGTATGTAAGAATATTATACAACGTTTGAATACACAAATATCATTATAAACTACCTGCAGGTAGGTACATTTTGATGCAATTTATATAGGTAATATAATTTTTTTCTTCAATATCATCATAAACTATGTACCTACTTAGATATAATATTAGGTAGGTATATCAACTAAAAATGTGATTATTTTCTTACAGATCGAGAAAAGATAATCAAAAAGATAGCTCAGATGATCTGAATGAAATTAGGTAAGTGATCTTTACGCGGGAGATTTCTTTGAGGTCAAAGGATGCGACACAGGTGGATGGCATCAGTCTTTACCGCGTAAATCTAACACTTACTGTACTGTAATAAGAGTTCATTCAGGGTACGCGTTACCGCCTGTTTCGAACGCGATCTCGAGCGAGCCTTATCAGTTCTCCCGTGTATTACGGCGCTGTCATGCTTATTGCAATGTAATAAGAACTACGGCGTGTTAAAAATGGAAAGTCATTTGGTACGAATTTTGTTGTCGATTGTAATATTGTTGATTTTTCATTAATTTAACATTCCAATAAGGGTCTAAAATAACATGACCTAAAAGAAATAAAAAAAACAAAAAGGAAAATTTACAGTTCTGTCTAAACACTCTAAATATTTATTTTTGTTGTTTTTTATATTTTAGAACTAAATATTGTTGATTTTTCATTAATTTAACATTCCAATAAGGGTCTAAAATAACATGACCTAAAAGAAATAAAAAAAACAAAAAGGAAAATTTACAGTTCTGTCTAAACACTCTAAATATTTATTTTTGTTGTTTTTTATATTTTATAACTAAAGCGAAGGTACGACGAACATCAAACTTTTCTGATGTCTGTCTAAGTCTCTGTATATATATTTCTTTCATCTCTATAAAATGTAAAAACTACTATGTATCGAATGTGGGTATTTCATTCAAGGTTTTACTACTTTTATTTCAGCATGCAACCTCCATCTGATGTACCGAGTGTGGACTGTGACACTCATTCCACTTTGACAGGAAATATAAATGTAAATAACACGTAAGTTCTATAAAACATTATTATTTTGATCAGTACGCGGCGGCAGGCCGCGCGCAGGGCCTGCTATAACCTAGGCGCTCTGCTTTGTGGCGGCGTCGCCACGCCGACACCGCACGCTTTGGATCCGCGACCGCGAGACGGTATGTATTAAAAATATCATGTTGCCTAGTAAATTTATGAAACAGAGGAAACGATAAATGCAACATCGAAGAGCTAACTATACGGAACTCGAATTATAATATTTAGTCTATTTTTTCATCATAATATATAAGTTCGCGGCTTGTAAGTGACTGAAATCCTGGTTAAATAAATATGTTTTACGAATTACAGGTTTAATTATACCACATTGCAAAATGCAAATGTAATGACCTCCACTTCCATGGATGTTGAGGAAGAAAGGTATGAATAGGTAACTCGAATAATATTTTTTTTCATCGTAATAAAAGTTGAAAAAGAGAAACTACTGGGCCATCGTTAGTGCGTGCACTTCTCTATAAGCAAGATCTCAGCAATGTAAGATCAATAAGACACGGAGTTGCGAATGAAGGTAATGCAATCCATCAGCTGTCAATTCAACTGGGGATTGCCATAGAGAACTGCGGATTATTCATTGATGCTCAGATTCCGTACCTTGGAGCAACACCGGATGGACTGGTTGGAAATGATAAAGTCGTGGAAATAAAGTGCCCTTTGTCAGTATACAACCAGAATTTGAAAGATGTAGATGTCTTAAATAAATAACCATTTTTCAAAAAGAAAGACGATGCACTGGTATTTAACAAAAATCACGACTGGTTTTATCAAGTAAGTAATTTAACTTTTTGAATCTACATAGATCTAGTTACTATTTAACAGATTTCTTTTCAATTTCTTCATGTTTTATTTTTTCAGGTTCAAGGCCAGTTACATATAGCACAAAGAAAAAGTTGCATTTTTGCTATATGGTCTGGCGAGAACAACCCTCTGCATGTAGAAATTATTGAAAGGGATGACGAGTTTTGGAATAAATGCATGGTTGAAAAACTTAAATCATTTTACATAACCCATATCTTACCAGAATTGGTAGATCCTAGGCATTCCAGAAATCTACCGCTTCGTGGTACCACCAACTTAAAACAAAATTCATCAAAAGTTACTGGAGCAGACCTGAGTGAAAATGAGAAGAAAAATAGTTCCAAAGTAATCAGTTCTGTTCTTACATTTCAACAAATGTAGAGCAGGCAAAATAATAAATTTAATGTCACGATTTGCAAGTGGAGTTAAAAAGGATTTGTAGCGTCACCGTGGCTATACAATCTTATGGACAGTTGTTTAAATGATTTAAAAGAGCGTGTATGTGGACTGAAGTTAGGGGAGTTACTTATCAAATGCCTCTTATACGCCGATGACCAAGTTATCCTTGCTTCATAGACGGATGAGCTGCAAGAGATGGTAACAATTATGAATGATGATGCCTTTAAAAATAAAGGAATGAAAATTAACGTTAGTAAAACAAAGGTTTTGGTGCTAGAGAGGGATGAAGAGATTACTGAAAGTAATGCTCAGATTAGAGACGAGGAAGTAGAACAGGTTAAAGAATTTGTGTATCTTGGTTGTCTATTTACGCGCAATGGAAAGTGTGACGGTGATATTGAAAGAAGAGTGAATGCGGAAGATAAAGTGAACGGAGCCCTGCACACGTTTATAGGCAGCCAAAATGTGACTGCAAAGGCAAACAAACATATCCATACAAACTTGAATCTCCTATTTTACCCTTTTAGGGGTGAAATTTTGAAATATCCTCCCTTATTCCATTTTAAATGGAACCTTTATGCAAAGTTTCAGCTTTCAAGGGTTTGGGCGTTGATGGGTCAGTGAATGAGTGAGTGAGTCAGTCAGTCAGTCAGTCAGTCAGTCAGTCAGTCAGGACTTTTCTTTTTATATGCATAATAATAAAGATTGTAATAAGTATAATAATTATAAGTAGAACTTTTCTAATATTATAAAAACATAATAAAAACCTGTATTTCAGCAAATAAATATGATCTTATTTCTTATTGTTACCATTTTTTCCAGTAAATATAGTTATTATACTATCATTATTATGATCCTGACAAAAAAAATGTTGAATGATTGATTCTTTTTATTTACACTGTAAGTAAAATTAAACTTTTTAGTTTAATGTTCACAGATCGTATAAATAGGATTAAATTATTTATAGCGAAATCTTTCACTCGAGAAACTCTAAAAATTATTTGAGTAAGACAGAAAAATCAATCGGAAACAAATTCTCAGATAACATTTTATTTGGGACGGGCCTAGAACCGATTTTTTTTACATTTTTTTTTCTGTTTGAGTTTTTATGTTACTATGCACTCTAATAAATTATTATTATTATTGTATACATTTTGTGTAAGCCTGTAACATTTACATAACGCCGAGGTGCGGCGCGGCGCCGCTACGCCACCCAAAGTTGATCGGCGCACAGTCGCCGCCGGCAAATACGAGTCGGCGCTCACGTCTACAAAATATAGTAGGTACTAATGTAGTAGTTATTTAAAGAAACGATAAAAACGGTAATAGGTATTATTAATTATTATGTAAACAAATGCGACAATGGTAAAAAGTTTTAAATTTTCCTTATATTCTTTAAATGTATTTTTAAACTACCGTTTTGATCTTAATTATATATTTCCTTAAAATATTTGATTAAAAAAATATGTAATGTCAAATTTTTTTAAAACATTAGTGCCTATTAACCCACTTTGCTGTTTTAATTAATTTTTTCCAATAGCTATGCAACATTTCGCACGCAAACGCCTCTAGCGGCGATTCGAGGTAACTAAAATCTGCTTGCGGGGAAGCGGGGAGGAAATCACGATTTCTGACGGGCCTGGGCCGGGCCTTAAAGCAAGAGATTTGGCAATAAATTTTTCACTTTGTAACTATTAAAATTAATGTTGTCTGCTCAGACAAATACAGTTCTCATAAAAAAATTTGAAACACTACAGACCATTCATAATAACTTGTCCCCTGAAGTCATGTTGGCATCACTGCTTGTCAAACTTATGCTGTCATGTTGTTTGTCAGTCAGATTTTTCAAAATTATTTGATAACTTATGCATTACTGTTGCCAAAGCCGTTGAAAAATAGTGCAAAAGAGATTGTGTTGAAGGTACGCCTTTTGTGAAAGAGAAAATGCAAACAATGCATCGTGATTCCTCTCGATCAGGTTCGATCTCGAGTCAGTGCCATGACGGGTTAGTAAAATAGGGATACCAGCTTTAAACATAAAGCCAATTTTATGTGCAAATAATAAATAGCTATTTACTTACTTTTGCAGGCATATCGGAAAAAAGACTATTTAGAACAAACGTCGTCGAGCTAGAACAAGAAATAAAAAATTACCGTTTTAGTACAGAGATACATGCATAGATTCATACCATTGGATCATACGTATTGTTTGCAAACTACAAATCAATAAATAATTGATAATTTTTATTTTTTCATTCTGTACATTTTATTTTCATTAAAGAGTAGTCTAATTAATATATAAAAAACGCAGTTAAGTAAATATTATGAATGTGTAGTATGGTGAATGCTACGTGAGCCATTGGCAACATTATATGCAGTGCTACCATTTCCTAAGCCAGGGGACTTCTTATAGTGAATGGTCTGCACCTACTTTGGTACGTCATTTTAATTTTTTCCACACAATACAATATTTTTCTAATATTCCATTAAAAACACAAACTTGAGAAGTGTTCCGATTTTTTTGATGAGAAGTGTTTTAAAGTCAGGTCTAAAGTTACTTTGATTGTTATAATCATAATCATACCAGACTCAGTAAACCGAACACAATTTTTAAAACAATAAAAAAGTAGATACGCATGAAATATTGATCCTTATTATTGGGCCAAGTCTCCGGTCTGAAAATGGCTGTATTTAAATAATAAATGCTTATATTTGGTGTGGTACATTGTTCAGACTAACCTCATAAGGCTCGACAGCTTTAGCCCATCGAGTATAATTGGTAGCGCGGTGTCCCTTCGGCCATTCTCTCGCACGGAATGGTGCCACGTCCCCTAGGGACTTGCTCCAACGTGACAGCAACGCGGGTTTGTCCCTGGGAGGGGACGCACGGTAACGCTGGGTTTCGAATGCTGCTACTACAAGACACTGAAAAAATAATCGAATATCTGTATACATTATTTTTGTTCTGATTCGGGTACTGCTGATGTTTGTTATTGAATTCAGCGGTAAATTACGTTGCCCTTAAGGGTGTATAATACCTCACTTCGCTTCGCATGATCCTGATTAATACCAACAAATACTGTAACAATCACTCTGAAATTAAAATATGGTAAAGTTGAGGACTAATTCTATGTCAACACAATGGTGAAAACTTGATGCCATTAAATTTTCTCGATTGAAAAAAATTACAAAGGTACCTCCAAACCGTACAATAAACCGATAGCATTCAATGAATACTTGAAATTAGATCTGAAACTTTGCATAATATAACTGATATTAGTATAAAGCGGCTGCAGATTGTTCCATAAAAATGAAAAAACCATCAGTGTAGCCGCGATATCAAAATAACTGTTGGTTTTGCGTGCGCGGCATCTTATTAGAGTAGGATAGACAGTTAAAAAGCAGAAGCGTTAGAGTTAGAGCAGGACTGTGAATTGAGGTATTATGGGCCCTTAAGTGGAAATGTGAATACTCAAACTCGAATTTATACCTCCTTAAACTCAGTAGTTAGGTAGCTAGTGGATTGTTCGGTTCTGATTCCAGGAATTTTATTTCTTTCAAGGAATATGGGTCGTAAATATTCGGAAAACATCTCACATCTTAGCTGTACAAATGAAAAGCGAAGATTAGATACGTTGCGTTCAAACGAGGGCGGTTTTATGATAACTTATGTGTGAAACTACTATTATAGACGGGGAGTTAGATCGTGTAATTCTTGTGCACTCTGAAATATGGAGCTTATAAAAAATCGAGATGCAAGAATATCTTCTAGTGTTCGAAGCTTTGGTATTCAGCACTCATTACAAATTCATCGTGTTCAATCGTCGGCACCGCGCTCACCAACCCGCCTGCCCAGCGTGTGTGAGTATGGGCATTTCTTCCAGGAGGACCGCCAAGAGTGGCGAAATCCTGGAAAGGCTTATGTCCAGCAGTGGACGAAACAGGCTGATGGGTGGATGGTATCGAATCCAAGGCAGCTTGTAAGTACCTGCATCTATCCATCCATTAACCTGGTTCGTCCACTGCTGGACATAGAATAGACCTTTCCAAGACTTTGCCACTCTTGGCGGTCTTCCTGGAAGAAATACCCAAACTCACACACGCTGGGCAGGTGAGTTGGTGATTGCGGTATCAGATTATCAGCATATGAAGCGTCGAAAGGAAGAAGCATAAACAATATTAGGAAAACGCTATGCTGTGCTAAATGCAAACACATTTGTGTTCAGTCGTAACATATCGCTGCATGTCACATTACCTGCCTGCGTGCGAGAAACTACATAACACCGAGTGCGAGATTTTGCGTGAGCATCCTTAAGTAGTTAGTACAATACTAACTTGTTTCTGCGGGTAGGGGTTAATGAGGTGTATGGCGCCCCGCAGGTGCTGGTAGAGGCCCGCCATAGGCACGAAGTCTACGTCCATTAGGAACACGTATGGCGTGTTCACATTCTGCAGCGCTATGTTGCGGAGATAGTTCACCGGGTAATGCATCTGTAAGTACGTTTTAATTAATTAATGAATTGACACTTTATTGTACACATGAGACGTGGTCTCTTACAAAGGGCCTGATCCGCCGATTTAAGGTCGCTCAGCGAGCTAGGAGCGGGCTATGCTTGGGGTATCTCTGATGGATAGAATCCGAAACGAGGAGATCCGTCAGAGATCGAAAGTAACCGACATAGTCTGCAGAATCAGTAAGTTGAGGTGGCAGTGGGCAGGCCATTTTGTCGCAGAGATGAAGGCCGTTGGGGCCGAAAGGCTTTAGAATGGAGACCACGTACAGCAAAGCGTAGTGTAGGCCGACCTCGTGCCCGCTGGACCGACGACCCGAAGGACGTTGCGGGGGGCGGCTGGATGAGGAGGACGGAGGACCGACATGAGTGGCGAAATTTGGGAAAGGCCTATGTCCAGCAGTGGACGAATACGGGCTGATGGATGGATGGATGTACACATAAAATAAAAATTAAAAAGAAAGAAGAACAGAGTTTCATTTACATAATTGACAAAGGCGGACTTATCACTTTAAGCGAATTCTTCCAGTCAACCTTTGGGTGGTGAAGAAATTATAATAATACGAAAATTAAATAGGGATAGACGATAATGAAATAAAAGATTCAGTAAATAAAGTCAAAGGCTTTGGTTTATTCTTATAGTGTCTTAGTGTTTCGAGTGCCTTACAAACTAGAAAAGATCAATTAGAACAAATTTCAAGTAACACAAGAATTTGGCACGACAAGAAGCGGCGGTAGCTCAGACGGTAGAACGCTGGCCTCTCAATCTTGAGACCCAGGGTCGATCTCCGGTCGGGAATGCACCAATGAGTTTTTCTGAATTTCTGTGCAAAGTATTTGTGTTCTTACCTAATACTTACCACTTGCCAAAGGGTGAAAGAAAACACCTGTGAGGAAACCTGCATGCGCTAAAAAGCGTGTAATTGTGCCCGAAGTACGGCGGAAGCGCTCACCACCCATTACATTGGGACGTAATAATCGTCGGTGAAACGCCGGTGTATTTGGTGTGGACTGTGACTTGCATTTCACAGTTCACGCTCAGGAATACCTCTGACTACCCCTCGGAAATTCATGTCGTGACGATATGTCATTGTTACAAGAATTTGGAAAAATCCCTCGGACCAGGATTCAAATCTGCGACCTCTTGCTATCACGACAAGGGCTACCGATTGCATTATTCCATCATACTTGTACACCGAATTTTTATAACTATTTGATATACCAGCTAGGAAGGCACATTACGCCTTGTTCATAGGAAACAGGTTAGTAATCAATTACTGAACTTTGGAGGATACAGACAAGCAAACCGACAAAGATACGAATCACCCGAATTCCGACCTTGAATCCAATGGGCGAAATCAGACATTCAAATGTATGATTAAACGTTACCGAATCGTGCTTAAAGACAAGATGGTATCCGATGTTGGTGCGCTGGCTGAGCGTGTCCGACCACTCCTTGATGAAGCTCTGGAACTGCGGCACTTCACAATCTGACAGATAGATGGCGGCACTGAGGGGACCTGCAAAACTATATCAGTTAGATAAGTTTTCTTGCTTGTTATTTAAGATTGCTTTGCTTGTATCGCTTGCTTGTTGCATGTTTTTATGCGGGCGGGCGGGCGGTGCACGAGTCTGCATTTTGAATAGCACGACAGGAATTGTTTAGCGGAATATTGCAAATTATATTCATATATCCTTTAATTATATCAGTTACATTATCTAGTCTAATTCTGTACCTCAGAGGTAGACAATTGTAAGTTTACATCAATGAGATCGCAAGAACGAGCTCTACAAGATGGTAAATAGCATTAAGTCAAATAGTCATTAGTTTAAAAGATAGCCAATTTGAACCGAACTTATCTATCAACTTATCTTATTACACTTTCCGTCTATTTTTACCTCTCCTGTAAAATTTCCATTTTGGCGCTTACTATTGTTTACCTCTGAGGTACAAAATTACTATCCTACAGTTATCAGTCATTCTATAGTTGCACGTTGATATTGTTTTATATTCATTGCAGAAAAATACAATAATTTGGCCAAGTGCGAGTCGGACTCGCGCACATAGGGTTCCGTACCCGCACATATTACGTAAAAACGTTATGGGACCGCCTTTAAGATCTTAGCGCCATCTATCATCTCACCAATCTCATCGGTAAAAACTGTTAAGTCATCTCAGATGGCACTATGGTCAGCACGAGGTTTTGTATGGGGATCTTGGGTTTAACTTTTTTAATTTTTATAATTTTTCGTGGTAGAGGCCATAGTAACACGTATAGACTAAAGTTTGAGACCTCTACAGTTTAATACAGGCATTTACAAAGTCACTACTATCTGGCTGAAATGTAAAATTTTGATATAGGTACAATTTAAGCCAAGAAAACAACTTTATATGTAAATCTGTCCAGTTTGATATCTTTAAAACAAAATCAATATTTAAAATTTTGAGATAAACAATATCAGTACCAGATGATAGAGGACTTATACTTTTGTCTATAAAGAAAAACAACTGAGAAATTATCAAATTTTGTACTAAAACGTTGGCGTGGCTATCTGCCTTAACACTTGAAAAATTAGCCTTACCTTCCCAATACTTGACCAATCTCTCTAGAAATTGCAGTCGATCCATAGACAACTGTAAGACGAGCGTCACATCGAAATTGTTATCTATGTTAGTATAACTATAGTCCATGTAGTATAGATGTGTGCGTAACTTTACTCTCTGCGCCGCGCGGAAACTTAGACATAGGTCTGAATGGTTTATCTGTGAAACAAATTATGCAAGACTTTAAAGTGAAGCGAACTTTGTAAACAGTTCGGTGTATAAACCATCTGAAAGTTTGTCGTGGTCAGCGTAGGTGGTGCCATTTCGCGGGATTCATGAATGGTAGCATAACGTGGACATGCCCTTATTCCGGGATTAGATCTTGATTTCTGGGATTCGTATATAATTATCAATTCAAAGGGAAATAAATTTGTTACTTGATATTTAAACGTAAAATATTATCTTCAGCAACGTATAAGCGATTTGATTATTATTCATAATATAATTATTATTATTCTGAAATTAATTAATAATTAAAGCGAAATATCGCTACCTATAAAGTAAATAGGTAGTCAATAGAATTTTAGAATCCCGGGATCTCATTTATTATTCATAATGTTTGAGGTCGTTCACCCCAAATGGCACCACATGCGCGGACCACTGATGATGATTGATCAAATCGCTCATAGATAACATTAATTAAGGACGGTCGTAGTGGCAAGTCAGCAAATTAGTTGTGGGCGTGACCAAATGTAATGCTATTTCATTCCACTATTACGTGCACGCTCGATGAAACTTGCGATTACAATGGCAATCGACAACTAAAAACCATTTCGAGATATTGGCCTTCTGAGCATCATATATTTTTTTCAGAATTAAATCATTATCAAATTAAGAGATTTTTCAAAAAATTCAAAAGTTGCTAAACACAGGATTTTAAAAACAATTTTACCTTTGCTTTCAAGTTCATTCCATATTTTAAGAAAATCAACCGTCAGTCATTGCGACTGTTGACATTGACAATTATTAAATATGCCAAGTTTTTTTTTTAAATAATCCCTTGGCAATGAACATCGAGTTTGAAATCCTCAGTTGCGACTTACGTTCTTTTAGAACGAGTGAATAATATTAAAAATTAAAAACACACAATAAAACAAAATAAAAAATACGTAAGCTTTATTTTTACGCAAACTTTCAATATAAATATTGAAAACAAATGGTTTACTGAAATGAAAAGATGTCGATTATAGTCGCACCGATTTTGTCACAGGCACCAAACTGAAAAAACGTGACTAGATAAATTGAAATTTTGGCAATACTGTAAAGGTTTTCAAATATAACTGGTTAAAATTAATTTAGATTACATTTTTGATGCGACATTAGTATATATTTTTTTATTTATATAAAACGATAAAAACACATTGGCTTTTGACATACTTTTGGTACAAACCCGTCAAAATGTACGTTTTTTTGGATTGGTTTTTAGTATATTACCAAAAACACAAAAAAACTATTAAAATTTCCCGATTTGTTGTTGTAATTTGACAGATAATGTTAAATGGCAATCCTTAAGGTAACGGACCCTCTGACCGTGTACGAAAGTGACGGAAATAAACGAGATAAGTTCTTATTCCTTGACAAAAGAGTCCCATGTCTGAACTAAGGGCACAAAATATGGTGGCGTTACAAATATTTGATTATACATGTTGTAAAAAAATAGGACTCTGCGCGAGTACTTATTCGTCATTTATATATATATTTATTTATCTATTTATTTATTTAAATATTTATCTATATATTTAAATATTTATTTATTTAATATTATGGCCATAGTAATTTGTGATCGTCTAGTATCTATTTTGGTAGGGCCTCTACATTGTATTCATAACGGTTAAAATAAACAGAGAAATATAATTTTGATCCCGACGCCGTAATAAATGGGCACAGGTACACAAGTTCAGAATTTATCAGAAAGGTGAAAAATCGTAAGCGTGAAGTATTTCATGCGACTTAGCTGGATAAACCGCTCTTTCAGGAACAACAGGTTTCAGCAACTCCCAGGACTCCAACAATTACACTGTATTATTATTATCACATACCGTATCACCGCATAACACTTTAATTTGACACGCTTTGATACAAAGATGATATACACAAGCGCAAATACGAAATTTGACGTAAGCCGAAGATGAATTCAGTGTGTAAACATAATGTGTTATATAATTATTCTGTATATGTGTGTTAGGTATAATATTAGGGATATATGTATATGGTTTTATAGAGAATATTGAAGAGTCGTCGATACTCGTAGCGTAGCTGCAACTATAATTAAAATTTGAGGGAATTCGAGATTCTTTGCAAATCCAGAATGAAGTGGGGGGCCCTAACGATTTAGAAAACGACCTCCCTGCCAACCTTTAATAGTCGTTCCCACGTATTACACAGAATAACACGCTTCCAAACAAAATCCAGCGCCAATCTAGACTACCATTTAAACCCTAAGTCCCTAGAATTTGACTCATTCGTACTAAAAAACCCTTTCAAAACATCACCAATTTTCACACATCTCTCCTAAAGACCTGGCCAAGTCAGTTTTAAGTTTTCTAACTTACTAAGCTTGACTGGTGAACGAAGAGCTTCTTCAAGATACTGGCAAGTGGGGTCCTGATACGACTAGGCCAGCCATGGTTTCAGACACAAACAAAAGAGTAAGGCTTCCCTCCATAGCTAACTGCACACCTAGCCCGGTCATACACCTAAATGCTTTACCCTTGGAAAAACTCTACGTTCCTAAACCCCTTGGTTCCTAAAATAATATTATATACACAATACTTCATTTTCACAAAAGGTTCTAAAATAAAACCTAAAGACAGAAGTTTGAGAACAGTCATGTGGAAATTTTCAGCCCTGGATCTCGTTGATCTACCTATAAAAAAAAGGAAAGCTGAAAAAAAAGAAACACCTGTATGAAGAAAACCTAAATATAGGGAAAAAGGAAAGAAATGTTTCTGCTGGCTCATTCACCTAAAATTCTCGTAATTTCCACAGACCGTCTAAACTAGATCAAAATATAAGTATCTCTGCCAGACGAAGGAAAGCTAAAATAATATAATATAATATAATCTCCTTCAGGACCTAGATAGCTATAGAGATAAAAGATAAATATAAAACGTGTTACATAAATACATTTTTGATGTAGATACTTGATATTTATAAATGTTGTACATCCGCTATCTTAGCACCGCCTCTATAGCGAAATAATTATATTTCGTTTCTATTGAGTTTCATGAGAAAACCGTTGCGGGAAAATTTTAAATTAGCTAATTCAGTTTTACGCAATTACGAACGCACTTCACCGACGCACTGTAAACACTTTCAGACTATTTAAATAACGAAGCTTTATTTGTTGCAAATCCGCACTTTCGATGTACGTACACGATACTCGACACTCTTACAACGCGTTACGCGACTCGTACGCTTGGACTTTGTTTCTAGTGGATTCAGAGATCCACGCGCGACGTAGAGACCAATATCCTTCCGAGGTTTTATTCCGCGATTTGACGACCCGTTCGCGCTTCGAGATCAACTCCACTCCCCGACTCGCGCTTGACTGTTCGTTCAAAAACCCTGATTTCCTTTAAATCAGCTCCTTCTCCCACCTAGATTATCTTATGTTCCGCCCCCGTAGACACATTAATTTTCTATTTTATTACCCATCAAAACCTATCTGAAGTGTATTTGCCAAATCTGAAAAAAATCCTGTCAAACTAAAATTAATGTCTTGATGACTGCATTTTTTGCTATGGCGAAGAACATAGAGGTAGGAATAACCGAGTCAACAAGTTTCAAGATGCAAATGAGGTGGGAAAAAAATAGAATAAATAAAATTTAATATATTTCTAGATCAAAGAACTTCGTTCCTGTTTTTCTGCTTTGTAAACAATTCTGAGCCCTTTTAGAAATCCTTTCATCAATAAAACTGGAAGACAGTACCAGTCAAAACTCCTAAATTATATGTATATGTTTTATTATTATTATTCAACGTTCTTACATAAGAGATTACATCACTTTTACGCTTCAGATTTTAAGTATAATTTATTTATTATTAAACTGCCCGCTCTGCCGCTTCCTACCTCAATGTAACTTTCCGGGAAGCGCTCTGCTCTCTAAAAAATAATAACATGTTTCTGAAATCTAACCTTTGACGTCCTGTCCAAATGGCAATAAATTCATTTGGTTTATGACCTGAAAACTTTGAAAAAAATTATATCGGCGCCACAGGAAAGCTTGCCCACAGAAAGAGTGTAAAATTATCGTTTCCTCTCCAAACAATATGACACTTATGTCGCTATAGCTATAAGGTTACAAATGTTTTCGAATCCGTATAGATTTGGCATAGTCGACCGTACCACTTCTTGGAAAGCGCAATGTATTCCAAATTTAAAACATCGCAAGGGATTAAAGACACATTATATTTTGAAGTCAAACACAGCTGACATAGGATCGAAGTCGTTATTATGATAGTAAATTTTTGGTCCCGCCCCTGTCTAAGTTTGTTGAAATTCACATTTAGACGGGGCCAGTAGTTAAATAAATAATTGAATATATAAGTAGGTACTGTAGTCAAAAGTATCAACTTTGGTTGCAATATGCCCATCGGACTCCTATGTTCTAGAATTTCTAGAACCATTACTTCTGTCACATTATAAGATCTAATTAATATACGCTTTTGACCATATCTAAGTTTATTATCAAATAAGCAATCTAACTGCAATACAAGCAACTGTTAAATGGCATTGAAGTACCTCAAGATAATTTAGTTTTGACATTAAAAGAAATATAACACAATTTCCCTTACCTTATATGTCACTGGGTCATTTTGAGAACATCTATGTAACTTCTCCCGTAACAAATTACCATCTAGATTAACGTAAGATTGATAAATATTCTTAAAATATCCTGCATCCCTTATCCGTATGTTGTATTTACTTGGCGAGTTCCAGTGTATTATCTGAAATAGAAGAGGTATTTTGCTTAAGGTGCTGCGTTTAGAGACATTCTTGAATCGCTTTAAACTTTCTATATGAAAATTACAACATTTAGAAAAAATATTTAACATTCATTGAATTATGTCCCGTAATCGTTTAGTTTTAAAACTTTAAAAGTTTTAACCTACAACAAATAAATAAATAACTTTCAAACGCTTTAAAAATTATAAAATGCTTGGACATTTTTTAATTCCTAAGAGACTAGGTTAAACGTTACAATACAAAAATCTAACATGATGATGTTTTAAAACTTGAAAATATCTAATTATCATATATGAAAAGTATTATTTTCTCTATTTTGCGCTATACGGTAAGTAACGCAGCTATCGTCGTAACCATAGACATAGGATTCGCTTTGCGCTGAAAAGACGTACGTAGCGTGTAAAAGAGACGTCCTAACTCTATGAACACCATGCAAGAGAGAAAGAGATGCACAACAAAGAACCAAGATGGCCCCCTTGCTTGGGTGTGATTACGGATTTTGTTATAATATTTTAATAATGCGTAACTAAATTGATAAATAGTATTTGGTGTAGACATGGTCTCTTGTGCAGTGAGGATTTGTGACTTTACAAGGAAAAATAATCCAAATAAATACACATTTCACAGGAAAATATGATTTCGTCATTGGAATGTTTTAAACCACATTTTGCCCAATTTCTCGTATTAATAGGCTCTGAATAAAAATCTTATAATAACCTATTGATTTTTTTTGCTGTAGATAGCTATATTTCGTTGTTAGATGCAGGATTGGCGAAAATATTTAGTAAAATAGTAAAATTGTCGGGTACGCTAGGGCTTGATTAAGCGGTGACGTCACGAATATCGATAAGAAAATATCTATAGTAAATATGTAGATAGGTTTGAACTGTTTTAAAAATTACCTACTAATCATTCAGAATAAAATGAAAATATTTTCATGGCACATCTATGTGTAGTCAAATATTTCGTACAGCAAATAATGTTTTCGCGTCAATTTTCAACGTAAATTTAGTTTAAACGGTGTTTTGCCCGAATCGACACGATTGTCGCGTTTAACAACTATCATATGAATTACCTGTCGTTTTAACGTTTCACAGAAAAGGAAACTGTTGTTCAAGTTATGGCGGTCGCGATTAGGTGTAAAACACGTCATTTTTTTAATTTCTTTAGGCAGTCGGGCTACAAGGCCTACAACAATACTTAACGGTGGCTTCCCCACATGAAACTGAACGGATATAAAGAAAATCATTTAGATAATTTTGAAGTTAGTTATCGATGAAAATTTGTAACTTAGACTATTGAACTCACACATGTGCATTTTTTTTTATCATTTCGATTGTACATCCTAAATATATGGCCCTAACAGCCACTTTGCAATACGCGCTGATACGAACGTTATTTCAATGTCGTTACTGTCGACATTTGTACCGACACACATCGAGCTGCTAATTTAGTTTACGGTAGCTTCTTAATCCCATATTCGACTGAGTTTCAAATAGAAATACATTAAATAGATTAGACAACGCTAATATGTCGATTACAAGGTAGAGCGGAATCAGTAGTATGAAAGTGTTAAAAATATTTGAAATTCATAAGCGACTAATGGCGCTTACATTAGCTTTGCTAGAAATATCGGTACACAAGGTTTGAAAGAAAAATACTTAGAGAGGAAATTTACGCTATTTGTGTACATACTCTAATTTGTCCAATTGTTGGCTCAATGGTCTTGCTACTTTAATTTTCTTTTGGTGTCTTTCGAATTATATGTAAGTTATTTATATATGTTTCCAATTTTAGTTTTCTCTGTAATGTCGGCTTTTTTGTTTTTACTACAACTGTCCTCACTGCGTGATTTATTTCTGTAAATTCTATGTTTCTTTCCTCCTTTTATGTGTTGTTTATTTGACCAAGGTCTTCATTGATTTTGTTTATTGTGTTAGAAATACTGTTTTGGAAGCCATTTCTAATATACTTTTGTTAATCGTGTCGTCATTATTACTTTAATTTAGTCTGGTATGGAACGAGTATGCACGTTTGTTACCGATGACATTAATGAATAAGTATAATTAATTGATTTTGTTTATTGTGTTAGAGATACTGTTTCAGAAGCCATTTCTAATATACTTTTCTTAATCGTGTCGTCATTATTACTTTAATTTAGTCTGGTATGGAACGAGTATGCACGTTTGTTACCGATGACATCATGAATAAGTATAATTCATTGATTTTGTTTATTGTGTTAGAAATACTGTTTTGGAAGCCATTTCTAATATACTTTTGTTAATCGTGTCGTCATTATTACTTTAATTTAGTCTGGTATGGAACGAGTATGCACGTTTGTTACCGATGACATCATTAATAAGTATAATTCATTGATTTTGTTTATTGTGTTAGAGATACTGTTTCAGAAGCCATTTCTAATATACTTTTGTTAATCGTGTCGTCATTATTACTTTAATTTTGTCTGGTATGGAACGAGTATGCACGTTTGTTACCGATGACATCATGAATAAGTATAATTCATTGATTTTGTTTATTGTGTTAGAAATACTGTTTTGGAAGCCATTTCTAATATACTTTTGTTAATCGTGTCGTCATTATTACTTTAATTTAGTCTGGTATGGAACGAGTATGCACGTTTGTTACCGATGACATCATGAATAAGTATAATTAATTGATTTTGTTTATTGTGTTAGAAATACTGTTTTAGAAGCCATTTCTAATATACTTTTGTTAATCGTGTCGTCATTATTACTTTAATTTAGTCTGGTATGGAACGAGTATGCACGTTTGTTACCGATGACATCATGAATAAGTATAATTAATTGATTTTGTTTATTGTGTTAGAAATACTGTTTTAGAAGCCATTTCTAATATACTTTTGTTAATCGTGTCGTCATTATTACTTTAATTTAGTCTGGTATGGAACGAGTATGCACGTTTGTTACCGATGACATCATGAATAAGTATAATTCATTGACTTTGTTTATTGTGTTAGAGATACTGTTTCAGAAGCCATTTCTAATATACTTTTGTTAATCGTGCCGTCATTATTACTTTAATTTAGTCTGGTATGGAACGAGTATGCACTCTTGTTACCGATGACATCATGAATAAGTATAATTCATTGATTTTGTTTATTGTGTTCGAAATACTGTTTTAGAAGCCATTTCTAATATACTTTTGTTAATCGTGTCGTCATTATTACTTTAATTTAGTCTGGTATGGAACGAGTATGCACGTTTGTTACCGATGACATCATGAAAGTATAATGCGATTTATCTTCGCTTTCTTTCTGCACAACTGATACCTAGCATAATTGGTTAACTGCATAATCACACCGTTCCAGCGTTGGTTTGTTATATATTCTACGTATTTAAGGCGTTCTACTGGAAGTTTTCAGGGCCGACAAACAACTTAACATTATTTTTGTAAATTTCATAAATGTTTGCTTAAAGAGTCATTAAAAGAAATGCGTAACCTAAAAATCATAAATAGGAGAAGGCGATAAAGTACATAATAAAGTTATCCAATTGCGAGTTCAGAGTCAATTCATACCTGCTACATGCATATTATTATGATTTAACAGTATTAGTAAAGTTTGAATGTGTAAGATACATACATATACTCACGCGTTTTTCCCAGAGGGATAGGCAGAAACTACAGATTTCCATTTGCTACGAACCTGATACACCTCTTTTTCTTCTTCGATGTAGAATCTACATCCATCAATCTATTCATACAAGCACTTCTATTCCGGGTACTTTTTACTTGGCACTTTTTCAGTATGTCGCTTATTTGGTCGGCATACGTCCTTCTAGGGCGGCCAGGTCGAGCTTTACCTTACACGTGTGCAGCAAAAATATATTTCGTCACTCTATTTTCATTCATCCTTTCTATACGCCCAAACTACTAAAGCATCCCTTTATCTATTAAATAAATATATTTTAGAAAAACCAGATATTGGCTTTTAATTTATAGTAAATTGTGTTTTTTATACTTATATATTTTCTTTACTTATTTTTTGTATTTAAGTCACTACCTATACATATTCTTGAATTGCATTCTTAGGAACAAAACCATCGCATCGCATTAAATCACAGCTGGATAAATGTTTTTTCTTCTTCTAATTGTAAACTTATAAAATGGTATTAATGATAAATTATATACAGTGTTCACATACCTTAACTTTATTCTTATCTTCTCCGTAACATTTCTTAGCTAATGTCTGCGTGGACATTTGTACATTATACAAACAACTTATGTGATATACCATGCCGGGGTCATCCTTTACTATGGCATTTATCGCGTCTTGGTCGGCCAACTGAACCTGTTTAATTCACATAATTAATTTAAGAATTATTTTATTTTCATTTTTTATTATTATTTATTATTATTATTATACATATCATTACGACATTATATACTCCGAGGGGGTGTCAGAGGTGTTTTCCTGGGTGTGGCTACTCACTGAAACCACCAACAGTCGTCAGTTATATTCTTAGTTTTTATATAAAGTTACTTTGGTTTATATGGCTATACATTCTTACTGGAGACTCGGTAAGTGGTCAGGACCAAGATTCAATTCAATTAAATCAAAATTGAATGCATAAACATTATTTTCTTGTAAGAACATATTTTTTATTAAAAAATAAGGAAAACTATATTAAGATGTGCATTGTGCGCCGAGATCCTGTGTTACCCCCTTAATGAATAAAATTTGAACTAAAAAGACACTTGCGCATTGATATAGCAAGCGCCCCGGGCGCGCGGGCGGGATGCTGCGAATGTATGGTGCTCCATGGAACAGTGATTTACTATCCATATAGACAAAAAAGACACTGCCTACCCTGATAAATACGTGTTTTTATTTATAATCTATTATTTATAAATTTTGCGCTTAATTCAAATTCAAATTGTTCATTTGTAAAATAGATACATAAAGTATACGTTTTACAGGTCATATCTAATCTTTATAAAACCATAAGTATTATGTGATGAAAAAAATATAATACGGAAAAAAAAAAAAAAAAAAACTATATTTAAGTTGGGCTAATAAAGTTATACATATGCATAAAATAAAGAAATAGGAATAAGAATATTACTATACATAATGGAATGAATAAATAAGTTGATAAATAAACTAAATAGACCATAAATAAATATAATGCCTAACCAATAAAATAACGTATGCTGCGTAGAAATTCATACAATTTTATAAACGCAGCATCTCCGTCCTTTAAGTACCTGTTTGAGTCTTTTTAAGTGTGTCTTCAGAGTGTATTCCCAGAGTTGGTTCCACTTGGTCATCAGACGGATCTTGCCCAAGTCCAGCAACATGATGCCGGTATTGAACCCGCGGCCCACGGCCGGCCAGTGGTTGTCTTGGTCGTAGTACCAGTTACTAGTGTTCTCTACTACACCTATAAACTGAAAACAGAAAAAAAATCAACTACCTTATAATCTAGCGTAATAATTATTATCTCATATAATAATATCAGTTATTTTTTATGTATTAGTTAAGGTATTTATTATATGGGCCAAGGGCATGAAATAAAGAAATTTATTATTTATTATTATTATATATTTTTGTTGAGCTATTTATTAAAAGAATTTTCGTTGACAATGGAGTTTGATCCTAAATCAAGACAAGTCAGTAAATGTTGACAGGGACAATGGATGATTTATTTTTAGAACCGTTGCTTTAAAAAAATTACAAGGTTCTACAATCCAAAGCGAAAATAATTTAAGAGATAATAGAGTATTGCTAAAGACAAAAAACGAAAAAATGTTTTTTGCCTATTCTTTTTTCACTTTTCCATTTATCCGTGCCATAAAATACAAGGCGACATTAATTTATGCAGCCAAATTCATACTGAAGACTCTGTAAGTGCTCAGGATTTAATGACCCTTGTTGCGAAATTCGTAAATCATTTTTTTTTTGTGTTTCCTACAAACACTAGCCCAGCTCGAGTCAGTTACTGTAACAACTATAATTATTACTCAACATTTTATTTTGCATTTTTGGATACTTGGAGCCCCCCTGAGAAAGCTAAGCTACGCCCGTGCGTGCAGCTCCAGCCTAGAAGGAGAAATAAGGGATGAATGAATACGATACCTGTGGTTCAGTCATGTTTCTGAAGTGAACCCAAAGTTCGGAGATATCACAGAGAAAGGTCAGGTCTGTGTCCAGAGCTATCACTTGACTCAGACTTTGAGGTAAGATTTCCGGCAGAAGCAACTTGACCAAACCGAAGATCCCTGAGTAGTGGTTGTTTGGTATCCACTTCAGTTTTGATAGTTTGTTTTCTGCATTGTAACACGTATATTTTACTGAAAATTTAGAAAAAAATATAGATTACAATTTGAGTCAAATTTAACATCTTTATTTAGCCCAATTGGATATAATTTAGGATATTCTAATCAAGATTGGATATTATTAACCAGTAGAATGGTGTGTTCATGTTTTATTACAAACAAGTTGTTCATCCTTGACATTAATCAATGTTTTTTACAGCTATCTAAGGCCGACTTGCACGAAGCAAACTTGCTTGGTGAAAGTCTGCCTAAGAGTTTAGATGGCACCATCTAAAAGTTAAGAAAGCAAATAAATTTTTGTTTTTTTTTTCAATTCTAAATATTTCTATATTTTTCCTATCGTTTATTAGATTGTATAGAGATTGTATTTAAAAAAAGGGCTGTGAATTTTATGTAACTTTTCAAACATTTCTCGAAGCCTATAGAAGTAGAAGTATAACATAAATATATATTTTAATAATCAGACCTTTTTTTATATCAAGTTGCTGTACCAAAATTTTAATTCAGAATTTAATGTGTATGCTATTTTTGTAACCCATTTCATATTTCTAGCTTAAATGGATCAAAAGTTATAATATGAGGCTGTCATATACAAATGGTTGGATTGACAGTCATCAGTCTCACCATAATGGTTTCTTTCTTACCCTCTGGGTGCCCACCTAATGTTTTAAATGATAAAAAGTATAGGTATTTTTTCGTCTTTAACCAAACCAAAAACAACAACACTTCAGGTTGCTTAAATTTGAAAGTACATACCATCTGGCAGGTCCCAAGTCCTCATTAGGGTCATGAAGACATGTTGTGACGTTGTGTCCACTACGAAGTGGAAGTGTATTGGGTTCTGTCGGTGATGCAGCACAGACTTCAACATGGGAGTGATACTGTTTGTACATTTACCCATACACACTATGGCCACATGAATTGTCTCACACAATGTGCCCACCGCATCTGGTATCTATGTATAATATTAAATTACTTAATTTATGAACTATATAAATAAATATATAATGGCTATATTTAGCCTTTTATTTTCTTTAAATATTGGTAGTAAAATATAAATAAAATTAAAACAGAATTTTCTGTTAATAAAACAATATATTTCGGCATCTTCTATGAGGCCATCATCAGTTGAATCATAGAATTGAAGAGGCCAAAATATATTTAAAATTCTGTTTTTATTTTATTTATAGTTGCACTTGCAAGTAGTATATGTATTTTATCACATTATGTTGTTAGTTCTTAATATTGTATATGTTTATTAGGATGTAGTGTAATATTATAATTTATTGAGTATTTTAGTGACAAATAATATATCTATTTAAAATTGTATCTATACTATTCTGACATCATGGCACTACCCCCAACAACTTCCCCATTGCCAAAGGTTAGCTGGTAGAAAATACTAAATAGTATTAAGCTCGCCTGTGTACAAAAATTTTATAGTGTGCAATAAAGAATTTTATTATTATTATTATTATTATAGTTTACTGTAAAATGTGTACATTTTTCATCACTGATGCTTCTGTATATAATAGATATGTCATTGGATTGCCTGTATTCTTCATTAAAAAAAACATCTGACAACCTGGCAATCAAGAGCTAAAGCCAATTGAGGCTACCATAAAGATCTTATTGAAAAATTTCACACATCATACCTCCATTTACTTTTTGAACAGTGAAACAGCAGTCCTATTTCAGCTAAATAAAGCAAAAAGATGTAACAATTGTATTGTACACAAGAAATACTAAAATAAGGAGTTAATATGGAGTTTTTCTTATATTTACCAACTCTTTTGGACTGATAACAGGTATTTTCTAATATAGTTTCGATTGTGACCAGATTGCCTTGATGCACAAATACATACAATGATACTTACAACAACAGTCCTATAACTAGTTAAAGACTCCTCAGACATCTGCTTCAAGGCGTTCTGTGACCAGCGCAGCTGCGAACGGTACATATTGTTCTGGTTCTCGAGGACACTGATCCTCGATATCAGCCACCAGTAGTACACCATTGACACTGAGATCCACAGGATGATAGGGATGTGGAACCATGGCCGTACAAACAGCCAAGACAGGCTTTTGGATCTCATTTTCATGCTTTTTGTGCAATAGAGTTGACATGTTTTGTTACGGTTTCGATTTTTATTCATTCATTTTGTGGCTGAAATTCAAAATGATATTGTTCGATAATAATTCGATGTAAAAAATTGTTAGGAGGTTGTTTTAGAGAGTATTTACACAACTAAAATAGTTAGTTACCTGATTATAGTTCAGTAAATTAATTTTAGTACTTTTCGATTTTATTCAGAATACTGATTCCTCACTGATTCGAATAAACTTTGTAAATTAGAAAATCGTTTTGTTTTTTTTTTACACAATTTTCGTTTGACATTTGACATATCACCTATCAGACAGGGAAGCGTTTCAAAATGTGCGATCAAAGTGCGAGATTTCACTCTGTTAGAAAGAGACAGGTATAAGAGAAAGAGAAAGAAAATTCTGGTTACACAAATAAATCAGGTGGCCCGCCCAGTGTGATTTTCACGTTACTCCGAAGCGTTTCAAAACACTTCCGTGTGCAACTGTCAGGTAACAGTTCATTTACCCTGGGGCAGTAGCGGCGTTAGGGTAGGGCGCGGTTGGGCGACCGCCCAGGGCGCCAGATGTGAAGGGGCGCCGCGCCGTAGGTGCCCCTTTATATCTGCTTGTTCATTGAGCGAGTCCTACTTACTAGTAAATTCCTTAAATCTGGCTACAAAACCGTTATGATGGCAACACTAGAATGGAATTTAGTGTTCGGTCGGAGCGTTGCTATTAATTTTACCGGGAATCCCCGACCATAGATATAACAAATTATCTAGCTCTTTTAAACAATTGAACCTATGTTTAAAGCTACAACGAGAATTCAAGGTGTTAAAAGCCATGCTGGTGAAACTGCTCGCGATGAGTCTATTATAACTTCTCCAGAAATTTGAAGTTGAATTTTTCACTGTCTTTTGGACACTACCTAAATTCACTCAATGAAATATTTGAACAGTTAAATTAATACTCGGAATCTTGGTCTTTTTTGTACAATACAAAAAAGATTCCGAAAAAACCAGACCTTCTCAAACTCTGTAATGATTCCCAATTGAAATTAACTGTTGACTCTCAATCAGATATTGATGGTTGTATGTTGTAAAATCTTTTGGATTGATCAGAATTTTGAATTTTATCAAAGATCACACACAACTCACAAGACCTATATATCTAAATGTACGGATAGCATATTGCGAATTTTGATCACTATACCCTTAACTGTGGCTAATGGGAAAAGGAGTTTTTCTAAGCTTAAGCTGGTAAAAACATACCTACGATCGACAATATCTCAATCTAGACTCTAGCTAGATTGACAAACTAAGCAACTTTGTCAATAGAAAATGAAATTGCGGAAAACGTATACTTTGATGTCTTAATTGAAAGAGTTTGCCGATAGAAAGACTAGAAATTTGAATTCATTATATCCCTTGCCTTTTTTTCGTATGAATTTCATTGGCAGATAGGGGGCGCCGTATAAATCTCGCCCAGGGCGCTGGTAGTGCTAAAACCGGCACTGCCCTCGGGTTAACTTGTGTCAATTTTTGAACGCTCTAGGGTGAAATTCGCATCACTCCGAGGGATTTTTGCTCGTTTCGAAATGAAACTCAGAAGTGTATGCGTTCCCGTTAGTGGTGCTCTAATAAGATCGGATGCGATGCCGCAAGAGTCTACTATAACCACAGCAGACATTCAATATTAAATGTCTGTGACTATAACGTGAAAAACTTGAATATGTTCGCTGGATTGGTTGCTTCAGTTAACGAATCGAAAGTGCAGTTAGTAACAGCAATAGATGTTATTGTCTGTGTTAGTTTTACGAAAGATTTATGACAAAAAGTAAAAAAATAGGTGCCCGTCCCGTACGACGACGACGGAGTGACGTAATCTATTATTTTTAGTATGGTTATTTAACTGTCATTTTGATGTGACTTTCTGGACCTAGCGAACCCTGCTCAGAGTTGATTAAGAACTATTGTTAACTTACTAACAAAAATTGGGTTGTAAATTGTAGCCTGAAATAAATTTATTTATTTATTATTATTATTATTATGTTTTTCTTTATTTTATTTTTTTCTCTCTTTTTCTGAAAAGCGGTTAGAAGTGCATAAACTATATTATAGAGTGTTCTGTGATAGGTCTGCCTGCAAAAATTTTCTCGTGATGCGGCATGTATTTAAAATTACTGCTTTTTGTATGATATGGATTAAA
Source organism: Ypsolopha scabrella (assembly GCA_910592155.1). NCBI lineage: Eukaryota > Metazoa > Arthropoda > Insecta > Lepidoptera > Ypsolophidae > Ypsolopha > Ypsolopha scabrella. Next base: position 9,359,429 of record OU342972.1, on the reverse strand, counting down.
TATGTGGGAATATTTAGAATTTTTAGGCTAGTCAGAATGGTTTTTGGTATGATTATTATTATTAATTATTATTATTATTATTATTATATTTGTTATTTGACAATGTAAATTAAGAATTCTTGAAGCGATATTTTGGTAATTTTACGGCAGAGCATCCTACAGTTAATTTTTTACAGAAAAAAAACCTCATACTTTATTATTTTGTGATAAATATGCAATTGTGGTTTATATTACAGAGTTACATACTTATTTAAAAAAATGAAATTTTTGGAATACAGTAATCTCATTTCTAAATAAGAAATAGCCTCGTGAATAAATGTCTGATAACTAAAATTACAAAAAAAGTTCCCGGAAGTAACCTTGATGCGACAAAAGGACAATGCCACAAAAAAACCCAGGCCTGGCGCAAAAGTTATGCATGTCATATTTTTTTTAAATGTGGTCAGTAAATCTGTATACGTGGCATTATCAAATTCGATGGCTAAATGCACGAAATTGCTATTTGTTTGTAGCAGGGGTATTTTTTTTTGTCTCGGTATGTGTGTTGTTTTTTTTGCTAAAACTGTGTTAAGTAAATATTAGATGTAAAATTATCAAAATCAATGGCTAAGTATACGATATCGCTATTTGTTTCAAGTAGGGGCAACACTTTAAATTATATTTTTACTATCTAGTTGAAGTTTTTACAGGAGATAAAGAAGTTGCGAAGGCCTTTGAACAATTCTTTACTGACATTACTTCCTTGACAACTAAAGGCTTAAATTCAAGTCCAAGACTTGCACAGGGTCTTTTGAGTGATCACGTGCCTCAGTGCCATTCTGTATTTGCTTTTAAGCATATTAATTCACAAACTGTCATTAAAGCATTTAAATCTCTTAACTTAAAAAACCGAGGACTTATGGGGCCTATCTGTCAAAGTTGTAAGCTGTATTATTGATTTAATAGCTCCATATTTAGCTTTAATCTTTAATAAATGTGTAGATGATGGTGTCTTTCCTGATTTAATGAAGTTGAGTAAATTGATCCTTCTTTTTAAATCAGGTGACAATGAAGACCCTTCCAACTATAGACCGGTCTCAGTTTTACCAGTATTTAGTAAGATTTTCGAAAAAAATGTTTTTAATCAATTATTATCTCATTTTAACTTAAATAAGTTGTTTCACAGTGAACAATATAGATTCACTAAAGGGAGGTCAACAACTGATGCAGGAGTTGCTTTAGTCAAGCACATATTTGACGCTTGGGAAGCAAAGCAGGATGCGTTCGGTGTATTTTGTGACCTCTCAAAAGCTTTTGATTGCGTTAATCATGAAACACTTTTATGTAAATTGGATCACTATGGAGTTAAGGGTAAATCTTTGGCGTTATTTAAGTCATACCTTAGTGACTGGATTCAAAAGGTAGACATTAATGGAGTTAAGTCATCTGGAGCATTAGTCAAAATGGGTGTTCCGCAGGGCTCCATATTGGGGCCCCTATTGTTTTTAATATAAATAAATAACCTTCCTTACTTAGTTAGAGACTTATCTGAGATAGTTCTATTCGCAGATGACACGTCACTTATTTTTAAAGTGAATCGACATAACGATATTCTTGATGACGTGAATTCAACTCTCTCTCTGATTCTTGATTGGTTCACTGCAAATAATTTAGTTCTAAATGCAAAAAAGACGAAATGTATAAAGTTTACTTTACCAAATGTAATTCAAGTAGAAGTCAGTTTATTTTTGCAGGGGTCCAAGCTGGAGTTAGTTAACGAAACTAAGTTTTTAGGTATTACTATAGATTCTCGTCTTCAGTGGGGTCCCCACATAGAAGCTCTCTGTGGTAGACTTAGTTCAGCCGCATACGCTGTTAGACGCATGAACTGATGATTACTGATGAAAATACTGCTAGATTAGTATATTTCAGTTATTTTCACAGCATTATGTCATATGGCATAATGTTGTGGGGTAGAGCCGCGGATATAGAAGCAGTCTTTGTCTTGCAAAAGAGAGCAATTCGGTATATTTATAACATGAAGTACCGAGATTCATTAAGAGAAAAGTTTAAAGAAATTAATATATTTACGGTCCCATGTGAATTTATTTATCAAGTTATTAGATATGTCAGAAAAAATATTGATAATTTCCCGAGGCTTGGTGTGCACCACTCTGTTGAAACCAGAAACAAACTTAACCTAGCTTTTCCAAAATTAAGACTTGCCAAAGTAGGTACCTCTTTTGTAGGACTTGGTATAAGATTTTACAATAAGCTTCCAGAGGAGGTCCTTAGTTTGCCTGAAATAGTAGATTATTAACCAAGGGCTGTATGACATCAATTGCATACGAGGTTTTTGGCGCCTGAGCGAAGCGAAGGCGCTAATTAACCCGAGTATGCAATTGATGCTTACGCCCGAGATAAATACTCTGCTTTACATATCGATTGTGAGGTAAGTAAACAACAAGACAGCAGGTTTCAATGAACATTTATTAAGAAGAAAAATTGTGTATTTAATTAAAATTAATAGTAAAATTATTACAATTTGTAAGAGATATGGTCACGTTCTTTTTAGGAATATTTATAGTTTGAATATGAGTTTGTGATGATAAGACTTGAGTTTGAGTGACTTGAGGTTCTTGCATCGTAAATGGCGGCAGTTGACTGGTACTATTTTCTTCATTAAAAAATGGCTCAGATGATGTGCTTTGACGTGGTGATTTCAAGTTTATATTTTCTGTTATTTTAGAAGTAATTTTGCTTTTGTTTGCCACCGAATCTTCGATATAACCTTCGGCCACTTTGCTGGACTTCCAGCCGCCGTGCCTTTTTAACAGAGTGAGGTTGGCTCCCGAATCAGCCAATAGAGTCGCTGATGTTCTGCGAAAGCAATGCCCGGTGTATAACTCTACGTTACTCAGTTTTAAATATGTGGCTATTTGCTTTGGCATGCCTGTAAATTTGTTTTTTCCTATTACTTGTCTGTGGCATTTTCCTTTACTGTAATTAAGAAAAAAACGATTTGTATCCACGTTTTCAGGCCGAAGAGCTTGATATTTTTCAACATAATTTGCAAATTCTTCATGCACAACAAATGACCGGTCAATTTTAGTTTTCGTGTTAGGCAGTTTTATGAGTAGTAATTTGTTATGTTTTTCTACATTTTCTATTGTCAAGTTTGTCAATTCCACGGTTCTGCAGGCTCCCGATATCCCAAAAATTAGAACAACCTGTAAAAAAGACATAAGTTGTATTAAAGGCACCAAATTCGCATAGTATTTTTGTGAAATATTTTGTTAACTTATTAAAAAGGGCAAGTAAATACGTAGGTACCTTTATTGCTAAATAAATTTCATCCGGAGCTTCATTTAAGAATTTCTGTACTTCTTCTGCAGTAAATACCTTCGATTTCTTGCTTTTAAAGCCGTCAAGAAAGCAGTAAGTTCAGAAAAATCTTTCAAATTCACGTCATGTTTTGTCATCATTGTAGATTTTAGCATGGAATAAAAGCACCATAAACTGGAAGGTTGTAGCCTCTTAGATAATTCATCAAAATATGATATAAAAACACTTTCAGAAAGAGATTCACTTTTTTTTCTGACCGCCATTTCATAAATTCGTCGTATGCCTTTACATATCTTTCTTTCGAGTTCGGCGGTAATATATTTTCGACAACTGTTTTTGCCCTTTCTTTAATAAAATCGGGCGTTAGATCTATGTCTTCGTCACTAGACATGTTTAAAACTTTTGAAAAATTACTCAAACAAGAAAATTAATTACTTTCGCGGTGCTTTCGCGCCTACTAGTAGACTGCCTTTTTTTTTCACGCACGCAAGCGCGTCTAATCTTGCTGGCCAGTTTGATTTTTAAATCGATTCCATCTAACATACGATGTGGAAACAAATAGTTCCATATTTAAAATAAAATCTTTATAAAATAAATTGTCTAGATTCCGATTCGAGTAATTAATCGATACCGAGAAAAAAAATATTAACTTTTTAAAAATATTCTTCGTGCAGTATGAGTATGACAGTTCTTTTTTCAAATTCCAAAACCTATGCTGTAATGATAGTCATACACCCCGGCATTCAGGGGTGTAAGGGTGTACTTACAGAGCAAGAGATATGTAAATAAGTTTAAACTATATATTAAGCAGGGAATACTTAAGAAAGCTTATTATAAAATCAATGATTATTTGGATGATAATGAAGCATGGTGTAATAAATAATAATAATCTTATTAAATATTGTAATTACTAATTAGCATATTTTAATACTGTATGATTCCTCTAAAGGCTTAAAATTAACTAATATGTAAACTTACTTTTTTAAAGGTAATAGACAATATGAGACGGGTTGACTAAGATATTTTTTTTTCTCGTGACTAATTCCAGCAGTCTTATATTTTTTTATGCCTTTACTTGAGTAGGTATGTATATGATTTTGTATCATATGTTTTATTTTGAAAAAAGGAATGTTTGCTAAATTTCTTGCCCTTCTTCTTAGCAATACTAATCGAATGGTGCGGATGGTTAGGCATTATGTATATATAATATTTTTATTCCTATATTTCTATATTTTATGCAGGTGTATAACTTTATTACATTTTAGTAGCCCAACCTTAATATTTTTGTATGTATTTCCCGTTTTTATTTATGAACCTATTTCTTCATTGCATTATGTATATATAATAATTTTTTTTATATTTTTGTTCCTAGATTCCTCTATTTTATTTATTTTTTATTTATTTACTTATTTAAAAACTTACGACTATCATTTATTTATGCAGGTGTATACTTTATTTCCCGTATTATTATATATATTTTTTATATTCTAAAGATATATTATATTGTTAAAATTAACTTTGACTTGTAGAAAGTATACTTTATGTATCTATTTTGCAAAAATAAATATTTTGATTTTGATTTTAAATTCGCAAACATTATGTTTATTCTAGTTTTTTAGATTGCGGTAAGTATAGTAAATCTGTACGTAACATTTTCAAAATCAATGGCTAAATAAACGTTTTTGCTATTTGTTTCAAGCAGGGGCAACCGTTTTAAATTATGTTTTTACTATCTAAAATCGCAAACGTTATGTGTGTTATATTTTCCGAAAATGCAGTTAGTAAACCTATGTAAGTATGTGACATTATAAAATCGATGGCTAAATGTACGTTATTGCTACTTGTTTCAAGAAGGGGTAACCTTCATAATTTTTTATATAATATCGCAAACGTTGTGGATGTTATATTTTTCTAAAAACGTTGTTAGTAAATCTGAATATGTGATATTTAAAAAATGGATGGCTAAATGTAATGATAACTTAAATTACTTAGTAGCAAGAATGATAATGTTTTGTATTAAAACTTGTTATTTTCATATTTTTAGCTTGGCACGTCACATTTATGAAATAAAATCATAGGTATTATGGATTGTACAAAATAAATAAGGCTGTGACCAATTTCAAGAATTGTACTGTCCGTAATACATATAATTTTATTTAAAAAATGTAATGTGTCAAGCGAAGAAGTACGAATAACAAGTTTTAATATATAGCATTATTAATCATGCTACTTTTTACTATAAGTAATATTTTAAGATAATAAAATAATAATTAAAATGCTATCGCTGCTTTAAAAAAATGCGGTATCTTATATTTAAGTAAGTAAAGCCTTCATTCCACAAACTGCACAATTATTTACAATTAATAAGGTTTAAATAATAAAAAAAAAAACATATGTTAGATGACAGGCGAGTTGTGTTTTGCTCTGCTTGAAAGCACAGGCCTCTCCTTCACTGGAGTGAAGAAGGATATTTAATATATATTTAGCCATCAATTATTAAAATGTCACATCTTCAGATTAACTTACCTCGTTTTTAGCAAAAAATATAACATTTACAAAAAGTTTACGATTTTATATGGTAAAGCAATAATTAAAAAAGTAAAGTCTTAAAACATATAGCAATATCTAATATCACATATTTTTCTAATATCACATATAAATATTTACTGACTACATTTTTAGTTAAATGTAACATACTTAACGTTTGCGATTTTAGATATATAAAAACATAATCAAAAAAGTGACCCCTACTTGAAACAGATAGCAATATCTTCTACTTTAAGATTTACTTACCAAATTTTTATCAAAAAAAAAAACGCACATACCGAGACAAAAAAATACCCCTGCTACAAACAAATAGCAATTTCGTGCATTTAGCCTTCGAATTTGATAATGCCACATATACAGATTTACTAACCACATTGTTAGAAAAAAAAAACCTCTGCGATTGTATATAGTAAAAAAAAAATGTATATAAGTTACCCCTTTTTGAAACAAATAGCAATAACGTACATTTAGCCATCAATTTTATAATGTCACATACTAACATAGATTTACTAACTGCATTTTCGGAAAATATAACATACATAACATTTGTGATTTTAGATAGTAAAAACATAATTTAAAATGATTACCCGTGCTTGAAACAAATAGAAAAAACGTTTATTTAGCCATTGATTTTGAAAATGTCACGTATAGATTAACTTTCTGAAAAAATGGAATAAACATAACGTTTGCGATTTTAGATAGTAACAACATAATTTGAATTAACTATGATGATAATGTGAATTTCTGTAAAGGTAATAGCAGATGAAGTGAAAAGTGTATGCAAGCGTAGGGTTAAATAAGTATGAATACAATAAATTATAATTATAATAAATCTCGTGGTAGTGTATGAAGGGGTAAAATCGAGGCGTGAGTTTTTCGTGTTCCTATTACTACCTATTATTAAGTACCTAGATACGGAAAAAAAATAAAGAAGCAAATTATTTACTTAAATTTTATGTAAAAGCAAACAAAATATGTACTTACTTAAAATTACGAACAATTAAAATTTAGAAATAATGGCACTGACCACTTAAAATAAATTACATAGATAGGTACTTTCTAATACGCACAAATTGCTAATTCTCTACAAACAAATTCAACCAGATAGAAGTAGGTTAGTGCATTATTAGTATTATATTATACTCGTAGTTCTCATCTCCTGTCATGATAAAACAAACTAAACAAACATTTGGATGGTGGGATTACGATTAAAATATTACTTTCTTAAATTAAAGTTCTGCTGTCATATACCGCCAAAATGCGAATATTCATTTATAAACATAAACATATCTTATAAGTAAATGCTACGTAACACCATGATATAAGAACACGGGTCTGTAACCGGCCAAACCCGATTTTAGGGCAAACTAGTGGTTATTTTTTATGAAAACCAAAAACCACTGCGGCTCAGGCCATAATAGTTTGTCCTGAAAGTGGGCTTGGCCGATAATATATGTATACTCGATTCAGCACAAAGTTATTTCTCACCACCTGTTTCGAAACTTCGAGGGCATAATACAAAAACGAGGCTAGGAGGTTCAATCTGACCCCTTCTTAATACTGTATTGATTATTAAATCCTCGAACTTTTGTAATATTTTATGATGGGTCCTTCCAAATCCAAAGCCCTCTGCTGCCGAAATAATGACCAGAGTGCAAATGGCGCCGATAAAAACCGTTCTAGAAAAAGCGGCAAAATAAATGGTACATAATTAAATAAATGGTATACTAAAAACGTTTATGTATATTTCGTATTAGAATTCCCGACATTCTCAAGTTAGAAAACAGGTCGTGTCAAAAAGAGCCGAGGATACCCGTTTCTTGTACCATGCTAAACCCAGCTTAATTTATTTCTGTCTCGCCGGCCCACTGTCGGCCTTGCGCTGCTCGGTTGTAAGGGTCCGCCAAGGGTTGGGTTTGATCGTACTGGTACCCAGGGTTGTCACCAGCCGCCTCCACCACTTGTACAGCGTCTGTCGGCTCCGGGCTCTCTTCTTCTACGTCCTTCTTGTAAGGAATACTTTCCTCGTCGGAGTTTATTTTGATGGACTCATCTGGGTCGATCGGGCGGGTTCTGTGGAGAAATTAATAAGTAATTAGGTCATACAGAATCTTGTGTACATGGAGATTTAGTAGCCAAAATAGAAATTGTTTTTCACAACTACCGACCACATGACGTAACCCTAACATTGATTGATCGTGTATTCGTAAGGATTGTACAGTCAACTGCCGTCCATTATTTATACCCGTAACAACTGTAATAGGCTGTTAATTTATTACGCAAGACGTTTGAGGGGGAGGGGGTCAGACCAAATCATATTTTTTCTTACATGAGGGGGGGAAGGTCTAGATATTTCTTACATAAGATTATATGACATATTTTCTAGTAGCCTAATCCTGTAGCTGATTGGCTGTTGAGCCCTTGGATTAGTCCAGATATGGATAGTTTTTTTCTCCTCAATTTTAGTCTTGTTTGTACGCTTACCAATAAATTAATCAATGAAAGGTTTTTATTAATATTTCTTACTTGATTGGCTTCAAATAAATCTTATTTCTTTAGGGGAGGTGGTAAAAAAAGCAAACATACCTATTATACAATAGGGGAAGTTGTTGAAATCTTAAAAATAAACTTTATTTTGAATTTAATAATAACAATTTTACTACTTTGACCGCAAGTAAGAAAACTTTACAGACGATGGGAAAATGCGCCGTAATCGCTTCGGCTTATACTTGTTACACGATTTATTTTTTCGGTTTGACAACTTCTAAATAAATAAGCAATATTTTCTTATGGTTTCTAAGGTTTCCTCTCTACATATGGTTACATTTTCATAGCGACCCACACTCATCCTGTACTCTGTACAGAACACGCAACTTCGATCTGAATGGAAAATCTCAGACTCATCTGCTGTCTATCTTTGGACTAAGAGGAATAGGAACTGACACTGTATATCGATAGAATATCAGGGTCAAGGTCTAGGTCACTCACTTCATGGTACTCATGAACTCGCTGTCATCTTTCTCGTCAGCCTTTCTCCGCTTGAGGATGCGCCAGCCGATGCAGATCAGCACAATGACTATAGGCAGCAACACGGCGCTGATGATGCCCCACGTGGCACCCAGGGTTCGCGAGGAATACTCCTGGTTGCCTGGTAGTGGAGGAAGGATTAGTTTCTTGGCTTCGTTTTTTTTGAGATCCTGGGATCCCTTAAAAAATACTCGTGGATAAGTATTTCCGTAGGTCTATATATCACGGATTCTTTTCCCAAATTTAGAAGGGTGCTAATGCTAAGAATCAATATTTATTTACTGGCTTAATTATATAATTACATTTACTTTGGACTCTCGCATGTGTAAGCAAGGATGCAGATAATAGACGTAATTGAATCATATTTGTTTTGTAGAAACCAAGATTATTTGTTAAAACGTATGTAGCTGTACTCTTTTTTTAATAAAAAAATCAGGCTATGTATTTAGTTGTGAAAGTATCTATGCCTAAAATACTTGTCTGTTGGGCACAATTTTATATTTTATTTAAATGGATCCCTAAAGTACACTCATACCTACTAAGTACAATAATTCTTACACATTAAAATCACGTATGTACATATATACGTACTTTTGGGAATCCTCGTTGGAATTAATGAAGGGGTGTATCATAGTCATATCAAATATTTCCTCAAAAGGATTATATTAGTTAGTACTTAGTTAAAAAGTCAATAAACATATCTACAATTTGTATGAGTAAGTATAGTATAGTCTTATCATTTTTATCTTCAGACCCAAATCTGTTATCTACGTTTAAATAAAAAATTGCGTACCAACCTGTGTGCAGTGACCCAAATTGTTCTTGTTGACTTTAGATAAGAAAGCAAGTCATAATCTCGATAGATTAGGAAAAAAATCGAAATAAAATAATATCATTTAGATAGAGAAAATTTCTATTCCACATTTCTGTGGCAACGCGCGGTCGTACGAGTGAATGCCTTGCTTTCTTACAAATAAAAAATTAGAGAAACATCATTTTGGAAGTTATTCTACCGTACTGCGGAACAGAAATTTCCTCTTACTATGATTCCAAGTTTTTTCTTACAAAACTTTATTTAGTTTTTTTATTACAGTCACTGTAAATAAATTCAATCTTACATAGCAAACATCGATGGGAACCACACTGATACCTAAACGCGTAAAAGTGCTTAAAACATGTACTGTTCAAGAAAAATCCGCAGCCCTACGTTATCAGTTGTCACCCTGCTTGCAACAGCAATTAATGCCATAAGTGGGTCAACGGCCATTTCTTTGGTCGTACCTTGGTGCAAAATTATATAATTAGGTGTATGTGGATCTAAACTAATTCTTACAACAAAACTACCTATTCCGAATAAAAATTGCTCTTACTCCTGTAACAATGTCATTTAAAGGGCAGTAGTATTTGAAAATGTCAAAAGATCTTGAGCTGAAGTACTATACCATGGTAGATCGACCAGAAAAACTGGGTGCTTCAGGCGGGTCAATAAGAGTCTCTACAGATTTTCCTCGCTTTGGCGGAAGCGTAAAGGTCTTTATCTCATCATGAGGGGCACTTTTCGGAGGCTCTGGAAGACCAGGGTTATTGTACGTATTTCGTGGACTACTGTCAGAGGTGGGACTGATTGGAGGGGAGTAGATCTCGGAGTATGTTGGGGAGTAATGTGAGGAAATTGGACTGTATTGCTGTTCAAACCTCGGGGCATACGGGTCTTCTGAACCATCTTTGGTGGAATATCCAGAATCACTGCCTAAAGCATGTCGACCGGTCTGGCGCGGTCTGCTAAGGTATTGTATATCTTTGGCCGGTCGTGTTAGAGTCGAATCTCTATTGGATTCAGAATCCGATGGAGAAGTTAGAGACAATAGATCTTCCTCTGATAAGTCCCACAGTTTTTCTGGGAATTCTACATCAGGAGCATTAGGTAAAGGTTCGTTAGTGCGATAGGTTTTGTCGTACCCTCGCCGCTTTTTCGAAAGGGAAGACTTGTCGGATGAAGGGTCACTTCGATTTGAGTCTGTATATCCTAACCCTGAACTATCACCGTCTTGCGGCTCCGGGGGTAAAGGAGCTGATCTAGTGACTATCTTGTTTATGGGCGTTTCTTCGGTAGGGGTATCAGGTAACTTAGGTTTGACATCAGAGGTGCTACGTAAAGAAGATGACTTCATCGTATCAGTGAGGTTACCCATCGAGGCCGACCTAAGGTTAAGTCTAGATGCGGATTTAGACCGCGGAATGTCTTCGAAATTAAAACCGTCTTTGCCCTCGGATCGCGGTTTGTGCCAGCACCAGAACCACAGGAGGCAAATCAAGAGGCCTAAGGGTAGAATAACTGCCACTATGACGCCCCAGGTCAAGAAAAGTGCACGTTGAGAGTATTCCTGGTTACCTGGATATCAAAGCAAAAGGAACGTCAGCTCAGTTGTGTCTTGACAGATATATCAGAGAGCTATTCAACTGTATTTTAACAACTTACGAAGGCACTCTGTGTATCCATAGTCGGGCAAGTTCCATCTGCCGTTGTCTTCGCACACTCTCCGTTTGTCACCAATCAAGATAAAGTTTTGGTTGCATTCAAAGTTTACCTGAGAACAGAAAATTAAAAATATAAAAAATACTTTGGTATTTGGTAATAGTCTGATACTCCGTGGAGATACTTGTAATAATTTATGAGTAGACATATAAAGTGACTTTCGTTTATATGGCCAAATTCATACTGGAGACTCGGTAAGTGGTCAGGACTAAGGTGCAACTGTTTGCGAAATACGAAAAAAAATTGTTGTGGCTCCAAACATTTTCAAAAACAACCTCGTCTCAATTAGTATAGGAAGTCTAAATTGTATTTTGCGTATTTCCCAGGAAGGGTCTTTGAACCTTCGTCCTGACCTAACCACTTACCAATCCTCCGGTATCGATTTGTCTGTATAAACGAACGTTACCTTATCTATATCTATACTAATAGTAAAGAAGTAAAAAAATCAAAAGTTTAAATGAAATGGGTTATTAGTACTGCCAAAACCACATTTTTATTTTTATTTTGTCTCTCCGTCTGTCTGTATAAAGTTTAAAATCGAGAACTACGTGACGGATTTGGATGCGGTGTTTTATTATCATCGTAGTGACCCTGGTCAACATATAGGATATAAGGGGGGTTCATAAAATAATGCCCAAACCAAAAACGGGACAAAACTTAATAAACGCAGGCGGAACCGCGGACAAAGGCTAGTATGTTATATGTTCTTATCTTAAAGAAGTAAAACTTACCCTGGTACCAGGAGTGAAGAAGAAATTACTCTTCCGTCCAAACCTTGGTGTCTCCAGCACACCACAACTGATCACACGTCTCGAATTCTGCTCCTTAATGTTAGTCTAAAACCAAACGTTTTCTTTTTAACTGAAGAACACAACAAAAACTAACAAGAGATTATGTCCTAGCGAGGTCCAAGTATAGACTACCAATTATTTTACCATAGATGGAACACCAAAGGCCTTGGTTGATGCATTATTAAAAGAACAATGGTCAGTGGCACACTCAAGATTCATCCGTGATACACGCACGCGATTATCTACAGAATTTCAACGCCTTTCTCACAATACATGGGACATAAGTAAGTACATTAACATAGTAGGTAACATCCAAGTTGCCTATTGTTATAACTAGGGAAATGAGAAAATTTGGATTTTTTCAAAACCTTGTGTATCGTGAATAAAAATTCAAGTTGGTCAATCAAATTAAGGTTGATAACGAGTATTTCCACATGATATTCCATATTTAAGAATCTATGAAAAATGAAAACGTATATTAAAATTGTCCTTATAATTACCCGCAGACGTATAATTATTACTAAGTAGCAGACCAAACGTAAGGATTAAATAGCGTGGCAAGTTTCCATACAAAAAATATGCTACATTTAGACGAAGAAACGTATAAAAATGGGTTGTTTTGGCTGGCTTATGCTTGGAACATATTTGTTAATTCCTAAACTAATCTCTAGTATATATATTGTTTGGAAACAAGCAATATTTATATTTAAAAGAGCCCGAAGTTCACTGAGCTAAAATTGCCACGCGTCGACACCATGCGTTTTTTGTTAATGTTAGGTATGCTACTATATTATACTTCTGTTATAATTATTACTATATTATACGTTTTACCTTGATCCCACCCACACAATCGAGTTTTCCCTAATTCTCAATTCGCACTACGTACGATCTGAACACGCTACACTATTTCCATAAACCTACACTACAATCTACATTTCTAGCTGAATCATTCCATCTGTTTTCGGATTAGGCCACGAATAGTTCATTATTATGAAACCCTAAAATCGAAAATTAATTGAGTCAAAAAAGGAAAGAAATAAGTAGGAGGCACATCCCAAATCCATGTTAAAAGTACCATATTTAATACTCGTACACTCGAGATGGCGAAGGCAGGTAGAGACCCGAAATTCAATTCCTTATATAAATTAATTAGATATATTGAAAGTTACAATGATTTTTTAGGTTTTCCCTAGTCGCAATCAGTACAAGGTAAGCTGTAAAGTAATTAGATGAATGACTCATTTCGTTACGAGCATGAAGTAGCGTGTATTAAACTGATGAAGTAATAGCAAAGATGACGCACAGAATACATGTTTACTTCAAGATTTTGATCTCCTTTAGCGTGTGATGCTCTGATGATAAAATGCAATTACTCACGATGGATGCCAAATAGTTCTTCGTAAACTCCGCCATATCCCGGTTCAAGGTCATTCCATAATCGTATCTGCACTGGTATGAGTCCTGGCAGATTTCTGTAGCTCTAGCTATGTCATGTGACCGGTTAGCTGGCAAGAAGTCAGATGGTTCTCGTAGGAAGTTGGGTATGAACTGATCATCGTTGTAGTAGGCAGCTGTTCTTCCGTATTCTCGAACAAAGAGTGCGACACCAATATCTCGTTGTTCTCGATCAGATAATTGCCCTGCAAGTAAAATTCCATATATACAGAGTGTCTCATTTAAATCGGTCAGTATGAGAAAAACAAGAAAAACTGCATTCATAAATTTAAAAAAAACCTGTACTCTGCTCGGGAATCGAACCCGGTTGTTTTGAAAAAAATAAACTTACACTATTTCTATTTAGTTATCGATTGTGTAGGTCTTAAGCAGTAAATGACTCTATGAAACATGATGTCTCAAATTAACAAAATGCATTGTTTTCACATACTTTAATTAATTTTAGTAGGTGTTCGAAGTGACCACCGTTACAATATTCAACATGTAAAATTGTCTCTATGGTTGTTTGCACCTCTTTGCTGGTGTCGCAACTTGTTACATACAGAGCTTTACATAAGTAAGCATGGCATATTGACTATTTGACTATTTCTTGTGGGGTTAAGTTAAGGATGAAGTGTACAAAACAAGCTATGATACCGTTGAAGACCTAAAAGCAGCCATAGAGTCAATTTTAACGCAAATTCACCACATGAAGATACAAAATGTAAGAACGTTACCTAAACGTGTTGAATATTGTATTGAAAACAAAAACGGTGGTTACTTCGAACACCTACTAAAATAAATTAAAGTATGTGAAAACAATGCATTTTATTCATTTGAGACATCATGTTTCATAGAGCCATTTACTGCTTAAGACCTACACAATCGATATCTAAATAGAAATAGTGTAAGTTTATTTTTTTTCAAAACAACCGGGTTCGATTCCCGAGCTGGGTACAGGTTTTTTTTAAATGTATGAATGCAGTTTTTCTTGTTATTAAAATCGATGACATGGTTCCTAAGAACAGATCTTCGTATGTCTTATAGTTTCAGACTTTCCCATACTGACCGATTTAAATGAGACAGCCTGTATATCGTTGTGGGTTGAAGACACACGTTGTTGATAGATTTAAAACAACCTAGGGGCCAAATGAGTTCAGCTCCCTCAAGATTGGGTTTGGATTGTAATGTATAATTGGGTTTGCTTGCACTTACAATATTGTGCAAAGTCTCTGTGTGCAGTTTGGAAGTTGTTCAGATCGACGCTGACGATGGTGCCGTCCGGTCTCATAAAGTCATCGGTGATATCGAAAGACCAGTTCCCAAAAAGTCCCTTTGTGTGGTTCTGAAAAAAATAATGCCCACTAAAATTCTTACATACGCTAGGTCTTCGAGAGCGTTCATCAACATATAAGCCGTCCGAAAAGTTCTCAATATTGTCTCAGAACTAAATAAAAAAAGGTAAAAATCCGATATCAGCCAGCAGATTCAAAAGTGTCTTGGTCCTCACCACATAAGTCCAAGGTAGGTAAACCCTGGCTGACATGAAACCCTTATTCTCCACAACTTCAACACCGGCTCCAGATGAGAACATAATCACAATTTCTGACTGGTTCAGCAAGTACATTGGTTGGTAGACTGTTACACCTGGAAGTAGAAGTTAGAACAAATCTTTGTATTTTCTTTTACGGTTGATTCAGAAGGATTGCGTGGTAAATTTGTGCCTTAAATCTTAATTATTTTAGTAACAATGAAATGAAAATAAGGTGACTTTAATTTAATACAGCCAAACTCATACTATATGCTTGGTAAAATCAGTAACACGGATCGACAACACTTTTTTCTAATTTCGCAAAATAAAATCTTGACGTCCCATAGTAACTGACTCGGGGCCCGGCTTGCGTTTGTAAGGAACACGAAAAGAATAATTTACGAATTTCAAAAAGGGGTCATTGAACCTTCACTTACCGCGTCTTCAATAAGAATTTGGCTGCGTAAATTAAAGTCACCTTATATATAATTATAGAATAATCGATAGACTGAGTTGTAGTTTGTCTTATGAGTGTGGAAACGTCTAGTTACCAGGGAAGTGCTGCACTCTCAAGGAAGGCCTATCGAAATATACTCTTTTTCCATCAGCAAACACGTCCAGGTGATAACGCCATTGAGCATGCTGTGGCCGAAGCCGAACTTCAATTGGGACGGAATTGTTAGAAGCTGCCACAACTGAAGTCAAATGAGTGGCGTTCACGGCTCCATACACGTTTCTGGATACTTGTTCAAACCGTCCTTGGACGTCCAGTTTTAGTTGAGAATGGTCAACCTTTACCAAAACGTATTCTCCTGGAATTTGACAATCGATTAGAAAATTCTAAAGACAATTTTTTTTGCGTGTCCCAGTAATGCATGGGAATTTAGAAGCTTAATCTGCTGCATTTTATATGATTATTACCTTTTCCATTAAAAGTGTACTGAAGATCATCGAAGGTGACAATGTGAGGATCACCAAATATTCCAGCAACGCCTGGAGATTGGTAGGCTACACAATCTTGTGTCGGTCGACGCTCAAACCTGCAATATAATAATAAATTTAGAAAATATTATAGGAATTACAATGGAAGTGGATGAAAGGCAAAGAGTAAGTACGAGTGAAAGGTAATGAAATGGATGGTACCTGTAAGTTTCACATCCAACAGCTTGTTCTTCTTGCCAAGCACAACATTGGTAAAATGGAATCATGTCATGGAACCAATGGGATAAGGATGGCACTTTGTTGGCTTCATTATAGGGAGTATAACCAAAGTCATGAGCACGTTGAGGTCTTGATCCCCACATCTGATCATATGTCAACATTAAGAAATTATTCTTGTCATAGCAGCATTGTTGCCCAGAACCTTCCGCACTGTGAAAAATTAGATAATATTAGGTTTTTGTTAGAAAGTTGCTCTCAAAGTCAATAGAAACGGAGTTAAAATTAAATTACATACCTTGGACCGCCACTCCTAACGCAATGTATACCACCCCAATTATATCTACAAGTCGGGTTCGTGTCTTTGTCGCAATCAGGGTCAGGCATAAATCGACCTTTGTCAAGAAGAGCATGTTCAAGCGTGCAGGGGCACACCGAAACCTGGGACGCGAAGTTTTTGAGGAAGCGGTCCGTTCTGAGCCAGTCGTTACACATGTTCTGAGGCCACCGTTGACCATGGATCCTCTCCCATTGAGGTGCGAAATACCATCCAAGAGGAATAGGTCGACTCCATAGAACTCTGCAAAGTGAAACACCGTGAAGAAATGTAACGGCACACATATGGGAATTTACACAAACTTTCGCTAATGAGACTTACGGAGATATAGAAACACCTTTGTACACTTCCGGAGTGGTCAAATTTATCTGGATGAAACCAAACTGCATGTCGTTATGCATAATGTTCTCTCTGTTTCTGAAGTTCTGAGGATTAATTACATATTCTCCGGTGTTTGCTACACCAACTTCAAGCATATCGATAAATTCCAGCTGGGGTCTGATTGTGACCTCCTTGTAGCCCCAGAGGCTGATTTGTAGTTGAACGTTTAAATTGCTTGTCAAGTTGAAACGGTCCCAAGTGATCTTAATTTCGGGTGGATACCGTTCGTGGACAGCATTGTCGGTGAAGATCTTTTCAGCTGCTGTGCCAGGGGTTTCTATAAAACAGAAAATCTGAATATATAAGTTCCTACTATTCAAAGTGAAAAAAAATGAACAGGTGATAGAGTATCCCCAATAGACCCCTTTCCAACGAAAAAAAATCTTTTTGCGGGAACGTTTTTTTCACCTTTCCATAGAAATTGAAAATGATTGAACCACTTTAATGGAAAGTAAAGAAATTACTTCCTCAAAAAAATTTTTTTTCTTCTCTATTGTGATCAGTGAACGATACATGATCTATCCTAGAATAATTATTTTCGCTTATTGTTGTAGGATGTTATAGAAAAGGCAAACCTGACTGACTCATCTATCAACAATCCACCCATCCATCAGCCTTTTTCTTCCACTGCTGGACATAGGCCTTTCCAGGATTTCGCCACTCTTGGCGGTTTTCCCGAAAGAAATGCCCATACTCACACACGCTGGGCTGGCGGGTTGGTGAGCGCGGTGCCGAAACCCTTGCACCAGTGACGCCGCTGCCCATCACTAGTCTGTTTTATATAAGGCTCGGCAATTGGGGATGGATAAACCGCCGTCCATCGGTCCCAAGCAATAGTGGGCCGCCTGGTTTTGCCTAAGAGCTGTTCTCTTCCTCTCTCCTGAATAATTTCAGGAGGATTTGCGAGTGGTACCTCCACAGTCGAGCCCAGCATCAGCTCTACCACCTACATCTACATCTACATCTACATCTACATCTACATCTACATCTATCGACGCACAGCCGAAACTACTGAACGGATTTCGCTGAAATTTGGCATACAGATAGTTGTAATGACGTAGGCATCCGTTAAGAAGAGATTTTTGAAAATTCGCCCCATAAGGGGGTGAACCGAACTCTACGTGGACGAGGTCGCGGGCAAAAGCTCGTGATATGATAATAATACTAGCTAGAACTGAAATTTATTACAATTATGAGATCAATGGAACTTACCAACAAAAAATTTACCCTTCCACTTGAAAGGTTCATTATTGATCGCAATTTCAAATCTAGCATATCCATTGTGCCAGAACCTAGGCATAACACAGATGGCTCGGTTCACATCCACTACAGCTCCAATTACTGATTCAGTGTCGAATCTGCATGTGATGCGATCGTTAGGGTCGAAGCAAGGACCAGTAATGTTGACAATAGTGCCACCAAGCATATTGCCACTTTCAGGAGCGAACATAAGTGGGAGGTTGGCGCCGTCTGGGAAATCAAACATCATTGAGTAAATTAAAAGTCGGTTGACCTTAGTAAGAAAGTTACCAACTATAGAATCTAACCAATATCTTTGTTGCAAGTTCCCATTAGAATTTTTTCGTCAATCCTGAATATATGTCGTCCAGGGAAGCCGTTTGCCCATCCTCTGCTAGTCAGATCTCGAAGGACTGAAGCTTGTGAATATGGCTTGTATTCATAGCTTTGGGTGCCGTTGCCTGCGTTAAAACCAATCTGAAATAGATTTAAAAATAAGAAACTGGAGGTGTTTTTTACTGTTATTAGTGTTTACTTCAGTGTCCATATGTATATTTCGCCACTCACATAAGCAGGAACACCACCTTCTCCTCCAGTTGTATCACCTCCAGCTTCAGTGTGTGAACTCCAGTTGATCTCCAAGTAGTTGAATATAGCGTAAGTAAACACTTCATCGGTCGCCAGCACCATTTGGAAAGTGTTTGTCTGGAAATTATTACACAATCAAAATAGAAAAAAATGTTGTGCGTTAATATATAGAATTATGGACTTCCGACATGATCATGACTAACGCCATTGAACCTGTTGAAAGATAGGACAGAATGGAACATTTTTCAATGTATTTTTCTGATATCAGTGTTTGATCTTACCATGAAGAGTGAGTTGTCGATACCACCAGCAAACGACATGTTTTTCCAGGTGATAGTGACGGCGTGCTTTGGGAAGAAGGTCTCTGATCCGATCACACCTTCGCGGATGTCCCACTTGATACGTTCACGCATTTCTACGCCAAGCTGATCAGTACGAGCCTGGGGGACAAAAACTTGTTTAATGTTATCAATATTTATAATCAACTTCTACTCTTATATTAGCTCCAGCTAAAGTTACGGTGCATATTAACAACTATTCTGGAGATGATTTACCTGTAAATCTCTGTCCATCCTGAAGTAAACTCCAGGACGTCTCTGATCAGGATCTTCAGGTCTTTGAGATCCGATACGACACTTGCTGAAGAAGATACCGATGAATGAAGGGTCATTGATTTGAGGCCAATCTCTGATGGGGAATGACAGGGGATAGGTGTAGTGGTCCGGAGGATCACTGAACTGAAGGTAGCCATGCATGGAGATCTGGAAAAGAGACACATTTAGTTTGATAAAGTGAATATATGCGTACACATGGCACGCGCTACGGCATATCTCCTTGTAGGTATCACTATTATACGGGTGTACTGAAAATGTCATGGCCCGTGACCTTATGGGGATCAAATACTGAAGATATTTACGAGGCAAAGAAGAGGCCTATACTTAACAGTAAGCTGATTGATGATAATGATTGTTATAATTATAGTGCAGACATATAATTATAATGTTTATGCTACAAACTGTTGCTCGTATCAATTTTTCAGATTATGCACAGCGAACGGTAAGGTTTCGATATATAGGTACTATTCTAAGAACAATTTCCAATCGAGCTGGATGATGATCATCCCTTTAATCCATAAGCTTACCCGAGTGTAGTTGAATCTGAAACCAAAGAACGGAAGCTGGAAGTTGAAGTTCTTGTGTATCTGCGGCGACGAGGAGTGGATGTCTCGCTGGTGGTCGCCGATGTTCTCGTCTCCGCCTTGGTCGTAGAACCAGTAGAGGAAGTTGGCTCTGATCTGCGTGAGGCGTTGCTGTGTGATGACGTAGGCTTGCCCATTGTTTTGATATGTCGTGGAGGGGAGGACTCTTCCATCGATGTGTGCTGGAAATGTTTAAAAGATCTTGTAAGTAATGGCGGCGGTGATTTCGATAGTAATTTAGTAGTAATTTTTCAAAGAACTTTGCTAAGAGGCACACTGAACTAAGAGATATTCTATAAGTACTTAAGATACTCACAAATCACAACTTTTAGTTCAGAATAAAGGGATTATTGAATGATTGATTTGAATTTTTCAATTGAAGTTGACTTTTCATCTATCCAAGTTGACCCTAATGCCCGTCAAATGTCCAGTACACACACGCATGTACAGAATTAAAGTATGAATTTGAATTCTTCTGAGGAATTTGAATTTAAATTTGAAAGAATTTGACATTGACAATTCAATAGTGACATTTCGCGCCAGCGGGAATCCTTGTTCCCGGCCGGACCTAAGGACTATTATTTTCTCCGTTTCACATTTCAGAATTTCAATATGGTACTAAGTATCGCTTTGCAAGATTTCCTCTAGATAGAAACTGGTCGTAAGTCTCGTTTCTAGCATTAATGTGTAAACTTTTGACTCGGTGTTTTTTAGTTTTCACTAACAAGTTGTGTCATGATTTTCATGTAGCCCGCAAAGTATTTGTAGTAAAATATCAATAATATTGGAGTTTTCAGCTATCAGTTGATAAGTTATCATCCATATCGGACAGGTTGGATCGAGGAATAGTATCGGTAAAATGATGTCATAGAATAAACCTTCAATAACTTCTCCGATTTGCTAAGACAAAGCCATTGAAATAGACGATATTTTGTTCTTATTACATCCGCGTAGAGAATATTTTTCTGGGCAAGACAATTAAAAGATAAAAATATAATTTATAAAACATTCATAGAACAGTAATTAAAAATAAAACTTTACCTATCATACTATCACACCTTTAAAGGATTCTTGCCTTTGCTTTTACACTCTGTATTAGAACAATTTACATGAAATTTTTATAAAAAAACAACACATATCGTCACGACATGAATCCTTGAGGGGGTGTCAGAGGTGTTACCAAAGTGTGAATTGGAAATGCAAGTCACAGTCTACATTTGGTACTTCCACTTTTCCCATCCGCATAAAATAATATTATGTAATTTTAAGTTTCCGATACGAATCTGGCGTTTGGTTTGAAATATCAAATACAAAATTTTATATACCGGGTGTAAATAGAGTGCGACCATTAAATGAAACCACATATTCTACCGACCCTGCTGAACCACTTTTCCCAAGAGTCATACCCGCGGACACCCTTAGTTTGGGAAATAATTGAGTTCCAAACGAAAATGCGTGAACCCTAACGCACCGACATACGGGCGAGGTTAGAGAGAGCGTTGACCTCAAACAGCTGCAGGTTTCACGGACGACGCTCTCTCTAAACTCGCCCGTATATCGGTGCGTTAGAGTTCACGGACTTTTGCTTGGAACTCAATTATTTCCTAAACTAAGGGTGTCCGAATAACTAAGGGTGTATGAATGATAAACGAACGTTTTTGGTTTCAAAGTTGATAATGAAGAATTGAAAACTATAGTGAAAGAGGATCTATCTCAAACCACGTTAGCGGCAGCCTTCGATGTGATTGACAAAACATTCTTAATTCACTTCCATGAAATTAGAAAAGAGGAAAAACTCAAAAAGCATGATAACCCTGCATGAGTGCTGCGTTATGTTTCTTAACCGACACAATAATAAGGGGATTCTGAATCGTAGAGTCAATTGAAAAATAACCTATAAGATAATCGAAAACGTTCATCACAATAGCTAAACCTTGAAGAACCAACAAACACTTGCCCAAGCGGAAGTTACTTCAAAAAAACCGGCCAAGTGCGAGTCGGACTCGCGCACGAACAGTTCCCTGCCATTATCTAAAAAAACGGCAAAAAGATCATGTCTCTTGTATGGGAGTGCGCGGGTCTGACTCGCACTTGGCCAGTTTTAGTATTTGTTGTTATAGCGGCAAGAGAAATACATCATCTGTGAAAATTTCAACTGTCTAACTATCACGGTTCATGAGATACAGCCTGGTGACAGACGGACAGCGGAGTCTAATAGGGTCCCTTTGGGTACGGAACCCTAAAAAGATACTAATGTTTGGTGGAACAGTGCTGGTGTTATCTGCTTCTTCAGATCTAGCCATACAATCACTGCAGATATGTATTACCAACAATTGTAAACGATGATGGAAAAACTCGCCATTCAACAAACGAGACCCACGCTGCTCCTTCAGGATAACGCTGGACCACACACTGCATGATAGATGGTCGTCGCCAAATTAGAGAAGCTAGGACTGGAAACTCTTCATCACCCACCACACACTTCTACTCTAAATGATTTCCATTTTTTTTTATTTAGACAAATTCTTGCAAGGAAAAAAATTCAAAAACCACTTTCGAAGAATTCATTTATTCACGTTCCCGTAACATTTTTAGCAAAGGAATGAATAAATTTCCCATAAAATGGCGGATGTGCATCGATAATGGTATACATATTTTAATTAGGTAAATGTTAATTTCATTGAGATTATTGTATTTATAGCGAAATTCAGCGCTCTGAATACTCCAATAGTAGTTTATGAAACTGGTACATAAAAAGGTTATTAAAAACACGAGTGTCAGTTTAAAAAACGAGCCAAAGGTGAGTTTTTTAATAGAACACGAGTGTTTAATACGTAGTTATGTTTCATGTTTCTTACACTACTTTATCTAAACTCATGCCTAACAACCTGGGGCCTTATCGTGTAACTTTAAATCAATCGCAATACCTTTGATTATGACATTTAAAGTATGGTACAAATATCAAATTAAAAGGTATCGTGATAAATTTAAAGTTAGACAATAAGGCCCCAGTTTTCATAATAATCTTGATAAAATTTGTAGTTAGCCATTTTTGATTTTTCTTGTTCTCTTGCTCGTTCTAAAAGTGTTTGTAATTTCCGTCGTTATTTCCAGAATGTCAGGTGGAGTCAAATTATCATCACCATCACTGCTGTTAGTAATTTTAGGACAAAACAATTTTGTGCAAGCCCGATTCGCTGTTGGTCGGTATTTTTTTTCCTCGCATTGATATAAAACGGCAATTTCTGAAGTAATGAAGACGTAATTTAATCACTATTGTAGTCACACAAATAAATTATTTTAATTTAAGCAGCTTTGTTTGTTGCATTTTCAATATTTTCATTTAATATAAAAGTTCCAATGTTCGATTTTAATTTTGGTCCAAAATCTTACACTGAATAAAAAAGTAGACAATTAAAAATTTTGACGTTATAGAGCAAGTCTGGAGTAACATTTTTAGGCGGGTAGTTCAAATTACATTTACATTTTTATTGCATTGTAGTTGAGTGATTATTGCAATCCTATCAACTGAAAGATTATGAAAACTTGAGAATGCTAAATTCTGTTTAATTGCGATGTACCTACTAACGCGTAAGGGTGTAATAATTTTCTATTCGTTTACATTGTAATAATAATTTTCGTTGAAATCGCCATTATATATGTATAAAAAGTCTATTGAAAATTAATGATGGACCAAAATATTTTTTACGATTCAAGCCGTGAAATGTATTCATTTGTTTTTTTTACTGCTCAGAAGTAGAAGAATTGATATCATAAATTCAAAATGTAGAGAACTTTGAATCATAAAAACTAATTTTGAACCAGATTCCTCACACTGTCCTAAAATTGTAGATCCCTGAACCAACACGACGATGAAATCATACTTCGTTGAAACTGATATAAATTATGAAAGGGCACACATTTTGTTTATCTGCACTTATGATAACGTGAAGCCCTTATCTTATTTTAATTGATATAAAATGTGGTTGGTACAGGTAAACCAACCGTTTTAAAGGGAACAAGTTAGTAGGCACTTTGCTTGTAATTCAACGTGTTTTAATTTTACTAGAAAAGCGCTAAGGTGCGGCCCATATCAATGATTGTTAAATATAAAACGATACGTAAATGAGCAGCCTACACTTTTAAAGCATCACAAACTAAAATAATTGAGAAAACAAAAAGCAAAAACGAAATTTCAAGAAATACTTTGGGTCGTACACAGCTTGGATAGCTGTGTACGACCCAAAGTATTTCTTGAAATTTCGTTTTTGCTTTTTGTTTCCATTCCAATACATGCATCTATTATTGTCCCACGATTAGATTGGAATTCAAAAGTACCGTTTGCATAATAGTACAAATTAATTGATTACTTATGTATTGATCTTAAGATCACGAAGTAAAATAATTATAAAATTATCATCATATAATTATATCATGAAAGTTTATTGATCATTATGTAATGATCGCTGATTTAGTTGTCTGAACTCTGTTTGCTGAGTCTATTTTCAACCGTTTTATAAATGAAACCTTTAAATTTTATTTGACAAATCTGTCACTATTTGGCATTGATGATGAAGTTGATGAACCCATAAGTGTTTGATTATCAAAACAAATAGCGAGCTGACAATTATTTTCAAGAAAATCATTTTATTTTAATTCCACGATATATTATTTTAGTAAAATTTTACTTTTTCTTCACATTATAAATTAGCAGTACTGAAAAAGTTTTTACGTATTTTTGCACATCCCGTCTTTGGTAACTGTCATTTTATACATTCGCGTAAAGTTGACGATCACACCTCATTCCCATTCCAAACGTGGAACAATAATACTATAGGTATACATCAAGTTGCACTAGGCAGTTACATATCAATTTTAATCAATAATATACAATATGTTTCTTAATATAGAAAGAAGCAATATGGAACTGCTTATGACAAACGTTCTCATTGTATTATACATTGTATCGACGATCAATTGGTACAGAGAAATCGTTTGTCGTCGAGGCACAGAATGCGATAGCAATCAATTTTCGAGTTACTGAATGAATGCTAGAATTCTTATTTAGTATTTTTGGCGAAAGAGACATATTAAATTGATATTTAAAGTAGATATGGCTGATATCCCGTATTAATTTTTAAGATGGATCCGAGCCACGATCTATACTGCAATCTTCTGCTTTTAGTAGGTATTGCTTAAACGATAATGAGAATTACAAATATTAAAAAGAAAATAAAAGCGTACCAATATGAAACCAAAACATCAAGTAGATAGGGAGGTACCAGAAGAACTCTAATAAAAGTAGATTGATTTTTCATAAATCAAACGACTTTTATGCAAAAAATATGTAGCTCTTATTTAGTATGACAAATTACGTTATCGTATCCATGAGTATGAAATTGGCGCATTGTGTAGCGCGTATTATCAACAAAAATAAGGTGTGGCAAATATGAATATAGAATTCGTAAAAATTATTATTATTAACATTAACCTATTTTACATCTGATTAGAGAAAATGATTTTTTACAATTAATGAAACCTATGCCAAACCTTAATCTGGGAAATTGAAGGAATAAAATTGCTCAATGAATGCTGTTCGGTGCTGTTTTTCTGTTCTGTGGTGCTGACTCATCCCAATCTGACTCATATTTCGATATTTTTCTATCACAAGAAGGACGCTGTCTCTGTAGCAAGAAGCTGTAGTCTAGGTATAGGTAGCACTACCCCAATGTTCTAATTTCCTGAAGCAAGCACCCATCTTCGTACCCAATATTCATCATATAGAAAAAAGGAAGCAATGAGAACATACTTAATATATTATACAGAGGGTAGACTTTTTTTATTTTGCTCGGAAGGGATGGAATGTATAAAACGGGTTCATAAATGTCAGCAGAAAAGTTAAATAACTTACCATACTCGTTATTTGTAGAGGCAGTGGTGGTTGGATTAAGAAGTTGCTTCTCACTTTGCCCAGGCTGAACATCCGCAGAGTTAAAGCTAACCGCTTCTAAATCCACAGGTCCTTCCAGCACGACATCATTTAACGCCTGATATCTTCCATTCCTAACTGTAAGTGGCTCTACTCCAGACAACACTTCCACTGGTGACGTATCGTCTATGAGTTCATCTTCATTTAATTTGTCTTTAGATTCTGATACAACTACATCAACATCACCAACTACATTCGTGACGTCATTTACAGTTCTGTTATCTTCATTTACAATCACATCTTCTTGTCCTTTTACACTAACACTAAGAACTAAAACTAAAACTGCCAATTTTAGAACTCCCATTGTCTTTTCTACTTCACTTTCATGATTTTCATCAGTTTTTGTTTTGTTATCTTCTAGATAAGGTTTTTTCAAGTGGCAGGTGTCTCTGACCTACCATGGACGGTAACTGAGTCGTTGGTACATTGTGTGTGTAATGATACGGTGTTATCTTTACTAGATATGATAAGATAGCAAATAGGAACGTTAGGTGTGCCAAATTCTTTGTTCTAAACCATGAGGCCCATAGTTTTATGCCCTTTACATTTTGATGTTTAATTTTCCATGAGTAGAAAATATAAATGTTCAAGTTTATGTAGAGCTTTTTTTTTCAATAATAGACAAATGTGCGTTTTATTGAACAGAAGTCAACGGTTTTGTTTAAAGTTTGAATAAACCTAAACCATAACCGGAAAAGTTTCTTGTTTCTCGAAAGGTTTCACCATATTGATTAAAGTAACTACTTCATTCAGATCGTTTAGCTGGAACAGTGACTACACGTTGATAAAGCAACTACGTAGCAGGTACTTGACTCACCTTTCAGTTATTTTTATTAGTAAGTTTTCAGTAATTTATCAGTATTTCCGTTGCGGAAGTAGCCTATCAAAAATGAGGAGGAGTTATCATTCATTAGACAAATAAGTTACAAACAAACAAATTACCAATTTTGGCCCGTGATAACAATCTCCAGGCCCTAACGCGTTTTTTGAAACCATTATGATACGAGTGGGGTCGCAATAAGGGCCTGTATTTTTATGCGATTCACTTGGAAACTTAAATTCCAACAAAATATTTATCTGTCTTTTCGACTGTTGCGATTATAAAGCGAGGATAGGTCTAAAAATTCCTGTGCAGATGTAGAGTTTGAAATAAAAACTGGCGCGTCCACTCCACTGAAGGTACCGTCTCTTGATTATAAATTTAAAAAATTATACATATTATTGAAAATTTTAATTTTCCCCGTAGGTACTAGGTAGATATAAAAATGATAAGAAGAAGATGGAGCTTCAGATAGAATGATAGGGAACTTACGAATGGTGGGACTAAAGACAGGTAAATGCTGTCCCGCAACAAAACATACCGAGAATCAGTCTGATAGATTGGGTAATGTATGATTCTTTCAATGGTGGTCACCATTTATTATTGGAAATTTTAGTGAAACAGCTCAAAATAAATTGAACTTATTCTACAGACTAAATCCTATTTTTGAGAAAGATTACTTCTTTATAGTTACCCGTAATTGTAAATTTAAAATTAAATAACTTGACAATCACCTTGATTTCTGACACAGAGTAAAATGGAGCTAGCAATTTTATTTTATCATGGTTTTTACAACAAGATTTTCACTACAAAAAACATAAAATTATCAACAGACACTGTAGATAAAATACCAAAATGCACTTTGTAGATTACAGACAATATTAACTTGTCAATTAATGTTTAAAATCAAATATTTTCCGGTAAGTCAGTGAACGTGTTTATTCAAACGGCAGTTTACAATAATCGAAAATAATTTAACCTTACTGAAACGTAAAATTATGAATACCTTTATTTAAATATCAACATCCATTTGTTTACAAACAGTATTCCATTCGAAATAGGAAATCCATTATTGGATGAATGATATTATTATATAATAGACTAAGAGTGCCGTCGTCGCTAACCTTATGTCATCGGGTACCTAAGCATTTGGTTAATAAAATTAGCTTACAACAACTTCAAGAACGGTTTCATTATGAATGACATTGCACGTCAGATTTGTGTCGATTCGGTGTAACACGACTTAACGTATTTGACAGGACTAAACTTAATTTAAGCATTCTGTAGTTTTCTTTCTGTATCGAAAAGACAAGGACAAGACGCTTAAAATAAGTTTAGTCCTGTCAAATAAGTTAAGTCTGCATATAAGGTCAGATTGAGCACCTGAATTTGCATCAATCAGAACTGAATTCTATGACGTTGCCTTTTAGTTTAAAATAGCGCGCTCTAAGCCGTGACTGTTACGACCAGCTAGAAACACGCGTCCACAAAAATCTGCGTTTTTATTTATTTACTCTGCTTCTAGATGCAATTTTTAAAATATTCTTATACGAGCCGACGATGTCATTTGTTTACTTATTTTTAAGATAAATTTCAAGGCTTTATGATTTAAGAAAGGTCCTTTAACACTCAAAAAACATGAAATTTAGAGGTAACTTCGTAATTTTTTTCTATCGAGCGAACTTAAAGATTTTGCGTTTTTTCTAAAATCAGCCCATCAGCCATTTAGTCTACAGTCTATATTATTTTTACTATACCGATTCACCAAGTGACACAAATGTGATATGCTCATTTTAAGTTGTGCATCTAGCCTTATACGGACCCTTAAGTCGTATTACACCGAATCGACACCATGCCAAACGACATGATATTCATTTCAACTTAACACAGTTTCTTCTAATACCCGCTAGACAAATTTATCTTTGCCATAACCATATAACTTCAGGCGACATAGGTAGTAAATAATTTGGCCAATTGCGAGTCGGACTCGCGCACAAAGGGTTCCGTACCACCACACAATATGGATACGGAACCCTAAAAACATACATATTAACAATGTAGATGCTATAGCAACATTAAGGCAACAAAAAAGAAAACACTAAATGGTAGCTCCTGACAAAAAATTTGGCGCCGTCTGCTTACGGAACCCTACTTTAATTATTTTTAATTATTAACTACCCGATGCTGTAACAGGTGACGATAGGGCAAATAATAATCTCAGACTTATCTTGAATACACTGGCGTCCTCTAGGCGCCAAGAGGCTCACTACTAAGTGAGTACCTATACAGATCGTTGCGGTATGGGAAAGCACAAGCGTAAATTCGCAGGTCATGTTGAGAACTGGATAGCTCAGTTGGTAAAGCAACCGCCCGGTAAGCGAGAGGTCCCGGGTTCGAATCCCGGTTCAGAGCTCCTCACGTCCAGATTTACTTTTCTGATTTTCTATACCGCAGTGATAACAATTTAATTTAATTATTCTTTGTTTTATTTTAGAGTATGTCCTACGATCTGACTTAATTTAAAACTTGTATTTATTGTGTCTTTAAGTAAGAGCCAAAACCAATAACGTTTAAATAATGCAACTTTTTCGAGGTTACTTGTATGGGGAGTTGGATTAAATTATTTTTTTAATTTCATTTTACTATTTGTCGTGATACACGCCATTATAACATGTATTGTGTGAAAATTATGACTTTCTACCTATTACGGTTAAAGCTGTAGACCGGTACGTCTACCATGAGCTGACAGACGGACAGACAGAGGAGGCTTAATAATAGGGTCCCGTTTGGCACACTTTGGGTACGGAACCCTAAAATTTAGATTATAAACAGTAGAACGCACATATTACAAAAGATAGGGTTCTGAAAAAAAAAACACGTTATAAAGAACGCATTTTCCAAGACGATAGCTGACCCAAAACGTGTTAGAGAAAAATTCGCTGCGTCGGAAAACACTGAAAAGGAAGGCTGTTTTTCGGTTCAAAACAGAAGTCCGTCCAAACTAATAAAGTAAAAATAACAATAATCACTGTTGTAAACGTAAATAATATAAACCTATTATATAAATATAGAAACGCGTTTTTTAGAACACTCTTTGTGTCAATTTATATTAAATATTCTTACCTAAAAACAGTAATATTCAATGTTTTCTTGATTCAGCGCACTACTCGGACGCGCACTTTTCAGATATGTTTATCTCTTTCGTTACGCGATAAAGATGTTGCGCCTTCATACTAAAACTTTTTAAATTTTATTTCTTCCTACGTAATCTAGATCCTAATGGCGCCTCTGAAGTCCCTTTCATCTATCTATGTAGCTATCATTTTATGCGTCTCAGAGCATGGGCGTCGGAAGACGAAAGTCTAGGGTGGGGCAACCTTTCAGATATCAACGGGATTTATAGTTGAAAAATAAAAAAACGTAATTTTGTGCAAACAAAAACTACCGATCGGTCTTGTCTCTCATATGTTCGCTGTATGTGTACTTTAGTCGTGCTACGAAATCCTATTTTTTACTGTCCCATTCCTTTTCCAGGGGGGGGGGCTGCCTAAATACTAGGTGAAATTAAATCAACCGACCAAATTCATACTGGAGACTCGGTTAGTCATCAGGAACAAGGTTTAATGACCCTCCAGTTGAAATTCGAAAAAAAAAAATGTTTCCCGTAGAACCTGCACTAGGAATTGTACTTAAACTAGTCCAACCAGTATGGGAGCAAAAAAAAAATATTTTTCGAAATTGGCCAAAAGTATTACTGAACCTAGTTCTTGATCACCAACCGAGTCTCTAGTATGAATTTGGTCGGTTGATTAAATTTCACCCTATATATTATTATATTTGATATAACTTATCATCATGAAAAAGTCTCATTTTATTTTTGATAAAAGCACTATATTCTTTCTTCGACCATGAATTAGCAATCCTGGCCTCGTATATAAAACTCCTCGCCGACGAAATGTGTGGTATCATTGTTAGTCCAGTCACCTTAGTATAAGACTTATTCAAGAGACCCACTCTCTGGCCAATTTTTTTATAGGTTGTCTGGACCTCCGGGAATATAGCCCTGAGTTTTCGGACATTTCCGAGTTGTTTTTTAGCAATAAAAAATTATTTAAAATTAAAAAATCGCCATTTTTGCGATAATTTTTTTGGAACGCATCCTATCAAAAATGTTTCAAATAAAATTTGTTTATTATAACGTCCTCTGTAAGAAAGGTCCTGACAAAAAAAGTGATAATATCGTTAATAAGCCGTTAATGGCAAAAGAAAATGAAAATTCTCGATTTCATTTTTACAACCGCAATCGGTTATTTATCAACTTATCGGTTTCAAACTCGTACGAGATGTGAAAGAACCAAACCCCAAGAGAATCATGCAAGATTTTTTGATCTGCGAGATATAGTTTAGGGACAATCTGCGATCATCGAAAAATCTTTGCTCTTCAATAGAATTTCCCGACGAGGGCCCACAAGGTAGAAAAAAATCGAGGAGCTTCTTGTCATCATGCACAATCGATTTGAAAAAAAAAATGCGTTTTTCAAAAAAAATATATATATTGACGAGAAAAAATCACGTGAAAAAAAAAAAAGAAGTTTTACGACCATTTTTGAGTCATTTGTTAACTAAGCCGCTCGCGCCGGGCTGCGGAGTGAGAGGGGGCATCCCCACCGCGCCACCCAGCCGCGCGATCGACGATTGTGATGGTCAGAATTGTTATTTGTTTAAAATCAAAAATCTAAAATCACCGAAAAACAGTATTTATTTTACGAAAAACGCATTTTTTTTTTCAAATCGGTTGTGCATGATGACAAGAAGCTCCTTTGTCGCTAAACTATATCTCGCAGATTAAAAAATCTTCCATGATTCTCTTGGGGTTTGGTTCCTTCACATCTCGTACGAGTTTGAAACCGATAAGTTGATAAATAACCGATTGCGGTTGTAAAAATGGAATCGAGAATTTTCATTTTCTTTTGCCATTAACGGCTTAATTAACGATGTTAGCACTTTTTTGTTAGGACCTTTCTTACAGAGGACGTTATAATAAACAAATTTTATTTGAAACTTTTTTTGATAGGACGCGTTCCAAAAAATTATCGCAAAAATAGCGATTTTTTAATTTTCAATAATTTTTTATTACTAAAAAGCAACTCGGAAATGTCCGAAAACTCAGGGCTATATTTCTGGAGGTCCAGACAACCTATAAAAAAATTGGCCAGAGGGTGGGTCTCTTGAATAGACCTTCGTGAAATATTGTCTTAGGTGACTGGACTATGTCTAGAACTCTAAAATTAAAGAAATAGCCTTATTAAAGTTGTCGGTTTTCTATCTCAAAAACTAAACTACTTGGAAATTTGAGATTGCCTGTATATTATTATATGCTATATTATAGACTAAATAATAATAATTACTATTATTTAGTCTATGGCTATAGTATAAGGTGAAAATAAATCAACCGACCAAATTCGTACTGGAGTCTCGGTTAGTGATCAAAAACTAGGTTTAGTAATCCTTTTGGCCAATTTCGAAAAATAATTGTTTTTGCTCCCTTACTGGTAAGTCTCCAGTATGAATTTTGTCGGTTGATTTAATTTCACCTAGTATACAATATTTAAACAACAAATACTGAAAAGGCCGATTTTAATATATTATATGTTTAGGGCTACGTACCCGAATAAAATTGACCAACTTAATTTTGCAGTTTTGGTTCAAATATTTTGCAAGTTTGTTATTTTTATTCAAATCATTTAAGTCTTTTAATTTACTTAAACGACCTTGAATACATTAAGGTCGTTGATTTACTTTAATGGTACAATACCCTCAGGGCGCGAGTCCTCATCGCACTTGGCCGGTTTGTCTACACTTTTCAACGGTGGACAAAGTGACAGAGTTGCCAGGGAGGACTCCTTTCATGATTTCTTGACCAATAAGTACATGCTATTTGATGATAGCAGTTTTAAAGCTAAATTAAAGATTGACTTTCACTTACAACAAGTAAACAAAAGCAGCATTAAATTATTTTGTTTACCTTGTTGAACACACAAGTTTGAAGAACGGTGCGCAAAAATCTTACGGAGGCGCACACGACACTAAACATGTAGGTACAGCTTCTGACCTGTACCCATACCTATTTGATAATCTGTAAATGCATGCCATTGCGTATTTTCCATATTCTGAACAAGGTTTTTCTTATAATCCAAGCAATGTATAATACACGCATACGATACCACCAATCGTTACCGATTGAACAAGCGTCACAGTTCGAATGTACTTAACGATAATGAGCAAATTAAGTGGTTATATAAATAGTATTGAACAATGTACGCGCGACATATTGATGCAAGTTTGTAAGCAATAGGACGTGAGCATTGTAAGCAGTTTCAATTTTGATTGAGTGATTTTAGTAAAGAAGAGGAAAATAGTTCAACATGCCTTGCGGAGGTTGCGGCGAAAGTGAGTCTTGTTTTATTTTGACTTTTTGTTGCTATAATATAAATCAAATTCTAGCGGACAATATCTAGTATGTAAGTATATTATTTATTAAAATTATTTATTTATTAAAATAATTTATTAAATTATTATTACTTAAAATGTAATCCATCCATCCATCAGCCTGTTTCGTCCACTGCTGGACATAGGCCTTTCCAGGATTTCGCCACTCTTGGGGTTCCTACTGGAAGAAATGCCCATACTCACACACGCTGGGCAGGCGGGTTGGTGAGCGCGGTGCCGAAACCCTTGCACCAGTGACGCCGCTGCCCGTCACTAGTCTATTTTATATAAGGCCCGGCAATTGGGGATGGATACACCGCCATCCATCGGTCCCAGGCAATGTTGGGCCGCCTGGTTTTTTTGCCTGAGAGCTTTTGTCTTACTCTCCCCCGAATAACTTCGGGAGGATTTGCGAGTAAGATGGTGATACCTCCACAGTCGAGCCCGGCATCAGCTCTACCACCTAAAACCACCACCTTAAAATGTAAGTATATTATTTATCATGGACATGATTTCTATTTAGCTCTTACAAGAAATGAGTTCCAGTCTTGAAATTTTGATATGTTATGTAGAATGTTGACCCAAAACCTAAAGTCAAGTCCCTAATAAATAAAGAAAAAGAAATTTTGCCCCGCCTGTCTGTTTGTCCATTTGTGTATATATTATGTGGCTCATGTAAAACTAATGAACGATTTCTTTCTTCGTACGGACAAATTCCTTATTAAAATTAGCCTGCTTAGAGCAGTGCATTTAAAATGCGTCAATCAACACAACCTTTCAAAACATTGACTGTGTTCAATTGATTTGATTTGATTTGAATGCACAATGGATGTTGATGGTTTGGCTGAGGATTGTTTGAATTTTTTGGGAAGGAATCGTTAAATATTTCAAATTATATTATTATTGCCAACCTAGGCTCAATAGATAAGATTTTAAATTTACACGGTAACTATAAACATGGTACGTGGTAGAGTTGATGCCGGGCTCGACTGTGGAGGTACCACCATCTTACTCGCAAACCATCCCAAAGGTTATTTGGGGGAGAGTAAGAGGATAGCTCTCAAACAGGCGCAACCAGGTGGCCCACCATTGCCTGGGACCGACTGATGATGTTATATCCATCCCCAACTGCCGGGCCTTACACAAGGTTACTTTAATTTATCCAACCAAATTCTTACTGAAGACTCAGTAAGTGCTCAGTAACAAGGTTCGATGACTCTTTTTGTGAAATTCGTAAATTATTCTTTTCAAGTTCCTTACAAACGCAAGCCCAGCCCCGAGTCAATTACTATGGGACTGATGATTCGGTTTACTGATCACTTACCAAGCCTCCAGTATGAGTTTGGCTGTATACATTAAAGTCTGGTGACAGACAGACCTTTAACGGCGTCACTGGTTTCGGCACCGCGCTCACTAACCCGCCTGCCCAGCCCATGACCATACAATCATTTCTTCCAGTAGAATTGCCAAGAGTGGCGAAATCTTGAAAAGGCCTATGTCCAACAGTGGACGAACCAGGCTCATGGATGGATGGATGGATGGACTATAAACATTAGGAGTATGGGATTCACCGTGTTTGGATTTATTGTTTTTTTGTTCCGTAAAATATTAAAACAAAACACGGTTAGTAATGGCTCAAATTCAGAGTATTTAGTAAACACAATGGGAAAACACAATGGCTTCTTAAACATGAAACAATTTGTAGGGATGGATTAATTCAAATTCTTAAGATTACATACCTATTATATTAAGAATTTTCTTTAAGTTTTGGCTTTCCTGAGTTTTAATGTCTTCATGGTAACCCCCAATTTATTCCGAAAGTAAATTAATATTGTAAAACATGATTTGATTGTCCAGTTACAACGCAATTACTTGCGTAAGAGACCAAAAGAAAACTGAACATTATTGACATATCATGAAAAAGGCCCAAGGGTTTCTAATTTATTTAATAGGCTCAATAAGAACCGCGTCAGTTAAAACTTAACGTATTTTGTTTGTTACAGAGTGCAATTGCACTTCTACAAAGTGCGCTGACTCGTGCAAGTGTGATTCCAGCTGTAAGTGCTGCTGCAAGAGGTCTGGAGACACCACCACCAGCACTGACAAGAAGTAAAGCACCTCCAACTTCCGCCATGAATCAGCTCTGTATCGATCTCTTCGGATAAACCAAAATAAGTACACAACGTTCCTGTTTTTTTAGAAATTACGGATGTTATTTATGTTTTGCTGGTACCTATAGGTTTCCCTGTTTTAATAAATTTATGAAATATTATGAAATAATAGTGCTGAGCTCTATATTTTTGTTTTAGATATGGTATGATTTTCAAAATAACAGTTTTTATTGTAACAGTACGCTGATTTCATAAGAAATATTTTTTGTTTAAAGAGTTCAGCCAAATTCGTGTTGAGATAGTAAAGCGGGCTTCAATATGGCATTCAAGAAGTAAATAATAAAATCGATATAATAACAAATTGTTTTATTAACAACTAAACCAGTCATGATGAATGAAACAAGTCCTCGTAGAAACAACATGTCATTATTATTCTTGTGATCACTATAACGAACAGTTGTGCTGCGCTTGCGCAATTACTTCATGCAGGTATCTGAAACATAAAGAGAGCGTTTAGAGCAGATATGTCAACGTCAACATATTAATTGATAACAGATAGATAATACAAGTAGGTACTTAGGACACGATAAACAACTTACAAACATACCAATGGAGGTCGATTATATGTAAGTACAACGTTTTTATCTTCACCTTGTTTGTCTAGAGGTACACTTAGAAACTGCTGAACTGATATTGTAATTGTTTTTACTGTTTTATGTTTAAGACTTCGTAATACTGTAGGATTATTTTTATTTAAATAAAAATCCCGAGAACAGGGCTGCTTCAGTAGTTCGTTGGGCTACTTCCTCTAAACGTAGTAAAAAGCTCTGTTCGGTGGAAGTGGCGAAAAAGTATTTTACAACTAGAGCGAGTTTGACAAAGTTTGTGCTTGCTTGCAATGGTGTCGATTGGGTGCAACACGACTTAACTTATTTTACAGGACTAACCTTATTTTAAGCGTCCTGTCCTTGTCTTTTCGATACAGAAAGAAAAAGACAGAATGCTTAAATTAAGTTTCGTCCTGTCAAATTAGTTAAGTCGTGATACACCGAATCGACACCATTGTAAAACAAAATAAGTGTATATTAATTATAACATTATTATTAATTCTCATTCCCTCATTCAAATTTCTTGATCTCTCTGCTTTATTAATGATCTTTTCATTTATTATTTTCCTGAAAATTATTTTCGGCGTTTTTTGTACTTACATTTGCTTTTTAAAGTTCTTAGAAAATACCTCTACATTTAGGTGTGTGTGTACTACACATTCTCTCGGAACAAAAATTATTTCGCTGTCAATGATCATATGTTTATTTACTAGTTTTTCAAGTAAATTTTACTGAACAAACAAACAAATGAAACCCCTTTGCAGTGAATTCTTGTGCAGTAAATCTCACATTTTTGCCGTCTAACATCAAACAGTACAAGATATATTAACTTTTATGTATACAGGATGTTAAGATGATAACCTTTTTCCTTAAATCGGGGTGTTCTACCCATCAATATGAACAAATTTACCATGGGGAGAGTGCTGAAATCGCGAAAAAAAAAATCAGCTGTTTCACACATTTAATTCAGGTATGATTTTGTTTTCGCGGTTTCAGGATTGGCCCTGTAGTAAAAGTTGTTCATATTGATGAGTAGAATCCGTTTTAAGGAAAAGTTTATCATCTTAACACCCAGTATATGTTAAGGTATAGCAATGAATATTTTAAGGTTTTGACATGTTTGAATTTAAGATTCCAGAATCTACCATATATCTAGGTAAGTAAGTAAGTAAGTAAAGCCTTGTGGAATAAAAACAACACAATTATTTACAATTAATAAGGTCTATAGAATTTAAAAATTTATTTTTCTAGATTATAGGCTAGTTGTGTTTTGCTCTGCTTGAGAGCATAGGCATAGGCCTGTCCTTCACTGGAGTGAAGAAGATTTAGTCCGACTCTCCCTCGCTGACTAGGCGTGTCTGGGAGATGTATG
The DNA here is from genome assembly GCA_910592155.1 of Ypsolopha scabrella. Lineage (NCBI taxonomy): Eukaryota > Metazoa > Arthropoda > Insecta > Lepidoptera > Ypsolophidae > Ypsolopha > Ypsolopha scabrella. Next base: position 9,321,949 of record OU342972.1, on the reverse strand, counting down.
TAGGTATTTAGTACCAAATTTTAAGGAGGTATTTAGCATAAACGAAGTAAAGTTAAATCTGTAAAACAAGCATCCAGAACGTACTCTCAAAGTTGAAGATGTGGCAGTCACAGCCAGGTGTACAGACTGCAGCTTCGGGTGACGTCACTGGTGCAACAGCTGAAACAATAGGCGCAATAATATTTCATAATTTGCGATTCAAATACAGTTACGACGCCAAGGGCTATGTTGCACAAGTAAAACAATTAGAGTTAACGTTAAAAAATGCATTTTTAGATGTTTTTGTATGGGGACCCCATTGGGTTTCAGTTTTTCTTAATTTTTATTATTTGCCGTGATAGAGGCCATAGTGCATAGTGACAGACAGACAGCAGGGGCTTAGTAATAGAGTCCCGTTTGGCATCCCGATTTGAATATCCCCGAGGGGGTGTCAGAGGTGTTCCCAAGTGTGAACTGGAAAATGTAAGTCAGAGCTCACACTCGGTACACCAGCTTTTCACCAACGATTATTACATACCAATCGTGATGGGCGGCGAGACCTATCGCCGTACATTCGCATGTTAGTATTTTCCAATGGTTAAAAACAAGTTTTAGTTTTATTATCGCACAACAAACCCACTATTGTGTCTACTTTATCTTACACTAGTAATGTAATTCTTGAATTGTAATGTAAATTAGCATTTTCTTTTATAATTCTAATATAATCACTTGGTGAAACTTGGAAAACATAATAATTAAATTCACTTGTACTTGTTTCACTGGATTTATTTTAAAATTTACACTTTAATCCCGACCGGTTTCGGTTAATACACCATTCTCAAGGGATTCAGGAAATTAAACTGACAATACCATAGACTTAGAATAGCAATAGTCGTGTCGACATAATTGGTCATTGTTCACATCTTTAATGGTACGTTATATTGATAGTTTAATTTCGTGAATTCCCGAATCCCTTGAGAATGGTGTTTTAACCGAAACCGGTCGGGATTAAAGTGCAAATTTATAATAAAACCTATTATAAAACCTATTATAAATTTGCACTTTAATCCCGACCGGTTTCGGTTAAAACACCATTCTCAAGGGATTCGGGAATTCACGAAATTAAACTATCAATATAACGTACCATTAAAGATGTGAACAAATAAGTAAATTTAATTATGTATGACATTAGCATTTTCTCTTTACAGATCAAAAGTTATTTAAGGTGACTTTCGTTTATATAGCCAAATTCATAGTGGGGACTCGGCAAGTGCTCAGTAAGTAAGGTTTAAAGACCTGTTTGCGAAATACGAAAAAAAAATTTTGTACTAGGAAGTCGAAATTTCATTTTGTGTATTTCCGGAAAGGGTCTTTGAAACTTGGTCCTGACCCCAGTATGAATTTGGCTAAATTAATGAAAGTCATCCTAAACACGGAGAATAAAGTTTTCAACAGAATACTCTAGAAAATATGTTAAAACTCACGTAAAAGCTTTTCAATGGTTATCATTTTAATCAATAAACAAGTAATTTACAAACAGTTGCTGGTGAACGATCGCCTGATACTGATAGCAACAGAATGCACTGATGCACGTCAAGAGGTTGCATAAATTAGATCATTCTCACGGAGTCGTCCGGTCGATCGACCTACAAAAAGGCGACATTGGATGAACGTCACCTAGGGCACAGAAGATATTGCTGATGAATCAGCACGTAAACTCCAAGGAAACGCCCTGGGAGTGTATTTTTCACTCATTCGAATTTCAATTCGCATACGAATACAATACTAATTTTAAGACGACGTAGGTAGTAAAACCGGAGTTTTTGAACAAGTAGTACTCCCAAAATACAATAGATATGGTTCTGAAATAAATACATGTTATAAACAAAGCTTTTTCCAAGGCGATGTAATAGCCCAAATCGCGATAGAGAAAAATTGGCTCGATCGAAGAAAATTGCAAAGTGAAGGCTATTTTTTCATTTCAAACAAGCAGTCTATCAAAACCAATAAAGTAAAAATAACAATGATTATTGTTTTAAACATGTAAACCTATTATCTAAACGATGGCTGAGCGATTTTATTTAAAACGCACTTGTGTGAATTTATACTAAATTGTATTAATTGAAAAACAGCTTTATCCACTCTCTTCTTGATTTACCGCTCTGCTCAGACGCCATCTTTTTCAGATATGCTTATTTCTTTCGTTGTGCGATCGACCTACTACGCGAGGGCGGAGCCGCGAGCAAAAGCTAGTGACAGATAAAAATCAATACGAAACCTATTGGAGATGCGAAATGACGTTTGGAGTGTTGCAACTCGGCCAAACCCTATATATATGGCCAAACCCGTTCAAAAACTCAGTGTTGCAACCCCGGTGTTCCTACCTACCCTAGGGTTCTTTAATGAACTCACTTCAGACGCGTGCTTTTACACGCCGCCGCGTCTCGGCCATTGTCGCGGAACGGAAGTGTCGGTTGGCAGTCGCGAGCGCTGCACCGTGTGCTTTTAGATGTTGCCCGATCGGGCGTAGGCTATTATCTTGAGAATGCCGTGGAGTTTCCCTACTGCTTATATAGATACTGTCCTTAGGAGTCTAGCACGCGCCATCGATACAGCGTCTTTCTTGCTCTCTCGCACATTGACAAACGTGGTGAGGGAGCAAGTAGACAATCAAATCAAATCAAAATATTTATTTTGTAAAATAGATACATAAAGTATACTTTCTACAAGTCAAAGTTAAGGGTTTATCATTATATATCTTTAGAATAAAAAAATAATATGTATGTACTAATAAGGGAAATACATACAAAAAATATTTAGGTTGGGCTTACAGTGCCACTCTCTGGTGGAAAAAATTAATTACTTTACGGTAATTACAATGAAAGAGCTAAAAATACCCTTTACTACACCTGATTGGAAAGTTCCTTCTTACTTTTTCGAAAACGATGGAGAATATACGTCATTGCTGTCGTACCAATATGCGGGCAGAAAAAGTATATGAAAATCCATTGTTAAGGTGCTGTTTTTTTTTATTTGTTGACAACATCCGTACGATAAGCATAAATGTTGCATTAATAAGGGTATAAACTTCTTGGTACATAACCTAGCTTGAACAATAATGCCAAAAGACAAAAAGTTTTTATGTCTTAGTTTGCAAAATAATACTGGCCACTTGCTATTTATGATCATAAAAAAATGAAAAAAGTGAAAGTCAAAAAGATTTTATGTCTAAATTTGCAAAATAATACTGGCCATTTGTTATTTATGTATATAATTAAAAAAAGAAATTAAAAACTGCAAATCGAACGCGACGCGAGTCATCTATTGTTTCTTTGGTTGTATCTTTATTAAAAGAAAAGTAACTCAAAATGTCGTCTAGTAGTGATATAGAAGAAAGGGTGATTTTGTCTTTTATTTTCCTCGCAGGTGTAGTATAAAGCACTATTTATCACTCGGGAGAAAGTGCGATTCCCAACTCGTGTGTATTGAGGCCCTACACCCTCGTTGGTAATCGGCCTCTTTCTCCACTCGGTGAACAATGTACTATTTAAATAAATGATATTTATTAAATGATATTGAAACACAACATATTTATTGCCGTTATTTATTGAATTAACCTTGACGTAGACCCATTTTGAAACGCAAGCTGTGGTGATTCACCTCTGTTTATTTTATAATGTTTTCTTTTGTTTTCTTTCTGTCGTGTTAAATAATTAATAATTTGATGGCCCGATGATGTGTAATACGAAACCGGTAGCCTAAGTTAGAATAAAAATAAATATATGTGGAATAAAAGTACAAGAATTTGTGTATAATTTATCCAAGATGATATTCAACCAAGAACCATCAATCGAATCCATCCAATGTAATATTTTATGCACATAATATAGCCGATTCTGAAGGCTTTAATTTTATTTTTAGTGCTGTCAAAACTTAAATTTGTCTTAAGTAATATAGCTTCTGTTGTTGACGATAAAGAACTATTTTGGAATGAAGAAAGTTTCGTTTTGACAGCACTAAAGCTAAAATGAAAGCCTTCAGATGGCTAAAAGGACCTGTCTCCAAGCCATAAACAATTCCAACAAAAAAAAAAGCCTTCAGAATTGGCTTTATTGTCTTCCCTTTATAGGGTCCGGTACTGTCTGTCCGTCTGTCACAGGGGTCTACAGTTTCAGCCGTTGTAGGTAAACAGTTGAAATTTTCGCAGAATCCGTGTAACATTGCAAACAAAAAAAATATAACCCTGTAGTGTCCCCAGACAAAAAACCTCGAAAAAATGCATTTTTTTCAAGTTTTTTTTTCAGCCTTTTCTTAGAGACGCTAAGTAATACATACAAGTTTAAAATTTGGTCAGATTGTTGTACATATTCTAACTAAAGTAAAATAAACAAATACTGAAAATAAGGGTTCAATAATAAAGTAGTAAAAAAGTTGTGTCCGTACATTAAATATTAACACGAAATTTTAAATGAAATGTCATTATTATTGTAATGGGGCGAAACAATGATTTTTAGAATTATATTCTGTCATTACATTATGTACGTATGTTCCGTGTTAACTCGAGAACCACTCAACGGATTTGGATGCAGTTTTTTATTATCATCGTAGGGACCCTGATCAACATATAGGCTATAAGAGGTGTTAATTAAATAACACCCAAGCCGGAAACGGGGTAAAGATTGAATAAACGCGGGCGGAGCCGTGGGCAAACGGTTGTGTTCCTATAAATGTCTTATGAAACTCGACTAGCGTCACCTGAGCAGATAAGATGGGGGCTCTGTACAAAAAGGTGACATTGGATTAACGTCGTCTGAAGTTAATGAAGCATTGATCAATTCATCGTCTACTATTTCTTGGATCCATTTATTAAGGCGACGCATTGGAAATTTTGGCGACATGGATCTCCATTTTTATCAGCAATAAAAAAAATTATATACTAAATTAAGCATTTCATTGACATCGTTTTGCCCGAATATTTAGTTTATAGATTAATTTTCCTAGCAGAGAAAAAAAAATTTAGAAAACCTCTTTCAAAACAGAGATTTATATTTTACTGACAAACGGGAGCGAATGAAGCCTCGTAAGTTTATCATTTAAATTAGTCTATAAATACACTTCAATATGGCTGATTGGATTTATTAAACTACTTATAATTGTCATTTTAAATGAAAAATACTGTTTTGCCGCATACGACCTTACGGCATAGGCTAGTTCGCGAGCGCATATTTGTATGGAGTAAGTCCTCCTCACTCCACTCCCCTACAATATCCATGACTTGAACCTAAAACATTTATCAAAATCAAATGCATACAAAGGTTACAAGCGTATAAAATCTTGGATTTTACACATATTTTGATGAATGTTTAATTGTTTATGTACCGTAATGTCCAGAAGCGATACAACAAATCAAATAATTTTAGGTTCACAGCATAGTATATTTTATTTCGATTTGTTTTATTTCGATTTTTGGGATATTTCTCATGAAATCATAGGAAGACCCAAACCAAAACCAGTTTGGTCTCTCGAGTTTTTTCAAGACATGGAAGTTAGTTCGCGTTAGCTTGCCCCTCATAGCGTGTTCTGTTAGTTCCGTACGAGCTCGGGAAATGAACGTTCGAGCGAACCAATAACAGTCAGTCAGTGCTCTATAATCCAAAGTTGAATGTAGAATGAAATAGCAAGCATAGTGACCCCGTGCGCGACTGACTTAAAGCCGCGCCGACTACAGGCTTCTTAGGCCGAGGTTATCCAAAGAAATCTGTCCTGCTCCAACGCTTTAATTTTACATGTTTATCCTGCTCAGCGGAAGCGGGCCGCTCAGAAAACTCGTGGCTTCGAGGTGTTTTTATTTATTATTGTGTAAGGCCGTTTTATATCACAGTTTTTACAACGTTTATTTGAGTATACGTTTTATTGTCCCAAACTTAATAAGTATAGCTTAAATGAAATGATATTTAGACCACAGTTTGATAACTTTTTCAGATGGGCGAATATGGCTTAATCCAAAACTAAAGCACAGCAAAAACATCTCAAAGTACATGGTCGATTTTGATGGAAATCAAAACTGCATTCTTAGATTTTTGAAAAATAATTTCTCTAGCATAGAATCGAGCAGGAAGTTTAAAAAAAACTTCTTGTATGTTATTGCACTATCCGATAGAGTCCATTATAAGGATCAAATTCTTGAAAGTAATTAATGACACTAAAGAAAAATACTCATTTTTTAATTAACTGTACAATATTTTAAAGTTTTCATACATTCATTATGTTTTTATTGCGAAATCCATCGCTTTGGAATACTCTAAATACCTATTATTATTAGAGTGCATTACAAACTAGAAATGATGAATTAGAAACAAATGTAAAGACAAGAATTTGAAAAAATTCCTCGGGCCAGGATTCGAACCTGCGACCTCTTGCTATCAAGACAAGCGCGCTACCAATTGCGCCAACGAGGTACTTACCTAGACCGTTGATTTTTCACCGAATATTTTTGTAACTATTTGATCTAACCAGCTTGTAATGCACACACAGAACGCTCACAAGGGCGTTATGTATTTTTTCAAATTCTTGTCTTTACATTTGTTTCTAATTTATCTTTATTTATTTATTTATTTATTTATTACAAAAAGGTACACCAACAATGTCAACACACACATTCAAAAAAAGAAGAAAGTAAACATAGGGCCTATATCTGGTGTTGCCATCAATTACAGGCGTACACAGCATTATTACGATACAATTATTGTGTAATAAAATGTTAACAGCATAATAATTAATCAAATACTAAATTACAATTACCATCTTATATCTTTTCTAGTTTGTAATGCACTCTAATAATAATAGGTATTTCCATACATTACTCGTTCCGTAACTATTCTTGGTGTTAACCGGACTCGACGATCGTAGCAATATGCATTGGATTGGAATAAATAATCATGTGATGTTGAATGAGTGCAATTATTGAGACGCCGAATCTAGCTATCTATATATTGGAATAATAGGCATAATTCTGAACAATTCTCAGATAAGATAAGTAAAGGAAAAAATCGGGAAGGCTTCCGTTGAAGCGTTTAAATACAACCTTGCACTAGCCTCTTTGTTGACTGATGCCAGTTTTTGTTCCGATTCTAAACTATAAAACCTTTTTCGAACAAAGTAGTCGTACAGTCACATTGACGTTGTCAGTGCTGCTGTCATTCCTTCATCTAAATTCAAAATATCCATCATTCATTTTCTATTTGATATCCATCACAGTAAATCACAAATTCACATTTAAAAAAACAAAATGCCTGGACCTTGTGAGCCCGGTAATGGTAAGTGTTTTTTGACTTCAGTCTTCAATATTTTTGAGATCAGTCTTCAATATTTTTGACTTCAGTCTTCAGTGAATAAAATATTTATTTGAGCATTCAAGAGACATCAGAAGTGTCCTTTTAAAAATATTATTTTATTGTATCCTTTCCTGCAAATTCATACTGGATAATCGGTAAGTGGTCAGGTCAGGACCAAGGTTCAATGATCCTGTTTGCGAAATACGAATTTTATTTGTGGCCCTTGTACTTCTTCAAGAACAACCTCGACTCAGTATAGAAAGTCTAAAAAAGGATGATTGAACATTAGTCCTGCCTGCCTGACCACTTACCGAGTCTCTAGTATGAAATTTGCCTTATTGGTAATATTTGGCTCTCACTCGATTTTCTGAATGAGTTTCTGATGCGATATCGTGCATGAGGTCAAGTTTGAATTTTATTCTGTTTCTGGTATAGAGTCGTGCAAAGATGGCGGCGCCCCCTGCACCAAAACACAGAGTATTTGCGAGTGTCCGGTGAAGTGTTCCACCATTGATTGCTCCAAGCCAGGTGAGGATTTATGTAACATCGAAAAAAAATCCACAGTTCCACTTTTAATTCTAATTACGGTGGTAATTGTTACCAATGAAAACATGGCTTAGCGAAATTTTCCCCAATTAGTTTTAAAGGTTTTCTAATGGTACGGTATCAGAATTTATGTAATCATAACTATTAGCACAAAATGATAAAAGTAGAAAAAAAAAATAATCTAGTAGCCCCGTTTTTTACTGTACGATTATTACTACGAAATTATATAATCTGCGGATAGTAGATCTGTAGACTTAACTTGATGCTATTGTTTTATTTTTCATCACAAAAAAATATTCATTGTTGAAAAAGAAATCCTTAGCTACAAGTAAATCGGTAACGTGGAGGGCTTAAATATCGTAAATAGTTGATAGGTTTTTTTTTCTTTTTTTCTATGCAGGTGTTCGTAAAGACCCAATATGCATTAAAACTGTTGGAAAAGTAATTCTTACCGTACTAGTGCTTTTTATGGATTGAGAGAAAGTTGGCAGTCTTTTCTTTTGTACCATAGATAGACTTGGCGGAAATAAACTGCGTTTCCCTAGCTAGATAGAAGTAGGTGAAATTCTTAGAAGTACATATTCTATGCTAGTTAGTTTAATGAATTCGTAGGCAGTTTGATCGTCGGACGACAACCGCCTACCACTGACAGCAGGTCAGTATTAAGGCATTTGAGGCGGGCGGGTGAGTTGGTCCCGACGATCAAACTGAACGCAACGAACGCGCATCAGACTGAACGCAGTTTATTTCCGTCATGTTGGCAAATCACGTGCAGATAAAAAGAATGCCCGCCCAAAGATTTTTGGAGTATTTATTGCGTAGACAGAGAATCTGTCTACGATTTATTGTTTGTTTTTTTAATTTAATCACACTATGCACTTAAAAATTTAGTAGAATTCACGTGGGTAAGAGCATTAACTTACTCGTTACGTTGAAAACAGTCGCATCGCTCGTGTTTCAAATCGTCCTCGTTAGCTATTGCCTCCTTACCTCACTTGTAGCATAAATAACCATTTGTTTCCTATTTCAAATGATGAATTGTTTTCTACGCTTGATTACAGGTGGGTGCTGCTAAGTCCTGCTGGTATAATCCTGATGCATCCAATTTCTGCTTCTCCGCTGCTAGGACTATGTGTGATGGCCTCCGACCTTTCCTAGATTGTAAATTAACAGTACACAATGAAAAATAAATAAAAACTGGTGCTCCATTTATTGACTGTTTTAGTTATTTGCGAAATACGAAAAATACAGTTTTGTGCCTCTATGTTTGTTCAAGAACAACCTCGATTCCCTCCTTTTCCATGGTTCACCTGTGCAGTCCACCCGGGTAGACCACGGGGTTATTTTTTTATAGGCAGAACAGAACATCGCCACAAAACGGCGCCATTTTTTGCAGCTTCACTTTGTAGCAATTACCACACAAACAGTCCGGCGACCGGACTAAATAACCGGACTACTGATAGAGAGGGGATAAAACGATGCCTCCTTTTCTACTGATATAAATTATATAATAGTTCGTCTTTTTCAGCATCAGAGATTTTCGACATTATTTCCCACTATTATGATAAATGACCAACCGATGCCAATAAACTAACAATCGAAATATCATCCGCGTCGATGAGATTTTCGTGGAAATAAAGAAAACAAAAGAATATGATTTTTTAACAACTATGTGCAACGGTCACTATGTTTTACCGAAGCGCTAATAAATACCAATCGATTAAGCCCAAACTCGAAGGGTCTGCTGTTGTCCGTTGATGAGATCCCGTACCCACCTTCCAGTCCCATCAGCAGACCCTGGTCGCCATGTTTTACCAAAGTGCTAATAAATACCAATCAAATAAGTCCAAACTCGAAGGGTCTGCTGTTGTCCGTTGAGGAGATCCCGTACCCACCTTCCAGTACCATCATCAGACCCCGGTCACCGTGTTTTACCAAAGTGCTAATAAATACCAATCAAATAAGCCCAAACTCGAAGGGTCTGCTGTTGTCCGTTGAGAAGATCCCGTGCCCACCTTCCAGTACCATCATCAGACCCAGGTCACCGTGTTTTACCAAAGTGCTAATAAAGACCAATCAAATAAGCCCAAACTCGAAGGGTCTGCTGTTGTCCGTTGAGAAGATCCCGTACCCACCTTCCAGTACCATCATCAGACCCAGGTCACCGTGTTTTACCAAAGTGCTAATAAAAACCTATCAAATAAGCCCAAACTCGAAGGGTCTGCTGTTGTCCGTTGAGAAGATCCCGTGCCCACCTTCCAGTACCATCATCAGACCCAGGTCACCGTGTTTTACCAAAGTGCTAATAAATGCCAATCAAATAAGCCCAAACTCGAAGGGTCTGCTGTTGTCCGTTGAGGAGACCCCGTACCCACCTTTCAGTCCCATCATCAGACCCTGGTCACCGTGTTTTACCAAAGTGCTAATAAAAACCAATCAAATAAGCCCAAACTAGAACTGTCTGTAGCCGTTGAGGAGATCCCGTACATAACTTCTAATTACTACCGATCCGATATTAATGAAATAAAGCTATTATTCTATTCCAAATTAAGCTCTGTACAGCTGTGAAAACTACATGAAAATCCGTTCAGTAGTTTTAGAGATGTGCGTGAACAAACAGACAGACAGACAGAAAAGTATTCTAAAAATCGTTGATTTGTGTTCTATCACTCTTCTTTACCCCCTTTCTACATATTTCTATTACTTTTCTTCAATGTACAAACACAGCGGTTTATACGGTTTTATTATAAGTATATGGAAGTAACTCCAAGATCCTTATATATATATACTAGCTTTTGCCCGCGGCTCCGCCCGCCTCGAAGAGATTTTCGTGGAAATAAGGAAAACAAAATAATTTGATTTTTTGAACGACTATATGCAACGGACACCATGTTTAAGCAAAGCGCTAGTAAAGACCAATCAAATAAGCCTAAACTCGAAGGGTCTGCTGTTGTCCGTTGAGGAGATCCCGTACTCATCTTCCAGTCCCATCATCAGACCCTGGTCTCCATGTTTTATCAAAGTGTTAATAAAGACCAATCAAATGAGCCCAAATTCGAAGGGTCTGCTGTTGTCCGTTGAGGAGATCCCGTACTCATCTTCCAGTCCCATCATCAGACCCTGGTCTCCATGTTTTATCAAAGTGCTAATAAAGACCAATCAAATGAGCCCAAACTCGAAGAGTCTGCTGTTGTCCGTTGAGGAGATCCTGTACCCATCTTCCAGTCCCATCATCAGACCCTGGTCACCATGTTTTACCAAAGTGCCAAGAAGTGTGTCGGGATCGTTTTAGATGGAAATCTGTAGTCAGAATAAACTCATACAGTTTTCTCGTATGGGAAAAAATCAATACATAAACCTGGCTGTAATCACCTTTTCAAGCTAAATATTAGCAAGAGGTGTGTCCGGATCGTTGTAGATGTAAATCTGTAGTCTAATGAAACTGATATGGGAACAGATCATTACTTAAACCATAGTATTTAATGTATCTATGCTTAAACCTGGCTGTAGTTACTTTTTCAAACTTAATATTAGCAAGAAGTGTGTCAGGATTGTTGTAGATGGAAATCTTTAGTCAGATTAAACTGACACAGTTTCCTCGTATGGAAAAACAACCGGTTTCATCACGTATAACTAACAATTTGTTCAAGGAACGCCGATAAAGCAGCTAAGCAGCGTTTTTTCTCCCGACATGGTTCACAAATATTGAATTTTCAAACTGAAAACTTATTTTATTAAAAGAAAATATAGACTATGTTACTCAATAATAGTATGGCTTTTTATAAAAGAAATCATTTTTAGAATCGGTTCAGTAGTTCCAAAGTTTACCTCAAACATACAAACAAACAAACAAATATTTCCTCTTTGTATAATAATGTAGATGTAGATAGATAGTGTAGATAGATGTAGATGTGACTCTAAATAAATTTCGCTTTAGAAAAAGTCAAAAAAATACGTTATTTACTGTAAATCCAACAAAAAAAAAAACAGTATTTGTCTTCACCGAGATATTTTAATGAAACACTAGATAAGGCAGAAGAACAGGAGGATAGTAACGAAGAAGGTAACGCTGAAGGCGACGGGGAAGCAAGTATCCAGAGCCTGGGAGATCCTGGAGCCGAGGGATGCTCTGCGACGACGACCAGCCCTGGTCCGGTCCATGGTGAAGACTGATAGACTTGGTATTAGCAGCAACCACCTGCAGAGAGCACACCAGGAGTTGATGACAGAATTCGTTTCGAGCCTTATTTTTTCTGAAACTCATTTTACAAGTTTCCGCTCAATTTTTAAATATTCGATACGATTTGATTTTTTGGGGATTGATTCCTCCATAATTATGACGCCCAGAATACAACAATTAAATATACTATTTGTATAAATAGTTTAACTATGGAAAAACAATGTTCTATTGATAGCTTCGAAATAACTGGATTTTCTATTCTCATGAATTTTGCTGTAAATTACTGATAATATTACAAAAAATATGTTTTTGCATCTAGTAAATTATTGTATTCATTGATTATGGCTAAACGTTGTGGTAAGGGCGCTAACATTATTTTTCAAGGTTTTTTTTTTTTTTCTTATTTTTAATTAAGTTTCATAAATCCGAAGAATCAATCCTATGATAAATCAATTGTTATCGAGCATCAATATGCAAATATTTTTTTCGTATAAAAATAACAAAGATACATCCTGATGGTGTGATTCGTTTGTCCCCGTCTAACTGATAGAAAAGCTTATCAACTTCAAATTTTGAATTGTTAATCTACCTATACTTGTCTTGAAAGAAGAAGTAAGAAAGGGCGTTTATTTCGAATGCTACACCAATACAAAAAATAAAAATGGTTTTATCATTCCATCTATACAGCAAGATGCAGCAAACAAAAAGGTCTCTGACTCAACAAAATGCCACAGAACTGTGACGCTGATCTTCCGTCGGAGGCTGTGACTTAAAGCTTAATTATCCACACTAAGTTCAGAGGTCTTTGTCTCAAAAAATTTAAGCCTATAACATGAACTCAGTGAATACTTCTTCTTACTTACAAAGTTAGCAGATTGACCCACATTTTTGGTGGAATCCTTTAAAAACCACTGCAACTGAGAAATTATTTTCAAATAAAAGAGAATTGTATTACAAATAAAACTTGATTTACAGGAGAGAGCTCACCTTTGGAAGAACAGTCGTTGCAGCCCTTATCCTTGCAGGAACAGTTGTCTTTGCAGGAGTCAGCGCACGAGTCTGAAAGGAAACATTCACATGAACTTTCATCATCGTCGTGACTGTGACTCAGGGTAGGCCATGACAAGTTTCTCAAAGTTATCCCCGTCGTCGGGTGGAAAACATTAGCGGGTGAATATCCCGAGGATCTGTATCTCACCAATTCCAGTGACCAAGTCATAAGCTATTAAAGATTTGCTAGCGATCTTCCTTTGTTTGACTAGGGAAATAAAATACAACTGGAAAATAACCTAGCCTGGACCTTTAATTTGACATTTTATGCTTTCCAACGTTTATTGATTTCGTGCAATGTTTTAATACAGCAGGAATAATGTAGGTAAACAGAACACTTGCTTTAATATTTCACTCGAGTTTTACCTTTGCAGGGTTCACAGGGGTTAGGCATCTTGTGTTTGTGGTTAGCTGTTTATCACCAAACTATGGTCATCTGGTGGTAGATCTCGCTTTTATACAGTAAAATAGAGTAAAAAACTGCTCGCAATAGCTGAAAAATGTAGGGCAAGGTTGTTGAAAAACTACTTACTATTGAATACTGTTACTGGTTCGTGACTGCAGGATGTATAATGTATTTCGAATAAAATATATTAAATAGTTATTAGTGTTTCGTAAAAAAATAAAAACCCTTTCAGTGTCTGTTCGTGGTGCCTGTCTGTTGTAACGGTTGGAACGGTTAGTCCAACTGACCTGAAATTAAATTTGTAGCTACAGAATAACACTAGGAACCTGTAAAAACTAGGATAAAACCGTCAATGACGTATTTTGCAAGTTCATCTGATAATATTGGTTACACAAGTTGTCTGTCACACAAACCATTATTTTAAATTTTTTGCAGAAAATTGTGTGCTGAATCCAAATCTGAACTCAGATTTTTTCTATCAGGTCTCAGATTTTGTGAAACCAACTTTAAGTATTGAAATTTTACGTTTCTTTAATGCTTCTGAATTTTTTTTTACTTATCACAAATATATTTTATATATTTATTTTTCATAATTACATACAAGTCTCTAATCAATACTTATCAAGGTGAAAATAACAGAATTCGCGACAGAAGCTTATTTTTCAAAATAAATAATATTTTGTGAGAGCTTGTTCTGTCCATACATTTCATATCAAATTTACTATGCAAAATTGGGTGTGATTGTTTTGAGACATTTAATCCAAAACTAGGCTTGGTTACGTGAATATTTTTATCATATTATTAAAAGAACTACTGAGAAGAAGTATTATTGAACATTAAAGCTGAAAAACTAATTGTGCTAAGGGTAAAGCCCCACCAGAAGTAGTTAAACACGCGACTTTTCAAAATTCAGTCTGTCTTAGACAAATATTACGACGTGCGTGATAGAGTAAATCTGAGTTCATATTCGGATTCAGCACCCAAATTAACAAAATAATTTCAATAAATCGTTTCTGTGACAGAAAATTTCAAAATTTTGTTGAGCAGTGTTATTATTTCCCAGAAATAATAATATGTTTTTTATTCCTACTGATTTGTAATTTTATTAATATATTTAATTATTTTATAAAAAGAGACATCATTGAAGAATTTTTTTTCGGTTTTCACGGATTCCTGTGTAATTTTACAGAGCCATAGTTTGGCTCTATACGAGTAAATTAAAATTTACTTATATAATATAAAAGTTCCATAAATAATATATATTCTTGACCTGTAAAACATTTTTTTTATATGTTTATTATACCTTGGCTGGTATAATATAATAATTATACCTTAGCTTAGCTCTTTAAATTACAGTTTCATAGTTGGTATACCACTAGTTTTAATTTCCGCCTGTCTCTTATACCGGGTGTAAAAGCAAAGGCAAGAATCCTTTAAGGGTGTGTTAGTATCGGTAAAGATATTATTTTAAATACTGGGATCTTTAAATAAAGTACCAGTACCTCATAATAAATCCTGGAAAGGCCTATGTCCAGCAGTGGACGAAACAGGCTGATGGATGGATGGACCTCATAATAAGACGATTTTCTTTACTCAAAATACACTAATCGCGTGGACACCCTCACTGGTCGCTGGCCTCTCGGTTGAGGGGTGCGGGTTGCGGGGTGCAATTAGGTGTGTGGGGGAGCCGGTGAACTTCGTAGCCATAGCTTAGAAAAATGATGGAATTTTTGGTGAAAATTCAAGGTATATATTTTTTTCTCGTAATGACATCAGAATCTTGTATACTTTCATACCCCAAAGGGATTCTTGACTTTGCATTTACACTCTGTATAAAGCAAAGTAGAGACCTTTTGGTTACGATCCTGATAGACTGCTGATGCTTCATTGCTCGAATCTAAGCGCTCTCCTATCCCGGGTGCTCTATTGTTTCTATTAGTTCTATTGTTTTTTTTATTTTGCTTTAGAATGAACTTGTGATATGTGTATATTATGTACCATCCATCCATCCATCAGCCTGTTTCGTCCACTGCTGGACATAGGCCTTTCCAGGATTTCGCCACTCTTGACGGTCCTCCTGGATGAAATGCCCATATTCACACACGCTGGGCAGGCGGGTTGGTGAGCGCGGTGCCGAAACCCTTGCACCAGTGACGCACTACTCTGTTTTATATAAGGCCCGGCAATTGGGGATGGATATACCGCCATCCATCGGTCCCAAGAGGTTGGTGGGCCTCCTGGTTTTGCCTGAGAGCTGTTCTCTTACTCTCCCCCAAATAACTTCGGGAGGATTTGCGAGTAAGATGGTGGTACCTCCACAGTCGAGCCCGGCATCAGCTCTACCACCTTATTATGTACCTTTATTACAAAATAAATAATTTGTTTGATTGACTGCTCTTGACTTGACTCTTTTGAATGCTTAGGGCGATTTTATTTTATTTAAGATCATAACTTTATGGGAAATTGATACGTAAATAAATATAAAACACTGTTCGCCTGTATAAGTACATATTTTTTAACAGTTTTTAGAAAAGAAGAGGTCTCAATTCGACTGTATCTATTTATCAGTATTTTTAAATATTCCGGTTTTTTCTCCACAACTCCGCTTCTTAACCAATTTCAATCATTCATTTTTAAATTTATTTATGTTTGAGATTTTCGTAAATAAAAGATGTCATTATGCACTATTTTATGGCTTCATAATCAGGTAAAATATAAATATCAACGAATTTAAGTCAACGACGTAAAGATACAGTATCTAAGAAAGCATATTTTAGTTAAAAAAAAAGAGAAAAGAGGAAAAAAAAACTGTTGCCTGCGTGCCGGGGATTAGTGTTCTCTTTTAAATTAAATACTAATTTTGCAGACAGGATAAAGCGACGAAACGCACACAAGTTTTGACTGGTTATATGCATTTTTACTTATATGAACTTATACAAGAGATCTATCTATTTCCAATCAAAAAAATCTTCGTAATATGTTGTCGTCAGCTTTTCTTAATTTCTTCTGGTAAAAGAATTTTCGTCATTTTCGTTGCCGAATATCCAGAAAGTCACTTTTGTCGGACATTTTTACACTTTTAAAACTTTTAACCATTAAAAACACAGTAAACAATAAATTGTTTTAACGTACATTATGGCGCCAAATTTAATTTAAAAAAACATATATTAAGGCCTTATTTTGTTATGTTTGTAAATAAAATAAATAAATAAAGAGAAGAATTTGATAATGTAAAGAACATTAGGTAGGCATGTACGTGAATAAAGTATGCCATTTATTTATATTTATTATTTTTAAATTCATGGTTAGGATTTCACGATTATTACGATAGGTACTCACATGTAGATAAATATTAAGGGGCGTTAATTAATTACGTGGGATAATTTTGGCGATTTTTGGATCCCCCCTCCCAGAAACTATGTACTGTTTTTACAATTATTTTATTCTGTAATCCCGTATAACAAGCTTCAAGTATTTGCCAACAACTGCCGACGACGAATACACTTGAGATTTTCTGGCCCTGAACCATAATCAACACAGTTCTCTCGAAACTAACGAAGCAGAGGCCTATTGACGCGGAAATACGTCCTGGAAAATGGAGCTGGTCATGTCACACGTTGCGATGATACGACAAATATCCTCCAAAGCAGGCTCTTTCTTGGTATCCAGTTGGGAAAAGCAAAATCAAGCTGGCGTCGTTCAGTGGTAAAGGAGGCGGAGATCGTGAGACTGAAGTGGAACGACCTCGAGGCTGCTGCGCAAGGTCGTCTCAACTGGAAATCAGTTTTGAAGGCCTCATTTTCTTGCTAAGGGATCACAGGAAATAATTCAAGTACTCTGCTTAAGCCCAATCCAGGTTCATTTAGATGGAAACGTTATTGATTCTCATGTGATGATGCAATCCAAAATTAAATAAATAAGGCCTTTCAAACTTTTCAACAGTTCGTACAAACTCCGAAAAAAACTGCGCTGGCTCTCTATTACTCCGCAGCCGAGTTCAAAGCTTCATTTTGGAGAAACTCACTGAAGGTGACTTCAAGGAGGAAACTCTCTTTTGACGCTTTTTTGCTTTTTAAGGATGCCTCAGCCCTATTTGAGCTCAGCCCAGAGGAAAAACTTCCACCAGGTTACCTCCAAGACTAGCCTGTTTGGAAGTCCTTGAATCAGCTTCGATCTCGTGTCAACTGATCTAACGATAGCATTAAACGCTGTGGAATTTGCCCTCATCACACTGACACGAATTTTCTTCAATATTTTAGCAGTAAAAATATGTTTTACTTATCATCTTCTGGCATTATTTTTCACTCGGAGTATCAGTCGTTCAACTTTTGTTTACAGCATAATAAATGCCATGCGATGTAAAGCGGAGGCAATGGTCAAATAACAACTATGAAATATAAATAATGCTCACTATACATTTTCAATAAAAAAAAATTGGGCTGATTTTAAAAGGGATTTTCTACGTATCTGTAGTGTTTTTTTATTGGAAACCTAAGCATTTCTTATCCCATGGATTTTATTTCATGATGCGTAACTCCAGTTTACATCGCATAGAATTAATCACATCTAATCAAAAGTCGAACGAGTGAAATATATTACCAGAATAGCCGTCCAGTCTGTATTTATTTATGACAACTATGAAAACATAAGAAATACGAGTATGTATGTTAAACATCGTTTAGAGTGCATTACAAATAGGAAAATATCAATTGAAACAAATTTAAAGTGGGCAAAGTATTTGCCTCGGGCCAGGATACCAACCTGCGACAGCAGTATCGTACTTGCTGTAAAGCAAGAGGTCGCAGGTTCGAATCCGGGCGCAAGGCATTTTTTCAGAATGAAGAATTTAATCATTTCCAGTTTGTAATGCACTCTCAATAATGTTATTGTTATGTTAAAAGTGACGGATGTCGCTATAAATCATATAATCTAAGAATGTATATTAATCATACAGAAATCCGAAAAAAAAAAGTATTTGTCTTCACCGATATATTTTAATGAAACACTAGATAAGGCAGAAGAACAGGAGGATAGTAACGAAGAAGGTAACGCTGAAGGCGACGGGGAAGCAAGTATCCAGAGCCCGGGAGATCCTGAAGCCGAGGGACGCTCTGCGACGACGACCAGCCCTGGTCCGGTCCATGGTGAAGACTGATAGACTTTGGATTAGCAGCAACCACCTGTAGAGAATACACAAGGAGTTGATAATCGTAGATTTTCTAAAGCGAACCTTGTTTTTTCTGAAACTCAATTAGGTCTGCACCCAAATGCACAGTTTCAGCTCAATTTGCTAAATATTTGATTTGATTTGTCATTTTAGGGGTTGATTCTTCGGACTTGTAACAAAATCTTAAAAAATGGTTGTTAACGCCTACAATACAACTTTTGCTTAAGAACAATGTATACAATCTATGCAAAAATATTTTTTTATTGATAGCTTCTTAATAAGCGGATATTATTGCTGTAAAGTACTGCTAGTTTTACATTAAAAAAGACATGTTCCTGCACGTAGTAAACTATTGTAGTAATTGTTCTCGGCTAAACGCTGTGATTTGGGTGCTATAACTCTTTCTTAAGGTTTTGTAACAACTCCGAAGAATCGATCCCCCACGATGGTGCCCGCAGTCTATAGATCAATTGATATCGAAATTCAAAACGTAGATTTATTTTCGTACAATAAATAACAAAGGAACATCTTAATGGTGTGATTCCTCTGTCCGTCTTACCGAGAGAAAAGCTTATCAAATTGAAATTTGGAATTGTTATAAAGTTTAATTATAATCCATACCTTTAAACCCTTTAAAATAGACTGCGATTGAGAAAGCGGTATTACAAATAAAAAAACGTTCATGACCTCGGTAGACTTGAACTACAGGAGAGAGCTCACCTTTGGAAGAACAGTCGTTGCAGCCCTTATCCTTGCAGGAACAGTTGTCTTTGCAGGAGTCAGCGCACGAGTCTGAAAGGAAACATTCACATAAACTTTCATCATCGTCGTGAATGTGACTCAGGGTAGGCCATGACAAGTTTCTCAAAGTTATCCCCGTCGTCGGGTGGAAAACATTAGCGGGTGAATATCCCGAGGATCTGTATCTTACCAATCCCAGTTATCAAGTCATAAACTATTAAAGATTTGCTAGCGACCTTCCTTTGTTTGACTAGGGAAATAAAATACAACTGGAAAATAACCTTTAATTTGACATTTTATGCTTTCCAACGTTTATTGATTTCGTGCAATGTTTTAATACAGCAGGAATAATTTAGGTAAACAGAACACTTGCTTTAATATTTCACTCGAGTTTTACCTTTGCAGGGTTCACAGGGGTTAGGCATCTTGTGTTTGTGGTTAGCTGTTTATCACCAAACTATGGTCATCTGGTGGTAGATCTCGCTTTTATACAGTACAATAGAGTAAAAAACTGCTCGCAATAGCTGAAAAATGTAGGGCAAGGTTGTTGAAAAACTACTTGCTATTGAATACTATTACTGGTTATATTACTGGACTTCGTGACTGTAGTATTTACGTAAATACTTATTTCAAATAAAACATATATTATTATAGTTTTTAGCAAAAACCCTTTCATTGAAGTATCGGTGTGGGTTTGTTCATTTCATGGTGCCTACCAATTGAGCTGAAATTTGGTTTGTAGCTAGACAATAACACTAGAAACCTGTAAAAACTAGGATGAAACCTTCAATGACGTCAAATTTAGAAAATATTGTGAAAGTTCGTCTGATTTATTATTTCCCGGAAATAGTCATATTTGTTTGTAATTGGTTTTGATTCGTTTCTCGAAATTCGATAAAAAATAAATGCAATTTCAATTGTAATATCATCGTAGGGTTATTTTGTGCAATCACTTACAGAGTCTGAATTTGGTGTAAATAAAAAATTAACGAGTAAATTAGTAGTTTGATTAGAAATAGAGGTGGTAGAGCTGATGGCGGGCTCGACTGTGGAGGTACACCATCTTACTCGCAAATCCTCCCGAAGTTATTCGGGGGAGAGTAAGAGGACAGCTCTCAGGCACAACCAGGTATATCCATCCCCAATTGCCGGGCCTTATATAAAACAGACTGGTGACGGGCAGCGGCGTCACTGGTGCAAGGGTTTCGGCACCGCGCTCACCAATCCGCTTGCCAAGCGTGTGTGAGTATGGGCATTTCTTACAGGAAGACAGCCAAGAGAGGTGAAATTCTGGAAAGGCCTATGTCCAGCAGTGGACGAAACAGGCTGATGGATGGATGGATGGAGTAAATTAAAGTCAACTTGTACTAATTAAGTTTATATTAATTAACTTTTTAACCTCAGTTATGCCATTTATACTGTTAGATAATTTAAATTTGGATTTTTTTATTTTATTTTTATTGTTATTTGAATGGAATGTTATTTAAATAACGTAATAAATTAAATCTGTTAAAAAGTTGTTTAATTATTTACTTTGGTTGGTTATCACGATGTAAAGAAGCCCGAGACAGAACGGCCCAGCACATTTCGGTTAGCTTTTTAGTTTGTTTACGAATACCTACTCTCACTAGTTTTTATTTCCACCTGTATCTTAGAGAGCTAAGTAGAGACCTTTCGGTTACGATCCTGCCACACTGTCGCTTCATTACTACAGTCTACTAGAACCTCGCTTATTTCAAGTGCTATTGTATTGACTGATTCTTTTAGTATGTGGCCAATTTGGATAAAATGCTGTTTAGGGCGATGCAGATCTTTGATTTGATTTAATTTCAAATCAAGTTTTTGGAAAATTGAGATATACCTACCTATATATAAACGCACTAGACGCTGTACACGTTTAAAAGTACATATATTTACCAATTTCAAAAAAGAAAGAGGTTCTTATTAGAAGGACTGTGAATCTTTTTTCCTAAAAATAAAAATTTTCTCAAAAATACCATTACATACTGTAGAGACCGACCAGAACATACTTCATCCTGGTGAGCTATTAAAAGTGTCCAGGAAATCTGAATAACTGTCCAGGGAATTCGTATGAAAATCCATTACATACCATATGTTCACAGAGTATATTTCATATGTTTCCTTTATAAAACTATCCGCGTCTATGTGTTTAAGAGATTAAGGAGGTTTTTCTCATTGTTTTTTTTTTCTTAGTTCTTAGCGTTCCTCTAGATGGCGTTGTCGATGAAGGCTAGAAGGCTGCATGGCGGTAAATACCTTTGCCCAGCTGCCAATAATAATAAAAGTTGCGTAAAAGCGGGAATTTATGTTGTATTTTTTGTGCAAATAAATTACAAAATGAGTTCAGAAGCGGGCTCTGATATAGATTGTACTCCACTAATGCTTTGCTGACGAAATCAATAACAATAAACATGACTAATCGCCCAAATATGAACAAGTGAGTAACTTTTAATATTTCCTATTTAGTTTATTATATTTGATATAACTCATTATCATGGAAAGCATGAAAGTGTCCCATATTATTTTTGAAAAAAGCACTATACTTGCTTCGACCATGAATTAGCAATCCTGGCCTCATATATAAAACTCCTCGCCCTGCGGGCTCGGGCTTTTAACTTACGTCCAGGATTGCTTATTTCCTGGTCTTAGCAGTTATGTACTATTATGGTATGTTACTCCTTTTTTAACCAATTTGAATTGATTTTTTTGTTCGGAAGAGTGTGCTTTCATAATCTCATTAAAGTTTGGTCAGTCATAAACCTCATTTCCTCAATGAATCACAGCATATCACTCGATATTGAGATAATCATTGTAATAGGACTTTACAGGACTCTGATTGCAGGATTTTACTTGAAAATTGTCGCCTAACCTTCGATCCTGGCCTCATCAAGATAGAACTCTTCAACGGGTGACCGCACATGTCGCTTTACAGCATTTGAACTCGGTTACTATTGTTTTTTTAAATATTGCTTTGAAAATCGCATGAATTTTTTTAAGTACCTTCAGGAAACACTTTATTTATCAATTCGTTGCGCTCTGCCTCCTGCGTAGATTTCAAGGAAGTGACCGCATTTCCTCAAGTTTTTGCGACTTCTTTGACAGGCTTATTGATGACGGAAACTATTTAAAGTATCTCTGGTATTAATATTACTATCAGTCGCATCCGGAAGACCAAGGAAGAAACCTAAATTAATAGAATGTGCCAAACCCAAGCAGGTATATTAATTGCTTTTAATTCTTTTGAGCGATGGAAAATGACCCCATGAAGACTGTGCCGGGCAGCGGGCATTATGTTTAGTAAAGATAGAGTTGGCTCCTATGGCATTCACTAAAGTAGATTCAGAAGGCTTTCGTTTTAGTTTTAGTGCTGTGAAAACTAGATTTTTTCCAAAGTAATATAGTTTCTGTTGTTAAAACTGAAGAACTATTTTGGAATGAAAAAAAAATAGTTTTGACATCACTAAAACTAAAATTGAACCCTTCAGAATCGGCTTTATGTTCATTGTAGGCCGGCTAATTGCGGCTAGTCCAGGGCCGCATAACAAATGGGTGTAGCCAGGAGGGAGCGGGGAGGGCTTGGGGTTAAGCTCCCCCCCCACCCTTTCGAAAAGTTTAAAATATTACCAACCTTTCCCTGATTTGACGTTTTCCGGGTGAAGTGCCACTTCTGCTTTGTGATCTTTTGAGTCTCTGGTGCCATTATCGAATGTCAATTTTTAGAAACGCGTGTTTTATGTTTTTTTTCGTGCCCAGCTTAAAAGCAGTTTCTTTGTATTTGTGTAAGCGCCTTGAGGTATTTTCACTGCAAATTCTAGGTTTGGGTTTCTTGTAACTATTTTAAGGCGTTATAATTATAAGATTCAGTTCAGAAATCAAAATAATATTTCATTTAACCGGTGTTTAACCTACATCAAATTATCTAATACAGTATTCTCACCCACAGCAACCATCAAGTGCGAATATCCGCTCCATTCGCCAGAAAAGAAGGGATCCTGCCCACCAGAATGCTGTGCCAAGACCGTCTCGACCTCCTGGCCACTTCTTCAAATCCTCTTCAACGTGGTAGGGATCCTGGTGGCCATTTCGGCCGTCTACCTGCTGGTCTCCACAAATTCCAACATGTATCTGATCTTCTGGATTTGTTACTCTGTTCTGAGGAGGATGATGACAAAGTCAAAACAACAGAATATTAAGACTGAATGATCTTTGACCTTGGACAGAGTTTTGTTTTAAATTTTAATCTTAAAGATTTAATTATTTAATTATTATTTATTATTTAATTGTTCTTATTTATTGAACGTAAAATGTAAGCTTGTAGTAAATTATTTATTTAAGCACCGTCTCTAAGCATGCTCAGTAAGAAATAAATTGTTTTAAAATCTAATTTATTTTTCATAGAAACCACTTCTTACCTCATACCAACGACAGATCTTTATTTATGTTCATCGATACTGAAGCTTATGTACGATTAATAAGCATATTAAAAATAGTGACGACACTCAAGGAAGAGGAGTACGGCATAGGCTAGGAAAAAATGTCCAACACAAATAGGCCCATGTCAAATACTTTATTAGCTTTTGATAGAGGCGATTATTGGTTAGCTAATCGACCTATTTGTCTAGGACGCGCCAGGACGCGTAATACTAAATTTACGCGCGGAAGGAATATATTCTTCTCAATATTAAGATTGAAGATAAGTCCTAATTTCTTCAAAAGAACCCTCGAAAATCTGGCTTTGTTCATGTTCTAGGCTCAGGTACAGCCTTAAAGTGTCAAAAAAGCCGAAGCATAAAGCCCAAAGCTACTACGAAAAAAAAAGTAAACTGAACAAGATCAACAAGATGTCAGTTTCCTGTGTTAACTCAACTTGTTTACTTGATCATAAAAACATTGGTAACAACCAATAAGTTAGTTAATATAGACTAAATTGACAAACAAGCCTCTTGGTAGGAACCTATTTGTTACAGTTTCTATATAACCAAATTATAACTTCCGTAAATTCTTTTAAAATGTCCGTCAATTAAGTAACAAAGCCCCAATCATTTACAAGTAGCAAGAAAGTTTTTGTGCTCTCCTCGGCGGCGCGGCGGTCACGCTTCGTGGTGCTCGCAAAAAACTCAATCAGATCCGTCCAAGGCCAGGCATCAGGGTCATCGCCTTGGGTTCTTTGCCAAGGATACAAACTGATGCTCAATGCATATGGCTTCATGTTTTGTTCGTCAATTTGACAAGCAAGCGTCTCAATATCATTGCAAGCAACTTCATTATCTTTATCTATTTGTTAGTTGGAGTATAATTGCGAGTAAAGGTGTTTACATCATCACTAAAGCATCCCATGTCAGGTGAAACTTTGTGCCGGTAATCAAGGAAAATTTAATGCTGAACCCACTTTCGCTTTTTTTAATTTCGCGTAATAAACCCAGATACCTTATTCGGGTCTCCATCTGTCTTTAGGGAATTAATAAAATCTATCCTTTGTATAGTTACAAACTTACAAACAATAGTGCTGACGATTTTGTTCGATTGGCGCTTTTTGTGTGTGTGACGTGTTTTGTAGCGCTCCCGAGGTAAGAAAAACCAAAAACCCTTAGAGTATAGACAAACAGACTTCGTGATATAGAATACCTCTATGCTCAAACATCGTAAACGTCACAGTTAAACTAGTAATAAAAGCTCCGAAAACTAAATTATAAAATGAGGATGTTCAATTTATGAATGTTACTGCTTTAAATATTAAGTTACCGAAAACTTCTGTGCTAATAAATAAACTTACAACTACCGAATGAAGTACTGAAAATTCCGAAAACTTAATACATCAAAAAGCTGACATAATACTATTTCACCAGCTGAAAATACATTTCAGCGAAAACTATTGTCAGCTTTTTTTGTCGTAGATCTCCTAATAAAAATTCAAAGTTGCCTGACCATATCATGAATCTCCGCTACGCTCGGCTCCCAATATGTATTTACATGTCAACCTAACACGCTCCTCGTTACCCTCGTCGTCGCACCTATTTTTTGACTCAGCAGAACATTTTTTTTCGTTAACTTAGTATTTCTTTCGGAAGTTCAGTAATTTATTCGGAGGTTCATTATTTAAACCAGGTGGTCGTAAGGAATTTTACTTTGCAATTTTTTATGTATTATGTCGTTAGATGTTACACAGTTAAATTAGTATATTTTTCGGTAACTATCTATAATTTTACCGCTGCTTAGATAGTATTACAGTGTGCTGCAGTTCGCTGGGATTTAATTTGTTTTTCGGAGGCTTTATTGTTATACTTAACTTAGCACTAAACATTCTTAGCAAGATTAATCGAATGGGCGGATTTAGGCATTATATCTATTTATAGTTTATTTATCTATTAACTTATTTATTCATTGCATTCTGTATACTAATATTCTTATTCCAATAAGTCTTTATTTTATGCATGTGTATAACTTTAGTAGCCCAACTTAAATATAGTTCTTTTTTTTAAATATATTTCCCGTAAGTATCATATTTGTTTCATTATAAAATATAATTTTGTACAGATTAGATTTGACATGTAAAACGTATACTTTATCTATTCTTATTTTGAATCTTTGACATTAGTTTAGTACTAAGTATGAAAATAAATGTCTTTAAATTATGTACTTAAGTTACTACAACCTTAAATTTAGTTATCTACGTGTATTTTAATAGTACAGGATATGGTAATTACTATGATCCTGAAAGAGCTCGATGAAACCTACGGCCAGCCCTCCGAAAATATGTTTCTGTATCCACCACAGGGCTGTTTAGATAACAAAGCGCACACTTTTCCATTGCGGGTGTATGCTTTTTACCTCCATGGTCAAAAAGATTTTTTAACGAGCATAATATTACTTTGTGATGCACAAAAAACACACAGTACATTCAACTTGAAATTAATTGGTGTACAAAAACCACTCGCTAGCAAATAAAAAACTTATCTCTCGGTGAAAATTCTAGTTTCATGTTCATGCCACTGCGACGCGGTTTTTTTCATGGAGATTTCCTCGATGTAAGTAATCTTTGAAACTCCAGAATTGATTTTGATAATTATAATTGTATCTACAGCTGATGCTGTGTTGTGTGTGACACTTTTGTTACACAGCGGTGCTACTCTGGAAAAACTCAAATTTCCATTTTTAGGGTTCCGTTGACAACAAGTAACCTTTATAGTTTTGCCTTGTCCGTACGTCTGTCTCTCCGCGGCTTATCTCAGAGACTCTTTATACTAGAAACCTGTAATTTGGCACAGGTATAAAAAGTGTTAACATAAAATATTGAAAAAAAAATTTTTTGTGTTACCTATCGTCTCTAGTCGCAGCAATTGATTTAAACATAGAGAAAAGAAAAATCAGAATAATACAATTGTATGCCCCTACAGCGACAAAGAGCACCGATGAAGATGTTGAGAAATTTTACTCGCAAATCTCTGAAGCCTACCCTCATAAGAGGTCTTCATCGTGGTAGATTTCAATAGTCTCATCGGCAAACGCCAGGTATTCGAAAACCATACAATGGGACCTTACTACCATGGACAGCGAAATGAAAGGGGCAAAAGAATAATACTTTTCTGTCAAGAATATGGACTTAAAGTCACAAATAGCATGCACAAAGCAAGAAAAGGAACAATAAGGACTTGGCTTTCGCCTGATGGGAGTCAACACTAAATAGATTTTATTTTAGGAAACAACATAAAAACAATTAAAAGTGTAAAAGTCTTAAGTCATTTTATGATTAACAGTGATCATCGACCTGTAGTTGCATGTGTTTACACAAAGAAATCGAGACAAATTTACCTTTCAGCGAGGAAAACTATAGAGTTCACACCCCTAGAAAACCACAAGAAACATAAAAAGCCTGCTTGAATGTGAAAATATCAATTATTCCGTTCAAGATAGCTACAACAGATTAGAGATGTTACTACAAAAGCTACAAAAGAAAATAAAAACAACAGATTTAAGAAAATCACGTGACATTATCATTACACCAGTCACCAAAAAACTGATTTCGGAGAGAGACAAGTTGAAATGGAAGCCAAATAAGAACTAACATGAGAGAAACCGTTTCAAATTTATACAAAAAGAAGCAAGGAAAGGTATACGAAGAGATCTTAAGGCACACAGGCTACAATTTATCGAAAATATTATGGGTACAACTGAGTCAATCAGAGATATCAAAAAACACAATTATATTGGGAAGGAAATGATCTCTACACTTTTAGACAAAAATGGTAGAATAGCTAAGACTAGGAAAGATATTCTTTTTCTTCATCTTTATTTTTTTTCTTCAAGTTGCAACAGACTTCTATAAAAAATTATACGACTCAAAGGAAAATATAGAGCAAAGGGAATGCTTTCAAAATACGGTACACCCAATAATTAAATCAGAGATAATATATGCTATTGAAAATATGAAGAACAAAAGAGCGACTGGTAAAGACTCGATAACAAACGAAATTCTGAAATGTTACGTACACGAACTTGTAGAGCCTAATCAGAAAATATTCAACTCAATTCTAGCATCCGGAGCCCTGCCCCAGCAATGGAATACCTCAACAATTAAGCTGCTGCACAAGAAAGGGTGTATTAAAGATATAAATAATTACAGACCTGAACTATATCTTATAGTTTGTATAAATTGCTTATGACAGTGATAAAAAACAGGCTCAGTAAAACAATCGGTGAAAATCAACCAGTTGATCAGGCGGGCTTCAGACAAGTTTTCTCTACAACTGACCATTTACACTCCCTGAATATGTTAGTAGAAAAGTACACAGAATATAATAAGAAGTTATACATATGCTTCATAGATTTTACTAAAGCATTTGACAGTATAAGCCAAAGGTACCTTATGGATGTACTGCTGCAAAAAGGCGTTGAGACGAAATATGTACAAACGTTAAAGAGTGTAATTAATATATAGTTCAGCAAGAATAAAGCTGGAATCAGAAGGGCCGTCGTTTCCAATAAAGAGAGGTGTACAGCAGGGTGACCCCTTATCCCCAATTTTGTTTAATGCCTTACTCGAGCAAGTTTTTAGAACTGTAAACTGGGGTACAAATGGAATTGTAATAAATGGTTTCAGAATGACAGCTTTAAGATTTGCAGATGACATTGTTTTCTTGGCAGAATCAGCAGATGAATTACAAGAAACCATAACAAAATTCCAAGATGCTTTACAACCTACAGGGCTTGAGCATAATGAAAAGAAAACTAAGGTTATGACAAATAGTTCGAAACAGCCAATACGAGTGAAGGGTATTGAACTGGAATTTGTGGAAGACTATGTTTACTTGGGCCAAATAATTTCATTTAACAAAAGGATGGATAAAGAAATCGAAAGAAGAGTGAACATAGGATGGAAAAAGTACTGGGCATTAAAATTCATTTTTAAATCCGATCTGCACATTTCCATCAAAAGTAAGATATTCAACATTTTGTATTCTACCGGCAATGATGTATGGCGCTCAAACATGGGCTACTACAGAAAAACATAGGACTACACTATCAGTTAACCAAAGAGCAATGGAACGCAGCATGCTAAATATTAGGAAATTTGTTAGAGTACGCAATGGAAATGTAAGAAAGCAAACTAGAGTATCAGACATCATCACCACAATTAGAAAACTTAAGTGGCAATGGGCAGGATACGTAATGAGAACCGACGATAACAGATGGACGCGCCTCACAACTGAGTGGATCCCTAAAGACGGCTGGCGAAGAGTCGGTAGACCATTGTTGCGATGCACTGACGAGCTGAAGAAAATCGACCCATTATGGTGGAGGTATGCCCCAAACAGAGCGTTGTGGAACAGGATGTCGAAAGACTTCATTACTCAAAATGTGTATAACGAAAAAGATCGAAAATAGTCATGCCAGCTGGAACAAGTCACCCAGTCAAGCCTGGTCAGCTAGGGTGATCTAGACTAAACCTTGCTGAAACCTCAGTGAGAGGCCTAACATGTCCTACAATAAGGACTAAGTAATATAATTTGACATGATAAATTTAATAAATAATTTCATACGGCTAGTGAATTTAGTTTACTTTAAAGAATTTATTATATTATTTGATCTATATACCAAGCAAATATTATTTATTGTATGAAAATGATTACCACATAATTGAATTAATGTCATGTCAGTATTTCAATTTAAATCTTATTATTGTATAGTAGGAATTATAATTTTTGTATTGTGTTAAGTTAATTGCATGTAAAATTTATTAATATGCTAAATAAAGGATTTTTTTATTATTATTATTATTCTGTTTATGAGCAATTTCATCTCGGCTTCAAGAAGCCGGTTGTATGAGCACTTACGGGCCTAGGCCAAGTGAGTGTCATTGTTTTGGGTTGTTTGTGGTTGTTCTTGTTGGGACGTGGCATAAAGTTGGTCGGTTTGTAAGAATCTCCTGGTTATCCGGCATGTATTTAGGATGGCTGCTTTTTGTAGGCTGTAGTACGTAAGTCTTGGAAGATTTAGGGAACGGAGAGACTGCTGAAGTTGTTTGGGTATGACTCCAGTTGCAGACAATACTATGGGTATAATAGTTACTTTTTGCAGTTTCCACATGCGTGTTATTTCGTCTTTCAGATCTGTGTATTTATTTAGGTTTTCAGCAATTGTAGTCTGTAAATTATGCGTATTGGGAACGGCGATGTCGATCAGTTGTGCAGTCTTATGTTCTTTGTCAATAAGAGTAATATCTGGTCTATTGTAATGTACAGTTTTGTCAGTTAGTACGGCTCTGTCAAAATAGAGTTTATAAGTCTGGTTCTCAAGAATACTTTCAGCGTGGTATTTGTAGTATAGTAATGGGGGTTAGTAATGAGTTTGTGTTGTATGGCAAGTTTTTGATGAATTATGTTTGCAATCTGGTCATGTCGGAATTTATAGTCAGCCTGAACTATTGATGAACACGCGCCAGTTATGTGCTGTATTGTTTCTGAAGCTCTACTGCACCGTCGACAAGTATCTATCGTGTTTGGTATTTTCATTATATACTTTTGGTAATTGCGTGTTTCGACAACTTGGTCCTGGATGGCGAGCATAAAACCCTCCGTCTCAGGGAAGAGCTCACCGCGACTGAGCCATTCGTTCGACGCTGTCTTGTCGACGTGAGGTAGGTTCAGATCGCGATGATGTCTCCCATGAAGTGATTTTTGTGCCCACTCATCCAGTTTAGTCTGTCTGTCAGTCTGCCGTTGGTTATTTTGTTGGGACATATTCTGCAAGTTTAATGGCGTGTACCTGTAATCGTTTTGGGTTATTGCATTGTGTAATGGAGAAATAGTCATCTTAAAATGAAAGTATGATCGTAAGTTGGTTATTTGATGATTGTGGAGGTTAGTCACATCAATGATTCCCCGTCCACCGTCTTTCCTTGCTAAAGTCAATCTTTGGATGCAGGAACGAGGATGGTGTTTCCTATTTCTAGTCATGGTGGTATCAATGACCCGTTGCAGATTGAGTAATTCTGATTTTGTCCAATTAATAACGCCAAACGAGTAGGTCAGTACAGGGACCGCATAAGTGTTTATGGCTTTTATTACATTTTTAGAGTGGAGGTCTGTTTTAACTATGGAATTAAGTCTAAGTTTGAACTCTTTCTGCAAAACGGATTTTACTTCTTTATACTTTATTTGATTAGACTGATTATAGCCCAGATATTTATAAGCCTCATTCTGATCTAACGGGTCTATTTGCTCTCCGGTTTGCATTTCGTATGTGTGTTTGTAGTTTTGTCCTGCTCTAACTGAATTAATTTTGCATTTGTCTATGCCGAAGTTCATGTTTATGTCGTGGGAAAACTTTTCTGTGATAACAGCTAATGTTTCTAGGTTTTCCTGACTTTCAGAATAAAGTTTTATATCATCCATATATAAAAGGTGGCTTAACAAGTAATTTTGATTTCGATTTTCTGTGCTTGTAGTATTTTCAGTTTCGTCATATTTTAATAAGTATCCGGTGTTAGTTGTGTTAAGCAAGTTAGATAACGGGTTTAGAGCAAGGCAAAACCACAGTGGACTTAAGAGAGATGCTCTCCTTGAAATATTCCACGTTTGATTGTGATTGTTTCTGTTTGCACAGTTAGTGTGTCTGTTTTTATTTTAAGTCGCGTATTCCAATTTGTCATAGTGTTCTGGAGGAAGGAAATTATCGTTGCGTGAATCTTATAAATCTCAAGGATATTCAGAAGCCACGAGTGAGGCACGAAATCATACGCTTTTTTATAGTCGATATACATCGTGAATAAATCCTTCTTTTTTTGTTGCACCTGTCTTAAAATTACTGAATCTATAATAAGTTGTTCTTTGCACCCTTGGCTTAATTTACGGCATCCTTTCTGCTGTTCTGTCAAAATATTGTATTTTTCTACGTGTGAATATATTATATGTGTAAGGCACGAAGTGATGATTTTGTAAATAGTTTGAAGGCATGTTATAGGTCTGTATTTGGCGGGATTCTTCAAGTCGTTCCTATCTTTTGGTAACATATGTGTATATTCCTGATGAAATATATTTAGGCATAGTGTTTGGTTCCTGTATAAATTTATTTATGAAATTATGTAAATACGGGTGAAGATGTGTAAATTTCTTATACCAATAATTGTGTAAATTATCGGTATCAGGTGCTTTCCAATTGTGTAATCTCTTAATGACGGTGTGAAATATTTCTATGGGGATATATTCAAATTCCATCGGTTCAGTGTTTTCAGAGTTGGCTTTTTCAGTATCTATCTACGGGGCACTTGTTTGGTGTGAAACAGGATTTTCCCATATGTCAGACCAAAATCTATGCAACTCTATTATTATTACCTATCGTCTCTACAAAGTGGGGATGATTTTTTTTTCTTGCGTTACCTTACCTCTTTGTTTGGGATATAGTTGGATAGGTTTTTTTTTTAATATTGACAATCATTTTTCGTTGCAGGGATCCGTTTGCGAAATATTAAGCTTTTTAGAGCAAATTTTTGCTAGATAAGTGTCCAGAGAGTGTGTTTGGCATCAAATTTTATATCTGTCATCAACTTTCATCCTCTAATTAATAGATCTACCTCCATAATAAAAGTTTAAATTATCTAATTAATGCCAATTTTTATCCAGGATAAAAAATATCATCATTTTACATCCCTTGACGTATTAACTTTGTCCTCAAAGTAAAAGATTTATCCTGAAATAATAGTTTCCTCCTCGGCGGAATAGTAGATCTGTCAAGAAATAAATCAGTAGATAATACAATAAACGTGAAAATCTGACTAAATATATTATTTTTTTGGTGACTACATTTTGCTGACAGATTTATTATTTTGGGTACAAAGCAACGAGTTTTTACAAACCCTTTTAATTTTGAAACCCAAAACCCATAAAATTTGCGATAGCTTAACTCTAACGATTTGTAATTAAATTTTCTTGAAAAGTATCAGAAATATTCTTAATTATTATTATTGTTATTCAAGTTTGTACCAAGTTTTTTTTTTACTTTACTGCTTTAATTGCGTCGTTCTGGAAAATCAACGTATACGAGTATATTTACTTTGATAAAACAAAAGGAAGCGCGCCACTGTCGAAGATTGTCGCTCTATCTCTGTCGTTCGGTGGTGTGGTGCTTGTTTAAAAACCAGCCAAGTGCGTGTCGAGCCACGCGCAGTGTGGGTTCCTTAGTTGCCCAGTACATTGATCTACTAATACTGCCCTCATAAGGAGAACTGCAGCATCTACGTATGAAGTTTATATGCAGATGCCGCAGTTCTCCTTATGAGGGCAGAATACAGATCGTGCCAAACTTCTAGTCCGCTCGGAAATTGCTCTCCCGAAAAACGGCCCATACATTGTCATGTTTAGAGGGATAACAATTTGGCGCAACCTTTACTCGTAAACCTGTAAAGCCTACTTAGCTGTGATAATTTTCCTTTTAACTTCATTACATATACTACTTCTGTCAATTTTTTCGCATATTCACAAACAACCGTTTCGCTGATAGGGGCGGGGGGACACTTGACTCTAACAAAAGCTTATCTAATATTTCACCAACGGACCCCTAAATCGAAAAATGGTTTTCACACATCCACAATTTTTTTGAACGACCTATCCAACGATACTCCACACTATGGGATAGACGGGAAAAAATCATCCCAAATTACGTGTGAGGTACCTTTAAAAAAACATACATATTATATATTAATTTATTTGTGTAGTTATCCTAGCCTGCATACCAAATCTTAGCTTTCTAGGACTTCACAAAGTAACCTAGATCATCATCAGTGAGTGAGTGAGTGAGTGACGAAATCGACGTATTTTGGGTGTTAAAAAAACCAGTATAAAAGCTAGGCAAATGTAACTTATCGTGTTTACCAAGACTGCTTCCTACATCTTATTTTGAGAATTTGGTATCTCTTATCCAGACCGAAGCTATGAGGGTTCGAAAATATGACGAAACGCTTCGAGAAAAGGTACGTAATATTGTCTTGCCGTGCCCCTAGATGTTGACGGATGAATGTCAAGTATCTTGGGGCTAGTGATTTTAGGATTACGCCAGTCAATGATAGGACGATAGGTAAGTATTTATTACAGCGGCGAAACGTGTGTATTCTGTTTCTATTTTTACACAATTTACACGGGTACAAGCAGTTTAACGACGTGTGAGACGCCAATGCTTTATGAAATTTCGCACAGCAATGCAAGATGATAACAATGTTTTCTCATTTCTTAACGATTACGTAAGATTTGATAACTTGACGGTTTAATAGCGTACCTAGGTTCTAAATGACAGGTTAGAGTTAATTAGTGGTGGTTTAAGACCTAGGCTGTCTATTGTAACTTTCACTTGAGAAATCTAGCGAGTCTTGGCAGCTATTTTAAAAGGTTAAGCGCCTACTATTAGTTTGCTTTTCCTTTTATTTGTTTTTCGGTCAAAAACAACTGAGGTGAAAGAGGTGGAAAATCTAAAAGATTTTTTAGGAGCTTTAGGAGGAAATTAAATGAATTACATTATTATGAAATAATTAACTTTATGTTTAGAAGCCGCTAAAACCGAACCCTAGTTTTTTTTTATTATTTTAGAGTATGTCCTACAATCTTATTTTTTCTTATGGTATGTCATTGTCTAAGACTCATTGAATAGAGAACAAACACATTTTGTTTTTTTTTTTACAAACATTTGTGTGTCTGTTTCAAAAACCAAACTAGTTGGGAATTTGGAGTTTCTTGAGACATGCGAGATTTTTGCTCTAAAGACATCTTCCAGTTTTGTAATGGCAGCCCATCCTAGCTGAATTCGTCTTGCGATCTTCTCCTGAGATTCACTGCCAAAGAACAAACAACGCCCAAGATGTCCTCTTCTCTTCTCTTTTTTTACTTTTAAGATAATATATATACCAATTTTTTTATTAAAACATCGTACGTAATAAATTTTAAAAAGTCTGATTATAGTTTTAATAATATGAATTGAGTTATAATTATAAATCATTGTATGTTTAATTACTTTTGTTTTTTATTATATTAAAGTAGGTATATATGTACACAAAAGAATTAAAAAAATAATAATTTCAAGATATATTTCGGACCATTTACTATGAAATGATGGCACATAAAATGACATGGCGTCAATTAGTGTTAGTATGTTATATGGATATTTAATTTATGGCTGGTATTGAAGAACACAAAAGGGTTAAAATATTACACTTAAATATACCAAACATCAAAACGTAGACTACGTACTTTATATTAGTTTTTATTTCACGTAAATAAATGAATGAATGAATGAATGAATAAACACTTTATTGCACACAGAACAAGATATTTACAAATATACAAAGAACAGACAGAAGGCAAGGGCGGACTTATTCCTAAAAGGAATTTCTTCCAGTCAACCTTGGGAAAATATAAAACATTTTTATTGAAGAAATTAACACAAGAGCATAGGTACATTCTAAGTTAATTCTAAATCTATAATCTAATTATAAATATACTAAATACAAATACATACTTAAATACACAAATACATACATACAATTAACCAAGTAGCTTAGTCAGTAAGTCATTCAGAGAGAGGAGAGGTAAAATTTTTTCAAGTTATATTTAAAAGAGGACACGGAAGGGAGATCTTTGAGATTTTGCGGAAGTTCATTCCAAAGCCGAACAGCATTGACCGTAAAAGATTTGGAGAAACGATCAGTGGTATGCGGAGGCATCGCCAGATCGTGGTGGTGACAGGAGCGAAGCGTTCTGTTACTACGGTCAATGCGAAGGACAACTCTTTCTTTTAAATAATTGGGGTAAAGGGGATTGTGAAGAACATTATATAAAAGGGAAAGGATATGCAATTTCCTGCGAAGTCGGATAGGGAGCCACTTTAATCTGCATCGAAACTCGGAGACGTGATCATACTTGCGCAGTCCGAATATGAATCGAATGCACAAATTCTGAAGACGCTCCAGCTTATCAAGCAGCTCTTCAGTGGGATCTAGATAAGCAACATCGGCATAATCCAGAAGGGGAAGAAGAAGAGATTGAGCTAACGTTATTTTCGTATCCAGTGGCAGGAATTTCTGTAGGCGCTTAAGCGAGTGATATGAGCCGAAAACTTTACGACTTACTTCATTGATATGTGGAGACCAAGACAGAGTTTGGTCCATCCACAAACCCAAATTCCTCACTGTCGTACAGTAAGGCACTACTTCCCCATCAAAAATCACATCTGAAACGTTGAACATGTCCAAGCGGGAGACATAATAGTTACTACCAATGAGGATAGCCTGTGACTTCTTCGGGTTGACCTGCAAACCAAAACGTTGCGTCCAATCTCTAATGGCAATAAGATCAGAGTTAATGGTGTCTACAGCCCTGTTTATGTCGTCTAGCGGTGCTGCTGCGTACAACTGCAAGTCGTCAGCATATAGATGAAAGGAGGAAGACAGAGAGGTAGTAATAGAATTGATAAAGATCGAGAAAAGGAGAGGAGAAAGAACGCCACCCTGTGGGACGCCGGCAGTAAGGTTACACCATTCGGATTTGAAGGTATCGATTTTAACCATCTGCTGTCTACCGCGAAGATAGGAATTGAACCATGAAATTACCACTGGAGATACATTTTGAGACCTCAGCACGCCAACAAGTATGTCGAAGTCGACAGTATTGAAGGCGTTGCTGAAGTCTAGGAGCGTTAGGACGGTAAGATTCTTCTGTTCAATGTTTAACCTTAAATCATCTGTTACATTGACGAGAGCTGTAACAGTGCTGTGTCCTGGACGAAAACCAGATTGGTAAGGATTAAGGAGATGGTTATGGGACAGGAATTCAGCAAATTGCTCATGAACAATATGCTCAAGAATTTTGGACAGAATAGGGAGAATGGATATAGGACGAAGATCAGAAAAAGAAGCAGGGTTAGACTTTTTTGGGAGAGGGATAATGTGGGCTTTCTTCCAAGAACTGGGGAAGGAACCAGAGGACAGGGAACAATTAATAATATCTGCTATTATTGGACAAATAACATCAGAGATAGGCATGAACATATCTTTACTGAGTCCATCGTCACCTACCTGCCTTAGTAGTTATAGAGCGAAGAATCTTCCGAACATCCATAGCGGTAATCTCATGGAACTGGAAAGGTGGACAGTGTAAATACATTCAGTACTACCGACGTTATTACTGCGAGAAGTTTAGAACACTTTTTAAATTGCCGAGAATACCGCACGCTCCCGGTGTGACGTCACGGTTCCAGAGATATCGGCCGCGCGTCGCCTGCCATAGTGAAACTCCTACAAATATAGGCACGTGCGCGCGCTTTATTTTAATTCTGTTGCCTGCATACGTACGTGTCAGGTATTGTTGTCACAACTACTTGAAGTATTATATTATAAGTAGAGCCATCATGGAAGAAGGATTCCAGAAATGCCAGTCGGACAATCTGCCAAGAGTGGATAGCTTGATGGTGGCTAAGTATTTTATGAAAAAGAAGTATTTTACGCCGGCCGAAATTCGTGTAATAAAAATGAAAAGGTAAGTCATACATAAGGTTACAAGCATTATTTATTATGTATAGCACTAAGGCGTAGCAGATCGATCGCATAACGAAAGAGATAAGCAGATATCTGAAAAAGCGCGCGTCTGAGCAGAGCGGTAAATCAAGAAGATAGTGGATAATGCTGTTTTTCAAGGAATAAAATTTAATATAAATTCACACGTGCGTTGAATTCATTCAAAGTGCTTTTAAAAAAAACGCTGTACTATCGTTTAGATAATGGGTTTATAATCCAGTGTGAATTCGGTCATATAAACAAATGTCACCTTATATATGGTGACTTTAATTTATGCAGCCAAATCCTTACTGGAGACTCAGTAAGTGCTCAGTAACAAGGTTCGATGACCCTTTTTATGAAATCCGTAAATTATTCTTTTCGTGTTCCTTACAAACGCAAGCCCAGCCCCAAATCAATTCTATGGGACGTCAAGGTTTTATTTTGCAAAATCGGCAAAAACTATTAGCGATCCGTGTTACCGATCACTTACCAAGCCTCCAGTATGAGTTTAGCTGTATAAATTAAAGTCACCTTATATACAGGTTACTTTTAAATGAACCCTTATAATTTTAGAGGTTATCAAGGAACGTTAGTAGAACACGATACGAAGTTGACAACCTGGGACACCACGGGACGGGTTGTCTTGTCGATTGAGTGCGGGCGGCACTCTCGCCATGCGGCTCCGAAGGGCTCTTGCTACCGTTCATTCTCGAACCAACAGGCAATGCACGTGACGATGGCAGGAGACCCGACGGTATGACTTTAATACCTTGGAGACGGAAGAGACCGCTAGTGTGGGGTGCGACCTCCCACGTCTCCCAATCCATCAGGGCCGCTAGCATGGCCGCCGAAACTGCTGAAAGCTCCAAACGGCTGGGCACCATGCCGCAGGGGTCAATTTTAGAACAGTTATATTAACTGTAGTTATTTTTAAGTTTAAAAAGAATTAAAATTGGAATCCAAAATATTAATAAACAATAACACTTGGAAATAAAATTTATGGCTATCCTAGCCATTCCCATACGGAACATGTTTAAAATAGTCCAAAATAGTGGGATCAAAATTATAAAAATATCTTATTTCTTCACTTGACCATTATTTGGATTTTACGAAAATCCTCAAAAGGATCTAACTTTAAAATAAATATTGATATAATTTTGAATGGTCTTCATAAAACCAGTTTTTATTATTCTCAAAATATTAAATTATCGGGGTTAGGTTAAAAGTCATTCTGTATAGGTTCAAGCAGGATAAGATAAAATCTTCCTACTTCAATCGGGGCAGATCAGCAGTCAAAAGGCCGAAGTGGTTGAATCTCTCAAACGTCTTATTCTACGAATGCCAAACTAATCAAGATAAAATTACGAAAACAACAGCATTTTCACTCTTTTTCTATCTTTAAAAATGACTTAGAAAAAGTGCGAATTTTCGTTCGAAATTATTTAAAAACGCGGGCGGGCGGCACTCGCTCGATCAAGTGATGACGTAACGGTTCCAGTGGCCGGCCGGGCGAGGGCGCTCATTCGTTCACCGGTTGCTTGCACTTACTTTCATTCGTTAGTAGAAATCCTACTTTCCTACTTCCTACTAATATTATAAATGCGAAAATTTGTGCGTGTTGTGTGAGGGTGTGTGTGTGTGTATGTTTGTTACTCTTTCACGCTGAAACGGCTATACGGATTTGGATAAAATTTAGAAAGGATATAGCTTATACCCTAACTTAACACATAGGCTACTTTTTATCCCGGAAAAATGCATGGTTCCTGTAGGATATATCAATATCATTGAAAAATCAGGTGTCTAATTAGCGCGGTACTAATCGTTTGTAGTGAAATAAGACAAGTCTTTGTTATTTCATACATCAGGTGTCTAATTAGCGCGGACATTAATCGTTTGTGGTGAACTAAGACAAGGCTACGTTATCATATGTTATCTTAACACATAGGTTACTTTTTATCCCGGAAAAAAGCATTTCGTTAAGCCGAATAACACGCGGGCGGAGCCGCGGGCAAAAGCTAGTTAGTAATAAATACTGTGTTGTGCCTTAAACACCAAAAAAGCTATATTTTAACGTGCTAAGTCTTAGGAATGATATCAGACACATTTTCAACGTCCGCCGGAAAGTGTTGGAAAGCCTTTTGTAGGTACATCGTTCGTTTATGTATCCATTTTGAATGCGGGCAATGTAGTTCCGTAACCAATTTTTAAAAATTACAGATTTAATATCACAATGTCATTTTTTAGGGTTCCGTAGTCCGACAAGAAACCCTTATAGTTTCGCCAGGTCCGTCTGTCCGCGGCTTAGTTCAGAGACTATAAGTACTAGAAAGCTGTAATTTGGCATGGGTATACATATTAATCACGCCGACAAAATGGTAAATTAAAATCTCAAATATTTTTTGATCAATAATTTTTCTCGTCTGTCCCATAGTGTGGGTATCGTTGAATAGGTCGTTTAAAAACATTTTGGGTCTGTGAAAACCATTTTTCGATTTAGGGTTCCGTTGGTGAAATATTAAGCTTTAATTAATGTGCTAATTTTTGTTAGAGTCAAGCGTCCCGGTTCCTTATAGAAATGTGAAAAAATTCACAGAAGCAGTACATGACGAAGCTAAAAGCAAAACTATCACAGCTTAGTAGGCTTTACAGGTTTACGAGCACAGGTCGCGAAAAGCTTTCGGCCCCCTCTAAACACGACAATGTATGGGCCGTTCTTCTAAATGTATGGGACTAGAAGTTTGGCGCGATCTGTATTCGTAGACCCAACTTGTAAAATGTACTGGGCAACTACGGAACCCTACATTGCGCGTGGCCCGACACGCACTTGGCTGGTTTTTCATGATAGGTAAGATACATAGTACGGAAACGTACCCTTTGGATGAATCAACAGGCATTAATGGAGACTCAGTATGTGTTCAGGAGCACGGTTCAGTGACCCTGTAATTGCGAAATACGAAAAATATGTTTTGTGCCTCTATACTTGTTCAAGAATAACCTCGATTCCATTAGTACAGGAAGTCTAAATTTAAAGAAAGAGTTATTGAACCTTGGTCCTAACCACTTACCACTTCTCCAGTATGAATTTGACTATATAAACGAAAGTCACTATAGTCTATCTATATCTAATACCTACGTTCCTGAAGCTGAATAAATCGCAACAAAATCAGTCTGTGAATAACAGGAAATTATTAACGTATAACCAGACATATTTTATCGAATAGATAATTTTCTGTTGCTCAAGCTTGAAACGTGATGGCCGCTTTCGGAATTAGGAAATGCAATTTGACGGAATTGAGTTTCGTTATAATATAAGGCGATAGTCACATACATATCTTTGCTTATATAAGAAGCCTTATATTTCCTTTTCTAATCAAAAAAGAGATTACCTAATTACAACTTCATCTGTCTAATATGACTGCGTAACCAGGGTTGCAAAAAGATTATTTACTTTATTGATGCCGTATCTTCTTTTATTTTTATCAAAACAGGGCAATAAAATTAAGATGAACTTAAAATCAATACGACAGCCAAAAAATTGGGTAAATGTTCTAAATTATATCTTAACACCGTATTAAATTCCCCAATTTGGAAAAAAAACCATGGCAACATTCTAAAATCCTATTACTGCCTCATGCACGGCCACGGTATGCTTTTTAGTTGAGACGAAATGATGGGAGCGTAGATAAATACCTCCATTAGAGGTAGACCCTTCGAAGATTAACTTAAAGTAGAGGAATATAACTGTGGAAATAAATTCACTTTTATGTGTATCTATAAGATTACAAGACTCATTCTAAATAGTTTAAATTATTCTATGGCAAGAAATTAATGGTAAATTGTTAGTTATGGGTGTTCGAGCAACCGGCTTCTGTATTCCGTACAGATCATGTCTGTCACTAGTTTTATCCTTTTTAGGTCATCGCCGATTATGTTTAGTTTAATTCACAAATCTGAGATCTGTTTTAATGTCGGCAACGCAACCAATTACTGAACACCTATAAAATTTTGCAACGTGGTAGTATTTGACCCTAGAAAAATTAGCCAATTTCCGAGGGACTTGATGACTAAATTAGTATTGCTTTTTTTTTGTACAGCACTCTCATGGTTTCGTTTTAGGAAGATAATAAAAGCAATAAAGTCGATTCTGAAAGCTTTCATTTTAGGTTTAGATCTGTTAAAACTATTTCTTTTCCAAAGTAATATAACTTCTGTTGTTAACACTAAAGAACTATTTTGGAATGAAGAACATTTAGATTTGACAGCGCTTAAACTAAAATTATAGCCTTCAGAATCGGCTTTATTGTGTATTATGTAGAGATAAGTACTTTATTCATTAGCTTTTGCCTGCGGTAAATATGATGATTAGATAAAAGTGTCTTTCAATCTATGTATCTTTTGAAATTATTATTGTCAGTTTTCGGCTTGGCGGTTATTTTATCAACACCCCTTATGACCTCTACTTTAACTAGGATCACTACGATGATAATAAAGAAAACCACATCCCAATCCGTTGAGTGGTTATAATTTAATTAACTCAGTCCTTTTTTTACTTATTTTATTTTCTGTTTGATTTGAGTTGCAAGATTTAGGTATTGTTGTAGTTGTAGCTATATTGTTGCATTATATTGTAGTTACACGTATATTGTTATATATTATATTGATAAGGTCCCTAAAGCATTTCTCTAAGCTATAGTTACATAATTTTGAACAGCAGTTAGTATTTCAAACCTACAGTTATTGTCTCACTTAATAATGATTAAATTTCTCATAAAATACATTTGGAAGAGAACTGTTACCTATCTAACATATTTATTCTTAAACCTAGTGAATATATTAGGAACCTACCAAATACTAACTTAAAGATGTAGCAAGTAAGTAATTAACATTTGTTTAGTGTATGTTACTATTGTAGGTACTCTGCTGGACACATTGAATTATAATGTACTACGCTGGACTTATATTATTCTTATTTTTATTATTGTGTGAATAGGTATTGTGTATATATATAGGTATCCTCAAATAAAATCACAATTATATTGTAGTGACCAATTTTCTAACGAAATATGAGCCCGCAAATGACAATACGAAATCATTATTTGTTTTCAAAATAGTAAAAAAAGACCTGAAAATATTGTTCCAAATACGATATATCTTTCTTTTGGAAAGTTATTTGAATCTGTATTCTTATGTTTATGATAACTTTTTATTTCCAAAATGAAAATTTACCCAAGTTTCCAAGGTAATCAATACCGAATTACGACCCGAATTGATTCAATGCAGTGGGTTACGGTAGGAATTCCAAAGGTCTGATCAGAACTGAAAACCGGTTGATCGGCCCGCTCGCGTGTTTTTGTTTACGGCCCGATCATTTCATTGCACCTATACTATACATACATACATATTTCGTACTTATACTCATTTTATTTTACCTCCTATAAACGTGGTCGCTATCTTATTGTAGACTAAGAGCTTGCGGATGGAAAGTACTCAATCTGAAAATATAGTAAACTAACTATATTTATACTGTAAGGTGTGACTCCTTGATGGAACTTCATTTCAACACTAATAAAAGTCTCCGTGTACGAGTTTCACTATGTTTTTATGAATTAGCGACTAGTTTCGTCTCTTAGATATCTTCTGGCTTGATAAAAAACTAGTCGCTAATTCATAAAAACATAGTGGAACTCGTACACGGAGACTTTTATTAGTGTTAACTATAGTATTGTGTTACTTTTGTATGTATATAGGTACATATAAAACGTGAAATCTACTGCTACTACATCCTAATTATAAAAAATTCGTAGCAATAGCATATGATCATCACATGAATCCCCGAGGGGTGTCAGAGTTGTTCACAAGTGTGAACTCTGAAATGCAAGTAATAGTCCACACTCGGTACACCCGTTTTTCATCGACTAATTACGTCCCAAACGTGGCGGGTGGTGAGCCCCA
Source organism: Ypsolopha scabrella (assembly GCA_910592155.1). Taxonomy (NCBI): domain Eukaryota; kingdom Metazoa; phylum Arthropoda; class Insecta; order Lepidoptera; family Ypsolophidae; genus Ypsolopha; species Ypsolopha scabrella. The sequence continues at coordinate 9,278,539 of OU342972.1, read as the reverse complement.
TCGCCTGCCTTCTGAAGCACGCAGACCGAAAATTAATTTATTTACACGCGGGGATTGAGCCCACGACCTCTGGGTCAGCAGGCGACTAACTTAATAACTAGTCGGCAACAGAGGCAATCAATCCTGACAAACATTGCATGTATTTTTTATATATAATAGAACCATTTGAAAATAATTTCATTAGAAAATGATTCTTAAGTATTTACACATTAGGTAGAATTTATATCGTTGATATGGTCACGTGAGCTACGAGGACTGCGAACGCGCGGTGATTTCTTTTCAATACAGCGCGATGCTTTGATTATGTCACTCGATAAAAGTAAAAGAAGCTATAACAATTTTCTTTGCGTGTACCTATGTCCGTGTTAAATATTTAAATACCCTCGACTTGGAAACACTGTTCTCCAAAGGACAATTGTATTAGTTTGGGCACAGAATAGTTTGGGGTTCAGAGTCTAAACTATCTTTTTTGTAAAACAATTAAGTTCAATAAAGAAATTTTATTTGATTTTAAATGAAAAATGAGAGGTAAGGGCGTTTAGTTTTCGTTTTATTATAAATAATTATAAGTAATTTTTAAGATTGATTTGCAACAATTGTGTTTAGCACGCTGAAATAAAAAAAACGAGTTAGGAAAAGAATTTCAGTAAAATTCAGTGCGTGTGTCGTGTGTTCGAAAACTTAGAATATAGAAAATATTAATTTGTTAGCTTTTATTAATTAACACACAGAAATAATATAAAGTAAAATGTGCTATATTTCGTCATCAGGCGTTTTAGTGGACCATCTTTATATAATCACTAGCTTTTGCCCGCGGCTCCGCCCGCGTGTTATTCGGTTTAACGACATGCTTTTTTCCGGGATAAAAAGTAGCCTATGTGTTAAGTTAGGGTATAAGATATATCCATTCTAAATTTAATCCAAATCCGTTCAGCCGTTTCAGCGTAAAAGAGTAACAAACAAACACACACACACACGCACGCACAAACTTTCGCATTTATAATATTAGTAGGAAGTAGGATAGGATGACACTTAAATAATCCGTTTCCATCTGCTAGCTCCTGCAGTAAAGTTCTCCGATCGGTTGGATTCCCCCACGTAGCAACTCAGTTATTGACCCGGCGCAGTTCTATCTGGGAGCCGGCTGCGCGCGCACCTTCACATCTAGCACTCGGAACATCTAGACTAGACTGTCAGACCGACGCCATGCCATCCCCTTGTGACTCCTGTAAAGGTACGCAATATTTTAAACAGTTTTTAGGCTTTGTAACTTTTAAGGGTTTAGATGGTGAAAGCATTTGAATTGATGGTTTGGTGATTGGTGGTTAGTGATGTTTTTGTTTTGTGTGAACGGCTGATTTTGGTGTGTTGTTTTAGGTGTAATTATACTCGTAGTAATGTAACTATGCTAGAATTCCAGATATTGATTTTTGTGACAAAAAGAACATCAATTTTACCGATGCATATGTTTGTTGTGGCTTGGTGACATTTCGAGTGGTTTTGGAAAAGAAAGCGTGAAACGTACGAGCAACTTCTACCACAGGAAATATAGTAACAGTATAATAACAGTAACAATCAAATTGCGAAAAAAACAAAAACAAACTATTCAATAGAACATTTTAATAAAAATTTAATATTATTTAAAACATTTTAAAATATATATACAAGGTGTAAATGCAAAGTCAAGAATCCCTTTAGATTCTGATGTCTTACGAGAAAAAAATATATACCTTGAATTTTCACCAAAATTGCTACGCAGCTCACCGGCCTCCCCACACACCTAATTGCACCCCGCAACCCGCACCCCTCATCCGAGTGGCCAGTGACCGTGAGGGTGTCCACGCGATTAGTGTATTTTGAGTAAAGAAAATCGTCTTATTGTGAGGTACTTTATTTAGAGATTCCAGTATTTAAAATAATATCTTTACCGATCATACTAACACACCCTTAAAGGATCCTTGCCTTTGCTTTTACACCCGGTATAGGTAGGCTGAAACTAAATCAACCGACCAAATTCATACTGGAGACTCGGTCAGTGATCAAGAACTAGCTTCAGTAATCCGTTTGGCTAATCTCAAAAAATAATTTTTTTTTGCTCCCTTACTGGTTGGACTAGTTTAAAAAGACTTTCTAGTGCAGGCACTATGAGGAAAAAAAAAAGTTTTTTGATATTTACCTGGAGGATCATAAAACCTTGTTCCTGATGACTAACCGAGTCTCTAGTATTAATTAGGTCGGTTGATTTAATTTCACCTAGTATTGTCACGACATGAATCCTCAAAGGGATTAAGTTAGTGTAAACTGTGAAATGAATGTCACAGTCCACTTTTGGCACACCCGTTTTTCATCGACGATAATTACGTCCCAAACGAGATGGGTGGTGAGCCCTATCACCGTACTTCAGCCACAATTGCACCAACAACTTAAGGCCTTACCCATGGTGCACGATAATCTTACTGAGCGATTTTGAACTTCAGAATTTTGTCAGAAAGTCTACATTAGAACGCTCGCTTCGTGCGCTGTCGGCACGCAAAATCAGCGAATTTTCGAGGTTTTTCTAGATTTTAATATGAAAAAGTATTTGGTGTAGGAGTTTTTTCACCTGACATCGGAAAATAAACCATGTTCTCTTAATAATGCAGTAATTTCAGACATAAAACTCAAGCCGTATAGACATAAAACGAATTAATAACTTAAAAAGGCATAATTTTCAAAAATAAAATCTATCGAGTTAAATGTGTCCAAAGAAGTAACCGACCTGACAACGGAAAACAAAGGTCTGAAAAAACACGTCTCCAAGTTTTGCATTAATCAGATACGTAGTTGAAAGACCAAAGGCAAGCCCGAAGCACCGCAGATCGAACAATGTGCACGGCGGGGATTGATTCCACAACCTCTAGGTTTGCAGGCGAGCGCTCTATCCTAGGACACAGAGCTAGGCGATCTAACTAAACTAATAAAATCTATACATTTTCCAAATACTTGCCCGTTTACCATCCCTCCATCAGCCTGTTTCGTCCACTGCTGGACATAGGCCTTTCCAGGATTACGGCACTCTTGGCGGTCCTCCTGGAAGAAATTCTCATACTCACAAACGCTGCGCAGGCGGGTTGGTGAGCGCGGTGCCGAAACCTTCGCACTAGTGACGCCGCTGCCCGTCACTAGTCTGTTTTATATAAGGCCCGGCAATTGGGGATGGATAAACCGCCATCCATCGGTCCCAGGCAATGGTGGGCCGCCTAGTTTTGCCTGAGAGCTGTCCTCTTACTCTCCCCCAAATAACTTCGGGAGAATATGCGAGTAAGATGGTGGTACCTCGTTTACATTTCTTCTTATTTTTAAAGATTTCTATTTAATTACCTCACCGTCCACTCGTGAGAGGTACATATTTACCCTACAGAATGCGATTAGCAAATAAAACACATACAGACAACTAATGGAAAAGTTATTCGGCCAGTGACCCTAACTGCGTACACCTTTCAAATTGATATTTCAATAGTAAAATCTAGATAGTCCCACGGTTACTATATCGTGAGAAAGATAAATCAATGTCCGAAACGAACCGGCATTTCAAACAAATAGAAATTTGTGTTTTCATAAATTTTCTTAAAATATAAGATATTCATATATTTTAATTTCACAATGCAATCGAAATATTCTATACTTAGGTCCAGTTCTGTGAAAGATTTGCAAATCGTAGGCATTCGTCACTATATTTTCGTTTAAGGCTGTACCTGACCCTAGAATATGAAAAAAGCCAGATTTTCGAGGGTTCTTTTGTCGAAAGTAGGACTATATTAATATTGGAAAAAATATATTTGATTCATTGATCTTTTATCTAAGTGATCTACTTATAAACAATATACCTACAAAGATTTATACCTTTGTCAAAAAAAAATGTTTTCCACCCTTTTTTTGGTTTTCAAACGTTCGTTTTAAGAACGCGGTTAAGAGATCGACTTGATTTTTTATTCATAAAATTGGTAATAGAAATATAAAGGTTTTTAAAACCCTCCGATCTGCTGTTTCGTGCGTAATTATTAGTATTACGCGTCTTAGACAAATAGGTCGATTAGCTAACCAATAATCGCCTCTATCACAAGCTAATAAAGTATTTGACATTAGCCTTTTTGTGTTGGTCGGGTAATAACATTTTTTCCTAGAGTATGCCATACTCTTAATCTTAAATAATGGTCGATTTTCCATTATTTGATTTCTCTGTTTACTTTATATTTGCTTGCTCGAGATGTTTTCTTTCTAGGATTTAAACCGTTATTATAATAAATTGTTGGCCCGATGATGTAATACGAAACCGATAGCTTAAGTAATACTAAAAATAAATACTTGTGTAATAAAAGTAGAAGAATTTGTGCATAATTCATTTGATTTCTCACTATGCAATTGCAAAAAATAAAATGTTCTGCAGCGATTCACAATTTGTAGGAATTCGTACATATATTTTCGTCTAATCTAAGGTTCGATTTTTCTGATTTCTAACAAAATATTAAGAAATAATTTTAACGCCCAAAACACAACTTTTAGCTCAGATATAGTTTAATATATATAAAAATGTATGTTATGAGGTATAATTTTTCATATTCAACTGATGCCGCGTCCATATCGGACCCGAAATATAACTTGAATTTTATTTTTTTTGTGTTTTATAAATATATATATGTAAAATAAATATATCATAAGAGAATACAAGAGCAGGCTAACTTTTCCAGCTTAAGGCGGAACGTTTCGAGCTCGGTGCAAAATGCACAACTTATGATTGTTTTTCTTATTATTTAATAAAAAGTACTAAATAAATGTGATTTATGGCATTTCGCGATCTCAATTGGGCATTTTATTATTTTTTCTTATCTAAAAAGATAAGATTTAAAAAAAGTTGCTGTTACTCACCTGGTAAGGAGTTTTCTCTAGTATTTTAACTAATTAAAATTCTACAAAATAGTTAATAATTCATATATTATTATTTTAAATTAAATTTTAATTGGAGAAGAGCAGACAGAATACTCCATTGAGTTACGAAATGTTGCAGTCTGTTTTATCATTATTAGAATAACAAAATATTTTGGGATTAATATGGGATTAATAGATTCAGAAAATAAAATAACCGTATTGATTCGAAAGTTGTATTAAATGTAAAATAAGTAGCAGGTTTCAATATTATCATATACTAAGCTTCGTCTGAGTTACAAGATGGTGAAAGGTGGTAGAATTTTTTAACATACCCAAATTATTTTTGATCAACATCACAGTGAAACAAATTCTAAAATCGATTCAGCATTTCAAGAGATTACCTCTTACGTAAAAACGAACAAAAAATGAACAAATTTAACCTCTATTATAATTAGTGTAAATTATTTATAGTGTACTAACAAAATGCTTATATTCCATTTTCTGCATTATGTACTAGCCTTTACTATTAAGCAGGGTTACGTTTTACTCCGTTGAGAGAATTGTTCCTCAGCGGATGTAACGAATTTTTGTCACAAAAACTTGAAAAAATCATAATTATTTAACTGTTTTTAAAAGAATTAGAGCTTATTTTAGCTTGAAATCATGGTTTCATCAATAGTAGACAATATTTGCAATCGTATAATATAGATGTCAAGCTTTTCGCGGTACTTTTTAAATAGTTTTTGGGCTTCTATTTTTGCCGACTCAGCGGGTTACATGGTCTAAACAGGCATATCAGCGAATTAAAAAAATCATAATTTAATAATGATACTGATGTTTTGACATAAAATATATTTAATGAATAGACAAATTAATATATTCCTTAAATAACAAGACAGTTTGCCTGTTTTTATTATGTTAATGGCAAAATTTCCCTAATAAGTTGGGTTACATGCCAAAAACCCAAAGGTACAGAAAAATAAAAAAAAGCCCAATTAGACTTTTCTACCACAATTTTTTAATTTTATGCATTTCATTGTAAATGAATGTCCACACAAACTTAAAACACGCTTTTAAGTTTGTATGGACATTCATTTAAAACGTATTGCATAAAATGACGCGATTCTGCTAAAAACCCCTGATAATTATTAAACAATAGTCCCAAAATGAGATGAAACTAATTAATTTCACACATTTTATTAAAAAATAAGATAAACAATCATTTAGTCTGTCAAAAACGTGTTGAAATGAATATCGAAGAAACTATTTTTCTTTCGCCTGGTTACACCAAACAAATAAGTACAAAATCTGTTAAGTCGAGTTAATCGCGTTGGTATTTCATAAATATATTACCTAAATTATACTATTTGAACGTTTAAAGTCCAATAAAGTTTCATTTTCATTTCAACACTTTTTTGACAGACTATATAGACTATGCGTGGGCGCACCTCACAGGCCTGGAATTAGCGGCAGTGCAACATGCACTCGCCCGCCTGCCACCTAAACGATCCGTAGGACCAGACGGCATACCGGCGTTTATTTTTAAGGATTGTCAAATGGTGCTGGTGGAACCGTTGCTGCATATATACAACGTCTGCCTGGCGGCCGCGACGTTCCCTGATCGTTGGAAGTTGACTCGTGTAGTACTGGTGCCGAAAGGTCATGGAGGTTCGGAACCCAGCGACTACCGACCGGTAGCGGTATTGTGTACTCCAGCCAAGGTGTTTAGGTCAGCCATACACCATTGTCTGTATGCGGCTATGCGCAGGTGAGTTCTCAGTTGTCCGATGCGCAGCACGGTTTCCGTCCTGGGCGGGGGACGGCAGGGAACTTACTACATCTGATGACACGAGTGTGCCGGCGGTAGACGCTGGGGTTCAAGTAGATGTGGCTACTTTGATTTTCGGAAGGCGTTCGACACGGTCGATAATGACATACTGCTCGCGAAATTGGCCGGCGTAGGTTGCACGCAGCACACGCTCAACTTCATAGCCAACTACATGCGAGACAGGCGCCAGTACGTCGACTGTGGTGGACACCAATCTGAACCATATTACACAAGATCAGGCGTCAGTCAAGGTAGTAACTTTGGACCCCTTCTATTTAACTTAATGGTTAATTATTTACCGGCGACCGGCAATTATTTGACGACCTAAAATTAATTCTTGAAATCAGTAAAGACTCGGATCATGACAGACTGCAGCGAGATATAAATTATGTTTTTGGGTGGAGCCAGGAGAATAAGTTATACTTCAATGTGGCCAAATGCTCGGTGATGTCGTTCAGCCGTGCGCGAACACCTCGCCACTACCAGTATCATATGGATGGTGAGTTGCTGCAGCGCGTCACAGAGGTCAGAGACCGGCGTTCGCTTCAATGCTGATTTGACATTTCGGGAACACATCATTGATGTGTGCAAGAAAGCATACCGAAATCTGGGTTTCGTATTAAGACAGTCGAACGGATTCACCAATATCAACGCATTACGTGTCTTGTATGAAGCATTGGTAAAAAGTCATTTAGAATTTAATGCGATCGTTTGGGCTCCACACGAAGTTAAATATAAAACAATGCTGGAGCGAGTACAAAACAAATTCTTGAGAGTTTTGTATCATAGGTTATATGGGGTCTACCCAGGATATCCATTATTGTATCCGACTTCATTTGTCCTCGGAATGGTGGGCTATAACAAATTAGAAGTAAGGAGGGAACTATTCCTTGCCACATACGTATTTAAATTGGTGCGTGGTAAAGTTTACAATCCCAGCATTCTACAGGAAGTCCAGTTGTGTGTGCCAGATGAGTACGTGGGGTGGCGGCGTCGGCCGCGGCTGCTGGCAGTGCCACGTGTGCGTACTAATTTGCTGCAGGAGACGCCACTTTAAGCGTGGTGGCGGAGAGAGTAGATTTGTTTTGCTGCTCACTGAGTGAGTTCACGGAGGCCACTCTTTATGTATTATGTTATATATAATTAATCTGAATAGTATTAAGTATCTCTTTTGTAACTTCGCTGTCGCATTAGGTAAATTACCTGTAATGATAGTAGTAAGTGGATTTGATAAATAAATAAATAAATAAATAAATTATTCTAAGATCAGTGGAAAAAACGCAAAATCTTTACTCAATAGAAAAAGATTACGAAGTTACCTCAAAATTTCATGATTTTAGAGTGTCAAAGGGCTTTCCTTAAATCATACTGCCTTGAAATTGGTATTAAAAATAAGTTAATAAATGATATCGTCAGTTCGTGATAGGATATTTTCAAAATTTCATCTAGAAGTAACAGCCACGGCTGAGAGCGCGCTATTTTAAACTAAAAGGAAACGTCGTAGAGTTCAGTTCTGATTGATGCAAAATAAGGTGCTTAATCTGACCTTATATGCAGCCTTAACATATTACGCGAAGACTTCGTTTTATATTTTTTTGTAAGATTTTGTTACATTTCGTTTGTAAGAGGTGAGAAGAAGTAAAGTTTGCACACTAAAACGAGGAGAAGGTCTTGCGCATAATGGCCGTGTTCGCCACTGTTTTACTGTCTGAAAATTTTAGGTCGCTCTTGCTCTTAAGGCGACTCTATTCCCCTTAACTCCTTAGCGCTGTTCACTGATAATATCCTTATTGATAGGTACTTGCTTATTATTTTTTCTTTTTCAACATATCCCACACAATTTCCATGACTTGAACCTAAAACATTTATCCAAATCAAATACATACAAAAGTTACAAGCGTAATTGATTTTACATGGATTGACATGGATTTTACACATATTTTCCTGAATGTTTATGTACCGTAATTTCCTAGAAGCGATACAACAAATCAAATCATTTTAGGTTCACAGCATAGTATATTTTATACTATTCAAAAATATTTTTGTTTCATTTCGATTTTTGGGATATTTCTCCTGAAATCATAAGAAGGCCCACAACCATTCTCGAGTTTTTTCAAGACATGAATTTTGTCTCGCGTTAGCTTAGTGTTCGGTTAGTTCCGTACGAGCTCGGGAAATGAACGTTCGGGCCAACCTATAACAGTCAGTCAGTGCTGTACAATCCGAAGTTGAATGTAGAATGAAATAGCAAGCATAGGGACCCCGTGCGCGACTGACTTCAAGCCGCCGGCTATAGGCCTCTTAATGCCTCAATTATATTTTATGATTTTGCTAAAAATCCGAAGAAGATAACAATATCACCTATTTTATTAAACTTGTCAAAAATATGTATTTATGAGATTAATTTTTTCCTGTATTCTTAGATAGCTGTGGAAGCGGCAAGGCCGCGTGCGGCGCCAACTGCACTTGTGGGCCGAACTGCGCGTGCGGCGATGGCAAGTCTTCCGGTAAGTCTGTTCCAAAGAGTATAAGTAGTGACCGTCCTATACAGGTGAGGGAGGAAGCTAGCTTCTCTGGCGGGTTCAACAACACACGGCGGAGGATCAGCGCTTGGTTCTGCTCGGGGCTATCCTCTCTTTACCCCTTGATTGAGGCGTCATTGCTGCTCACACGGGAAGGCAGAGTCCGGATGAGGTGGGTGCGATGTCGGGTGACCTGCCCCTGTTGCAGTAAAACGTGGCGCTTCGTAGGTACTGGTGTAAGTTGACTGTTAATAACAGCAGCGGTCCAAAATCTCGGTGCAAAATGCACATCATAATATTGTTTTCCTTATATTTTGAATAAAAAGTATGCAAAATTGCGTTTTATTAGTAATAATTAAGTTTTCACATCCAAATTCTATCATTTTATGATTTACATTTTGATTGCATTCGATTAACAAACTTAAAAGCGTATTTATCGTTGTAATTGAGTGTTTTCAAAATGTAAGGCATAAAACAGCATAATTTTAATGCGAGGACCCTATTATTAGTAATCTTTTTCCGCTAATTGCTTTAAAATTCAATTTTTGCATACATTTTATTCAAATGTAAGGAAAACTGTATTATGATGTCCATTTTGCACCGTGATTCGGTTTTACCACCTTAAGTGGGAAAGTGATTATTTGAATTCAAATTTGAGTTTAAGTTACAGAGGAGCTCCTTTCAATAACCTTGAGTTGGTATTGGCGGTCCACTATCACCTAAACTAAGTAATAACATAGCTTCAAGCTACTAGCTTGTAGCTGTGGACAGAGGTGCTATACAGGGCTGTTCAGTCTGGTATACTAGACTAGGTTGCCGATACGCCAAAGGCAAAGAATAACAATTACTTTTATTGCTAGCTTAATTAAGGTAAAATTCGCATGAATGTGCAAAACTAATAAATCAGATCAGAAAACTCTGTAACGATTGTCACCTTTACGTGAGTCTAGTAAGAGAACACAGCGTCACGCCACGAATTCGGAAGGGGTGTCAGAGAACGACTGTGAAGAGCAAGTCATAGTACACCCTCGTACACCCACGATTGAACTACGGTTATAACTTCTCAGCGTGATGGGTACCGTGCCCCAGCAGGCCTCGATGCCGCTCCGCCAGTGCTCAGTTTCATCAATTTCATCATATGTGTAATAATAATACACCTAAGGTTTTTTGAGAGCCCATAATAATAATAAATAATACAGCAAGTTACCCTCTGCCCATCTCTGCCATACCTAAATTTGTGACAGATTTTTGAGGCAAATATCCGACGTCCGTTATCTTACTCATAGCTCTGTTGTCCGGTCAATTTACCATTCCAACCTCAAGGCCCACTCCAAGTCGCTCCCTTCCTGGCAATAGTTTGGCAACTATGGGGGACTGTCCGTTAGTGTATCCCAATGGTACACTGATGGAGAGGCCTCCATGGATGCGGCCATCTCACATTTAGATTAAATGGTACTAAGGCCTCTTCAATGTTGGCTTCGGCCCCATGAATGCCTTTCAAATGACCGGGCCCCTACGGGCTCGTGACTGAAAAGTGTACCTACATAATAATAATAAACGTTTATTTTAAGCTCATATCAAAATAAAATTAACACAACACATGAAATAATAATAATAACAAAACAAACATTACAAAGAAAATGAAAATTGAAGACAACTTAACTAACGAAATGGAAAATATGTGTCAGGAATAATCAATATGTGCTTATTCTTATTAATATGAACATGAACCCAATGCTGTAGGTATTGCATGGTTGTCCAGTCTATTGCCTATCATCTGTAAAATACAGTTGGAGCCACCGCGCACTCTACAGAGTATCAATGCGCATCTCTTGCGCATACCTTGAAAATAATAAAGAAACAAAAGATTACTTTTTTCGTTATTAGTAACATAAGTAACGTAGTTGCGAGTTAATTTTCGCTCTAAAAATTTTGAGGGGAGAAATCGACTGTCCCGAGTTGCTTACTGGGCTGCTCAGACTGTTTGCACCGGACAATTGCGTGCGATGGCGCTCGTGTCGGAAGCGGCAGTTGTTTGCTGCACCCACCAGCCGCACGCTCGCTCACGCCACCTCAACAATGTGTAAGATGACGAAAGCTCTCAACGCATTCATCGAGTCCGAACCGTCTGCTGACGTCTTCTTTGATAGAAAATGTCAATTAGTTTGTAAGTTTATTAGTTATTATGGCCATAAGTTAAGTTAAATCTTGTAAACTAAACTTTTATTTAATAATATTACATAATTGCTGTAATTGGGTTCGCCCGTAGTAATTATAATAATAAATAATAAATAAATACCTATAACCCACCCTGTGACGGAAGTTGCTAACCAAATCAACATTCTGTATAATCTTGTAAAAAGAGATTGTACTGATGAGGATACTTTTGTCTGTTTCCAGGTGACAAGCCCTGCTGCCAGGGAGGCAAGAAGTAGTTGAACATATGATCTCGAGTCTGCGATATTGAGCCGATAAAGAAGATGTTTTTCAGAGGAAGATGCTACTCATCCAGCAATAAGGATATAATGGAAATTATTGAAATATTAATTGACATCTATGCCCTAGTTTAAGATAATATACAAACTGAGATATACTAACTATGTTTTAGCGCTTCGATACTTGGATATGTAAACTGTTTAGTATTTTTTTCTGATAATATATTGTATGTATGTAAGTAGATATAAGTAGTATTTTAATTTAACAATATGTAGGTAGTTATAAAATATGTATTTAATCTTATTTAAAGTAAGATTAAATAATTATTCACAATAAATGAATAGAGTAGTAGTATTGTAAAATTTTGGGAAGAAGATCTGAATAAATATTTATATTGTAGGTAAACAAATAATTATCACATCCAGTGTGAATAATAATGAATCAAAGTAGTACGCATAATACTCATTAGTTTAGAACGTGGCAAAATGCAATAGCATTTTTAGAATAGGAAGGACGTTAAACTAAAGAAATTAACCTTTAAATAATAAAGTGCTTGCAGTTCTTGTCTCCCCTTTTAATTATCGAACCTTTCGAAACCTTCAAATATTTAAACAAAGTAGTTATTATAATAATATTTATTACACAAATATAAATAATATAAAGAACCCTGCAACATAGAGCAGTTCATTTCGTTAAATCCTGATTATGAACTCAAAAATATTGCAAAATGTGAATAACATATTTTGTTTACGAACGTCTCTGATACGGAAAAAAAATATGGTATAATTTTCTTAACAAAATAATCAATCTATCAAGTTTTTCTTTTCATTAAGTAAAAAGTATAAAATAAATGTTATTTATGACATTTACCGGCCATAGTTCATTTGCTTTTGTAGCAAAGTTATGTTATTCTATGCATTACGCTGTATATGAATGGGCACATCAACTTTAAAGCGAGTTTATTGTTGTTGTGCACAACTATTTACACCGTAAAGCACAAAGTAACACAAATTTGCTAGAAAAGCATAATTATTTAAATATAGGTAAGTCTAAAAACTATGACCGGTAAATGGCATAAATCACATTTATTTTATACTTTTTATTCAACAATAAGAAAAACAAAACACATTGTGCGTTTAGAAACGCGACCGTGACGAACCACCAGGGTACCTAGCATAGTAGACCATATCGAGCTTTGACAGCTCGATAAACACTGTCTGTCCCTCTTTGCGTAGATCAATAGAGTGAGATAGAGCACTGTATCAAGCGCTATCGAGCTCGATATGGTTTGCTGCTATGCTAGGCTAGCTGGTCCATATTTTACTACGGCGCGTAGCAATTGCTACGAGCCTATTAATAGTTTTTCAGCTGTGTAGATACACTACGTCGTATTCCTAACGCATGTAATTCGGCCCCGGACAGTAATTATTGCTTAACAAAATTCACAAATATTATAATGGTTGTCATTTTTCGTGAAAGGGAAGAACCCTTTAATAAAATTGCACTCTTTATTATCTATTACCTGATAAATAACTTTACCTGTAACTGCCGGTACGGCTTATTATGACGAGACGCTCGGCGACATGGTTTCGTCATAAGAGGGGTGACAACCCTCGGTCGAAGCCTACCAGTTGAAGTGAAAGGGTTTGTCAGTTAGTTGGGCTCAAAATTGGTCATTTTGCAGCGTTTATCGCTCATTTTCTTGGTTGTTTGTGTGAGTTGCTGAATAATCATCGTTTTTAGGGTTTCGTACCCGAACGGTGCTAAACAGGAGACTATTACTAAGCCTCCACTGTCCGCAGCGCCGGATTTAAGGGAGGGCAACCGGGGCTGAAGCCCAGGGGCCACCACACAAGAGGGGCCTCCCCAAGTTTTTAATGTTGTACACTAATTGTACAAATAGCAAGGGCGAAGGGGGGGGCACATGGGCACGTGCCCCCCCCCCCCCCTCGGGTTAAATATAACAAGGAGCTGGGAGATTGAAAGTTTATTTTTATGTCATGCTTTTGTCTACATTTGAAACATTTTTTGGCCTACCGGTAGGACTAAAAGATATAGTCCAATAATATGGGGGACACTATATCTATACCTATTTGGCCTTTGTGCCCCACCCAAAAATAAATCCTGGATCCAAAATGGCAAATTGCATAAAGATGTTAAGACTCACGATGTTTTCTTTCTATTTGTATTGACTTTGTCCATTAGAACTGTGTTTTTCGTTTTATCTTACTTTTTTAAGGAATGTAACTATACTTATTGAAAGAGTTATGTTAAAACACAAAATTGTTTTCAAACACTAAGTACAATTAAATTTGTTCTTGCCCAGGGGCCTCCACACCTTCAAATACGGCCCTGACTGTCCCTCCACCCGTCCGTATAAAGTTTGATTTTTCAACGCCCAAATCGCAAACTTGTAAAGTTCGTGACCCGCCCCTCCCAAATTGCAATGGACCCGCGCCCGCTTTCTGTCGCTAGAAAACGAATATTAGAATGAGCTATATACAAGGGTTTTTGGCATTGGCGTAACCCGGGTTTGTAGTTCGAGACCCCCTCCAACTCATGAAGCCATCAACAAGTGTCTTTTCTCGAATATGTGATTGTAATAAGATAAAATAGAGAAAACACCCCATACAACGAGATTACTTAACAAAATTAAAATTAAATTAAATTTAAACAAAATTAAATTCGATAAAGCATACTTTTACATAAATGACAGCCGTGTTTTTGGGCGGGCACATGTATGTACTATCGGGGAGAGGGCATACCTCCCTGGTCCCTGCCTAGTTTACACCTATGTTTTTGGTTTTGGGATATTAAAATAAAACATAGTAGGGCCATTAAAACATCTTTATTCACGATAAAGTAAGTATGTAAATGAATACAATCATGGAAGCAATGGGACTCTGTTTAATACAATATTAATGCTTAATCTAAATAGGAATTCCATCCTTACTTCGAACTCTACCGACTATAATAATTTGGCAATACAAAATATGCTTGCCTTATCAAAATCTTCAAATAAGAAGCATAATAAATGAAACTGAAGACATTAAAAAAGTTTAGTTATGAAAAAGGGAAAAATATACTGCTCTTCATCTTCATACCATAGACAAAGCGGACCAACTACAGCCTGCAACCAAAAAAGTCTCGCGGCATATACCTTAAAATGCTTTAATTCACAAGACTTCTCTGTTGGCATGGGCTCCAACAATTGCTATTACAAAGTTTATACAACTTTAGATATAGATAATTCCATGGCCGAAAAAAACAAGGCATGTTCCTTAGGTTTGCGTTCCAAAACTTACGCTTACTTCAATTTGAACACTGACAACAGGATAGCATATGCATTTTTGCATGAGCGTGAATGAGTGAGGAAGAGAGCTCGTGCGGCTACACTGAAATTATTGAATATTTAGAACGCGCCTCGCTCAACGAGACGTCATTTTTATGAGCTTGTGTTGTCTGTCACACACACATACAAACATACACAGTGATTTGGTGATTTCCAAAGTATAGACCATTCACTATAAGAAGTGTCCCCTGCGGGTGTAGAAACAAAAACGAACACGACTCATTCGTCTCGTTCTCGACAAACGACGAAAGGGACACGGCTACGCGAAAGAGGAAGATGACTGTAATCTTTTGCGCTTACTCGTATCGGTTTGTCCCTTTCGGCGTTTGTCGAAGACCGTTTTTGTTTCTATACCCGCAGGGGACTTCTTATAGTGAACGGTCTGTAAATACATGATGACGTCGTCTTGAGCTCTCGAAGAGCATACCTTGTTTTCTTATACCATGGATAATTTCAATCTCACGGAGTCCGTCCGTTTGGCTATGGTCGTAGTGACGTATACGGATAAGGACGTTTTGTGTGTGTGAACTAGAAAAAGATCGTGGGCAGTCACTACTACAACCGTTTCCAAACGGACTTCCTGAGATAGAACATCACTAATTACTAAAAGGACACAAGTCCGAAATTCTGACACTGTAAATTAAACTCCAATTATATCTAACAAATGGAGATTTTATAACGACAATTTTTCGGTGTTGTGCCCTTTTAGTAATTAGGTAAGTGAATTTCTATAGGCGCAATATAAGTAGAATATAAAAATGAGTTTTCTAAACAATATCAAATCAGTCTAACACTATCATCCACATTTCAATACCAGTTTTGATTTTTAGATTTTATTTTAACCAAAACCAACGTGGATGTTAGAGTTGCCATGCTATCAAAACATTTCATTCATAACGAAACCACAACTAAAAACTACAATCTTAAAAGAAAATTTGCAAAACTCACTTTTTTGCCTTTAGACAAAATAAATAATAAACACGTTAATTAATTGGAAAAAATATGTAAACCTAAAGATTAGCAACATATTTCGAATATTATAACGTTTTACGTTAGGTGATCGAATAATATACGAGTACTTACATTTAATATATTGGGTCTCTAAAATATGAACCCTAATTGTACCGTTTTCGTGCGGAAAAATAGTTTTGAAACCTCTATAGTTTCAGAGTTAATCTCTTTTACCCATAGTAATCACTCAATCGGCATTCAATGAAAAACAAAATAAATTTTAGAGACTTTATACAGCGAGCGTCCCGGGCCCCTGTGTGAATTTCAATGCAGCGCAGCGTGCGCTTGTTGTATTTCGTTCTATAGAGCGTCATACCACAGATAATATATGTCATACATTTTGTATTCACAGCGTCCCATCCGCACGCCCGGGGCCCTTGCTATAAAGTTCCTTAGAGTCACTGAATCGAAAGTACCTCTAGATTTGAAATATTCTTAATATTTTAGAGAGTACTTAAAATATTTTTATTTTAACAAATACGGTCAGTGAATCTGATTCCTGACCTAGAGAACCTTGTCATACTAACATCACAACTTTGATCTGTTATCTGTATACAAAACAACAATCGTTAACCGTGAGAGAAGTGTATCTTCTGCATAACAAGGTCCTGCTCTGAGAAAGAGTCTACAATTCAATTTCCGCGACCAAACACTATCAATAACAACTACTGAAATATTATAATTCCAATCAGATTTGAAAAATACAACAGAATAAATAGTCCCTCTTAAATTATGCATATCTATGATATGCACGTAACTTGCAGGACATACATCTATGATATATAAAGATAAAAGTCCACACTAATTAACACTGAGAAATCTCAAAACATTTAATCTTAAATCTTATCATCACGCGGATATAAATGCACTTTGTTTTCAAGAACCAGCAAAAATACACGAACACGAAATACATACCCACTTATTACAAAAATAATCAAATATGGCAACCCTACATACCGTTTCAAACCGTAAAAATTAAAAACAAAGTACACTTATCACTCTCTTACAAAAATAGGGTAAAGTAAAAATATCATTTTGTTTTGTGTACAAACATAATATTCGTACAATATCATAATCGGTAAAGACCCCATAAGGCTCTACCAAAACACCAATAAGGCTTCCAAAGCGTCCAACTGAAACCCCGAGACATATGTCTGAGCTAGAATATACAGTATATTCTATGTCTAAGCCCTGAAAAGCAGGGAACCACTAGCCGGGAGGGATATGACTCGCGAGTAGAGTACATATTCCGGTATCATGTTGCATTTTACCTTGTCTATGCCAAGGTCTGTCTTATTTATGGCACGGGTTCCTCCTCAGTCCCCTCGTCCGAATCATAAACGGGGGCTCCATTTTTCATCTGGATCACGGACTTCTTTCTGTGCCTGTTCTCCTTCAGATCTTTCTCGATGTTTCTGGAAATAGAAGTAATGATAACGTGATGCGACGTGACCTCAGATTAAAAGTTTACAATAGTTGTTTAGGCAGGAGAAAAGTATCCAAACATTAGTAAGAGGTTGTACAAAAATAGGGATTGGTTGTTGCTGGTACTAAACCACGCGTCCATAGAGTGTTAGTAAAAAGTTCAGAAGTCACCTCCTAGAAAGTGTTTCACGGAGGTGAGGTGAAACATCATCATGGCTGAAGAAAACACCTGTACTGTTTCACAAATTGTTTTATTTTCGACTAGTTTCGCCTTAACGGCATTCTCAAGGATTTATACATGTACCATGTACATATATTACACGAAAGAGGGTCATGTAAATATGTAACAACAGGATGACAATAATCGCCAAAACAAATATGAGGATAATTGATTACTAAATAAATACCAAATGTCAATCAATTGTTAGTCGAGTAGTCTGCTAATCGGTGTTCACGGTCAAATTATTTTCCCTAAAAGTAAGAAAAATTTTCCTTAATGTTAAATTAAACTCAAATAAATTAAATAGCAGTAATGCAAAACCAATTTTACACCCTTGACTTTTACATTAGTGTTATTAATTATATGACTTGAGAATGCCCTTAAGGCGAAACTAGTCGAAAATAACAATAATTTGTGAAACAGCACAAGTATTTTCTTCAGCCATGATGATGTTTCGCCAAGTGCCGACAATCGCAAGTACATAGGTAACACTAAAAGTTTCCGGAACTGGCCACTTACATAAACAATATTTAAAAATTTATTGCAACATTTGAAAATAGAACTCTTTGGCTGTAGAATGCAGTTTGTTTCATCTGACTGTCTTTTGTTTTTACCTTGTGGCGCCATTTAAAAAATTGTGTGTCTGCATCAACATGGATTTAACTCGGGAAAATTTTCGTAGTATGATTTTCTACGATTTTAAGTGTAATTTGACAGCTCAACAGAGCATCGCTCGGCTTGAAACAGCTTTTGGCAATGAAACACCATGCAAGACGACTGTTTATAGCTGGTTTGCAGAATTCAAGCGTGGTCGTATCAATCTCAGTGACGAATCTCGCGATGGTCGGCCGTCCACCGCTGTGACCAAGAAAAACATCGATGCTGTGCGCCGTATGATTGAAACAGACAGGCATGTGACCTACCATGAAATTCGCGCATCCTTAGAAATAGGCATGAGTCAAATACAATCAATCCTACACAAACATTTGGGTGTGAGAAAGCTGTGCTCGCGGTGGATCCCACACAACTTGACCGAGGCTCAAAAAACGGACCGCGTCACTTGGTGCAGTGCCATGCTTACCAGATTCAACGAAGGTGCGTCAAATTTGGTGTGGGACATAGTAACAGGTGACGAAACATGGATTTATTGCTACGATCCCAAAACAAAGCAGCAATCGAGCGTATGGGTCTTTCAAGATGAGCCGAAACCAACCAAAGTGGCGCGCGTGAAAAGTGCATCTAAGCGGATGATTGCTTCTTTTTTTAATAAAACTGGACACGTGGCTACTGTTGCTTTAGAGAATCGTCGTACCGTGAATAGTGACTGGTACACGACCATTTGTTTGCCGGAAGTTATTGACGAACTCCGTAAAAATAACCGTAAACGCCGTATCATCCTGCACCACGACAATGCTAGTTCTCACACGGCCAGACAGTCAAACGACTTTTTGAAGACGAAAAATGTAGAACTCAAGAGTCATCCCGCATACAGTCCCGACCTGGCACCTTGTGACTTTTTTCTGTTCCCAAAAATTAAGAACCAATTACGCGGTCAACGATTTTCATCACCAGAAGAGGCTGTCGAGGAGTATGAAAAACACGTTTCAGAGGTCACCACAGGGGAGTGGCACAAAAGTTTTCAAAACTGGTTTGATCGAATGAAAAAGTGCATAGACGCCAAGGGAGATTATTTTGAAAAACAATAAATTAATTTTGTACCTTTAATAGTATTTTTTCATATTCATTCCGGAAACTTATAGTGCGTCCCACGTATTAATTGTATTTTAGTGAAACCAACTTCTACTTGCGCTGGACATAGACAACGATTTTATTATGACAGCAGTAAACGGGCATTGGTTTCATGGTGATGATGTGAACGTACTTTGTAAATGGATATATTAACGACCACACCTTATTTCAAAATAAACTATTTTGGCCGTAGCCAGCAAGTGGCGCCCCCTACCCTACCACCCCACCCACCAGGGTACCTGGGAAGTTTATCCAAAAAATCTAGTGAATAAGAAATAATTCCATTGATGTATGGCTTAAAAAAGAAATAATTCCACTAACCTGTAACTTATTAACGGATGTAGCGCGCTCTTTAAACTTGGGAACAAATACGGGTGCAAAAGTTCTTGGTGAGTTAGTAGATCGCGCGCGCACTGCAGCGGCTCGCTGAACGCACGACGTATAGGGGACGTGACGTCACCGCCCGAGCACGGCTCCGACACGGACCTGTCACGGACTGACACCTCCTGGCTGTAATGGACAAAAATAAGCTTTAGATAGAGAACAGTTTTATATGCACACGACTTTAATGGAGCACATTAACTATACAATATTCAAATAATAAACAGTCAAACGATTTTTACATTGCGGCGGTCTTTTGGTGGGTAGATATAAACTTTAATACTCTATATCAAACCTTTAGAATTTCACCGAATCCTTTTTAAGCGGGTGCATGGGTAGCATAAGGAACCAACAAGTTGCATAGAGTGCAAAATGTAGGCAAAAGAAACTTGAATCCCCACCTTAGATAAAACAAAAGGAAGATACGGTGCCCCGCTTCTCGAACGCGGCACTGAAAATATAGGCTCAATCTTTTATGGGCCTGTTTTGTGTAGCTTGTCTCGCTCGCGCCACTGTCGACGTTTGTCGCTCTATCTCTGCCGTTCGGCGGCGCTTGTTTAAAAAAGAGCTAAATTTTTCAGTAGACAATATAAGAAGGTACCTTATCTACCTTTTGTTATATCAATGATCCCCACGCCAAAAGAGCCCTATCGTAATCTCTAAGGCATATCAGTTCTTTACCTAGCTTTGATCTCGTTGTCATCACAATGCCCCTCCCCCAGCTCCGCCCGTGTGTCACGGCGCGTGTGCAACGCTGCCATGTTGGCGTCGCTACGGAAGTCTGGCAACATGCGTGCTGTTGCAAACGAGTCCAAGTCTTTCTCCCGCACATAAATAAACGGCCGGATGATGCGGATATCATGCTCTCTGAAACAATGGAAGAAATCATTTACTTTCAATCATTTTGGAGTGTTTGTAAATTTCGGATAAGACCATGGTATCTCGCGCTCGCCCGATCCGCGCTTGACCAATTTGGCTCATGTTTGAAATTAAAAATTCTTTTGCCTTATTTACTTGCGTGCCAAATTTCATGACATTCCGATAAACGATACTCTAGTTATCGTCGAACAAACATTCATACGCACATACATAAAAACGCCGGATTGTTCAAGTAGACTGCTCTACGACAAAATAACCTAGCTAGAACTTACTTGACTCTATAATGTGCCTTGACAGTAGTCAACGCGCCTCCGTGGAAGGTGCTGGCTATGAACGCCCTGGCTGCGTGGTCGAGGTTCTGCGCCACGGCCGCCACTCCGTACCCGTGAGCCGCACACGCCACGTAGGCGCGGCGACGCACCGCGTGGGACGACCAGCGGTGAAGCTCTAGTACTTTGTTCATGCTGCTGCGGCCTACGAATACAAGGTTATTGTAAGGTTACAAGTGACATTGCAACTCTAAAAACTTGACTTGGACGGAACTCAGAGTTGTATTTGATGGAACATGAAAAAAAAACGGGAATGTGTCGTTGTAGTTGTAATCGGTATAAAAAGTTGTACGGATGCCAATAGAAAAGGCTACCTATTGGCAGTTCTCATTGCAGCGTCATAGCCGTTAAAATCGTTTACAGAAAGTGAGTATAAGTCAAGTTTAGAATGAATGTATCGCTTCTCAAGCCCCGCGTCATTGTCTTCTAGCTTGTCCTGGTATAGTAACTTGACCCCCAATGTGCGGCAGTACGCCATCAGATGCAGCGGGTCCACTTCGGACTGCTGCTTATGCGTATATCGACTTTACTACATGGTGTTAAGGTTGAGTTTAGAATGAACGCAGCTCTACTTACGTCTAGCGTCCTCGTCTTCTAGCTTGTCCTGGTATAGTAACTTGACCCCCAGTGTGCGGCAGTACGCCATCAGATGCAGCGGGTCCACTTCGGACTGCTGCTTATGCGTATATCGACTTTACTACATGGTGTTAAGGTTGAGTTTAGAATGAACGCAGCTCTACTTACGTCTAGCGTCCTCGTCTTCTAGCTTGTCCTGGTATAGTAACTTGACCCCCAGTGTGCGGCAGTACGCCATCAGATGCAGCGGGTCCACTTCGGACTGCGGCTCGTGCACAAATAGGGCTCCTGTAGACAAACAACAAATCACATTAAACGTTACGTCGGTTGCAGACCTTGGGTGTAAAGTGCACAAATTTGTCAAGTTATATTGTACATCGTCAGCAAAGCAAGTGTTATCCCAACATGACACAAGAAGGCGGTGAAACCTACATACAACACAAAAGCGATATACGAAAAGCAAAGTAACTACTGACCAATACTGAAGTGTATCCCTTTAGCTCTGGAGTAGAACTGGTACTGATGCAGCGTATGTAGCAGAGCGATGGACTCGCGCCCTCCAGACAGACACACCAGCACCTTGTCTCCGGGACGAATCATATTGTACTCGTCGATCGCCTGAAAATGAGGAGTTAGATATGTTAATATCGGCCATAAAAGTTTCTCTTCAATGTAGGAATCATAGGTGTCAATGGGTGAAATGGCTTTTCCTCCAAAACAAATTTAGATCAATCTGACATACGCGTTATAGAAATACGGTAATGAGCCTGTTTTTGTGGTAATGACCTATGTAAGTTAAGTATATTAAATTATACTGTTTGGTAGCGCCAAAGTTTCCAAGTTGGGGGAATAGCCACTGGTTCGGGCCAACCAAAAAGGCGAGCGTGAAGTTAATACCAGATGGAATCTTAGTTTCGCATTTTCAGAGCACCGACAAGGAAGAAGGAGAGATTGCGCAACTGATTGCTTACTTCACGTTAGCCTTCTTGGTTGGCCCGAACCATTCTTACCCCCTCCCTCTTACCCACAGGTACTTGGCTTATAGAGTATGAAATTTAAATTCATATACATTCCTACAGAGAGAATTTTAACAGAGATAGGTTAATTTTCTCCACATCACGTGGAGAGGCAAACTAAGATCTTTGCATAAAAGCTTATCTTGACCTACATATTATTTTCATAAAGTACACAGCGAAAATTAACCCCATCCTAAGCAAACGACGGAAATTGACGCGTTGTGATCAGAAGTAATTGAAACTATTACAAAGGAAGGCTTACCTCAACGGTGCTCTTCCAGACTCCCTTAGGCGGGCAATGCCACTTGCCCTCATCATCGCACGTGAAGTCGGGTAGCGAGTTGTCACTGCACGCGCTGCTGTCGTCGTGTTCCGCCTCCTCCCAGCAGCAAGAGTCGCTGGCGAACAAGCGGCACTCCGGCTCACTGAGGAACATAAGACAATTTGCTTAACAGACAAGAAAATTCCTTTGTACATAATGTATGCACCTACGAATACTACGTTTCATATTTAAGCTCAGAATAGCAGACTAGACAAAAAGTACTTTTACATTTTTTACGGGAGAATACTATAAAAATTTCGAAGTTATGCTCTGACTCACTCTAACACGTGATGGTGATTGTACTTACTCGTTTTCATCCCTCGAAGGTCTGCTGACGTCGGTTCCATACCCACTGGACCGCGAGCTTCGTTCAGAACCGCTCGACGAAGCGTTGGAGAACCTCTTTGAGTCAGTTACTGACGTCACAACACTGGAAGAAGTTCAACCACTTTTAGAATACGGGTAGTCTTTGATGCATCTTACATTAATATCATAAATATAAGGTATTTTTACGTCATTGGGTATGTATGGTTATTTGTTTTCAAAAGTTGTTTGTAGTTTGTAATAATAAATGCTTTCTTTATAATGCAAAGCTATCAATGAATATACTGATGCAGATAACGTTTTTTTTGTATCTAATTGATACTTTGCTGGCACCAAAATACATTCTTTAGACACATGTGTTGTTTATTTTAATATTACAAATAAACACAAGCCGAATGATAAAATATATATCTTATTATTACATATCGTTATCCTGTATTCAACAAAATTCAGCAACAAAGACAGTTTAAAAATTTGTTTTTTTTTAAGATCTTGGCACTTCAAAGGACTTCATATGAAGTTAACGCAGCGTGTGATGAAAATTAATTTGCTTGAATTTTCTAACATTCTTAATTTCAGAAGCATTTGCGTGACTTGACAACCATCAAGAAGAAAAATTAGTTCGTTGAAAAATTAGACGTCGACCACCGGATGTACTCATCGCCAAAAATACTTCAACAAATTTTCACAAAATTTTGTCGTATGTCATATCGCTATGTAGTTGTGCCAAGATTCTCCCGAGGGACAAATATGTAAACGAGCAATTCAACTTTTTAGGTTTGTTAACCTTACATCTTTCAGAACATGACACGGAATTTTGACCGCACCTAGCAACTTTCCTAAATAAACAAGTTAATTGATTACTGACCGGTCTTGTCTTTCTTTATCATCCGGTACTTGGAAGGCCACTCTGCCCTCAGGTGTAGAATCGTATCTCTTGTACGTTCTAGTCTGGTTACTAGAGCAAACTGGCACCCCCTCTATGATGTCTGGCACTTCGCTCTTCTCGTGTCTCTGACACATCCGAAGCCGTCCCTGCAGTTTCTTGACTTTGTTCGTTGTTGGGTCTGATGATGTGCGCCATTTTACTGGAAAATATAAAATCTATCTAGACTCAACTGGATTCGGACTGTGAATGCGCAAAAGAAATATTGATTGAAATTATGTTCTAGGTGGTAGAGCTGATGCCGGGCTCGACTGTGGAGGTACCACCATCCTACTCGCAAATCCTCCCGAAGTTATTCAGGAGAGAGTAAGAGAACAGCTCTCAGGCAAAACCAGGCGGCCCACCATTGCCTGGGACCGATGGATGGCGGTTTATCCATCCCTAATTGCCGAGCCTTATATACAACAGACTAGTGACGGGCAGCGGCGTCACTAGTGCAAGGGTTTCGGCACTGCGCTCACCAATCCGCCTGCCCAGCGTGTGTGAGTATGGGCATTTCTTCCAGGAAGACCGCCAAGGGTGGTGAAATCCTGGAAAGGCCTATGTCCAGCAGTGGACGAAACAGGCTGATGGATGGATGGATGTTCTATTCGTCTAGAACCTGTTTGATTGTAACCGGATACATTCAATATGGGACCAATTACATAGCGTAGGCCGATCTTGTGTCCACTGGATTGACGCCCTATCGAACGTAGCGGGTGGCGGCTGGACGAGAAGGACAAAGGACCGCCAAGAGTGGCAAAATCTTGGAAAGGCCTGATGGATGGAACCAATTATGGTAAACGTAAAAGTATTTTATGGTCGTAATTTTCATTTGTATCAAACACTTACCAAAATCCATGTAAGAATCCGTTTCTCCAAAAGACATATTAATGCCGCTGTCTTGTGAGCTTCCTGTTGGATTTTGGCACCAACTCTTCTTAGCACAACACTGTCTGCATGTCAGATCGTTGCACAACTCATCATCTGATAGTTTATTCGAGCTTATAGACTTGGCGAGATTTGCCGAGTTCTGTGGCGAAGTTGTCACGACTTGGATTATAGTTTCAGGAGTGGAAGTCTCACTAGAGTTGAAGGAAATTGAGTTTGGCCCTGAGGACTCGTGTAAAGGTGTCCGTTGAGCCGATCTAGGAGACTGCGGACTTAGCGACTTTTTGCAAAATCTATCATCGTCATCAAACGTCGAGGCTAAGATAGGACTTGTCGGACATTTTTTCAAAAACACTGGGGATCTATTTAGCTCCAGCCCTAAATCTGTCCCAGACGCAATTCTTCGTCTTGACGATTGCGGTGGGGAATTTTTTCTAGAATTAGATCCCGCGTAATCAGGAGAGATCATCTCGTCCACTTGATTCACCATTTCCCGAATTTCATGCTTCACTTCAGACGCCATTTCTCGTGACATACCCATCAGGTATTCAGCTACATCTATGACTGAGACGGAATTCCTGTCGCTCTGACTAGATATTGAGTTCATACTCAAGTTTGACTGTTCGAGCGCATCAGAATTCTCAAGAATATCGTCTACTCTTGAAATGACTTCGCGGATCTCTGACTTGATTTCTGTTGCTATTTCTCTTGTCATTTCCTTGACATATGCGTGAAGATCCTCAGAATTTTGTGACGCTAAAGAAGCCGTGGGTGAGACTCTTCCGACTTGACTGCAATCAGAAGCTGATGCGCTGTTCTGAGTGCTGTACCGGAATGCTCTGTTGGGTGAGATCATTGGATCGTCCAAAGATTGGAGATCAGTTTGACTGCCGCAATTGCAGTAACTGCTTGTGGTCTTTTCGTTTATGCTGCTTGGACTGGACTCCTTTATTCCCAAGTTTAGCTTGGTTTGTGCACTGAACTGTACTGCGGGACTATCTGAACCTAAACTGTAGCATCGAGAGCGAACCAGCAAAGTTGATGCACGAGGGTCTAAATGTACTGGAGATATGGACTCTCCAATTGCAAATTGGACTGGGTTAGACGCTGATGGTTCAGGCTCTTCTTTCTGAATTTCTTTGAGGCTCGATTCCCTAGAGTAGAACTTCTGTTTCTGCTTAAGTCTAAACATCTGGCAGTCATCAATAGCTGATAGACTGAAGTGTCTGGGTGAAGATCCTAATATAGGAGAACTGGTTATGTGTGACCTTGCAAAAAGGCTCTTTCTCGCTCCCGTGAACCCGGAAGGATCAAATGGCACAATATGTTTGACATTTGCTGATCTTCCTAATAGAAGATCGTGAGCTTCTTTTGGCAACATGAACCATCTCAAAAATTCGTTCCGCGGATTGAAGCTGACTTCTGGTTCTGCCGTCGAGCACTTCATCGCCAACTTTCTCGCTCTGTTGAAGAGATTTCTTGCTGTTTGTAGACATTCTGTGTATGTTTGAGGAAATATCCCTGGGCCCGAGAGCCGCCGTTCATTCGCCGTCATCTTTCCGTCATGGAACCTCACTGAATATAAGGACCGCCTATCTTTCATTATTGAACAAGTGTGGTGACTCCATTGTCCAGTTTGCGGATTAACAACATATTGGGGCAGGATCTTCCAGCCTTCTGTGGCCACCATCTTGAGTGCTTCTAGCACGAATGCTACTTCACTTTCTGGCATGAAAAATGGGAGGGAAATTCGACAGAAGCCTGGCCTCAAATGTTCGTTGTAAATCGGGACATCCGGAGATTTTACATCGCTGATTTTACGTACTCGGGCTATTTCTCTTTGTCTGAAAAGAAAAGAATTTTATGAGCGAGAAACTTAACACAAAAGAACTGGGTGACCCCAAAAAGTACTTGTACTTACGTTTCAACATCCAATAACTTCTCATATTCTTTAAGAAGCTGCTCGTCAATTCCTAGAATATCCTGTCCATAGTTCAAATTGCTGGTCAAACCACCTCTAGCCTGGATTCCAAAGACATCATTCAGGACTGCACAGACGAAATTGTGGTGAAGGAAAGTGCCTCTCGGGTGTTTCACCATAAGAGAGAAGATGGGAAGTCTTCTAACGGTCGGGGATTCACTTCCCAGCAAGATCAGCTCAGGAATATTCTTGATGTGTGACAGGACTTGTCTGCAAAGAAGAAATTATCTATTTTAGTCTTAAAGAATCATAAAGTGTTTACTGCTGGAATTTATGAATGACGCATGAAATGTTATTAATATCCGCAGCGATATTTTGGTGCTATTTTAGTTCGCCGGAAATATAATAAAAATCTGGTCAAGTGCAAGTAGGACTCGTGCCCTGAGGGTTCCGTATATACCGTTGAAAACACAAACTTATCCCACGAGCTGTCATTGCGACCAACTTAACTCGATACTTACGATCTATTAAAATCTTAAAGGTCTAATTAATAAATTGAATTATTGAACATTGTTAAATTTCAGATTTTTCCTAGATGTGTGCTATAGGGTGCTATAAGACCTAATTGTAAACGGAATTCCAAGTTTTGTTGAGCGAATTAGTATAAAGGGCAATAGGTATTTTTTGCGTTCAGCCTGATGTTTGGACAGCCGCATGGGGCCGCAGACTTCTGTAGGAGGTATTAGTTTCAATTTGATATCGAGAAAAGGGGTCTTGACAGACGGACAGACAGACAGACCTGGACAATAAAGTGATCGTATAAGGCAGTGGTTCTTAACTGGTGGTCCCTGGAAGCACCCGAAGTGGTCCGCGATGCCATCCGAAAAAATTTAGCAAGAACGCGTTGTTTTTCCAAAGATTCGAGAAATCTAGCACTGGATTTAAGTAGTACTGAACCAAGGATTTAGTTGTTAGTAAAGAGTATTTTGTCACAAAAATCATATTAAAATGATATACCTACTTTAGTTATATCTGCATTAATGTTATATTCTCTTCAAAAATTAAAATACTGTTAGCTTTGAACGAATTCATGCGTGTTTTAACTAAAATATATATGTTTATAACCCTTTATTTATGTAATTTTACTGTATATTACTTCCAAAAAGTTGATAGTCCGTGGCAAGACAGAAATTTTGTCAAATGGTCCCTCATCACAAAAAGATCAAGAACCACTGGCATAAGGGTTTCGTTTCTTTCATTTTGAGGTACGGAAACCCAGAACAAAAATAGACTCTCATTTACAACCAATTTTCATTGACTTAAGAGATTTGTGAATGTTTTAAAGATTTTGAGAAATAACAAAATAGAGAGACGAGTATGTCGTAACGTATAGATAAATCCCGTTCGAACAGAATGTTAAATTGCGATACAGGAACTGAAGCACGCAGAAACAAAAGCAGGAAACGAAGATCGAATGACGTGACTAGAACTTCGATCAGAAGACTACCTACATCGAAGCTCGCAGGGAGTTGGCAGGCAAACCTGTGCAAGACTCAAACAAAGATAAGGTGACTTTGGTTAATATTAACTAAATTCATACCTACTGGAAACTCGGTAAGTGGTCAGGTCAGGACCAACGCTCAATTATCCTTTTTGCGAAATACAAAAAATAATTTGTTGTGCTTCTAAACATGGCCAGGAACAGCCTCAATTTAATTGGTATATAGGAAGTCAAAATTTTATTTCGCGTAGTTATTTCACAGAAAGGGTTATTGAACATTGGCCCTGACCACTTACCGAGTCTCCAGTATGAAATTAGATGTATCATGCAAAGACACATTACACTATACCCATCACGCACGATACCATCCTTTTTGTACTTTTTATTATCGACTTTTAGCTCTCTACTGCATTTTTAGTTAATTTTCTTTCTAATTTAGCGTTGAAATAACTAGTTTTTCTTTTAACATTTATTGCCAATTTGTTTATAAGTTACAGTTTACTTTTAAAATGGGTAAAAACCATTAATGGGTGCACACATTAAATCAATGCGGAAGTACACAGCTGCTACAATTCAGAGAACATTTTAACCATATCGAGATAACAGAAACTAGATCCGACTGGAAACCAGCCAAACTTCAGCAGCAAGATCTTGGCAACAGCGAATAAAAGAATTAGTATGTAAATGGAGGCTATTACACTTCCTGATGTAATTGCTGTGCTTGAGGAAGATTTCGCTACTAATCTGTGGCACTCGTATCTTTGCACTCGAGTATAGTTATTTGTAGCGGAATTGATATCTGAAGCGAGATGTTTATTACGTAAGAAGAGGCCTTGGATATCTTTTTGTCTATTAGTTTGTCTGTGGAATTTCTTCGCTTTATATTATTATCAGCATCATGGTGTTATAGTAATTAAATATTTTCGTATTAAGTTTATAATTTATTTTTACTTTATATAAGAGGAACACGTTGAGTACATATTTATAGACAGTCATAGTAAATTGACATCATCTTATGATTTATTCATCTACATACTACATAAATCTATCACGTAGTATGACATGAGGACTCAAAGCAGAATCCTAGTTTAAATAAACTATGGAACAGGAATAGAATGGTGAATAGCACTGATAACAAAACATAACAAACAGCTAATACATAATATTATGATTTATAACTTCAACACGGTGACCTAAAAGTAATTCCTGATATTAACAATTACAAAAAATCTTTAACTCTATCAGTAATATCCACTTGTCAACTAAAATATCCTTAGCACCATCAGTAATATCCACTTGTCAACTAAAATATCCTTAACACCATCAGTAATACTTAGTATAATTCTTCCTTTTTTTTACGTTTTAGGTTATTTTAAGATTTTAGATTGTGTAGTTAAGTTTAATTTTATTGTAATGTTATTTTTTCATTTTTTTTTTACCAATAAATAATCAGTAATATCCACCTGTCAACTAAAATATTCTTAACACCATCAGTAATATCCACTTATCAACTAAAATGAAAACTACTTTTGAAAATTCGCTCCTGCACATCGCACAATCGTATTATTCGTCAATGTATATTCTCATCGCATTCCAGTCTCGGCCGGTTGGAAAGAGAATTCAATAAATGTAAATCAATTACTGATATCCAACCACGACGAAAAAATTGATCAAATCACTACTAGAGTTTTATAGGACCAGTCATAAAATCAACATCGCTCATTTTATGTACATTCACATAACCATAAATGGGCAGTCATGAGATACTTCAAATATGAATTCAAATATTGCGCTTTTGGCAATAAAGCTTTTTTAACAACAATAAAATATAAGGTGACTTTCGTTTATCATCCAAATTCATACCGGGGACGCGGTAAGTGGCCAGGACCAAAGTTCAACGAAAAAACCTTTCATGAAATACGCAAAAAAGAAATTAGACTTCTTAAACTAATTGAGTCGAGGTTGTTCTTGAACTGTATGAGGGGCACAAAATAATATTTTTCGTATTGCGCAAACATCATCATCATCGGTCATTGAACCTTGGTCCTGACCACTTAACGAGTCTCCAGTATGAATTTGGCTATATAAACGAAAGTCAACTTGTATAAATATAGTTCTTAATATTTAGACAATCTCTGTCATTTAATCCTTTATTATCAGTACCATCAAAGATATTGCCGAAGACCTACTTTTCTCTCTTATTATTATTACCATCGATTATTGAGTCTGCAGATTTTCCCCCGATATAGGG
Source organism: Ypsolopha scabrella (assembly GCA_910592155.1). Classification (NCBI taxonomy): domain Eukaryota; kingdom Metazoa; phylum Arthropoda; class Insecta; order Lepidoptera; family Ypsolophidae; genus Ypsolopha; species Ypsolopha scabrella. Next base: position 9,247,775 of record OU342972.1, on the reverse strand, counting down.
AATCGCCATGTTTGTCGAAGTAAGGAAGCTTATAGTTTAAAAACGCTCTGCATCTGCATACTCCTACTTATTGATATCAATTTATCTAATTTATATTCACAAAGGTAACTCACAGGAATATAAGTAAATACTCATACAATAAAAAGTATCAAAATGCTTTTATTCAGCGACAAAACCCCATTTTGGTACTTGCGTTAGGTTATCTAAATAAATCATTTGAAAGTATCGCTTACGTCAATAAGTGGGTCACTTATACAGAGCCGTCTGTACCTATAGTGCAGGGTGTGCAGCGCACACGGGCGCAGGGTCTTAGGGGGCGCCGAACGCCGCTCGCGATACTTGCAAAGAAAGAGCAGGTCACTCGCGGCGACACGGTGCTCTCAAAGACCCTGCGCCCGGGCCCGTGTTAAGCCGGTGTTATAGTCGAACCATAGCCAGTGCCCAGTCTCTATTATCCTACTGTTAAGGATATGTCTAGCTAGATGCTGTCTGCATTTTTGCGGACATCGAAGCGTTAGATCACTGTATGATTTTTACACTGTGGCACTACACAATAACTTTTGTTTCAACGTGGAAACAAAAAAGTTGTGCCTTAATATTCTTGTAACCCCTTCTTAACTAAAAATGCTTTTTAGTTGTGCACTTAAAATTGCAACATTTGCACTTGAATTTCCGTTCATTGGTGAAAATGTAACTGTAAGTGTTCCATTTTGACCGCGTGCCTACTAGAGGGCGCCAGGGTTATGATTGCACACAGGCGCTACATGGGCTAAAGACGGCTCTGCACTTATAGTTGTAGATAGAGATCTTTTCTATTATGCAGAGTTATTTTAAGATTGATTGTTTACGAATATATTACTTCACATGTTACATAATGTAGTTTTGTTAGTTCAGTTCTTTATTTGAGATATTGAAACGGCTACTCACGATTATTATATAGTCAGATTTCGCCTGACTAGTTTCACTGTATTCGTACAGTTTCTTTGGGGGCGAACATGGTTACGCGGCGGTTCCCCGTTTGACACTCACTCAAACGTGAGTTGCCGTTTCAATACCAGTATAAATCTAAACCACGAATCTTTTAGTAGTAAAATATGTATATTATGATTAATTCCCAACGTAGCAACCACGATTTATTGTAAATTTTAATGTTTATTATTACTTTATTATGTTGTGTATGATATTTCTTGATCAGAGAGAGCGTCAGGACTGTAGAGGAGAGACTTGCTCGATGGACCTATAGATAAGAAGCCAATAGTTTTGTCACGAGCCACACACGTGGTAGTGTCAATAGAGCTTCTAGTAGGCATAGGGTTGCCAGGTGGTCGGGGTTGTCCCGACATTTCATATGATCTCCAGAGTCCCGACAAAATACAAATTGTTCCGATAAATAAAAACCGGACAAGTGCGAGTCGGACTCGCACACCGAAGGGTTCCGTTAAAGGCTATATTTTTTATGATTTAATTACAACTATATAGTTTTCAGATTTTTCCCTATACTTGTAGTATAAGACGGTATTAATTGCCAAATTATGTAGTTCTAGGTCAGCGGAAAATACCCTATAAATTTTGATTCCCTTGAGAACGTCGAAATATACGTTTTTTGCGGCATAAACGGCCGTCTCTTTTTTTATGTTAACTTAGAAGTTTGCTTTTTTCACAGCTTCAAGGGACTGTAAACCTGAGTATATTTTTTTAATTTCAACTCGGTATCTCCACGCGTTCCCGAGATAAAGGGTCTCGACAGACAGACAGACGGACGGAGGGAAGAACAGACGGACAACAAAGTGATCCTATAAGGGCTCCGTTTTTCCTCTTGTGGTACGGAACCCTAATAAATAACAACATTTTCAATTGTATTATCTCATAATCTGCCAAAAAAAAGTATTTTGTTGTAATTACTTTATTTTAATTATTAATATTTATTTGTCCCGACCATTCTCCCAAAATCCCGACTTTTTGAAATTTTGCCCAGATGTTTTTGGTTCTCCCATCTGGCAATGGCAACCCTAAGTAGGCACTATATTACGTCGACATTACTCATTATTGAGTCGCGAATGAATTGCTCACATCCAATTGAGGCTTCTTTTCATTACAAGTTGTGAGATTTGGTGAGAAAATTAGGTCCAAAGGAATGAATCTTTCTCTGGTTGATCAGACGATCTTTGTCCAAAATGAATTGTTCCCTGATCATGAAATTAACGCACAGATTTAAAACAAATATTTTTGTTTCAGTGTTTAACCGTACAAGGGTACATCGATACATACATACGTCAGCCTGTTTCGTCCATTGCTGGACATAGGCCTTTCCGAAATTTAGCCACTCTTGGTGGTCCTCCCGGAAGAAATGCCCATACTCACACACGCTTGGCAGGCGGGTTGGTGAGCGCGGTGCCGAAACCCTCGCACCAGTCATGGATCTAATAAGTTCTCGTACATTCTAACAGAGTGTTTGCATAGTAAAAACCTATATTGTTTGCAATCATGCCCGCCCATTTACATGTTAGAATGAGACAAACATCTTTATTTAAGAGCCCGGGCCGCGACAACGACAACTTTGATCAAAAACAATATTTTAAATATTTTTCTGGCATTTATCGCGATGTTTTTGTTAAAACTACGGACATACACCACTTCATATTGGCCCTCTTAATAAAAGCCTAGAATTCATTTGATTGAATTGTTTCTCTTTTGCGAGTTATTTTATTATTTACGAGCCCGCTCCGAATCGTTACTCATAATATCTAAGTATCAAAATAACGCGCAAAGGAGAAACAATTGAATCAAATAAATTTTAGGTCTTAATTTAGATGGCCAATATAGACTGGTGTATGTCCCTGATTTTTACAAAAACATTGCGACAGTGACAAGAAAAATAATTAAATTAATGCTTCGCATCAAACAGACGAACAATACGGACCGGTCTCTTATGGCCAGGGTATTCCGAGAATTCCGAAATTTGCTCAGTGAAAGCGGGTGCTCGAAAATTTTCATTTTATTTAACCTATAATACAAGTATTGTTTCTATACAAAACTAGACAATACTAAATACTCATAATTTTAATGAAGACATGACGAAACATTACATTGAAATTTCTTATACCTATTTTAATAACCCGGAAATTGATGTAAAGCCACGCATTTTAAGGTAAAAGACGAATTCCCTCGCCTAAAATAGATTTCTCACAGGTATTTATATAAAAAAATAGATTTATTAGTGTTAAAATGGGGAATTTTCAAGTAAATTACGTGTTTTTATACTTGACCCAAAATTACCAGTCGCTTGGACCTATTGTCTCAACAACAATGTATAGGTATCGTATGTCTTTAGCACTGGTTTGGCTTAGGTATCTGAAACACTTAATTAAACTCATAACAATCTAGCAATAGAGGTGATTTTGAAGAGCCTTTGTATCTTGAGCCTGGTTTTGGTGGGTCAAGTATAAAAACACGTTCTATACATTATAAGGCTCCTGCTGAATGCATACTCTCGAAGGGTTGTTATCTAATTCAATGATGTTATCTAATGCAATGAGGTAACAGGAGCACCGATAAAAGAGACGCCACAACGTCTAGTGAATAACCCACTTAAGTATATCAAAGACAATCATGAACTGGTTCACTAATCTAGTCCAGATGATGTAAATCTTTTTTATCCTAGTTTTTTAACCTACATTATTTGAAACCGAAGATTTATTAGGCTTTCAAAACGTCTGAGACTCTTAATTCCCAAAATAAAAAGTCTAGCTAAGTAGCCCATTTTAATAATTAATAATTTCAATCCAAATGGCTGTAGTTTTATTACTTACAGTAATTACTCGTGTATTGCTGCCATAAAAATGATAATATTATGTATGATTCTTCAAAATAATCCTACAGATTATATTTTATCGTCTTTATTACGTTCTGGATAAAAGCAGTCATATTAATTTATTGCCAAAATAATATGAATTATACAAGTATTACAGAATTTCTACAGATTAAATTTTCAGGCATTTCTCAAGCTAGAACAATGTAGGTACTTCAAAATGTGGGTCACGATATAAATAAATAAGTAATCTTATAATATCAGCAAAATCTTAGAACAAGAAACATTCACCGATAAATTAACAATTAACTAAAAGTAAAAATATTGAGAAGACAAATAAATTTATATCATTGCAGTATAGAAAATCAGAAAAGTAAATCTGGACGTGAGGAGCTCTGAACCGGGACTCGAACCAGGGACCTCTCGCTTACCGCGCGGTTGCTCTACCAATATTCAATATATTTTTCCATCATACTTGCTCTTTCGCACATTGACAAACGCGGCATGCGTGAGAGAGAACGCAAGTAGAATAGATAGTCGCTGTATCTCTGGCGCGTGCTAACCACGCTGCATTTGAAATTTATGGTAAGAGTGGAGAGTCAATAAGACCTAGGGTGAATAGGACATATATTACTACCATTCTCACCTAAAGCTTTCAAATCGCTCATGGCAGCCAACGTTCTATTGGATGGCGCAAAAGTAATGGCATGATTTGAGTTGGCTGCCATTTTGTTATATATATAAAAAAGAGCTCTGTTTTCATAAAAAGTTTATTTGGAAGTCTAAAATTTATGACATTAATTGGAAAAAATGATGTCGCTTAAATTGCCACCTGCCGAGTTGATGCATAATTGCGCTCGTTTTACGGCATTTTGAATTGTTGCTCGCAAATCATCTGGCTCGAGAGAAGAGAAGAGAATCCACATATGCATGAAGAGCTATTTCATCCCCTCAAAGTGACTGTTTGGTGCGGCATTTGCTGTGAAAAAGTGATTGGCCCTTATTTTTTTCAAGACGCCGATGGCACTACCTCAACGTAACCTATGAGCGTTACAGGCAGTTGCTAACTCGGAAGGTGGCCATTTTAGCGATATAATTTTGTCCAATAAATTTCATCAATTTTACACTTCCAAAAAATTTTTTTGAAAACAGAGTTCTTTTTTTATTTATAACAAAATGGCAGCCAACTTAAATCATGCCATTACTTTTGCGCCACCCAGTACATGTCAATAGAGGTGGCCTTAATTACTGAGGGAACTCAATAACTTGGTTATCTATTCTATGATTCTAGTGCATCCCAATACCCCTCTACGTGGGTGACCTATTTAAACCGTTTAGAGGGCGCTCGTACCAACTGACCCGGATTCGATGTCCGTGCATGACATTTCACAAATAACCACTTCGCATTACTGAAGCTTTCACAAGGTCTTTGAAAATGAGAAAAAAAATTGTAACGTGACATGTGAGTATCTCATAGGTATTTAAGAGATATTTTATTCTAGTAAAGTTTTACTCGAACAATGAATTTCTTACATCTGTATTTCGCAATTTTTTTTTCCTATTTCACTAGTGTCATAATGTGCAAGAACATGAAAAAAAAACGAAACTTAGTGGTGCATACCTCGGCCGCAAGATTTGAACCTGTTGACCTAGGTCTGCTTCAAGATTTAAGGCCTTGTATTGGGTCTTTCAACGGTTTTTGTTTTAATATGCTGAGTCAACTACTTATCTGATCAATGTAAAACTTGGACACGTGCTTTTTCAGACCTTTGTCTTTCCGTTGTCAAGTCGGTTATCTAATTGGACACAATTCGCTCGATAAATTAAATTTTTGAAAATGATGCCTTTTTAAGTTATTATTTCGTTTATAAGGTATTATTTTTTAAGTTATTATGTCCAAACGGCAATAGCTTTATGTTTGAAATTACTGCTATAACAAGAAAACATGGTTTATTTTTCGATGTCAGGTGGAAAAACTCCTACATCAAATACTTTTTCGTAAAATCCAGAAAAACCTCCAAAATTCACTGATTTTTCGTGCCGCCAGCGCGCGAAGCGATCATTCTAATGTAGACTTTCTGACAACAAACTGAAGTTCAAAATCGCTCAGTAAGATTATCGTGCACCAGGAGTAAGGCCTTAAATTAGATGAAGCTTCAGGGTGAATCAGGGCATAGGTACTCCTCCTACACGAGTGGTCAAAACACTTTAGGCATAATAAAACCAAAAATAGATTCTATGTCATTGACGTATCACCAAGTGGACATCGGGTCTGTGCTCAAAAGTGTCTGAACCAAAAGAGAGTCAAAACCATTGAAAATAAAAAAAGTAATCAAAATTAAGCCGTGTAGCAATGACATACGATGCAAATTAAAATATTTTGTTTCTTAATATTTTGACACTTCACTAAGGACACTTTTTTGGTAAATTTTATACTAGACCCGAGGTCCATGGTTTAGTATGTCAATGGCCACGACCTTAAAAAGCTGCGAAAACGTCCGGTTCAATTCAGATGTTTTATTAGTAAAAAACAATACGGACATAATGATAAACTTCAGAATATCTGGGATAAGATAGCTTGATTAGTATTTTTAACTTTCAATAAATATATACTAAAATTAGGTCCAACTTAAGACCAAGATCCGATTTAATTCAGTACTCAAAGAAAAAAAAAAGTCAAGTTGAAGATATTGTAACAACAAACGAGTCGCCTTAATGATTTTGGAAGTTGTTATTGTTAATAACTAATTTTATTAGCGATATATAATAATAACATTATACTTAAGAAAATATATTCTAAAGTAAAATTATATTCGCAGCTTGATTTCCCCTCGAACGACACAGATATCACTGCGGGGCGAGCCGTGTGAGAGAGCGAAACGCACGCATGCAAAGTCGTTGGCAGTTATATGTGCCCCTGAATCTTTTTCACAGCTCTAACAGACTTTAATATTTACCTGTATTTTGGATTAGTTTCTTTAAATAAGTCGTAAAATGGTCCGTAAATAAAACTTCCAATTGAAAAACACGTGTGACATGTAATTTACGATTTTATTTTATGTGGTGATTATTAAAGAGCTGTTTTGTTTTATAGCCCGTATTAAATAAAGGCTCTTAAATAAGTAGCCGTTTTAATATTAGTGAAGACAAATCAGCTGGTGTTGAAAACGTTCCGTGACAATCACAACGTTCTATTGAATCCCCGAGGGGGTGTCAGAGGTGTTCCTCTGTGAATTGGAAGTCACAGTCCACACCCGGTACACCCACATTTCACCGACGATTATTACGTCCCAACGTGATGGATGGTGACTGGTGAGCCCTATCGCCGTACTTCGGGCACAAATACACGCTTTTTAGGGCATGCATTCTTCCTCACGATGTTTTCATTCACCGTTCACCAAGTGGCAGGTACTAGGTAAGAACACGAATTCTATTGGAATGATTTATCATTTATCCTTTCGTAAGTAGGTAAGTATGAATATGTACTGTCAAAGAAAAACCCGGAGGCCTACTTAACATCCGTATTTCAATAGTAATAAGGGCGTCAGCGGCAATAAAGGGAATCTACAAAACTCGTCAGACACAATGGTGTCGATTCGGTGTAACACGATTTAACTTATTTGCAAGGACTAACCTTAATATAAGCATTCTGTCTTTTTCTTTCTGTATCGAAAAGACAAGGACAGAACGCCTAAAATAAGGCTAGTCCTTTCAAATAAGTTAAGTCGTGTTACACAGAATCGACACTATTGTACATATAAGTTTAACCAAAGTTGCTATTGTATTAATCGCCACCAGAAAATTGCATTTTCAAATTAAATTAAATGAATATCTTTTTTATAGTAGGTTTCAGTGCCTAGTTTTCATTTACAAAAAAAGCTGTTTCCTGAAAACGCAGTTAGTCGGTAGTAAGAATTAGATAATAGATATTTCGTATTAATGCTTGAAATTTACAAAAAATGTTAAAAGGCACTTACAAAATAATTTGAAGGCGTCAAATAAAGTACGTTGATTAAGGGTGTATAATACCTCACTTCGCTTCATATGATCCTGTTTTATACCAACAATCACTCTAAAAATAATATATGATAAAGTTGAGGAATAATGATATATCCATTATTTTGTGAAAACTTGCAAAGTTACCTCCAAACCGTACAATAAACCAATAGCATTCAATGAATACTTGAAATTAGATCTAAAACTTTGCATAATATAACTGATATTAGTATAAAGCAGCTGCAGACTGTTCCATAAAAATGAAAAAACCATCAGTGTAGCCGCGATTTCAAAATAACTGTTGTTTTTGCGTGCGCGGCATCTGGTTAGAGTAGGATAGACAGATAAAAAGCAGAGGCGTTGTAGCAGGACTGCGAATTGAGGTATTATGGGCCCTTAAATAACACAAATGTTGACGCGAATTTTCCACTTCCTGATCCATAATGTCATCACAGCATTCAAGCGGATGGCTCCATCAATTTCTAACTCAATTGGGGGAAACGGATGGGACAATGGGAATAGCAAGTTTGTGGAAGCAAGCTTCCGTAACTTCCGATGAGAGGTCTGACAGAATCTTGGATGACACGAGTCTTGGACTATTCTCTTTGTATTACGGCTCTATTTTTATGCATTGTTACGACAAGAGATCTATTGTTTTAGCAATTAAGAGGGATAAGAGTCAACATGACGCGAGAAAAAAAAAGTTCAATGTTTTTCGATTGTAGTTTTCTGAAGAAGGTATAAGGTCCATCCTTTGAAAAAAATATATGACGTTGAGTGATCTTTTGTGAAGTGCAGTTACCTAATTATAATTAAATTAATCAAATACTCAATCCAGGAAAAACAAATGTAAACCTCAGTTTTCATGATATTTCATGTTTAAAAAATTCATTTCTCCTGCCTGTATTATTCAACAGATTCTCTTGGTTTTGTATATAGTAACATTGGTATTATTGATACCTATTGCGGTTACCTAAAATTGCAGTTCTTACGGCAAACATAGATAAAGAAATCTAAATAATATGTTTTTTTCACGAACGCGAGGCATTTCTGTCGTCGTAACTGCCAGGACGAAGAGCGTGCGATTGTAGACTAAAATACAATGTATTAAATGTTGTTTTCGCCTGATGTAAAATAATGTGTTTAATCTTGCCTATGCCATATCCTTAAGTGTTAAGTCTCTAGTTACTTATAATACTGATACATTTACAGAGGCACGGATAGACAAAAAATCCTCACTGCAATGGTTAGTTTTTCCCAGTGTTGCCACCTTAGCGACTTTGTCGCTAGATCTAGAAGAATTGTAGTCCATTTAGCGACTTAAAAAAACAGCCATTTCATACATTTTAGCGACTTTTTTCAAACCGGTATTCCGTACATTTGGCGACATTTTATGAAAATTTTTGGTAATCTGGTGACTTTCTTATAAAAATCTAGCGACAAGAATAAAATCGAGGTGGCAACACTGGTTTTTCCTTTTTGTACGGTAAAAAGTGAAAAACTTAGGTGAATAGATAAACTCTGTGAGCATATTATTATCTATTTATTTACATTCAAAACGATATGTTTTGCAAAGAGAGTCAGAAAATAATCCAAGTCCGTTCGTAACCTTGTTGAAATTTGCAGTTATCGTTTTAGGATTCCGTACCGAAAAAGAGAACCAATAATTGGAGACTCGATTATCCGTTTGTTCTTCCGTCTGTCTATCGTATATAAAAGCAGCAGAGATTTACGAAAATATTTTAAGAAATTTTCGAAAAACGACAAGAATGGACGATAGATTGCGATATTACAAGAAAAATACAGCTGATGCTTTTACAAACCCAAATTGATAATATAATAACGTGGATTATACTAGGTGAAATTCAGTCAACCGCCTAGATTCATACTGGAGACTCAGTTGGTGATCAGGAACAAGGTTCAAAGATCCTTTTGGCGAAAACATAAAAAAATCATTTGTTTGTTCCCACTACTAGACTAGTTCAAGTACAATTCATAGTGCAGGCACTAAGGGGTAAAAACATTTTTTTTTTCGAATTTCACCTGGAGGGTCGTTAAATCTTGTTCCTGATGACTAACCAAGTCTCCAGTATGAATTTAGGCGGTTGACTGAATTTCAGCCTACATATTTTTACATAATACATATTTTTGATAAAGTACGGATCCCTGAATGCGTGTGTTCCACATCACACTTGACCAGTTTTTTTTACACTGTTTATCTTTCAGCCCAACCCGGCAACGTGTCTGTAACATCACAGCGCCACGTGTAAGCTAAAATACACAAAACTGTATGGAACAGTATTTGCAGAGACCAACAAGAAATAATATTGACTTATACGTATCGATATCCAAGTGTTTGCCTCTCTAGACCTCGACTTTATGACACAACTAAGACTGTAAGTACTTGCAAGACTAGTTGGAACATAAATTGGTATTGATATTTCAATCGAGAAGAATGTAAGTGTTCTTTCATAAAACAAAATGGTTTTTCCAGTATATGAATAATTTCTGGATAAGTTAAAAGAGACAAAAAAACATATGAGACATGAATCCCCGATGCGTTGTTGAGATGCTTTCCCAAGTATGAACTGATTTTTATTAATATATGTACACTTTTATATACTAGGTGAAATTAAATCAACCGACCAAATTCATACTGGAGACTCGGTTAGTCATCAGGAACAAGGTTTAATGACCCTCCAGGTGAAATTCGAAAAAAATATTTTTTTACCCGTAGAACCTGCACTAGGAATTGTACTTGAACTAGTCCAACCAGTACGGGAGCAAAAAAAAATATTTTTCGAAATTGGCCAAAAGGATTACTGAACCTAGTTCTTGATCACTAACCGAGTCTCTAGTATGAATTTGGTCGGTTGATTAAATTTCACCCTATATAGGCAAAAAAAAAGAAATAATATTTTTGAAATATATTTCGACCCACTCGGGGTTCGCCGTAAGTCGAATATGGAACAGTAGATAGATATAACCATAGATACAAACTAGACATAAAACAATGACAGACCTATTTTCTTAACCTATTTGTCTTATTGCTCTTGTCCGAACTGCTTGTGTAAAAAAGAAAAAATATATACGTGTTTGTGGTTGAGACTGGTTGTTAGGAATGTGTACAGTACATATGTCGGTCGGTCAGTGTTGTTTGTTTAGTCCGGCTCCGTAGTGGGCACCAAGTGACCAAATGTAAGAAGATTCCCAAGTCAGTTAAAGGTGGGTGTAGCAATTGTTAAATGAATGGGCATGAGAGCGAGCATGTGTAGGTGTAGGTAAATAAAAGTGTACATACATATATATATTAATAAAAAACATACATACGGGCAGATAGACAAACAGACAGCAATTCTAAAAATGCGAGTTTTGGGTTCAGTACAAGTACTAATAACAGAATGAATTTAAAAAATTTCAAAATATTTAATGTAGACACATTTTAGCTGTAGGTATAGGTAGTGCATAATTCTGAAATCATTGAGTACATAAAGTACATTGTGTAAAAAATCCATACACATATCCATCCATACGATAATTAAATCATAAAATTCAACATGAGTTATGTTCCTAATTATACAAAACGGGTTTAATGAAACAAAGGTCCACACAATGTCCAGAAACTTAAGTCTTAGCCGAAGGAGTTGAAATGTCTAAACTCAAACGATGTTTTGCTCTAAATGCCTTCACAAAGGCACGACAGAAGCCCTTGCTATTAAATGCTCAGAATATTTGTAAACACAAAGCTTGAGTGTCCTCATACCCTCAGTAATTTTCCTCACCTTTACACTCGGTAGCAGAATATTTGCAAACAAAGTACAATGTTTATTGAAAATGTTATTCCATGCGCGACGCGTGATTTGAATGGAAACCATCAAGTCCTAATCGATTATAAACAATTTTCTTTGTAAATTAGTGACAAAACCCCAGATAATTTAGACAATTTCACCAGTTTTTGTTACAAAAACAATAAAACCCAGCTCATTTTTTCAGTTTTTAAATCCATCCATCCATCCATCAGCCCATGTTCGTCCACTGCTGGATGTAGGCCTTTCCCAAATTTCGCCACTCATGTCGGTCCTCCGTCCTCCTCATCCACAACGTCCTTCAGGTCGTCGGTCCAGCGGGCACGAGGTCGGCCTACACTACGCTTTGCTGTACGTGGTCTCCATTCTAAGACCTTTCAGCCCCAACGGCCATCATGTCGGCGACAAATATGGCCTGCCCACTGCCACTACCACTTCAACTTACTGATTCTGCAGACTATGTCGGTTACTTTCGATCTCCGACGGATCTCCTCATTTCGGATTGTGTCCATCAGAGATACCCCAAGCATAGCCCGCTCCATAGCTCGCTGAGCGACCTTAAATCGGTGGATTAAGCCCTTTGTAAGAGACCAGGTCTCAGCGCCATACATAGTTTTTAAATATTCCGTACTAAATGAAATTTTCCCTGATCTCCTGACACAGGGCTAAAATTCCTTATATCTCAGAAAAATTCCTGCCGTAAGTACGAATACAAACATGGTGACAAATCAATCCGTCCTGCTCACAGACTACTACAATATTATAATATTACTAAACAATATTATATATACTACAAGGTCCTAAAATATGAGGTCACGTAGAAAATGTACGCCGACACGACACCCCGAAGAATCAAGGGGTGGAAAAACACAAAAATTTGCCCGGGTCAAATATTTCAAGGAGGAAAATATTCAAGTTCTACGTAAACAAAATGAAACAGAATAAAGTAGGGCGTTCGGCCAAAATTAATTTGATGATTCATTAATTTAATTTATTTGCTGCTGTTTAATTGTTGTTGTTATAGATTATGTTGCCAATTTATGCAAATCTATTGAAGACTACCCGTTGGTTTCCGATTGTGTTTAGCATTTAGAAATTTTTCCGTTACCGTTTTACAATAGAATTGTAAACACCATAAATCATGATGTCCATAACTTTTATTTTAATGTTTGTTTTCTATACTGGATACATTTAATAGCTTCTATTGAAAATAATTGGTTTTGTTCTTATATATTTCTTATGTTTACGAAGTCTTCCCATGGTATATTTGTGTACTAACATGAGTATTTAAGAAAATACCTTTGCAAACCTATAAGTATTTTGCGTTTCGGAAGTTAACTTTTTACGATAAAAGCTCAAGGCTGAAAAAAGTGTACGAACAACAGCGTTATATCAGCCTTCTCCTAAACACATAAAGTGCAACGTCTGTCTATTTGTATGTACGTATATTTCATTTGTAATATAAATCTATTTTTAAAACACGCTGTGACTAACCAAAGCTAAGCAGAGCAGCGACCATTAAAAATGAAACACATCGGGGAATAACGTTAAAATTTATCATTATACTAGAGGATACCTTCAACGTTACTCGCCGTTCCTGTTGATCCCATGACAATCCCAATCCCTTCTTAACTGGTGTCTTCGTCATACAAACTACATTACCACCATTTTCTAAGGACTGGCTAGACCGAGTTTAGAAAATAGTACCTACATTCATTACATTTGTTTCTGTCACACTTAATTTGTTACCTACTTTCATTATAGTGCTTCTTTGTTCAATAAATTATTTTCATCTTATCTTATTCTTAGGTCCAGTCATATTGTCATAAGGTCCTAAAATTCAACAGATGATAGAGTATCCCTAATAGACTTTTTTTACCTTTCCATAAAAATCAGCTGATTGAACCACTTTGTACTGGGAAGGGAAAAAATTATTTGAGCAAAAAATCTTTTCTTCTTCTGGAATTTGATCAGTGAATGATACATGATCTACCCTAGAATTATTTTCAAGTATTATTGTAGGACCTTATAACCTCGATCGCAAGCAAATTCTGGTTTTATTAACCAGAAACGTCTATATTTATTGTTCAGTTTACTTGAACAATCTAGTTAAAACAAGCAGCCTTGTTTTGTTTGCGATAATTCAAGTAAACTTGACTTAATTTTGTTCTTATTAACAAAAAAATATAAACTGAACATTAAATATAGATGTCACTATAGTACAATATTTCTGGTTAACGAAACCAGAATTTTTTCTCGGTGCGGCAGACGTGGCGGGGGAAACGTTGCCGAACGTAATGACAGCTGATTGACCCCCTCTCCCACTCCCCGCTCAGCTGTTACTACTAGCAGCTACTATAGCACTTGCGGTCAAGGTCTAGGCGTTCAAAGATCAGTCAGTGAGATTGAAAGTAGAAAGTAGTGCATGAGCCTGACCTGGTGATCTTGTCCTGCCGCTCGGCGATGTTCTGTAAGCCCACAGCATCACGTAACAGCATCACAAGGGCCGCCCTCACCGCCTCCACACTTCGGAACTCTTCGATCCGCTCGCACAACGTCTGGAATATTATATAGTCTGAGTGTCAACAAAACTACCTACTTATTTTAGAAACGGCAAGTCTATGGCGCAGCTACGAATACGAAAGTGCTTATGGTTCTTTGCACCGGGGAATTATTATATTTTTCCAAAATCGCACATTAGAATTTTAGTTTTCCAGGCACAGCATTTCTTTTTCAAAGAGAAAGATTTACTGGTTCTCAGTATGAATTAGGCTGTGTAAATTTACGTCACCGGTAAAGGAGTTGTCGTTTTTTCAGTGAATAAACAATAAAACTCACCTCAACGTCGTCACTATATAACTGACTACTTCCGAAGACATCCTTCTTGACAACCGTAACATACGGTCCCTGGACTCCACCGACAAACTTTTCACACGAAAAAAATATCGCATCTTTCTTCACCATCTCTTCCTCAACACCAGGGAATATCGGGTTCATGTCTACAGCTGAAGATGGAGCTACCAAGGTGTAATCCCAAAAGGCCCAAGCGCCATACTGATGCAGCAAAAGAGTTGTGGCAACGTCATCCGCCAAAACACCAGTCAGTTTTGAAGCCGCAGGAAAGAAGCCAATCATTTGTCTCCCGTTGCTAGAGTTCTTTTGGAGTTTTTGTTCAAGGTTGTTCAGATCTATGAAACCTTCTTTCGTTTCTGGAATCTTGATGATCTGTAAAGATAAAAACATTGTGAAGTCACATACTTACGCCTGACCAAAGAAAAGGTGATAACATCTGTTACGATAATATCATGCATAACTCATGTCATGACACATCTCTTTCACTTCTTCCACACACATCAGCCGAGCCAAGTAAGTCATCGTAATTTGTTATTGTGTTTTTTCATGTGAACGTTTCCTTGATTAATTGGCTTGTTTACCATCTTTCTCTACCATGAGTATTTCCTCAATTTCAATAAAACCTAATTACAAACGTGACAGTAGCCAATTTAGGACAACTACACTACGCAATGCCAGTGGGTTATGTTCCATGTGATGAAAACACAATTTAATCCAAAAATAGTTTAGTGTTCTACCCAAGGCCATGCGAAGTAGCCTCTATAGTAGTAAAAACGAGGACAGGCCCTTAAAAACCTCAAGTCACGCCATTTACTACGTATTTACCCTTTTCCATTGAGGTCAGTAAATGTGGCGGACTTTCGAAGCTTTCTGTGACGACTGATGAATTAAATTATTGAATTTGAATTTTTGATGAAAATATGGGGATTTCTCAAATCTATGGGGATTCAAGGCCCACGTGTGGTATTACTAGTAACCTGGTGTTTTTAATTCTGTAATAAAATTTATTTTTAAGAATTATTGGTTTATAATAAGATTTAATACATTTAAATCATATTCATAACAAACTCAAGATATACCTATTTCGGGTTCAATCTGGACCTAGCATCAGTTGAGTATTATGTATTCTTTAAAAAAAAATTATGAAGCTCTAAAAATTTACTATTAACGTGAAATTTAAGTCATTTTGCTAACGAAAACTGGTGATATTACTCGTCCATATGAACAATTTTTACTATGGGGCCAACCCTGAAATTGTGAAAAAAATATCAACTGTTCCATAGAAAAGTTAAATACCTACTCGACCCAAATGTATGAAAGAGCTGATTTTTTTTTCACGTATTCAGGGTTGGTTCCATAGTAAAAGTTGTTCATATGGACGAGTACTATCACCAGTTTTCTTTTGTAAAATGACTTAAATTTCACGTTGTATATTACGTTATACCGTAATAAAATCTACCGATATGTTTTATTAAAATATACAAACACTTGAAAGGCATCGACAATTAAAGGTTTATTTTTAAAATTCTTATAACGAATGCACGCTTAATCGTTATCAGTTATTATTCTGTAGGTATATGTTTCTAGTTGTGGTTTGGGAGTTACGATTTTGTAACAAATCCGAAGAATCGACTCCTTGGGTAGTTACTAATTGGAAAAAAATCCTTACATGCATTTGTTGCATAGCATGCATAGCACATTTCTAACGCACACAGGCTGACAAGTTTCTATCCTTATAGCATCTCTAGCGGATAGTAGATAGTCATATTTTCGGAAATCCTTCAGCGCAGAAGAGAGCCGGTAGGTTATGCTAGAAGGTTAGTTATGGCGAGACATACCACATACCGCTATATGACTTTCGGGATTATTTTCTTATGACAACCCAGAACCACATTTGCCAAGGCCAAACTAGTTTGTCCCAAAAAATTTACCGGTAACAAATATCATTTGTTAAATTTTGAAACATTATTCGTAAGTATTAGTATTAGTAAACCAGAACTAGGGCCATTTTACAGAACTTTGTTGACATCGATTATGTGAGACCTAACAGAGGCCCTTGCGGTAACCCTTATAAAAATATACTCTTGAGTCGAATGCGAGTTTCAAGACTCTAACATTGATTTATAACTAGTCTAAAATATTATGTTGTAGTCGTCATTTTATTTTGTGTCGCCTTTTAATTCATGAATAGCACACAAAATGTGTGTAATTTGTATTCAGAAGGCGCAGCTAGTACGCAATCTATATGCTATAAAATACGGAGATCACGTGTGGCGCCACAAAAGAACCATGATTTCTGCGCAAAAGTTACGTTTAAACACATAACCGTTGATAAGGAACTAAAGGCTGCGTTCGTAAATTACCACGGGAATTGATGTTGACAAGGTTAACGCTAAATTATGTATGTATTTAATAATGTCATTAACAAAGCTAGCGAAAAAAATATTTTTGGCAGTTTGATACTAACATTACGAAAAGCTAAACAAATGTAACACTTTTAAACAGATTTTACAGATCAAGCCTGTTCTTACATCATGGGTTAAAAACCTTTAATAGGGATTCTTTATAGGGAAGATTTCTATGGACTACGAAATGCTTTTTATGCCCGAAAAGGACTAACAAAACTTCTACTCATACATACTCTTCCATACACGGAGTGATTGCGTTGCCTTGAAGTTATTGGATGTCTTAAAAAAAACTTTTTTTTTTCTTTTTTGTTGCATTGACACTGCTACCCTAAATTTCAGAATACGTAGATTAGAGAACAGGACTACTTCCTGGTGATGCAGGTACCTAATTGAAGAAACTTTGTATTGTAGTAAATAAATAAATAATCTTATGTATAGGTATATTTGCATATTAGCCAAATACAGCAAACCAATTACAAAGGTACTGATGAGTATTTATTGTTTTCTTTTGTTTTAAGCGTTGGTTGAAAAATTAATAAAATTATAAAGTTAATAATTTTTTTTTACCTGTAAGCGGCTTTGAAAGTATGATATATTTCAACTCTTGTAAAAAATACTACCTACCTACTGTAAAATACTTTGAATAAAACGATTTAAGAGGCAGACGTTAAACATTTAAACTAGAATTGAATCTCGATAAGAATAAAAATTAATAATAAATAATATTAAAAAACACGACTGCCGGAACATTCAGGGGAAATACAAAACAACACGTCTCCAATATAAAAGTCCCCCGACTGCACTGAAATCCGAATTAAATATCTATTCCGGCAGTCGTGTTTTTTAATATTTTTAGTATTTATCTTTATTTAATACTTTTTTGTATTTATAGCCTATTCTACTGGATGCTATAAGGATTCCAACGATGCCATACACTTCGAAATTCTTCGATTCACATGAAAAAACCTGAACCCTGAAAACAATACACTCCTTTTTGGGGTCAGTCGTGAAAAAAGAGCACGTGTCGCTTATTCTAGGGTTGTTTACGAACGCCAAGCGAAGTGGAAGGAATTTGCCGATCGTTAAATTTCATTGGCAATGCAATACTAAGTACATATTACCTACTGCGTAGGCGCATATTTTACGGCTGCAGTTTTCATATAAAATTAAAATTTATGCCTTAGACATGACCTTCACAATATCAGTCTTGTTGGCATAATCCCTTACACTGTTAAATATTTAGATATGGCTGGGTCTATTTACTTCACAAATGGCAAGGACACAATCAGGACAGAAATAACCTTTTTAAGGCGGTAACTTTTTACCTCGGTACAAAATGCACATCGTAATATTGATTTCCTTACTTTTGAATAAAAAGTATGAAATAAATGCGTTTTAAAGCAACTTGCGGAAATAGTTTATTAATAACAAAGTCTTTACAAAAAAATTACGTACTTTCATGTATTACATTTTGTTTGCATTACTACATTAACCAGCTTAAAAGTGTGTATCCGGTTGTAATGTAATGCAGCTAAAATGTAACGCATAAAATTGAATAATCAATGTGATCACCTAACTATACCACCTAACAAGCAGTTTGCGCGAGTCGCTATAAAATGCATTTATTGCAAACATTTTATTCAAAAGCAAGAAAAACAATATTATGATGTGCATTTTGCACCAAGATCCTCCGTTACCACCTTAAATATAAATACATAATTATAATAATTGACGAACAGGAATTTGGGTCTCGTGATTGAACTATTGATAACAGATAAAGATAAAATAACTGAAATTAAACCACCTTCTTCAATCATAATTGAAGAAAAATATGTGATTATTACGTTAGTCCAACCAACTCACACAATAACGATTCGAGTAAACAACTATTCAATTATAATGAGCAACAAGATAAACATTTCACCGTTATTTATACGAATATCACAGAGTATGCATTTGCACTGAAGCATTTAATATGGTGATAAAATAACACGTTGAAGACAACCAACGTGACTTTGAAGGTCCTGATTGTTTATAAGTTACTCTATGGTCCTGATTTAATCACAAATGGTTTAATAATTGAATTTATGACTACAAGGATTGTTGGTAAATAAATTACCCTAAACGAAAGACGTAACAGCAACCCACAAAAATCATCGTATAGCGTCAGCAAATACGGGTGTTGGTATAGTTCTAGAAACAATTCTATTTAAGTTTCGCGGAAAACGCACTTTTCTAGTTTTAACATATTTACTCGCAAAATGATGCAACAATTAGCGGTGGCTAATCTATTAAATTTAAACATTCTGCCTTGCGAAAGGTCGGGTATCTACCATTTTTGGATATGTTGAACAGACTTGTACAAGTAGAGGCCAATGAGGTTTTATTATAATATCTTTGGTAGAGGCCTTCATTAAAAAATGCTAGGTGCTGCTGCGGGCTGTGCCATGTCCATAAAACAATACAAATTTCATCATTTTTTCAGTTTTCATTTAATAAATCCCACACTTTGGGGTTGATAGCAAAGTTGTTTTCTTAAGTAATTAACTGGACTAAATGCGCTACAATTGGTTATTTGAATCATTTTTATATACTTAATAGTTACCAAGATACGATACTTCAAAGTATAAGCAGTTAGGGCTTATTCGACAAAATTTCGATTTATTTTACATTTTATATTAAATAAATCCTGCACTGTGAGTTTTACTGAAAAAGATTTTACCAGAAGTATAAACGAGACGAAATACGCAACAACTTGTTCTTTGAATCATCTTTTTATAATTAAAAGTTCCCAAGATATGAAACGCGCCATATTAAAAAAGTGGTGTCTGTACATTGTATATTTTTTCGTTTAGTATTGTGATGAGGCTAAGTATTGTACTGTCTGATTTGTGTTTTATGTTTAGTTTTAACTTAAGAACCATTCAACAGATTTTGATGCGGTTTTCTTTATCGTGAAAAAACTTATATGGAGAGGTTTACTAAGGTGACAGCCTGTTTATCCTTCAATTGAAGTGCAACGGATTCAAGAATTAATGCGGTTGCCATAATGCCCTGGGTAGACAGAAGTCGGTTTGATATAATATATGTTCATCTCACCTCGGCGTCAAACTCCCGCCACGACGCCAGCTGTCTTTCAGTCTCTCGTGAGGAGACGAAGAGAGTCACTCGCTGAGGCCGCAGCGCTCTCAAGAACCTGGGCAAGGTGGCCCCCAACACCACGACATCATCTGGACAAGCACCCACGGTGTTGCGGATTATGGCCTTGGACTCCGCCCTGGTGAAAAAGATAATATGAATACTTTTTGCTGTGCATACATTAACTATTATTAGAAAAATTATAATATTATTGGTTGGAGCAAATTTTTGGGTTCAGAAAGGGAGAATATTATTATTGTTATGTGTATACGCTTGCTTTTAAATCCAAAACACACAACATTTTTGTACATTTTTTCCGGGATAAAAAGTAGCCAATGTGTTAAGTTAGGGTATAATTTATATCCATTCTAAATTTCATCCAAATCCGTCCAGCCGTTTCAGCGTGAAAGAGTAACAAACATACACACAGACACACACCCACACACCCTAACTTTCGCATTTATAATATTAGTGTGATAGTGTGATTAGTGTGATGATTTTGTACTGTGATGTTTTAATTTAAACTCAAAATGTATTTTCTACAAAACTATCCATAAATTAAACAAATGAAATGAACTATAAAAAATTCTAACTCAGAAAATGGGTAAGTGTTAAACAGAAAATTCTAGATAAATATGAGAAAATATATAATTTTATCTGCCATGCACAGATCTTGATCAAATAAATTTATTTTGCCAAGGTAAAAGATAATCAGAATGTATTAAATGAGACTTTGAAAAAGAGTTCGTCAAGGTTGCATACTTTCGCCGATTCTATACAATATGTCCGGCGAGTTAATTCTGGGGAAATTATAGAGGACTGGAAAGGAAAAATCACCATAGGTGGGCCAAGACTATCAAACCTGCGTTACGCAGATAATAGGAATCTGATAGCCAATACCGCCGAGGAAATGGAGGAACTTTTTCACCGGGTTGAATCCCTCAGTAAAGATTTTGGATTGTCTATCAACCGAAGTAAGACGAAAGTAATGTTCGTGGATAGACCCGGCCAGTTTCACAAGATCGATGCCCTGACAGGTTTGAACATGATACAGGAGTTTTGCCTACCTCGGCTCCCTGATCACCAATATGATGGCAATGAAAGCGATGACTTAGCTGACCAAAATTTGGCAAAACCGAGAAAGTATGCTGCGTAGAACAGAAATCAAACTAAAACGAACACTTGTATTTTCTATTTTCTTCTACGGTTCAGAGTCCTAGCCCAGATCTGAAGGGAATCGATGCTTTCGAGACGTGGTGCTGGCGGCGTATGATGCAAATACAATAGACGGCTTATAAGACCAATGACTCGATTTTGGATGTGTTGAATGTGCCCTATCATCGATTGTTATCCGGAGAACATTCCAATATTTTGGACATTTGGTGCGGAGAGAACCCGACAATCAGGAACGGACAATCCTGCTCGAAAAAGTTGAAGGCGGTCTACCGCGTGGCTAGCTAGATGGGTTGATCTCGTCACAGGGTACGAAGATTCCAGACATCCTCCAGCAGACAGCGAGGCCTGGCGTCAGATCATTCGGGCTGTGACAGTTTGGGGAGGGTCACGATCCTCAGTATTGAGGGACCGACTAAGGAGGAGAAACTAAATTTGTTAATTTAGTAAATAATATAAAAAATACTGAAATGGGAGTACACCACTGTTGAATCAGCAGCGTTTCCTGTACAACTCGTTCTGGTCCAAAATATAGGCGAAGGCAGTGCAGCAAGTGGCGGATATGGGCAGTAATTTCTGCGCCACATGCTTCTCCAACCATTGTAGCGATCTGCCGGAGCCGCTGCAGTCGCACACCATTGTTGGACCAACATTACCTGTACAACTCGCTCTGGCCCGAGGTATAGGAGAAGGCGGTGCAGCGAGTGGCGTGTATGGGAAGCACCAACTGCGCCACATGCTCCTCCAACCATTGTAGCGATCTGCCGGAGCCGCTGTAGTTGCAGTACACCATTGTTGGACCAACATTACCTGTACAACTCGCTCTGGCCCGAGGTATAGGAGAAGGCGGTGCAGCGAGTGGCGTGTATGGGAAGCACCAACTGCGCCACATGCTCCTCCAACCATTGTAGCGATCTGCCGGAGCCGCTGTAGTTGCAGTACACCATTGTTGGACCAACATTACCTGTACAACTCGCTCTGGCCCGAGGTATAGGAGAAGGCGGTGCAGCGAGTGGCGTGTATGGGAAGCACCAACTGCGCCACATGCTCCTCCAACCATTGTAGCGATCTGCCGGAGCCGCTGTAGTTGCAGTACACCATTGTTGGACCAACATTACCTGTACAACTCGCTCTGGCCCGAGGTATAGGAGAAGGCGGTGCAGCGAGTGGCGTGTATGGGAAGCACCAACTGCGCCACATGCTCCTCCAACCATTGTAGCGATCTGCCGGAGCCGCTGTAGTTGCAGTACACCATTGTTGGACCAACATTACCTGTACAACTCGCTCTGGCCCGAGGTATAGGAGAAGGCGGTGCAGCGAGTGGCGTGTATGGGAAGCACCAACTGCGCCACATGCTCCTCCAACCATTGTAGCGATCTGCCGGAGCCGCTGTAGTTGCAGTACACCATTGTTGGACCAACATTACCTGTACAACTCGCTCTGGCCCGAGGTATAGGAGAAGGCGGTGCAGCGAGTGGCGTGTATGGGAAGCACCAACTGCGCCACATGCTCCTCCAACCATTGTAGCGATCTGCCGGAGCCACTGTAGTCGCAGTACACCACTGTTGGACAAACAAAATAAACATAAAAATATGTAGGTGTAAAAAAACGATCAAGTGCGAATTAGACTCGTAGCCTCACGTGCCCTCGGTTCCTAACACAAACTGATTCCACGTGCAATTATGATGGACCCAATTCACTTATCCAAAGGGTCTAATTAAGTTGGTAAATTATTACTTCTTGATTAATTACATGTAGGTAATTTTCAGATTGTTTCAGAGACGAGTGCTATAAATACTACTTGTGAACGGGACTTCAAGTTAAACTTTCTTTGCGTCGAGTTAGAAGCATGTATACATGGGGCCGTAGACTTTTGTAGGAAGTATTAGTTTCAACTTGACATTTCTCACGGGGCTCGAGAAAAAGGGTCTTGTGACAGACGGACAAACTGGTCCTATAAGGTTTCCGTTTTTTTGTTTTTAGGCATGGAACCCTAAATAAAGTTTTGTTATGTTATCATCAAACATCATCGTTCTCTGCACCAAGGCAGGTACTCTACCTCAACTCTCGCGCCTTCAAATTGTAGTGTGGCATGGGTTTGCTTGAAATAAAAGGGGAGCAAACCTGTAGTTGTAGTTATAATAAGGGTCTTTGATTTGCATGAAGTTAAAAGTTGAAAAACAAGCTAAACTTCACGATTACAATCGTCGTGATAAGATGAAAATGATAAAATATGATATAAACCTAATAGAAACAAAAACTAAAACAGATTCTAAAACTGCAATTGAAACCACTTTCAAGTAAGTATTCATGAAATGAAGTGCTTACTAACAAGGTTGTGGCTGTCATATCGCCAAATTGGACAGCGTTTTACTCCGAAGATAAAAAAGGTTCCAATTCAACTACTTGAATACTGCTACTCATAGCTAGATTTTATTTGCCAAGAAAAGGTGGACGTGGGATGAACTTTTAGAACAAAGATGTATAGCTTTTGCCCGCGGCTCCGCCCGCGTTTATTCAATCTTTGCTCCGTTTTCAGCTTGGTCGTTATTTTATGAACGCTCCTTATAGCCTATGTGTTGATCACAGTCACTAATATGATTATAAAAAAACCGGATCCAAATCCGTTGAGGGGTTCTCTAATTTATAAGCTTTTATTCAATCTTTGCTCCGTTTTCGGCTTTGGTGTTATATTATGAACACCCCTTATAGCCTCTGTGGTGACCAGGATCACTATAATGATAATAAATAAAACCGCATCCATCCATTAACTACCGTATTATTAATATAGAAGATAAGTAATAATTACTAATAAACCTTTGAAACCAAATTCTTTCGAAAAATTTAGCCCAACCAGCGTGTTTTGTGTCGATCAAAAATGTGTTAGTGCAATCATTTCTGCAGAAAAACAACATTCTTTAATTTTACCTTCGAAATTGAATTTGATAAACATTCCGCTGTTTTGCAAAATAATGTAAACAATATAAAGTAAAGCAAGGAAGTGCTGAACATAAATAAAAAATGGTCTAAAAGCATTGACAACAAAATCAGCATAACTTTATCTATTTACCTCCAGTCAATATTTTATCAACTTTGAACGTGTGAAAGACGTAAAGTAAATGATAAAATTATGTAAGATTTGGCTTGCTTTGAAATACACGAATTTATATATACATAATAGATAATGAAATGAAATTATGTAGTTATTTTAGAAGTACGAATAATATGGAAACACTTTTCTGACGTCAAAAAGATAAATAATAATTTTTGTCAGAAAGGGGTCCGCGCGGATGGATTCCTACAATCAGACATCCACCCCGTTACCTGGTTTAGAGTGAGTCTAAACTTTAGACAGAGATATTTGATTTCCATCCATCCATCCATCAGCCTGTTTCGTCCACTGCTGGACATAGGCCTTTCCAGGATTTCGCCACTCTTGTCGGTCCTCCTGGAAGAAATGCCCATACTCACCGTGCCGTAAACCTTGCACCAGTGACGCCGCTGCCCGTCACCAGTTTGTTTTATATAACGCCCGGCAATTAGATGGATATACCGCCATCCATCGGTCCCAGGCAATGGTGGGCCGCCTGGTTTTGCCTGAGAGCTGTTCTCTTACTCTCTCTGGAATAACTTCGGGAGGATTTGCCAGTAAGATGGTGGTACCTCCACAGTCGAGCCCGGCATCAGCTCTACCACCTAATTTGATTTGCTGTAATCTAATTACACTATTCAATTTAGAAAATAACATTTCATTTTTTCGTATTTCGTATCATAAGAGATAGGTGCTCTTCGATTATTCAAACAAATCTGAAATCCGAAGCAATTCATAAATATGTAAAAATGTCCAGTGAAACGAAAATAATTGCTACAAAAGCGTGTAAATTGGCGGAAAGTTACCAGTTTACACAAACACTCTTCCATGTTATGACATTATGGAAATATTGAACACGATACATCAAATATACCTATGTATACGACTACATAATATGCCAAGACAATAATGGTTAAAAAATTTGGTGCATGAGTGGTTGTAAGGAATCCAATTTTTATAATGTATGATTTCGACGTAGATATGAATAAAAAAGAAAAGGCGTGTTTATCTTTATTACTTAGTGCCTGTATTATCTAAAATCTTTTTTTATTTACGTACTTTACATTTAGATAAGATAAAAATTATAAGTCATAAATACATGTATTAGTATGTTACAGAAGGTAGAAAAAGGAATGGTGATCTATGTATTTGTGAACGACATAATGTTGTAAATACCTGAGAACCTAGCACGGTATACCATATCGATCTTTGACAGCTCGATATACCGCTGTATGTCCCTCTTTATGTAGATCAACACAGTGAGACAGAGCACTGTATCAAGCACTTTCGAGCTAATGTTAGATTAGAGGTGCAGGCCGGAAAAGACAATTCAATAAAAACAGCAAAGAACTTCGATCAGTCAAGAGCGACTCAAGTTCTTAAGACATAAAATACAATAATAGACCGTTTGCCATCTATCTTATCAATTTTCTTTATCTACAATATGCTTGGCCTGATGGAAAGCGTAGATAAGGCCTAGGATGAAAGTGCTCGCTTAGAAACTGGGAGTCAGTCTTTCCAGAGATTTTCACAAAAATCTTCGGAAGTCGCCTGGCGGCATGGTTTCGTCATGCATGAGGTTGCCGACAAGCCACGACCGGACCGGAGCCTACCACCGGTAAATAGGTGCCTACGTTGTCTCTGCAGACGGAGCCAAAATCCGATGACCTTATGAGCCTCAATACTACAGAAACATAGATTGTTGATATACCTGTCAATATCTGTATATCATGATCCCTTAGTCGCCTTTTACGACATCCACGAGATGACATTGAGTTAAAATATAATTTATAGATGACTTTGCCACACGCCACAGTATGATATCCAGCTAACATGAATTATACTGAAGTAATGATACAAGGACGGACTCACCCCAGTTCCGTCCCACACGAATATGTTTACTTATTGAATAACATTGCATACATAAGATAAAGATTATATCTAACACGCCCAATACGTACAAGAAAAACTGTTTTTACAAAAAATATATACCTAACGATTTAATACCTAAAGTGATTAAAATTTTATTTGGGTTGGTGTTTTTGATGAAAGTAGTATTTTCGTAATAAAAGTTGGTTATGTGTGTACAGACCCTACGCCATCTACATATCATATTTAATTTTAGTTTAAAGTGCTTTTACTAAATTTCACAATCGGAGCTCTTTGAATAATAATAACGTTTTCTGGTAGTCAGCTTATAATTATGGCCTAAATTAGCAGTTCGATATACCTATGTCGCTGCGCCTCCGAATAGCGCCAATTAGAATAAAATAATGATTTTCACATAGAAGTGATTGTTCAATTGAAAAATCCTAAATTTAATTGAGAATTGGACCTCATAAATATGAAAAGTTCATTGTTTTCAATCATTATTTCGTCCGGACGTTTTAGTACAACATGAGTTTTCGTACATATACCAAACGTTGTACCAAATCTGACTTGGCCATTTCGACTTCCCCTCTTCTTATATCAGAACGGGGCATATATTGTTGTATTGTACATTGTACGTAATTTCTCTCAATCAGTCCCTTTAAATATTTTAAAAATAAACAATAACGCTGCACCTGACACCATTAGTTTTCGTTTCGAACAAGAGACGGGCTCTATGGCGAAAATAGATATACAAGTAACCTTGATCGCTTTGTGAACTCGGAAACGAGTGCTAACCGCCCACGTGACGAAGATAAACGAACGATGCCATGTAATATTAATATATCTCCGGAATATTATTCTATTTGTTCGTTAACATGGAAGAATGTAAGAGTAACCGTTCAGACGGAAAATCTTTTTTTTATGTAATCAAATGCAACTGGATGTACTTACACATACATAGGTTAGGTAAGTAAAATAGCTTGGGAATCACTGCACGGATATAAAAGTATCTCCTTCAGCGTGGCCAAAAAGCTATTTACAATAAGGGATAAAAACATAACTATATCGGAAAAGCTTGCACCTAAAATACTACAAAACGATATCAGAATGAATAAAAAACTCTTTACAACCGATATTTCAAACAATCAGTCTTCTCTAAATATAAAACTTGGCTAGAAGTCCGCGTTCATAAAATTATGATCGGTAGAAGATAATTTTGCTCCTAATGACAATGCGCACAGTACTGTATCTTTATTTATACCTTGCACATGTAGCAGGAAGAGAATAGCACAAGGTTTAGAGAATATTTATTGCTTGTTAGAGGAACAGTGAATGATGCAGTACAGATTTCTGAACGCAATAAGGCTATCGAAGGCCAGTAATAGTTAAAAGCTAAGAAAGAATACTAGCAAGATACTGAATGCAGCCTTGTAGCAGCTAGAACGCTAAACAGATAAACATTAATAATTGACATAACAGTAAGGATTGGTATTCAACTCACGCACTGCTAAATTCGACACGTGTAACTCGTAGTCAAGTGGTTCGGGGACCAAAACAACGTTAAAAACATCGATGACATCATCAACATAATCGGTCGTTCCGAAACCACTCAAATGTAGTTATACATAAAATCCAACAAGGAGACTATTGAAGACCAAAAACAAGAATATATTTGCAGCCGTGGCCTTGGCGCACTGTAGATACGAACGTGCCGGCCGGCTTACGGGCTGTTTAAAAGGAAGCTATAGTTTATGAACCTGTTGATAGATTGAATGGCTTGTTTACTTTTTTCTATGGTTTCTTGTGGTGCCCGCGCCCTACCTATACAAATTGTTGTTAAGGTGGGGCCAGTTTTGGCAATAACATGTTCTTGATTAGTTAATGTCTATACTATGTAAATAGTCCTGTTTATTTTTGTTGGGGACAATGTGACCATGTTGTGTCATAGCACGTTTGTCATGGTTTGTGTTTGCAAATTGGGGTATGAATTTCCACAATGGGTAGGTAAATTTATCTCTTACAATGGAAAGTTTATATCTTAGTAATTTCAATTTAAATTATTAACATAAACTTAAACACAATTCTTATATTGTAGTACTGAATGACGCGTAAAAAACAATAAAAGTAAGTACTTTCATGTTAAAATTAACACCTACTCCGATCTTTCGTCGATATTCTTTTGGATTTTGTTAATTTATGAATGTACTGGATAAATGTAGCGACCATCGACAATGGTAGCGGCGAATTATTGTGTCAACCAAGATCGTTACAGTAACAGGTGGGAGTTTATTAGAGGTATAAGGTGACTTTTATTTATACAGCCAAACTCATACTAGAGTTTCGGTAAGTGGTCAGGACCAAGTTTCAATTACCCTTACTATGAAATACGCTATAGAATTTATACTTCCTATGCTAATTGAGTCGAGGTTGTTCTTGAACTAGTATAGAGCCACAATAAAATATTTTTTATATTTCGCAAACAGGGTCATTGCACTTTGGTCCTGACACTTACCCAGTCTCCAGTATGAATTAGGCTACATAAACGAAAGTCACCTTATATGATGTACAGATTGTACAGTCAAGAGCATGAGTTGTGTACCTGCAGTACTATATTAGCTACTATAATGAAGGATATAAGATAGGTACAGGTACAACGTCCAATGTGTATAGCTTGATGTGTTCTTGGCTTTATGTCGTCGCCATATCGTTGAATTGACCATTGGCTATATCATGAAAATCGTTGAAAATAATAGAGGGTCGCCTCGCTTCGCTTCGCTCGGCTCCCGAATTTATGATCACCGGCAACCTAACACGTTACGCTCCTCCACGCTTTGCTCGTCGCCTTACCTATTTTTGACATTTTATTGAGAGACTATCGTAAATTTCATACTTCATGCATGATATGGCTATATTTACTACGTGGGTATGTGTACTTAGGTATAACTAAGTAATACGAGCAGCTAGTAACAATATAAATCTAAAAATTGCTCTTTGACTTCTTTTCCTCGTCTGCAACCAATTACCAGAAAAAAAAGAGAACCAATAATGAGCTCTCTTTGATTCCGTGAAATCGAGCAGTTTCCTAAGGAATAACTAAAGAGCCAAAACCATAGAGGCGAAGCCGTGAGAATATAAGTATAATGATTATAAATTGAGTTATATTCATACATTCCCTCCAACATACAAAACGGAAATATTTTGACTGCGCCACATCGTCCATGGCGCCAACCTTCGTTCTGTTGACTAAACATACTTGTGGGTACCAAACTTAAAGTTTCCTCTGTAGTGTTGTCCTCAATTATTAACTGTGCGATTTTGGCAATAAGAGTTATAGGAAATACGTTCCTGCAGAATCCAAAATTATCCAAAGTAAACGTACAGTTTCTAGAATTTTCGCAAAATTTGTTTAGATCTGTTAAAGATTTTCTTAATTCCCTTATAATTACTGGACTTAGGTATGTCTATTATGTTATGTCAGGACTATTGTTCTTGATATGTTATTTTGTATCATTACACAAAAACATAAGAACGCCCAAAATCCACAACATTATGTTGCAGAGAAAACAATTTGAAGTATCAGAACCGCAAGTACAGCTAAAACACAAAACTAACAATATTTTTGTGAGCAAAATAAAACACAAGCTCTGCAAATAAAAAGCAATTGAAGGGCTTTTTACAAAAACAACGCAACTAACAATATTATCGATTTTTTGTTACTGGTATCACTGAAATCCTTATCAAATATTCTAAAGAATGGTAAAATCCTCTTTTTACAAAAACAACGCTAACGACATAAAAACAGTGGTAAAAATATCAGGGTTTTTACAAAAACCACGTAAGTTTAAACTATTTTTACAAAAATCACGCATCTGGTGAATTTACGTTGTTTTTGCAAAAGCCAAACGTACGGTTAACTACAGTTCTGACATAACGCATAATACTTTTTTACAAAAATCATGTATCTGATGCATTAACGTTGTTTTTGCAATAACTAAACGAACATTTGACAAGTGAGACGTTTTTCATTTTTGAATTTTACTGGCAGAGCTGATGCAATTTGCTTCGCATTAATATGGAGAACGAGGTGGATATTAGTAAAAACAAGAAAAGAGCTAAGAAGCAGAAGAAAGAAGACATAATAAAAGCAAAAAAAGCGAAGGGTGAAGAACATATCAACCATAGAAACCAGTTGGTTTTAGCACGCCAAACCGGTGATGATTGCAGGTTAGTGCTTGTTAGTGTAAATCTGGATATTTTAAGTGATATTGTCTTGATTATTGTTTTTTCTTCTCTTTAGATGCAGCCGTCTACAGTGCTTTTCAAAAATATCTGCAGCTGAGAAACAAATAATTTTAGACCTTTTCAACAGTTTTGGAAATAAAAATGATCAAGACGCGTATTTGATGGGCTTGATTTCATCGTCACCTGCCCAACGACATACCAACGACAATCCTAAGGTATTCCGTATGTCAACTTTTAAGTACAAGATACGCATTGGGTTGCAAGAAGTTCCGACGTGTTTTACCGCATTCTGTAGTATTCATGGAGTTGGCAAAAACCGTATTCGTCGCCTGCAACGATTGTTATTGGCAAATGAGGCTGTACCTAAGGATCTGAGAGGAAAACACACGGTGAACAGAGCAAAAAAAACACCTGAGGCTATTTTGATTTTGATAAGGTATCACATATCCTCATTCAAGGCAAGGCAATCACATTACTCGCGAAGGGATAATCCTCACTGTTTTTATTTGACAGAAGATTTGACAGTGAATAAGATGCATAACATGTTTTTAAGATCACACTGGATTAATGTTAGCTACATGGTTTACTGGACTGTTTTTACAAAAGAATATAAGCTTAGGTTTGGCTTGCCTCGCTCCGACACTTGTGCAGTTTGTGATTCATACAAGCTTAAGATTAAATGTGCAGCACTTCCAGAGACTGCCAACATTCTACACACAGAACACAACTTACATCTTGCTAAGGCAGAAAAATTTAGACAAATGAAAAAAGATCTGAAACGAAGAGCACAGAGAGGTGAAATCATGTGCTTAAGTTTTGATTATATGCAAAATCTCCCTCTGCCACACATTCGAACTGGTGACGTTTTCTACAGCCGACAACTGTGGAATTTTGTTTTCGGTATTCATGATTTGGGAAGGAATAAAGTATGTATGAATAGTTACTTGGAAACAGAAGGAAAGAAAGGTCAAAATGATGTGACATCCCTTCTACTAAAGTATTTCAATGAGCATGAGATACATTGTGAAAACCTTGTACTCATTAGTGATGGGTGTTCCGGTCAAAATAAAAATTATGTCATGATTAATTTTCTATATGCATTAATCCATATTTTTGGTTTGTTTCACACCATAAAATACATATTTCCAATAAGAGGCCATACTTACCTCCCAAATGATCAAGATTTTTCACTAATTGGTAATTTAAAAAAGACAAGTACTGTGGAAACTGATGAAGAATGGAATGACATCATTGAATCAGCACGAAAAAATCCTTCACCCTTTGAGGTGAAGCGTGTGAAACATGACACGTTTTATGACATAAAAAAAGCTTTGGAACCATTCTTTTTAAAACAGAGTAAGCCACCAATGCGTATAAAAAATGTACGTATGGTGAAAATAAAGAAGGATTCAGCGTATGTATACGTAAAGTACAACTTTACAGGAGAATGGACAGCAATAAACATCAGGAATAAGAAACGTTTGCCTACTGAAGTTACCTTCAACTCTCTGTATACTTCTACGATTCCGCTGAACGAACACAAAGCGCAAGACTTGTATAAGCTAAAAAGCTTTTTGTCTTCACCAACAAAGTGTGAATTTTATGAGAAGATTTTGAATGGCAACGTAGATTCTAGTTTGTTAGATGTAGATATTGATTCAGAAGACAATAGTAGCGGAGGAGAGTAATTAAAATTAAAAGAAAGTTTGTTTTCTATAAGTAAATTGAGAATAAACATAAATAATAACATAACATTTTTCTTTTATTTTTCTTTTCCAACATTTTTTTTTACAAAAACAAGTTATATGCTTTGTTTTTACAAAAACAACATATGTACTACTGATACATTTCTATTTATTTCAAAAACTATGAATAATACAAATTAATACAATATGTACAAATATCACACACAAACTTTAAAATGTTAGCAAAATACATTCAGTCCCTCTAAATTAAATGTATTAATCTCAGATCATTTTTTGTCTCTCCTGTAAAACATAGCTCCATAAAATTACGTTATTTTTGTAAAAAACCCGTCAATTGTTATCCGCATTTATTTATTAAAGTATTCGTTGTAAATATACATTTGACCTAATCTTTTAGTCTGGAGACGTGCCGGTGGGGCCGTTATCTCACTAAAACGATTTTGTCAATGACATAATCTTTTAAGTTTCTGGAGTCAATAGGTCATGTTGCGTTTCAGATTCAAATTTTATTTTCTTGAGATTTTGCTTCTTGTAAAGCTGTGTTCGTCTACCAGCCATTCAAATTTACTATTTAAATATTCAAGAGTGTCTTCGTTAGCGTCTTAAATCAAAATGTATATCATGTATGAATTTGGCTATATACACGAAAGTCACTTTATGTATTTCTTTAACGTAACATTCCCCGGCTAAGAGTGCTTTTGGCAGGGCAAACGGTACCGTGGACCTTCCCTTTTGACAGACTTTAGGCAGAAAACCAACGAACTTTCTATTATTCTGTATCATATTCAGGAAGTAGCGAATGCACCGACATAACACGAGGATGATGTTATACTTATATCCTTATTTTTAAAGATGGTTTGAAAACAGATAAATTATACAAACATATAAACTGCAGAAAAAGGAGCTACTCTGTTATACTTTCAAGTTTCATGATGGTTTTCGTGACAAACAACAAACTTTCGCTTTTATAGTATTTGAATGAGTGAATGGATTAATGAAATGAATGAATGAATAAACACGCTCTATACGGTCCGTAATTGAATTACATCACTCAAACTGTGAGTGAGTCAAAGATAGCACACAATTTTTTAGTAAGTGCGATAAGGACGGCGTAAATTTGAATGAACTCAGCGTTGCCATTTGTACGGCAATTGCCGTATTGTACGGCAATCGGGCTATAAAATTATTAAATATACGTTATACGGCAGAGTAGTCATTACCGTACGCAAAAATACGGCAATTCGGCAATGAATGGGCGTTCTTCTTTTACCTTATGTAAAATTTTAAAGATGACTCTGCCTGACATATGATATGTATACCTGCTTTATCAATAGAGGCAAAGAAAATATTTGCACAATTCCAAACAAACCAAAAAACTAGCTACTAGCCAGCCATCACAACAAGGTCAATGGCCAAGACTTTATTACCATGTGATAGAGGCGATTCTTGGTTGGCTCATTGGTCTATTTGTCTTGGACTTGAATTTGGGACATGGACAATAATGCTATCTAGTGGAAAGCTGAGAACTAACAGTCATATACCAAAAATTTATATTTTAAGTACTAAACTCTAAAGTAATATTTGCTATCTGGTTCTGATGCATAAGAATAAAATTTTTAGTCTAACTTTTCCATTTTTGCTTCGTTTTTCGATTCGTTCATTTGTTCGTGTATCGTGTGTTGAGTGCGAGAGGTTGAAAAAAAGTTTTAAATAGTTTGCCGCGGCTAAAATATTGGCCGAGCAGTGCATTCGCAGAAAGCCATAAACCAACCACCGCAATGATAAAAAAAAACCCTCAGTTGAGTACAAAAATTATAGTAGGAAATTAATTATTATGTTGAAAAAAAATTTTTTTGGAGTTAATTTCTATGTACGGCAATTTTGTCAGTGGAATACGGCAATCCAAAATATGACCAGCGGCAACACTGAATGAACAGTTAGATAGCTTACAATTAATTCGGACCGCAGGGTCTATTGCTATTGCACACACACAACGAGGTTTTCGTGGTAGATTATACATTTACAAATACAAAGAGCGGACGGAAGGCAAGGGCGGTCTTATTTATTAGCAGGGATAGAAATTTTCAGTGTTAGGTGTATCGATGAGTTATACCATACTATAGCAAAACGTTAAGTCCTCTAACAAACACTGTTTTAACTTTTCGGGATTACTGCTACCCGGTTGAAAATCTGTAATCTACGAGTACCTTGTAAAGATTTTAGTTTATTTTATAAATCTAAGCCGTTAGTATACCATCGTTCACAAAGCTTTTCTGTTTTAAAATCTATCTCAATAGAATTGAATTACTTCTACATCGTAGTAGTCGCTCTTTCATCGTCCTTGAAACTTCCACGTGCCACGCTTTATTTCCACCATGCAAGACAACACCCAACGTATCTCTGACTTTTATTTGAGACTCAGCAACCATAAGACCAGCAACTAAGGTTCATTTTGGGTAACACTAAATGTCAACATAAGCTGGTTGGTCGTTACGTGTAGCAAAGCAAGGCTGCGCAGAACGATGCGCGAAATTCTTGAAAGAAAAACAAACGAATTGTTTTTCTGACTTTGAATTGAAAGATTTGTCGATCGATATTTGTGGACCATTTAGTAAAACATTTAAAGATAATACTTAGCGGGATTAGTGTGTATTATTCATATTTATAGGTTTAGGTATTCATTTCTTTATTGCATGTCACATTGTGGTCGTAGATATATGTGTAGTAAATGTACAAAAGTGACAAAATGATGACAGGAAGGACATCAAAGTTTGCTGGAAGTCGAAGTTTGGTGTAGTTTTCTAACTTATCTAATATTTCATATACACATGATAACAATAAACATTGATATTGTTATCTAGATGTAAAATTATTACTTTTTAAAATCACATCTATTGTAAAGTTTACGTTTGACGCAATGGAATTTTGTGTCCTCGACCTACTGCTGTTTGTTTGTTAATTATTGTATGAACAATAGCACCGCACAACAACACTTTGATTGACAAAATTTATATTATATGAATGGAAAAAACACATTGTCTCGCCACTTACCATAATGTTTCTGTTACGGCTAATGTTGGGTTTGATGATAAAATCAAGAATAGCCGGGTTAGTTTTGAGCATTACTAGACAATGTACGAAATCAGGTTTATTTCATCTTTAGCCGACGCCTGTTGTTTTTAATTTTATTGAATTATTGTATTATTTTATTTTTCCGTTCGTTTTTACATTTTTTGCCGTTTGTTAGCGGTTATGACTATGAAGTTAAGCCAGCGGAATAGATGAATAGAATTTAAGAATAGCTGAACTAATTGTTTAGCTACCAAAAAGAGTTATTCGAGATTCTACTTAGGTACATACTCGTACAGAAAGCAAGAATTTCAAGATATATTAATTGGAAAACAAAATGTACATAAATTATTATGGTCACATTATATTAAATTTTTATTTATATCAGCAACTCCGTCTGCGAGGTCTCTTTATAATATTGTACAGAGACCAAAACTAAATATTTTAGAATTTTGATATTCTGTATGTGTGTATGTTCCGTTTTATATAGGCTATGGCTATAAAATAACCACCAAGGCGAAAATGATTGAAAAACAATTCCACGCGAGCTTCCAAAAGCTAGTGTAACAATAAATGAGACAAAAATGCTATTTCACAAATAATCTGGTTCAATTTTCGAATAATACATATAGAGCGCGATCGCACCTTGTGAAATTAGGTGTATAAACCTTCATGGTTTTTAAATGTACTGGTTTCAACCATTTTATTTTCTGTTCGCATCAGGCGTTACTAACAGACATTTGGTTTGCAGATTTATGTTTACGAATATAATCTGTTTTACATATCGCAAAGTCAATAGTATCATAACATTCACCACCTTCTTTACAAAAACAATCCAACCAAAAACAACCCAGAAATATCACGCCATGAATTACTTAGCTACTACGCTACCGTGCGTAATACTACAGCAGCGTTCTACGCAGCAGAGTCCCGAAATTACGTAACAGCAACCCGAGTGAGTACGCATTACACCATCCCTTCGTCCTTGCCAGGGCTTCCTGAATATCGATCCCCTCTCACTGGGCCAGGCACGCGTTCAGGGTCAATCCTGTTTTCTCTCCTTCCCTTTCACACCAATCCCTTAGCTGTGCTTTCTCTTTCCCACTCACAGATCTCAAGGGTCCCGGAACGTTTCCACGTGTAACACGAGATCCTATTTTACGCAGTTCCGGAACCTTGACTCTTAGAAGGACGACGCAATTGATCAATGCGGTAACGGCATCCTCACTTCAACTCACTTGGAAGATTGGAATCCGGATGTTATGGTCAGTTTGTATAATGCGCCTCTCTTGTTGTAAAACAAGGGCGATTATTTTGTAATTGATATCCGGTGAATAACGGTTTAACTCGACTTAAGTCCCAAATGAGATCTTTTTACAGATTTGCTCTTTTTTTTTACTTTCTACGAAATTCTTAAATAACGCCAGTGATAGACGAATGACAAAATCGAATAAGTAATTACGATAAATTAATTAAATTGTGTTACGCTATGTTTTGAACTGAATTGATCGCAATTAGATCGCAATTAATTATATCGATTTTCACGTTTCTATATTTGTTTTTTTTTCACACATTTTACTACATTTTCTAAAAGGCACAAACTCAACTCAAATAATAATACATATTATGTACCCGACCTATGCATAATTAAGTGGTAAGAAATGGTTTTAATCAGCTTTGGAGCGATATATCTAATTTATTATATTATTATATATAAAGCTGCAATACGGTGTAAGTTTTATAAAGGCGTAAATAGAGTCTAATAGTACCTAATCGTTACAATACGAGTATGTTTGCAAGAAATATTTTTCTTGTGTATATAATTGTTTTTTTGGTACTCTTGTAAAGTTGGGTTTTTTGAGTTCAGTCGTTTTTTACCGGAGGCACAGAATTATAAGTTTATTTAGACAGCTTTTTTCCCGCTTATGTTGCGTTCGAAACACGGGCTAATATACGGACGATTAGCATTTCTCCAGCTTGACATTTAGATCTGGCTGTTTGCCAACGAGCTGATAATAACGCAGGCCGCGACATGAAATATGCGGCGATCTACGTGTTTATGGACATTTTACATCAATATAACGACTCTTCAAATTTAGAATCTCATCGAAATACAATTTGAAATAATGTCGGTGTTATCATTTAGAATCATTACAATGATTGGCTACAAAATATCGGCTGAACTAAAACTGAGCAAATACATATTATGAAAGGTAAGCGTGAAGAAAGACCATTTGTCAGTATTTTTCGACATTTACTAACGTGTCTTGACTCAAGTACCTACAACGATCGTGCCAAAACTGAAACTTGAAAAAATAACACATTTTACAGAATATCGTTTTTAAATATATATCAGTTTGCACCTTAAGGGTTAATATAAGGTCAGAGACAACGGTAAAAAATTGTCTGTGCTCTGTGAGTAACCTTCCTTTGAATATTTGGTAAATGTTCAAAGTAACCCTCAGATCAATGACTCACTATAGGTTGGCTGATACAAAAATTTTATTTGAAAGAAAAAATCTATGATGTAAATAGCTTCCCAATAAGCATAAATAAAGCAGCAAACCTTTTCTACATATTTTAAAATTACCTCCTATTGACTATGATCTCTCTTCCCGCATTGTATTTGTTCAAGATTAAGTGTATGGCATAGGCTAGGAAAAAATGTTATTACCCGTCCGACACAAAAAGACCAATGTCAAATACTTTATTAGCTTTTGATACAGGCGATTATTGGTTAGCTAATTGACATATTTGTCTAAGACGCGTAATACCAACAATTACGCGGGAAACAGCAGATCGGAAGGTTTTTTGTAGGAAAAAAATATTGGATTTAAGTAGAAAACCTTTATATTTCTATTACCTATTTTATGAAAACAAAATCAAGTTGATCTCTTAGCCGCGTTCTTGAAACGAACGTTTGAAAACCAAAAAAAGAGGGTGTAAAACATGTTTTTTTTTGACAAAGGTATAAATCTTAGTACATTGTTTATAAGTGGATCACCTAGATAAAAGATCAATAAATCAAATGTATTTTTCCAATATTAAGATAGTCCTAAAAGAACCCTCGAAAATCTGGCTTTGTTCATGTTCTAGGGTCAGGTACACCTGTTTCTCAAGCAGTCGCTAATAAAATCAAGCCCCAATATGGAAGTTTATTCAACTCATTCCCGGATAACAATACAGAAACGTTTCCCAACAAAAGACACCAGATTCGCTGGCCATGGCCGTTGCACCCATTGTTCTAAATCCTGCAGATAACCTGGCAGTTCTCCATCTGGCGCCATCAGACTCTCACGGGTGATTTTCCGCTATCCCAAGCGAACCACGCCTAACAAATAGCTTCTCGATTTAAAGACTTGGCTATCGGTCAACGCAATACTGATCTAGTTGTGGTCGAGAAGCAAAAAAAAACAACAAGAAGTAATAGCTGCAACTTCAGAATTGTAGCCGATGATAACAAAGACGCCAAGGTCTTGACAATGACTCGGGGTTTATCGGATGATTTTATTTTATTTATTTTATTACTTGGGTGGTCTTGAATCGCGATTTTAATGTTCAAAATCAGAAAACGAAACCTTTGTGTTATGAGTTATGACTCGTGTTTCCATCCGTCTTCGTCTGTCCGTTTTTTAAAGGCACTTTTCACATAAGTGGTTAAAGCTATCAACCTGAAAAAGCTTAGTCTCCAAACCTTTAAATTCAGGAGGCTTGTCTCAAAAATATTTTTTATTTTTGAAAACACTTTGTTGAGAATTGAGATAGATGCTGCATGTGCTCGGAAAACACCTCTAACACTCCCCTCGGTGATAATTAGCCGCGACACCATGTTAATGATAATAATTTTAAAGATGTATGTAAATGTACATAAATTTCGAAACGTGATATTTATCGAAAATCCTACTAATATTATACATGCGAAAGATTGCGTGTGTGTGTGTGTGTGTGTGCGTGTGTGTATTTGTTGCTCTTTCACGCTGAAACGGCTGAACGGATTTAGATGAAATTTAAAATGGATATAGCTTATACTCTAACTTAACACATAGGCTAATTTTTATCCCGGAAAAATGCATGGTTCCTGTAGGATAGATCAATATCATTAAAAAGTCAGGTGTCTAATTATCGCGGTTTTAATCGTTTCTGGTGAAAGACTATGTTATTTCATACATATTAATAGTAAACCAAAATATAAATCCTAGATAGATGAAAAAACCGGCCAAGTGCGAGTCGGACTTGCGCACGAAGGGTTCCGTACTATATATATATCACACTAATATTAAAAATGCGAAAGTCTGTTTGTGTGTGCGTGTGTGTAGAGGGTGTGTGTGTGTATGTTTGTTACTCTTTCACGCTGAAACGGCTGGACGGATTTTACCCTAACTTAACACAGGCTACTTTTTATCCCGGAAAAAAGCATGTCGTTAAACCGAATAACACGCGGGCGGAGCCGCGGGCAAAAGCTAGTAGCTAATATAACAGTGGCGAATGGTCCATATATAACACGATTCACATCGGCTTGTTTAGGAAATGGCATCCACACTACATTCCTTTATTCCATGCTCTTCGCTTTTATCAAACATTTCCATAAATCTCAATACGATAATACACTTGGCTGACAGGGAGTTGGAAAGTACAAAAAATGTTATGTTTTCCTTTGTTGTTTTTCTGAGTAAGGTGATTTTTTCTCCGGCTTCCCCTTTTAAAATATTCACCCGTCACCACTGTAATATAATGACTTTACGAACACAAACGACACTTAAAATACAATATTATTTAGCCACGAAAATTATAATAGCGTAAACATCGTAAACTATTTTGAAATATTATTACGCACACTTATTGCCAAACGTTTTACTGTCTGTCGTTTTGAGTTAGGATAGGTTAGGTTCGTTCCAAGCGACTTTTATAAGACATTTAATATTGATATGAAATATTTATTTGTTGAGCCTTAATAAAAATGATATAAAAGACGTCTCATAATCAAATAAATCGTTGATTTCGTCGTTATTACCAGTGAACGAATAAAATTCACTGGTTATTACCAATTTGCTTGATTATCGATTAACAAACACTAAAAAAGGCACCAATATTGAAATTAAAAAGAAAAACGTAAAGGTTATTCACGTCGCCAATCCACCACGTGCCGAAACAGGTATTGTTTGTCATTAATGTCACAAAAATGTTCTTGTCAAATGTCAAAATTTTCCAATTATTCTATACTCCTAGTCCAACAGGGCGGATTGTAACTAGGACTATGTAGTTAGTTCATGGAGAAATATTAAAAAACGAAGGTCCCACAATTGTGCATTCAAAGTAAAAGAATTAAGAGATGATAGAGTATCCCTAATTGACCACAATTCACAGAAAAAAAAATCTTTGCGCAAACATTTTTTTCCACCTTTCCTTCGAAAGGCCGGGGCTAACAATCAAGGTAAAGTTATAAAAGCCAACTGGCTAATAACAAAGATGTTAAAATAAAAAATACATAACAATATCACCTTTCCTTCGAAAATTCAGATGATTGATGCACTTTGTACTGGGAAGTGAAAAAATTATATTTGACCAAAAAAAAATATTTCTTTTTGAATGTGTTCAGTTAACGATACATGATCTACCCTAGAATTATTTTCACTTATTATTGTAGGACCTTAGTCGTATAATTAATTATCTTTTCTGCATAAAATCTTATCTTATTCTATGTTGCACAAAAAATACTAAATAACAAAAAGATACTTACACAGTTTTTACAAGGGCGAGCTTATTTCTATAGAAATTATATATTTAAAATAAATAAATATGATTTTTTACAAATGTCCAATATCGGTTACTCGCACAAGATGAAACGAGCATGATTCAGGCACTAAAACCGTCTGAAACCGAGCGTAATGCCAACTTACCATTGACGAAAATAACATATAGGTCAGGAAGACCAGAGCGTCAAGCACTGACAATTTAACAAAAAGCTTTGTCGCCGCTTTGTCTTCTGCGGTCTATCATTTTGTTTCAAGCGTTAAAAGGTTTTAATGAGCGTGTTCTCACCATATAGCTAGCATAAATAACACGAATAGAGAAATTGTGTCTCTCAAAGAAACTTTTGACACGCGCACTGAGAAAAATGTCTTAGGCTTCATTATAAAATAGCATAAAACATAAATTTAAAATACGGTGAATTATTTTTTTATTTGGTGATAATTGGAAAATATTATGCTGTAATTAAAACGGAGTTGATGCTCGTGATTGTTGGCACTTGGTGGAACTTTTGAATCAATCAATCAATCAATCAATCAATATAATTTATTTGTCCAACATAGGTATGTTAAAAGATGGAGATGATTGAAACATTTTTTGTTTGATAAACACTTGTACTTGTCCACTTATTTATATTATTTTCTTATGCTTTAACAGCGAAACCGGTAAGGGAAATAATATAAATAAGTGGACAAGTACAAGTGTTTATCAAACAAAAAAAAAATGTAATTAAAACGTTTGAGGAAATAATCGAGTTTTTAAGGTAAGTAACGCAATATTATGATGACAGATCACCGTAAAATTGGTCACAGGAAATAAGATTATCATTTCCGTATAACATCACGCCTTCCCCATAAAAGAGGTCCGTCACACTACGGTATGCATAATGCCACCATAAAAGCTGTGACGGGGCGCATAATTCTGTCTGCTTCCTACAAAGTCACAGTGAGTGACAGTCCGTCATATTATAACGATAGCAGCAGCAACAGTAGTTTCTATTGTGATGTCCGTATGCTCCCTACTTTACGTGAATCATCATAATTTTAGGTAAATTCACTTAATTTTATGATTACCAGTTTTCTCAGTGCAGGACGAGTCGTTTTATCGAGGCGATTATCACGTGATATCGCTTACCTGCGTTTCCATTGGTCCAACGTTTCTTCATGAGACAAAAGTTCTCTATTATTTTCGTCCATGTTAGCTATGCAGGTTCTCACAACCAAGCTTACATTGAACAATACTAGGAAACGATCATGTTATTTTTTGAACTGCGTCAATATCCAGCACGTGTAGCCGATTACTTCGGGACATTAGCTACTGTTCATCAACAAACTGTAACGTGATACAAGAAGAATACCCCCTTGTCGGACAATCGGTAAACAAATACATAAATCGTACGATAAGACCTCACATTTCTGGACGAAGACGTGGGAGACATTCTAAATGACGCAAAACGTAAATTTCATAGGTGTTGTTGTTCTAAACATCATTTAGAGTGATTTACAAACCGCCTAAACAAAGAGATCAATTGGAAAATATTTTGAAAGACTTCCCCGAGCCAGGATTTGGACCTACGACTTCTGGCTTACACG
The DNA here is from genome assembly GCA_910592155.1 of Ypsolopha scabrella. Classification (NCBI taxonomy): domain Eukaryota; kingdom Metazoa; phylum Arthropoda; class Insecta; order Lepidoptera; family Ypsolophidae; genus Ypsolopha; species Ypsolopha scabrella. The sequence goes on along the minus strand of OU342972.1, from coordinate 9,205,273 downwards.
GGAAGTGCGACAACGACTGTGCCGACGAGATACTCATCCTAGATCGTTGAGATTTTTCACCATACCTATATACCGTTTTTTTTTCGAAACTACGTAATTTCCTGGTTGAAAATGAACCCTCTAGCTAAAACAAAGGAAAGTGTTCTATGCTCCGAATTTAATCGAAGGTTCTATGCTCGAAATATGTCATGTTTCATAATAAAAAGAAAGATATCGACCGCCAAAGAAGCACTAATACTCCGGTGACAGAGACGACGCTCTACAAAACCCATGTGTACATATCCATGTGCATTATTTACCGCCGGGAATATTTACGGTATGTTGTCAGTCACATGTAGCGGCGCGTAGGTCGACCATTTTTTCGAAATTTAAAAGCCAAATAAAATAAAAAATAAAACTTTTTTTTTGTGTTTTATTGGTGATTTTGATTCGTAGAGTTCAATAAAGCTAGAGGGTTCGTTTTCAACTTGTATAGGTGTTGCTTAAGGGGAAGTGGATCGGTTAATTCATAAACATAATGAACATAAATTAAGATTCGAAGGAGCCAAGTGAATCACAGAGTTGCTTTCTAATTTTAATAGAAATACGAGCTAATTAAAAATAGCTAGATAGACTTATTAAAAACAACATAACATTTAAAACCTCATCCATAATACTCCTAGCAAACATGGAGTGATGTAAACTCTAAGCCTATATTTGATATACCTACACAGTATTAATGTACCAGCAGTGTCTAGCCACATGGTAAAACAAAAGAGTCAAATACTGGTTTAACGGATCTTGGACATTATTAAACATTGTTTTCCGTTAACACGCACTGGACATGCATGATAAACATAATTATCAGAGCAATACAACATATTCAAGGATTGCTTCCTATCTATCGAAACCCTTTTAATTTGTTGAACTTGTTCAGCAACAAAGCAAAAATACTGTTTGAGCACAGCCTTTCAAGCATTATGGATGCCAACCCCAGAACAGATGATACTAACTAACTGTTTTTAAAATTAACCATTTTACCACATGGTCAAAAACATGGAATAGAATGCCAATCCCAGAACAGATGATACTAACTGTTTTTAAAATTGACCATTTTACCACATGGTCAAAAACATGGAATAGAAATCAATGTCAAATGAATAATAATAGACAGTTAAAGTGAATTAACACTAACACGAAAGAATGATTATGTATTTAATGCATTATGTCGTGAAATAGATTGGCATTCAATTAAAACTTAACATGTTTATTCGTTTGGGAACATTTTAGATACGACGGAAAGGAATGTGGAAGAGACGTACACAAATTATATTTTAAGATGAATTAGTAATTGTTTATATAAGGTGACTTTAGTTTATATAGCCATGTTCAAACTGGCGACTCGGTAAGTGGTCAGGACCAACCAGGCCCAAGGTTCAATGACCCTGTTCGCGAAATACGAAAAATATTTTTTATGCCTTTGTTCTTGTTCAAAAATAACCTCGACTCAATTAGTATAGGAAGTCTAAAATAATATAAATAATGCGGATTTTACATGGTACCTTGGTCCTGACCACTTACAGAGTGTCCAGTTTGAATTTCGCTACATAAATGAAAGTCACCTTGTACACATAATACATATACATAACAACAGCTAGAAAAGTCAATAAAACTGTATCTACCTATCACACAAAGGGGGTTGAGTCAGTACTGTTTGTATAGGTTAAACTGTAGGTAGCTTTGATACGACCACAACTTTTATCTAAATATAAACCAATAATAAAACATGACAAATCATATTGTGCGTAGACTTCAAGTGTTTTATCTATGCATTTAGCGAAACAAAGAAAACCGAACAAACGCGCGATGACAACAACAAAGAGAAACTCGTAAGCACTCTTATGGACTTCGAACCTTAGTTTAACGAAACTAATGCCCTCTTGCGATTAATGAAAATAACGCCTTTTATAGTAGATCAGCGAGCGGAAGCTGTGACCTTAGCTCGTGGCATAGTACGAGTGTCTGAACCGGTTGTGTGCTTGGCAACAGTCGACCAGTTTAGATAGACAGAACTGCCGCGAATGTCACAGCACTCTAGCAAAGTTACAACATAATCGTGGTGATGCTAGTGAAAACACAATGGAAAGTATTGTTACAAACCTAACGAATCAACCATGACCCAATTATAATTCCCTCCTGGATTACGGTAAATAAAACTAATGCCAATTGAGTTCTATAAAAACAAGAAAGAAATATTACAAAGATATTAAAGAAACAACGAGGGAAGGCTAAGATAAATCCAAGGGATTTCTTTTAAAAACACAGACACGAGAATGTCAATGATCGGTTTACACGACGATTTCGGCAAGGTTAACGATATCCCATCGACTTTTAGTACTTTTCTACTATATCATCTGCAATATGTAATATATAAATTAGTTAGTTACAGGAATTCTGCACCAAGGATTTATCAGTCTGCAGTAGTGGATTTCGAAGGCATCTTCAATTTTGCAGAGTGGCGATGTTTTACAAATAACAAAAAAAATATATCACAAACGAATATGTTCCGTACATCAAATAACATGTCACGCTCCATGTAAAGCTAAGCTGCGTTGCCAACACGCCAAGAATATAGAAGACATAGATATAGACATATATTTATTAATAATATTTATCACGGGTCAAGTACGAAGTAGAAGTTATAGTTGTCGCGCCATCACGATTCAGGAAAAAGAAAAATCCTTAGAAGTCATAAAACTTAATGGGAATAGATGAGCAATGCCGTCGTGAATCTACTTATAATCAATATAAACGATACAGAAACTTGCTTCCGCGAGGCTTGGAAATTACAGTACAATTATCAATGTAGCCTTTGTTTTGTAACATGACGTGGACAAACTAGTAATAATTACAGTGTTTTACATACCAGTGTGCAAGCAGACAATGAGGGCACTGTAGCGCTATCGTAGCTGATAATAGAAGGAAACGTCTAGGATTTGCATTAGGCAAATGTAACAAAACATATGATCTGTTTAAAAAACCGTTTGATGAATTGCTATAATAACAAATTTATCGATCTACTTTCCTCGTGTCCAACATACGAGACAATACGAGTATTTTCCTTTAATGTGCCCCACATACTCGTTATTGCGTAAAAACAAGTTTTAAGAAATTCATCATCGTGTTTGTAAAAAAGTGGGTTACAAAATAATGTTTACAGAAACACGAGCAAAGACAAGTTTGTGCCAAACATCATAAAGGGATTTACATTTATCTTTTTTGTATTTGTGGAAAGAATAGCAGGTTTTTACTATAAAGCCGTTTTAGTAATGTAAAATTTTTGCAAAAACTTGAATAATGCGATTTATGTCCGTTTTAAATGAAATTTTCGTGATAATCAAAGAATATCTGTGTCTAAATTTTTGTAACAATATCAATGTCATCAGCGTCAAGTATCTTTAGCTGCAGGAAATATTTTACCAATGATAATGATAAGAATTCTGGCAGTGAAGTGAATCACATGATCGATTTGTAACCTAATCTGTTCCTTGAAGGTCAGTTTCGGACGTTAAAATCTGTCTTTCCTTGGCCTTTAAACAAACTAACACATTGCAATTGCAATATAACATTATAATTTTGTTGATTAATTTTGTAATTGGTGATTCAACTACAGTTGTAATCTAAAAAACTAAAATCAAATACTGTACAGTAGTTATGAAAAAGTTAAAGTGAGCGATACCATCATAGTTTCTGTGGTTAGTATATTATAGCATAATTGACTGATTGCGTTTTATTCTTTTATTTATTTTTCTTTTTGTGTGCTCGTTATGCGCCACAATGATTATTTTGTAGCCACCGAAGGAAGACCAATATTGGTTACTTTGGTTACACAAAGACGGAAAAACCTTCTGTTACACAGAGAGAGAAAAGCCTGCGTGAATTCGTCTGTATAGGTACAATGCTGAGTACCTAGTAGCACTGATTCGTGGTTATATCTATTTTAATGCTCTTGATCTTTATTGCGTAAGTTGGTTTATTTACGTAAATTAAATAAGTGTTAAAGTTTTTGTACCTTAGTTAGCACACTGGATATTGGCTAAATTCTTTGTATAATTTATTGCTTAAGTTGGTTTATTTGAGTGACAAGTGCTTAAGTTTTTGGTACCTTAGTTAGCACACTAGTTATTGGCTAAATTCTTTGTATACTAATTTATTGCTTAAGTTGGTTTATTTGAGTAAATTAAATAGGTGTTAAAGCTTTTTTACTTTAGTTAGCACACTGGTTATTGGCTAATTTCTCTGTATAACTTATTGTGATGCTGGGATAGATCACATGTGATCTTACAGCAGCACTGGTCCATTTAAATATTTAATTAAAAGTTAATAAATAAAAAAAAATAAAAGATAGCAATTGAAAAATATGTTATTATAGGAATATATTAAAAAGTAAGTTAAAAAGAGCATTAAGGAAGTTACGAATAAAACAAGCTTAAAAGTAAAAAAGCTTCGTAACAAAGTAAAGTGATGAAGAAATAAGCCATAAAAACAAAGTTTGTTTAAATTGTACAGCAGACACACGTAGGCGGATGGACAACACAAAAACTAAAGATTGACATTCAATCACGACGACAGTCCCGTTCGAGATCAACTTAATACACTCACAGTAAGCGCAAAAAATAAGTAATGCGAATATTGAACCGTTAGAGATATTAATAAATGGAGAGAGAGAGAAAAGAAAGAAATAGTTACTAATCTAGCAACAAACTATGGGAAGAATTATATATCAGATTACAATTAAGGTTAAATATTATCAACAATAGAAATTTAACTGTCCGCAAAAAATATACCTAACGAATTTGTTTATCCAATAAAAATGTTAGGTACATACAATTACTTGTTAAGGATGGTGATATGATAAACAACATGTATACAATTTTGTTGACATGATTGTATATTATGTTGGGTACAATAGTTTATAAACAGCACATGTGAAACTGTTTATGGTGATTGTTGGCATCATGGGGTCAGTGACCCTATAGTATGGTGACAGGTTGTCTGCCCTATCACCGGAATCCTTGAGATTACACCGACCACTTCAATGTTAATTTAGACATTTGAGATAATGTATTTTTAACACATGTAGGTATTTATGATGCAAAATTAACACAATAGTCGTCGTTTAAAACTTCTTTTAAATCATTACCATAACCATGAAATTTTCTTGTAAAAAGCTTAAAAGGTATATATTGTTTAATATCCTTGGCTTATCTGCTTGCAGAAATATGTAATGTATACCCATAATTATAATAAGATTAGTACTTAAACAAATGGCGCATCTACTGACGTCACCGCCACATATTAGGCGTTCCGTGTGACCATCTACAAAAAAGCCGACCGGCAATAAATCATACTTTGGAGGTACGAGGTTCAGTAAACCCTGAGCGACAGGCAGTCTATCCGCCCAGCCCGTCATCCGTCAACACTAAAATTAAACAACAGTATTTGCCAACAAAAAACTAGCATCGTAATTAAACTGACAAGAGTATCCAGTGTCGCACAACACAATTTCAGGACAAAGATTCATAGACTAACAAAATAAAGTTGAGTTTTAAATAACATAGGTGCAGATAAACTAGTGGAAGATGACTCGGATGATCAAATGCGTGACGTTGAGGAGGTTGACGAACTGTATCGAAATACAAGTAGTTTCACTAATTCTATCCAATTGTCGGAACAATGCCCCGCTTCTGTTTCCTGTCCGAAATTGTCCCTCAGGGCTTGACATTGTGGGTGTGTCTCTATTAAAAACCACGAGTAGTAAAATAATAGGTTGTGCTACGCAAACAATACAATTATTAATTATGGGGAGTTGGGTAGTGCTCGAATATTTTCTGCTCCGTATAATTTTGTAATTTATTAATTTAGCACTCATAACGATTTAAAATGTCAAGACAAAATACTTTATTGTAGATTATTCCCAGCATAAAATTCGAGGCTGAACAGCTTATTCATACAAATAAGTAGTTTAATTGAATCGATAACCTTGATTACAAAATAAATTTGATAGTGACAAGCAGCCCTATCCGTGTGTTGTAAGTAGTTATGCAGTAACAAAATGACTGAACATAAAGAACAATATGACATTGTGCACCAGACTCAACGAGCACAATGTTATCAAAATATCAGTTGAACTAATAGTGAATAAAGAATAAATATAGTATATTTCGCTACAAGCGTTGTGTTTGTATCAATAAAGATACTGCATTATTTGAACATTCACTTTTCTCGTACTGAACTGCTATTGGAACTGATAAAAGAATATTAAACTCGTTAAATTATTGTTTTGTAGCATTTTTTGGGATGAGCTGCTCCAACGAGGCACAAATTTCCTAGATTTTACTTGAAATGGTCTACCTTGAGTTATATTTCCTTATAATATGCTTCAATTAAACGAAATTTGGTAACTATTTCCTCTATGTTTTGCTTCTAGTTCCGGTGATATAGAAACTAACTTCAGGAAACCAGATTAAAAACTATGCTCTTGCAAAATGTGATACTAAACATTAAATACTCGTAGTCGTTCTTACTTTGTACTATTGGTAACTAATTTGGCAGCTTTTTATAAACAGACATACCCACAGAACATTCAATGTTCTGAGGACATACCTACAATCTACATTTAGTAAAGAGCCATCAATCGAATTAATCTAATATTTAATAAACTCTGATATAAAATAAACATTTTGAAAAGTTTTCGAGACTTACGAAGCGTTCGAGTCATAGTGAGTAATTTATAGGCATCAGTTACATAAAACGCAGGTTACTCAAGTAATGTTAATAAATGCCGAAAAATGTATTACGTTTCCAACTATTGAGTAAATACTTGCTAAGATCAGAATAATTAATTTCTATTGGGAGAGGATTTGCCCGAATCACAAAATATCCCATTTGACCGTTTTAATATACTGCAAATTGCAATGACGTTTGCAGATATGGTTAGGTTGCAAATATAGTAGGTTGGTAACACAAATCAAAGTAAAATGCTAAAATGGCAGTTCTAAGTGCAACAACCTCTCGCTCTAGATTGTTAATCACGTCTTCGACTCCAGTAATTAGCAACAAAGTTTCATGTTTCCAAGCTAATATTTTAAACTAATTGGTGAGGTGCCAGCTAGATGATGCGACAGCATCAATGACAGACCAAAATTGTATTTTAAAGACAAAGAGGGTCACTAGCGCAATGACCAGGTGATCATCTTCAGGTGAACAACCAAGATTAACCCAAATCTGAAGCAGCTGTTGGCCAAAACAGTTGTACACTCTTTTGGTTTGAGAATGCATTAGGTAGGAGCATTGACGTAGTCAATGGGTAGGAGAGATGAAAGAAGAATGACAATATTATTTTAAGCTCTGGACCTGTGCGTAAGTCAAGCAAATTGGGACAACGACTTTTTAAAAAGGCCCAAAGTAATAAGGTGAAACGAAAACGTGCTCGGTACAAAGTGCACAACTTAACGTAGTTTTTCGTGTTTAGAAGAAAAGTGAAAAAGATTTCGGTCTATGGGAATTGACGCCAACAATTTAGTATTACCTAGTTAGGTTTATAAACTAACAGCTTAAAATTTAATGCATAATTAGATTGATTGGCTATGATTTTGTCAAAACCAAGTCAAAAGTTTAGGTCATAGTCATGGCATCGACCACTAAATTTAAAACTTATGTTTTGTAAACCTAACTAATCATTAACTATTACACGCAACCGGTACAGTTTCACCTTAAATTAGAAACCAGGGGAACAGGCGTGAGTTTACTTAAACGATTGTTTTTTAAATCAAAAGACGTATTGTAGTTACTGACCCCTTATACTTGGAGTTCAACATTCCCGGAATTTCGACCTCGACCTCTCACCGTTAGACCTTCCTCACATTAACCTTCTGACAACGCCTACATCACAAACACTATTCCTACAATTATAACGTACATTTCCGAATGGCTAGAAGGAGAGGCTGGTTTCTGACATTGAAAACACTCGGAAATATTATTACTGTACGTTACCGGAAGAATAAGCAAGTGCCATATAAGGAATTCGCGAGAACATTTAAGTATATCAAAGAACATACATACCTTGTTTAGACGGCAAAGTGTGCAAAGGAATGTATAATACAAGAAGGTTAGGGGAGGGGGGTCCCCGACCTAAATTAGCAACTCGATTTGTGTTGGTACAAATATCGACAGAAAAGGCATTGAAATAACGTTTATACATCGGTAACACTAAAAGTTTCCGGAACTGGCCACTTACATAAACAGTATTTAAAAATTTATTGCAACATTTGAAAATAGAACTCTTTGGCTGTAGAATGCAGTTTGTTTCATCTGACTGTCTTTTGTTTTTACCTTGTGGCGCCATTTAAAAAATTGTGTGTCTGCATCAACATGGATTTAACTCGGGAAAATTTTCGTAGTATGATTTTCTACGATTTTAAGTGTAATTTGACAGCTCAACAGAGCATCGCTCGGCTTGAAACAGCTTTTGGCAATGAAGCACCATGCAAGACGACTGTTTATAGCTGGTTTGCAGAATTCAAGCGTGGTCGTATCAATCTCAGTGACGAATCTCGCGATGGTCGGCCGTCCTCCGCTGTGACCAACAAAAACATCGATGCTGTGCGCCGTATGATTGAAACAGACAGGCATGTGACCTACCATGAAATTCGCGCATCCTTAGAAATAGGCACGAGTCAAATACAATCAATCCTACACAAACATCTGGGTGTGAGAAAGCTGTGCTCGCGGTGGATCCCACACAACTTGACCGAGGCTCAAAAAACGGACCGCGTCACTTGGTGCAGTGCCATGCTTACCAGATTCAACGAAGGTGCGTCAAATTTGGTGTGGGACATAGTAACAGGTGACGAAACATGGATTTATTGCTACGATCCCAAAACAAAGCAGCAATCGAGCGTATGGGTCTTTCAAGATGAGCCGAAACCAACCAAAGTGGCGCGCGTGAAAAGTGCATCTAAGCGGATGATTGCTTCTTTTTTTAATAAAACTGGACACGTGGCTACTGTTGCTTTAGAGAATTGTCGTACCGTGAATAGTGACTGGTACACGACCATTTGTTTGCCGGAAGTTATTGACGAACTCCGTAAAAATAACCGTAAACGCCGTATCATCCTGCACCACGACAATGCTAGTTCTCACACGGCCAGACAGACAAACGACTTTTTGAAGACGAAAAATGTAGAACTCATGAGTCATCCTGCATACAGTCCCGACCTGGCACCTTGTGACTTTTTTCTGTTCCCAAAAATTAAGAACCAATTACGCGGTCAACGATTTTCATCACCAGAAGAGGCTGTCGAGGAGTATGAAAAACACGTTTCAGAGGTCACCACAGGGGAGTGGCACAAAAGTTTTCAAAACTGGTTTGATCGAATGAAAAAGTGCATAGACGCCAAGGGAGATTATTTTGAAAAACAATAAATTAATTTTGTACCTTTAATAGTATTTTTTCATATTCATTCCGGAAACTTATAGTGCGTCCCACGTATCAGCGCGCACGGCAATGTGGCTGTTACGACGATCGCTGCGTCTCCAAATAGCACAAAATAGGCGAAAATTGTAATTTTCACATGGACGCAATTATCAAGTCGAACATTTTATTTGTGTAATATTTTACTTATCAAATTCTCTAACCATTCATGTTTTGCTCGAAAATAAATAACGTCAATTTGAGGTGTAGATGCATGAAATCAGTAAATATTTCTAACTTCAGTTATTATTTCGAAAGCAGATATCTTAAGGTATTCAAAAGTTAGACAATAATTGAGTGCAGTATTTTTTTATTTATTTTTATGTCTATATACAAACGAGTTAAAAGGAAGCAAGAAAAGGCTTCGCACAGCATTTTGCTGGGGGACCCCTCTTAAAGACGCGGTTCTTGTAGTGGCACAGACTAAGCAATACAATTCAAGAATATAAATACGGGCATAGTACCAGCATACATTTACAGCTACTTATAATCTGAATAATAATTGTCCTGTGTTGTCTACACGTATTCATATTATACAATGCCAATGAATGACAATTGCTTCCACGTGTATCTTCTGCATATCGTATTTGTGTTATGATAATGAATTATCGTATTTTAAAGTGACATATGATAGTGAGATAAATAATGCATTATGATATGATAGTGGAGTAACTAACGGCGGCGGCGTAGCAAGGTGATAAAACTGAGTTGTAGAATTTGTGCAACGGCACACTAAATCTCTGGCAGCAAGAAAAAAAAACTGAACGACATACCGAATCATTCAAATTGCAAGCCGTTGACGAGAATGAAGAAAACACATGTTTAAATACCTGTAAACAAAAAACAAAAGAAAATATTGATGTTGTTGCAAGTTGTACGAAACAATATAAAAATAATAATAATAATGTCCTGCGGCAATTAAATTGATGTGAAAAGCTATATTTCTGTCAGCGGTTTGGTAAAATTCCCTCATTTCAACTATTTACGCAAATGACCTGAATTTATCTAAATTACTGAAAGCATCTCCGGGTGATATCGGTTTATAAGTCACAATTTTGTAAACAAACAGATAGCGAGTTGATAACACCACATTAATTGAATGAAGAACCGGTCGCAAACAAAACGAAGGTCAATTGCGTAATGAATAATTAACATTAACATTATTCATTACCAACGCTCGCTCTACTAAAACATACATTACTTGTTTTCAAAACAAACTTTACCCAAAAACTCTAAAGATGTTGTCAATGTATAGCGAACAAAGTAGATTTATCAACAGTGGTAGCTTTCCAAGATTTTTCAAGATGACGCCTTCTAGTCTGTTAAACCAATTAAATTAACATTTTTATATACAGAACAGTTGTGTCGTAAATATTATTAATACAAAGCAACAAAACTTTTGTTAGAAAACTACAACCTAATTTTATAAAACCAGTTCGGTAGAAATAAGTATTTGGTGGAAGTTTTGCGATTTCTTTGGCAACAATACATGCGTGCGACACACGTGACTACGCCTGTTTATTCGTTTCTTTTTACATCATCGACTTTATATGCAAATGCGAAGTATCTATCTATACATATAATAATAATATGCTACGTCTTACTTTTTATTATTCACATGGGCTCGCTACAAAGTTGGAGAGTGAATGCGGCAGAGGTGTTAATCAGGTTGTCTAGGACTTCGAAAAAATCTACGGAAGTCGCTAACGGAGTAGTATCAGTTACTCACCCTGAAATCCCGGAACTGACTGATTAACGTTTCGACCGCTTTTACTCTCCCAGGCTCAGGGCGAGCGCGTTTCAGGTCTCACCACGTTTTTCATCAGGCACTGCAGTAGCTAAGCGTAAATCCATAGCATAATCTAATTTTGTACCATGGACGAATTCAGTGAAGCTGAGTAATCAACCATCAGTTCTCTGGTAACCACCATAGTGTAAAGGCTGTCAGACTAGTTAATTATCTCCATCCATCCATCAGCCTGTTTCGTCCACTGCTGGACATAGGCCTTTCCAGGATTTCGCCACTCTTGCCGGTCCTCCTGGAAGAAATGCCCACACACGCTGGGCAGGCGGGTTGGTGAGCGCGGTGCCGAAACCCTTGCACCAGTGACGCCGCTGCCCGTCACCAGTCTGTTTTATATAAGGCCTGGCAATTGGGGATGGATATACCGCCATCCATCGGTCCCAGGCAATGGTGGGCTGCGTGGTTTTGCCTGAGAGCTGTTCTCTTACTCTCCCCCAAATAACTTCGGAGTGGTTTGCGAGTAAGATGGTGGTACCTCCACAGTCGAGCCCGGCATCAGCTCTACCACCTATAATTATCTAGTATTATATTACTAATTCGAGTATATAAGTGGACTCTAACTGATTTAGCGTTGGTATTGATCATTGTCTAAGGGGCTAATAACGATAAGCGGTCGGCAGTAACACCACCAATACAATCGGCGGACTGTACACAATTGTCTACTCTCATACATCATTAGTAACTGCATCAAATGATAATAGGTAGTACTCATTCAGTTTATTAAAATTATAATTCCCTCAATTTGTTTTCTATGCAACTCTGCGCGAGTATTGTGTGGCTGACTGAAGGTTAGATAGTTTTATCTAGATTTAACCTAGATATATGTATAATGGTTTAATTCATTTTTAGGGTTCCGTACCCGAAGGGTGCCCGCTGTCTGTCTGTCTGTCACAGGATAAACATGTGAAAAATCAAAGCGTTGGAGCAGGACCGATTTCTCTAGATCGCTTTAAGGAAATCTGGGTAAATAATGTGACCTATTCTCGTGCAGCGAACCTCAAATTTAGAGTTGAAAAACCTAAAATAATACAAGCTCATTGAACTTTTATTCATCTGAGTTAAAGCCTATTTTGCAATGATAAGTTTTAGGTTATGGCAGCTCTAAATCTTATATTTGCTACACGAGAATAGAGTATTCGGAATTAGGGACGCTTTCAGGGAGTTCAACATCTTAGCTATACATTAGCTATATATTATTGATAATTGTATTCCATATTTTGTTCAAAAACACTTAAATATTAGTAGTGGAAAATTATTTACCTTTTAAGTGTATCTTTATCATCATATTAAAGTAGGCACTCACAAAATAAGTACCGAGATAAAGTAAATAATCGAATCTTTGTTTTCTGTCATTAGAAACGAGTAACCCGGAAAGCACGTTTAAATGAAATCAATGCAAACTACAGTTAGGTAGGTTATAATTTTATCTGCACTGCATAGTTACAACAATTCTTGTGTAAGGTCAAGACAACGAGACAGTTGAGGTTGAAATAAATAGCTAAAGTAAATCATTTACATACAACCTTCAATGTACAAGATTTAAATCAAATCAGAGCGAAGTTGCATTGTGCTTTATTTTACAGGACGCTTCAGTGGTATTGCGGTCGCCTTGCTAACTAGGGTTGCCACTAGAAATGCCCCATTTTACGGGTTACCCCGTTTTTCAGGCTATAATTATATAGGATGAAATTCAATCAACCTATCGAATTGGTACTAGAGACTCGGTTAGTGATCAGGAACTAGGTTCAGTAATCTTTTTGGCCAAATTCGAAAATTTTTTTTTTCTATTTATCGAATTTCACCAAAATTTTAACCTTGTTTCTGGTCACTAACCGAGTCTCCAGTATGAATTTGGTCGGTTAATTTAATTTTCATCTAGTATATAAACCCTTATTTAATTTGTCCGTCACTTCTGGAAAACATAAAATAAAAAATAAATCTTCAAAAACGAACCACAAATTCAGTAGAAATTATACTTATTTTTAAGTAGGTACAACAACGTTGTGTGATAAAAAAAATGAAACCCGTATTTTTGACGCCGATAAATTAGGAAATGGCAGGTGGCAGGCAACTCTATTGCACACGTTGGTTTAATCCTCGTGGAGTCAAAATCAAAATCATGAATCAATTGACGCGGTTTGATCAATCCCTTTTTAAATGATATTCGTATCTTGATTATTGCAACAAAATCAACCGAAGTCTGTCATTTTATTTATATTTGCATCATCTTCCCCTTTTACGTCGAATGGACATAAGCGTGGTACCTAATCGACAACATTTCATTTTAGTTAATCATTTGTTTTTAATATTTATATTGAAAGTCTACGTAAAAAAGAAGCTTAAGTATTTTTTCATTTTGTTTTATTTTATGTTTTTCCTGCATAATTTAATGTTTTCTTATTCACTCATTCTAAAAGGACGTAAGTCACATCTGAGGATTTCAAAAGTCGATGTTCATGCCAATGGATTATTAAAAAAAAAGCTTGGCATGTTTATGTCTGCTGTCACATGGCATGTAAGTTTTTTTTTTAAACAAACTGAACTTAGAAGCAAAGGAAATTGTTTTTAAAATCCTGTGTTTACCATATTTTTAGTTTTTTCTCTTTATTTAATCACGATTAAATTCTGAAAAAAAATATGATGCTCAGAAAGCCCATGTGTCGAAATGGTTTTCAGTTTTGCACCAATTATTTATTTGTAGTGTTGTTGATTCCCTCATTGCATCGAGGCAGTAAGTTTGACTCTAACTAAACTAGCTGCTTCTTGACTCTTGACTTAGCAGATAGAAGAAAATGGGAGTCACAAAATGGGAGTAAATACCGCAGAAGAAGAAATTGCTTCACGTATTCAAATATCTAATCAGCAACGTAACATCAGCCACTCGCCCCGCAAGCCCAGCACAACCGCTCCTTCTGAACGCCTTCGTTAGACAACTGTATGGATTTTCCATCCTGTTGGTTTCATTCGACCTAATAGAACGTGCATCTAGCACAGTTTAATGTCAGAAAAACATCGAATTCTTCATCAGGTTACATAATTTGGCTCATCCAGAAGACCATCCTAAGTAATCGTAGTATAAAATAAGACGCGAATCAAATTTCATTTTGTACAGGCAGTATGCCAAAAAGATTATTGGAGACTTCAACCAAAATTCCTTAAGTATTCTTAATACATGAAAACTTGAAAAAATTGTCAATTCATCAAGACAAGAAAAATCTTTATGGAGAAAAATGGCAAGCTTATTTCTACAAAGAAAACTCTTAAAGCCAACCCGTAGGTGTGATGGATGAGATAAAAAATTTCAATGTAGGCGAAAGTGTACAACAAATTTTAAACGGAAAATATATATATATATATATATCATAATTCAAAGACAAAAAGTCAATCAATTACATTTATTTAAATAAATATACAGATGATACATATTTTATTACCACTTGCCGAGTCCCCGTATGAATTTGGCTCTATAAACGAAAGTCACCTTATACGAGTTTAAGTATCATGCAGCTTTTAAATAAGTTTTATTTAAAAAAATTGTTAACTAGTGAAACAAGTGGAAAAACAAATATGGCCGTCTAGAGTTGTCTCTCCAAGTGTGTAAACTAGGTTTGAGTTTGAATTACAAATTAACAGGTCTCAATGTCGAACGTGGCGAGCATAAGGACGTTATAATACATTATAACATAAAAAACTATTCTTTAGGCTATCTACCAAATAAAATACCACTAGCACTCTGTCCAGGGTTTTACCCGCACCGCACGAAATAGTACATTACGATACGAGAGCGATGAAACGTTTTCTGACGAGTGTGAGTTTGCGGCACGAGCCGAAGGTGAGTGCTGCAATCACACGAGTCGAGAAAAAGTTTCTCGCACGAGTTTCGTATAATATTTTATAGCACAAGTGCGTAAAATGCCGACTTTACGCAAGCGCAGCGTGTGTAAAGTGGTCATTTTACGCACGGTGTGCTATTAGTACATTACGATACGAGAGCGATGAAACGTTTTCTGACGAGTGTGAGTTTGCGGCACGAGCCGAACAACAACAACAATACAACTTTATTTGTACACCATAAAAGGAAACAAAAAAGAAAAACACATAAACATTTAAATATCTAACTTAGGAAACAAAGAAATATAACTTACTAACTTATTAGGTAAGCACAAGCAGGCGGCCTTATCGCTTAAAGCGATCTCTTCCAGACAACCTTTGGGTGGAAGAAACTGTTCAAAAGAATTACTGACATGGCGGTGTACTAATTTTGTGTTAAATACATATACAAACATGTATCAATGGATATATAGTATTATAAATGGTAATATACTAGTAAATAAATACGTAATAATATACACATATATATATATATACATACATATATATATTTATATACTACATACATATTTTATTATATATAGAGAAATCACATTTCGGTAATCAGAGTGTGAGGTAGTGATGTTTAACTAGTCTCTTGAAGACAGGCAGGGAAGGGGCTCTCCTGATAGGTAAAGGAAGATCATTCCATAAATAAACAGCTTTTACTGAGAACGAATTGTTAAAGAAAGACGATGAGTGCACCGGCGTGGCAAGAAGCAGATTTTGAGAGGACCGTAAAATGCGGTCATGAGTATCATGAAGAAATCTAAAGCGAGTTTTAAGGTAAGAGGGAGTTGAAGGATTATTTAAAACGGAATACAAGAGAGACAGGATATGAGCATTACGGCGACGACGAATGGGAAGCCAATTTAATCGAGAACGGAATTCAGAAATATGATCGAATTTGCGAAGACCAAAAATAAACCTAATACAGAAATTTTGAAGACGTTCGAGTTTATCAAGTTGGCCCTCCGTAACGTCAAGATAACAAACATCGGCATAATCGAGAATAGGTAGTAGCAGAGAATGTGCAAGCGCAATTTTAGTAGCAGTCGGAAGGAAGTTCCGAAGCCTTCTTAGAGCTCCTGCTGCCGCAAATAATTTCCTACAAACTTCATTTATTTGTGGATCCCAAGACAAGCAACTATCTAACAGGAGACCTAGATTTTTTACTATGTTGCTGTATGGAATTATTGTCCCTTCAAACATAATATTAGGTAGCAGTTGCCAGTTAATCCTGGCTGTGAACCAGGGACTACCCATAATAATAACTTGGGTCTTGTTGGGATTAATCTTTAAGCCATATTCACTACTCCACACAGACATTCTAGATAAATTTGAATTGGTTGTAATTATAGCTTGTGAAAGATCTTCCAATTTGGCTTGTGTGTAGATTTGGAAATCATCTGCGTAAAGGTGGTAGGAAGAAGATATGAACTGCTGAAAAGTAGAGGAGATAAGACGCCACCTTGAGGAACGCCGGCAGTAGTGCTGCACCTGCCGAAGGTGAGTGCTGCAATCACACGAGTCGAGAAAAAGTTTCTCGCACGAGTATCGTATAATATTTTATAGCACAAGGTCGGAAAATGCCGACTTTACGCAAGCGCAGCCTTCGGCTCGTGCCGCAAACTCACACTCGTCAGAAAACGTTTCATCGCTCTCGTATCGTAATGTACTATTTTGCTATAGGTATAGTACCCCAAGGAACTGCTAACGCCGCGCCGCCGTCAGACTGTCAGTAAATACTGGAACCGTACTTGAAAGTCACATTGCTACAACTGCCTCCTTAAAGTAAATGTTCAAAGGCGTAGTTTTCCAGGATATAAAAAAGCGCTCATTGAGTAAGTATAAGATAAGTAGGTAAAGATCCTACAATTTATAAGTGAAAATAATTCTGGGGTAGATTGTGTATCACTGATCGAAACAAGACAATCGTATTTATTTGACAGCCAAAAATTTACGATTTTAATAGTCAAATGGGCTAATTTGCTTAGTCGAATTAGAATACGATTGTCTTACATAATTGCACCTCTGACCACATTACAGAAGAAAAAAATGTTTCTGGTTAATTTTTTTTTGTTCCTGTACAAAGTGGTTATTTTGACAAAATTTCTATGAAAAAGTGAAAAAAAGTTCACGCAAATAAAAATTATTTTCTGTGGAAAGTTGTCTATCCATCATACTTAATCACATCTGAATTTTTTTCCACTTTGAATTGCAAGTAAAGTATGGCACGGAAGTACAGTACGGTGCAGCTGATAATTTTCGTTCTATCCCTATCCCTAAATCAATCTGAATATTTGTTTATTTTATTCATTGCATTTATTCAACTAACGATAAATAAAAAAATGTCAACGGGATTTTCTATAGTTAACACACAAGCTACCTTTATTCCGGAAAAACAGCATTGTTCCAAGAACTACATAAAATCAGAATCTACGTAGACGAAACTGCGAGCGTAAAAAGTGTTATTAGCATAGTTATTTAAAAATTTGCAACTCGATTCGTGGTGGTTAAAATTTCGAACTTATCAGCTCGCACTGCAACATGGCTGTTACGTTCAGTCGCTTCGCTGAAAAAACAAGTCTGTCGAATTTACAAAACGCATATTGGTTGACAAAGAATCGTTTAATTTTACTAAGTGTATATTAATATAACAAAACCTAGTTGGTTAAGGAACAAAGTCATCTTTGTTGAATATAATCAAGTGAATTTCGTGATTTTAAATGAAAATACCTTGAAAATTACCGTTTCCCTTTTGTAGATATAAACGTTTTAGTTTCGTAAGAACAACAATAAAAGTACCAATTATTACAAAAACAATGGTAAAAGAAACAAATTAAATTTATTACATCATTTATGTCAAAAATAAGATATAAAGTAATAAGAGTAACAAAAATAATACCAAAAGAAACAAATAAACTTTGGTTAATTTGATTAAATTATTTCTGTAAAAAATAAGAAAATATTTGTAATATGTATGGCAATAATTGGTGGTAGCTACAAAATAAGAAATGTTATTTTAAACAAATAATACGTTATAAAACAAAAACAGACCTGTTCAGAACGTTCAATTAATTTCACAAAACAGCTTTTCTTTTTTAAGAAAACAGAGCTATTTGTTGTTTCTACAAACCTGCACTTTCTATATACAGGTATAAATGGTAAAAATAACAAAAATATATGTTTATTTTACCATTGCAAAATCATTATTTCACCATTGTCAAAAATAAAAATCAACTATGATTATGGTCAAGTTGTGAAAATTAAATAAAAGATACAAATAAAGTTTGGTGGATAAAAACAATATTTTTTCTTAAAAATAACAAAATATTAGTAAAATGTATGGCGCTTTGTTATAACCTTCTTCACTAGATAGCGTAAGTTGTAGCCTACATCACGATATCGTTTTATTTCTTCTACAATTTATAATCTCGATGTAACTTAAGGTCGCCATCTTCTAATAGAGCAACCCAATACGATAGTGTATGTATGTCTATTGTGGATAAATTGGCTGTTCGCTCGCATCCTGCTGGAATGAGCTGGCTGGACCTTTGGCCTAGTTTATTTTTGAAAACATTCTTGTTGATCTTTAATGTTTTTGGCAAGTAATTTTCATTAAAATTAAATTAAATATAATCAAAACTATTGTTGTCATGTTTACAAAATAGTAATGTTATTTACACCAAAATGAACTGGTAGTAACAACATTATTTATTTGTAAAAAATACTTTCTATATTGATGAAAGTTATTAAATGAAAATGTTAAATTTACCATTTCTACTGGTATAACGACACATAATTTTCCAGTCAGTAAACAATTTAATTTGTAAAATTAACAAAAGTACCATTTACCAAACCCAAAACAGTAGATATTACAAAAATTGATATGTTAGTTAAGTAACAAAAAATTGTTTCTTTTACAAAAAAGGAAGTAAACGGAAACATTTTCTAGTTTGTTTTATCATTGTGATCAGTAAAGTAAAACAAATATCAAATCTGTTGTATTAACTGTTTTCTCATTTGGCGCTATATTGAAAGTAAGTATTTGTCAGAACAACAACTTTTTCGTTAGGCTAACCAAAATTTTTTTTCAGAGTCGCTGCGGCTGACAAGTGCAAAATACTTTGCTTTTTTATTAATAAAAAGTTAATATCGAGAAATTGAGTAAACCATGTCATTTCATATTATCTTGTCTTAGAGTTCAAAAGTATTTATTCTGTTTCGTTAAGAACTGCAACAGTTAAATTGTTACAAGTGCACAAAACACCAAGATAAAGGTGTGAATGTCTCTGTGAAATATCTCTGGCGCATGCTAGCCACACAGATCGTAGCTCACATCTACCTTACAGATTAAATCAACCCTTAATCGACAGACGGTCAGTGAGGCTTTACAATTAGAGTTCGCGTTTTCAAAAGAACTCTAAAAGCAGGAAGTTAGAGGAAGACTATTCTCAGGGTTAAATCAATAGATAGAAATAGACCGTCTGTGGGTCGGGCGATCTCCGTCCGTTTTATCTCAGTTCGACAGGCGGTAATTCGTTACTCCATTTTGTTCACGTGAGCTATATCTCGTATCGGCCTCCGATAAAATGCTTTGACCTCGATATAGAGCGATAATACTTATCATAATGAAAAATAATTAGAGGCACACCCCAAAACAGTGTAGGTAAAGTTACTGCTAACATAACAAACCCTACTATCACAGATTATGCTCAGAAAATTTGCTAAAACAACAATGATAGTTTTTTTTGAAATGTTGTTTATTGTGATGTTTGAAAAACATAATAGAATTGTAAATGTTGGCAGTGTACACCTTGCATGTAAAAAGATGAAAACCAAAGGTTGAGCTAAATTCAGTTGAAATTTTGTGTGTACGAACGTCAGCATGATCTACCTATTGCTTTTTAGGGTGTCGCACCTAAAGGGCAAGATGGAGCTCTATATGTCATTCTGCTCTCTGTCCGTCTGTCATTCCGTATGTCTCGGGTCTCTAGCTTGCATACGTAATGAATTACAGATCTAAAATTTGGATTTGTTAGTAGAATGTTGGCCCAAAATCGAATTATATATTAATTTAAATATTAAATTGAACTATTTTTCAGAGGGGATCGCATGTATGGAAAGAGGAGACGAAAAAAAGATATTTAAAATGACATCTTAAATATAAATTAAAACAAACTTGAAATTAAATAACATAATATACACTTATACGTAATTACCTTTATGAACTCGCCCGGAGGGAAAAAATAATAAAGTCACGATAAAAGTGTATGTAACTACGTAAGTAATAAACACATTAAGTGAAAATTTAACATTTATACCAAAAAATAAAGAGATTCCCAAACTAGGAGAAACAAAGTATTTTACCAATCAATGTATGTAAATAGAAGGTAATACTTAATTGTCAATGCGCTTTCTTTTTTCTAACCATCTTTTTGCACTGTCAGAAGATGCAGCAAAATCAAAGAAAATGTGTGCGTTAAGCAAGTGCAACCCAGTGACAGTTTGAATGTACATAGACTAATTAATAAATCAAAATGTATGAGTATTTTATTTCGCTAAAAGTTCAGAAGAAAGCAGCTGTAAAGTTTTTACTGATTTGACAATATAGTTACGTCAGATGATATGAACGGATTCTGTAATTAAAATTCCAGAAGCACCTTTAATGTAAATACAGGAAGAAGCTATTAAAAATATGACCCCATCATGTATTCTCAAGTGTCAAAGAACAATGCATGTCGGTTGGTGCAAAGTGTAGATGACTAACATTGCGGAAACCTAACACGTGAAAAATACATGCGAATGGCAAATATAATGTGTTGGCTTATCGTTTATAGCCCTAGTACCTACAATGTGTGCTGTTTTTTTGACATAAAACTGTCTTGAACATAACGCTTGAATTTTGTTTTTCTTGGCATAACTACCAACAAATACACCTAAACTTTTGTTTTTCTGGTACAGGCCTTACCTGGGCCTGAATTATCCTCCATTATAAACAACGTGAAGCCTTTTGAGGCCTACCATTTAATACGATCGTAATAAAGCAACAAAAAACAAACCTCACGTTTTTGGCCTCGAGAGTTCCCAAACCTTAAGACCTGTTCTGTTCCAAGGACATGCACCTTTCACTTGATGGTCAAACGACTTTTTTAACTCACTCAAAAATTCTCTAATTTTGGACAATATATCGCTCTTGTAGATAATTTCCTTTTGCATTAAAATATCATTAAAAAAATCTTAAAATCCTTCTTCAATTTTCATAAAAATTTCTCTACGCATCAAAATACTAATGGAAAAGATCTAAATTTCTGGGCAAGTCTCTCTTTTTAGATAATTAACTTTTGCATTAAAATGCCAATGAAACAATCCTTCACAGAGTCTAAAATGCCACGTCATGGGTTCCTGCCACCGTAAAGACAAATCTTCTCAAATATTTGAGTACTGAGCAATGAACTTTTTCACGGCCAATTCACGTTACATAACTCAAACTCCTCGTAACCATGTGGCGCCGGTTTGAACGCCATATCATTGAATAGTAATTGATCGTGATTCGTGCCAAATGAAGGACAGTGCGAACGTATCGGTGTTTTATTTTCGCGCCCGCTACTGTTCATGCGACATAAATAGGCCAGACAAAGTAGCCATACACGTGTCACTTTTATTTATTTACTAGAGGACGCCTCGCAGCATTGCTCACATAAATTCCGTTTCTCCTGATCCCGTGGGAATTTCCTGAATCCCTTACGGGATGTCTCCGTCATACAAGAACAAAAAATCTTTTAGCTTCTTCGACAGTTTTTGGCTTGGCAGTTATTTTATCAACACCCCTTATAGCCTTTATGTTGACAAGGGCAACTGCGATGTTAGTAAAGAAAACGACATCCAAATCCGTTGTAGGACAAAATTCTTAAAAATGTAGGTTTGACAATACTAATTATACTAACCCAGTTAATTATTTTCGCATAATTTGGAATGTGCAGACACGACTTTTTTACGTACTTTGTTGTTGGTGTAGATAAACGCATAAATTTTATTACTTAGATACCTACCTTATTACAAAAATAATTTCTTTTCAATATGAGCTTCATTTTACAGCTTTTATGTAGTTTTTCAAGAAATCAAGAAGTTAAAAAAGAATAATGAACGAAAGAGAAACCTAAAACAACTCGCGTAAGTATTATTGTTGTAATAATACGGACCATAATCTGCTTTTCTGATAACAAAGTTTGCAAAAACGTGTTCAAATAACACTGACCTTGAACATAGGTTAACGAGCATTATGGAATTTAATGTGTTTATTAATTAACAGATGTATTGTTTGTTTTGAACAAAATTACGTATACAATAGGTACTATTAAAGAAATTTCCACTGACCCACTTGTCGCACGGGTGTTAATCCGTAGAGTCACAGTCGTGACGATCGTCACGCCTAGGCCGAATTGTAAATAAAAAATATTATTGTTAGTTAATATATTATAAACCTAGTGATATGGGTATTTTCCGAAAGCTATTAAGACGAGCAATAAAAAAAAAGAAAAAAAAAATTATAATAATATAAAAAAGTTGTGGATTGTTATTCTAGGCCCAAATCTTCTTTTTTTTTATATATATGTAAAGAGTTATATTTTTTTTTATTATTCTTTATATTTTTTTACAATATTATAAAATTTGAATAGACATATATATATATATATATAGTATACATACATATATTCATATATATAACTAAGATTTTTTCCAGGAGAAAGCCCAACTTACAACTTACCCCAAGAAAAAAAAATGTTTTCTTATATGAAATTTTATCTAGTTTTAGAAAAACAAAATTGCATTAGAATTGGACAATTAGTTCCGGAGATATAGCTAAAAACAAAATTGGCGGGAAAATTTGCAAACTTGCAAAAAGGCACGTAATCGAACGGGTGTAGGACTGCGGATTTTTCTTCGATAGTACATACTAACTTTGGGCTGCTTGACAAGAATAATTTGAACTAGTTATGAATTCAAGGCAATTTATTTTCCATAACTTTAAATAGGGCATATAATTTATGCAGTGCAACTCAGTCAATGGTAATTTTCCTCACTATAATGAAGTCATTTTAACAGTCAGTTCATTACCAATAAGAGGGTAGATCACGTTTCCATCAATCATTGTTACTCCATATGGAAAGACAGTGCGAGAGGACAGGGTCCGGGAAAAATAGCAAAATGACAATTTTCTTCACTTATTTTAATAGTTCATAAATAATATGTGTTGGTTTTTTCTAAAATAACCTGAAACCTGTGAAACGTGAAAACGTTTTCAGAGGCGTCTTTGGTTTTTTCCCAATATTGGAATGAGTTCAGAAGATTTTGTTATAAAAGTATGTATTATATTCTCGGCAGAAATAATACTTTTTTTAGGGTTCCAGAGTCCGACAAGGAACCCTTGTAGTTTCGCCATTTCCATCTGTCCGTCTGTCTGCGGCTTAGCGAAGAGACTATTAGTACTAGAAAGCTGTCATTTGGCATGGATATAAATATTACTCACGCCAACAAAATGGTAAAATAAAACATTGAAAAAAATTTTTTTTAATGGTACCTCTTGTACACGTAAACTGGGGATAATCTTTTTTCCCGTCTATCCCATAGTGTGGGATATCGTTGGATAGGCCGTTCAAAAACATTTTGGGTGTGTGAGAACCATTTCTCGATTTAGGGATCTGTTGGCGAAATATTAAGCTTTAAAGTGAAAATTTTAGTTAGTGTGGAGCGTCCCCCCCTGCCAGCTAAACGGTTGTTAATAGAAATGTGATAAAATTGACAGGAGTAGTATATATAATGAATTTAAAAGGAAAACAATCACAGCTCAGTAGGCTTTACAGGTTTACGAGTACAGGACGCGCCAAACTTTTGGTCCTCTAGAATGTATGGGACCGGAGGTTTGGCGCGGTCTGTATTAGTAGACCAACTTTTATGTACCGGGCAGCTACGGAACCCTACATTGGGCGTGGCCCGACACGCACTTGGCCGGTTTTTTACATTAACTGTTGCTTCTTCAAACAAAGAAGAATAAAGTACGGTTTTATGGGGACGATCCTCTTAAAGCAAGAAATCTCCATACAAAACGTACAATTGACCGCAATCTACGGAGTGGTTACAGATAGTGGCGTAGTAGCAGTCTTTCGTCCGTTACCAACTTACGTAAATATTAAGTCCCTGGAATACCGTCGCTCTCCTAGTTTTTGGGCGAGCGCGCTTCACCCTAGGTCTTATCGACGCTTTTCTTCAACCTCGATAATGGCCAAGCTTCTGGTAGATTTAAAAAAATCTATACTCTCATTTAAATTAGATCTTATTGTTGTCTGTCACATGGACAAATAATACAATCAAATTGAATAGTGACAAATAAATGATTGAAAATATGAAGAGACAGCTCTGAACAATTATATTATTTTTGTGAATAAATTGTTGTTGATTATTTTAAGAACCATGAAATAAATAATTATTATTTAGCTTTGTTGACATTTAACAGCACTTGGTTAATTTCTCAGATAGTTAGATATTAAATTATACATTTTGGAAAATCATGTCCCAATTTTAAACTTTTTACTGAACAATTTTCTGTATTTTTGTCAGTTAGTGATTTATACATCCATTCTTTGATAAATTCATATAATTTTTTGGTTTAAATCTCGGTTTAGAGCCTCACATCCAGATTTTATTTTTCTTCTTCTGCGGTATAGCAATGACAATATATATAATAAATACATCGACGCTAAATATAATTGAAAAAATATATTATGCTTACTTTGTAAAATTTTATAATGTAAAAAATAATAATTCATAATTAATAATAAACTATTTGATAAATATAAACATAATTTATATATAAAGCTCACCTTTTCTCCTGCCATATGGTCCGCAGAAAGAGTTTCCTTTCCCAATGATGCTATCATCAATGTACTTGATGAGCTTCGCGGCATCCTCCGATTTCTGACTGTGGGAGACAGTGCCCCACCTCGCTGGCAAATCTTCTTGCATGGATTCGGATTTTCCTTTTGTGCCTCTCGATTTTTTTAAAACACTTGTCATACTCGCCACATTTACACTGTACCATAAAAGTTTATTTTGTTTAACACTGAAATATTTAATTTAGTTTTATACCACTTAGTTTATATTGATAATTAATGGAACAAACCACTGGCGATTTGCCGAAAATCAGCCGTCAAAACAACACGTTTAAAAACGCCGGCAATGGTTATATCACGCGCGGTGTGTACACAGCACAAGACACGACATACGCCACCGCGTCCCAGCGTGCGAATGAAGTCTGAACTTGACTTGATTGGTTGAGTGAGTGAAGTGAAGGAAGAAAAGACCGGCCGGCCGCGCTTCTACGCGGCTTCGCATTTTCATTTTCACAAACAAGCGCTTTGTCCTGCCTGCGCAACGGACACCACCGCGCAGCAGATTTTTCGCGGACCATTACTCTGGCGACCCCATTGATAAAACTGCCGTAATGCTCAGTAAAAATAGCTGATTGATTCATATATGAAACGTACGGACGAAAAACCCGTTATTGTGTTTACACAGGCCGATACGTAGGTATTTTTTTGTACAATGCGAGCTTGGAACAGAAGTAGATCATGTCAAAAATGTGTATTTAGCAAAACGCGACTTGCATTCATTATATTAAATATGGAAATATTATAAGTTATTATTATAAGTTGGATTATTACATTGACGGAAAAAACTGATATTTTAGTTAAGGACCCATAATATTGAGCAGCCCTCAAAAAATTTGCCAATTAGTTATGTAAAGTACACTGTTTTTTTTTTATGAATGTCTGGCAAAAATAAGCAAAAAATATATATATACATATATTATTTACAAAAGGAACATTTATGGTGAGACTCCGTTGTCTGTCCGTCCGTCCGTCCGTATGTCACAGCCTCATAACTTAAGCACCGTTAAAGACTTGAAATTTGCTACAAAAATAGCATAGTAATTGTTCAAAATATTACCAATACAAAAGTGAGAGAAATAAAAAATAAATTCTATAAGGGTATCAAATTGTAGATATTAGAGAGCTGATTGGAAATATATATACTTTTACTATATTTACTGGCACCGATTTCGAGATATCTTTGAACAACCACAAAAAAATGTATGTCCCCCCCCCCCCATTATTTTTCGAAACTGGTGGACCGAAAAATATGAAAAAAATGACGATTATAGGTAAACCCGCAAAGAAACTACTAAAAGAAAAATAAATATTCTAAAATAAATAATGAGGGCCTCAAAGAGGAACTTCTTAGTGTAGACTGGAGCCAAATTAAATCATTAGATAATCTAAATGAGGCAACAAATTCATTCCTGGAAATTCTAAATTCTACTATAAAAAAAAACATACTTATACGTACATAGTCCCTCGAGCGAAAAATATTCTTAAGCCCTGGATGACGGTCGGTCTTCTAAGGTGCATCAAGCACAGAAATAAATTACACCAAAAAGTTTCAAAGTCTCCTGAAAATAATACTTTGCTTATAATATACCGCCGGTATAGGAACTTTTGTAACAACATGGAAGACGTTAAAAGAAATATATAATTTGAAACCAAAAAATTAAAGTTGTTCTCATTTAGAAAATCTTGCTAAAAATAATACTGATTCAGCTAATCTTGTTAAGGCGCTACCTCGCTAAAATCGGCACTTTTTGAAGTTATTTACCTGATTTTCAGAAGAAGCCACTAATTTGATACGTATGTATATAAATATAGGTACCTTTTTCTAGTTTTACTGAATACAGAAACGCGATTGCAGAATTTTCGCTCGATAGAAATAATTACTGAAATGGGGTCTTCATCTACGCTTTTTTTCATAGTATGCGAAAAAGGAATGACATATAGACCTGGACGATATTTTATTAGATAGATTTTAACAATATCTAAATTTTGTGAATGTGAAATTTTGATTACTAGTTTAGTTAATTTTATATTAATTTAAAACCGACATTTTGCATTTTTTTCCGGAATCCGTCCCTCTCGCACTGCGGGTCGTTCCGCATGGAGTAACAGTGACCGTTGAAAAATTCACGTATCACCTTAATAGTTATTTCTCTGAAATTGGACCTAAATTGGCAAGTAAAATCCTAAATCCTCATAGCGAATCTGACCTTGCCAGGAATGTAAAGACCTCCCTCCCTCAAAACTTACACTCACTTGCTCTTCTGTCAACTGATCACATGGAAGTCCCTCTCCCGGATGGGATGCTGTCCCTACCAAACTTATAAAACAAAGCAAACAAGCTCTACTTGATCCTATTACATATATCTGCAACAAAAGCTTTGAAACTGGATGCTTTCCTGGGTGGCTATAGTTTGTCCAGTATTTAAGGGTGGGGATAGGGACAGTGTCAATAATTATATATCCTACCTATTTTCAAAGCGAAACTTAAAAACTGGTTAGTCAAGAAGTCGTTCTACACCTTTGATGATTTTTTGATTTGTTAGTAACACCATGACATTAATACCTACATATTTTAATTGACATGTAAATTATAATAACATTTTTGTGATACAATTGAATTGACATAATATTTTATTTAGTTATTAATTACTATTTGTATATAATAATGATGTGTACCGATTGTTGTACATCTACCTCCTTTTGTAAATGAGTTGTAATGAATATTATCAATAAATGTATGTCTATGTCTTGACCTTCGTTTCATATGAACAACGCGCTTACAGTAACTACCCAAATGTCACAATTCAACCCGTGATTGTAATCGATACCACATGAATCCCCGACGGGGTGTTAGAGGTGTTTCTAGTCAAACGTAATGGGTTGCGAGCCCCTATCGCCGTACTTCGGGCACAAATGGGACAACAGCTTATTGTACCTTTAGAAGAACGCAGTCCGTACACAAAGGGGATTGAACCCACGACCTCTGGTGAGCAGGCGAGCACTCTACCACTGGGCTACAAATGAAATTATTTTCATGAATACCAAAATTCAAATTCAAATACGTATCTACCTATATCTATAGTAATAATAATTATAGTAAAAAAGTCGTGTCTGTACATCGAATATATTTCTGAATTTTTGAATTATATGTGTTACTCATGGTATTGTATTGAAGCAAAAATCAAAGTCGTGTCTGTATTTATTAAATATTTTCGCGAAATTTTAAATTAAATGGATTATTTGTGGTGTACTGAGGCCGAAACCACAATTTTTACAATTTTTGTGTCTGTCTGTTTATTTTTTTATTTATCTAATTATCAATTCGTACATTCAATTAAATTAGGTAATTCGACATCACTTAAACCGACATGGTTTGTGTGTGATGAATGGTTCATGAATTTATTAGCTTATTAGCTGACTGACTGACCAACCTACCCGCAATCAATGTTTTCTCAATTAAACTTTTATTTCACGGTAATACGATGTGACTATTGGGTGCCCACAAGCTGGTCTAGCCATAACATACAGGTTTCATTTATTCAACTGTCTATCTGTTTGTATGTATGTTCCGTTTTAACTCGAGAACCATTCAACGGATTTGGATGAGATGGGTTATTATAAGTACTGATCCAAACTGTTTGTCTGTTGTATGTATGTATGTATGTTGCGTTTTAACTTGAGAACCACTTAAAGGATTTTAATGCGGTTTTTTTATTATCATCGTAGTGAGCCTGGTCAACATCAACGGGTGTTCATAAAATAAGGCCTAAGCCGAAAACGGGGCAGAGTTGGAATAAACGTGGGCGGAGCCGCGGGCAAAGGCTAGTTGGCTATAAGAGGTGTTCAAGCCGAAAACTGACGATAATAGTTTGACGATTGAAAGACACTTTCACGCAAGTGAAGCCGCGGGCAAAAGCTAGTACCTAAGTTATAATTATTATAAGACTTGATTTTGAATAAATGGGCGCTTTTATTTAAAGTTGTACCCCCGGTTTTTGGCCTGTCCCTTGACTTAAATCTTTTTTCAAATAATTGGCGTGCCCTAGCTTCAAAAACTTTACTTAGGTAGGACCATTAAATATGTATTAAAAAGCAAATTTTTTGCAGTTTTTATAGTATAGAATTAAATTAACGAGAATTAAAAGGACTGGATGTAGCCTAAATTTGCCTGTCCCTTGTCCAAGGACAGCTCTCAGGCAAAAAAACCAGGCGGCCCATCATTGCCTGGGACCGATGGATGGCGGTTTATCCATCCCCAATTGCCGGGCCTTAAAGTAGACCGGTGACGGGCAGCGGCGTCACTGGTGCGAGGGTTCTGGCACCGCGCTCACCAACCCGCCTGCCCAGCGTGTGTGAGTATGGGCATTTCTTATAGGAGGACCGCCAACTGGCGAAATCTTGGAAAGGCCTATGTCCAGCAGTGGACGAAACAGGCTGATGGATGGATGTCCAAGTCACTCGTGATATTCATCAATATTTATTGAATTTTTATGGATAAATAATTTTTTTTTGTTTGTTTTGTTGAACGGGGAGCAGATACATTTTTATATACATCATATTATAAATTTTAAATAAAACCTTATTTAATCTTTATTTAAAAAATGGACCTTCCGGAACTTTCAGTATTGTGACCGTAATATCTCCGCAACCGACTACCACACAGGCATATCTTTGCTACTGTTGGCAACAGCAGATGGTCTTGGTTAGTGGACGTCATTTAAAAAAAATCTGTCGATATACCGGTTGCACCAGGTGGACGAGACTGGACTCCTCACAAACAACAAAGAATTTTAGTTCAGGTATGTGACCAAAATTTGCAAATTAAAACTGCATTTTTTTTAATTCCTTAAGCAGCAGCTTAAGCTTTATTCCAGCAGGTGGCTATTCAATGAAAGGATGGATGGATTCGCATGGACCTCTAACATAATTCCAAATTGTACAAAAAAACCGAAACTATTGGCAAAGATTAACTTATGAACGCTCCAACTTTGCCTAAGAGTGCCATTTTACCTGCTTCCAAATTCAGTGTGGTATGGGGACGCGTATTCCATAGGACTCTGCAACTGTTGCCGCTGCTGCGAGTACGGCGTACCCGTCATCGAGGTCACGTACGACACCGACGACTCTTGAGACTCCTACAACAACTATACATAGGTAACACTAAAAGTTTCCGGAACTGGCCACTTACATAAACAATATTTAAAAATTTATTGCAACATTTGAAAATAGAACTCTTTGGCTGTAGAATGCAGTTTGTTTCATCTGACTGTCTTTTGTTTTTACCTTGTGGCGCCATTTAAAAAATTGTGTGTCTGCATCAACATGGATTTAACTCGGGAAAATTTTCGTAGTATGATTTTCTACGATTTTAAGTGTAATTTGACAGCTCAACAGAGCATCGCTCGGCTTGAAACAGCTTTTGGCAATGAAGCACCATGCAAGACGACTGTTTATAGCTGGTTTGCAGAATTCAAGCGTGGTCGTATCAATCTCAGTGACGAATCTCGCGATGGTCGGCCGTCCACCGCTGTGACCAACAAAAACATCGATGCTGTGCGCCGTATGATTGAAACAGACAGGCATGTGACCTACCATGAAATTCGCGCATCCTTAGAAATAGGCATGAGTCAAATACAATCAATCCTACACAAACATTTGGGTGTGAGAAAGCTGTGCTCGCGGTGGATCCCACACAACTTGACCGAGGGTCAAAAACGGACCGCGTCACTTGGTGCAGTGCCATGCTTACCAGATTCAACGAAGGTGCGTCAAATTTGGTGTGGGACATAGTAACAGGTGACGAAACATGGATTTATTGCTACGATCCCAAAACAAAGCAGCAATCGAGCGTATGGGTCTTTCAAGATGAGCCGAAACCAACCAAAGTGGCGCGCGTGAAAAGTGCATCTAAGCGGATGATTGCTTCTTTTTTTAATAAAACTGGACACGTGGCTACTGTTGCTTTAGAGAATCGTCGTACCGTGAATAGTGACTGGTACACGACCATTTGTTTGCCGGAAGTTATTGACGAACTCCGTAAAAATAACCGTAAACGCCGTATCATCCTGCACCACGACAATGCTAGTTCTCACACGGCCAGACAGACAAACGACTTTTTGAAGACGAAAAATGTAGAACTCATGAAAGAAAGAAAGAAAAAGAAGAAAAATATCATTTATTGCCAAACAAGAAAAAAAAAAAAATAACATAATTATAATAATAGATAAAATCTTAAGCTAATTTGACAAAAGGTCATGCGTTCAGCAATGCTGTCGGATCATAAGCAATGATTCGAACAGCGCTGTTTTTCACTGCATCCCTGTAAAATTAAATAATTTTTTGATACAAATGCAGAGGGTGCGTCTACAAAAGAAACAGTTACATTAAACACAAAAAGAAATAAATAACACGAAAAAAAAAAAACTCTGAATATAGATATACATACCTCATTGTTAAAGGGATAAATGAACAATAAATAAAGTTAAACAACACCTAACATATCACTGTTTTTGATTGTGATTGATACACATGTATGATGTGATTTTACTTATTTAATAAATTGAAAATTGTCTACTTATGTATATGTAGGTATGTAGTGTAACCATGCGAGTACCATGTAAATATTTTAATTTAAGTACATAAATGTAAATAAATGCCATAAAAAAACACAAAGGTATAAAAGTTTATATAGTTGTAAAAAAAGTGTTGTCAAAATAAAATATAATACCAACAAATTTTAAAAGAATAAGTGCTAGTACGTGATATATCAATCAAGGCAATATACTAATAGCTCTTAAATCTCTATGTTTTTCTACTGATGCACACTTCGGTAAAGGTTTAACCCTTGCTAATTTCCAGGCATTAGGAAAAGTATTTTCAGATATTGATCTGTTGACCATATCGGTGATTATAGGTAGAGTTGTCGATAAAGTCATGTTTATCATTGTAATCGATATAGCATCATAACCGGAAGCGCTAGTGCCTATTGATCTAATTATTTTTAGAACTTGATCCTCGGTACAGTTCTCGATTTTAAATTCATTTAAACCAAATTTGTTCTTTCTATAAAAACTCAGCAACTCTTCGTCAACTTTGGGGTCACCAGGAACATCTAAAAAAAAGTCATTAATTTGATCGGGATCATTAAGATGTTGAGGAATATTTAATCGCTTATTTTTATTTGTACCTAAAACCGATGTTTGTTTGAAGTACTTCCACATCTTTGTAGGGTTGTTTTTATTATTGTTCACATAATTTGTATAAAATGCTTCTTTTTCTCTTTTGATTGCACTCGTTACTATATTTTTAAGGTCTTTGTAATATCTAAAGTGTGACTCGCGTTTTGTGAGGTTTGCTCGCCTAAAAGCCTTATCACGAAGTGACATCATTTGTTTGATGGTGTCCGTGATCCAAGGAGATGGGTTGTCTTTTATTTTTACCTTGTGCAGTGGCGCATGATGTTCAAAAATTAAAGTTATAAAGCTATTAAATGTATCGACCATGTCATGTATATTGCTAGCGTGGTAAACATCACTCCATTGGATTTGCTGTAGATCATTAGAAAATTCATTTTGATCTATGCTATTTAACGAGCGTGTCCACACGAATTGAGACGTTCTCACTGAACTCTTTATTTTAAATTCTCCCAAAACAAGCCCATGGTCACTTAACAGGGGATTATGGTATACAGTTATAGTTTTACATAGATCAGGACTGTCCGTTATTAATAAATCCAGTAATGTCGCAGATTCTTTTTGTATTCTTGTTGGTTCTCTTACTAACTGGTATAAGTTTTGCTGTGACAAAAAAGTAATCAACTCTGGTGCCGAGCCCTTATCTGGTTTCAACAAATCTACGTTAAAATCTGTTAACACGAAAATAAAATCACAGTACCCAAAAGTACTTACCGATTCACTCAATGCGTCGATAGCTGAGCCTGGAGACAGCCCGGATCCGGGACGGTAAGCAGTGCCGATGGCTACGCGTCCTACGCCGGACATACTCAGTTCCACCCACATTTGCTCGAGCGAAGACGGGGGGTGTGGTTTGTGCCGTACACGTAGACCATGTCGCACGTAAAAGCCGACACCACCACCTCTCTTATCGCGGGGCCGTGGTGTGTTTTTAAGGGTGTAACCGGGTATATTTGGTGCGTACTTATCTTCACCGTCCCTTGTCCAAGTTTCGTTAAGGGCTAGTAAATCTGGCTTATATTTATCCATTATAAACTGTAGTTCGTCGCTTCCCGTATTAAGCGATCTTATATTTAAAAATCCTAGTTTAAGATTGCACTTTTTAGTTGTACTACACATTTTGTAAGTTTTTATAATAATGTGTATTAAATATGTTTGAAAACGTGAGTAGACTGCACGAGTATAATGCAATTATTTTATTTGAGTAAATATGTTCAAAAATATGTAGGTGATGAACGTAGTTCAGTATAATAGTAAAATAATACGTATTAATGATATGTTGTAGAGTTTTGATTACATGGTGTTCCAATAAATACAAGAGTATAAAACATACGAGTACACAGGCAATAAAAATTTTTTCAAAAATTACACAATTATAAGAGTAGTAAAAAGTGGATAGCGGTATTTTAATAAATTTAAACACATACGTATAGAATTTATAATTAATCAAATTCCTAATTACAAACATCATGCAGAGTAGTGTCCATGTTTCATAAATGTGGTGGAAAATGCAGGTACAAATAAAAAGTCAGATAACCTTCGCCAAGTCTTCCTCATCACGGATTTTTATGATTTTACTGGAGTCCGTTTTGCGCATAAGCACGGTTGCATTCTTTACCCAAGTGTGTTTGTATTCTTTTATTTTCATCAGTTCACGTGCTTTAGAATACAGAATTTTATTTGTGAGCGTGAGATGTTCATTGATATAAAATCGTCGGATTGGAGGCGGGAGAGACAGCTGCTCGGTGCTGAGCTCGCGGCGTACCTTCGCTGCGGCCAGGATGTCGTCACGCAGGCGTCGCGTGGACAACTGTACGATGATGTTTCTGGGTCTGTCGCGCTGCTTCCCAGGGGCTGCGCGGTGCACGCTCCGGATACTCTCCACCGGCACGCTCACCCCGATCAGGCCGCCTATGTTGCGAACCAGTCCGACCAGGTCCTCCCCATTTATCTCTGGAACATTCTGCATTTCCACGTTGCATTGACGGGAATTACGGTCCAGAGTATCAAAGCTTCTTTGCATTCTACTCAGCTCTTTCTTCAACGCCTCATTTTCAATATGTAGCTCATTTATTCCATGTACGCTTATTTCAAGTGTCTCCAACCTACTCTCCCAGTTATCAAGACGTTCTGAGAGCCTTTGCATGTCCTTTTGAACGGGTTTGAGGATCTCACTTACATCCTTCTTCCATTCCTCTCTAAGCAGGCAAAACTTTTTCTCAAAGTACTCGATAAATGCTTGAGTGTCTAAGTTTACCATAGACAACGGTATGTCAGACAGTACGGAGTCGGTTTGGTTTTGCTGTTTGGAATCTGTAGATGTCGTTATGGTAGTCGGATCAGTATGTTGCTTGATCAGTGGACTGGGTCTCTTAGACCTACAAGATTGGCACTTCCATTTACCCTTATTCATTGGCAACATTTTATTGAAATCTGAATCTTTCAAACCGCCGCATGAGAAATGAAGGATGTGGTGACATCCAGTGCATTTCAGCTGATCTTTTGCCGTCGTGGGCAGCGAACAAGTAAAACAGTTATGAGCGCTCATTTCAAAGCGATTGGTTAACGTGTAAATGGTCGGCAAAAAAAAAAAAATATGTATATATACCAGCAGCGTCCTCTTTAGCCAAAACGGAAAAACTCTTGCGCACGCATCCAACTCCCTCCGGTGGATAAATTCGAAAATAATTGCTCAAGAACGTTCCAGCTGCTGCTTCGGGCGTCTTCTTGCGCTCCAATACACGTTCTGTAGTAGCGGTTTTAGTTCATAGCGTTACCATTAGATGACGTTGAATCCAACAATAAAAGGAGTTTTCAGCTTTCACCTTTTCAAGAAGAGTACCTAACTAAAAGTTTTATAGATACACTTTGTAAATTCACTGGAACAGTTTTGCACAACTGATACAAAAAGAAAACACTAAATTCTTAGGAACACTTTTTCTTCTCGTTGAATGAGGGTATTTGGGAGAATAATGATAAATATCGTTTTTGTCCTAAATCAGGGAAAATATTGAAATATACACAAACAAATCACTTCCCGTAGTAGTAGAACTTACACAAATTACGAGAAAGCAGTTTTACTTTGAAAATGCACTTGTAATCATAGACTTTTAAATTATTATTGAGGAGCAAATTTAAACAATATCTTAATCCATGAGTCATCCTGCATACAGTCCCGACCTGGCACCTTGTGACTTTTTTCTGTTCCCAAAAATTAAGAACCAATTACGCGGTCAACGATTTTCATCACCAGAAGAGGCTGTCGAGGAGTATGAAAAACACGTTTCAGAGGTCACCACAGGGGAGTGGCACAAAAGTTTTCAAAACTGGTTTGATCGAATGAAAAAGTGCATAGACACCAAGGGAGATTATTTTGAAAAACAATAAATTAATTTTGTACCTTTAATAGTATTTTTTCATATTCATTCCGGAAACTTATAGTGCGTCCCACGTATATTGTAGTACACCCGGGATAGCTAGCAGGCACTTGTACAACCATAGCTAAACAGACTTCGTGAGAAGTTGCGGTTTTAACAGACAATATGAGACGGGTTGACTAAGATAGATTTTTTTCTCATGACATAATTCCTGCTGTCTTATATTTTTTATGCCTTGTAAGTACTTTGTGTAATGTAAAAATAAAATAAAAATTGAAAAGACATGATCTTGCAAAGTTTTTTGCCCTTCTTCTTAGCAATGGATGGTTAGGCATTATATTTATTTATGGCTTATTTTGTTTATTTATCAAATTTATTCATTGCGTTATGTATACATAGGTAACACTAAAAGTTTCCGGAACTGGCCACTTACATAAACAATATTTAAAAATTTATTGCAACATTTGAAAATAGAACTCTTTGACTGTAGAATGCAGTTTGTTTCATCTGACTGTCTTTTGTTTTTACCTTGTGGCGCCATTTAAAAAATTGTGTGTCTGCATCAACATGGATTTAACTCGGGAAAATTTTCGTAGTATGATTTTCTACGATTTTAAGTGTAATTTGACAGCTCAACAGAGCATCGCTCGGCTTGAAACAGCTTTTGGCAATGAAGCACCATGCAAGACGACTGTTTATAGCTGGTTTGCAGAATTCAAGCGTGGTCGTATCAATCTCAGTGACGAATCTCGCGATGGTCGGCCGGCCGTCCACCGCTGTGCGCCGTATGATTGAAACAGACAGGCATGTGACCTACCATGAAATTCGCGCATCCTTAGAAATAGGCATGAGTCAAATACAATCAATCCTACACAAACATTTGGGTGTGAGAAAGCTGTGCTCGCGGTGGATCCCACACAACTTGACCGAGGCTCAAAAAACGGACCGCGTCACTTGGTGCAGTGCCATGCTTACCAGATTCAACGAAGGTGCGTCAAATTTGGTGTGGGACATAGTAACAGGTGACGAATTTGACGGTGATGGATTTATTGCTACGATCCCAAAACAAAGCAGCAATCGAGCGTATGGGTCTTTCAAGATGAGCCGAAACCAACCAAAGTGGCGCGCGTGAAAAGTGCATCTAAGCGGATGATTGCTTCTTTTTTTAATAAAACTGGACACGTGGCTACTGTTGCTTTAGAGAATCGTCGTACCGTGAATAGTGACTGGTACACGACCATTTGTTTGCCGGAAGTTATTGACGAACTCCGTAAAAATAACCGTAAACGCCGTATCATCCTGCACCACGACAATGCTAGTTCTCACACGGCCAGACAGACAAACGACTTTTTGAAGACGAAAAATGTAGAACTCATGAGTCATCTTGCATACAGTCCCGACCTGGCACCTTGTGACTTTTTTCTGTTCCCAAAAATTAAGAACCAATTACGCGGTCAACGATTTTCATCACCAGAAGAGGCTGTCGAGGAGTATGAAAAACACGTTTCAGAGGTCACCACAGGGGAGTGGCACAAAAGTTTTCAAAACTGGTTTGATCGAATGAAAAAGTGCATAGACGCCAAGGGAGATTATTTTGAAAAACAATAAATTAATTTTGTACCTTTAATAGTATTTTTTCATATTCATTCCGGAAACTTATAGTGCGTCCCACGTACATAATATAAAAAAATAAATATTGCAAGTATTGTAATGTTTTTGTTTTTAAGCAATTTCAAGTGATTGGTACAACGAGTTGGATAGGTACGATAGATATTTTTTTATCATTTTTATATTCAGGCCAGGTAACTTTATGTGACTTCCGTTTAGTGACCATTTCGATGGTCACGTATAGGCTGAACGAAAAGTCACTATAACACTGTACGCATAAAGCTCCGTTCATATAGGTACAATATACATTCAGCATTTTACCCAATATTTTACCCCAATTGCCAGGCCTTATATAAATCAGACTGGTGACGGGCAGCGGCGTCACTGGTGCAAGGTTTTCGGCACCGCGCTCACCAACCCGCATGCCCAGCGTTCGTGAGTATGGGCATTTCTTCCAGGAGGACCGCCAAGAGTGGCAAAATCCTGGAAAGACCTATGTCCAGCAGTGGACGAAACAGGCTGATGGATGGATTTTACCATAAATGACAAAAATATCATCCCATTTGAAAAAGGTTTTTTTAAACTTTTGTTACGGGAAAAAATAAACGCGATAAAAAAGAAGGTTTTACAATCTAATTTTGCTATTTAATACATTCATACATTTTTTAAATAGCAAAATTTGAAAGTAAAAACATATTTATTGTGAATAAACTGATTATTTGCGGGTGTAGAATTGTTGGAACATGTAGAAAAAAGTAACACAACGAAAAATGCTTTTGTCGTGGTTGTTGGTTCTGACAAGTTTGTATGGAGAGCGGCTTTGGACCATCCCCTTGAAGTTGGCGTCTAACACGGACTTTGCAATTTTTTTAAATGAAAAATTGGTTTTTAATTTTATTGATAATTTGGTTTTTTCAAAGCAAAAGTGATCTTTTGTATTAACTATTAAACTATGTAAACTATTGTTTGTGTTTTTTATTTATATTTGGTGTCATGTGGACGAACTCTAAGGATTATTTGTGATTCAGTCCCTTGATTAAATTATTGGAAAATTATATTTTGCGAAGTCATTTTATAACGGGGGATACTGAAAACATCACATTTTAAACTAAATTCATAGTTAATTTAAGTAAAACCGTCAATTCGAACTTAAAATATCGTATAAAAAAATATTTAGAACTAGCTTTTGCCCGCGGCTCCGACCGCATGTTATTCGGTTTAACGCGACATGCTTTTTTTCGGGATAAAAAGTAGCCTATGTGTTAAGTTAGGGTATAAGCTATATCTATCTAAATTTCATCCGAATCCGACCAGCGGTGCAGCGTGAAAGAGTAACAAACATACACACACCACACCCTCACAAACTTTCACATTTATAATATTATACACAACGGAAGATCACTAGTTTTTTAGTCAATATCTATGCTATGTGTGCTATCTTTGATTATTTTTTTCGGAAGTTGATAGTTGAGATTGTCGGCACTTGGTGGAATTTATCAAACATCGATATCGTTTATTGCACGGACATCTAGCAACAGAAATATTGTTTAAATAAATAATTATATATAAAATTATGTAATT
Source organism: Ypsolopha scabrella (assembly GCA_910592155.1). Lineage (NCBI taxonomy): Eukaryota > Metazoa > Arthropoda > Insecta > Lepidoptera > Ypsolophidae > Ypsolopha > Ypsolopha scabrella. Next base: position 9,166,373 of record OU342972.1, on the reverse strand, counting down.
AAAAAGCCCCTGATGATGCTTATATAGTGAAACCGGTTGGGTAGTGTAGAATTAAATATTATCTGTGGAAAAGTACAAGTGTTTTTTTATCACAACAATTATTTTTTTCATTTACGAAAGATATTTAGAGCAAAAATAAAAAATATCATTATAATAACTTCTGTACTTTTTTATTTATTTCATCTTTAAACATGGTCACACAACGGAACATGTTTCACCGCTCCATCCGTTTTGTTTCGTTTTTTTCAGTAAAATTGCCTGATTTTCACATTTCTTTTCAAATATTATTATAAAAGAGAGTATACGGCTTAAAGCGTCATCGAAAAATCGATAAAAAAATAATATTTCAAATAAAACAATATTTCTTAGCAACTTCCAGTAAATAAAAATACTAACCATGGTCTTATACAAATGTACATATTATGTATATAGACAAACGCCAGAGTGTCCAGGGCAAAGTTCGAAAAAGGCCGCCGCACCAACGGTATATTGTATTAAACGACCCATTTCGAGCTACTTCCGACCCCCCCATAACTTGATGAAATAGAGCCCTAGCCGAAAAACGGAGCCGCGGGCGAAAGGCTAGTAAAAACATAACTATACTTTGTACTACAAGCGACTGTACGCTTGACGACGAATAAGACAAACCATTTGTAGTTTAAACTGAATCTCCATGACAACAACTCTGTTAGTTCATTCCTGCAATCAGAGACCAGTACAATATTTCTTTGTCGGGGACCTCCGCGCTTCCACATTTTGTGACCCAAATAATCCTATCTCGGTTTAACATTTCCCATCAGTCAAGTGAAGGATGCAGAAGCTTCAGATCGCCAATGACCAAGACCGGAAGGAGGCACAGAACAGAGAAAGACGGAGGCAGTGCGAGCTGGAGAGGAGGAACCGGATCTTCAATGCGAGGAACAGGAAGATTGGTGTAAGTGGATGTTCTGTGAAGTGGATGATGATTCTGTTTATACCCTCACTAGCTTTTGCCCGCGGCTCCGCCCGCGTTTATTTGGTTTAACGACGTGCTTTTAACCGGGATAAAAAGTAGCCTATGTGTTAAGTTAGGGTACAAGCTACAGTAGAATCCGTAAACAACGACGATCAAGGGACCGGCGATATTACGTCGTACTAACCGCACGACGTAATAAACGACTAACAATTTAAGCTTTTTTTGTGTAAGAATTCAGATTAATTTCTATTTAAATGAAAAAAGTATGTATCAGAATTTACAAAAAGTAACTTTAATGCATGTTTTACCCTTTTCCTCAATGGACTATGGATGAAATTACATAAAATATGTATATACATAATGTTGTATGTATTTACTAACGTACGAAGTCTGTAATTTTAGTTTGTTTGTGACCGATTTTTGTTCGATAGTAAGAACATCGTACAGGAGGTGGGGGGCGAAAGGGAATCGGGGCGGCGAGGTATTGTTTGTGCATAGGTATTAGGTATTGTAAACAAAACATGCACGTCGTTCTAACCGGACGATTTATTGTCAAAATAGGTCGCTATAAGCAGTTGGTCGCTTAAACCGGAGTCGTACTATACGGATATGTTTTCATAGTAAGTCTATATGAAAACAACCTTGAGCTTGCGTTTTCGTCGCTAAAAACGTATAGACGTTATAAACGAAATCGTTATATTCGGATTCTACTGTATATCCATTCTAAATTTCATCCAAATCCGTCCAGCCGTTTCAGCGTGAAAGAGTAACAAACATACACACACACACCCTCACAACACACACACCCTCACACACACGCGCACACACACCCTCTCACACACACGCACACACCCTCCCTCACACACACGCACACACACACTAACTTTCGCATTTATAATATTAGTGTGATAGTGTGATTTTCAAACTCAAATTCGTATGGTGGTTGCTCTGAATCTCGTTCCCGAAAGCACAATTAAAGATTGCTTTTCTTATTTTTTAATAACAAGTATTAAACAAATGTGGTTTATGGCACCACGCGACAAAAGTTTAGCGTCACTCGTAAGGCCTTTATAGCAAAGTTGTGTTATTTTGTAGATGATCCTGCACAAACACTTTAAACACGCTTTAAAGTTGTTGTGTACGTTTATTTTCAAAGTAATACATTGAATAACACAAGTTTGCTATAAAAGCCTTACGAGTGACGTTAATCTTTTGTCGCGTAGTGCCATATACCACATTTATTCGAAAATAAGAAAAACGATCATAAGTTGTGCGTTGGAGAGTGACCCCGGGTGCGTGCGTCTCACTCACTCGCACGACTCGTTCCGTATTGATATCTCCGTCGCTCGAAATTTACCTGAATAATTAATTACAATTAATAACTAAAATTCTTCAAAAATAATCAGGGGAAATAATTTTTGTTATAATATCTTCAATTAGACTAAGTTTCAATTTGTTTCTTTGCATACTTAATTAATTAAACCGGATACCTATTCGTTTTAAATTAGACATATAATAGGTATTTATTTAGTTAAAGATTTTGATGGAAATTTAAAGTTCCAATTAAGGCACATCATTCCAGATATTCTGTAGTCAATCATACTTTTTTATTTTATTGTAAGTAAAACAATAAAACGCAACATTTGAAATAAAGCATTTATTTAAAAAATTATGTGATGTATGACACTGAGGCAAAGTTTTGTCAATTTTGGATAAATCTGGCACATAACTGAACTACATAACTGCACATAACTAACTCTCAAAACGTCGTCGTGCGGGTGCGAATCAGATAGCCGAGATCTATAAACATTTTTAATTTTAATTAAATTAAATTTTTAATTTTAATTTTAATTAATTAATTAATTAATTAATCTATAAACATTTAAAAATACTGTACTAGCCTTCGGGCCGCATCGAAAAGGCAAGCGGGCCGCAGTTTGAGTATGGCTGTTCTAGGCTCAGGTACAGCCGAAAATATAACCGTACAGCGCATTTCCAATCTATACAGTCTACATTATACTACAATATGTGCTTTCGGTTGCTGACAGGAGCGAATAACTTAATAATAATATATAATATTTATTGCACAAAAAACACAGATAAATACAATTCACAATATTGAATGAACATGGCAAAAGCGGAATTATTCTAAAAGAAATTTCTTCCAGTCAACCAAATGGGTTTCTAATCCCAGGTGGACCTTCCGTTCCTGGAACGTCAGGTGGCGGAGAAGCGAGCCGAGCGTGAGGAGCAGCGACGCCGGGACCTGGCGTTCGCGAATCAGATGATCAAGGATAGCAACCTGGCGGTAGTACTGGAGGCCAGGGAGATGGAGGTAAATCTTCTACTGAATAGTAGGTATCTAGAGGGCCAGTGCCAAACAAGACTTACCAAATGCAGGGTGCGGCAGTGGCGTGCATATAGGATTTTTAAGTAGGGTAGGCACAAAACTATACATTTGGAATTTATCCCATATAAGATTATGTTTCATTTTGTGTACAAAAAAGTGCAGTAGGTACCTATAACAATATTATTAACAACACAATTTTACCTTATTTTCCCGCGGTTTTACCTAATTTATTCAGACACACTACACTTAACCATCCATCAGCCTGTTTCGTCCACTGCTGGACATAGGCCTTTCCAGGACTTTGCCACTCTGGCGGTCCTCCTGGAAGAAATGCCCGTACTCACATACGCTGGGCAGGCGGGTTGGTGAGCGCGGTGCCGAAACCCTTGCAACAGGGACGCCGCTGCCCGTCACCAGTCTGTTTTATATATAAACCGCCATCCATCGGTCCCAGGCAATGGTGGGCCGCCTGGTTTTGCCTAAGAGCTGTTCTCTTACTCTCCCCCGAATAACTTCTGGAGGATGTGCGAGTAAGATGGTGGTATCTCCACAGTCGAGCCCGGCATCAGCTCTACCACCTATAAATCTTTTTCCATTTCACTTGATAATCATAAAAGAAACAGCAATAGTACATTACGATACGAGAGCGATGAAACGTTTTCTGACGAGAAAAGTTTCTCGCACGAGTATCGTATAATATTTTATAGCAAAAGTGCGGAAAATGCCGACTTTACGCAAGCGCAGCGTGCGTAAAGTGGTCATTTTACGCACGGTGTGCTATAAAAGATATTAATTTATTGCAAAAGAAGCGCACGTGATTTGTTTACAAATAAATAAACTACAATGGCGGTGGCCATAATATTGAAATAGTTGTATGTTTAAATAGATAGTGGTCTTGTATTTGTACCTTCCTATATTTAAATAGATAGTGGTCTAGTTAGCTAAGCCAATCCCAGGGTAGGCATTGCGTATTTGCCTATATGAGATGCACGCCACTGGGGTGCGGTGCTTCTTATTCTTTATATTATATTCTCAACCGAAAACAATGATAAGTACCGAGTCCGTCTCAAAGGAAACAATCAACTCGAGCAATGCTTCCTTACTAAGTTACTAGGCTCGTCTTTCTAGATTAAATTTTAGCTCGGTAATTAGTGAACTGCCTGTTGATCTTGTCTTAAACCCGTGCAAAAACAGATAACATGCATACGGCCCCACCGTATACCTTCAATTTTAGACTGAGCTAAGTACACTCTACATCCATTATTTCGTTTCTGATATCCAACAGGAGCGCCGTCGTATTGGCCACGAGATAGACTCCTACCGTCTCCGGTACCAGCGAGTGGAAGATCGACGGGAGTACGACCTGAACGACCCCGACGTGCTGAAGAAACAGCTGCCTCCTCGCGCTGATGATGAGCAGCCGGTCGGACTGTCTAGTGCGCAGAAGTGAGATATTAAGATTATGTTTTATTGCGAAATCCATCGCTTTTGAATACTCTAAATATTATTATTAGAGTGCATTACAAACTAGAAAAGATAAATTAGAAACAAATGTACAGACAAGAATTTGAAAAAATTCCTCGGGCCAGGATTCGAACCTGCGACCTCTTGTTATCAAGACAAGCGCGCTACCGACTGCGCCACCGAGGTACTTATCTAGACCGTTGAATTCTTCCACCATACTTGTCCACCGAATATTTTTGTAACTATTTGATCTAACTAGCTTGTAATGCACATACTGAACGCTCACGAGGGCGTTATGTGACTTCACGCCTTGTTCTTAGGAACAGATGGTGCTGTCGTCGCTACAATATGTGTTGCTTCAGATAGTTAAGAAATTCACCGTTCTCATTAACTAAGATGATGATTTTATTGCGAAATCCATCGCTTTTGAATACTCTAAATATTATTATTGGAGTGCATTACAAACCAGAAAAGATAAATTAGAAACAAATGTAAAGACAAGAATTTGAAAAAATTCCTTGGGCCATGATTCTACCTATATATCTTGCGACCTCTTGTTATCAAGACCGACTGCGCCACCGAGGTACTTACCTAGTACGTACCTAGTACTCTAGCACTGTAAATAATAATATTTAAGTGAGATATTCTGAACATTATCATTGTAGCAGTAAGGTTCATGTCGTACCAGCAACCAAAATACCCTGACATGATGAAGAAACATGGATATAAATTAACAGAGCCCTAATGACGAGGGTGGTCTGCTTATAGAAATTAGTTATTTAGAAAACTTATCACTGTAGTATTAATTATAGTTGATGTTGTAACCGCGACCAGCACGCCTAACATGGTTTCCACTTTAACATCATGTTAACCAGCATTTGACAGGAATTTAACGCCTGCAGAAGACCTTCGTTTTCAAATTATTTTATAGAGGCCATAATGTGGTGAAGGAATTTCCTTGATTCTTCATTGCTGTTCCAAAAATATACGTACCTACTTACTTATTAGCCAGACAGGTGACTTCAATAGGCAAACGTGTTTTTAGGTGGTAGAGCTGATGCCGGGCTCGACTGTGGAGGTACCACCATCTTACTCGCAAATCCTCCCGAAGTTATTCGGGAGAGAGTAAGACAACAGCTCTCAGGCAAAAAACCCAGGCGGCCCACCATTGCCTGGGACCGCTGGATGGCGGTATATCCATCCCCAATTGCCGGGCCTTATATAAAATAGACTAGTGACGGGCAGCGGCGTCACTGGTGCAAGGGTTTCGGCACCGCGCTCACCAACCCACCTGTCCAGCGTGTGTGAGTATGGGCATTTCTTCCAGGAGGACCGCCAAGAGTGGCGAAATCCTGGAAAGGCCTATGTCCAGCAGTGGACGAAACAGGCTGATGGATGGATGGATGGATTAATTATAGTTGATGTTGTAACCGCGACCAGCAGGCCCAACATGATTTCCACTTTAACACCATGTTAACCAGCATTTGACAGGAATTTAACGCCCGCAGAAGACCTTCGTTTTCAAATTATTTTATAGAGGCCATAATGTGGTAAAGGAATTTCCTTGATTCTTCATTGCTGTTCCAAAAATATACGTACCTACTTATTAGCCAGACAGGTGACTTCAATAAACGTGCTTACTTAAAATACTTAAATTCAATATTGGTAGCTTTGTAAGGGTAATGGTGATTTCCAGTTTTGCTTTGTCCACGCGTTATTGACTAATTGACTACGTTACTAAAGCAGACATGTTGCTTTTAAAGATGATTTCATATTATTATTATAGATATAGGTATGTACTTCTCACAAATTGGTGACTGAACAAAGGAAACAAACATTCAAACAAAAAGACAATGAACTTTCAAATAAAAACACTCATATTTCAAAAGTTGTATACTTCCCTCGTGTATACAATTGGCCTGTTCATTTTTCCCTAATATTGACGATTTTAGGTGGTAACGGAAGATCTCGGTGCAAAATGCACATCATAATATTGTTTTCCTTACTTTTGAGTAAAAAGTATGCAATAAATGCGTTTTATAGCAATTCGCGCAAACTGCTTGTTAATCAAAGATATTATAAATAAAACCTCATTGTTGTTAATAGTTATGTGGCTCCACAAGACGGCCTAGCTACGTCATACTACCAAAGATCCGAACAAATTACGGCAAAAGAATGTTTACATATGGGGGAGCACAGCTTTTTAACAATCTACCCTCAGAAATTAAAAATTCTGAACTCTTTAATGATTTCAAGCGTAAATTGGCTCAACATATTTTAAATAAATAATAACTGGTGTTAGAGAGGTGGTTATAAGATTAAAGAAGTGAACTGCGGAGCTTACTAACACCACACAGAGATCAGTGTAATAGAATAAAATTATCACGATATCCATCTATCTTCAATTATTGTCTGTGCGGATGGACGAAACTATAATTAATTAATTAAGATCTCTTCTTATGTAAGTGACATATTGTCTTTAGTAAGAATAAAGTTTCTTTAAACCTTATGTGACCACATGAAAATTATTTAATTTTATGCGTTATATTTTAGCTGTATTACGTTACAACGGTAAATACGCTTTTAAGTTAGTTAATGTAATGCAAATAAAATTTAATACATTAAGGGTGCCTAACCTAAACGTGCCCCACCGTATTGCTGATTCATGACAGAAAATATTTGTTTAATGAGAAATAAATAATCACACAAGTTGTCGAAGAGTTGTATTACAACCCAATTAATGTGATTTTTGCATGGAATTCATTGCAAGCTAGAAAAAAAATCTAAAGTCAATAAAAATCACGTAAAACTGCTCTTCGCGTATTTCCCATTGACGGTTTCCCAGATGATTTTGGAAACTGAATTCAGTCACCCGTAAGTTAAGAGTATACAGAATGGTGTAATTGGTTTAATTTTTCCAAACAAAAATTGTAACTTGGTGTATTTATCCATCGAACATAATAATTCGGCATCGAAACGTCATTCTTTAGAGCGCGCGATGTTTCGGTTGTTGGAGCCACGGCTCAGAGCGCGCTATTTTAAACAATAATGAAACGTCACAGAGTTCAGTTCTACTTAACGCTAAATGAGGTGCTTTGTGTTAGGGAGAACGGGTCCTTAAAACACGTATTTTTTTGTGAAGACATAATTATCAATAAACTATTTCCGCATTTTATTCAAAAGTAAGGAAATAGTACATCACGATACGAGAGCGATGAAACGTTTTCTGACGAGTGTGAGTTTGCGGCACGAGCCGAAGGTGAGTGCTGCAATCACACGAGTCGGGAAAGAGTTTCTCGCACGAGTTTCGTATAATATTTTATAGCAAAAGTGCGGAAAATGCCGACTTGGTGGTCATTTTACGCACGGTGTGCTATAAACAATATTATGATGTGCATTTTGTACCGAGGTAAAAAGTTACCCCCTTAAAAACAGTGTCAAGGAATAGCTTTCAAATGTTTTTAGTTGACAGAATTTAAAATAAGCGTGAATATCTTGTATTAAATGATAAAATGTGATTTCTTTCATTTGACCTTCGGTGATGGCATCACCACACATTTCCAAAGGCATATCTTTTTCATGAACACATCGTGAATCTGATAAGATTCTGAACATTCAACGTAATTACGACGTCGCGTCACTTTCTGTGAATACTAAATACTAAAATACTTATAAAATCAGTTTAACGTGCGAAAAATTCATTATTGAAATTATATTTAAAAAAAAACCGGCCAAGTGCGAGTCGGACTCGCGCACGAAGGGTTCCGTACCATTATCTATAAAAACGGCAAAAAAATCATGTCTGTTGTATGGGAGTGCGCAGGTCCGACTTTTAGTATTTGTTGTTATAGAGGCAACATAAATATATCATCTGTGAAAATTTTAACTGTCTAACTATCACAGTTCATGAGACACAGCCTGGTGACAGACGGACGGACGCAGAGGCTTAGTAATAGGGTCCCGTTGGTTAGGTACCCTTTGGGTACGGAACCCTAAAAATTGTTCCATTTAATCTGAAAATCAAACAAAAATAGGATATAGAAAGAAACTCATTGGTTTTTCTCTCGACCGAACCTTTCTTTAGAACTTGTCTCATGAGAGTTCAGCGTCCTACCCCTAGTAGCATTTATTGTTGGCGCACGGTTGGCCCACATAGCTATCGTTAGTTACAAATTACAAAATTAATTTATTTATACACAAGTAATTTATAAGTACTTTGGACCCTCCTTTTAAGCTAACAAAACCTGTATTAGAAGGGACCGTTCTTCCCTAGTTGTTACATTATTCTTGTGCTATTTGTAGGTAGTACAACTACGGATTATATAAATTAATAAATTAACAGAAACCTTTATTTTGAAGAAAAAAAGGTGAGAGGTTATACATAACATGTTTGTGTGTGGTGTGTGTGGTGTGTGAGAGGGTGTGTATGTCTGTGTGCGTGTGTAAGCGTATTTGCATTTGCGTGGTTAAGAAGCCATGGTATATATGTATAAATATGTATAATATTATGTATAATAATATGTTTTAAAAAAGTATTAAATATAGTTTACAACTAATAGTAATTCTCTTAAATATAGGTATAAGGTTCTACGATAATTAGTGAAAATAATTCTAGGGTAGACTGTGTATCACTAGTTGGCCAACAGTTAGGTTCGGCCACTATTTTTTAGTTGGGCCACTGGTTGCTTTGCATTGTAGGACCTACGTATGTTACTGACAGTTACCCAACAATGGGTTTAATTGATTTTTAATTGTGTCTGGAAATGTTAGCCTTTCTTGCTCTCAATGCCTCAAATATCGTTTACGTAATAGGTCACTCGGGGTTATTTATTCCTAGCTCTCAGGTAATAATACCTTAAATTGTAATTTTACTACAATAGTGACATATTCCGTGACTATTTGACTTCGACATCCCATAGTTACACTAATGACTAACCATCAGCGCCCTCTAGTTGTGAGATTTTGAAACTTTTACGTGATCAACCTATATGACTAAATACAAAAAAAATGTATTTGTATGTAATCACATAATATATTATGTATTAATGTATATCACTAATTATATAAATACAATAGAATTTATTGTAATTACTTAGAACTAATTCAGGGTTGGAATAGAACCGAATGACTCAGTAAATGGACACCTAATTAATGGTAACAGAAAGAACGTGACGCCGTGACGCTTGCTTGAGCACATGCGCGCGCGCGCTGCTTATCCCCTCTACCCCCGCATTTTTCCCGCTAAATATTGTACATTCTGTGACCGTAGGGCCTACATAGTGTTGCCAGCCATTTTTTACGTATTTTTTTCGTAACAAAACGATAAAAGTCCTTTGAAAATGTGTACTATTTCTATTTAAATTGGTCAATACTTCATACGTACAGTTTATAAAATAGTCGTGTTAATACAAATAAAATCATACGGTTTACGACATTGCGCCTACGTTGTTAACAATGCTTTATCCCAACATTGTTCACCCAACGGTATCAGAAGATGCGGTTGGCCCATTGTTAGTCATCGGGTGGCTATATTGATAATATTAGTATCCTTGGGCCAATGTTGGTTCTATGATGGCCAACTAACTAACTATACCCCAACGGTTTGTCGATCAGGCGAATGAAAGCCAACGGAAAATGCTACTAGGGACCCAGTGAGCTACGACTGCTTCTACCGGCCAAAAGTAATCTACTAATTCCTCAGGTTCGAAGGTGAAGACCTGAACTACGAGGAGCGCCGCAAGATCATGGCGGCTCAGAAGAACGCCTGGCTGCAACAACAGCTGCTGGAGCGGAAGGCGGCTGAGGAGGAACGGAAGAAGGCTGAGGCTGCTTACATGGTGAGGGGTATTCGTAACTAGACATTAAGGGGATAACTTTTTACCTCGGTACAAAATGCACATCATAATTTTGTTTTCCTTACTTTTGTATAAAAAGTGTGCAATAAATGCGTTTTAAAGCAATTTGTGAAAATAGTTTATTAATAATAAAGACTTCACAAAAAAATTATGCAGTTTAATGTATTACATTTTGTTTTCATTACATAAACAAACTTTAAAGCGTGTTTACAGTTGTAATGTAACGCATAAAAAGGAATAATTTTCATGTTATCACCTAACTATTAACAAGCAGTTTGTGAGAATTGGTATAAGACACATTTACTTGATACTTTTTATTCAAAAATTATGATGTGCATTTTGCACCGAGATTCCCTGTTATCTATCACCTTAAAAGAACGTAAAGTCACTTGCCTATCTGACAAACAAGCTCTATCATTCATAGAACTATGGAAACAGCTTATAACCGAGGCAAGACTATTCAACGGGAAGTAAACGCATTCCAAACTTAGGCTGAGATTCAGAGTGCATTTTGAGTCCGAACTCGATCTTACAAACGTCAAAAAGCGACGTGATCCCATACTAGAGTGACGTTTGTAAGATTGAGTTCCTCTTGAGTTCGGACTCAAAATGCACTCTGAATCTCAGCCTTAGACAGCTACAATAAAATCAAATTTACTTTCTACTAGGCGAGTTCAAACCAGAAACAGCTAGGCCAAGTGCAGGACCGAAATCACTTTTATTCAATTCAATTCAATTAAAAACTTTTTATTTCAACTTTCACACATAGGTACCTACGTATTAGCATAGGTATTAGAGACATAGATTTTAAATACATAAATGAATAATATTAATAAACACAGATTACTTAATAATAAAATTATAAAAAGGATGTAGACGGTAGTTAAGAGTGCCCAGTGTGCACTTGTCCAGTGCTTCATAAACACGCACTCCACATCCATCCTCGCCGCTATGAGTTTCAGGTAGCTGTTGGCCGTTCTTTTACGAATGATCGCATAGAAGTGATCGACGCGTGCATCCGCAAACATGTCCGATGCGCTGCAGAAGCGTGGCAGCGCCAACAGCACCCTGGAGGCATTGTTATACTGGATGCGCAAGCCATTCCAGCATCGCTGTATATAGCTGACCCATAGACTACACGCTTAGACCATTTAACACGGGACTAGGCAAGCACACGCATTCCCCTCTGCCGAAGTACATGAACAAATTTGTGTGCGCGTTTTGTGGTGCGGCTTTTTATTTAATGTGACATATCAACTTTCCGCAGGAGTGTGCGTGAATGAGTAAATGTGTGCTGTGTGTGTTTACCTCCCCTCCCGTGAAAACGGCAGAATAATTTCAGCACTAAGAGTCGCGCTTTGTCAGGTCCCGTGTTAAATGGTCTAAGACTACACGTATATAGAAAGATTGGCAGTACGTCCTAAACAGACTTATTTTAACGGCCGTACTGCATCGTGCAAATCTACAGGCCAACATATTGGCTCTGACTGTTATTGCCCTGCGCTCCTTTTCCATGTCTACATCATATATGAGTGTCTCTCAGTGATCCCGTGGCCCAGATAATTCTTGCAAATAGCAAACACATGGGTAAATTCGCAGGTTGTGTTGATAACTGGATAGAGTGATCTATATGTTGATAGAGCAATCACCCGGTAAGCGAGAGGTCCCGGTTCAGAGATCCTCACGTCCAGATTTACTTTTCTGCTTTTCTATACCGCAATGTTATAATGTTAACTTGCAAATATAACTCCAGGTTCCAATCAGAAAAGAGGCCAAATCCTTCCTAAATTAATTCCTTTTCTGGTTTACAGATGGCGATAAAAGCGAGAGACCATCGTGCCAGCGAGCTTGACCGGCTGGAGCGCGAATGCCGCCACCGACTGGGGCAGGCCAACTTGCGGTACAATGAAGCTTTGGTAAGAATACCACCTATATGCCTCCCTGAATTTATTTATGATGCATCTAACATACAAAAAAGAGGGTGTTGCCTCAGTAGACAGAGTTGTCATGATGGCTACTCAATAGTATCTACAACTTGACCAGTTGTCGATGAATACGTGAAGGTCTGATAGGGACAAGGGCCGATAAGAGGCGCGTGGGAGACGCAACCAATTCGCAGCTTGATATTACAAATCTCACATATCGCGGGCGTATTGCGACAAGTCAGCTCCTTAGACGAGTAAAAATTCACTGTAACAAACGAATAGCAATAACTCGTAACGACATTTGTCTCTCTCAGGCAGCAGAAAAGAAGCAGCTGGACCAGATAATGAAGGAGCAAGAGGAAGCCGACAACACGGCGGAAATGTACAACAACTTGACTTCGGATATGCTCACGGAGAATCCCGATGTCGCCAAGAGTGCCCTCGGGAACAACCGGTACGTGCAATTGATATAACCAATAACTGGTGGTCATGAACCTACAGTCAGCAAAAGATAAAGGTATACAGGCCCATCGCAAACACTTTGATCCTCAGACCCACAGGTAAGTGATAGATGAGATAAGGTATACTAGGTCAATACATACACACATGTACTATTGATCAAATCAAGATCAATCAATCAATCAATCAATCAATCAATCAATCAATCAAGATTAAGATCAAAGTGTTTGCGATGGGCATGTATACCTTTATCTTTTGCTGACAGTACAAGAAAGACAAACATCAATATGTAATTGTCGGCGCAACCCATTATAATAGTTAACAAATGTGCACACTAATAAAGGTCCTCACGAATCAAGCTCGTCTTAGTTTGAGGACCGCCAGATAATCGTATGAGTCGCTAAATGTCAAAATCGGCCAAGTCCAGAAATGTTGGTTAACGGCAAAACGTTTTTTTTACTTTCATTGATTATGCGTGAGTATGCGTTGGCTTGGTTACGTCAGTATATTTCCTTACTATAAATGCGTTATACTTGTCTAACACTTTACCTATGTAATTATAGCAGATTCCCCACCATAAATTATTTTTGATTGGATTTATTCCTTTTCTAACAAATTAAGCCAAATCCAATGGACTTGATTTATTTCGAAAAAAAAATAGATATGGACTTAGTTTGGTTTGATGATATGACTTAGAGGTGGATGGACTAAGGACAATGTTAAAACAGGAGGAATTTTTGTACATCGAAAAATTAAATTTAATCATCCAACTTAGAATAATCATTCAACAAAAATTATTATTATTATAACAGTATTAAACAAAATCTAACACTTCCTGAATTTCTTCTTCAGAACACGCGTCATTTTCTCGGATTTGAAGGTACACGTGATCCCTAGCAAAATTAAAATAAAAAAAATTGTTCCATACTTTTCAAGAAGTTGCTTGATTAAATTATGTACGAGTAAGTACTTGAGCGCGCCAATAATTATATAACTTACCGTTTTGCTTTCAATATCTCACGTACTGTAGTGGACTGTATTTAAACTCCTTGTTGGTTCTGCAGATAGGTTCTTTATTTTTCTTCTTACTGATAGCTAAGCTAGAGCTGACAACTGTGAAGATCTGACAAGTGTGAACTATACTTGTGACTGGTTGTGACTAAACAAAACTTTATGGGCTAAAGCTCGCTCCTTTTATACAAATAATAATCAAACACACACATATAAAATTACACTAACACCGACATAAAACTAGTGCCTTTCTATAGGCCGTAATCTAAGGTTGCTATCGGCGCGGTGGGTTTCCCGCGGCGAAGCAGGGCTGCGTGGGGCCGAGGCTGCATTGTTTAGCGATGCGGCCTGGGACCTGGGAACGGTTGGTCGGCGGGTTTTTCCCGAATGCTATTCTTGCAGGTACCGGCGCGGCGGCGTGGTAATCTAATAGTTTAATTTACAATAATTCCTTATATTCTAGGTAAAAAACACAAATTATCTTCAAGGCTTGTCTAGTCGGTATTAGCTCTTATTCCTCTGGTCTCCGTCGCCAACAGTCTCCCCGCCGTGCGCAGCACCATCTGTCGGTCGCGACGATACTGGAACCAGCACGACGATCCTTGATACTGGTCTCCTGAATGTTCCGCCGGCTGTTCTGACCTCAACGATTCGTATTCTCCGGTCGGGTCCTGGTACTGTCTTCGTGATTTCTCCTCTGGGCCACAGGTTCCTCGGTAGTGTTCCATCAGCGATGAGCACGATGTCTCCTTCGCAGACTGTTGTAGCTTGTCTGGTGTCTCCGTGTCGCAGCAGTAGTTCTGGGAGGTACTCCTTCACCCATCTGTGCCAGAAGTGATCTGCGAGACGCTGTGTGGTTCTCCAGTCTGCTTTCCCGATCATCGTAGTGTCGTCAAATCTGCCGATGACTGGAGCTCCATTTGATCGTCCCAAGAGGAAGTGGTTCGGCGTGAGGCTTTCTTCATCTGCTGGATCGGTGCTCACGTTCGTTAATGGTCTGGAGTTCACCGTGTGTTCTACTTCCGTGAGCAGGGTGGGAAGAGTTTCTTCTGATGGCGCCTTTTCTTTGAGTGTGGCGTAGAGTGCTGTCTTCACTGTTCTGACCATCCGTTCCCATGCTCCTGCCATATTTGGAGCTCCTGGTGGTAGGAACTTCCAGTAGATGCCTTGTTCTTGCATATTCTGCTCCAAATCTCCTTCCTTCATTTTCGCGTATTCTTCTCTCAGTTCGCGTTCTGCTCCGACGAAATTTGTCCCGTTGTCGCTATAGATAGTAGCCGGTGTTCCTCTTCTTGCTGCCATTCTTCTCAGTGCCATGATCATAGAACTAGTGCTAAGTGACTGCGCTAGCTCTAGGTGGATTGCCCTTGTGGTGAGGCAAGTGAAGAGCACTCCCCAGCGTTTCTCGTTTCGTCGGCCTATGGTTATTTTCATTGGCCCGAAATAATCTACAGCCGTGCACGTAAATGGCCGTCGGTGATGCTGAAGTCTTTCTCTCGGCAGGTCTCCCATCGGTGGTCTGCGTGGAGTGGCTCTCTTCATTCGGCACCATTGGCATCGGTGGATTACTAGCCTGATGCTTGATCTCAGTCCTGTGATGTAGTATTTTTGTCGCAGCTCGTTCATCACCGTCGCATGGTTTCCATGGTAACAGAGCTTGTGGTACTCATCTATTATTAGACGAGTGATCTTGTGTTTTCCATCTAGGACTGCTGGTCTCTTCACGCTGTCTTGTACTCCAGCAACCTTCTCGATGCGTCCTTTAACTCGGAGTACTTCTTCTTCATCTAGGTAAACTTCAAATCTGGTGAGTTTGCTCGCTTTTTTCAAAGATTGGTTTCTCTTCAGGTTATTGATTTCTTCTTGGAAACAGTCTTCTTGTATCTTCTTGATGAGAAGTGTTTCTGCTTGTCTCAAGTAAGATTCCTTTATCGGTAGAAATCTTTTTTGAGTAGTTTTCTTGTTCAGCGTAGTCGTGTTTTTCTTTTCTTTTTTGGAATATGGTTTCCAATTCTTATCTTCTTGTGCTGTCATTACAGCGTCCTTCTTTCTGCAGAGATCGATGAACATAAGGACTCTGGCCATAGTGTTCAGTAGTTTCTTCCATGTTGAGAAGCGTTCTTCATCTGGAGTGGATGGTTGTGGAGAATGAATGGTCGCCACTCTCTCGATCTTGTCCTCCCCAGTTTGTTCTATCTTGTTCTGGAATTTGTTGATCGGCCAGTTTTCTTCTGTTGTCTGTAGAAAGGATGGTCCAGTAAACCATACGGACTGTTCGGAGAAATCTCTGGGAACGCCACGAGTAGCTTCGTCAGCTGGGTTCTGTTTAGTGGGAACCCATCTCCATTCTTCTGGTTTGGTAAGGTCTTCTATCTCAGCCAATCTGTGCGCTACGAAGGTCTTGAATTTTCTGGGTTCTGTCTTTATCCATTGGAGTACCGTGCTGGAGTCTGACCAGAAAATCTTCTTCTTTATTTCCAAATCTGTCTCTTCGACTATGCTTCTGGCCAGTCTGCTGCCAAGTAGAGCGGCTTGCAGTTCCAGACGTGGTACTGATGTTGGCTTTGTAGGCGCGACTTTAGCCTTTCCTGCGATGAGGATTACTCTGATGCTGCCATCTTCTTCAGTGGATCTCCAGTATACGGCGGCTGCATATGCCTCCTCGCTAGCGTCTACGAACGTGTGAAGCTCTCCGTTGGTCACGTTCTTTGTTAGACTTCGTGGGATTCTCAACTGTCGAAGTCTCGTTAGTTCTGACAGATAGCTCCTCCACCCTGGTATGATTTCTTCGTCGACTTCTTGATCCCATCCAATTCCGGTCTTCCATAATTTCTGTACAATTTTCTTCCCTTGTACTAGCACTGGTGCTAGCAGACCAATTGGATCAAATGTAGACATCACAGCGCTCATGACTTGTCTCTTCGTTGGCTTCTTGTCACCGTTGATGATTTCTTTCGGTGTGTTCCTGAGAGTAACATTGAAAGCCAGTGTATCTTCTTCTGTCTTCCATAGTAAACCTAGAGTTTTTGCTTCTGTGTCTTGTGTCAACTTGACTTCAGCTTTGTATTCTTCTGTGGTTATTTGTTCTAGAAGAGACTTCTCGTTGCTGGCCCATCCCCTGAGTTGAAAACCGGCCTTCGTATGGATGTAATCGACTTGTTTGGAGATTTTTGCAGCTTCTTTTTCTGAAGTGAAGCTTTGCAGATAGTCGTCCATGTAATGGTTTCTGATGATCGCTCTGCTAGCTTCAGGATATTTGTCGGCGTATTCTTTCGCGTTCTCGTTTTTAACAAATATCGCAGTTGCTGGTGACGAAGTGGCTCCGAAGATTACTGAGGTCATTCTGTATTCTTTTGTTTCGCCGTTCTGGTCTGTCCAAAGGAATCTGAGGCTATCTCGGTCTTCTTCTCGGATGTTGATTTGTAAAAACATCTCTTTGATGTCTGCCATGATTGCGATGGGTTTCTCTCTGAAGCGAAGTAGGACGCCAAACAGAGATTGCAGCTGATCTGGGCCTGGCAGTAGTACGGAGTTCAAGCATTTCCCTTGGAAGCGTGCCGCTGCGTCGAAGACTATTCTTATCTTCTTCTTTGTAGGATGAGTCACAGCAAAGTGCGGTAAGTAGAATGTTCTCTCGTTATCTGGGTTTGGTGGAGGAGCTTCTTCTGCATACCCGCTTTCAATGAGATGCTGGATTTGCTGTTGATATTGAGTCTTCATTTCTTTGTCTTGATTCAGCTTCTTCTCTAGCGACTTCAATCTCTTCAGGGCGTGGGTGCGATTGTTCGGTAATGTTTCTTCTTCGCTGGCCCACAGCAACCCTGTTTCAAATCTGCCATCTTGAAGTCTTCTAGTGGTAGCTTTCAGGACTTTCAGCGCTTTCTCTTCTGGGTCTGTGCTCGGTCGCTTCGGTTGCACTCCCAGTGCATCGATACTGAAGTGATGCCTTATCATATTCTCTATTGCATCCTCGCTTCTCTGTTCCGTGCAGTGATTGACGAAGTTTACTGGAACAGAGACACCTGCGTGAACGCCATGGAGTACCCATCCAAGACTTGTCTGTGAGGCGACGGGTTGAGATGCTCTTCCTTTGATTATTTTTCTGCTAACGATAAGACTCCAATTGTCTTGTCCGATGATCATCTTCGGGGCTTCAAGTGCGAAAGTGATCTCTTTCTCTATCTTCTTGAGATGCTTGCATGCTTCAATATTTTCTTTCTGGACTTGTTGAAGTGGCAACTTCAAGTCTTCTATCGTTCTCACGTTGGTGACGTGCCTCTTGTCTCTGCGATGAAGGCCTCTTATTTTCAAGTCAACTCGCAGGGAACTGAGTGTGGTTACTTTCCCGCCACCCACGGTATTGATGCTCAGCTTTTCTGGTTCACCCCTGACTCCAATCTTCCTGGCTACATCACTGTTGATCATAGTGATGGTTGATCCCTCGTCTAAGAGTGCCAGGATCTTCTGAGAGCCTTCTGGTCCGTATATTTCAACAGGGATGATCTTCAGATAGGCGGTGAATGGCTCTGCAGTGGATAATACTGCAGTGTTGATGGATTCTTCAGTTTTCTTTTCATCATTGGGCTTCTCAACTTTGTCTGGGTTATGCAAAGTGAGATGGTGGCTCCTCTTGCAGATCTTGCAAGGTGGACTGCGGCAGCTTGCTCTCTGATGGCGTTTGCGAAGGCAACGGAAACAGAGTTTGTTTTCCATCGCCATTTTCCATCTTTTCTCGTTGTCTGCTGTCAGGAACCTCTTGCATTCGTGCGACCAATGTTCTTCGGTACAAAATATGCAGCTTTTCTTTTTGTCTTCTAGTAATGTGGCTGTTGTTTCTTTCTCCTCTTCGACGTGATGAGTTTGTGCGAAGCGCGTGTTTGGCCTGTTGAAGTTCTTCGTTTTCTCTGCTTCCTGTGACGAGTATGGGCCACAGAGGTCTGCTTCCGCGGTGAGGAATCGGTTGATCTTGAGTAGTTCTGGTTCTTCATGGTCGGTGCACCTTGCTCTGAAGTCGTACCATCGGTGCTTGGTGATCGGTGTGAGCTTCTCAATAATACTTCTGCATATCTCGGGTGAGTGGAGATAATGCGGCATTAATAGCGCCTTGATAGTCGCTACAGCGTTGTTGATGCGACTAGCGAAGATGCATGTGTCTCGTGGTGACTCGTTCAGTGCTGCATGTTTCTTGATCTTCTCCATCTCTGCCAGTATTATCATATCTGGTTTCCCAAAGCGTCGTTCTAATGCGATGATGACGTCATTGGGTTTCGATGTTAGTAGCAGCATGCTCTTTACTGCTTCTCGTGCCGGTCCAGTGATGCCCTTCCTCAGCCTCGCCATGTTCTGTATATCGGAGTATAGAGTTGCAGTGTCTTCGTATTGTTTTCTGAATACGAGCCATTCTTCTATATTCCCGTTAAATGACGGTAAATCCTGGGTAAATGCGTGGCGTGATGTGTTGTTCTTCGATGCTTCTATAATCGCATTAGCCAAGATTTGTATGTCGTTCTTCTTAATGTCGCTTTTCGTTTCTACTTCAATCGGTGCTTTTGTCACGTGGTGACGTGGTTCTGGCTCCATAGAAGTTTGATGTTCTTGCGGCATGTTCTGTTCTTTGTTCTTCAGAGTATCATCGACCCAACGTTCTACGTTTGTGGATCGCTCCAGCTCCAGAGCTTCGTCATTATCTTCTTCTGAGTCAAGAGCCAATAGTTCTGCTTGCGCCCTCATAAGCTCCGTTCGAGCTTTCTCTTCTTCCAGTTTCTGCAGCGCTAGTCTGTATTTGGCTTCAGCTTCGATTTTTCTTCGACTACGATACGATGTCGATGATCTCGTCACGGTGATATCATTCCTCCCTAACGGTGCATGGTGGGCTCCAGCGAGTGGAATGTTCTTATATTGATCTGTCGTGACGTGCTTCTTAGCCTTGACAGTGCTAACCGTGCCTGGAGGTGTCGCAGAGGGTACGGGCCATGCGGGGGGTAGGAAGTCCCCGCCATGTGTGGTCCCAGCCGAGGTTGTTGGTATCTCGATGTACGAAAGCAATGCGGGATTGTCGATGTGTAATAAGCCCGATGGCACGGCGTCGGTGGTGGTGGCGGTTGCCGTGTTCGGTGGAAGCGTCGACGGGTTCGGGGTCGACACTGAGGCAGCCTCCACGTTTCTCTCCCTCGACGTTGTGGAACGGGTGACCGGCATTGTTCTCGAAATCTTAATTCTCGACCGGTAGAATGTTCTCCCTTCAGCGATCCGGCTTCCGAAGGTCCAAAGACTGTAGTGGACTGTATTTAAACTCCTTGTTGGTTCTGCAGATAGGTTCTTTATTTTTCTTCTTACTGATAGCTAAGCTAGAGCTGACAACTGTGAAGATCTGACAAGTGTGAACTATACTTGTGACTGGTTGTGACTAAACAAAACTTTATGGGCTAAAGCTCGCTCCTTTTATACAAATAATAATCAAACACACACATACAAAATTACACTAACACCGACATAAAACTAGTGCCTTTCTATAGGCCGTAATCTAAGGTTGCTATCGGCGCGGTGGGTTTCCCGCGGCGAAGCAGGGCTGCGTGGGGCCGAGGCTGCATTGTTTAGCGATGCGGCCTGGGACCTGGGAACGGTTGGTCGGCGGGTTTTTCCCGAATGCTATTCTTGCAGGTACCGGCGCGGCGGCGTGGTAATCTAATAGTTTAATTTACAATAATTCCTTATATTCTAGGTAAAAAACACAAATTATCTTCAAGGCTTGTCTAGTCGGTATTAGCTCTTATTCCTCTGGTCTCCGTCGCCAACACGTACTGTGGAACTTTTTGCTATCACGCGTTTCCTCGCTTTATCCGGAGGCATAGTTGGTATTTAATTCATTGTTTCCACTAAATTTTTTGAACAAATTTGTAACGCGTTTCCTCGCTTTATCCGGAGGCATAGTTGGTATTTAATTCATTGTTTCCACTAAATTTTTTGAACAAATTTGTAAAATATGCGCACGATCACTCTTCACACCGCAACAAGCAAAATTATCTTTCCATAAACAACAAAAAGTCTATAACCGTCAAAAGTAGATATGGCTGATTCTGAAATCTAACGGCTCGTATAGATTAAATAAGCTCTCAATGTACCCACCTATTTTGTAACCATTTTATGTTTGTGATTTATTTAATGTTTGTTGTTTTTGAATAAAGTTATTTTTATCTTATCTTAAGGTGGACGGAGTTTCGCTTACCAAAAACTAAAGCACCCATAGTATGTTTACTCGCCTGTACGCACGAGTCCGCTTGTAAATCGCCGCCATTGCTATGCTTCAGTAGTTTCTTAGCGGCGACTTCGTCCGCCTTTTTTTGTACGTCCATACTGGTGATTAACTTCGGCCGTGGCTTGTCATCACCAGAAAATACCACCGGTGACGTAACTAGGATTTGTAGGTGGGGGGAGGAGGGCAGCCCCCGCCTCTGACTCATGAAGCCATCAAGTATCTGTTCTCGATTTTGTGATAAGATAAAAAGAGAAAAACCTCGTTACAACGAGAAAAAAACAAAAAAAAACACCTTAAACATGAAGCATCTTTTTACATAAATGACGCCCATATTTCTGGGGGGAGGGCAAACGGTATTCTAGGGGGGGCGTGCCACCTTTGCCCCTACCTAGTTACGCCTATGAATACCACAGCAAGGATATAGGTTCTTCAGAATACACGTTCAGCTGGGACGATGTTGAGCAGCAGTTTCAAGGTCTCGCCACTTCAGAAGCACGGTTTCCGCCTTCTTTGTTTCCACTTAAGTAAGCCAAGAAGATGTCAGGAGACCCCCCCTTATGATAACCTAATACTAAAGACCGTGCAGCAGCGAAGTCCTTTTAGCCAAATAAATATACAAGGTACTATGACGGTTTAGATATTTACTACATTTTGAATGATTTGCTTACAGAGCCATCGGATTTATGTACAAAGGGATGAACCAGGAAGAACTTAAGAAGTTCTACGCAGGACAAAAAGATCAAATGTCCGCTTCGAAGGTAACAAAGCGACAACTCTAATACGAGGGGCGGCTGAAATTTTTCGAGTATCTTTAAGTAGTATTAATGACTCGCACTGCATAGCACTAATTGCGAGAATCCTAGTAGTATAAATACCAAGTTTCATGTCATTAACATCATGTACTGAGTAGTCCGCGCTTTACACGAAATTGGAGTACAGAGCTGTCATAAAATTCCTCACTAAGAAGAACAAAACACCAGCAGAAAACTATCATATATTTTACAGGCAAAACGTGACGCTGAAGACAAGATGGAGGCGGAATGGCAGGCGTTATCCAAGTCTATTCAGAGAGAAGTGGCTCTACTAGACATCGATGAGAAAAGAAAACGGAGGTATAATGAAACTAACTTAAGTCTACCAAGAAATCTAATATGTAATATGAATTCACTGATACAGACCATTCACTGTAAGAAGTCCCCTGGCTTAGGAAATGGTAGCACTGCATATAATGTTGCCAATGGCTCACGTAGCATTCACCCTACTACACATTCATAATATTTACTTAACTGCGTTTTTTAATATATTAGTTAAGTTATATTATTTAGTTCTTTAATAAAAATAAAATGTACAGAATGAAAAAATAAAAATTATCAATTATTTATTGATTTGTATTTTGCAAACAATACGTATGATCTAATGGTATGAATATCTATACATGAATCTCTGTACTAAAACTGTATTTTTTATTTCTTGTTCTAGCTCGACGACGGTTGTTCTGAAACAAACTTTTTTTTTTATATTTCCCGTATCATATTTGTTTCGTCATAAAATGTTATTTTTATACAGATTAGATTTGACATGTGAAACGTATACTTTATGTATCTATTTTACAAATAAACATTTTGAATCTTCTAAATAGTTGAGCTCCCGTTTTTTAGGTTTTTGACGATTATTTCCAGGCGACTTAATGTGAACGCTTTTTTCCGATATGCCTGCAAAAGTAAGTGAATAGCTAATTATTATTTGCCCATAAAACTGGGTTTATGTTTAAAGCTGGTATCGCTATTTTACTAACCCGTCATGGCACTGACACAAGATCGAACCTGATCGAGAGGAATCACGGTGCATTGTTTGAATTTTCTCTTTAACAAAAGGCGTACCTTCAACACAATCTCTTGTGCACTATTGTTCAACAGCTTTGGCAATAATCCTACTTCCTACTATCCTATCCTACTAATATTATAAATGCGAAAGTTTGTGCGTGTGTGTGTGTGTGTATTTTTGTTACTCTTTCACGCTGAAACGGCTGAACGGATTTGGATGAAATTTAGGATGGATATAGCTTTTACCCTAACTTAACACATAGGCTACTTTTTATCCCGGAAAAATGCATGGTTCCTGTAGGATAGATCAATATCATTGAAAAATCAGGTGTCTAATTAGCGCGGACCAAATCGTTTGTGATGAACTAAGACAAGGCTTTGTGATTTCATACATCAGGTGTCTAATTAGCGCGGTCCGCAATCGTTTGTGGTGATTTAAGACAAGGCTATGTTCTCTCATCACACTTCACAGTAATATTATAAATGCGAAAGTTTGTGTGTGTGTGTGTGTGTTTGTTACTCTTTCACGCTGAAACGGCTGGACGGAATTGGATGAAATTTAGAATGGATATAGCTTATACATATATATAAATAATATTTTTATTCCTATATTTCTATATTTTATGCAAGTGTATAACTTTATTACATTTTAGTAGCCCACCCTTAATATTTTTTGTACGTATTTCCCGTTTTTATTTATGAACTTATTTCTTCATTGCATTATGTAATATTTTTATTCCTAGATTCCTCTATTTTATTTATTTTTTATTTATTTATTTATTTAAAAACTTACGACTATCATTTATTTATGCAGGTGTATATTTTATTTCCCGTATTAATTTATATTTTTTTTATATTTTAAAGATATATTATATTGTGAAAATTAACTTTGACTTGTAGAAAGTATACTTAATGTATCTATTTTGCAAAAATAAATATTTTGATTTGATTTGATTTGATTTACCCCAACTTAACACATAGGTTTCTTTTTACCCCGGAAAAAAGCATGTCGTTAAACCGAATAACACGCGGGCGGAGCCGCGGGCAAAAGCTAGTAATACATAATTTAGCAAATAATTTTGAAAAATCTGACCGTCTATCAACATGACAGCAAAAGTTTGACAAGCAGTGATGCCAACATGACGTCAGGGAACAACTTATGATGAATGGTCTGTACCAACTACTACGTGACTATTTTAACATTATGATATCTACCTACTTATATGTACCTAATCATTTCCAAATGACTTTAGAAAATATATTTGCCGAGTATAGAAATCTGCTCTAAAAGTATAAAATGTCTTAATATTAGATCGGCAACAGACATTATTAATACCATTTGAAGACAAATTACCGCAAGTTAAAACTTATATTAAAACCTGGTTTACAGAGAGATGGCGCGCCAGCTGATGGAAGAGAATCAGCTCTTGGCTTTACAACAGAAGGAGAAAGAAAAGTACTTCAAGGAAGTGGTCTACAACAATATGCCGAGCGATGAATACTACGCGCAGTTCAATACCACTACTAGATAAAATGGTTCTAAATTGTTCTTAACGATGTCTTTGTTTTGTTCTCACGATGGCTAATTGGTTTTAATAATCATGCATATGAGATTAAATTATTTTATACGTCTTTTATAGAAATTCGCGTGATTACAGAAAAATTTGGGATTGATGGTTGATTTATATTATAACGTAGCGTTTGTAAAGGTTTTTTTAAAACTATTATTTAATGTTTTGGAATTAAACCAGCTTAAAACAAATATAATATTTATTTGTTCATAAAAATAAATTTACCTTTAAAAATTAACATAAGCATAAAAAGCGTTATTTTTATTTAATTCTATCACACTTTAGAAAGACTAGGAAACAATTATTTAGGCCTACAAATAAGTACTGGTACTGCTAATTTTATTTTGTTACTTACAGTAATAAAATATTTGGCACTTTATTTCTAGTGTCACTTATACATTTGAGATCAACTTATATCACTAGAATTTATATGACATTCATAACTTTATAGTCGAAGGCAGGTGTTTAAACTACATTCATGAGCATTGCTAGATTTAGAATATTGGAAGAAAAAAATTGTTTAAAAACGTTTCCGATCTCCCAAATCTCTAAATTTTTCGTCATTATGCTGGGTCTATACAATACTAATTTATATTTTCACAACTCATCACTTCCTTAAATCATTTATAGTTAAGGTGGTCTGCTTCGGTCTCGGTGTAAAATGCACAACTTATAATTGTTTTTCTTACTTCTGAATAAAAAGTATAAGGTAAATGAGTTTTATGTTATTTGGCGACTATTGCTTAATAGTAATCAAGGTTATTTAGCAGAATTGCATAATTTTATGTGTTATAGTTCACGTGAATGTCTCTATAAAGCTGCTGTGGACATTGATTTACCACGCAATGTATAAAATAATACAACTTTGCCGAAAATGCCTAACCTAATTATTATAAAAAATCATGGTCGCAAAATGTCATAAATCACATTTATTGAATATTTTTATTCAAGAGACCGAAACAAATCCCACAAATATGGTAACTATAATCTCGATACAAAAGGCACACCATAATTAAGTTTTCAATAAATGCGTTTTATGGGAATTAGCGCAAATTGCTGTATAATAATTAAGTTTTCACAAGAGAATTATGCCATTTAATGCATTATATTTTGATTACATTACTTTAAAGCGTGTTCACAATAGTACATTTTGATGCTAGTGCGAAGTATCAACACTTTCGCATCAAACGAGGTTTTTAATACACCAACATTGACCTCTCATAAACAACTAGACTCACAATCTCGCTCAAAAAGTGTCCGCGATGCATTTTGTTACCGCTATGGGGTGACAAATTCGAATCACGATTTCGTACAACTGACATTGCATCTTATGTTAACGACATAAGGTCTTAATTTGGTTGAAGATTCTTGCTACTAACTTGTGACGCACGTTCGGACACTTTCTGACGAACTTTTCTTAGAGACTGTGTGTCTTGTTGTTTTATGAGAGGTCAATGTACACCAACAAAAAATTACATGAAACGATAAAATAAAAGCAATTTTGTTGCAAATCAAAACAGATACAAGTCGTCAGAAGAAAATACAGTGTCTTGTTGGCGCCAATCTATACTAAAAAGACGTTTGAATGTCTCTTTCTAAAATCTTCAATAGAATATAAATGATGACGTCTAAAATCATTTGGAAATTTTAAAACATCTTTTACAATTTAACATATAAAATATACTTGATAATAATATAAGTAAAAGTTTAAAAATACTCGTCTCAAAAAAATTTTAATGTATCCGGTTACTTCCAGAAATACCAACAAAACAACAAGGTCTCTAGACTGCTTACTAAATGATGTCGCCGGTTTCCCCTAGATGGCGTTAGTAATAAAAACAAAAAACACTAGTGCGAAATATGTAATTTTACGCACGCTACACAGGAACGTAATCTAGCATATTTTGAGCAGTTGTATTAAAAAGAATATTATGATGTGAATTTTGCACCAAGATAAACATTTACACGCTTAATCAAACATTACTTGTAAAACATTTGTAACCAGGTAAATGCACCTACATTAGCTTAAAAACGTTCAACCAATTCATGAATTCGCCACAACCATACAAAAATACACCCTAAATATTATTATTAGAGTGCATCACAAACTAGAAAAGATCAATTAGAAACAAATAATGTAAAGACAAGAATTTGAAAAAATTCCTCAGATCAGGATTCTTGTGTTTTTCAAATTCTTGTCTTTACATTTTTTGTTTGTAACTGATCTTTTCTAGTTTGTAATGCACTCTAATAATAATATTCAGAGTACTCCAAAGCGATCAATTTCGCAATCAAAATATACCCTCCAACCCAAAGCCTTAATACTCCTCAATTTGGTCATCTAGCTCATCTTCTACAGCGGCAGTTGTGGAACTGTCATCGGCGAGGTTTGTGGAGCAACCGTCGGGTCCACAAATAAGCCCTTTCCTATGTAGGTTCAGTATAGAGTCCGCGATGATGCGCGCTGTTCTTCGTAAGTAGCCGCCACTTGTTAGCATCACGATTGGGATGTGATATTCCTTCGCCATTTCGAAGACGAATTCGTCGCGCTTTATGATGCCCTGGAATTTGGAGATGGAACCATTAAATTCTCTGATATTTTTTGTCAAATATTGAAAAAGAATAACTATTTAAGGCCACCAACGTCAAAGGCAACAGACAGATACTTGTTGTGAAAATATTGAAAGCGAATTATTCTTAATTTTTTTCTCTTAACATATAAAATGCAAAATTTATCTCTCTGTATGTTTGTATAAAACTTGATAAACATGCACTAATTGGATTCTGATATGGTTGTTTCTATTATCAAAATGGATTTGAGAAGGCTATTATCAGTATGGACAAGTCCCAATATAGAACCTTGTGGGACCTCCTATCCTTCTTTTCGTAGGATGAAAAATGGTTATTACCATAGCCTACTTGCCTTCTGTTAAATAGATAGGTTTGTAACAGATTTAGCTCTTTACCTAAAAAACCATAATGTCTTAACTTATGGATGAGTATGTCATGCCTTAAACAATCAAAGGCCTTGGAAAGATCACAGAATAATAAAAAAGGAAGGCGAGCAAAATGCTAAAGGCTGTCCGGGATATCATGATATGGGTGACAGTTCGTAATTTTCCGTTTCACCTATACTACTCACACCATACTACATACACCCATGTACAAAAGAAAATAATAGGTTTTAGAAATAATGTATATCATTATTGTAAAAATACAATAAATATTGCTTTTCTAAATTGAAACAAAAATCTCAGTGTATTCGTTAAATTTAACAGAAAAAGGTTCGGAAAAGAATAATGTCTTTTTGCTACGCGAAGCGTGGATCGGAACGTCAACCCATAGGTACTGGCACTACATAATCGAAAATACATCGATGAATCGGTGCGGCCATCTCAAATGATCGCGTCAGTAGGAGTGCATCTTGTATGCGATTTGTGTTTTCGTTGCGGTTGCTTTACGTGCTACTTGTTTTGACGTTTGTTACAGTTTTTGTTGATTTTTTGTTTTGTTATTGGTGAAATCCCGAGAAAAACAAAAAAAAAATCTTTGATCTCTCAAGCTCCGGAGTTATTGGTTCGTTACCTTTAATTCATTTAATAATTATCAAAAAGTAGTTTGGTTAATCAAAGATCAATCAAATATAAAATCGATTTGATAGCCCTTGTTAACTTTCTCGATACAAAAAAAAACGATTATAGTTCGTTAGAGTACATCACTGTAACTGTCAACTTTGAACTGCCACCCATATCATGATATCTCGGACAGCCTATAGTTTGTAACAATAAAATAGTCTCACAGCGTCGGTAATCTGCATGTGTCCGAGCGGGTCAGTGTCTAGCACGTCGGTACCCGCGTTGTACACCAGGATGTCTGGCGTGAACTCGTTCAGCGCCGCTCTTAGGTTCCTGGGAATTGGAACAAAACTTAGGCTAAGCCTTCGCTAAATTTTAAATGAAATGGGTTATTTGTATTGTACTGAAGCCGAAATGACAATGTTTAGAATTTTTGTGTCTATCTGTTTGTATGTATATTGCGTTTTAAGAGATTGAAACGCGGGCGGAGCCGCAGGCAAATGCTGAGTTCAAAATTAAAGGGTTCTTATTGTCCCGTTCACGAAAAATGCCAACCATTATACGAGGCATCCCTTTTAAGTTTTGTCGTTTGAAGAAACAAAAACAACTGGAACCTAATAGTACTTTTTATTGTTTTTCAAAGTATTCTCCACGTAGTTTACAACACTTCTCCATTCGCTCGAACCAGTTATTAAAACATTTATTCCACTCCAAAGTGGGGGTGTTCAATATGGCTGATTTGAAAGCGTCGACTGCTTCTTCACCGGACTGGAACCTTTGACCACGAAGAGTTTTCTTCATTTTAGGAAATGTAAAGAAATACCGTTAATAAACGTTCTACGATCTTCAAGTGCAACTGTCACAACATGCCCGGTTTTCGCCACAAAGTAGCCACCATCTTCTTTGAAGTGCTTCGAGAGCGAACAACTTTAGTCGGCTTTGGTTCGTCTTTGAAGACCCAGATTGTGGATTGTTGTTTGGAATCAGGATCGTAGGCATAGATCCAAGATTCGTCACCACTGATGATGTCGTAGACGTGATTTGACTCTCCTCGGTTGAACCTTTGAAGAGTTTTCTTACACCATCTGACGCGGGCCTTCTTATGATCGTCGGAAAGCAAATGCGGGATCCAACGGGAAACTAGATTTCTCAAACCAAGCGCCTCGTGCAAGATCTTTTGAATGGTTGTCCCTGAGATGCTTAATAACGCCTCTATCTCCCGATATGTCACATGACGATCTTCGAGGATTAGATCTCTCACAGCGACAATGTTATCTTCAGTGAAGGCGGATTTTGGACGTCCTTCACGAGATTTGTCACTAAGACTGCTATATCCACGTTGGAATTCTAAATACCAGCGTTCGACAGTCCACAGACATGGGGCTTCATCATGGAACACAGATGTTAGCTCTTCGGAACACTGAATCCGTGTTAGGCCTCTTCGGAAGTTATAGAAAATGATTGCACGGACATTTTCCTTAGTAAGATTAATTTTCGTACGTGACCTGACAGATTTAAAACAACGCTGTGACTAAACAATTGCATTAATCCTAATTCTTTCAATTGTTTTGAAATTCTAAATTCACCAAATTTGAATATTAAGCAGTTCTAAAATCAAAATTGGCGGCAAATATGTAAACGACAAAACTTAAAAGGCATGCCTGGTATATATTTTTTAAGCAATTTATCTCAAACTCTGGAGAGAGTGGGCGCCACTATCAAGTTTCTGCCCCTGGTCGAAAAAATCGTAGATCCGGGGCTGCTAGGCTTTACCTGTATACTGGATGACAGCGGTAGTGGAGCGGCGGGCGATGCGCTCAATCATGGATTTGTACTGAACTGTTTTCGATTGGGGCGGTGGTGTGAGTGAGAAATGGCCAGTGTCGTATATAACAATGTACTCTGTGGTCGCGCCCCTGCCAGCTATCATCCATCCGGTATACGGCCTTAGAGGATGACGTGTTAACTATGATTCATTCTTGTCTAATTTTACTTATTCAGCCAAAATGCTTGTTCGGATTCTTACGCTTTTATTTCTACTAAATGCAATCAGTTCATTGACAAGTAGAGGAAATATTTCAAAGGTCACTCAGATAATGGAAGCTGAGCAGTGGCCCTTTTAGTAAAACTATTAACGGACGGCATTGACCTCTCTTAAACAACAAGACACACAGTCTCTAAGAAAAGTTCGTCAGAAAGTGTCCGAACGTGCGACGTGCATAGAATAAAAAATCTTCAACCAAATTAAGACGTTATGTCGTTAACATAAGATGCAATGTCAGTTGTACGAAATCGTCATTCGAATTTGTCATCCCATAACGGTGACAAAATGCATCGCGAGCACTTTTTGAGCGAGATTGTGAGTCTAGTTGTTTATGATAAGTCAATGACGGACGGTTATTCTATTTACTGCCAAAATGCTTGTAATGCAATAAAAACTATCACATGTATATAATAATGTCATAGAGGGTAAGTCATGATATTAAATTTTAAATTCAATGTTGAGCCACAGAAATATTCCCTTAAAAGCGGGGGAAAAAGAGCCACGGGCAACGACGCTCCGAGCGAATTCGCTCTGCTCTGCGCTGCTCTCGTTGCCCGTGGCTGTCGGGTTAGTCGTATGAAATGAATTGTGTGAAGTCTCACGTGCGCAACTTCCGCATATACTCGAGGTCCTCGCAGCGACTCTTCAGCTCGACCTTCCTGCGTATCGCGACCTTGGCCTCCGAGTCCTTGGGGTAGATGTACCGGTTGTACATGTCCATTATGTACACCTCCGGACACTCGACGAAGTCGCGCTCGTGACCGTTACCCTGGAATTTAAACGTTCCACATATTGGGAAATTATTTGGTGTGATCAGTAGTGGGTGAGGTAAAATTTACACGGTTTATATTTATGAATAACATCAAGGGGGTCTAGCACGCGAGGTCAATATAGTGCATTTCCATTAAACTTGCTCTCTCGCACATTGACAAACGGGGTATGCGTAAGAGTGCAAGTAGGATAGAAAGACGCTGTATCTCTGGCGCATGCTAGTATACTGCACTCAATAGCGGATTGGGGTCACAAGCGTATTAAGGGTGTGAAGGATAAGATCTTATTATTAAATAACGGTTTCGCACTCACGTACTATTATGGTTGACTATATGCCAACAGTTTTACCGATACAGTTTCAGCATTTTCAGGACGAGTGTTTTTCGCCGTTGAAAATGCCGAAATTGTATCGGTCAAATAGTTGACATATAGTCAACAACACTAATACGTGAGTACGAAACCGTAGAAAGCTCTATCATTACCTGATGTGCATCCAAGTCCACAATCATCGCCTTGTCGATCTTCTGTTCGACGAGCAGAAAGCGGATAAGCAGCGTGACGTCAGCATACGGACAGAATCCCCCCCCGCGGTCGCCGCTGCAGTGGTGGAACCCGCCCCCCACGTTGATGCTCCACCCCCGCTCCAGCGCCAGCTTACCCGCTAAGATTGACCCTCCCGTTTGGAGTCTGAGGAATTTACGTTCTTTTGTCGAGATAGAAACTGTGGAAGATATGTTAGAGGTAGGCTCGGTTTGGTTTGGTTTTGGTCTGATGAGCCGATGCCTCAGGCCGCTTGGGCTGCATGTTAGACCACACAGGCTAGTTTGGCGAATGGTAACTTGCGGATCCCATGCTCGAGCAGCTGGATTCGAGAGTAGGGACCTTATTGTCAAATTTCGACATCCTTTGCAATCGCCTTCGAACGCATTCGTGATTGGCTAGAAATTACATCACACATCACTTTTAGCCAATCACGACACCTTCTATGGCTGTTGCGATTGATATTTAAGCTAGACAATAAGAGGGCTGGTCTCAAGATAGAGTCCAATGTTCACAAACTGAGTTGCTGTTGCTTTTATATACAGGGATTCTGAAGGTTCCATCCATCAGCCTGTTTCGTCCACTGCTGGACATAGGCCTTCCCCATTAAGTTGTGCTCTTACAATGTAACATTTCAGCTCAATAACACAAAAAAAATACAAATGATGACAAGAAATAGCAGACTGTTATACAAGGGAGGTAACGGATCACTTAAACCCGAGTTGAACACACTGCTTTTCATCACTAATGCGAGGAAACAAAAAAACGTTTCTTTAAAGACTTTCTAGTTTCGTCCGATCGTCGTACAGGTCAGTAATAGATATTCTAACAATACCGATATGGGGTCAAAGAATTAATATGCAAAAAATAAATATTTCTATATTCAGCAATTTTTAGGAAGTTATTTCCACATTGTTTATAGAAATAAAATACAGAATAACCAAAATAAAAAGATTAGGCAGAACAGGTATTTTCCATTGCCATTTAGGTAGACGAGTGAAGTTAAATGTAAAGGAGCCTTGTTCAAATTTTCTAATTTACTCACTTCCTAAGGGCTGTAAATCGAATTTACATCCCGTATTTCAAGTTAAATGTGACCAACTTTCAGAGATTGTTGTGATGAAAAACATTTATACTTTTCCACAAATATTTCAGAGCATTAGTAAAGAAAATACTTAATAAGCCAAAGATTTTCCCTGAATAGAAAATGCATCTCAAACAATGAACAATTCAAACAAAGATTTCACTTACCTCATTGGCTTTAAGTAATGTTTCTGCACCAAGAAATTAGGAACAAGTGCGACACATGGTATTTCTGCTATCATTGCTACTTTGGAGCTCCACTGTAAAAAAAATACAAATTACAATGATTAATTTGAATTTGAAGTGAATTTGGGCCTGGCAAAAAGTTTGGCACCCTTCTGCATGCGGCACTCTACTTTTTATTATGTTTTATTTTACTTTAGAGCATATCTTACAATCTGACTAAATTTAAAACTTGTCAGTTTTACACAGACATATAATATAGTAGCAGACCTAACATTAATAATAAATGCATGGTCGATGCATGGCAATTTTAGCTCAGTGAACTTCAGGATCTTTTAAATATAAAAATATTGCTTGTTTCCAAAAAAAAATATACTAGACATTAGTTTAGGAATTAGCAAATATGTTCCAAGCATAAGCCAGTCAAAACAACCCATTTTTATATGTTTCTTCGTACCATGAAGCCTAAATGTAGCTTATTTTTTGTATGGAAATTTGCCACGCTATTTATTCCTTATGTTTGGTCTGCTACTTAGTAATAATTATATGTCTGTGCAGTTTTACTGTCTTCAAGTAAGAGCGTAAAACCAATAACGTTTCAATAATGCTACTTTTTCTTGTACGCGGATCCCCTTGAATTTTTTTTTTTAATATTTTATTATAATTTTGTCATGGTAGAGGCCATAGTAACACGTATTCTGTGAAAATTTCAACTTTCTACCTATTACGGTTGAGGCTGTAGCGCTGTAGACCCCTCTGATAGACGGACAGACAGCGGGGGGTTAGTAATAGGGTCCTGTTTGGCACACTTGAGGTATGGAACCCTAAAAAGGTAACTAATCATAAGTTGTGAACGAGACCGCAACCACCTTATCTTTAATCTTTGTAACTTTGATATAACTAAGTACATTATGTTAGCATTATGATGAATTAAATCTTTATTGTAATTTGCTTGAAATTACAACACATATAATTTTTAGCCAATCACAATTCATTTGAAAGTGATAGTGACAGATCTTGAAGACAATAAGGCCCCTGGTAGCAATTAAATCTTTCCTGATCGCATTCAATTAATTTAATTATATTTTTACTTAGAAAGCTAAGGATAGCCACAGCTACCTTCAGCTAAAGTTTAAACAAAAAAAAGTACTAACATTTAAAGTTCTCAAGTAACTTTTGGTGTGAACAAGCTGTAGATCTCTTTTCTTGGCTTCTTTTGGTGTGACTATTGTGTCCCTTGTGATCAGTTTTGCTTCTATTAAAAACTGTACAAAAATATTAAATTAGGTACAAGACATTCATGGTGTATTTCTACAATGAAGGCCTTAAAAGCTATTAAAGTAAAAGGAAAAAAAAAACATTTCTTACTCACCAGAGTAATTTTTTAAAGTCTGCTCAATTAAATGCAAAAGAATAGCAATTAATTAATTATATTTAAAAAGCAACTTCAGCAGCTCTTAGGACCTTACAGTTTTATTCATAATCTCACAGTTTAAGAAAAACGAGCAATGAGCAAGAAATTAAATATTAACAGTGGCAAAAAAAGTTAGAAAGAAGCAAAAGATAAACAGTAAAACAATCAAGAAAACCACAGATAATCCTTCAGGATTCTGCGGCTTATCATGTCAAATATAATATGCAAAAAAATTATAAATTTAATAAATAAATTTAAAAAAAGTACAGATAATCTATCTCTCAAAGTCAGTTTGGCTATGGTTGTGGTAGTGTCTGCATGTGCACTTTATTTTCTAGTGTGCATAACCTTAGGAATGCTACAAAATATGCCAAACACACAAAATGCACTTATCTATAGACGTCATTTCTACAATTATAGCCAGATAGACTTTGTAAGATAGAATATAAGTAGAAAAATTAATTGGAAAACAAATTAAGCAAGTAAAATTTGGAATACCTTGTGAGAACTACAAAAAAGTTTCAAAAAGTGTAATAGACAATGTAGATTAACTTGGAAGAAATAGACATTGGCTAAACATAAGAGTTGTCTCAAGATTTTAGCAGTAGGAGATTTGTGGTCTTTGCTCATCCCTCTTGAAAACAGGCAAGAGTCTACAGTTGTTTATGCAGATTAACCTTCAATATCTTCTTCTTAAATACATTTTAGAAAATCCATTGAAGATTACAATATTATATCAAAGCCCACACATATGTATGTACATACATATATTATATCACTTATATCAAGGCCTAAGTCCAGTAGTGGACGAACACGGGCTGATGGATGGATGGATGGAAAGCCAACACAGGAGTAGCTTGACAAAGTGATAGTCATACATAAGTTGATCCCAATAACTGTACTTTCATAAAGGTTTTGGAAAACATATAATTCCTTTTATATTTTAACAAAATTTAATAGGTCCGAATAATGTAAATACCGGGTGTAAATAGACTGCTACCATTAGAATTAAAACTTTGATCATACTTAATTAATCGTAACTTCTTTTTATGTGTTTGTACCTTTTTAAATCTAAATTCGAACCTATCTGTGAAAACTTGTAATTGGCTTTTCTGTCAGTAATTTTGTATGTTTTATATGTATACTATAGCTGTAAGTTTTCCTTAAATAATAAAATAAAATAAAATAAAATAAAATAAAATTAAATGAACCCACATATTCGACTGACCCTACTGAATCACTTTTCCCAAGAGTCACACTCGCAGACACCCTTAGTTTAGGAAATAATTGAGTTAACAAAAATGTGTGAACCCTAACGCAACGACACTTCACGGACGACACTCTCTCTCAACTCGCCCGTATGTCGGTGCATCAGGGTTCACGCGTTTTTGTTTGGAACTCAATTATTTCCTAAGCTGAAGGTGTCCGTGGGTATGATTCTTGGGAAAAGTGGTTCAGTAGGGTTGGTAGAATATGTGGTTTCATTTAGTGGTAGCAGTCTATTTACACCCGGTATTATTTACATCATAAATATTTTAGAAAGAAGTCTGATTACCTTTACTAAACTGTTGAAAAATGAATTTGAAATAGCAACTGTATGAATAATTACAAATATTAAGAACTCACCTCAACAATTTTGCCCCATTTATGGGAGTCAAAGGTATGTAAATTCTCTAGGCCCCAGAAGGAAACATTGTAGTTGTCATGATAAACGATGGGCCACTGATCATCCCTTATGTCGAAATAAAGACTAGATTTTGGTCTGAAATCAAAAAAAGTTTTTGATTTTTGGTTTTATGAACCAAGCATATATACCAGTTAGGAACTTCCAGTACTTAGCTACACATCAATAAACCCCAAAAAAATTTGTTCACTAGTTTTTAGTTAATCGACAGTATACAGATCAAAATCATACTTATAATCAAATTATTATGTACGTACTCTACTGCGGTCATATCCACTAGCTAAAATTCACGTCATTATTTATACAGAGGAAATTCCAATAATAATTAAATGAAAGTATTTCAAAATTGGCAATTTACTTCGCGCACTAGCCAAAATAAATTTTGTTTTGGCATAGATAGGGATGTCGATTTTAAATCGATGTAATCGAAGATCGATTAATCGGGGCGAGGAAAATCGATTTTTTCGAAGCGATACGATCTTTGAATCGATCCATACAGCCGCAGAATCGTGGACACGATTTTTTACGGTTTCACGGAAAACTTTGCTAACAAATCACATATCGCACATCCGGTGCAAGAACGTCACAAGTGCAAAAAAGTAAAAACTGAGAAAATTTATAAAAACGTACATAATTTGACCATATACCTGGTGCGTAGTTTTTCGTCTGAGGGCTCTTTTGTCTTTGCGGTTTTGGCGCAATTTAACGAGTAATTGGAGAGACAACGTCTTAGGGTCAGTTGTTCCTCGTGCTATAGGATGAACATGTGACGTTCTTGCACCGGATGTGCGATATAATTAAAAAGTTCATGAGCTTTTATAGCACCTATATATTTTTAATATAGTCAAAAAGAGTACCTACCTACATTTAATTACGTTTCCAGCTTGTATTTGATTCCAAATAATTGGTAAAGTTTTATTGCCAAAGTAACTTAAAATGCACATTTGACTCTATAACTTAATATCTTCTAAGACTCTTCACAGATAATAATATTTAATTTTGAAATATAATTAAAACAACAAACTTTTCTTACAATTAACTCAGGAAAAATTAACGCTTATGAATTTTTTCTATGACCACCAATATTAAATAAAAATTAATTAACGTTAATTGTGTGAATTTTTGTGAATCGATGTTTTCTGTACCGATATTTTTGATCGATTTTTTCACCTCGAATCAAAATCGATCTTTTTTAGAAACAATTGACATCCCTATTTTGGCATTTGACTTTAGACTTTTTTTTTCAAGTTTGTTTTGAAACCTGCATAGAAAAAAACAATACAGTCAAATAGTCCAACTTTAGACATATTTTGCTTAATTTCAAAGAATGTCATCTATTTCTTTGGGATCATACATGTTATTTGTATAATGTCATTGGGATCATACATAATAGACATTATTATGGGATCATACCATATAAACACGCAGCAGCATGTACAGCCGAGTTCTAAGAGAAAAGCAGAGTGTTATATAGTGAGTGAGCCATTTCGAGCTACTTTTGCCTCCCTTAAAACTCGTTTGCTATTGGACTTACGAAGTTGCAATTTTACATATTTTTTAAGGTCTACGTAAGTTCCCAAAATCATAAATTTTATAAATCAAATAATATATATTTTTTATTAACTTATTTAGTTTTTCATTTTTATAAATATATTTTCATAGCGACAGAAATACAAAAACACTAACACACAACCACGCCTCATTACCACATACTTCCATGAAAGCTACAAACTCAAAAAACTTATAAAAGACTTTCAACCCATCCTGACACAAGACGATGATACAAAAGACCTTCTACCTCACAACGTCCAGATAAGTTACAAACAAAATCCCAACATCAAATCCATTGTCACCAAGACAAAGAAACAACCATCCATTCAGAATACAATTACATCACCTGGCACTGTACCATTTCGACGGCCACGAAAAACATACCGGCATCATTAACACAGACACTAACATTAACACATACCACACATCACACACCTATCATGCCCAACCTAACAGCTCCTGTAAAACATCGAACTGCATCTACCTT
Organism: Ypsolopha scabrella; assembly: GCA_910592155.1. Taxonomy (NCBI): domain Eukaryota; kingdom Metazoa; phylum Arthropoda; class Insecta; order Lepidoptera; family Ypsolophidae; genus Ypsolopha; species Ypsolopha scabrella. The sequence continues at coordinate 9,128,373 of OU342972.1, read as the reverse complement.
CTCGAATGCAAGCACTGTCCTGCATTTTACATTGGCGAAACCAAAAACAATCTTCACATCAGACTTAACCAACACAGACACACATCAGACTCCATCTCAAACAACACCCTACCCATCCCTACCCACACACGACTTCACAACCTGACATTTAACAATTCCTTCACCGCACGCATCATAAAATCATTCTCACCACCACTAACAGACGTTCAACTCAGAACATGGGAAGGGTCCTATATTTGGTCGCTTGGTGCCCATTATGGTCCAGGTCTAAATAGACAAAGATAAATTTAACAGAAAAAAGGCCACACACCTCATTACATCCTCCTTTTTTTTTTGTCTGTCAATCATCTACATCATTTGAACATTTTGTCACATAATAGTAATAATAATAAGCCCCTCACAAATCTAACTCCACGTCCGGCTTGACCATCTTATGCCACGTGAGGGGCGGACATTGGCAGCATTTAGCTAAATACTTACCAATGACCAACGGAGCACTAGTAAACCAGAAGTAGTGATGCGGTTAAGAAGTAGAAATATATTACCCCGGGCGGGTACCAGTAATGGAGAATCCCGCCCCGAGCTGAAACGCCCGGGCAGCCCTACGTACTCTGGGGTGGGCACCGTATCGCTATGTTCTGAACAGCCGAGAAATGTTGTAGGACAAAAAACTAACTCACCATCACCCAATATGCTCTCATGTCATCCCACATCATCGACTACATCACCCATCAGTTTATTCGCTGCGTCAGATTCATCCCGCCATAGTTTTTCACGTTCACCTTCTCATGCATCACAATCATCTATGTCATCAAGTTCATCACAAAACGATGAGGCAGCAGATGTTGTACAGGAGGCATATGCCGATAACCCTGAACCCACTGTTGCCCAAAAACGCACAAGACGAAGATGGAGTGTAGAAACGAACACTTTCATTTGGCGTACGTACCTCGAGATAACTATGCTTGATGCTGATACAAGAAGATTTCTTGACAAACTTTATGACGCATTCATACATAAATTCCCGGAAATACAAGTTTCAAAACAGAGAATAGGCGATCAAAGAAGAGCAATTGTACAAAATAATTTATTACCCAAAAATACTTTTAACCAAATAAGAAAACAAGTATAAGAAAGCTTAAATAAGACTCAGAACTTACCTAATAATACAGTTTAAACCCAAATAACAATAAGACCAACACAAGACCGTTCATTAACACGTATGCGATGGTCAAACGAAACAAATGAAAGTATTATGAAAATTTACTACCGGATTACAGAACTAGAAAAAAATAAAACCGCATATCGCCAACAACTTTATTGTAAATTTATCGAAAGCTATCCCGCATTATCTCACATCTCAGAACAACGCCTTGCCGACCAGAGAAGAGCCATAATAAAAAAACAAATACATACCGGATTACAGGTTAGAAGAAATAAAAAATGAGGTAGAAATAGAAATAACAAATGATAATAGCATGAGAACCCAAAATTCAATAACTCAAGAGGAAGAAGCATGCCAAATAACAGAAAATTTAACTGATCTGACTAATAACAATCTAAATGAACAAATAATCATTTTAAACAACACAGCGTTCAGCAAACATCTAAACAAACAGAATTAACCGACGAAAATGCTCAAAGAGAACTTACAGAAATATTTGGGGAAACGTTAGAAAAATATAAAGATACTGACAAAGACCTTACATACCTAAACAAAAATCAACCAAAAAATTAGCCCAACTAACCCAATACACTGACAACACTATTTTGCTCAAATACCTAAATTCTGAACAAGATTTTTTTACTCTGCATACCCTGATTTATTGTGCAGCTTTTACGGCAGCAACCTGTAATGGAACCAAAATTTTTGTAAGCAATACGCAATTTAAACGACCAAAATCAGACAGAAAACCATCATGGCAAACAAGATTAGAAGAGAAAATAAGGAAATTAAGGCAGGATTTAGGTAGAATGACTCAATATGCACAAGGAAATAGAAGTAGAAATGTAATACTATTTGTTGAAAATATAAAAAGAAGACATGGAACTCATGCACAGTATGAAAATGTTAACACAACAACACATGAATATCTAGACACACTTAAACAAAAGTTGAATGCAGCATCAAGCAGATTAAGACGATACAAAACATGCACACTTAGGAAGTCACAAAACACATTATTCAGGAACAATGAGAAGCAATTTTACAGATCATCACTAAATACTAGGCAACAAACACAAATCCCATATGACACCCCTACACCACAAGAATTACACAGTTTCTGGTCTAAGATATGGTCGAACCCACTGGAGCATAATCGTAATGCGGAGTGGATAGATAAACGAAGTAATGAGGTAAATCACATAACACAAATGAAATTTGACACTATACCGATTGAGACCTATGTCAAAGTTATAAATAAAACTCACAACTGGAAAGCTCCAGGATCTGATAAAATACACAACTACTGGTACAAGAAATTAAAAAGCGTACAACCATATTTACACACTCACATTCACAAGTTTATAGAATCTCCAGACACATTACCCTTTTTTCCTAACACAAGGCACAACATATATGATCCCAAAAGATGACGACACGGCAAATCCTGCAAAGTACAGACCAATAACATGTTTGCAAACCTTTTATAAAATAATGACATCATGCATTAGTGAAATAATTTATACTCAACTCACCGATAATAACATCTTAGCTGAACAACAGAAAGGTAGTAGAAAAAATTGCCAAGGATGCAAAGAGCAACTGACAATTGACTCAGTAGCAATGAGACAAGCCCAAAAAACAAAACGCAATATATATACAATGTTTATCGACTACCGTAAAGCATTTGATTCGGTTCCACATAGCTGGCTAATACAAGTACTGACACACTACAAAATCAATCAAACAATAGTGGATTTTTTACAAAAAATGATGACCAATTGGCAGACTAATTTAAAAATAAATAGTGAAGTTGGAGAAGTTTCTACAGCACCAATCACAATACAAAGAGGGATATTTCAAGGAGATGCTTTGAGTCCTTTATGGTTTTGCTTAGCACTCAACCCACTTTCTAATCTACTTAATACTACAAATGCAGGATTTAAACTTGTTAACAACTCGCAATTATCACACAGTCTCACACATCTAATGTACATGGACGATATCAAATTGTACGCTAACAACAAAAGAGAACTGTTCAAACTTGCAAATATTACGCAGACGTTTTCTAATGACATTAAAATGCAGTTTGGTATAGACAAATGTAAAATCAACTCAATTAAAAAAGGGAAAGTTGAACTAAATAGTTATACTCTTACTACAGGTGAAACGATTGAGCCAATGGATGAGCATAGTACGTACAAATATCTAGGATTCAAACAATCGAAATGTATTGAACAGAAGGAATCAAAAAGTGATCTTATCAAGAAATTTAAACAAAGACTGACGCACATATTGAAGACCTATTTAAATTCACGAAAATTAATTAAAGCTATCAATACCTATGCCATTCCAATACTAACATACTCATTTGGAATTATAAGCTGGTCCAAAACTGATTTACAGAAATTACAAACGATAATTAATGTACAATTGACGAAATTTCGTAAGCACCACCCAAAATCCTGTAAACAAAGGCTTACCTTACCTCGCTTAGAGGGAGGAAGAAAAATAATTGACATAACAAACATACACAATAGACAGATAACAATACTACGAAAATACTTTCACACAAAATCCGAACAATCCGAGCTGCATAAGCACGTTACAGCTTCAGACATAAAATTAACACCACTAAATCTAAGTAACAAAAACATACAGCCAAATGAATCACTTACACAGGCAACAGAAAAAATAGAAATATGGAAGAAAAAGTCCCTACACGGACGACACCGCAAAGACCTTGACCAATCACATATTGACAAGAATTGGTCAAACGCATGGCTCAAACGAGGAGAACTATTCCCAGAAACAGAAGCTTTCATGATAGCGATTCAAGATCAGGTCATTAACACTCGGAACTACAAAAAATATATCCTAAAAGAACGTAACTTACCTACAGATATGTGCAGACATTGCAGCAGCGCTTCGGAAACCATTCAACATATAACTGGAGCGTGCAAAACTATAGTACAAACGGACTAGAAACACAGGCACGACCAAGTAGCCTCCATTATACATCAACATTTTGCCCACAAAAACAAATTTATAAAAGTCCCCCTACTATAAATACATACCGGAAAAAATTCTTGACAGTAACGCAATAAAAATTTATTGGGATAGGACCATAATTACCGATAAAACCATTTAATTCAATAGACCGGACATTACAATACATGACAAACAAGATGGAACTGTATACTTAATAGACAATGACCTAGAATCTCATTGTTAATAGATATAGCAATCCCAAATACTCATAATATACAAGCTACACATACAGAAAAGATGAACAAATACAAAGACCTAGCCGTTGAGATAAAAACACAGTGGCGAGCAAATACCGTAAAAATAGTCCCAATAATTATATCAACCACAGGAGTCATACCAAAAACCATTCTGACTAGCCTAAAAATTCTAAATATTCCCACATATTTAATTCATATCGTACAAAAAGCAGTAATTTTAAATACATGCCGCATTACGAGAAAATTTTATCTTAATTTTATTACTCTATAATATAGTTTATGCACTTGACTGCGGCCCGTGCTCTTCTAACCTCTTTTCAGAAAGAGAGAAAAAAAATAAAGAAAAACATAATAATAATAATAAGATTTCTTTATTCGAGTAACAAAAAACTCATTCTGTTAGATAAGTACAATGTAATGACTTAATAATCTAGAGTTAGTTTTTACAAAATATATAAGCATAATTAGTTAAGTAATATTAAATATTTACATACATTAATTGCATAAATTCTTTACAAATTAATTTATTTATTGTAAATATATTACATAAGTATTTCATTTTAAATGTAGGCTGGAACAGTGCCCAAGATAGAATATCCAACCGGTTGACGAACATGCTAAGGACGCTGTTGCAGCTGGCTCGCGCCCTGCAGAGTAGAGACGCACTGCGCCTGCGCATCAGTATTATAATTTATTTTTATTTTTATTCCACTGATGCCGACAATTTTGTCGCAATATTATTGTAACGTGTTTTTGTAAATATGTAAAAATATATAATTATAAATTTTTGTGGGCTCCTTCGATATAGCCCACTACTATTTCAGGGCGTAGGGTGGTGAATAAGAAGACTTGTTGTATACTGATTCCAATAGTGAACTGTAATTTTACAAATAAATGGCTCTATATTTAACCTTATAACTATACTCTTAACTAGTGCATGTATACGCGAGTTACACAGAGTGCGGGGAGGTGAAGACTGAGGAAGCGGGGGCGGAGGGACGTCAGCTTGCCTCGCGAGTTGGCAAAAGCCGATGAGTCACGCGCTGGCCTGCGATCCTTTTCTGATTAGTCGCTTCGGTCTGCTCTTGCTTATCGGTGTATGTTGCGAACATCACTCCCGCCGCAGCTCTTCTAGCTGAAATCTTTCCGTGTTTGCAGACCCGTGGCAAGGCAGGATAATCAGCTTCTTGGTGGGACGTCGAAGAATTCCTTTGTTGGTTTTCACATCTACTGCTCGTACCTCTCCGTCAGGGCCCGGATAGACAGCTATGACCACGCCTCGTGGCCAAACATTTCTTGGTAGGCACCCATCGGCTATCAGAACCAGGTCGTTGAGTTTGATGGCTCCTTTTGAGCGTGGGTCACGTCGATGTTGGAGTTCAGGTAAATATTCTTTTATCCATCGTGCCCAGAAGAGATCTGCTAGTCTCTGGCTGTCTCGCCACATCTTTCTTCCTGCCTCGTCTCCTTCTGTGAAGGTACCTGGCAATGGTACACGTGACGGCCCTCCCAGGAGGAAATGGTTTGGCGTCAGGGCCTCTTCGTCTTCGGGGGATGTGGACACATGCGTGAGTGGGCGGCTATTTAGCGTGTTTTCGACTTCAATGAGCAGCGTAAAGAGAACTTCTTCTTTTGGAGCTCGTTCCTGAAGAGTGACATGCAGAGCCGTCTTGACACTCCTCACCAATCGCTCCCAGGCCCCCCCCATAAATGGCGCACTGGGGGGGATGTACCTCCATCTGATTGACCGAATGGAAGCTTCTTCTTGAAGTGCATCTTCAGCTGCCTTCCTCATTTCAATATCGGCACCTTGGAAGTTAGTGCCATGGTCCGACCATAATTCTGTAGGGCATCCTCGTCGACTTATGAAGCGTCGTAGAGCCATCACCGCTGAGTCAGTACTGAGACTGCCAGCGATCTCGATGTGGACGGCTCTTGTAGTCAAGCAGGTGAACAGGACTCCATAGCGCTTCTGATGACCACGTCCAACTGTTACGGTTAGTGGGCCAAAACAGTCCAGTCCCGTGTACATGAAGGGCCGCTGATGGTGAGCCAGCCTGCTGCGAGGATGGTTGCCTGTAGATGGCCAAACAGGTTTGGCTCTCCGGATGCGACAGAACTGGCAGCTTCTTATTTCATTGCGGACAGCATGGCGGAGTCGGATGATCCAAAATTGTTGGCGGACTTCATTTGTGGTGATCTCACAGCCTCCATGGTGTAGCTGTGTATGAACCCAATTGATGTAGAGTCGGGTCCATCTGTGTTCTCCATCGATGATAGCTGGTTCTTTCTGGGTTTGAGTGATGTTTTCTGTAGCAGCTACTCTGGAACGTATCCGCATAATGCCTTCGTTGTCAATGATGATTGACAGCTGGCGTAGGCGGCTATCTGATGGCGGATTTTTATCTTTCCGTAGCGCGTCAATTTCCGCTGAGAAAACTTCCTCTTGTTGAGCTCGTACCCATAGTGTCTCAGCGCGAATCATGAGATGAGCCTCAATCGGTATTAGTTTGAGACTACCGACTTTGCTCCTGCTTCGTTGTGGCTTCTTTGAAGAAGATTTGTTTTTCTTCCAAGTTGGATCCTCTTTTTCTATTTTCGCAGTTCGCTTGCGGGTTGTGGTGCATTTCTCTGTGTTTTGTAACAACTCGATAAATTGCAACACCCGTGCGGTCGTTCTCTGAAGACGCATCCAACTGGAGAAGCGGGATACTGGTGGAAGAGCGTCTATTAGCTTGTTCGTCTGAGTTGTGACATGGACTCGTTCTTCTATAGCCGCTTCTTCTGTCGAGGAATGTTCTTCTTCTTGTGGCCACTCAGTCTCTGGTAAATGGAGGAAGTCAGGTCCTTGATACCAGCGATGTTGTGAAGTGAAGTTAGATGGAGGCTCTCTTGTAGCATCATCAGCCACGTTCATTTTGGTTGGAACCCATCTCCACTCACTGGTCTTCGTATGTTCGGTGATCTCCGCTACTCTGTGAGCCACGAATGGTTTGTAAATTCGTGGACCAGTGCGTATCCAAGCAAGCACTGTGCGAGAGTCGGACCAGTAGATACGGCGTGCAGGCATGAAGTCGTGTTCCTCTATGGATGTCTGGGCAAGTCGACATCCCAGCACGGCAGCCTGAAGTTCAAGACGAGGAATAGAGACCGTCTTGAGGGGTGCTACTCGGCCTTTTCCCATGACTAGGGAAACATGCACCTCGTCTCTCTCGTCGATGACTCGCCAATATACGGCAGCGGCGTAGGCAGTGGAGCTAGCGTCGACGAAGGTGTGGAGCTCAATGGTTTGTGCACTGGATAGTTGTGCATAGCAACGTGGTACAGCCAGTTGGGGTAGAAGCTGGATATTGTGTACCCATTTTCGCCAGATCTCTGCTTCTTCTGTTCTCAATTCGGTATCCCAACCGATTCCAGATCTCCATGTGTCTTGAAGTATTCTCTTGGCTTGAATCGTGATTGGTGTTGCCAAGCCAAGTGGGTCATAAATTGACATGACCGTCCTCAAAGCTTCTCTTTTCGATGGCGTTCGATCTTTGTTCATGATGTCTTCAGTTATCTTGTTCCGATTCACATTGAATGAGAGCGTATCGTTTTCTGGATCCCATATCATTCCAAGTATCTTTTCAGGATCAAGATGTAGCACATCGCCTTTGCTTCCTGGAGCGAGTTCTGATAGGACTTTGATTGAATTTGAAGCCCAGCGTTGGAGGTTGTAGTTTGCATGGCTGTGTATGAGAGCCACTTGTGATGCAGTCTTGATTGCTTCCTCTTCGTCATTGTAGCTGGCAAGATAGTCATCGACGTAGTGATTTCTGATGATGGCTTCAACAGCTTTGGGATAAGTGTTCCGGAACTCTTCCGCATTCTTGTTCTTGACGAATATTGCGGTGCATGGAGATGATGTAGCTCCAAAAATCACGCTTTTCATGCGGTATTCATCAGGTGGCCCATCGCGGCGGTCACCTCTCCACAAGAAACGTTGCATATCTCTGTCGGCTTCCTTGATCTGTACCCGCAGGAACATGTCTTTAATATCGCTCGTGACTGCGACTGGGCATTGGCGAAATCTCATCAAGACTCCGGGTAGTGACTGCAGCATATCTGGGCCTGAGAGCAGCATGTCGTTCAAGCTGGTTCCCCTGGTCTTTGCTGCTGCGTCATGAACGATACGACATTTTTCCGGTTTCTGAGGATTGAAAACCGGAAAATGTGGCAGGTACCATGTTCTCTGAGTGTTTTCTACAGGAGCTCGTTCTGCGTATTCTTGTTGCATGAGTACTTGCAGCTGGACTGTGTATCTTTTCTTTAGGTCGTTGTTCTTGTCCAGTTTCTTTTCTAGGAGTTCGAGACGTCGCATGGCTGAGTCGTAGTTGTTAGGTGGTGTGTAGTTGTCGTACTTCCACAGTAGGCTAGTCTCGAATCCTCCCGCCGGTAGACGCTTGGTGTTTGTCTCCAGCTGCTGTAGCGCTCGTTGCTCTTCATTGTTAAAAGAGCGCTTGGGTTCGACTCCCAGAGACTCCATCGCAAAGTGATCTTTCATCATTTTGTCCATAGCATCTTCATCAATTTTCATGTGGGTGATTCTGTGGACTTCCACCCTGGCGTTCTCTTGATTCACACCATGTAGAACCCATCCGAGTTCTGTTCGTGAAGCAACTGGTTGGTTCTTCTCTCCTCGGCGAAGCTCATGAGTGAGGAGTAGGTCCCAATTGTCCTGACCAACCAGAACTGTCGGCTTTCCTTCTTCATAGGTGAGAAGGTGTTCAATCTCGTTCAGATGAGGACATTCTCTGATGATGCGCCGAGGTATGGATTGAGGAGAGAGTTTGAGATCATCCATTGTTCTAGCAGAGATATCGTGGCAGCTAGTGTTGCGACCACGTATGGAGAATCGCACCCTCTGAGACTCGAAGGCATTTATCTTTGCGCCAGCTACCCCTTCTATGATGAATGGAGCTGATGGACCTCTGGCGCCTATCTTCTCTGCAGTCTCAGTTTCTAGGATTGTGCAGGACGAGCCGTCGTCCAGTAGAGCGAAAGTGTCGACGACTCCCTTTGGGCCACTGACTTGGACTGGTAAGATCTTGAGCAAGGCCGAGATGTTGACCCTTTCTTTGGTAGAGGCAACTGTGTCAATCGGGAGCTCTATGCTGTGTGCAGTCTTCTCTGTTTCGTCATGAAGCAGTTGGTGATGAGTGTATCTGCATCCATTGATATCGCATCTTTTGGTTTTGCAAGTGTGACGGAATTTGCGAATGCGAAGGCAGCGGAAACATAGTTTGTAGTTCTTGGCTAGTTCCCATCTTTCCGGAACGCTGGCTTTCTTCATCAAAGAGCAGTCGGAGAATTTGTGCTGTTCTTTCTTGCAGATGATGCAACGAGTAGGTGATGATGACTCGTTTTCTGCGACATGATAATTGCGAAGTGGTGGTTGCTTCTTTTGTTGTGACTCCCGCCGGTCTGGCTCTGGTGTGATATTTTCTGCTGGAGCAAATCGACTGCATCGTTCGGCTGTGAGTTCGAAGAAGTTAGCCAATTTGATAAGGTCAGGCTGATCTTCTTGTTGTGCGGCATCGTACTCGTAATATCTGTAGCGCAGAGCCGAAGGCATCTTGTCGACGACGTTTCTTACGACCTCTGAGTTGAAAAGATCATGTGGCTTCTTCAGGGCTTTGATTGTTGCTACCACGTTCAATATCTTTGATGTGTAGACGCAGATATCTTTTGCATTATCAGAGAGTCTTGGCAGGCTTCGAAGTTTGTTGAGCTCTACTGTGACAAGTGCTTCTGGTCGACCAAATCGACTTTCCAAAAGTCGAATTACTTCTTGTGAAGTTGGAGATCCGATGAAGAGGCATTGTACGGCGTCTTTAGCTGCTCCATGTAGGCTTTTTCTCAGTCTAGCCAAATTGTCTTGTTCGCTGAGATGAAGTGCTGATTCTTGGAAGGCGGCTTTGAATGCCAACCAATCTCCAGCAGACCCATTGAATGACGGTAGGTCTACCACTCGTTTGTATGGCAGAGCGGTAATAGCTGGTTGCATAGACTTAGCAGCAAGTGTAATGGCAGCAGCAAGCTCTCTGTAGTCCATCTTGTCATTGGCAGGCTGGACGGCGATAGTGTGAGCAGAAGCAGGTTGTAGCGGCGCGTGACAGGTAGTGCAAGGCAACCTCTCTGGTACTGTTGGTGCTGTAGCTGAACACGCTAGATTCTGGTACCCCGGCTGAATTAGAGGTGCACAACTCGGCAGTGGTTGTGTTGGGCTTGTGTCTTCAGCGGGGGTTGTCTTTAGCGGCGGCGTGCTGTGGTAGGCGGCTTCGTGTGGCTCCATGGTAAGTGCGAGAGTACTTCTGTGCACCCACTGAGACGTGCGTGCGGCTTTGATGCTGTCTTCATCAATTGAATCTTCATCAGACTCAGCTTCTAGCAAAGCGATGCGTGCTTGTGCTAGTTCCACCTGTCGTTGAAGTAGCTCTTCCCGGGCTTTAGCTAGTTCTTTGCGTCTGGATTGTGACGCAATGGAACGGGGTGCGCTGGATGCGCGTGATGCTGACTTCTTTGACTTAGTGGATTTGTGGGCGGGGCCAATAGCAGCGGTGACGGCGGCGGCAGTGGTGCTGGTTGTGGCAGCGGCAGCATTGGCGGCAGTGGTGGCGGTGCCAATGGTGGTGCCGGTGTTAGCGGCGGCGGTGGCAGCGTTGGCGGCGGTGGTGGCGGTGCCAATGGTGGTGCTGGTGTTAGCGGCGGCGGTGGCAGCGTTGGCGGCGGTGGTGGCGGTGCCAATGGTGGTGCTGGTGTTAGCGGCGGCGGTGGCAGCGTTGGCGGCGGTGGTGGCGGCAGTGTCGACGGTGGCGGCAGTGTCGACGGTGGTAGCCCCAGTTGTTACCGTTGAAGACGTGATTGTAGTCGAATCCGTAGCTGACTGAGACGTGGCTGTTTCATCTGTCGTGGTCGTTGTCTTGGAGTCGGTAATGGCACCGGATGTTTCCGTAGTACCGGTCCTTGATGACGACGCGGCGGCGGCAGATGTATTGTCCGCAGTATTGGATGTTGACTTCAGCGATCTTGTAACTACCATTTTCAGGCTTCTTTTGACGATTCTTCAGTATTTGGCTCTTCAATATCCGTCGCTCGAATGACCATATGTGGGCTCCTTCGATATAGCCCACTACTATTTCAGGGCGTAGGGTGGTGAATAAGAAGACTTGTTGTATACTGATTCCAATAGTGAACTGTAATTTTACAAATAAATGGCTCTATATTTAACCTTATAACTATACTCTTAACTAGTGCATGTATACGCGAGTTACACAGAGTGCGGGGAGGTGAAGACTGAGGAAGCGGGGGCGGAGGGACGTCAGCTTGCCTCGCGAGTTGGCAAAAGCCGATGAGTCACGCGCTGGCCTGCGATCCTTTTCTGATTAGTCGCTTCGGTCTGCTCTTGCTTATCGGTGTATGTTGCGAACAATTTTTATAAATGAAACTTCAACGGTACTCGAGATTCACGTCTAAACATCACAATCACTGACTGACTGATTCACTCATATAAAACCTAAGACTTAGAAACTTGAAATTTTTATACAAAGGAAAAATTCAGAAAATTTGTTATATTTTATTATTCCGGTAGTTATTCGTGTCCAACCTAATTAGACCAGTTGGATACATAGAATTTAATAGATCGTATGTGCTTGTCCTTGGTTTGTTACAACTGCTCGTGGAATTATTTAGTCTTTTAAACTGTATGTACGGCACTGTAAGGGCACGAGTCTTATTCGCACTTGACCTATTTTTATATCTTGCAGTGCACTTTAATCGACACTATTTTTAGGAGGTAAAATTTATTCTATACTAATTGAGCCGAGGTTGTTCTTGAACAAGTAAAGAGGCACAAAAATATTTTCCGTATTTCGCACACAGGGTCATTGAACCTTGCTCCTAATCACTTACCGGTTTCCAGTATGCATTTGGCTGTATAAAGTGAAATTCAGTCAACCGCCTAAATTACATATCCAAAGTTATACATATTGTTGATACTATTGATTGTTGGCACTTGGAAAACATAATGAACAAAAAATCACTTGTACTGTTCCACAATTTATTAAATATAATTTCCTCACCTTTACGGCATTTTCAAAGGAATTATATAAATCTAAATGAAAACGTTTGCATGAGTAGAATCAATGATTTGATTTTGGATTTGATTCTACTCATGCAAACGTTTTCATTTAGTTTTATATATTAATGCCGTAAAGGTGAAACCGGTCAGGAATTTAATAATTAATAAAATTGTGGAATAGTACAAGTGATTTTTGTTCATTATGTTATACATATTGAACTTTGTCTCTCTTATATTCTTCACTATATTGGCTAATGTAACATACATACTCGTACCTCAACGTTTAATATGTTGGCTGCCCGAAAGCTATAACTTTGGGAACGGCTAAACGAAAAGCCGCCGTCGGTCGTCGTCGCCGCGACGTTTAAATGTTGCTTATTTATCTAACACTACAGCGCTAAGTTCTACATCAAATGGCTTCATCAACTATTTGGTGATTGATGTTAGAGAATCATGGGTTGTTTTGTAATGAAAAATATAAATAAAATTAATTTTCATAATAACTTTCATCGTTGTAGTTTTACAACTTCCCAAGTTTTCTTCAAGAGCCTTTGGCCTTTCTATTCAGTTTTAACACCTGCACTTTTCTGGGATCAATGTTCTTAAATAAAAAAATAAGTTCCACCTACCTTATGGTCTCTTGGACACGCTAAAATATATCATCATACCAATTAACCAAATAGCTAAGCGTCTTTCAGCCCTCTAGTTAAACGTTGCGTTCAACTATTCGGCTAACCATCCTCTAGTCGTTTGATTGGATGCCGCCATTTAATCCTGATTTAAGTTCCTTAGTCTGAGTGATTTAACCACAGGACATCCAACGCTTGCAAAAGAAATGATAGGATAAGTAGGTGTCGTCCGACGAACAAACTGAACGTTGCCTAAAAATATAAAAATGTTGAAGGGCGGGAAACCTTGAACAACGAAGGCGCGTTTTTTGTAAAGTTTTCTTGCAATCTTAATTCTGCTGGTAATTTCCTTAGTTTTTTCAACAAGGAAGCGAGATGGACGGCGACGATGATGAAGCCGATGAAAGAAAAAACAAAAAACGAAAATTCGGTGAGCATGGAGGTAAATCTGGCGGTGGCAATGAGGAGCAGCAGCCATTGAGTATGTATAAAACATTTTTCAAGCCAAGTCACCAGAGATTGTTTCCCGAAAAGTCGGCAAACACTGAGTTTATTGTTTATATTGAGAGTTTAAAGGCTGAAGATAAATTGGGAAATAAAAATCCCAAATATCTGAACAATATTTTCCAACGAGATATAAAGGGAATAGTTAGAATGAGTCGCAATACAGCCAAAAAAATTGAGGTGGTCTTTAATCAAGTCAACCTCGCTAATAACTTCCTCAAAAATGAAGAGTTTTTATTGAAGAACGGCATCAAGGCTTACATACCAGCTAAACAGGTTGAAATTATGGGGGTATTACGGTTCGTGCCTATAGAAGTGTCCAATGAAGAGTTGTTCAAAACTTTAATTTCAGACTTTGAAATAATTAGAATTAAGCGATTTATGAGAAAAGTAAATGGTGAGCTTAAGCCCCTTCAAACTGTTGTGGTGACTTTTTTGTCTACCACATTACCAATGAATGTCTATTTCAACTTATGGCGGTATAAAGTATATGAGTACAATGCTCCATTGTTGCAATGTTTTAAATGTTTTTGGTTTAATCACCCTGCTAAGGCCTGCAAGAGTGCTCAAAAATGTTCAATATGTACAGGAGAACATTCTTTTAAAGATTGCCCTAATCCTGAAATAATTAAATGTATTAATTGCTCTGGAACCCATTTAGCCATATCAAGAACTTGTCCTGTCAAAATTAAAAAATCATTAGAAAAGAGAAACAGCAAACCATTGTCCTATGCTTCTGCTGTGCGAGAGTCACCTGTTGTGTCACATACCCACAAAGATTTTCAAAAGGAGTACCCACCTATTGCAGTTCCAAAAAGTTTAGTGCCTCCACAAAATGGAAAACCATTGTGAAAAAATAATGTTATTAATGACAATAAGACCAGCAAAACAGATAGCTCAGTTACGCAGCGGAAGCAAAGTCTCACCAAAGAAGAAATAATAAATAATGATAACATCTTGAGTGCTCTTGTAGGAACAATAATATCCTTGGCCAATAGTAATGATGGGGAACCGATGACAACTAGTAGAATAAAAGACATTTTAATTTCAAAATTACAGTTTTCTTAAATAACAAATTAATAAAAATATGTCAATTTAATATACAAAGTTTAACACATAAAAAGCCCTTATTAATCAGTTTTCTAGCCGACAATAACATAGATATTTGCTTATTAAATGAAACATGGTTGAAAGATACCACAAAACAAAGACCTATATCCGTGCCCGGATATGATTTCATCTTTAAAAATGCTAAGAATGAACATGGAGGTGTAGCAGTTTTAATAAGAAAATCCTTAAAATATAAAATTATTAACATTCCATTTCATCAACAAATACAAACAGTTGCTATATCCTTAAATACATCTGTTGGAGACTTATCAATATTATGTGTTTATTGTCCACCAAACAGTCAAAAAATAGGACCTTTTAGGCCTAATAAACTTAAGAATATAATAAATAGACTTCAAAAACCTTTACTTGTAGCAGGTGACATGAATGCACATCACATCGCATTTGGATGTTTAAGCAACAACACTAGGGGTAATGATTTGTATAATGTCTTTGATGAATGTGACCTTTGTATATTAAATACTGGTTCCTTCACTACTGTTCCTCCACCTAATAGAAATCCTTCTGCAATCGATATCACTTGTGTAAGTCCTCTAATAGCTCCATTGTGTCAGTGGAAGGTACATGATGATCCTATGGGGAGCTATCATTTACCTACCATCACCACTATTCAACTAAGCCCTAGCACTTATGAAAAAAATTATAATAATATTGATAAATTTTTATACAATAAAGCAGATTGGAATTTTTTTAATCAGCAGTCTGAACAAATTGCACATTGAAATCATATGAAAACTTTTGTGATATGTTAAATTCTATTAGGCTCAAAAGTATTCCAAAAATTTGTTGTAACAATTTAAAAAATAAAACTGTAACTAAGAGCCCTGCACCTTGGTGGGATGATAGTTGTCAAGATATGGTATTAAAAAGTAGAAAAGCATTAAAATTATATTGGCAAAATCCTACAATTGAAAATTTTATACAATACAAAAAGGCTGATGCTGAGAAAAAAAGATTTATAATTGAACAAAAAAAGAATAAGTGGAAAATTTTATGTGCTTCTTTCACAAGAATGACACCTGTAAGTACCATATGGAATTTTATAAGAAGATTTAAGCGCATTGGGACAAGTTGTCATGATGACGGAGATGAGTGGATTCCAGCATTTCTTAATAAATTAGCTCCATTAGATGCACCTGAAAAGCAAATAGATTTTAATGTTTTATCAGTTTTTTTCCAAAATAAAGGTGACCCGTCTAGTTTGTTTTTGATAGAACCATTCACATGGGATGAATTTTGTATGGCTTTAAGGTCAAGAAAAGATACCACTCCAGGGTTAGATGAAATTCCATACAAATTAATAAAGAAACTACACATTAATGCTCAAAAACTATTACTAAGTATCTTTAATAGTTTATGGGATAAACAAATTATACCTAATTCTTGGAAAAATCAATGTGTTATCCCAATTTTAAAATCAGATAAAACATCAGGAGATCCTAACTCATATCGCCCTATATCACTGTCATCTTGTCTTGGTAAATTATTTGAACAAATGACAAAAATCAGACTAGACTAGTTCATCGAAAACAATCAGATTCTTCCTCCTAACCAGTTTGGATTTCGTAGAGGAAAAAGTGCTAGTGATAGTTTTACATCTCTAGTCACCGACGTACGCAATTCTTTTTTAAAAAATGAAGTTACTGTTGCTGCTTTTCTAGATATAAAAGGTGCATTTGATAATGTCAATCCCTCAGTCTTAGCTCAAATTTTATATAGAATAGGCATTCCTGGTAAATTAACACATTGGATATTTAACTTTTTATATGAAAGAACTATGTATGTCAAAAAAAATGGAAAGTTACATGGACCTCGACATATTTATAAGGGCACCATGCAGGGAGCCACTTTATCTCCTTTATTATTTGATATTTATGTATCAGAAATATGTAAATTTGTCAAAAATACTCACGTTGAAATGCTACAATTTGCTGACGATATAGTAATTTACTCAAAACATCATGATGTGAATATGGCTGTTTCGGAATTGAATACAGCTCTAGAACAACTTAATACATATTATAATTATCTCAAATTAGAAATAAGTGTAGAAAAGAGTGCTGTTGTTATCTTCAGTAAAAAATTCCAATCTGATTGTTTACTTGAAAATGTCAAACTAAATGGGGTTGCCATCCCTTTGTGCAGGGAAAAAAAGTTTTTAGGAGTTATATTGGACTCAAAACTTAGTTTTCATTCCCACATACAATATATTATCGGAAAAGCCTACAAAGCTCTAAATATCTTGAGATGTTTAGCAGGAACTCATTGGGGAGCTGATCCTCTGGCTAATTTGTATAAAAGCATAGTAAGGAGTCATTTTGACTATAGTTGCTTGGCATATATGCATGCTTCTCCGGCTTTGCTCGCTAAACTTGATGTCGCACAAAACAAAGCACTTAGAATAATAATTGGCGCAATGTGCTCAACCCCGATTAATGCCTTAGAAGTAGAAACTTGCATTATGCCATTAAGAATCAGACGATTAATCTTTTCTGAAAAATTCTGTATTAAATCACTAGCGAGTCAAAACTCCATAATATTAGGAAAGGTAAAACCATATCCATTATTACCGTTAAATGACAAATGTATCACAGCTACCACTTTACTTAATAAAAATTTCATGCTTCCTAATATGCATAGGATGTATACCGAAGTAGAAAATCAATGTCAAAATATATCTAAAACTATAAAATGGCCATATTATAATCATAGTCAGTATAAAAGTACCTTACAAAGTATTAATATTAACATTACTAGAATCAATAATAAATGTGATTTCGCTAGAGCCATTAGCAAAAAACATGGGTTCTACAGAATATTTACTGATGGCAGTAAACAAGAAAATGTTACCAGAGCAGCATTTTATGACCAACAAACTAAAACTTCCAAATGTTATAGATTAAATACCAATTGTTCGATATTCACTGCAGAAGCATATGCTATCCTTAAAGCGTTACATCACCTGATAAGTATCGATAATGTTAATAAGTTTTTAATTATATCTGATAGTATGTCAGTACTAACTGCTCTCAGTAATATAAATTGCAATTATAAAACTTGTTTTATTTTGTACTCTATCAGAGAAACAATATTTAATATAGTGAATAAAACTGTAGAGCTCATGTGGGTTCCATCTCACAGTGGTATAGAGGGAAATGAGATAGTTGATAAGATAGCTTTAATGGGAATCAACGAAATCTCCGTGGAAGACTCATGTTTGATTCCATTTACTGATTTCTACGCTAATATAAAAGAATACGCCACTAATCTCTGGAAAGAATATCGAAACAAGACTACTGAAACCACAGGCCGTTGGTACGCTGCGATTCAAAAAACTATTCCCACAAAGCCTTGGTACCAAAAAATAAAAGATGGAAACAGACAGTTCATTACACAAATGGCAAGATTGCGATTTGGACATGTCAGAACACCAGCCCATTTAAATCGAGTTAATATAAAAGTGCCAATGGAATGCGACCATTGTGATGAAAAAGATAAACCTATTGACTTAAACCATTTTATACAAGATTGTGCTGCATTTAATCTCCAAAGATTATATTTTGTTGCAAAGTTGAAAGAACTATTTAAAAATGAAGATAACATGCCCCGCCAGATCGAAGATATGCTAAACGATATGAGAATTTATCCTCTGCTCTATGACTATTTGCAAAACACTGTTGGTAACATTTAATGGGGGAAAAAAAATTGAGTAAGAAAAATTACTTAAGAGATGGCTAAAAGGACCTGTTTCCAAGCCATAAACAATTCCAAAAAAAAAAAAAAAATATAAAAATGTTGTTGCCTAGCAACCAATCAACAAACACACTATTACTTCAAATCAAACTTATTTCAACCCTTCAACCCCGCGTCCCGTTAAATGTAAACAAGGCGCATGAAATAAGATTCACAGGAGTAAATTAATAATTTTAATTTAAAGTTTGAATCACTTTATAACTGACACAAAAATGATTCGTTTTGAGTATGTAGGAGTGTAATAATACATTAAAATGGAAAGAACTGCAGTCGAATCACTTGAAACTGAAGTGGAATTCTACAGGGTAAGTGCCTATTTATTTTATTGCATCATTTATTTCTCTATATAAACTTGACTTTGCTGTTAAAGGTAGGTACCGAATAGACAATATGAGACGGTTGACTAAGATTTTTTTTAAATCATGTATGGCTTATTCCTGCTCTCTTGTATTTTTTATGCTTTTACTTTAATATAAGTATAGTGCATTCAATATTAACTGGCGCGTTTCCACTTGAACATAAACAATAGGGGTATTACACCAAACACTCATAGAGCCCATTCATTTTGAAAGGAGCCGTTTCGGCCTTATCTGTTTTGTTGCAAACCAACCAGTGTTGA
The DNA here is from genome assembly GCA_910592155.1 of Ypsolopha scabrella. NCBI lineage: Eukaryota > Metazoa > Arthropoda > Insecta > Lepidoptera > Ypsolophidae > Ypsolopha > Ypsolopha scabrella. The sequence goes on along the minus strand of OU342972.1, from coordinate 9,109,205 downwards.
TACTTTTGAATATTCATAAAATAATTTTTAAAAGATCCTCCTCGTCCTTCAGCCTGTTTCGTCCACTGCTGGACATAGTCCTTTCCAAGATTTCGCCACTCTTGGCGGTCCTCCTGAAAGAAATGCCCATACTCACACACACTGGGCAGGCGGGTTGGTGAGCGTGGTGCCGAGACCCTTGCACCAGTGACGCCGCTGCCCGTCACCAGTCGGTTTTATATAAGGCCCGGAAATTGGGGATGGATATACCGCCATCCATCGGTCCCAGGCAATGGTGGGCCTCCTGGTTTTGCCTGAGAGCTGTTCTACTTCGGGAGTATTTGCGAGTAAGATGGTGGTACCTACACAGTCGAGCCCGGCATCAGCTCTACCACCTGAAATTCATAAAATACCATAACAAATTAAATTATTTCTTTATTCTTAACTAATAAATCAAAACATGTGGTTTTTAAATTATGACGACTCAGTGATTTCTTCTGATTCCGAATTATTTTCCATGGTTTCATTGTGATTTCACCCAAGGACGAAACATATCGAAAGACGTAATATTTCCACTGAACTAATCTCTTCGAATTTTAAAAACAACTGAGTGGTATTTCTATTTGCTTATATTATTAAAGGAAAGATAACATAAGGAAAGCATCAAAAACGTTTGAAACACCTCCTGCCGCACGTGTTTTACAAGTGTCTATTGTTTTATTCTGGCGAATTCACCCACCACGACTTAATCCCCTTGTTATTGCTAATGACGGTCTCAAGTGGAAACACGCCAGCTATTACTGAATGCACTAAACTTATAAGCTAATGCAACAAAAGACTGAAAAAAATAATGAAAAAATACATGATCTTGCTAAGTTTCTAGCCCTTCTTCTTAGCAAGACTAATCGAATGGGCGGATGGTTAGGCATTATTTTTATTATTGGTTTATTTATCAACTTATTTTTTCATTTACGTATGTACCTACGTATGTACAGGATGTAAATGCAAACTCAAGAATCCCTTTAGGGTATGAAAGTATACACGATTGTGCTGTCATTTAAAGAAAAAAAATATACCTTAAATTATCACCAAAAATTCCATAATTTTTCTAAGCTATGGCTCCGCATTCTTATCGGCCTCCCCACACGTCTTGTTGCACCCCGCATCCCCCTCATCCGTGCCGCCGCCGCGCGCCGCCGGAATATACAGTTGACAAATCGTGCAGCGCCTCAGCCGCGGTCGCACCGTTGTAAATTCTCTTTCATTCTTTCGTTCGATCACGTTATCAATGGCCAGCGACTAGTAGGGGTGTCCACGCGATTAGTGTATTTTGAGTAAAGAAAATCGTCTTATTGTGAGGCACTGGTACTTTAATTAGAGATCACAGTAATAAAAAAAAAAATTACCTATCATACTAACACACCCTTACAGGATTCTTGACTTTGCTTTTACACTCTGAATATTTATTTATTTTATGCAGGTGTATAATTTTGTTACATTTTAGTAGTCCAAATATTTTTAAATGTATTTCCCTTTTAATCATTTTTCTTTTTAAATCATATTCTATTATTTGATAAAGATTAATTTATGACCTGTAAAAAGTATACTTTATGTATCTATTTTACAAATAAACTTTATGAATTTAGAATTTTTGTACAAGAATAGAGTCATCCTTGTTTCTTGCTCCTTGTTTCAGCAAAATCAAACTGTAGTGGAAAGAGAAATAAGAGTCCTGATAGCAGACAATCAGAAACTGTCTCAGCAAGTCGGCGCATTGTTGAAAGAAAAGTTGGAAAATGCTCGAAATGCCCAAGACTGCAACGTGGATAAAGAAAAAGAGGAGTACTTAAAGCAAGTCAGTTTACTTACAAAGGTACTATTGTTTACCATTCAAGAAATGTCTCAAACTCGAGGACTTCCCATGGAAATTATACAACTTCATGTATTTGGGTTATCATTGAGCCCATTGTGTGGAATCATAAATATTTAAAAACGGATTGGACTCACTTTTTTATCTGTGCGAGGAGGCACAGGTCGAGCTTTCGATGAGATTATGACTCATCATCGTCAGGACTCTTCGGGAGTACTTTTGCCCACGGCGGTCAGTCGAGCGAGTACTAAGCTTCCTCCCCTCTCTCATCGCCGCTCGTCTTTCCGCTCTTCGGCTGCGTTCGGAGGTTTCCGGTATCGAAGCCAGACTCGACCGGACATTTGATAAAGTTTTCACTACTACTTCCGGGTCACGTGTTTCACTAGGTCCAGTCACACAGACGGCTCTGATAATGTCCTCAACCACTGTTGGCACTTTTTTGTCATACGAAGCGTCAAGCACAGGTTGCCAAGTTGGCGCCAGATGCCAACCACGGTCTCTGTTGAAATTCGGATGCCTACCAATTTCGATTGCTTCCATCACCTTACGGGGAACAAAAAATTTCTCCTGTGTGGAATCATAGTATAAGTAACAAATAGTATTGTATCTCCATACAAGCGGGCCGAAACGAATCACCAAAACATGGTTCAACTCGGTTTACGACAGTCGCGGTTGCACCGCAGTTACGTACGCACGTTGTCTCTGTGACGTTCCCGCGCATTTTCGTAAATTATGACATGAAATTACAGAGTATGTTGTGCATTGTATGGTTGCTTAAATACAACTTTTATAATAAATATCAAATACGTAAACAGTCAGTTGGCAGCCCTAGGGCGTGTTTAGGCGCCGAGCGGCCGTAGGTATTGATTTCAAGGACAACGCCTAGTTAAACTACTATTGTTACCTGTGGTGCAGTGCAAATTATTTTTTTATCTTGAAATGGGGGGCCAGTTGTCAGTTTTGGACCATTTTTGTTACAGAGTATTATCTCAAAAACTAAACTAGGTACTAAACTAGGAATTTGGGATTTCAGTTATGTACCGGATTTCTGTGTAAATGCTGAAATTTTATTATGGAAGGAGGAACTAGTGACCAACTTATTTTTGCAGTTTTGATTCATACATTTTGTAGATAAATACAGACTTCCCATACTAATTGAGCCGAGGTTATTCTTAAACAAGTATCTCTATACTATAATATCGTATTTTGCAAACAGGGTCATTGAACCTTGGTCCTGAACACTTACCGAGTCTTCAGTATGAATTTCGCCATATAAACGAAAGTCACCTTATTTATGAAACAAAACTGCAAAATCACATAACTTTTAGTTTTTTATTAATGTTTACTAAATTATTAGAATGCTGCGAATAAAATGCGCCCGAGAGGTACCTGTCGCGAATGCGAAACATATGTATAGGCATTGTCATTCTGTTTTCACATACTTGAACAGCCTTTGTGACAAACTCGTACATTTATAAAACCTGGAAAATGCTTTTAAGGTGAAACTAGTCGGAAATATAAATATAATAATTTTGTGAAACAGTACAAGTGTTTTCTTCAACCATGATGATGTTTCACCAAGTGCCGACAATCGCAAGTGTTAACTTTATATGTATAGGCAGCTATAGTGAAACGTTTAGCGACCAGGGAGTGTATTTTTGAATCATTCGAATTTCGTTTTGTTTTCGTATGCGAATCATGCGGATTCGTATGCGAATTGAAATGATTCGTATGCGAATTGAAATGATTCAAAAATACACTCCCGGCGCGGCGCGGGCGCGTGGCCTAGCCAGCCGGAGAGGTGGCCCGCGACCGGTGCGAGCGTGCGGGCTTGCGAGGCAGGTGGTTGTCTGGACGTCGCGGGATTCGCGAGTGATACGACCTGTGACGACGCTTACCTTTCATACAAGTGTGCGTGTGTCTGTGTTAGATCAGAACTATTCAGAATCGATGCGAAGCGTCGGACTGTCTGTGGACCGGGGATTTAGGTTAGTGACGCAGGCATGCACATTCAGACCCAGTGATCAGTCAGTTCCAGGGAGCAACCCTGGATTCTTGTCTTATCAGAACTAATGTGTCAGGCTGCGGACAGGATTAGATTAGTCATAGTCCCAGGAAAGAGCCTGGGCTTAGATGCTCGTTCCAAAGTGTCGGACTGTCTGCGCACAGAGGGTTAGGGCAAACCTGCAGGGAACAGCCTTGGATACAGTGATAGTCCCAGAGAACAGTCCTGGATTCAACCACAGGAGTTGGCCTGCTAGCGAGGATCGGGGTGGCTAAAGGGGAGGTTGGAGGCCACAGGGGTTGAGAGCCTTAAAACCATCAGACCGTAATCAGATTCAGTTAACCAGCCTATCAGTCACTTATCAGTGTGGTCGGATCGTGCATGCTTGTGCGGTATTCAGTGTTCAGTTTGTGATATAGAAATCATTTCAGATATTCGCCGAGTACGGCGTTTAACTACTTTGCGACAGTACACGCACTTGACCGGTTTTTTAATGACTGCTACGTTTAGATGTATGAAATAATTGAATCCATTATTTAAACAGGAAAGAGACTCCCTCCATGTTCTATGGCAGACCTCCCAAAAGACAATAGATGCGTTAGAGACCGAGTTGAAAACTTACCAAGGATATGACGGAAGGGGGCACCAGGTGAGTCAGTTATTTGACCACATCCCTATATAAGGTGACTTTAATTTATACAGCCAAACTTATACTGGAGGCTTGGTAAGTGATCAGTAACACGGATCGATAACACTTTTTGCTAATTTCGCAAAATGAAACCTTGACGTCCAGGCATGTATCCAGACTTTTGTTTCGGGGGGGGACATTCATTAAAACTATAATGTGAATTGTGAAAGAAACCTGTGTAATCACTGTACTATAATATTATTAAGTATGAAATTATCGTACCTATTTTTATTAAAACGTACTTTACTTTAAAATAAATAATACACTTTGATGTATACAGTATACAGTAATAGTTATGAATAAACATTCCCGGTCCCGTGTGCCACGCAAAATTTTAGGGGGGGATTAATCCCACCTATCCACCCCCCTGGATACGTGCTTGTTGACGTCCCTTATAGACCGATAGCCGGACGTTTAAATTGCGATGTAAGTTTTAATATTATTAGAGTGCTTAGTTATTGGACCGTGGATTAGGTTACGTATATTTGAAGCTTAGTTTAAAAAGTTAGAAATCTTAGAACCTTGCTGTAGGTATGATTTAGGTATTTGCAATTATTGAATATATAAGCGTCATTACAGAATTAAAGTTAAAAGTTTAGATTGTATCTGACATAACACATGCGTATCTTGTTGATATTAATTTATTAGAAAGATTGCATACATGGAACATAGGTAAACTGAAAATTGCAGAATATTCTTTCAATATAGTATTAAAGTGAGTAAAGTTTATTTCAATCACATGGTATTATTTATCTTGACCTATTATACAAAATTTAGAAATTTATTTAGTATGCTCTTCGATTTAATTTAATTTCTTGTCGTATTTTGAGTAATATGAAATTAGAGTTCAGAAGTTGACAGCCACGTGATCATAATAAAATACACGATCATCGTTAAAAAGGTTAGAAAAATTTGAATCTGGATTTATAAGAAAACATGATGTCACTGATCGCGGCATACAGAATCACGCGCGGGGTGAAGCCCGGGGCCGGGGACGCTAGGCCACGTGCCGATCGTCGACGCTCGTGCCGGCGCGGCGGCCGCGGCTAGCGGAGTTAAGGCAGGCAAGAGTAAGGTCAAGAAATAAAATATTAAAGTTCATTTTTAGGGTTCCGTACCCAAAGGGTGCCCAACGGGACCCTCCGCTGTCTGTCTGTCAGCGGGCTGTATTGCATGAACCGTAATACGTAGACAGTTGAAATTTTTACAGAGTGTGTATTTTTGTTGCCGTATAATTATAATAAATAAAGTTTAAAAGAATTTACGATACCATTACTTTGTTGACGTTACAGACATCCTAATCACGAGACGCGGCATGCGAGCGAAAGTATAGACAGCCAAAAAAATGTTGAGTTGCACCATGTAAAGGTGCAAACCGGTATTTTCAGTTGAGGTACCTCAATACCGGCCATAGCAAAGAGCTGTAAATTTTACTTTTATTGCTACCTACCACGCGAGTAGAGTTTGCAAATATTTGAATACTTTTAGTATTCGAATATTCGACTTGCAACTATTCGAAAATGTTTAGTATTCGAATATTCGACTTTCAACTATTCGAACATTTTTAGTGTTCGAATATGATTTGTTTTTGAGTATTATTCGAATAATAAATACATTACGACATGCAACACAACGCTAACGATTGAGATAATCACTTTTTGTCAGCAGGGTGCTAATTGCAGGATGCTACCTAAATATTGTCATAATACCCCATGTGTTGATATAAATTAACAGCGTGCTTACAAAAAATTTTTTAATTGACTTTAAATGCAGGCATTCACCAAAAAGGTTCAAATAGTTATGATGGTACTGAAATAGCTATTTACCTTTATTTATCTCCCTGAAAAATACATATATTATCTAGAAGTCGTGCAGTCCCTTTGATATCCATCCATTCATCAGCCTGCCAGCCCTATGGTATAACAATACAAAAACCAACACGAAAGCTAAATATGTTGCAGAATCAGTTCCCAAAGTAATTTAACGTATTCTAAAAGTTTTGAATGATGTAGGAGTGGACCAAATAAAATACCAATTTTTTTAAACAGACTTTATTTTCACATTTAAATTTGTCTTAAATTAAAACACATAGGCATTTAAAATATATACTTTTCGAAACTAAAACAATACCACTATAAAAATCAACATATCATTATTTGTTTTATTTTTTACACAAAAACAAATATTCAGAATAAAGTACCTAACAATTGAGGTCGGCCAAAAAAACACGTCTAACATGTGTATGTTTGTATGAAACTAAACATTTGTACTTAGGTAGTGTCAGAATAAACCTTTTCAATGAGGAACCAACTATTAAACCATACTTGTAATATTCAAATTCCTTTCAAATTAAATATACCTATAAACTTTGCAACTAAAAACAACAACATTATAAAAATCAACATATTTATGTTATTTGTAACACCAAAAAACAAAGATTTCAAATGAAGTACAAGAAAGTTTTAAAAAACTGAACTATGTCGTCAGAATCATTATTTTCAAATTAAAATATTTGTAAGCATTTAGGTAGTATCAGGACAATTTTTTTATTAATAAGAATCTAAGTATTATGCCATAAAAACACGGACATAAAAATCAACATATTTGTTAAACAAAAAAAAACAGAGATCCAAAATAAAGCACAAATTGCGGTTGGCCTAACATGTCTGCATGAAATATTGACCTATGGAGATCTTGTCACTCTCATTATTTTCAAATTACAAATATTTGTAAGTATTTAGGTAGTAAGGCCGATTTTGAAGGCTTTAATTTTAGTTTAAGTGCTGTCAAAACGAAACTTTCTTTATTGAAAATAGTCCTTCAGTCAGTGTAAAGAAAAATGGCAAAATGGCGAGAAGAAAAATGTTCAGAGGCGGACATCATATCTGACCCGTCTACCACACAACCAGGTTTTAGAGAACACCGTAAGCTATGGACTACGCTGAATAGAATTCGTACTGGCGTGGCAAGGTGCAACTACAACATGCATCAGTGGGATATAGCTGACTCACCTCGTTGTGACTGTGGAGCCTCGGAACAAACTATCCGTCACATCGTGGAAGAGTGCCCCAATAGAAGGTTTTCTGGTGGGCTGGAGCAGCTACATAAGTTAACACCTCAGGCAAAAGTATGGCTATCAAACCTGGATTTAGAATTGTAGCTGTATATATAAAATAGAAAATACTAAGATAAAGCAGGATACCAAGGCCATACGATGATGATGATGAGTGTAAAGAACAAGCTACATCACATTGGAATAATTTTAGTTTTGACAGCACTAAAACTAAAGTTAAAGCCTTCAAAATTGGTTACATTGTTAGGATAAACTAAAACTAAAAATAAGAAACCAAATATTATTCCATGCTTTAAAAAGTTTACAAATAATTTCAAATGCCTTTCAAATATATAAACTTTGCAACTTCAGAACACCACCATAAAAATCAACATATTCCAAAATATAGAACAAATTGAGGTTGGCCCAAAAAAAACTCATCTTATTATGTATTCGGGTTTTAGAAAACCTAATCATTAAGAAATCATCAGTTTCATTATCATCAAATTACCAATATTTAAACTTACGTGAGTGTTAGAATAAACCTTATAAAAATTAGGGAACCAAGTAATATACCATACTTTAAACGTTATAATAAGCTCTAAATGCCTTTCAAATATTTTAAATATAACAACATCGCTATAAAAATCAACATATTTGTTTTATTTGTTATACAAAAAACAAAGATCTAAAATAAAGCACATAAAAACTATACCTAACAATGTACTAAAAGGTTTAAAACCTTAAGTATGGAGATCTCTTCAGTCTCATTTTTATCAAATCACATATAAATACCATTAAAATATATAAACTTTGCAACTATAACAACATCGCTATAAAATCAACATATTTGTTTTATTTGTTATACAAAAAACAAAGATCCAAAATAAAGCACATGAAAACTATATCTATTTTCTACAATATCATTTTTGTTTCTAGCTTCGTACCAACTACTTTGAATCCTATGGGCACAGTTTTGTAAAAACCAAATCAAAGATGGCTTTTCAGAAGTGATAATTATATTATCTCCTTACCTTTGCTTTAAGTTGTATTTTATTACTTTGTGCTTGGAAGTTCCACACCTGATAAAGCATTTCGTATATCAGTTAAAGAGAACTGGCTACCCTCGTTATTTGTCTCCAAAAAGTTGTAAACACGATCCATTGCCATGGCATTCTGCGCTGATTGAGTTCGTCCTCGCTTCAATTCAGCTGCTCGATAGGGATGACAAAATCTTTTATAGCAATGACTATGATAAACTCCTTTTTTTTTCAAAAGATCGACGTTGGATTTACGGAGCAGAACCTGAAATAATCAAATAAATTCGTCATTCGAGTGATATTGCGATGAAACAAAGTGAAATTGTCAGAAATTTCTTAAGTAATTTTACGCATTTGTTTATTTTTCATGTAAAAATGAAAATCAGATCATTAATTCTACATTAAATGGCAATAACAGCCAGTTAGTTGGCCTATTGGTTCTTGTTCGTAAAGTATATTTTTTGTATTATTTTGTATTATATAGGGACGTATCCCTATGAGCTGTGAAAATGCTACCACTTAATAAAATTTAATTTTAACATGATAATTATTGAAAGTCTGCTCAGTTAACTGCCAGTAAAAAGAGCGGCAGACGTCCAAGCATCTTGTGCGAGTATCCACGTCATTCGATTTTCAACTATTCGAAAAATTTTAGTATTCATATATTCGACTTTAAACTGTTCGATTTTTTTTTATTTGAATATTCCACTTTTTTTCGGATATTATTCTAATGTCTTCATTCAATGTCGTATTATGAGTCTAATTTCTCTGAATCAAAACAATATCCTAGTTATAAATTTAAGAACAATAAGTTTGACTGTTATACGTGGGACGCACTATAAGTTTCCGGAATGAATATGAAAAAATACTATTAAAGGTACAAAATTAATTTATTGTTTTTCAAAATAATCTCCCTTGGCGTCTATGCACTTTTTCATTCGATCAAACCAGTTTTGAAAACTTTTGTGCCACGCCCCTGTGGTGACCTCTGAAACGTGTTTTTCATACTCCTCGACAGCCTCTTCTGGTGATGAAAATCGTTGACCGCGTAATTGGTTCTTAATTTTTGGGAACAGAAAAAAGTCACAAGGTGCCAGGTCGGGACTGTATGCAGGATGACTCATGAGTTCTACATTTTTCGTCTTCAAAAAGTCGTTTGTCTGTCTGGCCGTGTGAGAACTAGCATTGTCGTGGTGCAGGATGATACGGCGTTTACGGTTATTTTTACGGAGTTCGTCAATAACTTCCGGCAAACAAATGGTCGTGTACCAGTCACTATTCACGGTACGACGATTCTCTAAAGCAACAGTAGCCACGTGTCCAGTTTTATTAAAAAAAGAAGCAATCATCCGCTTAGATGCACTTTTCACGCGCGCCACTTTGGTTGGTTTCGGCTCATCTTGAAAGACCCATACGCTCGATTGCTGCTTTGTTTTGGGATCGTAGCAATAAATCCATGTTTCGCCACCTGTTACTATGTCCCACACCAAATTTGACGCACCTTCGTTGAATCTGGTAAGCATGGCACTGCACCAAGTGACGCGGTCCGTTTTTTGAGCCTCGGTCAAGTTGTGTGGGATCCACCGCGAGCACAGCTTTCTCACACCCAAATGTTTGTGTAGGATTGATTGTATTTGACTCATGCCTATTTCTAAGGATGCGCGAATTTCATGGTAGGTCACATGCCTGTCTGTTTCAATCATACGGCGCACAGCATCGATGTTTTTGTTGGTCACAGCGGTGGACGGCCGACCATCGCGAGATTCGTCACTGAGATTGATACGACCACGCTTGAATTCTGCAAACCAGCTATAAACAGTCGTCTTGCATGGTGCTTCATTGCCAAAAGCTGTTTCAAGCCGAGCGATGCTTTGTTGAGCTGTCAAATTACACTTAAAATCGTAGAAAATCATACTACGAAAATTTTCCCGAGTTAAATCCATGTTGATGCAGACACACAATTTTTTAAATGGCGCCACAAGGTAAAAACAAAAGACAGTCAGATGAAACAAACTGCATTCTACAGCCAAAGAGTTCTATTTTCAAATGTTGCAATAAATTTTTAAATATTGTTTATGTAAGTGGCCAGTTCCGGAAACTTTTAGTGTTACCTATGTAATCTTGATGGAATATTTTAGCAATAATAGAATTTGTGCAAATCAGAGTTCCGAGATTGCAGTTCAGGTTATCGGTCGAATATCTGAATATCCGCAGTTTTTAATATAAAAATTAAAATATTGGGACAAGTTTATTTTTTAAATTATTCTAATATTCGAATAATTATTCGATATTCATTTTTTTTCAATTATTCGAATATGCGAATGCAAGCCCTAGTCGTGACGATATAAATATAAATATTGGAATAATAAATTAATTTCTATATTTTCAACACTTGGCGAATTATAGAAATTGGCGGTATAAAAACGCAATCTGGGTGTGAGGAGCTCTGAACCGGGATTCAAACCCGGTACCGCTTACCGGGCGAGTACACTACCATTTCTTGGTTTAAGTGGCTGCACTTTCACAGCTGATAAGGCACCAGCGACCAGGAACAACTACGCCTCACACTCGGGTATGCCTGCAAAATTACGAAAATTACGCATTCGTAAGAAAAGGACGTCGATAAATTTTATCCATTGGTTGTTATCGCGGGCGATCTAATGACGCTCGGGGAATTCCCGCGCCGTACATTTTTCGTGGCGCTCTGCGCTCGCGGACTATGGATTTCTATTTTTAAATACGGAAGGCTTTATCTGCTACTCATTCATTAAATTTATTTGATATTCAACAAAAATGCACGCAATATTATTAGTATACTGTTGGGTATCTTAAAATTCAATTACAACTTGAAGATTTTTATTGGGGGACCCATCCAATGAATTTGCCACGGGCCCCAGATGGTATAGTTACGCCATTAAAAAATAATATAAGATACAACGGTTATTTAATAAAATCAAGTAACTTACATGCTGGCTCCAATTATCATCGTGTATTGTTGCAGCATTTAAAATGGTTATTTGCGTTTTTATCTTGGTGACTTGGCTGACAGTGATTCTAATATCAATTGGATATTTCCCTTAAGCTTTTATAAAATCACAAAACATCGACTTCGTTGCAAAATATACAACAATTGGCAAAATCGAAGGTATTGCATGGTTCTCTTGTTGTACTTTCTTCTACCACGTTCTTGCTTCACCACGCAGCCAGTATAGCGTGCCCCCCCGCCCCCCGCGCGTGAGTTTGTATGCCGCGATCAGACACATCATGTTTTCTTATAAATCCAGATTCAAATTTTTCTAATCTTTTGAACGATGATCGGGTATTTTATTATGATCACGTGGCTGTCAACTTCTGAACTCTAATTTCATATTACTCAAAATATGACAAGAAATTAAATTAAATCGAAAAGCATACTAAATAAATTTCTAAACTTTTTATAATAGGTCAAGATAAATAATACCATGTGATTGAAATAAACTTTACTCACTTTAATACTATATTGAAAGAATATTCTGCAATTTTCAGTTTACCTATGTTGCATGTATGCAATCTTTCTAATAAATTAATATCAACAAGATACGCATGTGTTATGTCAGATACAATCTAAACTTTTAACTTTAATTCTGTAATGACGCTTATAAATTCAATAATTGCAAATACCTAAATTATACCTACAGCAAGGTTCTAAGATTTCTAACTTTTTAAACTTAGCTATAAATATGTGAAGTTAATTCAAAGGACAAAGATAAATCACTTTAATAATATCAAAAGTTCGAACCTTACTGCTACTGGTCTATTAGTAATTGACTCGGGCTGGGCTTGCGTTTGTAAGGAACGCGAAAAGAATAATTTACGAATTTCACAAAAAGGGTTATCGAACCTTGTTATTGAGCACTTACGGAGTCTTCAGTTAGATTTTGGCTGCATAAATTAAAGTCACCTTATACATGTACGTCACGCTGAACACGAAAGGTCGCTTGGCGGCATACTTTCGTCATGAGAGTGGTCATACATAAGCCACGGCCGAAGCCTTCCACACATATAACCACCAATTGGTGTGAAATGATTCGTCAGTTAGTTGCATGAATACAAAAAAGGAGGAAGCACCCATAATAAGTTTAACAATTAATAATTTAACAATAATAAAAGTTTAACAATAAGCCTCGTGTTAACCATAGCGCCATCTGAGATGACTTGTTTGACAGCTTTTACAGAGGTAATAAATGGCGCTAAGAGTATCTTATCAACCTTTTTGCACCAAGGTTCATTGGTAAGATGATAGATGGCGCTAAGATCTTAAAGGTGGTCATTTGTTATGAACCATGTTTTTAGGGTATCCGTACCCGTAATATGTAGTGGTACGGAACCCTTTGTGCGCGAGTCCGACCCGCACATTTCCAAATTATCTTTTCATATAGCCTTTACAGAAATACCCTAGCATATAATAATCGACCGATATAATAGATCGACCAGAACCTAGACAGTCTAAGCAAATGCCGTATTTTATTATAGAGCATGGACATATAATTTGAATTACAAATTTTTCAGAATTATGCCGAAGAGAAAAGAGAGTTAGAACTAAAACTCGAATCTGCATTAACAGACTACATCGAAATAGAAAACAAACATAAAGACCTCACTTCTAAACACAATGCTCTAGAAATCGAACTAAAAATTAGAGAAAAGGAAATCGACACTAACAAGGAAAAAGTTAAGGAATTGGAAAATATTTTAAAAGAAACAACGAAGAATTTAGAAGAATACAGAATAAACCTGGCAGTAGAAAAGCAAAATAACGAGAATTTGAGAAGTCAAATATTGATTATTCAAAAAGATTGTGTCAGTCAAGTTAGTAGAGAGGCTGAAGCCAAGGCAAAGGTACCCACAAAATTTTGAATAAGTACAACATATTGGTGATGAATAACTACACTTGTACTCGTTTTACAAAAATTATGTTAATCCCAACCGGTTTCGGTATTACACCATTATCAAGGGTTTTAATAACTTATAAAATAACACATTTTGCAGTGTAGGAGCTAATAGTTAAGGTTCCGTACATTTGAATGAAGTTGTAGTTATTTAGTTGTGGAGCACGAAGAGAAAGAATAGAAGAAACCTCAGGTACTATATTGACGTAATTACAGAGTTCAGTTTGAGGTCTCTTTCTCTATATGTGTTGGTATCGACAGATGGATTCGTACTAAGTTAAAAACAGTAAAAATGTATAAATTGTGGCTAAGTAAATAAAGTAGGTTGCAACGTGAGCAAAACAATGTGCGGTTGCTAAACCGTACATGCAGAATTATACATTGGTTCGCCGAGCAAACAATGAAATACCTAGTGTAGTTATTCATCAGGTTGTTATCGAAGTTTCACCAAGTGCCGACAATCGGAAGTATTAATCATATAAGTACAAATATTGAGATCACACCTTGATTATTATGTTAAATTTATTTTTGTTTTCTATTAATATATCAGGTGGCAGAAGCATTACAACTGTACGATGTAGTTGCAGCCCAAAAAGATGAAGGATACAAGAAATTATTTGAAACTACAGGTAAAGGTTCATTGCAAATAAATACACAGGTTTAAAGAGTCGGAAGTACGACTCAGCTTGCCTTACACTAAAGCTACTTTATTTTGCAGAGGAACTGGTAAAAGTAAAACAAATTCTAGCCAATGTGAGAAGAGAAACGGAAACGTTATTTCGAAAGGAAACAGATGAAATAAAAGACAAATACAACGAAAAAGTCGCGGATATGTTAGCACACATACGCAATTTAGATGCCGAGCTGGTCGAAAAGGGACTCTTATTAAATAAAGCTCTAAGGTATAACCTTCATTTCCATAAAACAGCTATTGGAAAACGAATGAATATTATATGAATATCTGTTTCCAGAGAAATAAAAATTCTGCAAGGAGCTAATGAAAGCTATGCGAAACTGCAGAAGGAATCACAGAAATCAGTAGATCCTAGACTAGCACTGGCTGAACAGCGAATGGAAGCAATGTTTCAAGAACTTGTAAGTATTTGTTGAAAAAGAAAACATTTAGGAACAAAAAGGTTCCAGCTTAGCGTATGTGTTGAAGAGTAAATAAATATGCATCGCGCTAAATTTTTACTGTAGAGGGTTCTTGAGATATCTTTGTCGATACATAAACTATTCTTTTCTTGTCAGGTAGGGTCAGAACGGCGCAACATCCAGTTAGTATGCGAGAAGCAATGCTTAGCGATGGATATGCAGAGGATCCAAGACTTGCATTCCAGAGAAATGAAACGACGAGACTGGGAGGAAAAGTTACTGAAAACCGAATGTGAAGAACTCAGGTAGTATATCAACCACCAGAACACTAAGACACGTGGGATCATCCAAAAACCGTTTTAATTGTTGTTTAATAAGATCTAACCCTTGTGTCTAATTATCTGGGTGGAAATAAAAGATAATATATTTTTCAATGCAAGTGCTGGTAAAGACCCAATCAATTCATATGGCAGCTTGCGTGCAAAAAAAAAGAATGCTCGCTTATAGTTCATTTGGAGTATTTAATGTTTATTTATTTATGTTTCATTTATTTACTCACACTATGCATGAAAAAAATCAGTATGATACACGCGGGTAAGGGCAATAACTTACTCATAACGTTTAAAACACTCGCTTATCGCTCATGTTTCAAATCGTCCTCATAAGCTATTGCCTCCTTACCGCACTTATAGCATAAACTACTATTTTATTTATGAAACCAAATCTCACGCGTATGAAAAACTGTTTTTTTTTAGGGTGCAAGTTGGACATTTGCAGAAATCACTGGAAGAAACCCATGAGATGGTCAATAAACTGCAGAGCATTTTAACATCGAGAGCTGAATTAAATCAAAAGTAAGTTTGAGCATAGACTAAATAATCTATGGTTTGTTTGTTAAGTACCCTATTATATATTTTAATTATCAAAATAAATACCTCCATTTAACATTCTATTATTTTTGTTATATTGCAGGATGGTGTCCACAAAGGAGGAAGAGCTAATTGAGCTAAATAAACACTTGCAAAATCAAATGGAACTGAACAAAAAGTAAGTAAATAGGTTGAGTTTTTTTTTTGTACTGATCTATCCCCTTTACGCAAGGCCATAAATTACTATAAAATTCTCTTGTTTTCAGGTGGAAGGAATCATATGTAGACATGACTGAAAAGTTAAAAAAAAGGTTAGAACTTTTGCAGAAAGAAAATGATGAGCTTAAAATGAAAATTAAATTACCAACCATCGATTCATCGAATATTGAAGATGATAGTGGGAGTAGCTGAGGACATCAGCTTTAAGTTCATAAATAAGAGATATTGGTGCAATATAAATAGTATAATACATAATTTTCACTACTTATGCGAATCAGAATTTAATTATAAAAGATTTTTTACTTATTAATACGACACCACTTTTAATATCACTTGACAAACCAGAAAATCTGGTGATCTTAACATCTCCATTTCAGTCCACACTTTTTACAAAAGATAAACAATACCTTCGTGTTTAACACATTCTATGCCGCAGACACACACTCGGCGAACATGCTTGGGAACCAGTACAAAGTCTCTTTGGAATCCTGCGTGTCGACCCATGACAGTCCTTCCTTCACCATATGGTTAAGAGCATTTTGAGCTCTAGTCTCGTTCCAGCTGGAAAGTGAAACATGCATTTTATTATCATAGAATGAAAGGGAAGCATTGCCCAGTAGAGCAGATACTACATTTAAAATAATTGACTAATTGCGTGTCGTATACCTATGAATTCAGGGTTTCCTAGCATTTATATTTAGGTATCTTAATCACAACCTAACTTACAGATAACGCGCGAGTTAAGTGCAGAGCTAAAGAATGCGCTATATACACTCACAGCCGTTGTCTCTACACACACAGCACTACACAGCAAAAGTGTGTGTTTTCCCTTTTTGGGAAAAGGTGATTTTGATATTTATTCATTATGAGATCAGGGGACCTAGCATGGTGTCACTTTAACACCATTTTAAACACCATTTGACAGTATATCCCATATATTTTATGTCAAATGGTGTTCTAAAATGGTGTTAAATGGTCTAATGTTAGACCTGCAGTGCAATATAGGAATCAGTCCTAACAGACCGGTGGGGTGCCCCCGCCCTTCACATCAATCCCCGACTGCATTCAACCCGCGCGCTATCTGTACATAACATGTAATTATTTATTACACTTTAAATTAGATTCTGAGTACGTATTTAAAAGTCTGTAACATGCCGCAATGATAATTAAGGGTTCCTTTACCTTGGCTATGAAACTCTAAAAAAAAACGGCCAAGTGCGAGTCGGACTCGCGCACTAAGGGTTCGGTACCATTATCTATAAAAACGGCAAAAAAATCATGTCTGTTGTATGGGAGTGCGCAGGTCCGACTCGCACTTGGCCGGTTTTAGTATTTGTTGTTATAGCGGCAACAGAAATACATCATATGATGTGAAAATTTCACCTGTCTAACTATCACGGTTCATGCATTTTATCTATAAAAATGGCAAAAAAATCATGTCTGTTGTATGGGAGTGCGCAGGTCCGACTCGCACTTGGCCGGTTTTGGTATTTGTTGTTATAGCGGCAACAGAAATATATCATATGATGTGAAAATTTCACCTGTCTAACTATCACGGTTCATGCATTTTATCTATAAAAATGGCAAAAAAATCATGTCTGTTGTATGGGAGTGCGCAGGTCCGATACGCACTTGGCCGGTTTTAGTATTTGTTGTTATAGCGGCAACAGAAATACATCATATGTGAAAATTTCACCTGTCTAACTATCACGGTTCATGCATTTTATCTATAGAAATGACAAAAAAATCATGTCTGTTGTATGGGAGTGCGCAGGTCCGACTCGCACTTGGCCTGTTTTAGTATTTGTTATTATAGCGGCAACAGAAATACATAATCTGTAAAAATTTCAACTGTCTAACTATCACGGTTCATGAGATACAGCCTGGTGACAGACGGACAGCGGAGCCTAAGTAATAGGGTCCCGTTGGTTACCCTTTGGGTATGGAACCCTAAAAAAGAGATAAATGTTGAGATTTTTATTTATGGAGCAATTAGGAAATATTAATGAAGTAAGTACTCTTTTTGTAGTATCTTCAAGAATTGAAAATCATTTTACATGATAACCTTATTTATTATACTTCTTATGACAAGAGGACCACCATCTTGGAACGGCCTATATCCAGCAGTGGACGAAGACAGGCTGATCCATGGATGAATATTCAAGCGACTAAGGAAAATTAGAATGCAGAAAAAATACTTACCCCAAATCCCCAACAAGGATGCCGACAGAGACCCAAGCCGTTCCCAAGGCACTCGCCTTCTGAAGAACAAGCGTTTGATCCAAGTTCAGTTCACCAGGCACCGACTGGACCAGCCATTTGCCTTTACCTATTGATACTACCGTGAACCTGAAATTAAAGATGCAGAATTGTGTTTACATTTGTTGCATTCTGGTTAGGAAGCTGATTTCCATACATGATGGTTGTGGAAGTTACATTTTGTTGAATTAAATTAATATTTGCAAAAGTGACATGACATTACTAAGGGAGAAAAACTGTCCGAAAGCTAAATTGTTACAAAACAAACAGATCCTTTTTAAACATTTACAAAGATATAACGAAATGGAGATCTGTCACTGAAAGTTAAAAACTAAAAAATGTAATTATTTCCTTCAAGTTAAAGTGGCTTTATTGGCCTCGAGCGTAAAGCTGAATTTGAGTCAATTTTACCCATGGTCTGAATAAGAATTTTATTTCAAAAATTGATTACAATGAATGAGGTAGGTAAATGGATCATATTGCAAACATCTTACTCATTAATTAATCATTTGAATAAATTATTTTGTTCACTTTCATTTCATCACAGGTGGAGTGATGTGAGCAATGGGTGAATTGCACTGTAAAATCCACCATACATTTTTCTTTTCACAAAAATTATTTATCATTATTTTTCTTGATAAGTGCTATTTTGCTTTGTTTGATGTAGGTACTCACTTCTGAGTGGCTCACTCTAACGCCCCTGTAAACATTGTCCAATGCATTGGTGCACTAGAGTGAAAGGGGCAGTGCTATGCGAGTAAGCAAGACGTACGCAGTGCATTCCACTTACTTGCATAGGTTTGTCACTTCCACACTGGCTCTTCACTTTTACCCAGAAGTTCTTAACAATGTGTAATTTGAAGAGAGTTAATACACTATATTTTTCCAACATCCCCTTTCTACCCCAGAATAGTCTAGGAGAATAATTACCCATTGCCAAATATCTTTAATTTCTTAACAGCAGCTAACAGATCTTCATTGGTGATGTCTTGATGCTTCCTGGCTTTCCCCCGAGCTGCTATCAACCGAGTCCTTAATTCCTCCAAGGTAATCAGACCACCATTCTTGTAATTTGTTGCCATGCACACTTCCACTATCTGCACTCCGAGTTCATAGTAGAAGTCACCAATTCCTGGAAAAGGGAACTGTGATTACTGATGATGATGAGTGAACTAAACATGCCTTGCCTTTGCTTTTACACCCGGTATATATATATTATTTTTAATGTATTCATGTAATCATAAATATTGTAAAGGAAGAGCTTGCCGCCTATAGCACCGGTACATACACCCTTGTAGGCGTCAAGGCAATCCTAATTTTTTTGTGTAAATTTCACTATGAATAAAGCATATTCTATTATATTCTATTCTATGTATAGCAGCCAACTCTAACCCAACACCAAACAGACAAAGAAATGGCACATTTTTCCCTAGTTTGGTAATATTTAAATCTATTGAGTATTTTTGTATATGCAATAAGGCTAAGAGTTGCCAGTTGGTCAGGATTTGTCTGGATTCTCCCGACTTTTCAAATGATGTCCAGACTTCCCTTTGATAACCTTATTTTGAAAGTTTGTGTACAATTTATGAGAGCAACTAACTATTGGTAACTGTCTACAAAATATCTTAGGACTTGTTTTGTAACAGAGATATGAAAATGATTTTGTAAGTAAATCAACTTTTATTACAAATGTGTAATTTCTCCATCACTTCAACATAAGGAGATATAAATAAAATTATTTACAAAATACCACTCATTGTGGAAAATCTTTCAATAATTATTAACTTTGTATTGGGGTCTTACTCACGATAACTAACAACATACCTTAATAGATATGTGCTTGATGTTTAAGACCCCAATACAAAGTTAATAATGTGTGAAAATCACGAAAGTTTATAAAGTTTACTATCTTTCAATAAAACAAAAAATAACATCAAGAAAATAATCATTCAACTTTTTTAATAGTCTTACATGTTAAATTTAGTTGTAGGTATTTTTAATGCCAATTGAGGTAAAAAGTGTAATTTCTCACAATAAATTTTCATATTTTCAAAAATATTAAAGAAGGATTAGTAGTTTTTTTTGTTTGTTATATTAAAACAGCATAATACTACTACCTAATATCTATTTGATTCTATTTTTTTTGTTAACATCCTTTTAAGCAAAAAATATATGATGATGATGTAATGACCACAGTCAAGCACGTATCCGGGAGGGGGGTAGGTGGGATTTACCCCCCCCCCCCAAATTCGGCGTGGCATATACGGGACCGGGAATGTTTATTCATAGCCACTGTAGAGTATGTAAAGTATGTTTTAATACAAAAGGTACGGTACTTTTGATAATTAATAATATTATAGTACAGTGATTAACAGAGGTTTCTTCCATAATTCACATTGTTGTTTCAATGAATGTCCCCCCCCAAAACACAAGTCTGGATATGTGCCTAACTACAGTAATGAGCAATTGTTAGGAAACTCATTTTTCATCATACATAAATAATATATTCATAGCAAAATTATAGCCGAAATAGGTCTTAAAAACTAGGTTATACTAGGTTTCAACCATATATTCATAATACCTACTTATTCTAAGATTTCAACATTATAAAACAAGTCAGAGCCGAGCAAAGCGGACCGGAGTGAGCCATCCTGGTTTTCTGATACAAAAAAATATATACTGTATAGGTCAAAATTGATGCTGGTGCCCCCTTCATGACCCTGATCACTAGGAATCACTCCTGTCTGACAACCCTTCGAGTATACATACGCCGTGACTAATTTGTTTTTTTTTGTGTCCAACTAACCTAGAACTGACCAAAACCCTTTTCCAGAAGCCAAAGGATCGACACCAATAGCAGCGCACATTTCCTGGAACTGTCTTCTGAACTGAGCATTCTTCTTTATCTCGTTTTTATGCTTTGTGGCAAATTCTTCGAGGTTTTCCCTGAAGACTTCCAACTGCTTTGACATTTGTTGGAACTGATTTTCTTGTATTTCCGTGCCCTTTTCCTTGTATTTCTCTTGCTCTAATCTCTGCTTCTGTATTGCGCCAACACCTGCACGTCTTCTCATTTTAACCAAGATGATGTTATAGTAAAAAGTTTTAAAATTTGTAATATTCTTCGAAAGAAATAAAAACAAAAATTAGGTACCGTTTCGAAACGAGTGAATTTCACTTGTATTTCACTTTTTTTTTTTTTTGTATTTTATGGCCTGGTTACATTGACCTTTAAGCCACATCTTCATTTAGTACACTTCACTTTATTTATTACACTTGTTTAGTTGTAATTATATTTTTTGTATTATATTTTTAATGTATTTATATATTGGTTTAAAACATTTAAATACTTTCAGCAATTGTTCAAGTGGCGGCGGCGGGCTGGATGATAATAAACCATCATTTTGCAACACTTCACTTAATTCACTTGCAAGCACTAATCTGTCAATGAGAAAGTTTTGGCAGTTAAATATTAAATGTTGAGCATTGGCTTCATGAGCTCCACAAAATGTGCAGACGTTACTTTGTATTATTCGAAGTCTTGCTAGGTGTGATGGTGTCGTGTTATGGCCAAAATGAAGTCTATTTATGATAGTAATAAAGTCACGGCTGGCTTCTTTTACATCGTCATACCATGGTCTTATTGGTAAGTTGTTTTGTATGCTCCCGTACCATCTTCCTTTAGTCTCTTGGTCCTTCTTCCATAAGTCTTCCCATAGCGTACTTATAGCTAGTTTGAAAGAATAAAGATAATAGGTAAAAGGAACATGCATAACATTAGAAATATCTAGTGCATTTATTCCTTCGTATGCAGCTTTATCTGCCATTTCGTTTCCAGTAATACCCCTATGAGAAGGTACCCACATAAAGGAAACGTTTATTTCTTTTTTATAATAATTAAATATCAATTCTTTTATAATATATAACATAAAATTAGTTTTGTAGTGAATTTTCAAATTTGTTATGCCCTGAATTAAACTTAAAGAATCAGTTACAATTAAAAAGTATTTACAATTATTTACATTTCTGATTCGCATGAGAGCTTGATAGACCGCATAAGATTCTGCAGTGAATATTGTACTAACATCTTGTAGAATAAAGCTTTGAGAAAACTTTATTTGAGGATCATACACAGCACAGCGCACATAACCCTCACCTTTACTCCCATCTGTGTATAATGTATAATAGTCATTTTCTGAAAGAAATTGCAACATATCGGAATTGTTAGTGATTGAATCAACTATTTTAATTGGATGTGTTATACTTTGGTACGAAGAGGAATAGCAAGGCCATGGGTGCTGTTTTATAATTGTATGACATTTTTTTTCAGTTTCCAGGTAAATGTGGAACAACATTGGAGAGTTACCTATGAGAAGAGACTCACCAGTTGCTAATGGACCGGACATACTAATTCGGTAAGGTAAAATTTTTTTAATGATCTGTTTATTATCAGAGTACAGTAATCTTAGGCAATATCTTTTAGCTAGTAGGATACGTCTCAATATTAATGGCATTATTTTAGTCTCAACTTCCATGGCCCTAATGGGAGTCGAGCACATAGCACCAGAAATAATTCTCAAAGCCTTATTCTGCAAAACATCTAATTTTTTCCCATGTGGACTATTAATATATGCTAAGGCACTGTAATCGAAATGGCTTCTCACTATAGATTTATATAAAATGGATAGTATTTTGGGATCTGCTCCCCAGGATACACCAGCAAGACATCTGAGTATGTTGATTGCTTTCAAAGCATTCTCTGAAATATATTTGATATGCTTCTCAAAAGTCAGTCTGTCATCAATAATGATTCCTAAGAACTTTTTTGTTCTTACTCTCTTTATGGATTCTCCGCAATATACAATATCTCTGGTTAAGTCATCTTCCCCGAAAATCATAGCACTGCTTTTGGAAGCATTAATCTTTAAATTTAACCTACCATCATAGTAAAGACTTAACTGATTAAGGGCTTTATTTATGTTGACTATGGCAGATTGAAAATTTTTGTTACTAGTATATAATACAATATCATCTGCAAATTGTAAAATATTGACATCCTTTATATTTACATATTTACATATTTCACAAGTATATAGATTATATAGCAATGGTGAAAGTGATGCACCTTGCATTGTTCCTTTTGATGCAGTTTTTGGTCCGTGTAAAGTGTTATTATGTTTGACATAGAGGGTTCTACCATTTAAAAAATTATAAATCCACTTACACAGTTGTCCAGGTATACCCACGTCAGACATAACTTTGACTAGTATACCAGGATCGACACTATCAAAAGCTCCCTGAACATCCAAGAATACACATACGGTGTTTGACTTTGAATTATTTGCATTTTTCAGGTCTGAGATCAGAGATATGAAACTGTCAGTGCAACTACGCCCTCTACGAAACCCATACTGAACATGCGGAATGATGTTATTAGCTTCTACATACCAGTCCAATCTTATTTTAATCATGCTTTCAAATAATTTTCCTAAGCATGAAGATAATGATATAGGGCGGTAGGAACTCGCTTCCTCTGGTGATTTATCTGGTTTAAGTATTGGGATAACACATTGTGTTTTCCAAGATTCAGGAATTAATTGAGCATGCCATAGAGCATTAAGAATATCAAGAAACAGTCTTTGAACAGATTCATGGAGTTTTTTGATTACAATGTAAGGAAAATCATCTAAACCTGGGCTTGTGTTACGTCTAGAATTTAAACTTATTTGGAATTCATTCCATGTAAATGGATCTAACAAAAACTTGGAATTTTGATCATTATTATTAGTATCAAAATAATTATTCAAATTACTTGTGTCTGCTAAGTTACTATTATTTGAAAGCTTGTCTAAAAGAGGTTCAACAAACTCATCTCTGTAAGATCTGTTAACTGTTTTAACACCCTTAAACCTTTTAATCATATTCCAGATCTTACTTATGGGAGTAGTTCTATTAAAGCTATCGCATAACTTATTCCATCCAGTTTTCTTTTGCTCTGAAATTGTTCTCTTTTTTAAAGCATCTAATCTCTTATAGTTTATGTAGTTGTCCATTGTCGGATCATTTCTGTACAATTTTAGTGCATTGTAGGATGCTATTACACTTTGTTCACAGACCTCATTCCACCAAGGTGCTGGAGGTCTGCTCGCAAAGTGACTAGATTTAGAAAATCTAGGAATAGCCATCTGCTTAAGGGTATCAAGACGGTTACAGAATTCCGTATAAGAAGCGAGAGGGTCATCCACATTTACTGTGATGTCATTGAATATGGCTTCAGATAGTTCATGATATTTTTCCCAGTTAGCTCTATTATATAAAAATTTGTCAATAGGAGGGTTTATTTGGTATTTATCAATGCAAAGGGATATTTATGTTATTGTGGGATAATGATAACTACCCATAGGGTCGTCATGTACAGACCATTCACATAATGGGGCCAAGCATGCACTGACAAAACTTACATCAATAGCGGAAGGGTTACGTGTGGGATAGTTTACAGTCGTGAAACTGCCATCATTTAAAATGCATAAATCACAGTCATCTATTACGTCATATAAATCCTGACCTCGACCTTTCGTTGACAGGCAACCAAATGCAATATGATGAACATTAAAGTCACCACTCATAAAAATAGGCTTAGGGAGATCTTGAATGATGTTGCGCAGCCTATTCATTCTTATGTGTCCTCCGGAAGGAGGACAGTACACACATAGTATAGTTAATTTCCCATTATTGGTAGATAATGATATCGCTACAGTTTGAATGTCCTCATAAAAGGATGTGTTTAGAATGCTGTATTTTAATTCTGGTTTAACTAATATAGCTACACCATTATGATCATTTTTGGAATTTTTATTATAGATATTATAACTTGGTATTTTAAAAGTGTGATGTTTCTTAAACCAAGTTTCATTTAGTAAACAAATATCAATATTCTGTTTTTGCAAAAAATTGATTAATAATGGCTTTTTACTATTGGCACTCTGAATATTAAATTGTGCAATGCGTAGCTGGGATGTTCTGAGGGGACTTAAATCCATTATGGGGATAGATTTTTGATCAATATATCTTTAATAGTTGCTGTAGTTAGTGGAGCTGCATCTTTTTTATTACCCAAATCTACTAATGTTCGTACTAGGGCCATTAGTACATCATCATTACAGATGATCTGGGCTTTGATGTCCGCAGCTGCAGGGCGGACATCCTTGTTCGGAGCCTGTGAATCAGGCTTGCTATTTACAGGCTTATTTACAGATTTATTTACATATTTATTTACAGATTGTAGAGGGTGTTGTCTTGGCAATGACAGAGGAGGGAAGTCAGTATCAGGTTTTTTTGATTGTGCTACACTTGCATATGTAATTTTACTTTTCTTTTCCGTTAATTTCTTTATCTTAATTGGACATAGTTTGGATATGGCCAGATGAGGTCCACTGCAATTAACGCAGCAGATTTCATTTGGCTTGTCACATTCCTTAAATAAGTGTTCGCCTGAACAGATTGAACACCTTTGCTTGCCATTGCATATCTTAGCTGAGTGATTGAATTTAAAACATTTAAAACACTGCTGTAGGGGTGGGATGTATTCAAATACTCTATAAGAGAATAAGTCATATTGCACATCGTCTGGTAATACATTAGACAAAAAAGTAATGCTAACAGTTTGCAAGGGAACACGTTCCTGTCCTACTTTCTTCGTGAATCTTCTTATTGCAATTATTTCATAAATGGAGGTCAATTTTGTGTATAGGTCCTTGTTTGATATATTTGCTGGGACAAACCGAATAATTCCTGTTTTTTCAATCTGTGCAGCTGGTATATATGCTTTTAAATTATACTTCTGTAGAAAAGCCGTGTTATTTAGGAAGTTATTTGCCGTGTTATACTGTTTAAATAATACAGCAATTTTATTTGAGTTCAGTCTTTGAATTGCCATCACACCCTTTACTTCATTAGACAATATATGGTTTAAGTATATGGGACTTTTATTTCCCAACCTGTCCTTGTGGTCTACATGCTCAACAAACACTTTAAAGTCTGTTTTGGAGGAGTTCTCCGGGTAAAGTCTTTTATAATTAGGTTTAAAATATGATAAGTACGAGTTAGAGTCAATACGCTCACCACCGCCGCCAATGCCGCAGTTTAAATCAGTTCCGGGTTATCCGCCATCCGTTTATTTCCATCCATTTTTGTTCCTCTCTAGCAAGTTTTTAGCTCGAAAATAACTTTTGAAAAAATTTAATCAGAAATCGCGTCCTAACTTTTCAAAAGCCCGCCAAAAAGTCTTGTGTTTCACTTGGAGTCGGAGTGTGTTGCCAGTGCCTTGTCCACAAAAGTAACCCAAGAATGTTCGAAAAGTAACATTTTCACAAGAAAAGTAACGCTTTTTTATTATTTTCGTATTTTAATACAATATGTACGGTTTAAATTTTATTTAGTACTTTCATATTTACATATACCCCTAACTATCTCAGCATTTTCTTAGTGGTTAACTTTATTCGTAGGGTGTAATCCTGCAAAAAAAATGGTGCAATAAAAACAATATAGTTGGCAATATATGTACACGTTCATCTCGCTCTTTCTGTTTGCTCATCCTAGCCGTGCGATAGTGAAAGATATTAAATTCTAGCTTTGGTTTACTTGCAATGCTTAATTGCCAACGTTAGGAAATGCACGAGACTGCAGAGATATTGACTTATGACAGTTCCTCTAAACACGAAACTTTCTTGCGTTCCGTTTCATCTTGACTTTAATTTCAACTTTTAAGCATCTGTTAAAAATTAGAAAATTACTCCCTAAAGTAACGTAAAAGTAACGTTTTCAGCCATGTAACGTAAAGGGGTCAAAAAGTAACGTAAAACGTTACAAAAGTAACGTTCTGGCAACACTCAGTCGGAGTGATGCGAATTTCACCAGCCTCTGATTCTGTATCGTAAACTCAGTTGCCAAACCAAGTGGCTATCGTCTAAAACATACATATCCACTTATCTAAGGATAAGTTAGCACTTGAAATGACTTCACAATTCGTAAATAGTTCAATACCCATTAAAGGTTATTTTGGAAGTTAACTTTTTATATGTTTTTGGTGAATAGCAACTATAGCTAGCAACCGACACTGAGTTACATAATAGCCCTGCTGGTTACCTGCTTGGCAGCAAAGACATTTAGGGTAGCGTTCCAAATCACTTCTCAAGATTAAAATATTGGTCGCTGTCAGACAAAAGTATCTTAAAAGTAGATGTTTTGTAAAGATTTTTTCCAAAACTTAAAAGTAGATGTTTTGTAACCAGCATCGAGCTACTTTTGTCTGACAGCGAGCAATATTTTAATCTTGAAAAAGTGATTTGGAACGCTACCTGGGTTCCGTATGAAAATGAGTGAATTTCACTCGGAATGATGCGAATTTCACCCTAGAGCGTTTGACCCGAGTTAAACCGAGGGTAACCGAACTGTTACCTGATAGTTGCTCGGAAGTGTTTTGAAACGCTTCCGAGTGATGCGAAAATCACACTGGCTAGTGCGAATTCTAACGCTGTTTGGGTACCGTTCGCCAGACAGTTGTCACTTCAGAGTTTTGCCGGGTTTTGAACAAATTCAACATTTTAAAAATGTACTCGTCATTTATATAGGAGAAAAAGTGAAAATTATTATTGTGAAAGTTGCATTAGGCTCGAAAGAGAGCTCATATATATATAATTAATTATTTTGTGCCTACAGAAGGCAATTTCAGTTTCCCGCCCTTGAATTAGATTTGAGACTGACGTTTGTCACCCAGACCCTTTCTAAACCGTTTTTCTCACTGGAATCACTCGCATGCGTTTCAAAACCAGATCGTCTCTCTCTTTCTTGTATTTAGCTCTGTTTCTTTCAATTAAACAAGTGAAATTTCGGACTACCATCGTACGTTCTGAAACTGTTCATTATTGTTTAAAGAACTAGCTAGACTGTGCACTGCACTGTCCAATTTTTGCTCAACTAAACTAGATTTTATTACCTTAGAAATAAGGTTGAAATTATTATGATACCATTTTCAAGCGAAAAACGAGCCAAGCGAGAGAGCTGTGTCGGTACTCATGTGTCCTTGTCTAGCAAGTTGCCAGTGTATATATTATATAAGGTCCTACAAAGGTGGGTGAAAAATTTTTTGGTTATGATTGGGTGTATGAAGTAGAATATATCTATATAGGAAATAATCATTTTGTGTTTTTTTTCATTATCACATTATTATGTACTCAACTGATAATACTGAACAACTTTCCCAAAGAAACATACCCTCTTAAATGCATCGTTCTAAAGATTTCCATTTGTCAGGAAAAACAAAAACGCGTAATCTTTATCTATCACAAACCAATTAATAATACCTACAAGACGTGCAATGAACAAGGTCAAGGTAAAAGCCATAAAAATGGACACCTGTGAGTTTAATGGCTGGCGAAAACCTTTGTCGGCTTTGAACAAAAGAACAGCCGATCTGTATCGTAAATAATAAACGGGTTCCGTCAATGTGTAGTTTTGCTTAAAATACGGCTTTGACACCTCGCATGAATTTTCAAAACCTTCTGTCAGCAAAGTTTTTTTTTCCTAGATCCCAGAAATTAATTTTGAGCCAATTTAAGTGCTTGGATACACCTTCTGACAACTGATTACACATTTGGCCAACTGAACTCTAGCGTGCACGCCACCTGACCTTTGACACGAATCACACGTTAATTTTAAACCCATTTAACCTGTACAATAAAAGACCATTTTACCCACCCGCCCGCAAAATTATCGGCACATCAGCAGCATGGCGGAAGCGCGTACCGAGTTTTACTAAAACTCCGATATCTCTTGAAGTAAAC
The DNA here is from genome assembly GCA_910592155.1 of Ypsolopha scabrella. Classification (NCBI taxonomy): domain Eukaryota; kingdom Metazoa; phylum Arthropoda; class Insecta; order Lepidoptera; family Ypsolophidae; genus Ypsolopha; species Ypsolopha scabrella. Next base: position 9,080,360 of record OU342972.1, on the reverse strand, counting down.
ATCCAAATCCAGTTTGGTAAAGATATTTATCATGCTAATAAAATTATCTTTTGGGCAAGCTAAAGGTTTATCCAAATAAACTGCAAGGAATGTATAAAAAAGCAGTTAGTAGTTGAAATTTAGTAAAAATGTCTGCATAATTTAAATTTCGCTAAGAATTCACTTGATATGGTATAATAACGATGAAACATTAGTAATTCATAAAATACTTACATTTTCTCGGAGAAATAACCACAAAAACACAATATTTTGAAAAATTTCTTTCGAAGCCTCTTCACGCCACAGCACAGAAAGCGCAAGAAAAAATGAGCAGTTTTGTTTACTTTTTATTTTATTTTTTTTTCTCCACGAAAGTTGCCATATGCCATTCAAATGTAGGTCGGTTTCAAAGCAATGCGACGACACACTTATGTTAAATATCAGAGTTGCTTATAAGCCGGTAAAAACGGTTTCAAGTGTATGTGGGCGAGGCGTGACGATCGTCACGAGTATGAGCCGGCGGAAAAATATGTAGGCGTGACGATCGTCACGACTGTGACTTGACGGGTTAAGTGCTACAATGCTCGTTCTGTCAACTGATTACACATTTGTCCGACAGAACCCTAGATCATTATTAACCAGGGAAAACACGTGACGACTACATGGCTGGTTCAAAATGTTAGGATGCATTAAACTTGACGTAGTCAATGATAATAATACTTACCTATTTTTGGAACGACACATTGTAGAGATTGCCTGTCTTTGGTAAAGTGATTCAATATCAGCTGACTACTTATGTGATAGATAAGTTTAGGTAACTAATGAATGACAATGAAAACAGGTAACTAGTGGGGGGGCTAACCAGGCGTTACGGTCCTGTTACGTGGAGGGAGCCCCTCACATCACACGCGGCGCGCCGCGATCAGGTGATTGTGCAAGTACTGTTTGTTGTATCCAAGTATCGATGAAGATTATCTCGCGAGTCATGACGCGGCGCAGGGTTGTGCAACTTTAGTATTTAATATATTTAGAACGATGCATTTTAGAGTGTATGTTCCTTTGGGAATGTTGTTCAGTATTATAAGCTGAGTACATAATATGTGATAATGAAAATAAATCAAAATTTTCTCAAAATGAATTATTTCTTATTTCTTATATTCTATTTCATACACCCACCCCTAACCAAAAATTTTTCCACCCACCTTTGTAGGACCTTATATACAATATATACCTATAGAGGGTGTAAATAAAGTGCGACCATTAAATAAAACTACATGCTCTTTTGATAATACTGAACAACCATTCGAAAAAAAACCCGTGCAAATCATCAGAGAAAAAGATATTCAACTGGAACTCAAAGACTTTATCTCGTAGGAGGAAGGTCTATTTTAGAACTCTGCACCGGAACAGCTGTTCCACGGACGACGCTCTCTCGATATTCACCCGTATATCGGTGCGTTAGGGTTCACGCATTTTTGTATGGAACTCAATTATTTCCCGAACCGAACTAAGGGTAGCCGCGGGTGTGATTCTTGGGAAAAGTGGTTCAGTAGGGTCAGTAGAATATGTGGTTTCATTTAATGGTAGCAGTCTATTTACATCCGGTATAGTGTTTTTGAGTTTCAAACGTCTTAAAAAGGGACCAACGAGTGCCTAAGCCCATCTCGCTCGGCTCGTTTTTCGTATCTAGTTCTCTATACAATGTCTTTGCCTGACAGTTGCTCGGAAGTGTTTTAAAACGCTTCTTCCGAGTATTGCGAAAATCACACTGGGCCACCTGCTGGCCTATTTATGTAAATCGGTGTCGGTTGCACTCTATGGTTGCTATTCACCAAAAACAGATAAAAAATGAACTTCCAAAATAACCTTCAATTGCTATTGAACTATTTACGAATTGTGACGTCATTTCAAGTGCGAACCTACCCTTAAATAGCGGCGGATATGTATGTATGTTTTCGACGATAGGCACTCGGTTTGGCAGCTGATTTTACGATACAGAATCAGCCCCCTGATTCTGTATCGTAAACTCAGTTGCCACGCCAAGTGGCTATCGTCTAAAACATACATATCCGCTTATCTCAGGATAAGTTCGCACTTGAAATGACTTCACAATTCGTAAATAGATCAATACCCATTAATAGTTATTTTGGAAGTTCATGTTTTATCTGTTTTTGGTGATAAGCAACTATAGCTAGCAACCGACACTGAGTTACATAATAGCCCCGCAGGGGGCTGATTTGTGCAACCAGATTTTTCTTTCTCTTTCTCCAATATAGATCTGTCTCTTTTTAAGAAACGACTGAAATTTCGAACTTAGATCGCACGTTCTGAAATGCTTCCTAACAAACGTTCTGAAACAAAATCGTGGTAAATCGAGTAAACAAAACATAGGTATTGCTGGTAACATTAAGGGCCTGTCCGCACTGCGAATTTTCGTGTATTATTATATTTTATTTTATATCGCTAGTGCGAATACTCGTATAAGATTCAATGTGTTACAGAATTGCGAGAAAAAAACCGCGCGGTGAAAATTCGCAGTGCGGGCAGGCCCTAAATTGAAAATTATGAATTACCTACCTACCTACATTATTTTCACACCTCTCTGTCCCCAGTCAGGGCTACGTTCATAAATTCGGGGTCTCAACACCACAGATATACTCGACAAGTCGACACGGGTTCTAATGCCATCTCTGTCGCACGCTTTGAAAATTGTTTAAGCTATCCCGCTGTCAGTGTAGGGTAGGCAGAGATTACAGATTTCCATCTGTTACGATCCTGACAAACCCCTTTCACCTCTTCCACATCTATTATTTAAGTCAAAGAAGTGTCGTTTGTCTCAAAATAATATACTTAATAAGATCGTTGTAAGCAGTTGTTACAAATAGTACTTGCCAAACCTCCCCTGTTCTTCTACTGTAAAAAATTCATACGAATATTTTTGTTGCACAGGTATTACATGTTCAACTTATTGTACAACAAAAAGGGACAGATTATAGTAATTAAATTTATATCATTGCGGTATAGAAAATCAGAAAAGTAAATCTGGACGTGAGGAGCTCTGAACCGGGATTCGAACACGGGATCTCTCACATACCTCAACAATCGCCTGGTAAGCAAAAGGTCCCGGGTTCGAATCCCGGTTCAGAGCTCCTCACGTCCAGATTTACTTTTCTGATTTCCTATACCGCAATGATTTAATTTATTATCTCCTTGCGATGGAAAAATCGCCAGGTGTTTAAAATATTGTTTTTTTTTAATCATAGTTTGGACAGATTGTAGATAGGTTAAAAATTAAGACACTGCTCGTTATTACCCCACAGACACATGTACCAACCTTTCTTCTTCGTCCTTCCTTCTTCCTTCCCTAATCTATGTTTTACATACGTACACACACGCATTGAATGGTCCAGATCGAAATCCGTATGGGTTTCAGAACACACTCTAGGTCTAGATCATGTAGAGTGCATATTGGATAAATAAATTACATAATAAGTAGGTACCTACATAATGTTCCCGTAATTTTAAGCCCTGACAAAGTTTTGAACTATGACCTTGACAGCCACGTAAATGGCTGTAGCTCCCTTGTTTGTTATTCGATCAGCGTGATTTGAACTTTATTGTTATTCTAATGAACATGGAGTTGATGCTTGTGATGCACTTGGTGGAACTTTTGTGGCACTTGGTGGAACTTTTGATACATTTTTGATTGAAACACACTTGTACTTGTCCACTTATTTATATTATTTCCCTTACCGGTTTCGCTGTTATAGCATTATCAAAGGTTTTTTGGTTGTTTACGTACAATATATTGTACGTAAGGGAAATAATATAAATAAGTGGACAAGTACAGGAGTTTTTCAATCAAAAATGTACCGCAACATGCTTTACTTCAAGCAAAAAATTCAAATTCCTGGTTTTATTCGAAAATTTCGTTTTTTTGTAATATCTCATTTTATTTAAGTTGTACATGAATCAATGTAGGAAGTAAGTTAATCGTAAATCGGTCCTGTAGATATCGAGCTACACCGCTCACTCAACAACATAGTTCCAGCCGCCATCTTTGTTACTTGGTAGCTACCCCCTCCACCACTAAAAGAGTCCACTACCGCACTTTTGGTATTCAGGAGAACGTGCCTGACAAGTAGATACCGGTAGTAGATATGTCTGAGATGATTACCACGGAATCGGCTTTAGAATTGATTGGAGAATCTACTATAATATTTTGCCAGTGGATCCCTAAATATAAATCTAATTTTCAAAGTTTTCATACACCCACTACGTCTTTCAACGCCCTATCTAACGATACCCAACACTATGGGATAGATGAGAAAAAAAATCATCACCCGTGTCTCCCATACACCATTACAAAAAAACATTATTTTATTTTATCGTTTTGTTTTGTCGGCGTGATTAATATGTATACTAATGCCAAATTACAGCTTTCTAGTACTATAGTATCTGAGCTAAGCCGCGGACAGACGGACGGATGGACATGGCGAAACTCTAAGGGTTCCATATCGGACTACGGAACCCTAAAAACTACTACACTTTTAATGCAGTTTTCATATTTCAATTATTCGGTCGTTAAAAGTTAGAACTAAATTAATAACTAGATTCTCAATGAAACCGCACTAGGCGTAGGGGCCAGGGGGCACGGCCCTCCCCAGAGTACCGTGTGCCGGAATGTGCCCCCCCTCCCAGAAATAAGGGTGTCATTGTTTTAAAAATATGCTTTAAGCAATTTAAGGCGTAATTTGTTTAGTACTTTGGTTTGTATAATATATTTATGATCTCGGTGTGCCTCTATGGAGGATTACTTATCTTTAATCTTATTAGGATCATAAAATCGAGAAGAGATACTTGTTATTGATGGCTTTTTATTGATGGGAGCCAGGGGCCGCCCGCCCAGCCCAGTTACAAATCCTAGTTACATACATACACCAATGGAAACCGTTCCATCATGATGAGTCACGATCACGAACGAATATATGTCAATTGCTGCAAAAGCTAGTATATAATTAAAAAATACTCTATAAAGATAATTAAAATTCCAACAGCCAACATCTACATTTATAGCCATAAAAAACCAAAAGGTAAAATTAAATAAAAAGAGGAATCCCTCATCCCTGGTGGGGATCGAACCCACGACCTTTGGATTAGAAGTCCAACGCGCTATCCTCTGCGCCACAGGGACCGATGAGGGTGATGACAAAAATATATTATAGTAGCAGTACACAAACACACATCCAACTCTATACTCACACAGAGATATTTCAATCTGTAAACATGCAATATACATTTATTTTTTATTTTTCCGAGGCAAGGGACTACAACAAAACATTTTCAGCATTTTAAAAACAATAAAAATTTACGCATTATTTATTTACTTAGCATATGTAACAAATGTTAAATTAAAATAATATTCACCTTAGTTCGACGTTTAATTTTAAATAAATTTAAAAGTTTTCAAGAATGTATAAATAAGTAACCGACCATCGACCGACCATGGACCGACCGAACGAAACACCGAACCGAACAAACTTGAAATGAAATCAAACAAATGTCAAATAGTTTGTGAATATTCAAATTCCAGTTATTTCATATTTTGGGATGTAAGTAAATCCCGTAGAAGTATGAAGACAAATCAAAACCAGCCAACATTTACATTATTATAATATGGAAAGCGTTGTGAATGAAGTACACTCATCTTCACTCCGGGAAAACCAAAAAGAGGATGAAAATACAACCACTGAAAACTTTCAAGGTTTTATCTACGATTTATTTGAGAAAAATGGTATATTAAATGACCTTAGAGCTCACTTGCGTGGTCATATAGTTACTGTGTTGAAAACCGCACGGACAGGTATTTTTCATTATTTATGACCTTGTTTTGCGCAACTTGTAAGTATGCGATGTTTTTTGTTTGTAACAGTCTGTTGCATTTTAGGTGAGGTCCCAGCATGCCAGAAGCAATTCACTCAACGACTTGAGTTTCGGAACCAAGCTTTAAATATGCTTATAGCAGAATACCTTGTGCGCCTGGTAAGCACTACCATCCAAAATGGGTTGGATAAAAAGGGGATGGGTCCTTAAAGTCCTTATAGATAAAGACTCCTTCAGCGCAGAAGCAAGCCCGTAGGTTAGGTTATAATTATAAAGTAAGATATAGCGGAAGATTCTGGAGAAACGTCTAAGCGAGATTTCTAAAACTCGAGTTAAAAATGTATGGAGTTGACAGGTAAAACAGGTTTTTACCGTTGAGAAAGCTAATTCGACAGACTGAGAATAACCCTCATGATGAGTCGCAGGTCATAGAGGAGCAAGTCGAGGGATGTACTGGAGAAAGTTGCAGAACATAGTGAAACCACCACCATTTTTAACCTTTGTGGTGACTGTTTATAACAACCCAGAAATCCTTCAGTTGTGGCCTCTTAGGACGCTCTGAGTGTTGTTTACTAGACATATTCACTCACTGAAACTAATCAACACATTTCCTTAAGTATATGCCTTTAGAATCACTTTGTTTTCATTAGCCTAAACAGTTTTGACTAATGTTATTTATAGAGTTTATTTACTTTAAATTATGAAAAGTAATACCTTATATAAATCAAAATATCAATTTCATATAATTGCCATAAATAAAAAGACATTTCTTAAAATTTCTACCCTGAAGAAAATACAAAAAATTAGATGCATGAATACCTGAGAATGAATGAAAACAACGTTTGTTTTGTCTGCAACGTTTCCTGAGCGGTGGAAGCTCACTCGGGTGGTACCCGTCCCTAAAGGGCGCGGGGGTCCAAATGCTAGCGACTACCGGCCTGTAGCCGTCCTCAACGCGCCGGCAAAGGTCTTCGAGGCCGCCTTGCATCGCGCTTGGTACCCGCAGATTAGCGCTCAGCTATCAGAGGCGCAGTACGGATTTCGACCAGCCCGCAGCACCACAGGAAACTTGCTGCACCTCATGACGATTCTTACGCCGGCAGTGGATTCGGGTGGACAAGTCGATGTCGCCTATTTTGACTTTCGAAAAGCTTTCGATACGGTCGACGGCGACATACTTCTGATGAAACTGGCCAGTGTTGGATGTACTCCGCACCTACTACAATTCTTTGCAGACTACATGCGGGGTAGACGGCAGTATGTAGATTGGGCCGGTTACAGATCCGAACCTTACTACACGAGGTAATGTGTCAGTCAGGGCAGCAATTTGGGGCCATTACAGTTCATTCTAATGATCAACGACCTACCGGAAGTTGTGAAGAATTCGACTTGCTTACTTTTTGCCGATGACCTCAAATTGGTGCGGAAAATTAGAGATGTCTCGGACTGTCACAGGTTGCAAGAGGACATCGATAGAATAGTAATCTGGAGTCATCGCAATCGCCTGCCCTTCAATGTCGCAAAGTGTCAGGTGCTGTCGTTCAGCCGCGCGCACTCGCCACTCCACCACCAGTACCTCGTAGATGGCACCGCCTTGCTACGCGTCACGGATGTAAGGGACCTGGGGGTGCGCTTCACAGCGGACCTAACATTCCGGGAGCACATTTTGAGTGTCTGTAAAAAGGCCTATAGACAATTAGGTTTCATGCTGAGGCAAGCAAAAGCCTTTACTAACTTTGCTGCGCTACGTGCCTTGTACGAAGCCTTAGTTAAAAGTAAATTGGAATGTAACGCAGTTATCTGGAGTCCACATGAGACTAAATATAGCCTCATGTTGGAACGCATACAGAATAAATTTGTTAGATTTATGTATTTTAAATTATTTGGGGTATACCCTTTTTACCCGCTGATGTATCCGACCCTGTTCGTTCTGGGGATGGTCGGGTACAATCAGCTTGCGGTACGGCGCGAACTCACGCTGGCCACTTACATGGTACGGTTGCTGCGTGGCGCACTGTGCAACCCGGGCGTATTGAGGGCCATAGCGCTGTGCGTGCCGGACCGCTACGTGCACCGGCGACGCCGCCCGCCGTTGCTGGCCGTGCCAAGTGCGCGCACCAACCTGATGCATGAGGCACCGAGCATGCGTGCCCTTCGTGCTCTCAACCGGGTCTCAGAGACAATTGATATTTTTTATTGTTCTCTGACCGAGTTCACAAGGGCTACTCTCTGTATTTTGTGTTATAATTAAGTTTTTCTGTATATTGTGTAGATTTATTATAGATTGTCTAGTAGATTAATTATTATGTAAATATTTCGTGTGTATTTTTTTTTTTTTTTTTTTTCATTGTTCCTTTTTGTTTGATATTTTTTATATGATATAATATTACTTGTAGTGTATTTAAGTTGCATTATCGTATTAGGCTAGCCTGTAAGGATGATGTACCTGTTTATATAATAATCAATAAAAAAAAAAATAAAAAAAAATTACTCAATCTCTCAAGTCATTATGAAAATTAATTCACTTTGGGAACTAGCAGTCACACATTTTTAATTAACTTTTATTATCCCCTCTCCCTAAATTTGTATACTTACAGAGAGAGCAATGGTCGCTCCATTATCCATTTTTCTTCCTTAAATTTAGCTAACTTTAAAATAAGGCTGGCTAATCTATTTATTTTTCAACTTTCAGGAATTCAGCTATACATTGTCGGTGTTTGTGTCAGAGATTCCACTAGCTAACATGGTGTTTGGATTTGCGCAGTCCCTTCTCTTATACAGTCCCGACAAAGCTTTGACAGAGATATTCTTCAGTGAAGATGATGTGTGCTCTCTTCTCAACCATTTAGGTAATAAAGCCAAATATTATTTGGGAAATAAAGATATACAACATGAAATTTAAGTCATTTTGTTAACTAAAACTGGTGATAGTACTCGTCCATATGAACAACTTTTACCATGGAGCCAACCCTGAAATAGTGAAAAAAATATCAGCTGTTCCATAGAAAAGTTAAATACCTACTCGACCCTAATGTATGAAACAGCTGATTTTTTTTTCATGATTTCAGGGTTGGCTTCATAGTAAAAGATGTTCATATGGATGAGAACTATCACCAGTTTTCGTTAGCAAAATGACTTAAATATCAGGTATAATTTATTTTTCCTTCACTAAAGCCTCTGTTGTTCGACTTCTCGTTCAAATCAAAATCCATCCCTACCAATGTCGCGCCATATATGCTATCCCTCTCCCTCAACAGAAATATTGTCATACAACGTAACATTTGCTATCTGAGTCAGAGAATCTGGTTTGAAATTTGTTTGAACTGTTTATAATTTTTGTGTTCAGTCCCTACAGTTCAAGCTCCCTATTTTGTAAATGTTTTAACGGCTGTCGCTGAAATAAGAACTGCCAAAAGGTAGCCTGTCATGCTGGTCTCTGTACAACTGGTGGTTACGTGTTTTTAAATTAGGTAGTTAACTTTTCCAGTTTAATCCTTGATAGTCGGACCTTATCAACCATTTCAAGAAAACTTGGTCACTATTTCAGGTCTCCAAATGGATTCAGAACATGCAAGTCACATACTGCAGATGTACAAAACAGAACATAAACCTCTATTAGTGTGCATCTTCAAATGTATGCCTTTGTGTAAGGAGCCTCACATTGAAACAGGTATAGGAGTAAAATATTACCCAGGCAGTAGCATTGCATTTTAGGTAGTGATTTTACGCCGAATAGATCTGGAATGACTAAAAAGAGAACCAAGCGTCAGCTGACGCACCCGCGGTGGATGTGGGTGTGGGAGGTAGAGAAAGTGGTAAAAAAAAAGTAATAGTACGCCGGCTGAAACTTTTCTTACAGATAGTTGACGCCATAGTAAGCCGAAAAAAATCGTCAGCTGCATCGTAGAGGGGTAATTGTCTAGGTGATTCTTTAAATAATTAAAAGTACGAAAACAACAATCAGCTGCAAGGGTAGTGGTGGAAAGACCGTCAGCTGACGCAGTAAAGATACAGATTAAATATACTAATCCCGTTTTACACTAATACGACAAAGAAACACGCACACGCAGATGTTTCTTTGGAAATTTAGGGGGAGAGGCCCAAGTAGCCCGAAGGTCGTGTTATGGGCTCGAGCAGTTCCGGAATCTATCTCCGTATGCGTTTAAAAGGAAAATGCTCCAATATTTTTTAACTTTACTGCGTCAGCTGACGGCCTTTCCACAGCTACCCGCGCAGCTGATTGTTGTTTTCGTACTTTTAATTATTTAAAGAATCATCTAGTAAAATTTTATGCGGCGTACTATCACTTTATTTACGTGTTTTTTTACAAGTCCATGCAAATAGCTGACGCATCATCCCCTCTCCACGATGCAGCTGGCGTTTTTTTTTTCAGTTCAGTATGGTGTCAACTGTCTGTGAGAAAAGTTTCAGCCGGCGTATATTACAAGTAGGATTTTTTTTAAATGTCAGAGCTTATCTTCCAATGAATGGCATTGTTCTATTGTTAAGTTCCACCACTAATTAGCAGTGCACAACGAAACGCATAGACAACAAAATATTTTATGTTAATAGCAACTTGAACGCCTGAACAAAAAGGCTCAAATTTGAACGGCAAAGCATTCCAGATATTACTTTTTGAAATTGAAAGCGGCAGCAAGGTACAGGTGTGATACAGGCTGAAACGATTTAAGATTTTTACATTATTTTATATGCATGTTAATAAGAAAAATCAGTATTTAAGTTTTAAAAAGTTCACTTTGATTTAACACACATTTGTTGTTTATTAAATAACTATGTTTACTTATACTTATATAATTTCAATAAAAACCAGTAAGTATCACAAATACAAAAAAAAAATTATGGCTGCAATCTACGGTAATTATTGAAGTTACATTTAAAATTACATACATTACATTTTTGTTCCTCTTATTCCCGCTAAATCAAAGTCCATATACACAGCCGGGGTCGTTATCGAAAACACTTTTCACAAAAATTCAAATAGTAAGCAATCAAAATCCTATAAACGTAGGCCAGGGTAAAATTTATGAAATATCCAGAATAAAACACCGAGAAGTATATGATATTAAGATCCGAAAGCCATTACTTAATCATCCTGTAACTGACACTCAAAATGCCTGCTGCTTCCAATTTCAAAAATGGAATGGAATGGTGCGTTGACGACTTGGCGTTCAAATTTGAGCCTTTTTGTTTAGGTGGTAAAGTTGCTATTAACATAAAACATTTTGTTGTTTATGCGTTTCGTTATGCACTGCTTATTTAGCGGTCGAACTTAACAGTGCCATTCATTGGAAGATAAGCTCTTAAGCCGAATCGGACATTAAAAAAAATTCCTACTATACATTTTTTTTTTACCACTTTCGAAACCTATCGCACCCACACCATGCAGTCATATGAGATCTACTATCGATGTCAATATCAGCCGGCTTACTATTTGTATTTGCAACGGTACCTCCTGGACTAATAGTATTGATTCATCAGCAACAGCTACAAAATATTTGCAATTTTACATCACAATTATGATAAATTAAAAAAAAAACTTAACTAAATTATATAAACATAAAAGTTAAATTAAATAAAAATCATTATCAATGTTTTTTGGTTGTGGTTACGTGCCCAAGGTAAGAAACCCTTATAATTTAGTCATACATATCTGTCTGCCAGATTTTTTGATCTCAGTGCATTGTGTCAGTGCCTATCTGGCTTAAGGACTTGATATAGAAAGCGCCCCAGAAGCGCGGCGGAGGGGATGCTGTGAAGACAATTATTAAGGTCCTACAATTCAAAGTGAAAATAATACTCATAGAATATAGACCATATTCCACGAATTTTTTTGCGTAATTTTTTCACTTTTTCGGTTCCGTAGTCCGACAAGGAACCCTCGGCTAAACGGTTGTTTATGTGAACAAAAATTCACAGAAGTAGTATATATAATGAAGTTAAAAGGAAAACTATCACAGCTAAGTAGGCTTTACAGGTTTACAAGTACAGGTCGCGCCAAACTTTTAGCCCCCTCTAAACACGACAATGTATGGTTCTTCTAAATGTATGGGACTAGAAGTTTGGCGCGATCTCTATTAGTAGACCAACTCATAAAATGTACCAGGCAACTACGGAACCCTACACTGCGCGTGGCCCGACACGCACTTGGCCGGTTTTTCTTAGAAATTTAGTCTGCTGGCTGAACCACTTAGACCTGTAAAATTTTTTTTTCAGAATTATTTTCACTTATTGTTGTAGGATCTTATGTATGGCTACGTAGATATATGGCGCTCTATGGAATGATTGACATGAAATACAGTACCCCCAAACGATAATGCGCATACGAATCTTCGCCACTGCTCGGCAAAGTTCGTATATCCCTACACTTTCCATACAAGCAGTAAGGTCACGTGGTACGTCCGGTCGCTCGCCTATAGATTTCTATGCGCATTATAACTTTGGGCGCACTGTTTTACGACAAGCGCCCGCTTCGCTGCATAGAAATCCATAAAATTTTATAAGCGCAGCGGCGACCCATCCGCGCGCCTTTTTATAGTTTGGGTCAGGATTCAGACATGAGTAATTCCAAAAGTATGAAGTGCATGCAAAAGAAACTGATCGTGAATTTTTGGGGTACCTAAGTACCCAAGGACCCTTACACCAGGTTGGGGAAGATTCGTGCTCCGCGAAATTCGTGCCGTGTAAACTCGTGCCAAAAATCTTTATGTTTGGTGTAGATTCGTGCTCCGTTAATAAAATATATTCACTAGGTGTAAACTGCTCTGTTAATAAAATATATTCACTAGGTGTAAACTCGTCCCCTTTTTGGTGTAGATTCGTACCGGACAACTTGACAGTTAAAAATCTTCATTTATTTTGCACTACCAGTCACAAAAGTCATTTCAAAAATAATAAATAAATATAAGTAAAATAGATTAAGTTTGCTTAACATCGATTTGCCGTTGTTGGCACCGAAGTCCAATGTTGATCGCAAAATTATTGAATGATTTAGAAGTACTAAAATTTAAACAAAGTCTGAATTACAGCTACATTTTTCCAATTATCACTATTTTTTCTGTGTTATAATATAACTTAGTTATAAGAATAAATATATCATGTAATATAAAGCGTTAATTTTATAAAAATAAAAACAGAATTGTTTTATTACTTGTTTTTCACTTTTTACACCAACTGTACTTTTCTATTTTTGAGAAGCATTGCCAATTTACTAGGAAATAATTTCAACGGAGCATGAATCATCACTGGTAAAAAACAGCGGCACGAGTCGCCACCAAAATAAAAAAGGGCACGAATTCCGCGGCACGAATCTTCCCCAACCGCCTTACACCTGACGGAGAATTTCTCATAAGTATTTAAAACAAGTGGAAATGAAGGACCGAGGCAACGAGCCGAGGCGACACTTTTTTCAGTGTAGTTGCATGGACTGATGATTTGGCCCAGTGGTGATACCTTGAACCAAGACTCTTAAAATGCCAACATTTTTTTTCAGATCACCATTCTGATTGCACAGAATCATCCAGCCAAACATCTGATATTTCATTTCATAAAAACAAACTCACGAGTAGTTATAAAAACCACTCTCCAAATTACGTAAAATGCAAGCATCGCAAATCCTGCAAAGCTTGCCAAAATAAAATAGCTAAATTGAAAACAGCATTCAAAGAGAAGAAAAAATCCATGGCTGAGGTAAGGTCTCTCGTTATCTCTTCTTTAATATTTTTTTGTATATCTACATATTATGCAAAAGTAGGATATTTTGGGGTGATCGTAATTAAAAAGGACATCTTAGCATCGATTCAGCATCTGCAATTGGAAAGGTTGTATCTGAATTAAATTTATATCACTGCGGTATAGAAAGTCAGAAAAGTAAATCTGGACGTGAGCTCTGAACCGGGATTCGAACCCGGGACCTCTCGCTTACCGGGCGGTTGCTCTACCAACTGAGCTATCCAGTTCTCAACATGACCTGCGAATTTACGCTTGTGCTTTCCCATACCGCAACGATATTTATAGGTACTCACTTAACGGTAAGCGAGAGGTCCCGGTTCAGAGCTCCTCACGTCCAGATTTACTTTTCTGATTTTCTATACCGCAATGATATAAATTTAATTTGTTATCTCCTTGCGATTGATAAATCGCCAAGTGTTTAAAAATATAGAAAATTATTTCTATCATAGTTGTATCTGAATTTCATTTTCTTAAAAGGAAAAAGAAACAGCAAACATATGTTTGGCGTCACCAGAATTTAGTGTACTTTTCCTTTTTACGTCTGATTTTGCTTCTCATTGAACTAAGGATACGCCGATTACAATGTCGTAAATAAGATACTTAAGCGTTCCATTATTGCAATTAAACATATATTTTACTTACACGCAGATACAGTATCTGAAAAACCTTTATCGTTCCAGATGAGCAATCAAAAAGCAGTGAATGTATCCTATAACAGCATGTTCACGAAGAATATTAGTGAAATGGAGAGGACTCTCATAGATGAGGTCTTGATTTCTATTCTGTTTCACAGTACATTTGACCTTATTTCTTTAAAATATGTCAAAACGCAAACACACAATTCTGAAGTGTCTGGAATGTTTGTATAATATTTTACTCAGAGGCCATTAACAATACGAGGGGTGGCTGATATAAAATCTCCTTTGTTAAAGAAAGTTTAAAAAATGTTACTGGCCACTATATTCTCGTATTCTTTGTTTATTCCTTTTTTAAAAATTATGACACTTATTTGTTTCTACGAGTTCAATTTTTTTTTGGCGCGTCTTCATTTTTATCAAGTTGCAATAAAATTAAAAATGGATAAAATTGAGTATCGCGCTGTGATTAAATTCCTCGGTAAAGAAGGGAATACGCCGACGCAGATCCGAGAGCGCATGTTTAAGGTGTTCGGAGATTCATGTCCTTCCGAATTTGTAATAAAGTTTTGGTCAAAGCAGTTTAAACAAGGCCGTGTGAGCTTAGAAGACGATCCCCGTAGTGGAAGGCCCATTTCTGCAGTTACCGCAGATAATGTGGAAAAAGTGAAGAAACTGATCCTTGCCGATCGGCGAATTAAGCAGTGGGAAATAGCTAGAGATGTTGGCATTAGCAAGGAACGAGTTCATGAAATAATTCATGAACATTTGGGAATGTCCAAGGTGAGCACACGTTGGGTGCCTAAAATGTTGACTCCGTTTGATAAGCAAAGGCGTGTGGAATGTTGTCAGTCATTTTTAGACTTGGTAAAGGATAAAGAGGAAGAAACTATCTTGCGAATAGTGACCTGTGATGAAACTTGGATTCGTCAGTGGGATCCCGAAAGCAAACAAGAATCGATGCAATGGAAATTTAAAGGGGAAAAACCACCAAGGAAGTTTAAGGTCCGGCTGTCAGCGGGCAAACTAATGGCAACCATTTTTTGGGATGTTGAGGGGATTCTTATGATAGATTACCTGCCAAAAAACACCACGATGAATGCTGAATACTATGCGAACTTACTTGACCAGCTACGCAAAAAAATAAAAGAAGACAGGAGGGGCAAACTTAGCAAAGGCGTTTTGATTTTGCATGATAATGCACCCGCGCACACGGCCTTTAAGGCGCGGTCATCTCTGACAAAAAACGGCTTTACAGAGATCAACCACCCACCCTATAGTCCAGACCTGGCTCCCTCTGACTACTTCTTATTTAAAAACTTAAAGAAAAATTTGAGAGGGCGCAGATTTTCAACAGACGAAGAGATGAAGGACGCTGTGAATGACTATTTTGACGAACAAAATAATAATTATTATTTTAATGGTATGCTGTCACTTATTGACAAATGTCGTAAGTGCATTTCAGTTGCAGGGGACTATATTGAAAAATAAAAAATAAATTATTAATCCATGTATTTTCTTTCATAGTCAGGTAGATTACTTTTCAGCCACCCCTCGTATCTAGGTCTATGCCAAATTAGAACTAAAAATCGGAAAAATTTAATCATATCTTAAAAACAAACGCCTAAAAGACGTAAATTGAAGCCGAATGTATTATTATTTTTTTAGATAATAAAGTCGATTCTGAAGTGCTGTAAAACTTGAATTTTTCCAAAGCAATATAGGTTCTGTTGTAAACACTAAAGAACTATTTTGGAATGAAGGAAATTTAGCCTTTAGAATCGGCTTTAATATCAAAAAACGAATACTAATTTAGCATCGAAAACTTATCTGGATTAATTTTAACCAATAATATGTTTGAAAACCTTCACAGTGTTGGTAAAATTTCGTTTCCCGTACACACGTTTTCAGTTTAGTGCCGCGACGAAATCGGTGCGATTTTTTCTCTTTAAAATTTAATTGTTTTTATTATTTAACAAATCCTAGCGTGTGATAGTTGTATATAAAGTATTCATTTCATTTCATTGTACATATTGCCTTCGCAAGTTTCATCGAGTGCGCACGTAATAGCGAAATGAAATAGCATTATATTTGGTTACGCCCACAACTGAGTTGCTGTGCTTATGACAACCGCTCTTAATTATCCAAGTGCACAAAACGTTCTAGCTAAGTTTATGGCACAGGCTAGGGGCGCCCGCATTGCATAATTTACAATTAACCATTCGTGACAATTGACCCATTCGTAGACGAGCATATAAAAGGCGCTCAAAGCTAATATTGCCGCCACAACCTTTATTTTACAAAAAAATCATACCTCTACTGTTGGTGACAGGTCGACATGGCAATTTTCTAGTGATGTGACTTTACATACCAGGTAGTCGACATCGATAATTTTTTTGCTACGCAACAAAATTACTGTAAAATTATTATTATCTTTTTAATTAAAATAACATTTTATTTATCACAATCAAAATCAAATTAACTTATAAAACATCGCTACAGGCACTTAAGGAATCTGTTCTGAAAAGAAATTGTTCATCTGGCCCAGTCAAAATCAGTAATTTTGATTCGGATTTTATTGTGGACATAGTTCTTTTCGATATGCCGGCGTAAAACACAGCACTCTCCAGTGTCAGGTTGACAGGATATTTATAACAATAATTTTTCCGTTCAGTTTCACAATTTTCCAATACTTTTCTTTGAGAATGAATTGTTGTTTTTTTAACACGTGACGAAGATACATCGGAAGTCATTTTCGATACAAAACTAAAAGCAATAACATGAGCGAGATCGAAATCGATAAACGCTGTCGATGCCGACTTGTGCAGCGCTACGACTAAGACGGCGCGGGTGTGCGGGGCGTCACCCCTCCACGACTCACCTCGATAAACGCTGTCGATGCCGACTTGTGCAGCGCTACGACTAAAACGGCGCGGGTGTGCGGGGCGTCACCCCTCCACGACTCACCTCGATAAACGCTGTCGATGCCGACTTGTGCAGCGCTACGACTAAGACGGCGCGGGTGTGCGGGGCGTCACCCCCTCCACGACTCACCTCGATAAACGCTGTCGATGCCGACTTATGCAGCGCTACGACTAAGACGGCGCGGGTGTGCGGGGCGTCACCCCTCCACGACTCACCTCGATAAACGCTGTCGATGCCGACTTGTGCAGCGCTACGACTAAGACGGCGCGGGTGTGCGGGGCGTCACCCCCTCCGCGACTCACCTCGATAAACGCTGTTGATGCTGACTTGTGCAGCGCTACGACTAAGACGGCGCGGGTGTGCGGGGCGTCACCCCTCCACGACTCACCTCGATAAACGCTGTCGATGCCGACTTGTGCAGCGCTACGACTAATACGGCGCGGGTGTGCGGGGCGTCACCCCCTCTACGACTCACCTCGATAAACGCTGTCGATGCCGACTTGTGCAGCGCTACGACTAAGACGGCGCGGGTGTGCGGGGCGTCACCCCCTCCACGACTCACCTCGATAAACGCTGTCGATGCCGACTTGTGCAGCGCTACGACTAAGACGGCGCGGGTGTGCGGGGCGTCACCCCCTCCACGACCCACCTCGATAAACGCTGTCGATGCCGACTTGTGCAGCGCTACGACTAAGACGGCGCGGGTGTGCGGGGCGTCACCCCCTCCACGACCCACCTCGATAAACGCTGTCGATGCCGACTTGTGCAGCGCTACGACTAAGACGGCGCGGGTGTGCGGGGCGTCACCCCCTCCACGACTCACCTCGATAAACGCTGTCGATGCCGACTTGTGCAGCGCTACGACTAAGACGGCGCGGGTGTGCGGGGCGTCACCCCCTCCACGACCCACCTCGATAAACGCTGTCGATGCCGACTTGTGCAGCGCTACGACTAAGACGCCGCGGGTGTGCGGGGCGTCACCCCCTCCACGACTCACCTCTTACCCCGATTGCCATGTCGACCTGCCGGCTAACAGAGATAATAATTCTCAAAAAGAATTTTTTGGTTTCCTCTCCCTGACAGATTCTCAAAATTATTTGGCAACTGCCTACTTCTAATAGAGAATATTAATCCGGATAACAGAAAAATCTAAAACTTGAAAAATTTGCTATTCCAAATTCCAATCCTTTACATCCACAGCCACTGCAAATGGGTAGACTCAGGAAAGTTGATGCTATATATACATGAGTTATTTTGTATTGGGCGTTGATATGACATATACATCTTATTTTTTTAATGCGAAGATGTTTGTATGGTAATTTTTTTTTATATGAGTTACTATTTAATCGGGTGACGACTTAGGTTTTGCATTGTTACGAGAATGTTACACTTCCACGAATTGACTATTTACAACCTACCTATATACAAATGTTCCTCTGAGCACATGAAACCCTTTCAGATGTTCCAACAACTACAAACAGTATACGAAGAGGAAATAGAGATGTTGAAGTGTGAAGAACAGAAGATGACGAGACGGTCGGCAGAGAGTTGTGTGTCGCAGCTAGAGAAGAAAAGGGATGAGGTAGGGCATCGTCTGTGGAACATGATTCTACGTTATCAACTGGGTGATTTGTTTATACTTTCTTGCGCTTGGCCATAACCGCGCCTGATAGAAATTCCAATGGTTTGACCATTCAACGAGAACCATGTAAACGTAATTGTTTGGATGCGTTCTTTTATTATCATCGTAGTGACCATGCTCAAAAAATAGGCTATAAAAATAATAATATTATATTTATTTATTTCGGATATACATACATCCATAAAGTGGTCGTAACAATTAACTTATATCTATATTACTGTTACAAATTATGTACTAAAAATCTACTTCTCTGATCTGTTGGAGGGCATCACATGCATGGCGATGAAATGCCCGACGATAGGACCTTGCATCCTTTCTGCAATATTGATCAGGAGGCTGTTGGCGCTGGCGCGCGAGGGATGTTCATAAAATACCCGCTAAACTGAAAACGGGGCAGAGATTGAAAAAACGGGTGGAGCCGCGGGCAAAGGCTAAAATTCCTCGCTCAAAAA
Organism: Ypsolopha scabrella; assembly: GCA_910592155.1. Lineage (NCBI taxonomy): Eukaryota > Metazoa > Arthropoda > Insecta > Lepidoptera > Ypsolophidae > Ypsolopha > Ypsolopha scabrella. The sequence goes on along the minus strand of OU342972.1, from coordinate 9,061,095 downwards.
CACTTCAGATTCCCCCTTGTCGTGAGTTACATACATACATATACTCACGCCTGTCTCCCAGAGGGGTAGGCAGAGACTACAGATTTCCATCTGCTACGATCCTGACACACCTCTTTTGCTTCTTCTACATCCATCAACCTAGTCATACAGGCTCTTCTTTTCACTTTGCCCCTTTTCAGTATGTCGCTTATTTGGTCGGCATACTTCCTTCTAGGGCGGCCCGGTCGAGCTTTACCTTCCACTTGTGCTGCATAAATTCCTTTCGTCACTCTACTTTCATTCATCCTCTCTATATGCCCACACCACCGAAGCATTCCTCTTTCTATTCTAGTCACTACATCTTCTTTCAGGCCACAACGATCCCTTATGTCGATATTTTTCACTCTATCATTCAATTTCAAACCACACATACTCCGTAAAGAACGCATTGTCGTGAATTATTTGTTAAAATGCCGCTGTACAAACCTCTAGATGGAAGCAGCGTTCAAAGAGAAGGAAGACGAGTTGGAACGCAATATCCAGCACAAGAAGAAGTTCCTGTGGGGCCTGGCGCGAAGCTTGCGCGATCAGCACACGCACCTGTCGCGTGCAATGCGCGCCGTTAGAGACGAAGAGAAACGACTCACTGACAAGGTCAGTACGGTTACCTTACAGATTTAACTTGTTGCTCTTAATCTGTGCCAGGTGTAAGTGCAGTGGTAGAGCTGATGCCGGGCTCGACTGTGGAGGTACCACCATCTTACTCGCAAACCACCCCGAAGTTATTCGGGGGAGGGTAAGAGGACAGCTCCCAAACAGGCACATCTAGGTGGACCACCATTGCCTGGGACAGATTTATCGCGGTATATCCATCCCAAATAGGGTTGCCAGATGGAAAAACCGAAATATCTGGGCAAAATTTAAAAAAGTCGGGATTTTGGTTTTATGGTCGAGACAAATAAATATTACGAATCAAAAAAATATTTTTTATGATCAAAATTAAAGTAATAACAACGAATTACAATTTTCGGAAAATTATGAGATTACAGTTAAAAATTATAAGATCAAATTATGAGACAACTACAACTTAAGGCGCCTAGGCACGCCACCGTTTTAGTACAAAGTTTAATAATCTGTTTCTCTGTTGTTTCTCGTAATAGACCAAACTATATGACCTCCATCAACTGGTGCTGGTATTTTAAAAGGCACCATTTTGCCAAAATTTTGAATATTAATTTTGTTTTAAAGATATTAAGCTGGACAGATTTACATACAAAGTTGTTTTCTTGCCTCAGATCGTACATATATAAAAATTTTACATTTCAGCCACATAGCGACTTTGTAAATGCCTGTATTAAACTATTGAGGTCTATACCTTTAGTCTATAATGAAAAACAACAGAGAAACGGGTTATCAAATTTTGTACTAAAACGGTGGCGTGCCTAGGCGCCTTAAGTACTTAATGACACCTATTCTCGTGTATCAAATATTAGATTTAGAGCTGCTATAACCTAAAACTTTTCATTGCAAAATAGGCTTTAACGCAGAGGGATAAAAGTTAAATGAGATTGTATTATTTTAGGTTTTTCAACTCTAAAATTAAGGTTTGCTGCATGAGAATAGGTCACATTTTCTACCTTGCCACAAGTAGACCGTTGTTATTTGTTATTTATCGGGGCAGTTTGTATTTTTTCGGTACATCATATGAAATTTCGGGACAATCCCGACCATCTGGCAACCCTATTCCCACATTACCGGGCCTTGTCTTAAACATACTGGTGACGGGCAGCGGCGTCACTGGTGCGAGGGTTTCGGCACCGCGCTCACCAACCAAATGTTGGCTGTATATATATTCAACCCGCCTGCCCAGCGTGTGTGAGTATGGGCATTTCTTCCGAGAGGACCGCCAAGAGTGGCGAAATCTTGGAAAGGCTTCTGTCCGGCAGTAGACGATACAGGCTGATGGATGGATGGTATAAATGTACAGGTATCTTAAACCACATTACTTTATGACAATTATGTTATGACCATACTGGATCATTTTCTCTAAAAAACATATTGCGCATTTAAAAATAAAGTCCGGCCAAGTGTGAATCGTTCTCGCACATAAAGGGTTCCTTACCACCACACTAAACGGATACGAAACCCTAAAAATATTGTGGTAAATAAACACTATATATGCCATAGCAATATCAGGGCGACAAAAAACAAGAAGATTCGTAATACGTATTTTGTGAAATTACATTTGACAGACGGACGGACAACGGAGGCTTAGTAATAGGGTCCTTTCGGCTACGGAACCATAAAAATTGGGCTTTCTTAATACGCTGGTAGTGCACGTGTTGCCCTATTTCAGAAAAGTTATATTCATACTGGAGACTCTTTAAGTGGCCAGGACCAAGGTTCAATGACCCTGTTTGCGAAATAGGTTATTTTTGTGCCTTTATACTTGTTCAAGAACAACCTCGACTCAATTAGTATAGGAGTCCTACATTTTATTTTGCGTATTTCACAGAGAAGAGAAAAAAGCTGTTGTTCCAGTCTTGTCAAAAGAAAGGTGACTATTGACGAGCATTTTGAGTTTTTTTTTTACCGTATTTCGTAAGCCGGCTCATTGAACCTTATCAGGTATGAAGTTGGCTACATAAACGAAAGTCATCTTTTAAGACGACGTAGGTAGTAAAAACGGAGTTTTTGAACAAGTAGTACTCCCAAACTACAATAGATATGGTTCTGAAATAAATACATGTTATAAACAAAGCTTTTTCCAAGGCGATGTAATAGCCCTAAACAAAACGCGATAGAGAAAAATTGGATCGATCGAAAAAAATTGCAAAGTGAAGGCTATTTTTTCATTTCAAGCAAGCACTCTATCGAAACTAATAAAGTAAAAATAACAATGATTACTGTTTTAAACATGTCAACCTATTGTCTAAACGATAGCACAGCGATTTTTTTTAAAACGCACTTGTGTGAATTTATATTAAATTTTATCAATGTAAAATAGCATTATCCACTCTCTTCTTGATTTACCGGTTTTTCAGATATGCTTATCTCTTTCGTTGTGCGATACTACGCCTTCAGAACCCGCTCCGTATTTTTCGTCTGTTTGATGCGAAGCAATATTTTAATTATTTTTCTTGTCCTTGTTGCGATGTTTTTGTAAAAATCAGGGACATACACCAGTCCATATTAGCCATCTAAATAAAGATCTAAAATTTATTTGATTCAATTGTTTCTACTTTGCGCGTTATTTTGATACTTAGAATAACGATTCGGAGCGGGCTTGTAAGTAATAAAATAACTCGCAAAAGAGAAACAATTCAATCAAATAAATCCTATGCCTTCATTTAGACGGCCAATATGAAGTGGTGTATATCCCTAGTTTTTCCAAAAAACATCGCGATAAAAGCCAGAAAAATATATAACATATTGCTTTTCATCAAAATTGTCGTCGTCACGGACCGGGCTCTTAATGTTACGGAGGTATTCAAAATTTGGCCTCCGACATTGTTTGGATTTCAATATTTCGTCTAAAACTTCAACCATTAATTTCCTTATGTTTACAGGAACGAACACTAAAAACCCAGTTAACAGAGGCCCAAGAAACTCTAAAAAAACGAGGCGAAGAAATGAAAACACTTATATCAAACGAAATAGAAATCCTAGTCGCACATTTAAAAGCCATGAAGCAAGAAAAAGACAGACTGAATAAAGAAAAACAAGAATTTGAAGCACTAAAATGTTTATGGGAAAATGACAGAGCTTTGAATTTGAAAAATGTAGAAAATCATAACATTAGTCCCACGCGTTTTGATGTAATTGAAAATGAACTCTCAGCTGTAAGAAAATGTATGGAAACGATTAAATCGCAAGTTTTTGTCGCAGAAACTAGCACGAATACGGAATTAATGGCCGTTTCTCTAAATAATGAGCAAGAGAGGATTGCAGTAGAGGATAGACCAGGTTCTCATAGAGTGAATCCAAATCAAGTGGTCAACGATTTCAAGAAACAGAAAAATGTTAATCTGGTAAGATCGAATGCTCACCAACATTTTCACACGCTTTAATTTTTTATACAACTTTGTTTATCGCGTTATACGTATCATCCATCCATCAGCCGGTGTTCGTCCCCAAATTCCGCCACTCATGTCGGTCCTCCGTCGTCGGTTATACGTACCGTGTGATGATAATTCTACTAACTATAACTCGTTAAAAGACATGCAAAACATGTTAAGGCGGGCTTGTTCGAACGAAACCGCTCAGTAAACGAAAACCACTTTTAACGTACACTATTAGAGACGATTTCGTTTAAGGGTGTATAACACCTCACTTCGCTTCGCATGATCGTGCTTTATACCAACAAATACTGCAACAATCACTCTGAAATTGATATATGATAAAGTTGAGGACTAATGCTATGTCAACACAGTGGTGAAAACTTGATTCCATTAAATTTTCTCGATAGAAAAAAATTACAAAGTTACCTCCAAATCGTACAATAAACCGATAGCATTCAATGAATACTTGAAATTAAACATTACATACTTATATAAGTACTTAATAATATTACTTGTAAATTTGCATGAGGCTGTTATAGCATACAATTGTTTTCTCTTCTTTTTTACCATTCATGTAGTGTTTTTTTTTTCTCGTCCAACCCTCTCTTACTCTCTATGACCTTATAGTCATTAAAGTGTCGCATCAAAGTTGATGGTCCTGTAACAGGCCTTTGGCTCATTAGGGCTATCACAGTCGATACATTCGTCCCTGTCGGCCCAAACACGAGTGCTCCTTTTTAAACACGAATGCATATGTCAATTTTTTTTTCCTTAAATAAATAAATACAAAAAAATACAAATACAAACCTGAAACTTTGCATAATATGTATAACTGATATTAGTATAAAGCAGCTGCAGACTGTTCCATAAAAATGAAAAAACCATCAGTGTAGCCACGATTTCAAAATAACTGATGTTTTGCGTGCGCGGCATCTGATTAGAGTGGGGTAGACAGTTAAAAAGCAGAAGCGTTAGAGCAGGACTGTGAATTGAGGTATATAAGCTAAGGCGCTTGTGATAAACACATTTATGAAAATGACATTATTTTTTCCTGGAAAACTAAGGCTTAATATAAGAAAAGTACTCGATTATCCATTTAAAACAGCACTATGTGGTTTCCGAAGAAAAAAAAAGCTAGTTGTCGCCCAATATTTTGAGACATCTGCGACGAAAGTTATTTTCAAGTAGTATTTTTTGCAATTTATTTTTACAGATACTAAATAATTTTTACTACTTATGTTCGAATTATCATTAAATTCGTGTTATCAGTATTGCCGAGCATTTTTTTAGCCTTTCAGTCTGTTCAGGAACCCTAAACTTTACGTCCAAAAATCCAGTTTTGGGCTAATCAGGGAAAACATGGCCTTAATCATTTTAGTATTAACAGGAAGTCACGTCATCTTATAAGGTTTAATGTCGGATCCTTGCCAGACTAGGATGCATTTATGATTTTTTTTTATTCGTTTGGAAATGTTTTGTGATACAGTCACTGAAGGTCAAATCAAAGACATCGCTTTTTTCATTTGATGTAAGGATATGCATGTACGCTTACTTCAAATCTGTCTACTAAAAACAGTTAAGGCTTGGCCCATGGTGCACGACAATCTTACTGAGTGATTTTGAACTTCAGTACGTCGGCAGAAAGTCTACATAAAAACGCTCGCTTCGCGCGCTGCTGGCACGCAAAATCAGTGATATTTTGAGGTTTTTCTGGATTTTACGAAAGAACATTTGATGTAGGAGATTTTTCACCTGACATCGGAAAATAAACCATGTTAGTTTAGACATAAAATGAATTAATAACTTAACAGGGCCTCATTTTTAAAAATAAAACCTTTCGAGTTAAATTTGTCCAATTAGGTAACCGACCTGACAACGGAAAGACGTCTGAAAAAACACGTGTCCAAGTTTTACATTGATCAGATAAGTAGTTGACTCAGCATATTAAAACAGAAACCGTTAAAATACCAAAGGCAAGCGAATAAATATCAGCGGAAAAAGAACAGGCCAATTTGTCGCTTGATTTAAAAACATGCACAGTTAATGAATAGAGTCCTATTCGCAATCACAATATTTATGATGTCAACTCACTACTTTTATACAAAACCTGCTAAAATAAAAAAAATAGCTTATATAATTTTTTTAACATCTTGTTAAATAAGACACTTGTACTTGTCCACAGGATTATAATTTTACTTAATACACCCGACCGGTTTCGCTTATAAGCATTGTCTAGGGCTTTATTACATAAAAAATAACTTGAATAATATTTACATGTTTTACTTAAATAATATTTACATGTTTAAGTTATTTTTTATGTAATAAAGCCCTAGACAATGCTTATAAGCGAAACCGGTCGGGTGTATTAAGTAAAATTATAATCCTGTGGACAAGTACAAGTGTCTTATTTAACAAGATGTATAATAAGTTCCACCAAGTGCCGACAATCACAACCATCAACATTTTAATTTTTTTAAATGTGATGGGTTCTTAGTACGATTTTATAAGCTCCCGATATTTCTGAGAAACTGTAATTGCTGTGAATGCGGGCAAAAAAAAACATACCAATCACTAAATGAAAAAAAATCTGTACTATTTTCGCACCTCAGTGTATCGGTATTCATCCTCAGATATGGATGGAAAAATATAATAATATCATAGAGAAATTGTTCATCCATGATAATATAGATAAATTATGGAAAATAACGTACCATACAAAAATTTCTAGTTAAGGGGGTAACTTTTTAACTCGGTACAAAATGCACATCATATTATTGTTTTCCTTACTTTTAAATAAAAAGTATGCAATGAATGTGTTTTAAAGCAACTTGCGGAAATAGTTTATTGAAAATAAAGTCTTCACAAAAAAAATACGTACTTTAATGTGTTACATTTTGTTTGCATTAAATTAACAAACTTAAAAGCGTGTTTATAGTTGTAATGTCATACAGCTAAAATGTAACGCATAAAATTGATTAATTTTCATGTGATCACCTAACTATTAAGAGGATAGGTTCCGAAAAACCATAATTTATTCTTCCTTGTTTGAAGAATCTAGCAATACTAGATATTTGAAAAAAATGTGGACTTCTGTCAAGAATATAGTGTACACTTTTATCGAAACAGAACCTTCAGAAGTCATGCCAACATTGAGCCATAAAAAATCAAAGATGACTCCAAAAAAAGGTTTCATGTCGAGTTTTAACATTATTTGAGCAAAATCATATTATATTATTTATTTATTAAAATCTGTATAAACTTTATTATACTGTTATCCGAACAGATATTTGATACAAACTTTAGTTTTTTTTTTAATAATAAAATTCGTGATAAAAGTCGTCATTTTGATAATTTTCCAGAATTCCACCCTCTCGCACTGCAGGTTTTTCGGCATGGAGTAACAGCGATCAATGCAATCGGAACCTATTCTCTTAACAAGCAGTGTTAACAATATTATGATGTGCATTTTGCACCGAGATCCTCCGTTACCACCTTAATGTCACATTTAAAGAAACATTTTTTTTATAGTCAGTATTTTATCAGTATTGTCAACTTTTTTATGTTTACAATTATAATTTGGTTTTAATTTATTGAAATACGCTTGTTTGGTTTTTGATTTGTTTGTCTTCTGGAGATTTTTCCCAAATCATACCTATCACGACATGGACGAAACTGTTTAAAGTGGGCTTTTAAACATCTTAAGTAGAGTTTGTGATCATACAACCCTAATGTTTCAGTCAACCGCTGAAGAGATCCGACGTTCGCGGTCTCGCAGCCGGTCCCCGACGGACATCGAACCTGCGACCCGCACGGCTGATGGCCAGACACAACAACTGAGGGAGGAAAACGAGCGGCTGAAGATATTTGCTAGACAGGTTAATATGTACAAATAACAATTTTCCGACAAACTGTAATAATGTTTTAGGGTTCCTTACTCGTATTTTGTGGTGGTACGGAAGTCTTTGTGCGCGAGTCCGACTCGCACTTGGCCAAACTATTAAACTATGCCAGATGGAAAAACCAAATGTCTGGGCAAAATTTCAAAAAGTCGGAATTTTGAAATTATGTTCGGGGCAAATAAAAATTACGAATCACAATTTTTATTATTTATTATTAAAACCGTACTGTAATTTTCTACACACATAAAATCTTTTGAATCAATTGTCGCGTTTAACGACCCTGCATCGCTGCAGCGATGAATTGTGCAGCCGCTGCAAAGAGTTATAAACAACCATTTCACATTACTTTGACAAGCATCGATAATAATATTCGCATTCTCTGCAGCGTGTAGGCTATCTATCATTTTGACGTATGGTATGTCCGTTTAACACAAATCCATCGCTGCAACCGTTGCACAACTCATCGCCGGAGCGATGAAAACTCGTTAAACGCGACAATTATTTCTGACTTTCAGCAACAAGAACACATAGAAAAACTAACGTCCCTACAAACGAGATTGCAAGCTGAACTGACGACCGCTCGATGCAGGATCGACAATTTGACACTGAACAGACAACAGCCGCAACCTGAACCGTTCTATGTGACCATGCAAAGGTAATCTATACTAATTATAAACTAACATCCCTACAAACGAGATTGCAAGCTGAACTGACGACCGCTCGATGCAGGATCGACAATTTGACACTGAACAGACAACAGCCGCAACCTGAACCGTTCTATGTGACCATGCAAAGGTAATCTATACTAATTATAAACTAACATCCCTACAAACGAGACTGCAAGCTGAACTGACGACCGCTCGATGCAGGATCGACAATTTAACACTGAACAGACAACAGCTGCAACCTGAACCGTTCTATGTGACCATGCAAAGGTAATCTATACTAATTATAAACTAACATCCTACAAACGAGATTGCAAGCTGAACTGACGACCGCTCGATGCAGGATCGACAATTTGACACTGAACAGACAACAGCCGCAACCTGAACCGTTCTATGTGACCATGCAAAGGTAATCTATACTAATTATAAACTAACATCCCTACAAACGAGATTGCAAGCTGAACTGACGACCGCTCGATGCAGGATCGACAATTTGACACTGAACAGACAACAGCCGCAACCTGAACCGTTCTATGTGACCATGCAAAGGTAATCTATACTAATTATAAACTAACATCCCTACAAACGAGATTGCAAGCTGAACTGACGACCGCTCGATGCAGGATCGACAATTTGACACTGAACAGACAACAGCCGCAACCTGAACCGTTCTATGTGACCATGCAAAGGTAATCTATACTAATTATAAACTAACATCCCTACAAACGAGATTGCAAGCTGAACTGACGACCGCTCGATGCAGGATCGACAATTTGACACTGAACAGACAACAGCCGCAACCTGAACCGTTCTATGTGACCATGCAAAGGTAATCTATACTAATTATAAACTAACATCCCTACAAACGAGATTGCAAGCTGAACTGACGACCGCTCGATGCAGGATCGACAATTTGACACTGAACAGACAACAGCCGCAACCTGAACCGTTCTATGTGACCATGCAAAGGTAATCTATACTAATTATAAACTAACATCCCTACAAACGAGATTGCAAGCCGAACTGACGACCGCTCGATGCAGGATCGACAATTTGACACTGAACAGACAACAGCCGCAACCTGAACCGTTCTATGTGACCATGCAAACGTAATCTATACTAATTATAAACTAACATCCCTACAAACGAGATTGCAAGCTGAACTGACGACCGCTCGATGCAGGATCGACAATTTGACACTGAACAGACAACAGCCGCAACCTGAACCGTTCTATGTGACCATGCAAAGGTAATCTATACTAATTATAAACTAACATCCCTACAAACGAGATTGCAAGCTGAACTGACGACCGCTCGATGCAGGATCGACAATTTGACACTGAACAGACAACAGCCGCAACCTGAACCGTTCTATGTGACCATGCAAAGGTAATCTATACTAATTATAAACTAACATCCCTACAAACGAGATTGCAAGCTGAACTGACGACCGCTCGATGCAGGATCGACAATTTGACACTGAACAGACAACAGCCGCAACCTGAACCGTTCTATGTGACCATGCAAAGGTAATCTATACTAATTATAAACTAACATCCCTACAAACGAGATTGCAAGCTGAACTGACGACCGCTCGATGCAGGATCGACAATTTGACACTGAACAGACAACAGCCGCAACCTGAACCGTTCTATGTGACCATGCAAAGGTAATCTATACTAATTATAAACTAACATCCCTACAAACGAGATTGCAAGCTGAACTGACGACCGCTCGATGCAGGATCGACAATTTGACACTGAACAGACAACAGCCGCAACCTGAACCGTTCTATGTGACCATGCAAAGGTAATCTATACTAATTATAAACTAACATCCCTACAAACGAGATTGCAAGCTGAACTGACGACCGCTCGATGCAGGATCGACAATTTGACACTAAACAGACAACAGCCGCAACCTGAACCGTTCTATGTGACCATGCAAAGGTAATCTATACTAATTATAAACTAACATCCCTACAAACGAGATTGCAAGCTGAACTGACGACCGCTCGATGCAGGATCGACAATTTGACACTGAACAGACAACAGCCGCAACCTGAACCGTTCTATGTGACCATGCAAAGGTAATCTATACTAATTATAAACTAACATCCCTACAAACGAGATTGCAAGCTGAACTGACGACCGCTCGATGCAGGATCGACAATTTGACACTGAACAGACAACAGCCGCAACCTGAACCGTTCTATGTGACCATGCAAAGGTAATCTATACTAATTATAAACTAACATCCCTACAAACGAGATTGCAAGCTGAACTGACGACCGCTCGATGCAGGATCGACAATTTGACACTGAACAGACAACAGCCGCAACCTGAACCGTTCTATGTGACCATGCAAAGGTAATCTATACTAATTATAAACTAACATCCCTACAAACGAGATTGCAAGCTGAACTGACGACCGCTCGATGCAGGATCGACAATTTGACACTGAACAGACAACAGCCGCAACCTGAACCGTTCTATGTGACCATGCAAAGGTAATCTATACTAATTATAAACTAACATCCCTACAAACGAGATTGCAAGCTGAACTGACGACCGCTCGATGCAGGATCGACAATTTGACACTGAACAGACAACAGCCGCAACCTGAACCGTTCTATGTGACCATGCAAAGGTAATCTATACTAATTATAAACTAACATCCCTACAAACGAGATTGCAAGCTGAACTGACGACCGCTCGATGCAGGATTGACAATTTGACACTGAACAGACAACAGCCGTAACATGAACCGTTCTATGTGACCATGCAAAGGTAATCTATACTAATTATAAACTAACATCCCTACAAACGAGATTGCAAGCTGAACTGACGACCGCTCGATGCAGGATCGACAATTTGACACTGAACAGACAACAGCCGCAACCTGAACCGTTCTATGTGACCATGCAAAGGTAATCTATACTAATTATAAACTAACATCCCTACAAACGAGATTGCAAGCTGAACTGACGACCGCTCGATGCAGGATCGACAATTTGACACTGAACAGACAACAGCCGCAACCTGAACCGTTCTATGTGACCATGCAAAGGTAATCTATACTAATTATAAACTAACATCCCTACAAACGAGATTGCAAGCTGAACTGACGACCGCTCGATGCAGGATCGACAATTTGACACTGAACAGACAACAGCCGCAACCTGAACCGTTCAATGTGACCATGCAAAGGTAATCTATACTAATTATAAACTAACATCCCTACAAACGAGGTTGCAAGCTGAACTGACGACCGCTCGATGCAGGATCGACAATTTGACACTGAACAGACAACAGCCGCAACCTGAACCGTTCTATGTGACCATGCAAAGGTAATCTATACTAATTATAAACTAACATCCCTACAAACGAGATTGCAAGCTGAACTGACGACCGCTCGATGCAGGATCGACAATTTGACACTGAACAGACAACAGCCGCAACCTGAACCGTTCTATGTGACCATGCAAAGGTAATCTATACTAATTATAAACTAACATCCCTACAAACGAGATTGCAAGCTGAACTGACGACCGCTCGATGCAGGATCGACAATTTGACACTGAACAGACAACAGCCGCAACCTGAACCGTTCTATGTGACCATGCAAAGGTAATCTATACTAATTATAAACTAACATCCCTACAAACGAGATTGCAAGCTGAACTGACGACCGCTCGATGCAGGATCGACAATTTGACACTGAACAGACAACAGCCGCAACCTGAACCGTTCTATGTGACCATGCAAAGGTAATCTATACTAATTATAAACTAACATCCCTACAAACGAGATTGCAAGCTGAACTGACGACCGCTCGATGCAGGATCGACAATTTGACACTGAACAGACAACAGCCGCAACCTGAACCGTTCTATGTGACCATGCAAAGGTAATCTATACTAATTATAAACTAACATCCCTACAAACGAGATTGCAAGCTGAACTGACGACCGCTCGATGCAGGATCGACAATTTGACACTGAACAGACAACAGCCGCAACCTGAACCGTTCTATGTGACCATGCAAAGGTAATCTATACTAATTATAAACTAACATCCCTACAAACGAGATTGCAAGCTGAACTGACGACCGCTCGATGCAGGATCGACAATTTGACACTGAACAGACAACAGCCGCAACCTGAACCGTTCTATGTGACCATGCAAAGGTAATCTATACTAATTATAAACTAACATCCCTACAAACGAGATTGCAAGCTGAACTGACGACCGCTCGATGCAGGATCGACAATTTGACACTGAACAGACAACAGCCGCAACCTGAACCGTTCTATGTGACCATGCAAAGGTAATCTATACTAATTATAAACTAATAAAGAAGTCGTGCCTCTACATAAAATATTTTCACGGATTTTTTATTAAATGTTAGTATTGTACTAAGGCGAAAACCACTATTTTTAGAATTTTTGTCTGCATGTATGTTCCGATATAACTCAAGAACCCCTCAACGGATTTTGATGCGGTTTTTGAAATTATCATCGTAGTGACCCTGGTAAACATATAGGCTATAAGGCGTGTTCATAAAATAACGCTCAAGCCGAAAAAGGGGGAAAGATTGAATAAACGCTTTTAACTCGAGAACCACTCAACAGATTTGGATACGGTTTTTTTATTCTCATCGTCGTGACTCTGGTCAACGTATAGACTATAATGGATGTTCATAAAATAACGCACGAGCAAGGGCTAGTGTAAGCTAATGCACACTTGTACATTTTACTGAAGTAGGCTTTATCTATTTAATTACATTTTGTCAGCTTGCACTTTGTAATTAGCAATTTAGTGAAAACAATACGAATAAAGGAGTGTACGATCATCACTCGTTGGGTTTGGTTCTTAGCTCTCTTCGGAGTCACCATCCATTAGCAGCAACCCCTAGCAATAGCACCCCAGCTTTACTAGTGTATGAAACTCATCATACATTAAAATTAATACATTAATACAGGATTGCTCATCTTCACACTTTAATAAACATATAACAACTTGTCTGTAGGGCGAGCGCCAGTACCCCTCCGTTCCGGCTAGCGGGGCGCGGGGAGGAGGTGATGGCGTACAGCGCGACCACCCCCCCTGTCCTCATACCGGGGGACGATGTGCCCTTCCTCGGGGTCATTGAAGGTCATACTGCTGGGAGAAGGTAAAGATCGCGTGTCTATGCTCGAAGGCAGGGAGGGAGGTGTTAAGGCGCATAGACACGACCCCGTTTTAGTACAAAATTAAATAATCTCGGTTGTCTAGTCATCTGGTACTGATATTTTAAAAGGCACCATTTTGCCAAAATTTTGAAGATATCAAGCTGGACAGATCTACATACATAGTTGTTTTCTTATCACAAGGCGACTCTATTCGCCTGAACTCCCATACTAGCGCAGTTCGCTGATCATATCCTTATTTATAGGTACTTGCTTATTATTTTTTCTTTTTCAACATATCCCATACAATATCCATGACGTGAAACTAAAACATTTATCAAAATCAAATACATACAAAAGTTACAAGCGTATAAGAGTCCTGGATTTTACACATATTTTTAATGAATGTTTATGTACCGTAATGTCCTAGAAGCGATACAACAAATCAAATAATTTTAGTTTCACGGCTTAGTAATTTTATACTATTCAAAAATATTTTTGTTTCATTTCAATTTTGGGATATTTCTCCTGAAATCATAGGAACCACCGAAACCATTCTCGCGTTAGCTTGCCTCTCACAGCGTGTTCGGTTAGTTCCGTACGAGCTCGGGAAATGAACGTTCGGGCCAACCAATAACAGTCAGTCAGTGCTCTATAATCCGATGTTGAATGTATAATGAAATAGCAAGCATAGCGACCCCGTGCGCGACTGACTTCAAGCCGCCGACTACAGGCCTCTTAAGTTGTGCCTATACCAACATTTTACACTTCAGCTAGATATTGACTAGGAATGAAAAAATGCCCGTATTAAACTATAGATGTCTCAAACTTTAGTCTATAACGAAAAACAACAGAGAAACGGGTTATCAAACGTACTAAAACCGTGGCGTGCCTATACGCCTTAATGGTATACAGTGCAGCGACCTTTCTAATCGTTGTGCCTTTCTCCCATTCTCCTTCTCTCCTATGATTCTGACTTCTGAAACATTTCTTTCGTCTCTTTCACGTTTATTGGCTGTTAAGAATACACTCTATTAAACATACATCTTCTATTCTGTTTTGAGTGATTGTATAAAGTTACTGAGGTGAGGCGTTGGTTTGCATTACGAATTCCCATCAAATATTATTGCATCCTTCGTTTTTTTAACAAAAATCTTAGGTAATTAAATATGCTTATGCAAGTCACTGTTGTTTTTTTACTGTGCCTTTTTCTGAACTACATTGTGGGTAAATCAAAAGTCGTGAAAGAATTCCTTCATTGTGTGCGTAAGCTTCCTAGCTAACAAGCAGGGGTGGATTTTTATCTTGGGGATGGAGCCATCTTCTAAGGTCTGATAGAGTCATTATCCCCCCTCCGGCTTCTAGCATTATTAGTTCGCTACCAACAGACAAAACACGAGGAAATTTAAAAAAGCAGGTTCCACCGAGATTTGAACTCGGATCGCTGGATTCAAAGTCCAGAGTGCTAACCATTACACCATGGAACCGGATAAACGGTGCACCCAAATTATGATATTGGTGTGGAGAAACCATTCTATATTTACACAGTTGATTAAATACTCGTAAACAAACGAACCGTGACATCATAAAGTTCAGAAATAAACAATCGTACCAAGTACCAGATTTTTAGGATCCTATCAGAAAACTAAAACCTTTACTGCAAAACTCGTTAGTTTCGTCTGTCTGTTCCTTGTTAGTAACATGGTAATCCGTATTATGTTGCGCTCAAGTTGACATTCCATATGGGTTTTCAAACGGCCCAATACCCATCCATCCATCAGCCTGTCATCGTCTACTGCTGGACACAGGCCTTTCTAATATTTCTTCACTCTTGGCGGTCCTCCGTCCTCCCCTTCAGCCGCCTCCCGCAACATCCGTCAGGTCGTCGGTCCAGCGGGCCCGAGGTCGGCCGACGACGCTGCGCTTTGCTGTACGTGCGGCCCACAATGTCATACATTTTTGTGTTATGTATGTCACATATTTAAGGGCTTCCATAGTTTTACCTTATGAGCCCCGTCCGCGACGACGACAACTTTGATCAAAAACAATATGTTAACTATCTTTCTGGCCTTTATCGCGATGTTGTTGGAAAAACTAAGGACATACACCACTTCAAATTGGCCGTCTAAATAAAGGCCTAGAATTCATTTGATTGAATTGTTTCTCTTTTGCGAGTTATTTTATTACTTACGAGCCCGCTCCAAATCGTTATTCATAATATCTAAGTATCAAAATAACGCGCAAAGGAGAAACAATTGAATCGAATAAATTTTTGTTCTTCATTTAGATGGCCAATATGGACTGGTGTATGTCCCTGATTTTTACAAAAACATCGCGGCAATGACAAGAAAAATAATTAAAATAATGCTTCGCATCAAACAGACGAAAAATAGGGAGCGGCCTCTTAAGGGTCGATTCTCCAATTACAAGATATCCTTGCGACATGAAACCCAGAGGGGGTGTTAGAGGTGATTCCGAGTGTGAACTGTGAAATGGAAGTCATAGTCCAAACTTGGTATCTCGCTTTTCACCGACGATTATTACGTCCCAAACGGTGGTGAGGAGCATTATCACCGTACTTAGGGCACAAATGGAACAGCTTAACGTGCCTTCCGATGAATGCAGACCGAACACAAATTAATGAGCACCGCGGATATTGAACCTCCGACCTCTGGGTTAGCAGGCAAGCACTCTAACATTTGCTTACAGAGGCCATACATCTTTTTTATCTGGAAACTATATTTTGGAGTATACAGAGTATTAATATGATAACCTTTTTCCTTAAAACAGGTTGTTCTACCCATCAATATAAACAACTTTTACTATGGGGCCAACCCTGAAATCGCGAAAACAAAACCAGCAGGTCCATAGAAAAGTTAAATACCTACTCGCACAAAATGTATGAAACAGCTGATTTTTTTTTCGCGATTTCAGGGTTGGCCCCATATTAAATGTTGTTCATATTGATGGGTAGAACACCCCGTTTTAAGGAAAAAAGTTATCATCTTAACACCCAGTATTGTTATTTCTTAAGATTTCCCTCAAAATCTGAAGATATCCAATCTAAATGAAGTTTTCTGTTCAAACCATGTTCTAGACATTTAATAAGGCAATGGCGTGCTCTACGCAAGGGGACGCCACCGCGCGGGGTCAACAAAGCACCCAGGCCGATAGCGAGCCATCGGGAATGTCCCTCGAGGATCGACGCAGGTGAAACACGGCATGCAACCACGCCTGGCACGTCCAATATGGCGCAGGAAGTTAGAGAAAGGTAAGATCTATACAACGCAATTACAACGCTGAATTTCTTGCCTAAGCGCCACTTAACTAGATAACTCTCTAATGTAAAATTTTGAGCCTTATTATTTATATTAATATTGAAAAACACGAAAATATTTACAATTCTCGATATATTTCGGCCCACGGTATGGGACTTTTTAGGGTTCCATAGTCCGACAAGGAACCATTATATAGTTATCGCCATGTCCGTCTGTCCGCGGCTTAGCTCAGAGAATATTAGTACTAGAAAGCTGTAATTTGGTATGGGTATACCGGGTGTAAATAGAGTGCGACCATTAAATGAAACCACATAGTCTACCGACCCTACTGAACCGCTTTTCTCAAGAGTCATACCCGCGGCCCTGTTTGGGAAATAATTGAGTTCCAAACAAAAAAGCGTGAACCCTAACGCACCGACATACGGGCGAGTATAAAGAGAGCTGCAGGTTTCACGGACGACGCTCTCTCTAAACTCACCCGTATGTCGGTGCGTCAAGGTTCACGCATTTTTGTTTGGAACTCAATTATTCCTAAACTAAGGCTGTCCGCGGGTATGACTCTTGGGAAAAGTGGTTCAGTAGGGTCGGTAGAATATGTGGTTTCATTTAATGGTCGCACTCTATTTACACCCGGTATATACATATTAATCACGCCGACAAAGTGGTAAAATAAAATCTCGATTTTTTTTCAAGTGTTCCCTTCCTTTGTGTGGGGTATCGTTGGATAGGTCGTTCAAAAACATTTTGGGTGTGTGAAAACCGTTTTTCGATTTAGGGATCCGTTGGCGAAATATTAAGCTTTAAGTGCTAAATTTTGTTAGAGTCAAGTGTCCCGCCCCCCTGCAGGCTAAACGGTTGTTTATGAATACGTGAAAAAATTCTCACGAGTATAATGAATATAATGAAGTTAAACGGATCACTATCACAGCTAAGTAGGCTTTACAGGTTTACGAGTACAGGTTGCGCCAAATTTTTAGTCCTCTCTAAACACGACAAAATGTATGGGCCGTTCTTCGGGAGAGCAACTTCCGAGCGGACTAGCAGTTTGACGCGATCTGTATTAGTAGACCAACTTATACACTGCGCGTGGCCCGACACGCACTTGGCCGGTTTTTCGACTGATGACGGCCCCATACCGTGGGCTGAAATATATCGAGAATTGTAAATATTAATGTGATTTTGGGGTAAGTAGTCCGAATTTCCAAAATAACCATAAGTTGGTGATGGTTATAAGGCTTCATCGTTATGTAACAAGTACTCTTTTTAATATCTTGGATGTGACGCCATTTAGAGTTTATTACATTTATATTTTATACACGTCCATAAATAATTATCAAATCATTTCAGCGAAACTCACCAAATAAACACAGAAACAGCTAATACCGAAATGAGAGTAAAGAAATATAAAACTCCTGCTTCAAAAGAACCAGTTGAAAAATCCAACAAGTAAGTACTATTCTAAAGTATGTTCTTTTGCACGAAGGAGGAACATGACCGTTCATGCGAGTGAGAAATGTGCTTTTAACTCCTATGATGCATCGCATAACCAAGTCTGTTCCTGCGGTATGGGAGCGGTACGGGAGGGGTGACAAGTGAAGCAAGGTTGACGCACGCCCGACTGAAGTTACGCGTCGTTTGACGTTTCGTAAACACACCCCTCCCGTACCGCTCCCATACCTCAGGAACAGACTCTGTTATGCGCTAGACCCATGACACATTGAAACTTTCAAAAGTTCGCGACAATGTGAAATGGCTGATGCACCATGGGAATTGAAAGCGCAAGTCAGTTTCGTGCAAAAAAAATGCTTAGTCTTCTTGCAATATCAGGACGAAAGATGTCTGGCATCCGTTAGGTAAACTTGCGTTTTTACAGGAAAAACAAAATCCCCGATTTTCGATCGAACAGACACCGTGAAAAAAGTCCCGAGGCCATTGTGAAGGAAGCTAAACGACAACTCAGGAAATTGGAAATAGAAGCAGAGGCTGTAGAACAATCGTACTTGAGGTTTAGGAAGAGTCAGACTGAGGGACAAGTTGAAAGATCGAAGCATGAGGAGCCTCTATCGTCTACAAGCAAGCCTGTAACTGAATCTAGTACGTATGGAGTTTCTGTTTCATACCAAGAAGGCAGCTGTGTTTAAGACCAAATCCTTCTTTTTTCCTCAAATTTCTAGTTTGAACTGTTGTTCCATTCCAACATAATTTCCTTTCATCTATCCTAGCATACTCTTAACTCTTTATAATGATGGCTAAGTCTTAAATAACCCGCTTCTGACTTTTTTTTGCAGCGTCGTTTCGGAAACCTTTATCCCATAAACATCAACAGGATTCACGTAAAATGGAGTTGCACTTAGCCAAACAGGGTTATTACAATGTGCTAAAAGAATATCAGCAAAACTATGATGAGTATTTTAAAAACAGAAACACTGCGTCCTATCTCGTTAGACCCATTCCTAAAGCATTTTCTGAAACTGAAGAAAAACTAGACAAACATAATGATAATTACCTGGAAAAACCGTTAACTGAATTCAGAAACTTGTATTACAATAGAAACAGTAAAAGATATTCACAAAACACACAACAAATCGAAACAACAGAACTCACCTGTGAAAATAAGATTTATGAAGTTTCAAACAAACTTGCGAAAGGTAATAAAGAGAGAGACAGTTCTAAAGTGAAAGAAGTCATTGGCATTATAGAACAGGAACCAGAAACAGCAAAGCACATAATGACAGCAAAACTGAATGAGACACAAGATGAAATAAAAACAGAAAACCACAACAACAAAATATTACTAGAAAATAATACACATAAAGTGGAGACAGGGTATATTAATAATTATTTAAATGCACCAACAGTGTCGACAAAAGATGACTGCTATCAATCAGATAATAAAGCAAAGAAAGATATTAATATTTCCAATATAATAACTGAACAAAGTAACAATAAAACACACAGATTAGAAGAGCCAATAAATAACTTCTTAAATGCAGCAACACTGTCGACGAAGGAAAATTTTGGACCAGTTATTGAAATAAAGAAATATGTAAATGCTCACTCTGAGATATCGAAACAAAGTAACAAAACACTAGAAATAGAAGAGCTAATGAATCGCTTCTTAAATGCACCAATATTGTCGGCAAATCACGACTTTGAACCAGATAATAAAATAGAAAAAAATATAAATTTTCACTCAGAGATATCTGAAAAAAGTTCAAATGAATCACGTAGATTAGAAGAGCCAGTAGAAAAAATTGCAACCCCACCATCAAACTCAATAAATGCAGAATGCACACAAGATCCCAATCACAAATCGCAAACGGATTTTATTATTGAAACTTGTGTTGAACAGGAACCAAAAAATAAATTGCAAATTTTTGTTGAAAGTTCTGAAGACACTAAAGAGTCCGACATGCAAATAAACGGTAAAAAAAATATTACAGAAATTACTGTCATTATTACGCCAAACGTAAATAAAACAGATAATAAAGGTTTACAATTTTTGGAAGTACAACAGACCCCAGAAGTGCAAGCGAATTTAAACAGAAATGAAGTTTTAGAAGCGATTTTTAGTGAAAACCACAACTTATCGAAAAGTGATGAAGAAGTTAATAAAGAAATATATGATTTAGACAAAAACGGTGCTAATGAATACGACGACGATTTTTCAGCTGACATAGACGGTAGCAGCAAAATCGATATAAGTAACGACAGTATTTCCGTCCATAAAACAGAAAATGATATCGATGATTTTTGGGGCTGATAAAAAGCGAAAAACCAGAATGTTGTCATAATTTATTTTTCTAAATTGTTAAATGTGAAACGTGTCATAATATAAAACAGACATTATATTTTACAATATTGCTCTTTTTCTTCAAATATAAAAGTACAAACATGCATATACAGAAACAATTCACGAACTCGAGCGATTGATCTGCCCTCTAGCACAATTTGTATAGTCAATAGAGGAGAGTAAATTTTATTCCCTACAATGACCCAAAATATTACATAGAAACCTAGCCATGTTAAATTGAGTTCGTGAATAGTAAATATAATGATTATGCCCATCACTTCCATTGTGTGGTTTATTTATATCACAACATTAAATTAAAATCGCAATGATGTATATAGGTACCTTGAAAAAACATCTAAACCATATATCATTGATGTGATGAATAAACCGGAAAACATGGTAAATGGAACGAATCATAACACTAAATACGAGATTTAATTTGCAAAGAACACAAATATGTAAATGCCAACCAAACGAGAATATTATAATCATTTATTGTCATTTCTGCAACTTTATGGGAATTTAAGACTATTTTGAGAAATGCAAACTCGTTTTATACATACTTTCAATGATATTTTAAATTTAATTACGAACACAATTATTATAAAATAAATTCTAATCTACACATCAATGAGATTGTAAGTCTATGGGCCATTTCTGAATTAAGAAAATCTCGCTAAGCGTTAAGCAACGAATCGGCAAATCAAAATACTAAATCTCATAGTAAAGCACTACTCAACTTGAAAATCTTCAGTGTCAACTCGGGGATATGACTTATAGCGCAATCCTTTGTAGGGAAACTAAAATATTGTAAGGAGTGCATTATCAATTAAAAATCAATTAAAACCAAATCCCCTATGAAAAATAAATCTCGACTCGTCTAGTTTGTTCGCAGAGATCTGTTAGAGACGTGTATATGAAAAATCTTTAAATACTAACTATGGGCAAAACGGAATCGCGCGGGGAGCGGGGTGTATCTCTCCCTCTCTCTCTCAACCCCGCCCCCGCCCCCTTGTAACGTCGCGGGCCAAGACTAACTTGTCCGGCCGCTCATTATATGAACGCTCACGTTTTGGCGTTATAACAATATTTTGATTGTAAGTCTATACATTTAATAAAATAGTATTATTGAATAAATTATTTGTTATTCTTGTACAGTAATTTACATTATTTTCGATTCTATTCAAACAAGTATAAATTTGTTTTATTTGTTAGTTTTTGATAGAGCACGTCTGGCTACATTAATATACATTTAAAAACATTATAATATGAAATATACACCACATACAAGTTAAAATAAGTCTAAATGAGAAAAAAAAATTATAACAATAAAAACAACCTTTACTTCTCGTACACATACAAATATTATACAAAGAATACTAAAGCAAATAATTATTAAAGTACGAGGACTTACAAAGAATGATGCAACTCTTTCCTTGACGTTTGGTCCTAAGATTTCCAATCCCACAATATTGCCCACGAATGAAACCTATGCCAATCGATAGATCTTATCAGCCATAGCAACTTAGACATTAAATAACATTGGTTGATGATAGTTTTTAACACTCAAACCGACGGCATTGTAGTTAAAATATGTATTATCGATGGCTTTATCGATTTTATGCACTTACATGTCTAAAATGTTATACATTAAAACAAAAACCTTGCATTTTTTTCAACATTCATATCACCGTATCTTTTTTTCCGCGGTTACATTTTTTGGTGTCATAGTAACAGTTACTACTAACAAGATATATAAGATCCATTAGTGGGCAATAGAATTTTAAAAATTGGGCCATATGGTTATGCATCATCCTTTGTGGAACACATCATATGTAGTACGTGTTCAGGTTCTTGGTCTCCGGTTTGGTAACATTTACGTCATCTTAATTTAATTTAATCTTCTCCATAAGGTTTACTTAAAATTCGTGATCATATCGTATCAATGCACCGTAAGCCTAGATTCGAAATTATAATACTAGAAATAAAAACAATATTCCACTTATCTGTTTTGGGTTCTTCGCCTAAAACTATAGGATTTATTGAAAAAACTTAAGACAAACTTGGGTTTTAGGGTTCCGTACCCAAAAGGCGAAAGTTTAATTTTATCAATGTTACTGCTGTCTTGTCCGTCCGTTTGTCACAGGTCTCTAGCTCGTAGATGGAATTTGTTACAGGCCTTAATCCGGAAATTGTGTGTAGAATGTTGAACCAAAACAGAATATTAAGTTAAAATTCAATTTAAAAATTATTTTAGGAAATGGAAAATAAAATTCCCTTGATGTGGGTGGAGTGTTATTGTCTAGAGCTCACTGAGTATCGTCGTCTTGGAGGTCAACTAGTCTAATCCACAAAATCAAAAACTCGAGAAATTGGCATTCAAAGATAGGCGCGCTTCAAAAACCGCATTCTTTTCTTTATATCTTTTTTAGTTCTGCAGTTAGAGAGCTGTAATTTTGCACATGCTTAACTTTAGTTATGTCTACATTATTCCTTGTACAATTAATTCGATAATTATTGTATTTTACGAGATAAGTTGCTTAGAATTATTGACTACTAACAAATGACGCGCAGCTTGGGTATAGTTTCTTATTAACCAACAATACTATGCCACTTGGGTTTTTTGACTTCTGGTTACAGTACGCATGATAACATTTTTTACTGATCCAAGCAACATAATTCATAATTTTGATGTTAAGAAAACACTGCATCTTTCATTTTTAACTTTATTGCTAAAAGTAATTATTGTTCAGTTTAATAAAGAACAAAACATGCTGATGAAAGAGTTGGTTTACTATATTATTAATCAGTATCTGAGGCGCTGCTGTCTGATCCGGTTATTTCATCCAAGTTATTATAGAAGGCATGGTAGGTTGTTGGTATTTTACCTTTTTGGCACAGTTCTTTTAAATCTTTAAGTTTCCCTTTTTCAATTTTTAATTTTTTGGTATACAGTTTTCCAACATCTACTTGATTTTGCATCCTCCTTCGTCGTTGTGTTTTAAGACTATGAAATGTATCCTGACTTAGTTGCGTTTTATAGTAGATGGTTTCAGGGTCGCTCTTTCGGTATTGAAACCATTTTATGTGGAGCCAATTCATCTTGTCCCCATCTTCGATTTTATTTTTGTTTGTCATTATTTTGTTGCAGTAGGATTTGAAATCTAAAAATTCGGAGTGACTCAGTTCAATGACTTTGTAGTAGGGTCGGGTAACCTTTGCTGTTCGAGCTGCCGTGTACCACCCTTCAGGCGTAAATATGTCTATTTGACGTCCTCTCATCTCGATATTAGAGTGGACGCTATCGCACTCCATCTCAGAGTGACCAGATTCCATGAATTTTTGATTAATTACTTCTACCGGCAAATCTCTTACCGCACGTAGAAACATGGACGATATTATTGAATTTCGGTTTTGACCGGCGGCGGTATCCGAGTAGAAGGTTATTTCTTTCACCTCAGGCTTCAATTCAGATAGTAGTCTCCACAAACAAGTAGAAATCTCTGAAGCTCCTTTGCCACCTTCCCCCTCATGCCACATGTAATTAGTAGCAAGAGATGTTCCTAGATCATAGATTGTAAAATTGTAGGTTTTTAACTTCTTCTTATAGTATAACTGACCGATTTGCAAACTAGGAGTCAATAGAACTTTTTCCAAATCCATCGTTAAGCATGTGAAACTAGGGTCTTCTTTAGCTCTTACTTTATCTTGCTCCTTATGCTCTCTAGCTTCCTCTTTTCGCTTTAAATGTAGGTTGTATTCGTTTTGAATGAGTTCTTTTTCATCAGGTGACATATTTTTGACCTGTGTGCAATAATCGCACTGGTCTTTTTTCGGTTTATGGAATCCGTAGTTGAATTCATTTGTGAATATTTGCTTATAATAGCTAGCCTTTTCTGGTTCAAGTTGCTTTTCTTTACAGAATTCCATATAATCCAAATACAGCCTATTTTCACTTAGGCCTGAAGGAAGGTATTTTCTTTTTGTGCTACTTCTGCAGTAGTGGGACGATACTACTGGGATTGATTTGATATGATCTCTGATGACGTTTTTCACATCTTCAGATTTTTTATTGGGCGGTTCTTTGTGGCCTCGTTTGTCAGCCTCTATTGTACCTGCAGGTGTTTTTTTTGCAAAAGCAGTTCTTACCTTTTGTGCGGAAATATCAAAGGTGGCCAAAAAAAAAGATTTGCAAACTTGTGTTTCATTACCATCACATTCCAACTTGTATACGAGTGTGTTATTTCTTTTGCAGTCATTACCACCTTGATATCGCCTTTTTACAGGCATACTGTTCACACACTTTGCCAGAAAACTCCATCTCAACTGATCTGACCCCAATTTGAGATACTCTGTTAAGAGTTCTTGTCTTTTTACTACTGATATTTTGTCATTACAGTTATAGTTACATTTGCAATTTATTTCCTTTACTGCTCTTGAGCGCACTTTTTTTCCAGATCGGTTTTCAAATTCTTTGCCTTCCATTCTTAGCTTCCTTTGTGAATTCCTCTTCCAACTATTTTGGTTTCTCTTGCGTTTTCTAGTTAAAAGCGGATCTTCAGGATGGTCAGCATTATCTAAGATGTTTTGTGCAGGTTCAAGCTGTCTCCTTGTTTCTTGTGACAATGGCCTATAGTCTTCATCACTGCCCGAAATGTGCGTAGGTGATGATTTTTCTTGTACGGTAACTGCATAACTACGATCTGCACATTCGTCATCATTGTACTGATCTGAATCTGCAACAAAAATGTGTGGTCAATAAACGATGAAGTACCTACAAATTTTAGTGCTGAGCATAGAACATCCTCAAAATGGGCTGAGAAAAATTCAACCTACTTCCAAAATCGTTATTATTTCCCTGCATATTTTGAAGATCAGTGTGGTGAGTCTCAACCTCATTCTCTTCAGGGTCTGAAAAATAAAAATCTTTTTTTATCATCACTGCCCTCGGGAAAACAAGTTAGAAGCAATGAAGTAGACACAATATTTAGTTCTTTTTGAAAACGCACGTTTAAATCCAATGTCTTTTAGTGCCTGCACCTCCTGCACATCAGAGTAGTATGGTACAATCTCGTTTTGTCCAGGGCCTGTAAAAATTTAAAAGAGCGATTATAAAGGAAAGATAATTAAATTTGAATTTTATAAGGAGACATTAATCTTGGCTAAAAATAATTCAACCTACTTCCAATATCATAGATTCCCTGCACATTTTGGAGGTCAGTATAGTGAGTCACAACCCCATTCTCTTCAGGGTCTGTGTAAAATAAAAACAAAAAGCCTCTATCATCATTGACCTCAGAGAAAAAAAAACACAGATTATATAGCTGAAATTAAGAAATGAATAGAAGCAACAAAGAAGGTACAATTAGGAGAACGAAGTAGGTAGAATTTAGTTATTTTTGAAAACTCACTTTCATATCCAATTTCTTTTCGTGGCTGCACATTCTGCACATCAGAGAAGTGTGGTGCAATCTCGTTTTGTCCAGGGCCTTTAAAAATTTAAAAGAGCTATTATAAAGCACAGAGCCTTAAATTTTTATTTGTATATATTATAATAATAATCTTGGCTAAAAATAATTCAACCTACTTCCAATATCATCATAAATTCCCTGCACATTTTGGAGGTCAGTATAGTGAGTCACAACCTCATTCTCTTCAGGTCCTGTAAAATAAAAATAATCAAGTATAAGTATTTTATGTTAAAAAAATAGGGTACTGACATCACTATTCTCAAAGATAACCTAACCACGTTAAAAACCGCCGAAACTCAACACTACAAGTCTAAAAGATTGTTATATGTGAATATAGTGCAATTCCATTAATATTACATACATACATACATAAGTATCGAATTGATAATCTCCTTTTTTTAAGTTGCTTTAACAACTGCATTGAAATCGGCCTACCCGTTTCAGAGCTACGGTGTCACAGACAGACGGACAGATAGAGGCTTCACACACATGACAACCCTCTTTTTTGGTCAGGGTTTAATAAAATAAAATCAATTATTGAGTAGTGCAGGTAGGCAGGACATGCCTGTGTGTCAGTGTAATACCCTTATCATAAAATGCTTCTTCGATCACATTTCTTCCTTCGACACCTTCCTTCTTAGCATGTGTCAACATGCTGTGCACTCATTCGAGATATCAATCTCCTGGTAAATGAATGCACAGTAGCTACTTACTTAACTAAACAAGCAATGAATTCTATTCTATTCTAGCGTATTATTAAATATGCAAGTAAAAAAAATAGTATTTACTTACTTTGTAGGTTATCCTCACTATCACTACGCGTGTTTAAAACCGCTTCCATAATTTGTTTCACCCGAGAGGACCTCATTCTTACTAATTAATAATTATGACGCCCATATACACTGAATAAAGTTTAAATAATTGTAAAATTCGAAAATTCAACACGCGCTATTGAAAACCAGCCTGTCAACAATCAAACGTCAAACTACATAAGGGTGCGTTCCGTATTGAGCGTCGACGTCTTTGGTCCGATGTGGCAAATTTGGTCAGTGGTCAACTATTCTAAGTGCGCTTGAGTTTTTTGACTACTGCGAGGGTGTTTGGAAGGGCCTCTGAATTTTTGGGAGTCAAAAGATCTTTGCAGCATAGACCTTTTGACTATCTATGCTTATGGGGACCAGAATTATTGACCATTTCGTATACAGAGCTAATACTCGTATTTGAGGCTTAGAATGATTGACCACCGTAGACTTTAATCGATTCTGAATCGTTTGGTATACTTAACTCATTTTCACAAAATTTGTGGCTTAGACTAGTTGACCTCCAAGACGACGATATACTAAAAATATGTTATATTCGTTTCATCTAAAAAAAATGACGAAATGCTGGGGCCGTCAGTTTTAGACCATTTTTGTTATGGGGTCTATCTCAAAAACTAAACTAAATTGGAATTTGATATTGAATACTGTAAGCTAATAGCTGTAAGCTGTGGCCAAAAAAATACTAAAATAATTGGTCTCTAAGCATATACGGAACCCTAATAGAGCGAGCCCGACTCGCACTTGGCCGGTTTTTTGTTTTCCTTTGACACATGGCGCGTTAAAAAGGTTGACAAACGTTATTATGCTACGAGCGCTAGACGCCGATCTTATAATTTTTTTATCGAATAGAAAGAAAAATAGGAGTAATAATGGCAATTTTTTTATAAAACCAAATATGGACAAATACTCGTAAATATACTGGATAACAGTTTCGTCAAATTAGACCACCGTACTTCTTTCATTACAAGATTCATGCAAAGAACAATATCACTTCTTATACAGGGTGTAAATGCAAAGTCTAGAATCCCTTTAAGTTATGAAAGTATACACGATTCTGATGTCATTACGAGAAAAAAATACCTTGAATTTTCACCTAAAATTCCATCATTTTTCTAAGCTATTGCTACGCAGCTCACCGGCCTCCCCACGAACCTAATTGCACCCCACAACCCGCACCCTTCATCCGAGTGGCCAGCGACCAGTGAGGGTGACCACGCGATTAGTGTATTTTGAGTAAAGAAAATCGTCTTATTATGAGGTACTGGTACTAAATTACTTAGGATATACCAGTATTTAAAATAATATCTTTACCGATAATGCTAACACACCCTTAAAGGATTCTTGCCTTTGCTTTTACACCCGGTATACCCTTTTAATACCTGTCGATACAATATGGAGAACCTCTTTTATAATGTGTAAATTAAAAGAGACATTACGGGGTTCACGCGCCGTCGATATAGTGTCTTTCCATCATACTGCTCTCGCGCACATTGACAAACCCGGTATGCGTGATAACGTAAGTACGTTAGATAGACGCTGTATCTGTGGCGTGTGCTAGCTACACATAATTTAAGTACACCCCTTTCGTATAAGGAGGAAGCAAAAAAAAAACTTGACTAAAATAAAAACGACTTTGCTTACAAACGCAAAGGCGATCTTTGAATTTTAATTTACCGGTTGAAAATGAACCTCTTACTAAAACAAAGTAAACTGTTCGAAATAAAAAAATACATGTTTTGTTACTTTTGTCATAATAAAAAAAAAGATATCGACCGTCAAAAAAAGCACTAATACTCCGGTGACAGAGACAGAGCGTCGTCTATGTTTACATTATAGCCTATGTGCATTATTTACCGCCGGGAATATGTACGGTCTATTGTCAATCACATGTCGCGTGGTGTAGGTTGGCCATTTTTTCGAAATTAGAAAACAAAAAAAATAAAAACTTTTACGGTTTTGTTCTATTAGTGATACTGATTCATAGATTTCAATATAGCTCAAACGTTCATTTTCAACCTGTATTATATTGTTATACGCAAATACGGGGTGTAAATAGACAGCTACCTTTTACGGAACCCACATATTCTACTGATCACTGTAAACAACTGCGCATATCATTCGTTTAGGCAATATTTGAATTTTAAGAAAATACGCGTGATTCTTAATACACCGAGATACGGGCCTGCTATGCTATGAGACAAACTTCTTCCGTGGGACAGCTGTTTACGCGCAGGGTTCTAAAATAGACCTTCCTCCTGCGAAATAGTGTCCTTAGTTAAAGTTAAATATATATCTACTTCCCTGAAAATTTGCGCGGTAATGTTTCTTGGGAAAAGTTGTTCAGTATGATTGTTACATTTAGGTACACCCGGTATATGCGCACAAAAAGAAGATCAATTTTAGAAGGCCATAATCGATTCGCATATGAAGCAACTTCGATTGATATAGCCTAATTCATAAGGGAGACACGGTAAGTATCAGGACCAAGGTTCAATGGCGTTGTTCGCGAAATACGAATAATATTTATTTGTTTGATTAGTATAGGAAATCCAAATTTTATTTTGCTTATTTTACAGAAAGGGTAATTGAACCTTGGTCCTGACCACTTACCAAGTCCCCAGTATGAATTTGTCACAAAACCAGTCACTTCACATGAAAAAAATTGCTCTGGTATATTCTCGTGGAAAAATTGTTTAGTACGTTTACTAGACCATGTAGTCAATGAATGCGCTGCGAGAGTTCTATATACAGGCTGTGATTTCAATAAATGGCAATAATTAAAAAATAAATCAGTGTTAACATCCGAAGCTGACGTTGTGTCCAATATTCTTGGAGGCCGATGCGCATCTCGGAGAGTTCGGTCCGGTGATTCTAAGCCAGTTCGATACCTGCGGATGAAATGCGTATTCAATTTCTGAAATTCTCATGTACAACTTTAGATAAACAAAAGGTAGATAGTATAGCTTCTCGCGCGCGGCACTGCAAATATCGGCCCAATGGGCCTGTTCTGTGTAGCTTGTCTCGCTCGCGTCACTGTGGAAGCTTGTGGCTCTGTCGTACGTACGGTAGCGCTTGTTTAAAAAAGAGGTCCATTTTTCAGTTCACAATTTTATCAGTGTGTACAACTACAACTACAGTACTAAAAGACTTTTGACGCGGGGATTGGTTGTAGGCCCGGATTTCCGCCTAGGCCCACAAGGCACAAGGATCTTGCTAAGTTTCTTGCCCTTCTTCTTAGCAAGATTAATCGAATGGGCGGATTTAGGCATTAAATCTATTTATAGTTTATTTATCTATTAACTTATTTATTCATTGCATTATGTATGTATATATACAATATTTTAATTTTTTACTTAAGTTAGTATATATTTGGTTAGGCATTATATTTATTTATGGTCTATTCAGTTTATTTATCAACTTATTTATTAATTGCATTATGTATAATAATATTATTATTCCAATAAGTCTTTATTTTATGCATGTGTATAACTTTAGTGGTCCAACTTAAATAAAGCTTTTTCTTTATATATATTTCCCGTAAGTATCATATTTGTTTCATTATAAAATATTATTTTTATACAGATTAGATTTGACATGTAAAACGTATACTTTATGTATCTATTTTACAAATAAACATTTTGAATCTTGAATCTTTGAATCAGGCCTAGGGGCCCAGCCGCCGAGGGGGCCCCGGCTAGGGCAGAGACGAAAATTATATAAATAAAAAGTTATAATTACGCCGAATCGGCGTGCTGTCGCCCAATCTGGCAACATTGCACCAGTGTCGATACCGACTGAATTAGGCCGATTTTTTTTTAATTCCCAAGTATCTAGAGCCGTGTATCTTTAAGTCGTGCCCAAGATCGAAACTCACGCCGCTATACCCAATAACGGGTGTTTCCTTCATACATATACTCAGGCCTGTCTCCCAGAGGCGTAAAGAGAGTACAGATTTCCATCTGCTACGATCCTGGCACACATATTTTATCTCTTCGACATCCATCAATCAATAAGGCTGCTAAAATAAATTCATTTCAAAGAAATAAAACAGTTTTACTTTGATTTCTATTTCAAACATTTGACGTGTCATAATTTTTGGAAACCCAAACTCAAATACTTTATTTTGTAAAATAAATTCATACATACAATACACATTCTTCCGGTCAGGATTTGAACCTGCGACCTCTAGTTTGTAAATTTACAGCTTAGTCAGTGTGACGCTATATGCTACAGGTCTAGCGCATAACTGAGTATGTTCCTGAGGTATGGGAGCGGTACGGGAGGGGCAGGCCCGACCTTAAAGACCCAGGGCCCCTAAGCACTTGACATTTGGGGCCCCACCCCGAAGCTATTTTAGAAATTTTGCAAATAAAATGCGCTAGTACAGAAAATATTAATTTATTATTCAAAAATAAACATCAGAAATAATGCGGTCTATGCTATACATGTGTGTCACTACAGGGAACGTCAACAGTCGTTATATGTGGCGTATAATGTCCTCGTATGATTTTATAACTTTTAGAATCATATTTTTCTGTAACTTTATTTCTTCTCGACGGGCAGGCAAGCTACCTAGTCGGGGTAGCTGGTTAGGTAGGGCCCCTAAGCTGACTGGGCCCCTAGGCCCGGGCCTTGTGGGCCTAGGCATAAATCCGGCGGAGGGGTGTGTTTACGGAACGTCAAACAACGTGTAACTTCAGTCGGGCGTCAGCCTTGCCTTGCTTGTCACCCCTCCCGTGCCGCTCCCATACCTCAGGAACAGACTCAGTTATGCGCTGGACCCGTTGTAAAATGCTTTATTCTGCCAATCAATACGTCTCCACTCTCCACAAAGAAAGAAACTTGAACAATACCTGCAACGGCACATTCCCCCGACTAGAGTCGAGAACGATGCTGTTATCTCCTTTCTTCGGTGTACTGCAGCTGTCGAAAGATGGTGAATTCCTCGATGACCGACGGCCCGACCGCAAACACGTCTGGGCTAGCGTTCGGCCCAAATTAATCGAGTAGGTTATAGGGGACGCGATGCTATCGTCAAGGAGGAGTGCTGACGGCCATCTGAAAGAGAACACATTACTGATGGTAATAGCATGAAACAATTAACCAATGTAGACGGAATCCATCGCTTTGGAATACTCTAAATATTATTATTAGAGTGCATTACAAACCAGAAAAGATAAATTAGAAACAAATGTAAAGACAAGAATTTGAAAAATTCCAAAGCGATGGATTTCGCAATAAAAACATAATCTTAGTAAATGAGAACTGTGAATTTCTTAACTGTCTGAAGCAACACATATTGTTGCGACGACAGCACCATCTGTTCCTAAGAACAAGGCGTGAAGTCACATAACGCCCTCGTGAGCGTTCAGTATGTGCATTACAAGCTAGTTATATCAAATAGCTACAAAAAATATTTGGTGTACAAGTATGGTGGAAAAATTCAACGGTTTAGGTAAGTACCTCGGTGGGCGCAATTGGTAGCGCGCTTGTATTGATCTCCCCATACCTTCATGCACTTCTCACACACTATTTGATATATTATAATTAGCTGTTTTATTTTTATCATCATTTTATTTTATTTTCAATATTTTCTGATAACTTATATGTAGTAACAAATAATTTTATCACTTTTAATTACTTTATCTGTTTTTTTCAATTTTATTATGTAAAATTGTAAGATTAATTCTTTGATAATTATTTTGTAACCTAATCATGTGCGTTCGATATGGAAGAGGTTAGTGCCTGTACTACAGGTATTTTATACTTATCACAGGTACTAAAGTGAAATTGTTATGTTACATAGGTTTTTAATATGCCAATAAACGAATTTATTATTATTTATTATAACAAGAGGTCGCAGGTCCGAATCCTGGCCCGAGGAATTTTTTCAAATTCTTGTCTACATTTGTTTCTAATTTATCTTTTCCAGTTTGTAATGCACTCTAATAATAATATTCAATGTAGACGGGGCCATATCGTAACACTGGCCCTATGATGTATGAAATAAAATAAATAAAGAATAGATGCGACACGACGATGAGCGAAGCGAGGACAGCGCCATCTGTTCCTAGTAGTTGCATAATTGGGTTGCTGGTGATCATAAATTCGGGAGTCGACCCTTTAGTTTTAACAGATTTCATAATAAACCAGCCCCTAGATCAGGGATGGCGAACATTTATGGATCGATGTGCTATTTTTTCTAAAGAAGTATTTAATGAAGCCATATATGTGCCTTCGAATAACACTGACTTAGTGATTATTGGGAAGATAATGAAACTAAATAATAACAACCCGAAACTCTTCAAAAACTACAAAAAAAAACCGTTTCGATTGGTAGCGTGCCTGAAATATTTTTAATAAGGTTCGCCATCCCTGCCCTAGATTTGAGTCGGTTGCACACTGGTTTCCAAACGATGAAAACATAGATATAGTATCGAATTCCGATTCTCTAAGGTTACGTTCAACATCATGTAGACTGACAGTAGGTGGTGGTACGTTCGTACTTAAAGTGACGTCACTGTTTGTGAACGGTTCAATATACACTGAAGGCAATTTTGAAAGTTCAGTTTTCATCCATGTTTTCAGTGTTTGACAACCGGTTGGCAACCGATACAACGTTACATAATTTATTTATTATTTGTCTAGCATTACAGACTAAGACTACACTATACAATTAAAAAGACAATAGTAGAATATATAAAATCAATACAAAACAGGATAAAAAGATAATTATAAAAACGACAATAGTGTATGAATTAATCAATATAAACATTGTCATTGAGATTTTCATCCTCACAAAACTTTAAAACATTCTCGCTCTACATCCGTCAGTCTATCAGAAACAATATCACACCTTGGTGCTGATACCGAGAGTGCATTGAGCTTTGTGACCGCACGAACCAGCGGAGACTCATTGCGCGCCACGGAGGTTCCGGCAGATGTTGCCAATAGTCGATCGTCGATGCACTAAGAAACTTGTTGGGCACAAAATAATGTACAAATTTCCGCGACAAGTTTTGGGCAGTCCTAGTCACCACGCTGTATTCGGCATGCAGTCACCAACAATTTGCAATGTAAAGTACACTGGTTATCTATATTTTTAAGAATATCTGGCTAAAATAAGAAAAAGAAATATATATTTCTTTATTTCAAGCAGTATGTACTTATTTTTATATAATTTTTAAGTTTTGTTGCGATGACGTCATTAAGTAGGCAAAATCAACCTCTTTATTCATAGAGAACAAAGAGTGCCTTATATGTATCTGACTATTAAAACATTTACAAAATCATATGTCTTTGTCTACTGGTTAGTTTGACGTTTGAAGTTTGATTGCACTAACAACAACAGCCAACCTTTACATTATTTTGATTCGATATTTATGTAGGTTAATATTTATCTAAATCTGAACAAGAAGGATACGATAAGGATTATTAGTATGGTGCAATTAACCCCAGACCTCAACATCCAAAGTAAAATTATCATTCCAGCTCCAAATTGTTCTATGTAGTCCACATATTGTTGGGTAAAAAGTTACACCATATTTAGCGTCGGGTTTGGAAAAATATGACATTATCAGAAGGAAACTATTTTTTTTAATACACGATTGTGTTTTGTAAAAACAAATTGCGATTTAGTGGCCGGTGGTATGTTAGTGATAAGCCCTTGAAGGAACGACAACCTAACCACCCTTTCAAGGGGCGCAAACTTTTAAGGGAAAAGAGGTTTCCACAGTCCTATGCAATATAAACCTGTGGTACGGAGAAACCCACTCTGAACTAATAAAAATGTCGAATGTTAAATGCGACCTTACTTTAATGTAAATCATCATCAATTGTCATCAGTATTCAGTCCTCTTCAAACGTAGCACCCTCTTCTTCTAAATCTTCGTCTATGATGTTCGTGTCCTTGTTATCAAATCCTAGGCCTCAGCAATTACCGCCTACGCTTGAGCAGTTTAGACCACTCTTTCTGCACTCGCAGTTACGGACGCATTCGTCTTTGCAAGCGCACACTATGAGGGAGATCCTCATCCAGCCGCCACCCGCAACGTCCTTAAGGTCGACGGTCCAGCGGGCACGAGGTCGGCCTACACCACGCTTTGCTGTACGTGGTCTCAATTCTAAAGCCTCTCGGCTCCAACGGCCATCATCTCGGCGATAAATATGGCCTGCCCACTGCCACTTAAACTTACTGATTCTGCAGGATGGCAGTCGGTTACTTTCGATCTCTCCTCATTTCGGATTCTATCCATCAAATGGATATAAAATAAGCATGCAAGTAGTAAAATGTACAAACCGTTCTCGGTCGGCGGGCGGGTGGAGAGCGACGGTGTGTCTCCAACGGAAGATGTTCGGGAACTCGTCGCAGTTGATCTGACATTGCGATATCGCATCGAACACCAGCCGGTCCATTTTAGACGGCTCCTCGCTGGAAATTTACAATTATATTTCAAGTTGTTAACTATTAAAAGGTCACGCCAAACTTCTGTTCTGCTCTAAACACTAGGCGATTCGTAATCCAATCGTCCATCAGCCTGTTTCGTCCACTGCTGGACATAGGCCTTTCCAAGATTCAACCACCTCTTCCTCTTGGAAGAAATGCCCATACGTACACGTACAGGCGGGTTGGTGAGCGCGTTGCCGAAACGCGGCGTCATCGTCCGACTTAGACTCGCCCGACTCGTCATCAGACATTATCTGTAAACTATACTATCTACCGCTCCGCTAAATAACGTACCCGTAGATGAAAGGCTCGACGATGGCTCGGTCGCTGGCGTCGTGCATCTCGTCCTCGTGGTCGGAGTGCTCTGACGCTGTCAGGTACGCGTCGTCATCGTCCGACTTAGACTCGCCCGACTCGTCATCAGACATTATCTGAAAAAGGTACCACAAAATAAATACATACAGAAGGCCAGCTCCATACAACCAGCGATTCCGAGCGCACGCACAAATAGAATGTGGTAACGGGGCGTGGTGCTTGTGAACGCATCTGGCCTCAAATAGGCTTGATGCGAGTTTTTCTGTCTTTAGTCGAATGCCACCTTAGTTTCCGTAAAATAGAGATGCAATTGTGTCGATTCGGTGTAACACGACTTAACTTATTTGACAGAACTAAACAAATTGAAGCATTCTGCCGTTATTGTTCTGCATCGAAATAATAGTATTAAAGTATTAAATAGTAGTGGTTTTTCGCTTTTATTTATAAAATCGAGAGGAGAATCGTGAAAATACTTTCACAGTAAATATATTTGCTTACCTCAGCTTCTACTACTTGACACTTGTCCATAGCCACCTTGAACAGTGGACTGGTTTTATCGCCCCCGCTACCCGTGTCCCCCGCGGGCGAGTTCACACTGACTGGCTTCTCTGTTTCTGTGTTTTGCATCTTGCTGTCTCCTGGAACAGATTTTTGTATAATAATCGTCGCTGAAAAGCGGGTGTACCAAGTGTAGACTATGATTTGCATTTCTCTACACTTTGGAACACCTCTGACAACCCCTCGGGGATTTATTTCGTGACTATAATGTTAATGTTAACTCGTTTGCCTTCAAGGGTTTATGATTTCATCAGTGGCGGTTGGTGGGTCTTAACACTGGGGGTTCACTCCCTGTCTCTGTAACTGACAAGGAGTACATTCCTACCCAATTATTGATACCTCTCCGTTCCTGTTTATAGCCAGGTACTTTAGTGTACTTACAGTTTATTGTAGAAGTTTACGTTGAACTACTGTGTTTATTGTCTGCACTTTTTATAGTTACCATTTTTAAATCATTAACATTCTGTACACAAACGAAACGTCTTCACTTCTCACACTATCACCTATTTTATGTGAAGAGGACGACCTTTATCTTTAATATCAAAACGTTGTTCAAATGTATCTCTGTTTCTTACACAAACCAACAAAACTTATAAAAAACAATTTACACTCACTCAAACAGTTTTTTATTTCGCGCGTCACTGAACAATGCAGTTCAAAACGCTACACTTACACTAAATAATTAAATAAAACAAACGGTCAAGGACTCGCTCGCTTTTTGATATCCGAGTCTCCGATCCGGCCGGTTCGGCTAGGTTCGGCTGGTCTCTCTTTCTTTCCTACATACAAATTTAGTATGGGACATTTTTCTCATAGGAGCGTGATTCCCGAACGCTCCGCTCGGGGCTCGGGCACAGATGTTACCGTGTCTCGGGCCCGACAAAGGCCCTCTCGTACGTATACCTACAAATTATCGGTTTGTTTACACAGTTATATTATTGTTCTTTATGATAAATCAGAGTATCTTGTTACTATTTTTTGTACATTGCTGCGGTCCTGCTAAGATTTTAACATACTGTTGAGTGGAAATATGTAGATAAACATAACTTTATGTGGGAGTTCACCGCTCCAGCGCTCCTTAATACAAACCGCCACTGATTTTCATGTAGACCTTAGGGAATTATGTGATTTACTGGAATTAAAAGTAACTTATATGTAAGCCCAGCTCATAATTTAACCCGCTGCAAGTTTCATCGCTATTGCATCGTTGGTTGCAGAGTTTTTAGGTGACAATCAAACAAACATTTAGATTTGTAATATAACAATAGTTATAAAATAATAATCCATTTCAAACTGCGTGATATACCGCCTTGGATAATAAAGTGATCGGACGATTAAACCTCAATGTTCTAAATCTGTTATTTTGTTAAGTTTTAAAATCAAATCAAACTGCACGAAAAATAGGGAAATTCGTCTACCAAAATTATCTTAAATTAAGGTAACTTACCAGCATCCTCGAGAAAACTCAACCGTTTGATGAAACTTTCATTCTTGGGACTGCTCGACAAAATCGATCTATTCTTCCTTAACGATGCGTTCTTCTTACTATTTCTATCAAACACTTCTATCTTCCAGTCACATCTGCATTTCGACGCTTTATCCCAAATCTCTGTACATTCGCTTTCCGAAATAGACGGCCCCTTTGTGACGTCATTCTCTATCAATTCCTCGGAAATAAAACTAGCTAAACATCTAACATGACTATCTATCACATGATTTACCTTAACCCTATTTAGACCCTTCATCACCGGTTTCCTTTCATCATCAGAACTGAAGATATCATCATTCGGACACCTAAGATTCATTAAGAATTCAATGAAATGGTTTATGTCATCCAATTCTATAGACTGCTGTTTCAATTTGAACACAACAAGTTGCGCTAACCTCGAATGTATTAGAGCGAAGTTGATTTTCTGATATCTTTCATCGTCCATGAAAGTGAATATTGTGTGTTGTAGGTTTTTAACTTCGGATTTAAGGCTCTCTCCCGCTACTTCCGGCTCAGCTGTCAAACTGAATATTAAGGCATCGACGATTCGTTTAGCGAAGACTTGACACGTCCTCTCTATACAGAGAAGTTGGCTGACCGTGTGATTTGTTGGAGGATTTGACTCGCCATTGGTTAGGGTAGTTAATTTATTCGGTTGTCTACATAACCTTTGCCTTATCGGGTCCGTTTTCCTCCAATGCGCGGGTCTTTCATTGGAGATCGTGCATGTTTTCATTGCGGCGCATAATTCTGACATAGGACTTATAGTGGACTCTTTTGGAGGACTCATCTGAGAGATGTTAAGGGTTATTCTGGACAGGGATAAGTCTTCAGGGAAGTAGTTCGCCTCTGCGCAACTTTCGTTGTACGCGAATGAACAGGCGCTCTCGTATTTGGCTCTGAGATAGTTTTCTAGTAGGGAAAGGCCTTCCGGGGTTCGGAAATCTGTGAATGTGTCTAGAAAGGGCCAGTACTCCTTCCAACCGACTTTCATTTCTTCTGCTAGGTTCCTGAAAATTGTTTAACGAAAAAATTATAATTATTTACCTTTTCTTTATTAAATGTTTCTTTTTGCAGTATTATAAGGCTGGCTAAATAACAACTGCCATAGTAAACTATGATATGTAGGAGATTGTACATAATAGGAAAATAATAAATCTTTGTAATAATTTCTTTGGGATCTGCTCTTCTATTTTAATATTCTTTAAATAAAAAAAATTACTTAACTGCCACAAAAAATATTATTTGCTCGCGTAGTTTAATCCTATTTCATACATATCTGTAGCATAAATCAAACCTAAAAGTCCTTTACATTTAAATTTTCAGAATAACACATATACACAGTTCCCCAAAGGCTACAAGCTCGAAAACAAAACCGACAAAACGTCAATCTCACCTGCCAACACTTTCCAGCCCTTTATCCTTCAACCTAAACATAGGTGGTCTCACTCTGCCCTTCGGGAGATGCCGTTCGGGCGTCTTCCATCTCTTTCTAAAGGATTCTGCGTCGTCAGCGACCATGGGACCAGCGAACGCGCGGATCTCGTAGCGAGGGGAGAGGGGGTCAAGGTTTAGTTCCTGGGGACAATTTAATATAAATTTTCAACGGAGTATAATCCTCACGGCATGAATCCCCGAGAGGGTGTCAGAGGTGTTTTTTAAGTATGAACTGTGAAATGCAGTTGACAGTCCAAACTGGTACACCCACGTTTTAGCGACGATTACGACCCATCCAGCGTGATGGGTACGAAAATATGGATCAATAACTTGTCTTTCAAAGCACGTAGACTAAGAACAATTACAACCCGTGGCCTACAGACAAGTGGCCAAGATGATCGGACCACCAAACCACGGGGCGGTTAAATATAGCAAGTCGGAATAGAAGAGCGTCTAAGGTTCTTGATAAATGTGGAAGAATCGAAAGATGTATGTGATACGAGGTCTTCTATTTTGGTTATTTTTAACTTGCTCAACCAGTACAGTATCACCAATGGAGAACCCAAGAAGTTTATAACCAGACTGGAGCGCTAACCTCTATCGAAAGCCGCACGCTAAAATAAATTCTCTGTCTCTATTGATCATGAAACATTTATTTTCTGAAACTTACTACCTGTATTACTTTTGAATAAGAATTTGAAGGTCAATCAAAATAAGTTTCATAATAATCTTCTACAATTCAAACGACTGCCATTTTAGCGCGCATCAAGTGACGTCACATGATACTGGTCTTGCGGTGTATGGCGAGTGGTCGGTTTTTTCATTATTTTTGATTAAAACAACCTGTAAATATTTGAGCGTTTTATTTTACATTTATTAATTTTGAACCTAATATTTTATGACGAAATGTACTCACTTTGTCACAAAAGGCAGTAGCCAATGGTGACGCGTTTTGCATTTGCGTTTCATTTCATCAAAATGTTGTATTTTTTAAATGAAAATAATTATAATACTATAAAATAAAATAGTTTCCCATGGTCATCATTAAATTCTTCTAAGTAAATAGAATACAAAAAACGCAATATATTACTTATTCAAACGACATGCAAATTCTCTATTGCAGATAGCGTCATTATCGCCTCGACCCAAATTTCCTTCAAAATCCGTCAAATACCATACAAAAAATAATCCAAATCTACTTTAAAACTACTGATTAAATTAAATACGTTTGAATGGAGTTAATTTTGGCGAGATGGATAGAAAGAGATATATGAAATACAGAGGTAGACAAACTTCAGAAACGCATTTAAGGTTGAACAGAACTATACTTGGAAATGTGGCTTACATTCGTAGGAGCAAAGGATCTTTCACAATCCCAAAGATTCTTTACTAAATTAAAGGTCAATGAATCTGCTTTGGAAGGTTTTAATTTCTAACCTAAGGAACCTACTAAAAACGTAATTTTATGCACCAAAGGGAAAGAAACATCACAATTTAATTATATTAACTTTCAATGTCTACTGAACTGTAGAAGAAATGACAGTAATACGTAAGAACCCACTCTTCAAAGACACTTAAACAAAAAGCTACTCTCGTCACACCGTAATAAAGTGCAATTCAGCTCGCACGGCGCTGCGTGGATAACATTTTATTCCCCTATTAGGGCCTCTCTTTCTGTAGCGTAAATTTATCCCTTTTTAACCCACTGAATGGTCCGCCCAGTAATACTGCCTTTTTACTCGTAACTTCTTGTAGCCTTCGCGGAGTGAAATAGACCTGCATAAACAGTTGTTCCTCAGCACCGTTGACAAGCGCAGGTACAGAAAGATAAAAAAAACTTCTAGCCATAAATAATACATGATATTAATACACTGCGACCTTAACTAATGGTTAGCGCGGGTATGTTTCCTGGGAAAAGTGGTTCAGTATGATCTGTAGAAAATCTGGTTTCATTTAAAGGTAGCAGTCTATTTACCAGTGACAAAGGGTGAACATTTTAAAGCGGGAAGCGATAAAAAGATCGTCTTAGTCAGAAAAGAAACCAAAGAAAACACTTTTTTTGTAGTATGCAAATGCGTGTCAGCTAAGTGTTATAAAATATTTTTCGTTTTGAGATTTATGGAAATGTTTGATAACGCAAAGAGCACGGTTTTTTGTAAGAATGCCATTTCCTAAACAAGCCGATGGGAATCGTGTTATATGGACCGTTCGCCACAGCTATTTACACCCTATTTACACTCACAGGAGGTGCAGAGGGGGTGAAAGGCCGCCCTATGCAGGGGCTACTACTTTCGTCTTCACTGTGCAACACTGGCACGTAGTAGCGATCGTGCAGCATCACCTCGATGCGTCTCACTTGCTCCGGCGGGCTTTTTGCTGCTCGTTTGCAGATCACCTGCAATAAATGAATGAGCAATAAATGGGTTTTGTACCTGCTTTTTCACTTAAAAATAATAGAGCTTACCCTTTATTATCCCTTTATTTTAGTATCTCTTTAGGGATAAGGAAAGATATAGGGGCCAGTTTCTGAATTGAAAAAATCTCGCTAAGCGACGAATCAGCCAACCACAGCGCTGCATTTTAAAATCAACCACTATTTAACTTGAAATTGTCAACTGTGGAAATAATTATTTAAATAATAATAAATAATAATTTGTGATTAAAAGTCTATAAAGTTTACGTCGTAAACAAACCAACGGTTCAAGCCACTCTTGAGTCATGTGTCAGACAAAAGCTTCGCTATAAGGATTGACGTTTTTGGATGGAAGCTATGGCTTAGGTGGAGCTTCTAAGATAAATCCCAAGTGTGAACTGTGAAACGCAAGTGACCTTACACACTCAGTACATCCGCTTTTTACCGACGATTATAACGTCGCAAACGTGATTGGCGGTGAGCCCATCGCCGTGCTTTGGGCACAAAATGACTAACAGCTTAGCGTGCCTTCCGACAAAACTCAAATTAATATAAAGTGCGGGGATGGGACCCACTCTACCCCTAACTTAAGAAGCGAGAGCTATACTACTCGGCCACAGGGGAGGTAAAAAGGTTATGATGTATCAAAACGTGATGCTACTTAGGTATATTTAATTGTTACTAACACTTTATATATACACAAATAAATACATTTATTATTATTAGTATATTAAGGCGGAACGTTTCGAGCTCGGTGCAAAATGCACAACTTATGATTGTTTTTCTTATTATTTAATAAAGAGTACTAAATAAATTGTCGCGTTTAACGAGTTTGCATCGCTGCAGCGATGAGTTGTGCAACGGTTGCAGCGATGGATTTGTGATAAACGGCCATACGCAAAATGACAGACTTGACAGAAATTATTTGCGCTGCTCGATGCTTGTCAAAGTAATGTGAAATGGTCGTTTATAACTCTTTGCAGCGGCTGCACAGTAGCGATGCGGGGTCCTTAAACGCGACAATTGTGATTTATATCTATGACAATAGTCGCAAAATAAGATGAAACTATTTTATTTCATACATTTTATTTAAAAATAAGATAAACAATCATAAGTTATGCATTTTTCACTGAGCTCGAAACGTTCCCCCTTAAAATAAAATTATTTCAAGGGTATTTCTAAAAAATATGTTCATTATAGCTCTTTTTCAAGGTTTAGTCTATGGTATAATGGCGAAGCGATAGGGGGCGAGCAAAAATGTATTAGCCACGCCCCCGCGCACCTGTCACCCCCCCATCATAGACAGACCTAAGGCGTACATAAACTTTACCTACTTAAACTTTACCCCAAGACGTGGCGGGGGGAACGTTACCGAATGAAGTGATAGCTGCTCGACCCCCCCCCCCCCTCCTCCCCGACTACCTAAGGCGCGGTATAGCTATAATACTTACATCTCTCGGTTTTTCCCCATATTTATTAATGGCCTCCTTATCGCACTGCGGGAACGATGTTAACAAGTCCACTGCCTCCTCGGCTCCGTATTTAGCGGCAAAGTGGAGAGGAGTTTCGTTCATTGCCTTGTCCGGCGTGTTAAGGTAACGGTCCACGAGGATTAAAGCGAATTCCTGCCAAAAAAAAAACATGGGAGTATACAAGGTGACTTTTATTTATGTAGCCAAACTCATACTGGA
Source organism: Ypsolopha scabrella (assembly GCA_910592155.1). Taxonomy (NCBI): domain Eukaryota; kingdom Metazoa; phylum Arthropoda; class Insecta; order Lepidoptera; family Ypsolophidae; genus Ypsolopha; species Ypsolopha scabrella. The sequence goes on along the minus strand of OU342972.1, from coordinate 9,017,609 downwards.
GGCTTGGTAAGTGATCAGTAAGGATCGATAACACTTTGCAAAATAAAATCTTGACGTCCCATAGTAATTGACTCGGGGCTGGGTTTGCGTTTGCAAGGAACGCGAAAAGAATAATTTCCGAATTTCACAAAAAGGGGTCATCAAACCTTGTTACTGAGCAGTTACCGAGTCTTCTGTAATAATTTGGCTGCATAAATTAAAGTCGCCTTATATATTTTTTCTATGGTTATGGTAACATAGATTTTGATATAATTACTTTTTCTAATGAGTGCCTAAAATAATTTGCATTGTTTGCTAAGTGTTATGGTAATACCACAGCCCAAAATTCATACAGTTGTCCAACGAAGGCGTTCGGACGGAGCGGTTGTGCGGGGCTTGCGGGGCGAGACCCCGAACTCCTTGCTCGAAAATTGTATGTAACTCGATGGCTTATCTCCCGCGTCTCACCCCGCACAATTGGACAACTGTATGGATTTTTAAACTGTGGTAATACTGTTGAGCAATCCCAACGCAAAATGTCAGGGCTCTATCAATGCAGCTATAATCCATTTAAAACGAGGTTTATAAATTTTACAAAATATGATTTCTAATATCAGACAACTTTGACCAAATACAAAAAAGCTAAACTTCAGTTTCGGCCCAAAATGGACCTTCGATCGGACCCTACTCCAAAAATGTGTTCACTTACCTTGCAGCAATCAGCATCGGCGTCCATACCGTAGAGATTCTGAACGAACGCCGGGTTCCCGACGGTCGTCAGTACCAAGTTGCAGATCTCCGCGTTCATGGCTTTAGCGGCCACGTGCAGCGCGTTGTAGCGGGAACCCTCCTGTTCAACGACAACATTCTCTAATCAATACAAACCTATAGTGCGTTCCGTAATGACATAATCGATTATATCGCGTTTATCGTCATTCCGAGTCACTGATGGCCGTGCGGCGTGAATAGTTTGATGGAAAGTGCTGTTAGCGCCATTCGGAACAAGCAGTTACTGTTGTTTGTCCAGGGTACCTAGCATAGTAGACCATATCGAGCTTTGACAGCTCGATATACAGTCTGTCCCTCTCTAAGTAGATCAACAGAGTGAGACAGAGCACTTTATCAAGCGCTATCGAGCTCAATACGGTTTGCTATGCTAGACTAGCAGGAAATGTGTTTGAAAATTTGGTTCTTCTATCAAAATTGTGGGTAGTCCTAAACATTTTTTTTTGTCTTTTTGAAAAACAAATAACTAAATCACTTTAAGGCGCTTAGGCACGCCACCGTTTTAGTACAAAATTTGATAACCCGTTTCTCTGTTGTTTTTCGTTACAGACCAAAGTATAAGACCTCTATCATGTAGTACTGATATTTTATAGTATGTTCGAGTTAGCATGATATGGGTGACAGTTCGTAATTTTTCCGTTTCACCTATACTACTCGTACCATACTAGTACCCAGGTACAAAAGGAAATATTAGGTTTTAGAAAAAATGTATATCATTATTGCAAAAATACAATAAATTATTTATCTATAAATCGAAACAGTAATTACAGTGTAATTGTTAAATTGTATTCGTTAAATTTAAGGAAAAAAGATTCGGTAAAGAATATTGTATTTTTGCTACTTGATGCGTGGATCGGAACGATAACACATAGGTACTGACACCACATAATCGAAAATACATCGATGAATCGGTGCGGCCATCTTATAGGATCGCGTCAATATGAGTTCATCTTGTATGTGGTTTGTATTTTCGTTGCGGTTGCTTCACGTGCTATTTGTTTTGACGTTTATTAAAGTTTTTGTTGATTTTTGTTTTGTTATTGTGGTTTGTTTTTGGTGAAATGCCGAGAAAACAAAAAAAATTCCTTAAACTCTCAAGCTCGGGCATAAATTGGTTCGTTTAATTAAATAAAAATTGGTTCGGATAATCAAAGATCAATCAAATAAAAACTCGATTTGATAAGCCTTGTTAACTTTCTCGATACTAAAAAAAATCGATTCTTTTTCGTTAGGGCACATAACTATAACTGTCAATTTTGAACTGCCAACCATATCATGATAACTCGAACATACTATAAAAGGCACCATTTTGCCAAAATTTAAATATTGATTTTGTTTTAAAAATATCAAGCTGGACAGATTTACATACAAAGTTGTATATCAAATTTTAAATTTCAGCCAAATAGTGACTTCATAGAGGTCTTGAATTTAGTCCATAATAAAAATCAACAGAGAAACGGGTCATCAAAAGTATTTGTAGTCTTGGAGGGTTCGAATGTCGGCGCTCGCTGGAAAAAGTCCTGCTCTAACGCTTTTGTTTTTTAACTGTCGATCTCGCTCTAATCAACTGCCGTGTACGCAAAGCCCCAATTATTTTGACGTTTTTTGCAACATTTTTACGTTGTATCAGGAAACTGTTTTCTTTATGATGTTTTTTCTTATGTTACTATGGTTCCGAAATATGGTCTGTCACTGATATTTCTCCAATTACATCACAAAACTGAAATGCAGCATTACTATTCGAGAGTGCTTTTTTACACCTGCTATTTTTTACAAAGTCACTATATAACTTCACAACAATTTTTTAATGATCTTGTACTTCAGTTTATAGAACAGTAAGTGGTATTTATTTTGTTTAGAAATTTTATTGCTGACTATCATATAAAGTGAGAATGCGGAACCCTGTTTTTGGACTCCGAACCTTAATTGGAGGGTCCATAGTTCTGTCCGAAGTACGGCGATAGAGCTCAACTATCATGTCCAGCTTGATAATAGTAGATTGTTAACAATATCGTTTTTGAGTCTCAATTGAATAGCTAAACTACGATTGTCCCACAAGCTCGGTAGCCGATAGTCCGGCCTCTATCGCCTTCCGCAGTAGCACCATGTCTTGTGTACTCACCTGGAGGATAGCGGGCGAGTTGCCGCTACTGACGAGATAGCGCGGGTTGTCCCACACGCGGTCCCGTACGGTAGCTGACAGTCCGGCCTCTATCGCTTTCCGCAGTAGCACCATGTCTTGTGGACTTGGTGCCTTAAACGGGTACGGCTTCTCACCCATGAGCGCTGGAATTACAACACAATATAGGATTAAATCGAGTATAGCAGGACTGAAGTTTAGCATTGTGGAGCCCCTTAAGACACAATACATTTGCTTCTCCTATTCTATCATCTGTTGAGTTATAACTATTCTATTCTGAATTGGGCCTTGGCCCTTCTTCGGTGTCGCCAATTTGGTCTGTTGGGCACGTAAACCCAAAAAATTAAAGTAACTGTTTGCCTTATATAACGGCAGTTATTTGTACAGTCTGTCAAAAAATTGTTGAAATGAATATTGAAGAAACTATTTGTCTTTCGCCTGGTTACACCAAACAAACAGGTACAAAAGTAAATCGAGTTTACCGCGTTGTTATTTCATGACTTTATTACCTAAATTATCCTACTTGAACGTTTAAAGTTCAATAAAGTTCATTAACCCGTCCGGTAAACGTACATTTTTGCAAGTTTGCAAATTTTCCCGCCAATTTTGTTTTTGGCTATATCTCCGGAACTAGTTGTCCAGTTGTCCAATTCTAATGCAGTTTTGTTTTTCTAAAACAAGATAAAATTTCCTAAAAGAAAACATTTTTTTTTTTCTTTTGGTAAGTTGAGGGGGGGGGGGCTTTCTCCTTGAAAAAATCTTAGTTATATATATGAATATATGTATGTATACTATATAGGGTGAAATTTAATCAACCGACCAAATTCATACTAGAGACTCGGTTAGTGATCAAGAACTAGTTTCAGTAATCCTTTTGGCCAATTTCTAAAAATACTTTTTTTTGCTCCCGTACTGGTTGGACTAGTTTAAGTACAATTCCTAGTGCAGGTTCTACGGGTAAAAAAATTTTTTTTTTCGAATTTCACCTGGAGGATCATTAAACCTTGTTCCTGATGACTAACCGAGTCTCCAGTATGAATTTGGTCGGTTGATTTAATTTCACCTAGTATATATATGTCTATTAAAATTTTATAATATTGTAAAAAAATATAAAGAATAATAAAAAAAATTAAAAAAAATATAACTCTATACATATATTAAAAAAAAAAAAGATTTGGGCCTAGAATAACAATCCACAACTTTTTTTTATATTATTATAATATTTTTTTTTATTTTTTTTTTATTGCTCATCTTAATAGCTTTCGAAAAATACCCATATCACTAGGTTTATAATATATTAATAACTAACAATAATAATTTTTTATTTACAATTCGGCCTAGGCGTGACGATCGTCACGACTGTGACTCTACGGGTTAAGGTTCAATATTCATTTCAACACTTTTTTGACAGACTATACATGATGATCGCATATAATTATGTGAGCGATACAATTGGTTAGTGAAGAGAAAGTCCGTGCCTTTCGAAGATTTGAAAGAGGCAGAGATAATTGCATTATGTACTACGTTGTTTGGATTTCCTATTTGGATATGAGCGTAACCAACAAACTACAAACTTAAATACTCTTTTGTCTTTAAAGAAAGGCTAATTCTAAACATTATTTAGAGCGGTTGGGTATTGTAATCAATACATATAATAAAACAGTAGAAACAGCTGTGTCTGTACATTGAAGAAAAGTAATAGAATAGGAAGGGGGTGACTAAAGAAGAGTAATAGAACAAAACTCAACGATTTTTAGAAATCTTTTCTGTTTGTCTGTCTGTTTCTTCACGCACATCTCTAAAACTACTGAACGGATTTTCATGTAGAATCCACAGCTGTACAGAGCTTAATTTGGAATAGAATATAGGCTTTATTTCATTAAAATCGGATCTCGGAAAAAAAGTTATCGTCATTTACAGATTGTCAATTAAGTCTAGAAAAAAAATGATGGCGCTTCAATCGCTTATGTGGCAATACTATACTGTGACCGCAAAAACTTGATACTTGCTCAGTCACATTGTAGCGTTCACATTTAAGTAGGAAAGATTTTTTTGGCCATGACGGTCTCTGTGAGCTTTGTTAGCTAAGGATATAGTTAGGTACAAGTGTCGCAGCGGTTTATGAGCGGTGACCTTGAAGCGCTAAAAAATTTCTCTATCGCACTTAGTAATTTTGTGCGCGAGTGAACACATGCGCTAGTCCCCCGCCACTATCACCGAGCACTCAAAAACCGTTGCGTTTACAGTAGAAAACTGGTAGTAATTAGAAGTTATTTAGCAAATAATAATTCCTGAACGTTTGTAAAATTTGGTTAGATTGCAGACCCTTCGAGTTTGGGCTTATTTGATTGGTCTTTATTAGCACTTTGGTAAAACATGGAGACCAATGTCTGATGATGGGACTGGAAGATTGGTACGGGATCTCCTCAACGGATAACAGCAGACCCTTCGAGTTTGGGCTTATTTGATTGGTCTTTATTAGCACTTTGGTAAAACATGGTGACCAGGGTCTGCTGATGGGACTGGAAGATGGGTATGGGATCTCCTCAACGGACAACAGCAGACCCTTCGAGTTTGAGCTTATTTGATTGGTATTTATAAGCGCTATGGTAAAACATGGTGACCGTTGCATATAGTCGTTAAAAATCATATTCTTTTGTTTTCCTTATTTCCACGAAAATCTCTTCGACGCGGGCGGAGCCGCGGGCAAAAGCTAGGTTGTAAATATAATCTGTGGAAAAGTACAAGTGTTTTCATCATAATTATTTAGAGTGCACTGGAAAAAGGTGCATTACAAATTGAAACAAATTTTAAGTGAGAAAAGTATTTTGAAAAAATACCTCGTGCCAGGAATCGAAACTGCGACCTCTTGCTTACACGGCTAATTCACCATGGAATGTTTTCATGTTTCAGATGTTGTGACGTCCTGAATTTAGCCATGAACATCACCGACCAAAAGATCTATGTTCATTCTACAGTCATCTGTATTGGTACACTATTAATCATCCTGTTCTCTATTTGCTCGATATTTGTGTCGATTCGGCGTGACACACACAACTTAACTTATTTGACAGGACCACAATATAGGTAACAACAGTAGTTTAACTAGGCGGTGTCCTTGAAATCAAAACCTACGGCCGCTCGGCGCATAAACACGCCCTAGGGCTGCCAACTGATAGTATCGACCACGGTATAGTGCTCGAGATGCTGAACAGATACGGTCTGCGTGGCAAGGTTAATGAGTGGTTCCTTTCATACCTTACAAACCGTGAGCAAAGTGTCCTACTTTCTATCATAGACAGTAATGATATGTTGGAAAATGTGGAGTCTGAATCACTAGTATTACAGAAAGGCGTCCCTCAGGGTAGTATATTGGGCGCAATCCTTTTCCTACTATATATTAACCACTTGCCACATGTGTCAAACAACAAAGTGGTAATGTTTGCCGATGACGTGTCCGTTTTCTTCAGTTTTGAAAGAGGAAGTGATAAGGACTTAGCAAATGAAATCCAACATTCCATTTTTGCTATTATAAACTGGTTCAGAGATATTAAATTAAGTACTAACAAATGAAAGTAAAATGATTCACTTTAGAAACTACAATACGCAAATTATGGATGTTAGTGTCACTCTGGAACTCAAAACATTGGAATTTGTATCCGAAGCCAAGTTTCTTGGAGTACACGCTGATGAATTTATGAATGAAGTGCCACATCCAAGCCTTACAATGCAAACTTAGTAGCTTCTGTTACGCCCTTAGAATGCTAACTCATGTAGCAACAAAACGTGCTGCACTTCAGGCATATTTTGCCTTTTTCTGGTCGAGGGTACTGTATGGTTTGTCAATATGTGGACATAAAAAAACTGTTCATGTCACAGAAGCGTTGCATAAGAATAATATATTGTTAACCTCAAGCACGGTGTCTTGTAGTAATTATTTTAGGCAATTAAAAATCCACACGATTACGGCATTTTACATAATTGAACTATGTAAACTAATCAAGCGGTATCCAGACAAATTCCCTGTCAGATCACTTAGCCACAGTGACAGGTTAAGGGAGCGCTATAGATATGACATTGAGTCATCCCCTTGTCGTACAGCTGCTTGTGTAAGATCCACTAAAATGGTTGCTGTGAAGGTGTATAATGCGCTTTCAAGTGTAATTAAGTGCCTCACTGGATCTAAATTCCTTAATGCATTAAAAGGCTACTTGTAAAAATCTCACCATATGACCTCAATGAATATTATAATTACAGCGATCTTTAACTTCTATCATACTTGCTCAGTGTTTGGCACTTTTGCATTAGAATAATAGTGTAATGATTCGTATCCGGGGTCCATTGTTGTTTGATTGTAATTGTAAATACTTTGTCCATCCAAATTTATTTTATATAATTTATTTGTGTGCATGATATGGTTACTCCCTGTGGGTATAATTACATTGATACATAATTATAATACTATTACCTATTATCATACATGTAATTAATTGCTATGTTATTATTATAAAAGTTGTATTTAAGCAACCACACAATGCACAAAGTACTCTGTAATTTCATGCCATAATTTACGAAAATGCGCGGGAACGTCACAGAGACAAAGTGCGTACGTAACTGCGGTGCGACCGCGACTGTCGTAAACCGAGTTGTACCGAGTTTTGGGGCGGGTTCGTTTCGGCCCGTTTGTATGGAGATAGAATACTATTACTTATCTATACTATGACAGGACTAACCTTTTTTTAAGCTTCCTTGTCTTTTCGATACAAAAGGAAAAAGACAGAATGCTTAAATTTAGTCCTGTCAAATAATGCAATACAAATACGCCGAATCGACCCCCCAATCACGGGTTCAATTTCTGCACGGGCAGCTGGGATGGGTACTTCAGAAGGCTGTGGGTTTGCATTTGTGACCGAAGCACAGAATCACGCTGGGACGAATTAATTGATCGTTCGTGAAACGTGGGTGTACCAGTGGCGACTGTTACTTGCCCTTTTCAGTTTTCTCGAAAACACTTCTAACACCCTTTTGGGGATTCATGTCGTTATAATGCATTGTTTTTTGTATACACAGCTAACTGTACTACAAATATTGAGGTGTCGAACTTCGTTTCCAGACAAATGACATAATTCTTCGCACAAGGCACGCCCCCGACATTTACACGCGATCCCTAATTGGATATTGTTATAGAAATTCGCACGGTCTGGGCTGTTGCTAGCTAGGAAATTAGTCTCTGTAAAGTTAGACTTCTAAAAAACGGAAGAACCTTGTTGAGTTATAAATAGTAACAAAGTCCCGTATTCATTTTTTTCAATTCTAGAGATCCCTTAATTGTCATCAAGACATTATTAATTACGCTTCATAAATATACACACTTTTAATCTTCTTATAACCTTCCATTGTCACTGAAGCGTAAACTTGTTGGCATGCGTATCTTCCCTGTTCTTACCTACGGTTCCCAAACGTGGTCACTAACCGATCATCAGAAGACCAAACTCAAGGTTTGCCAACGAGCAATGGAGCGCAGCATTTTAGGTGTAAAACGTATTGACCGAATTCGAAACACTGAACTGCGCTCCAGAACTCAAATTGCTGACGTTGGTGTGCAGACGGCAAAACTTAAATGGAACTGGGCTGGCCACGTTAGTCGTGTGCACTCGGATAGGTGGGCGGACATCGCTACCGAGTGGGTGCCAGATGACGGCTACCGAAGGCCAGGCAGACCAAAAAGACGATGGCGGGACGATCTCGACTCATTTCTACCGAGGTGGTTGGAAGTAGCACAGGAACGCGATGTGTGGTTTCAGCAAGGAGAGGCCTTTGCCCAGCAGTGGTACACATTGACACATATTAGAGCAGGAGTCTTCAACCTTTTTTAGCTCGAGGGCCAATAATATATTCCAGGTCTGTCAAAGGGCCACATTGCCACACGTTAACATACCACCCCAACAATAATTTTAATACCAAACAAGAGATTTTTTAATTATTTGTTAAAAAAACAAATTAATGCGAGGATTGACACTGTTTACTTTTCACCAGATTGTCGATATTTGCTTTTATTTTATGGTCCTAACCCGCAGACTACCTTCCAGATGTACATCCGTAATCCTTGTCCTGGTTTTGGACTTTACATTTGTCATCCTTATGTGCTGCTAAACGTGACATCATCTTTGTGGGCGTGATTTCTTATTATATAATCTATTCAATAGATAAATAAATATTTCCTTTAGCCTCTGAGGGCCGCCAGAAATGCCCCGGCGGGCCGCGGGTTGAAGACCCTTGCATTAGAGGCTACATAAAAAATAATTATTATTATTCAATTAAATTACTTTTAAAAAACTATACATTTCATGAAACATTTGATTCAGCTCCCAATATTTCAAAATAGGTTAAAAGGAAATTAGTTTTATAAAAAAAAAATATATAGTTAATGTCCTAATAATGTATGCGCAATTTCAAAATAACGAAAGTCTTGGGTGCCAGTTGATTAGAACAGGATAGACAATTGAAATACAAAAGCGTCAAAGCAGGACATATTCCAGCATACTAACATACTTAACAATGCAGTAAGCAGGAAAACCGTGTGTTTCGCATACTAATGGCGTTTTAAATTATGTAAAGGCACAAGTAACGTTTATCACGACTTACTATTAAGTTGTAGCAACTAACAAAAAGTCTTTTGCCTCGTAATCGTATGCTAGAAGTAGTCATATTTATCCGTAATTATCATTTTTAGTAAAGTTGGTGGAATATCGCGCATTTATTGAGAATAATGATAAATTCTATCCGTTTTTGCGACTGCATTCTCAATTTCAACTGAGGACTGCGCAGTATTTTTATAATGCAACGGAAATACCTAGACTAACCATGTTTTAAGGTTCAGTAAAGAAATAAAAACATACTTTTAATCCTCTATCTGCAACATAATTCAAACATGATGGGGCTGATTCAGTCAGCAGACCTTCTGGGCATGTCGGGCATGTTGAAAATTATTTACGAACTCGCACACTATGTTGGTATTGAACCTAACATAGTAAATTCTTATTTCTCTAAAATATACAAATCGCATCTAAATAGAACGATTTTTTGGGGTCCGTATCCGAAGGGTGCCAAAACGGGACCCTATTACTAAGCCTCCGCTGTCTGTCTGTCCGTCCGTCTGTCACAAGGTCTCTACCTTCAACCGTAATAGAAAACGTGTGACTATGGCCTCTTTCACGGTAAATAATAAAAATTTAAACCCAAGGGGTATCCCCGAAAAACAAAATAAACTTTAAAAAATTTGCACTTCCTTAAAGTTATTTGTTTCGGCTTAATCTAAAATGTGGTAAAACATTAACTGTCATAGATATTTTAAAGTAAAACAAAGAATAATAAAAATTTGGCTTCCGTAGAGTGCCGAATTGTTTGTCAGGCGCTACCATTTTTGCGCGTTGTTTTTTGGGATCTATGTTGTTCTTATGGACTATAATGTTTCTATGGTTCTGTACCCGTATTGTGTGATGGGTTCTCTTTTGTCCAACTCGCATTTGGCCAAATTATTCAAGAAGGCCTAGTTTGGTTTAGTCACCAAAAACAATACAAGAACAACTAGTCTACGAATCAATTTCATATCAATTTGGTTGGACCCATTTGAATGGGTCAACTACTGATAAGAGGAAAGAGAACGTAAATAAATAATATCTAAGACATTGTGATTGTGATGTGTGCTGCTTACTTGTACATGGGTGAACACACACTGTTTGTATTCACTTGTTAATCGCACCTTTATCTTGAGGAGGATCACACACACCTCAATAGATAAAAAAAATTGGGTACAAAGAAATACTATGTGTGTACTGCAAGAAATAACTAAGGATATTTTAGGGTTCCGTACCCTAAAGGTGCCAAACGGGACCATAATACTAAGGCTAAGATTCGGAGTGCATTTTGAGTCCGAACTCAATCTTAAAAACGTCAAAAAGCGACGTCTCATACTAGAGTGACGTTTGTAAGATTGAGTTCGGACTCAAAATGCACTTTGAATCTCAGCCTTAGCCTCCGCTGTCTGTCTGTCACAGGGGTCTACAGCTTTAGCCGTAACAGTTGAAATTTACACAGAATACGTATGTCAATTAACTTTTTTAATTACTTTTTGGATCATTGGCAGTAATCAACCACAAAATTCACAATTTGGCTCGTTTCTATCCGAAAATGGTTTTGTTCGCTTACTAGATCATTTAGTGACATTTCAAAATAAAAATATATTAAGGTGATATGTAAATTTTTCAACGGTCACTGTTACTCCATGCGGAACCACTCGCAGTGCGAGAGGGACGGATTCCGGAAAAAAATGCAAAATGTCGGTTTTAAATTAATATAAAATTAACTAAAATAGTTATCAAAATTTCACATTCACAAAATTTAGATATTGTTAAAATCTATCTAATAAAATATCGTCCAGGTCTATATGTCGCAGTAAAGTAGTTAAATCAGAGAGTTAGTTGAATCTCTAGACAGTTAATTAAAGATCGACATTCAATCAAGTCGCTAAAGTTCCGTCAGACAAGTGAGTGAACGAAACGTTTAACGAGTTTCCTAAACGTTCCTAGGCGCATTTCAACTTTGGTAGGGTGACCTTTGTGAGGCGTCCCCGAGTAGGATACTAAATAGTCGCATAATGGATAGGTCGAAATGTATTTAAAAACACTAGGTTAGGTTAGGTTTGAACATTATGAAACAACTCAGAGCCGAGCGAAGCGGAGCGGAGCGAGGCGTCCCCGAGTAGGATACTAAATAGGTGCATAATGGATAGGTCAAAATGTATTTAAAAACAGTACGTTAGGTCAGGTTTGAACATTATGAAACAACTCAGAGCCAAGCGAAGCGGAGCGGAGCGAGGCGTCCCCGAGTAGGATACTAAATAGTCGCATAATGGATAGGTCGAAATGTCGAAATAACAATAACAAATGAAATAATCATGGCGGAGTCGACAACATGTTTACAATTTCACCAAAGACCACAATTTGAAACAAAAACCACTCACACAACAAACCCACGTTGCACAACGTTTGCCAAAAGAAAGACTCTAAATGTAATCAGCTGTTGTCGTGACCGCCATCTTGTTTTACATTATTAATCAATCAACACGCTGGCTTTCGGTCAGACAGATAGTTAAACGTTTTCGACGCTGCTTTATTTAAATCAAAATGCTAGCGACTTGATTGAATGTCGATCTTTAATTAACTCTCTAGAGATTCAATTAACTCTCTGATTTAACTACTTTACTGCGACATATACATCATTCCTATTTGTCATAGTATGAAAAAAAGTGTAGAAGAAGACCTCATTTCAATAATTATTTCTATCGGGCGAAAGTTACGCAATCGCGTTTCCGTATTCAAGAAAACTAGAAAAAGGTACCCATATTTATATACTAATTTATCAAATTAGTGGCTTCTTCTGAAAATCAGGTAAATAACCTCAAAAAGTGACGATTTTAGTGAGGTAGCGCCTTAAGAAACTTTTGTATGTTTTAAAAAATGTATGGCTACTCCGTAGACGAATTTGTCTCGGAGTATGGAAAAACGGTGAGAACATAATTGGTAGAATAGAATAAGAACTAACAGTGTTGGTAAAAAAGTTGACTAGCCCATTTGTTATTTTTAAAGGGTACCTGGGTCGTAGGAAACGGAAAAAACCGGCCAAGTGCGTGTCGGGCCACGCGCAATGTAGGGTTCCGTAGTTGCCCGGTACATATAAGTTGGTCTACTAATACAGACCGCGCCAAACTTCTGGTCCCATATATTATAGGGGACCAAAAGTTTGGCGCGACCTGCGGGGCTATTATGTAACTCAGTTTCGGTTGCTAGCTATAGTTGCTATTCACCAAAAACAGATAAAAAATGAACTTCCAAAATAACCCTTAATGGGTATTGAACTATTTACAGATTGTGAAGTCATTTCAAGTGCGAACTTATCCTTAGATAAGCGGATATGTATGTTTTAGACGATAGCCACTTGGTTTGGCAACTGAGTTTACGATACAGAATCAGGGGGCTGTACTCGTAAACCTGTAAAGCCTACTTAGCTGTGATAGTTTTCCTTTTAAATTCATTATATATACTGCTTCTGTGAATTTTTTCACATTTCTATTAATAAACGTTTAGCCAACAGGGAAGGGGGGGGGGGGGGGGGGGGGACTTAATATTTCGCCAACGGATATCTAAATCTAAAAATGGTTTTCACATACCCACAATGTTTTTAGGTCTATCCAACGATACCCCACAAATTGGGATAAACAAAAAAAATTCATCTCCTGTTTACGTGTATGAGAGGTAACCCTAAAAAAACTTTTTTTCGAAATTTTATTTTACCATTTCGTCGGCGTGGTAAATATTTATATTCATGCCAAATTACAGCTTTCTAGTATTAATAGTCTCTGCGCTAAGCCGCGGACAGACGAAGTAGAATTATAAAAAGAAGTTAAGAAGTTTATCATGGGGTCATTTATATTCTATGTTTTTTTCGTCCGCTGCAAAATAAATAGTTTTTACTTACAATTGTTTTCATCGGGGTTCTCTACCTCGGCCCCTCGAAGAGCGAAGGACACAGCATCCTGGTGGTTTTGGAATGCTTTAAACCTGGACTGCTTGTATCTGCGGACCAGCTCCAGCGCCTCTGACTTGTTCTTGTACACATGCAGGGTTTCTGTGAAAGGACATTACTAATTCAGACAGTAGTATCAAAATATGCGTTTTAATATGGTGACAATCGTTTATATAGCAAAATTCATACTGGAGACTCGGTAAGTAGTCAGGACCACGGTTCAATAACCCTGTTTGCGAAATACGGAACATTTTTTTTATTAAGGGACACCCATGAAATTTCACATTTTAATAACAAAACTTTTAAAGATAAATAGATCCCAAAATTCAAAGTAAAAAAAATTTTTTTTTTAATTCTTTGAATACAGTTTTCCTTAACATTCAAAATTAAATAAAGGTTTCTTTAAGTAAAATTAGCTATCTTTAATATTTAAGCTTTCCCTCCAGGGGGCATTCGTTTGGTTCATCCTGTATAATGGTATACCGGGTGTAAATAGACTGCTAACATTAAATTAAATTATGCCTTTTTTGACGACGACGACAAAGAAACTTGTACAAAAACGTTACGATCTACCTATAGATACTAGTTATTTTAGCTTCATCTAAATTTTCTAAAGTTTGGCGTCGTTTGTACGCCGATCATACATTTTAGTACGGGCTACGATCACCAGCTCTGACCCTCCGTTTCGAAAACATGCGTGAACCTTAACGCACGGAGATACGGGCGTGTTTTGAGGCAGCGTCGCACAGTGAGTCGTCCCATAGAGGCTAGACGTAAAAAAGTCACATTAAAATTGAGCTAATTAACTAATCACATTTCGTTAACCGATAACTAACGATGTCAAAAATCACTATTCCACGAAATTATACTAACTATAATGACCTCTATACGCTCCAGAAATCGGTATATAAAGAAATGGGTTCGAAAAATCGATTGCATTTGCAATTAAACCGTTCATTTGAAAAATTCATATACAGGGGTCGGCACTCGAAGTGTTACCAATTCAAAATGCTGTAATTTTGTCAATTTTGTTTTTTTTTATTTATAAACTTCAATATATAGAAAAAAAAACATTTATAATTAAAAAGAAAAAGTTATTGTTCGATGTGGCTACCTTTAGCGCGAATAACAGCATCGAGTCTGTCCGAGAAGGCTTCACACGCTGCACGAATGTGATCTGCTGATATTTTGTTCCATTCTCGGCGAAGAGCAATCTTTAAGACGTCGACTGTCTCATATGTTTTTGCTCTCACTTCAGCCTCTAGAATTAACTATATGGAAAAATCCATTGGGTTTAAGTCCGGCGAATATGATGGCCATTGTTGCGAAGAAATGAAGCTCGGAACTTTTTCTTGCAAAAAAATTTGAGTTTCACGGGCTTTGTGGGATGGTGCCGAGTCTTGCTGAAACGTCCAATGGTTTCTACCAAATTTCTCACGTGCCCAAGGTAACAAAGTATCGTTTAAAATCTTTTCACGGTAGATTTGCTGGTTTATCTTTGCACCCTGCTCAATGAAAACGAGAGGTGAACGTCCCGTAGCAGTTACCGCGGCCCAAACCATCACTGATGCTGGTGCTTGCTTTCGCAGAGCAATTCCTTGGTCTCAATTGTCGTTTGATTTACACTTTAACCATACGCGATCATTTTGTTTGTTCACATATTGCTGAACCGTAAAACATATTTCATCGGAAAATACCAAATTTTCAAGCTTGCTATCAACGTGCAAGTGCTTTAACTCCTTAGCTCTTTCTAGGCGAACTGCCTTTTGTGCAAGTGTCAAGTCTTGCACTTTTTGTATTTTGTAAGGCTTCAGTTGTAGTTTATTTTTTAATATGCGTCCTATGCTCCGGGCGGATACATTAAGACTTTTCGCCAATTTAACTGCGCTTTGTCGTGGATTTCGTTCAATTCTAGCCTTTACCTTTCGAACCATTTCTGATGATGTTGCTGTTGTTGGATGTCCACCTCCATGGCGTTTCTTGATGCTACCCGTATCATTGTAACGCGTGATGGTCCGATACACAAACATTTTATTCAGATGTAAATGTCGTAGCGCATTAACAATGGCTGGTTGCGATTTTCCAGCCAAATACAAAGTAATGACACTGTGGCGTTTGAATTCCATCTGGATAACTTTTTTTAGCAGCGACGAAAAACAATGAGCTTCTGTATGTTTAAGAACAATACAATAGACTTACGACTGTGAAAAAATGGGCGCCATATTGTAAACAGTTTGGTTGCTATAGCAACTTAAAGTTGGTAACACTTCGAGTGCCTACCCCTGTATTTGTATGTGAGTGTCCAAGTGCTACAAAAAAAATGGCTGAAAATCTTCAAGGTATGTACTTTCAATTTATGTTTATGTTACTGATATGAGTCATTACTAACATGCCCATTTTTTTTTATATTCATAAAAATATATCCCAAGAAAACGTCGATTTAGATTTTCATTAGAGGATCTTTTTAGTGTCACCCCTAGTCCCCCTTTTCTTTTATACATCATTTGATTAAAAAAGAAGTCGCACTACTGCTGCTGTCATCAGAAGTGTTTCAGAGTCGCCAGAAGCAGCAAAAAGTTACATTGCGGCCAACGAAAATTTAGCTAACCAACAGCAATATAGTGGTGAGGAAGCCTTGGCTTTATCTATAGATAATCACTTTACTACTAGAAGCTATAAAAATACTAGGAAACAAGCTCTTGCTAAAGGGCATATCTTGTACCCATCTTATCATATGCTTAAAAGTGTAAGAAATGATTGTTTTCCATTATCTGATGCGGTCAAAATTGACGAAATTTCTGCCCGTGTAAATTTACAGCAGTTATTAAATATTACTGCCAAGCGATTGCTGGAAGTCATAAAGCCTTTTATGAAAGACAAAGTTAGTCATGGAACAGATTTAACGTTAGTTGGTAAATGGGGTGCAGACGGTTGTTCTGCCCAAAGTTTATACAAGCAGAAATTTCGTGACGCATCGAACACTGACGAATTTCTCTTTATGATTTCATTTGTTCCCATTACGTTACATGTTACAAATGATCCAACAAGGGTGGTTTGGCAGAACCCCAATTGTTCATCGACACGATTATGTCGGCCAATAGCTTTTATTTTTGAAAAAGAAACAAGAGAATTAGTGCTAGAAGAAACTAGTAAAATTAAAAATCAAATTGAAAATTTGCAGACATTACATTTAATTCTAGATTCTAAAAGAATAGATGTAAATTTCAATTTAGTTTTAACTATGATAGACGGGAAGATCACTAATATACTAACAGACAATAGGAATTCCCAGCGATGTTATCTTTGTGGTGCTAGAGCTGAACAATTGAACTGTATAGGCCAAGATAAACCTCCTAAAACGGAGTTTTTTGAATATGGTTTGTCTACATTACACGCCTGGATCAGATTTTTGGAGTTTTCACCGAAAATTAGTTATAACATTGATGTTGCAAAAAACTAAAAGAGAAAAAAGACGACAACGATCGTTTTTTAATTACAACTCGCAAAACTTTGGTGCAAAACCGTTTTAAATCTGAAATGGGTTTAAATATTGATAAGGTTAGACCAGGTTATGGTAATTCCAATGACGGAAATACAGCCAGAAAATTTTTCAAAAATTATAAAAAAAGCTCTGAAATAACTGGGGTCGATGAACGGCTGCTACATTTGTTTTATATAATTTTAATTTGTCCTCTGGATATACTATAGATTATTGTTCATTTGGCACGCTGATCGAGGAGACAAAAACTTTGTATAATCAATTGTATGATTGGTGCAATATAACACCCACCGTACATAAGATACTGTATCATGGTGTTGACATCATGAAACAGTGTGTTGTGCCAGTCGGACAACTTTCTGAGGAGGCACAAGAAGCTAGGAATAAAGATTTCAGGAGGTTTCGGTTGTCCCATACTAGGAAATCATCAAGAGAAAATACAAACAGTGATATATTAAATATGCTGTTTATTACTTCGGACCCATATATAGATTCTTTTCGCGAAAAGCCTTTTAAAAATTTTAGCTCATATCCTCCTGAAATCTTAAAAAATCTTGTGCAGCCTCAAGTGTCTGTTTCATTAGAGCCTCCAACAACAAGTAGTGTTTGTAACTTAGACTCAAGTTTTGTGAATCAGTATATGTTATCTGATAGCACTGAATACAGTGATTCGGATTCCGATTAAAAATATGTGACAAATATTTATGTATTATTTTAGTTACAAGCCATTAAATAAATACCGTAATTAGCTAATGATGCTAATTTTATTGGCTGCGTAAGCCTCTATTTTTCAAGGAATTTACCTAAAATAACATTGTACAACTATAATTAACGCTCAATAGTTTTCTTTATGTTTAATTACATTTATAATTATAGTTGTACATTAGCGTTAATTATAGTTGTACAATGTTATTTTAGGTCAATTCCTTGAAAAATACAGGCTTACACAGCCTAATTAACGCTCAATAGTTTTCTTTATGTTTAATTACATTTTTAATAAAATTTATTAAATAAATGTGTCTAGTTTTTGTTCAAATATTTTGTGTATTTTTTTTTTATCAAGACCACAGACCTCTTATGCTTAAAAAATATTATAATTACCACTAAAATACAAATATCTGTTGAAAAAAACAAAAAAATATTTTTTTACGTCTAGCCTCTATGGGACGACTCACTGTGCGTCGTCTATGAAAATGTAAATATCACTGTACAGCCCCCTGATTCTGCATCGTAAAATCAGTTGCCAAGCCGAGCGCCTATAGTCGAAAACATACATATCCGCTTATCTAAGGATACGCTCGCACTTGAATTCGTAAATAGTTCAATGCCCATTGAAGGTTATTTTGGAAGTTTATTTTTTATCTGTTTTTGGTGAATAGCAACCATAGATGGCATAAGTTGCATAATGGGCCCGCTGGTATATGTATAAGTCCAAATGTACACTATAGAGAATATGCAGCATAGTAGCATTTCATGATGACCATGGGAAACTATTTTATTTTATAGTATTATAATTATTTCCATTTAAAAATAGAACATTTTGATGAAATGAAACGCAAATGCAAAACGCGTCACCATTGGCTACTTCCTTTTGTGACAAAGTGAGTACATTTCATCATATAATATTAAGTTCAAAATTAATAAATGTAAAATAAAAACCTCAAATATTTTGTAATAGGTTGTTTTAATCAAAAATAATGAAAAAACCGACCACTCGCCATACACCGCAAGCAAGAGCAGTATCATGTGACGTCACTTGATGCGCGCTAAAATGGCAGCCGTTTGAATTGTAGAAGATTATTATTAAACTTATTTTGATTTTATAACTATGAAATATGGATAATTAAGTTGTAAATTCTTATTCATAGCCCTAAATTGATTATATATTAACGACTGGTGCAATAAAAAAATTCTGAGTTGCTCAATGCAATTTTTTTACTGACCACTTTAGTTTCTAATTGTTGTACAGGAAAATAGTAATTTATGGTAAAGCACTGAGAATGCGTCAATGTGTGCGTGAGTATGCTGGCCGCTCGCTGTGTGTGCAAGTGCAAGCCCGCACAGTGTTATGAACCTAACTTTGATGCCAGCCATTTCAAGAATTATTTTCAGTGCGATCCATTAAATTTAGCTTTTTTGGAGGTTCGTTGTTAAGATATGATTAACCCGATTTTTAGTTCTAATTTAACACAGATCTAGACAATAAAGCCAATTCTGAGGGCTTTAATTTTAGTTTTAGTGTTGTCAAAAAGAAATTTTCTTCATTCCAAAATAGTTCTTTGGTGTTAACAACAGAAGCTATATATTATTTTAGACAAATTTAAGTTTTGACAGCACTAAAACTAAAATTAAAGCCTTCAGAATCGGCTTTAATGTCAACGGACTCTGACTAAAATACTAGTAAAATATTCTATAGACAACCCACAATTTTGTGTTTGCGTTTATATGGAGGTTTGCTCGTGATGGCTGTCCGTCCTTAACAATAAGGTGGGCAGATCATTGCATTTCAGATATCAATATACGTTCCGTTTACCTTTAAGTAGGTACTTTTATCTTTCCTTTCTTTGCTATGGTTCCATCAAAAAACAGAATACATTGGAATCTACCACCATTTTTTTGTTTAAATTAATAAAAATATACAGAAAATATAGATTTTATACCCCTCAATTAACACATAGTCTCAAATAACTTTAATATAAACTAATCAAAATAACTTTTTCTTCACACATCAATAATGAAAAATTTTAATCTCTCTGAATGATCAAATTTTATAAGAACTAAAAATATTAGGAAGAGACATTCCCTTTCAAATAAAATTAATCATTTAATCTGTTGAAATCACACTATCACACTAATATTATAAATGGAAAAGTTTGTGTGTGTACTCTTTCACGCTGAAACGGCTGAACGGATTTGGATGAAATTTAGAATGGATATACCCTAACTTAACACATAGGCTAATTTTTATCCCGGAAAAAAGCATGTCGTTAAACCGAATAACACGCGGACGGAGCCACGGGCAAAAGCTAGTAATGAATACATATAAGTTTAAAATAACATAAAATATGATAAAAATTACAGGTTTTATTTTGAGTCAGTGTGTCTCCCAAGAGACAAGAGGTGGCAAAGGCAACTCTATGTATTACAGATGTGTATTATAATTTTATAGTGTACCAATATTGCAAAATAAACTTTTATATATTTCTCGCCTTCTCTTATGCTGCCTATTTCCTAGGAATGATCTCATCCCACCTGTAGGTAAATACCAGTTTTTTTTTTGTGGTGATGCAAAGTATTCACTATTAAAAATTACTATTATTGCCAGTTAGGGGTAGTAGGCGAGTCAAACTAAAAATGTTTGTATGGCGTAGGTCGAATTAAATGTACACTTGGTGAAAACTGAGAATATGGTAGAAGAGTGACAGTCAGATTTAATTTCACAAGAATCCCCGAAAAATATTGCCTAATTATTGAGTAAAACAAGACCACCTTAATTAGACTATGGTTAGTTTGCCATATTGTTGTGATGAGGTGTCTAATTATTTTGGAAAACTTTAAAATAAAATTACACATTTCCGGGTGGTACCAGGGAGCCCCTCTCTTCCCCCTACTCAAATTCTGATGTCTAGATACTTAGTTTTACTCCACTGCTCTCGTTCTGTTTTAGAAAAATGACCAGTATGGCGACGCATACGAAATTTTGGCGACATGGATCTCCATTTTTCTCAGCAATAATAAAACATATGTAATTACCAATTTATATACTAGATATACATTGACATCATTTTGCCCGAAGATTTAGTTGATTGATTAATTTTCATACCAGAGAAAATAATATTTAGAAAACCTCTTTTAAAACAGAGATTTCTATTTTACTGACAAACGGGAGCGAATGAAGCCTCTAAGTTTTTTATTTAAATTAGTCTACAAATACACTTCACTATGGCCGATTGGATTTATTAAATTACTTATAGTTGTCATTTTAAATGAAAAATACTGTTTTGCTGCATACGACCTTACGGTATAAGCTAGTTCGTGAGAGCATATTTGTATGGAGTAATTCCCCCTCACTCCACTCCCATAAGGCGCCGATTTGAAATTTAAAGTTTACCGATTCCTAATTTGAAATTTAAAATTTAAAGTTTACCAAATCCTTAATGAGAACTAAGACTAAGTGTCAAACTAAAAGATAAAATTAAACTGACTGATATAAGGGCGAGAACTTGTGTGACAGATGTGACATACACAGTGAAGAGATTAAAATGGAAATGGACAGGACACACAATACGAAGTAGGAAAAATAAATGGACAAAAGATGTCACTGTGTGGTAACCTCGGGATGAAAAAAGAAGGCGAGAAAGACAAAGAAAAGGTGGGAGGACGAACTAAAAACAGCTGCAGGAATAACATGGAGTAGGAAAGCCATGGACAAACAGCTTCGGAAAATGCTAGGGGAGGCCTTTGCCAAAGGGCAATCAGATTAATACGAAGAGAGAAAAAATAAAAATAAAAATGTTATTAGAATTTAAGTTTACTCTGAATAAAGGCTTATGTTATTATTATTATGTAGGTACACTTTTCAGTCACGGGCCCATAGGGACCTGGTCATTTGAAAGGCATTCATGGGGCCGAAGCCAACATTGAAGAGGCCTTAGTACCATTTAATCTAAATGTGAGATGGCGGCATCTATGGAGGCCTCTCCCTCAATGTACCATTGGGATACACTAACGGACAGTCCCCCATAGTTGCCAAACTATTGCCAGGAAGGAAGACTTGGAGTGGGCTATATGGATGGGATGCTAAATGGGCCGGATAACAGGGCTATGGAGCGAGATAACGGACATCTGCCTCAAAAATCTCTCACAAATTTAGGTGTGGCAGACGGTGACTCGCCGCCAGCTAGATGGGCCCACCAAGCAGTCACTGAATGGCGACAAGCAGGCAACATCGGTGCGGACGGCTAAAGGGTGTACAGAGGTGTGCACCGGTTTCACCATCGCGAGTCACGAGTAGCGCGACTCGGAGCGGGTTTCCCCGTTATTACGCAGATTGAGCACTTCCACCCTTTCGAGCATATAGCTCTAACGCTACACTCTGGCCGACCAACGAAGGCAAGCCAGAGGCGGGGACGAGATGTTGTCGTCCCCAGGAGTACTCGGGTCCGTGGTGTCGCTACTAACCAACAGCTTGCCAAAGCTGCCTTGCGGTGACTGTTGCACTGTACGTACCAGAGGGCGAAGGGGTCGTCACACCCCGACGCCATCTAGACGCACCAGTGGGCGGTTTATTATTATTATCATTATTATTATTATTATTATTATATCTTTTGATAAATGTATTCATCTTTCAACCTTTGAGTAGTATTGACAGTTTAAACAAGTTAGCTTAGCGGTTAGTTTACCAACACCCCTCAAGAGACAATGAGTGTGGCTATGAGTCTACAATAAACTGCAATTTTCTACAATAAACACCCACGATTCGGTCACGACACTCAGCAAATGTCAAAAATGGTTGGGAAAAATTGGCTGTCAAACGTATTGTGTGGCTAACATTAGGCCACAACTAATGACCATCCTAACGACTATGAGGGTTTGTTGAATGTGTTTGTTTGGTCTATTTTCGTAACCAACATTACAACAATAGCTGAACGTGATTATTCTGTTGATAGTCATAACTGCACCCTATGTGCAACCTAAGGTGCAATTGTGTAAGACAATAGACATCAAAATTCGATTGTCATATGGCCATTAGCCCATTTGACAATTGAAATTGTAGGTTTTTGGTTGTTAGCAACAAAACAAGACAATCATATTCATTTGACAGCCAAATATTTATGATTTCATTCAATAGTCAAACAGGCTAATTTGCTTAGCCGAAAAGCCAATGACAATCAATTTGAATACAATGGCGTGCATAATATATCTGGATTATGAAAAAGAGTTTGATCGTGTCCCGATAAAAAGACTAGTTGCATAGCTGGAACACTTTGGAATACGAGGGAATCTTCTGAAGTGGATAAAAGACTTTCTCAGTGGGAGGAAATTTAAAGTCAGAGTCGGCAAAAAACTTTCAGACTCTCATTCTGTACACAGTGGTGTTCCCCAAGGTTCCGTACTAGGCCCAGTCCTCTTTGGAATTTTCTGAACAGACTTAAAGGCTATCATTAAAAGTGGATTATCTTTGTTTGCTGATGACACCAAGATAATGGGAAATCCACTAATCTCTCACAACATTATTCAAGATGACCTCAATCGAATCAATAATTGGACTAAAGATTGGCTTTTAACATTAAATTCTAATAAATGTACCGTTTTGCATGTTGGTAACACAAATCCTTAACTTTCGTACACAATTGACTCAAAGTCTTTATAGATAGTAACATCACAAGTGACAATAACAAGTAATTTGAAATGGGATGTACACATTCTTCAAGTTACTAAAAAAGCAAACTCAATAACTTACATGATCAGAAAAACATTTAGCTACATTGACAAGGAACTATTTCTAAAGATTTATAAAACCTACCTACGACCATTATTGGAATACGCTTTCTAAATTTGGAGTCCATATTTCAAAAAAGACATTAATATGTTGGAAAGAGTTCAGAAAAGAGCAAAAAAATGGTAGCTGGTTTACGTGACTTATCCTATGAACGATGTCTGCAAGAACTCGGGCTAACTACACTTGAGCAGCGACAACAACATGGGGACCTCATCGAAACATACAAAGTGCTCACTGAACACTATGACGTTCCCGCCCTGGGGGAACTCTTCAAGATGAACCAAAATTGTCATCTGAGAGGTCACCATCTTAAAATTAACACGTCGACATGTGCAAGCAACCTACGTAGACATTTCTTTCCTAACCGTGTAGTTCACGAGTGGAATAAACTGTCTGACACTGTTATAAGTGCTACCTCAGTGAACTGCTTTAAAAATAGACTGGACAATTTTTTAAATAAATAAAAACATAAAGTGCTGTGACATACACATCATCAGCTTATAGCTGCTTGTGTATAATAAATAATAATAATAATAATAATAATAATAATAATAATACTAGCAGATGAAATGAAACAAATGTGGAAACAAGAAACCGTCAAAATTGTCCCGATTATAATCTCTTCAACCAGTGTCGTCCCTAAAACTCTAAAGAAAGCCCTAGAATTATTGGATCTACCTATAAAAACCTTCATACCCATGCAAAAATCAATAGTGATCGACACCTGCTCTATAGTCCGCCGCTTTCTTAACCCAACTTCACTCCCACTGCTCACCAATCATACAACGCGTCATATAAACACAACACATAGCATGCCGCCAAACACAGAGTAAATGCTATTAGTACACACATACACTGACATAAAGGAACCAGGATACTTGGCATACCCGTACCTAGTCCTAAAAAAACTGACCCCGGTCGAGAAAAAAAAAAAGACAGTCGAAAAAATAATAATAATTGACTTACACAATTGCACCTCAGCGCCACTATAATAATATCAAAGGAAACCATATCTAAATCTGTTGAGTGGTTATCAAGTCAAAACGGAACAGACAGGCAGGCAAAAATTATGAAAATTGTAGTTTTGGCCTCAGTAAAATACAAGTAACTCATTTCTTTGAAATTTTCAAAAAATATTCAATGTACAGACATGACTGTTTTACTACTTTACTATAAGTACTTATAGATGTACAATATGGAATGGTTACATGAGTTACCTGCTTAACTATCTAATTTCAGCAACATATCCTTTATTTGTAAGAGGAATAAATTAAAATGCATTATTAACTAAGCTACTTGCCTTCATCGGGTCCTTTCTTGACTTCGCAGGGTATGTAAACACCATAGTATGTTTGTGGAGGTTCCATTGAGGTCGGGCTAGTACTGGGGTTGTTCTTTTTGCCCAAGGAATCAAACCTGAGGAACCTACTGAACAAACCAATGGCACCATCCTTTTTCTCAGGTGGGGACAGAGATATTTCATCCCTTATCCCCCCAATGTCCTTATTACACCCAGGGATAGCAACAGCTTTCGACATTTCCTTTCGTTACTGGAATTTGTAAACAAAATTTTGCATTGTTTGTGAATGTGACGTAGGACTAAAGTTTATTTTTACAGCTCGATTTGAAAAGGGACAGTCTGCTTACCTTGTGGGCAAATGTTGTCATAAAAACATAGCCTCTTTATGTACACGTAGGTTTCAGATGGTTGTTTTAGTACATGCTGAATTTTTTCAGGTAAGTAAAAATAGACGTAATTAAGTTCAAGAAACGCAACAATCAAAAAACGAACGGCAAAAGCAAACACACGGGTGGGTGGGTGACGGAGTTCAGTGTTTCCATTCCAACTTTTTTTTTCCCAAACCCAAGGACAAATTACAGAATGTTGGGAAAGGAAAAGTACGGCGATCTATTCAATCATATTGAAAGGCTTTTAGTTTTAGTGCTGTCAAAACTAAATTTTCTTCATTCTATTAGTTTTGAAACGAGCGTTAATCACTCGGAGTGATGCGAATTTCACCCTAAAGCGTTCAAAAATTGACACTTTAAACCGAGGGTAAGCGAACTGTTATCTGACAATTACACGGAAGTGTTTTGAAACGCTTCAGAGTAATGTGAAAATCCACCGAAAATCACACTGGGCCACCTGTGGGCCTATTATGTAGCTCAGTTATTCACAAAAAACAGATAACAAATAAACATCCAAAATAACCTTGAATGGGTATTGAACGATTTACGAATCGTGACCTCCTTTCAAGTGCGAACGTATCCTTAGATATGCGGATATGTATGTTTTTGACGATATGTACGTGTTGGTTTGGCAACTGATTTACGATACAGAATCAGAGGGCTGATTTGTGCAACCAGATTTTTCTTTCTCTTTCTCCTGTAATATACAGGTGACTTTCAAACAAACCCCGATAATTTTAGAGGTTATTATGAAACGTTTGTAGAACACATTTTAAATGTAAAAACAAATAAAATTAAAAGTCAAAATAAATGTTACTTGGAAATAAAATTTATGGTTATCTTAGCTATTCCCATACGGAAAAAGTTGGAAATAGTCCAAAATAGTAGGACCAATGATAAAAATAACTTCGCGCGATTTTATTTCTTCGGGTGACCATGATTTCTTTGGATTTTACGAAAATCATCAAGGGCTCCAACTTAAAAAAATAATTATGGATATGATTTTGAATGGTTTTAATAAAACCAGTTCGTATTCTTCTACAAAACACTAAATTATCGCGGTTAGGTTAAAAGTCAGCCTGTATATTATAGATCTGTCTCTTTCTAATAAGCGAATGAAATTTCGCTCTATGACCACACGCTTTGAAATACTGCCTTAGTGTTAACAACAGAAGATTTATTACTTTGGAAAAACTTTTGACAGCACTAAAACTAAAATCAAAGACTTCAGGATCGACCTTTGTGGTTCCGTTTCGAAACAAGTGAATTTCACTCGGAGTGATGTGAATTTCACCCAAGAGCATTCAAAAATTGATCCGAGTTAAGCCGAGGGTAACCGAACTGTTACCTCATTACTTGACAGTTGCTCGGAAGTATTTTGAAACCTTAGAGAGTAATTTATTAGGTAAAGAGCGCGTGTTTCTAAGTAGGAATAGTAGGCACGGGTGAGACATTGCATTGTTTCGTACGCAAGCGCTAGTAGTTGTATATGATTACAAGCAGTGCGGTGCGAGCGTACGTTGTGAATTGTGAGTTCTTCGAGGTGAATTTGTTATTTAAGACGACGTAGGTAGTAAAAACAGAGTTTTTGAACAAGTAATACTCCCGAACTACAATAGATATGGTTCTAAAATAAATACATGGTATAAACAAAGCCTTTTCTAAGGCGAGGTAACAGCCCAAAACGCAATAGAGAAAAATTGGCTCGATCGAAAAAATTGCAAAGTGAAGGCAATTTTTTCATTTCAAACAAGCAGTATGTCGAAACTAATTAAGTAAAAATAACAATGATTACTGTTTCAAACATATAAACCCATTATCTAAACGATAGCATAGTGATTTTCTTAAAACGCACTTGTGTGAATTTATATGCAATTTTATTAATTGAAAAACAGCATTATCTACACTCTTCTTGATTTACCGCACTACTCAGACTCGCGCTTTTTCAGATATGCTTAGCTCTTTCGTTGTGCGATCGACCTACCACGCCTTAACTTGAAAACATTGTTTAATATGCCATAAAACCGTGTAAAAACAATACTCGAAAACACACTAAACAGAATTACAAGATCACATTTCACCGGTAAGCAAATTTATTATACTTTCAAGTAAAAATTAAATTAAGCTTCACGGGGTTGAAAGGGACGTAGGACGCGATGGTAACTGAACCGCCCGCAATGCCCCGCAACCCCGCTTCGATATAAGACTCGGATAGTGATGTGACGCGTTCGGCAGCAGATTCTATAGGATTATAATATTAACATTGGTACGGCAGAGAGCTAGTGCTCTCTGTGGTACGGCGAGCAATAGATACACTGCGCTTGCTTCATTTTAAGCTCCATCCAGTAAAAAATATATATATATATTTGTAGGAATGATTTACATTTGAGTAGGTATTTATATCACTTCTAACCGACTTCAATAAAAAAGGAGGTTCTCAATTCAACATGCATATAAGGTGACTCTTATTTATAGAGCCAAATTCTTACCGAAAACTTGGTAAGTGCTCAGTAACAACGTTCAATTACCCTTTTTGTGAAATTCGTAAATTATTCATTTCGTGTTTCTTACAAACGCAAGCCCAGCCCCGAGTCAATTACTGTGAGACTTCAAGATTTCATTTTGCGAAATTAGCAAAAAGTGTTATCGATCCGTTTCACTGATAATTTACCAAGTCTCCAGTATGAGTTTGGCTGTATACATAAGTCACCTTATACAGTTTATCCCAAAAGTCAATGTTGTCCCTTGGAGGGCTGATAGGCCAGATCACGACTGTCTAGAATATCAAAATATGATCTCTGTAAAAGTCGATAGTTTTCTAGTTATCGATACTTTTATGAATTTTGTGAAATTCGACACCTTCGATGAGTCTTTCCAGTGCCTCAGATTCCTTAATCCAAGATTCTATTTTTTGTTTCGCAATCCTGAATAGCCCTGCTATTGATCCTAGTCCAAGTTCAAATTAATATGACACACTTTTGTAATAAAAAAATGAACATTTTTGTCAGAATTATGATGAGTTTGAAAATTTTATTTGATTCTTTATACTGTGAAAAAAATGTACTCCGCTTAGCTGGCAAGTAATTTTAAATAATAGGTCATTTAGTGTAGTTTCTTAAATAGTAAAACAATTGCCATGTTTTACTTTAGAAAAAAGTATATTGCT
This sequence comes from Ypsolopha scabrella, assembly GCA_910592155.1. Classification (NCBI taxonomy): domain Eukaryota; kingdom Metazoa; phylum Arthropoda; class Insecta; order Lepidoptera; family Ypsolophidae; genus Ypsolopha; species Ypsolopha scabrella. The sequence goes on along the minus strand of OU342972.1, from coordinate 8,989,264 downwards.
ATTCTACTGTAAAAGGAGCTCACCTTAAAAACCTTTAAATACTTAGAAATTCGAATGAAAATATTTAGTTAATCCTGTATATTTGTATTTGATTAGTTTTCTCGCTTCTGTCTTGACCGATTTTAATGCAGTTATTATTTGTTAGAAGACGGGTTCATTGTGGATGGTTAATTTTTAGCTATGTCTCACACCGATAGCCGGTCATAAATTAACAATTTCGTCAGGTTTCGACACTGACAGCAGGATAGCGTATACAATTAGCAAAGCGTGTGACAAAGATGGCATCAGAACCCGTGTAGCAACCCCTAGTTTATGAACGCGGCCCTGGCTAGCGTGATTTATAGCGCTGTCTGGATACCGTTAAAGTTTCCCAGACTTCGAAGTTTTGCCAGGTTCTGGACAAAATTCAAAACTTTAAAAAAAATGTATATTGTTTCTAAAGGGAAAAGGGTGAACATTATTATTGTGAAAGTTACATAAGGCTCGTATTTTATCTGTTTTTTGTGACTACAAAAGGTGATTTGATTTTCCCGACTTTAAATTAGATTTGAGACATTTTTTTTAAACCAGATTTTCTCTCCTTTTTTCGTATATTTCGTATTCGTATATCTTATTCTAGGAAACGAGTGAAATTTCGTATTACTATCACACGTTTTGAAACGGTACCGAAGTGTTATACATTAAAAAATTAAAATAAAAGTTTTTTTTGTAATAACGCTTACTTATTGTAAAACCGTGACTGATTAATTAAGTAGGTAGATAAAATTCCTCCCTACACAAAAATAGTAAAATAATTTAAACATAAATCATTCTGAGTATTTAAGCAATTAGTACACAATCAACTTTTTACCATCACCATCCGATTTATCGGGATCCTAGTTAGGACGCGCGAAGAAACAGACCGTCCTAAACGCAATTACACTTTCCTAAGTCCAATCCTTTCCTAGTTAGGATGAAGATAAATCGGCTGGTGTTAATGCGGCTTAAGTTTGTATTTTAAACGGTTATCACAGAAACCTACTCGCACCAGCGTTTTTACCTACGACGCCTAAATCCAGAAGGTTCTTAAAAGATTTGGGAACGAATTTTTCGGGCTACATTAATAAGTATTTATGGTAGCATTTTACTTCTCGTGATAAGCCAGTTCGAACTGCAAGTATTTAACTAAACTGAGAAGTTCTAGTTTCTCTGTTTGAACCTCATTTTAATCATCACGCTGAATAGTCTTTCGACATTTGCATCAGAATGTAAATAACAAAATTAATGAAATAGCTAAAATAGGTACCATCCAATTACATGCACATATATTTTTTAAATGTAGTAACATGATAGATAATGGTTGAGTGTCTTACCCTATTTTTCCACTAACTGATGTAACCTAAACCACTCGAAAAACCCCCAGCCACTAAAAGTATACCTATTCCTCTGTAATACACCCGTCTAAACCATTCGTTTTAGGGGAATTCCACTAAATTGGGAACACTGGTGACGTTTACTTTTTTTTTTTTTCTTACGTTCTAAAAAGTCTAATGATCCTTCGGAAACTATTTTCGTCGGAATAAAAAACTTACAGGTAACATTAAACGTGAAGGTAAAATTGCACAAGAGTCTAGAGAAATATTTCTGTTAGTACCTACCTACTAACATTATATTTGTTTAATACAGTAATCTTTGGTCAAACCTATTCTGATCAGGACCTAGCATAGTAGACCATATCGAGCGTTCACAGCTCAATATACCTACCAATTTCGTAGATCAACACAGTGGGACAGTATCAATCACTGTACCAAGCGCTTTTGATCTCAAATCTACACTGGTGGACAAAAAAATCGACTCAAGCATTGTTGTTCTACATTTAAGGAAATAACCCAATCATACAAGCATAAACTTACATAATCCATAAATCATTTTAAAGGTATAGGCTCTTCCGTAGTTGCCATGCAAGCACATTCAGGACTCGTCAGAGAACAAAATGGAGCGCCATTGGTCCAAGGTCCAGTTTACGTGTTCTCGGGCAAATTGAAGTCGCGCTTGCCGATGAGCTGTGGTCAGTTGGGGCCCGGTTGCTGGTCTTTTTAGTGTCAGGTTAGCTTTCTTTAGTCTTCTAGCGATCGTTCGCCGACTTACAGCCCGATCTCGTACTTGTCTGAGTTCTTGTTGGATCTCAACTGCTGTCATGTGACGATTTCTTAAAAACTTAAAACGATGAAGCGGTCATCTTGCTCAGAAATGCATCTTGTTCTGCCAGACCCTAGCCTCCGAATGACGCCGCCGGTCTCCACGAAGCGTCTGAAGACTCTGGAGACAGCTGATTGGCTTAGGTGTAATTCTGCAGCCACGCTTTGTTGGTTCCGCCCCAATCGCAATAGGGCAAGCACTTGAGCGGCCTCTAATGGCGTGGTGTCCATTTCCGGGTGACGTAATCACTGGGTAATTAGGGTAGGTGTTTAAAATTGTGTAAGCAAGTGTGGAAAAAAAAATATTGCACGTCCTTTAAACGGGATAAAGGGAGCTTAACGCGTACGTTTCTGTACGAGGTAAAAACTGTTCAAATACGGTAAATGAATTTCACGTCCTGTATAGCGAATACTTTTAAACCAAAATGCATATATTCAAATTCAGACCTATACCTTTAAAATGATGTGTATATTTCATATGTTTATGTTTGTATGTTTGGGTTATTCCCTTGAATGAGGACAACAATGCTTGAGTTGATTTTTTTGTCCACCAGTGTATAATGCTCATGTTGTTGTATAGGTCTTACTTAATCACAGAGTTTCAAACATGACCCGGTTAGGGCATTGCAAATTTAAGTTAAATTAACTTAAATATAAAATAATTAAAGTAATATATTTATGTATTTAAACAATATTAAATTTTACCTTTAGAACTTACATTTAAAACTTATTGTCCAAAAACTCATCCTGTAAAATCTGCAGAGAATAATAGCATTTCTTAACTAAGAATCTTTTTAAATTTTTGATTGTTATCAATACATTTTATTATTTCTGGGATTTTGTTATATATTTTCACTGACATGGCTAATGGACCTGACTGTTTTATCCGTAATCTCGATATGCTCCTTCAGTGCAGAGCACTATTATGTACCTAATAGAGATTAGTGAGTCAGAACAATGATTTTCACGTCCAAAGAAGAGTGCAAATGTGTTGGTTGTCTGTTCTTCTGTTTTAGTTTTACAAGTGGAATGGGCCAATAGAAAAATAAAACATCTTAGAATTAAGTCCATACAAAATTATTTATTTTTGGATTTCTTCTTATTACCACTAAATTCAAGACCAGACTTTGGAACAGACCCTAAAGCTTTTTGTATAGAAAAAGCATATAAATTGGCATTTATTTTCTTTAGTTTTTCTAGTTCATCTTTGTATTTTCCTTCTCTTGTTTTGTATTCAATTTCCAAGTCTTTTGATGTTACAGTACTCTCAAATTCAATTGCATTTGATTCAGGCCAAAATTTGTTTTTCTTGCTTACCAAAACTTCAATTTCTGTTATTTTATCTGTATCTCTTTCTAGTGTTCTCTCCAAACTATGCAGGATTATACATGGTGAAAATTCTTGTTTGTAAATAGCAGGATAGTTCACAGTGAAGTAAGCATTTGTAATGGGTCCTTTATGCCTTATTGTTCTTATAGGTTGTCTACTTCTGATGTGCCAAAGAATTACCTGATCATCATTCGAGCCAGATACCAGTGTCTCTCCATCCAAGGAAGCTGATAAACATAAAACTCCTTTTGTATGAGCTGTGAATGTAGAACAGTGCTCTTCAGTATTTACCAACAAATCTCTGTTCCTTGGTGTATTAGTTAAACTGAACTGATGGATTTTGCCTTCTGTTGTCCCAACAAATATGCTCAATTCTAAAACATCATAAGTCACTGACAGCAATGGCAGGTCAAATATAAGGTTCAAGAGCATTTCTCCTGATGATAAGTCATAGATTTTGCAAGTCCTGTCACTAGATACAGTACAAAGTCGTCCATGCATTCCTGTTTTACTTATGCATAGATCAGTAACTGGTAAGGAATGGTCAGAGAACACATGAACTGGGTCATGTTGTCCTGCAGTTGTCTGTGTAACTTGTCCAGCCTCTGGATGGGCTGCCACGGTGGTTAAAGACCAAACCATTACCATACCATCTTCCGCTGCTGATATAAAGTACTGACCGTCAGGTGTGAACTTTAACAGGACAACTTTCTGATAGTGTCTGCTGATGATGGATAAGAGATTTCCAGAGGCAATTTGCCATAGGTAGATCTTCTCATCAATTCCAGTAACGCAATAGGAGCCATCACATGTAAAATCAACAGCTGTGGCTTTGCCAGGCAATATGAAGCGCATCCCTTGAACAGTTTGGTGAGAGTTCAGTGGCCAAACATGAAGTACCGGCTTGGCCTTTTCCACGGCCGCTATATAGTCCTTCCCTATGAATGAGAGTGTCCTAGGCTCAGATGTTCCACCGCCTCTGTAGGTCATTAGGCTAGTGCCGGTGTGTGGGTCCCAAATACAACTTGTCCATAGAGTGTTGTTCGAATCACAAGTCACTAGCACTTCAAGTAAATTAGACATTGTTGCTTCTAATGTAAGTATTTAACTCATTTATGAGATGTCTGTTTGCAAAATGCAATAAATTCAAAAAAAATTAAAAAACGTGGTACTATGGTGGTAGGTACGAAATTTTTGACATTTTTGAAATTACGTTCCTTTCTTCACAATCACATCAGACACAATCCTCGATTTGACTTTATTATCAGGGCCGCGTTCAGTTTGATCGCCCGCTCATCACTGACAGCAGGATAGCATATACAAATTCAATTCGTGCAAAAGAGATGTCATGATCGCCGGTCGTGAGCGGGCGATTAAACTGAACTCAGCCCTGAGCCGTGCGCGTTCAGTTTGATCGCCCGCTCATCACTGACAGCAGGATAGCATATACAAATTCAACGCGTGCAAAAGAGATGTCATGATCACCGGGCGTCGGCGGGCGATCAAACTGAACTTAGCCCAGGATTTGTTGAGGAATAAATTATGATTCATAAGAACAGGCGAATCTGGGGGCACGGCATGTGACCCCCGCCAAAACGAGTTATTTAGAAGGACTTTTTAATGTAGATAATTTATTTCCTTGAGATTATGTGCAAATGGATACCTATAAATTATTCAAAGTGTAAAGGAAAGAAACGTATTATTTTTTTATGTTGGCATAGCTGTTGAAACGTCACGAATTTTGAACCAATACCGTTGCGGCTTGTGCAAGCTGAAATTCTATTGGTTGTTAATAGACATGAAGTTACGTTGAAACAAATTGTGATTGTATTCTATCCGGCACCTAGATTTTGTTATCAAAATTTTGTGGTTTTGTGTATTTTTATCAAGAAAACATGTTCAAAAAGTAAGTACAATTTTCAATCATTAATTTATTAAGAAATCTCGTAAGAAATATAGAATAAATTTTGTTCAGAGGTTAGAAAAAAAATCATCTTTGCAAACTTACTTTATTCCTATTGGTTAAATTAATTATTGACGTAATGCATTGCTAACCAATAGTAAAATGCCAAAACGGACTAACTTCGCGTTTCACAAGAATGATAATTACTACGGGCACAGAAAGAAAGAGATAGAGACTACACCACAAGTGCTCTCTGCCTTGTACACGGATGAAATTCACGGAATATTAATATAGCCGTCTCTTTTTCTCGAGTTCTTTGTACAAAGAAAAGACAAAAAGTCGTCGTTGTCGTCATCATTCGGTTCATGCATGTCATTTGTCATTGGTTGGCCAAATGCATGCACTGACTGACTGCAAACAAAATTAAAAATGGTGAATCGCGTGCAGCAGGCGGACGTTTGCTGCTGCTTGGCCGTATATCACTTTGCGCTTTAAAGTTACGACCTTTGAACTGTTCATATTCAAACAAAACGTACTAAACATTATCTCGAAGAATAATAATCAAATTGCGCGTCGTGGTTTCGTTCGTGACGTAACTGAGAAACCTCACAAAAAAGTGTGCGTGTACCGTTATAGAGGTCACTTCTTATCGTCGCTGCTGATGTTTTCTGTGTCTCCGTGGGAGTGTTGACGTTGATTATGTGGGAGCTCGAATCCGACACGAGCCATGACGCACGCTCGGAAGGCCTGCGTCGTCGTCAAGGATGGGATCCGGAGGCTGAAAGCTTGGCCTCGCAGTTGGACGAGCTCGACGAAGTGCTCGCCGAGGAGGAGGAAGGATGCCCGCTGCCGTCCACGCCTGAAGACCAGAACCTGCTTGATGCGGAAATGGCGGAAGTGTTGAAGGCTGGAGTCTTGTCCGACGAAATAGATCTCGGAGCTTTAGCCCACAACGCGGCTGAACAAGCAGAGGAGTTCGTCCGCAAGGTTTGGGAGGCTTCGTGGAACGTCTGCCACTTCAGACACCTGCCGCGTTGGCTTCAAGACAATGATTATCTACACAAGGGTCACCGACCGCCACTGCCCTCGTTCAGCGCGTGTTTCGCCTCCATATTCCGCATCCACACTGAAACTGGCAACATCTGGACTCATCTCCTCGGCTGCGTCGCCTTCATCGGTGTTGCTACTTACTTTTTAACCCGCCCCTCCATTGAAATTCAGACGCAAGAGAAATTGATCTTTGGTGTTTTTTTTTTGGGTGCCATTGTCTGCCTGGGTTTCTCTTTCGCCTACCACACACTGTACTGCCACTCGGAAATGGTTGGGAAGCTATTCTCTAAGCTAGATTACTGCGGCATAGCTCTACTCATCATGGGTTCCTTTGTTCCATGGTTGTACTATAGTTTCTACTGCCACTACAGGCCGAAAATAATTTACTTATCTGTAGTAGTTGTTTTAGGAGTCTCATCTATAGTTGTCTCACTCTGGGACAAGTTTTCAGAGCCTCGTCTGAGACCTTTACGAGCAGGAGTATTCATGTTCTTTGGGTTGTCAGGGATTGTGCCTGCAATCCACTATGGCATCACTGAAGGATGGTTTAGTCAAGTCAGCAAGGCCTCACTTGGCTGGCTGGTTCTAATGGGGTTGCTGTATATATTGGGGGCTATGTTCTATGCTCTGCGTGTGCCTGAGCGCTGGTTCCCCGGCAAGTGTGACATTTGGTTCCAGTCGCACCAGATCTTTCACGTTCTGGTTATTGTGGCTGCATTTGTCCACTATCATGGCATCAGTGAACTAGCCTCATACAGAGTCACTGTGGGTGAATGCTCCATGCCCCCATCCTCTATTGCATTCTAGCCCCCTTAGATTCAAAATGTGATAGTAGACCATAGATAAATTTAAGTAGTTACAGAACAGGTTAAACAGCGTCTCATATGGATTTTTGTACCACATTCTATCTGACTGAAAACTAGCTGTCTAAACATTACCAAGTCTGTGTCACTAGTGAGGCTGAAATTGAATGGGTTTATGTTTTTATTGCAAAATCCATTGCTTTGGAGTACTCTAAATATTATTATTAGAAAAGATAAATTAGAAACAAATGTAAAGAGGTTGCAGGTTCGAATCCTGGCCTGAGGAATTTTTTCAAAATTCTTGTCTTTACAGTTGTTTCTAAATTATCTTTCCTAGTTTGTAATGCACTCTTATAATATTTAAATGGGTTTATTATATTTTTATTTATTATATCCAGTAAGAAGGATCAGAGCCATGGCCTGGACTGCTATCTACTGTTTTAATGAAAATGAGAATTCAACAGACTTAGGTTATATATAATCGATACACATTTAGGTATTTATTGATTTGTATGTAAAATTAATAGTAAGTTGTTGTAGTTTGATTGTGGTAATTTTACTTTAAAGATCTTACCAAACATGATTTATTTCTCGATTAAAATTCAGTTGTACTAATTCCACTGATATAATATGGGTTTTTATTTCTAACATCAAAACAACCCTTGAAAACGGTGTAAATCAGAATAGTTAAAGAAAAATGAATCATGTTAGTGGTGTTTGTGGTAGTGAATTTTAATCAAAACATTTTCTAATATCTGTCAACTGTTGACAGTCGCAAGTATAAACTATTTATTTGTTTTGATAAACTCTTCTGTTATTCTAAGGCAGATCTATTAAACTGGGGAGCCGGGAGTGTATTTTTGAAACATTCGAATTTCAATTCACATACGAATCTGCATGATTTGCATACAAATACAATACTAATTTTAAGTTTTCGTATGCGAATCATGCGGATTCGTATGCAAATTGAAATTCGAATGATTCAAAAATACACTCCCTGGTCCAACAAGCAGAGGCCAATAAATAGAAGATTTTAAGCTTCATTCCCCTTGGATCTGCCCTTGTATGAATTACATGCTCCAAAATAACTTAGCCCGCCCAGACAAGCACAGATTCCAGCAAATTTATTTAATTTACTTTTCTACTAATCTAATTAACCTTTCTAAAAATTGTATAACTAATAAAATAATTATCTATTCTTTCATCTTGCACTAGGTGTTAACTTCATAGAAGTACTAGTTAATAAATAAAGCCCTAAAAATCTTCCAAGAATGTTCATTTGGTCATGTTTATTTCAATCCTGAGCACAGTTTCGAAATAACCAAGGTAGTGCATGAAGAAATAAAGATGGCCATTTAGATTTTCGATCTGTCATGCTTTTCACTCATTATTTCATTATACCTGGATCACAAGTAATCACAACAATCAACTTTGGAATTCATTTGTAGTAGAGGTGTCGTATTACAATTTTCTATGCTCTGATTAACTTGATATTAGTCTGCTTTTTTGCTGTATGCGTCTACTTATTTTGTTGTATAAAGTCTTGGCTTATATTTTGATACACAGAGTCTCTTAAATATTTAAGGAATATTTCTTTTTATGTTGGGATTTCGCAGCAGTAAATTCATTATCTGTTATGTGTAGATTTATCAATCACCAGACAAATTGTTTATTATTTTGAAACTTTCCCTGGTGTTGGCTTTCTGATGATTGGCAAACTCGCCCGTTGTAACGTAACTATTGTAAAACGGGTACATATTGTTGTAATCAATTTTAGGATTAAATTCCACTGCAATGATATGGAAATATCCTTTACATTCCGCGTCTAACGTAAAATATACCGTAATAAATAACATCCTGCTAGAGGCATCGCATATCAATAATTTGTTCATATGTAGCAGAGTTCAGGAGTTAATATTTGGCTTGAAGGACCAAAGTGTACAGAAAATATATTTTGATATTTGAATTAAAATCTGGTCGGTGCTGCTGAGTAAGATACATATTAACTTTGAATGTAAAGCAATTTATTTTTAATACAGCGATGACCCAAAAACCCTTTCTTGAAAATTGAGTTCCTTAGATCACGAATCATTAAACGGGCATCATTACTAGACTATGAGTAATTACTAATTAGAAATAAAATATAAGTTAATAAATGAAAAGTATATTCTAAATTGTTGTAAGTGTTCATAACATGTAAAAATTTTATCACGTAAAATATTAGGAGTTGTGATTTATATTGCAAAAATCATTGGTGGAAGCTATAAAAAGGTAATTGTTTGTATTTGTTTTAAACTTTATAGGTATTTAAAATCGCTAATTAGTTCCGTCGATGGTAAGTTATTATCACTAACAAAATATTTTAAAATATTTGACAGTCACCTTGGAGCTTCTTAAAACTTTAATAAATATTTTTTTCACTAAAATATGATTATCTAAACAGTTTGGCGTATAAAAATAAAAAGACAATATTTTTCTCATGGATATAGTGTAAAAATAATTAATATTTAGATTATTTTTATCCTTTACATGCCTTAAAGGTACTTATATTTATAGTTTTGTTACTTTTTGATCTTTAATTTTGATACGTGTTAAAACTGCTTTGATTAATTAAATTTTTATTACTGGAATCACATGATTATTGTTGTTTGATTATTAAAAAGATTAATTCCATACTTGATTTCTAACTGAATTTCATGTGATTCTATATTCTTCATGTCACTATTGTAAAAAGGATTTGTTATCTATTTTTGTTTGTTTTTAGTGATAATGGCGTGAAACATGATTGATTATGATTAGAAATAAATTGTATAAAATTGATGTGTTAGTTTAATTGTTGCCCCTAGTCTACTTATTTGGTTATTTCCTCAGAGTTTGTTCGGAAGCTAAGTAGTTGAGCACCAAAACCTATGGCTGACTTATTGATTTTTTTGTGTGCATTGTTACAGTTGCACAGGCCAAGTTGCTGCTATGGTGTTATAATAAATTATAAATCGAATGGCCTTGGGAGGGTAAAAGTTAGAGGATAGTATGGTACCTAGCTGAGTCTGGAACATTTTAACACTTTTTAGATATAGCTGAGTAAAAGTGTTATGAAAAAAGTAGGTATATATAACCCGTGCGGATAAAGAAACCATCTATAAATGGCGACCGGTCTCATGCTATCTCGCTCACATCGTTGCTCCGTCTATACTCGCACAGCATGGTACTAAGTACAAAAAATGTTTCATGAACTGAACACCCTTTATGTTGACCAGGATCACAACGATGAAAATAAAAATAAAACCGCATCCAAATCCGTTGAGTGGTTCTCGAGTTAAAACGGGTCATATGTAGTAGTCAGTCAGTACGAGCTTTTATAGACACGGCTTTTTTAATACTTTATTATCAGGATGAGTGGGCTTGTCACCACTAATGACGAAACCATGCCGCCAAGCGACTCTTGTCCCGGAGGCGGCGGCGTGTCGTTATGATTATGAGAAGCCATAGCAGTTGCGTATTGAAATCGACAAATTTTAGCCTAGGGGATGAATTTCATAAAACCTAGCGGATGCCTAATTTTTAAAGGACTTAACCTTTTAAAGTTTGTTGACACTATAGTATTTTATAATTCTTTGTGATGTTATCGTAGATTTTTTTTTGTGTCCTACTCCTTTCCCACCACGCCACGCACCGGACGGACAGACAGTCATTGAGAATTCGCTGGTATATGGAGGAAACCTAGAAACTTACCGAAGGTTCGGTCGCCCTGCCCGAAAATCGAACCATGTCCTGTTGTCGGTCGCCTGCCCCATTATTGGGTCGGAACATTAATGGATTCTCCAACATTTGGGCTTGTTTGGGAGCGTGGAATTTTACCAGCCGAGGTCAAGGAAATGGGACGTTACTTTCTTTTAATTGAATACTGTAAATATTAACCTTTTGACTTGGCGATCGTCAGGTCCGGATTTCCGCCTAGGCCCATAAGGCACCGGCCAGGGTAGGGGCCCCGGGCCCCCGGCCAGAGCGAACACAGAAATTTAATTTCCATACTCGAACTGCAATATTAGACCTACTCCTCTCAAACGGGTGGTGCAAATAATTAAAAAAAAACACGATAAGTAGTCACAGTGAAAAATAAATTCCGATTATTCATGTCTATAGTTTGTTCTCTGGGGTCGGGCAGTTAGGTTCTCAGGGACATTCACGCGGGTAATCTCTAGAACTACTGAACTGATTTCAAAAATGTTTTATGTATTGTGATGGTTAGACTCTTTAAATGGACATAGTTTTTTCCCTGGGGACGGGCAGTTCCATCTATTAATTAAATTGTGCAGCCAAGTAATCTCTGGAACCACTAAACCAATTTTGAAAATTCTTTTACTGTTGTAATGGTTACACTCTTTGCTTTGACATAGGCTATAGTTCGTTCCCTGGGGACGGGCAGTTCCATCTATTAATTAAATTGTGCAGCCAAGTAATCTCTGGAACCACTAAACCAATTTTGAAAATTCTTTTACTGTTGTAATGGTTACACTCTTTGCTTTGACATAGGCTATAGTTCGTTCCCTGGGGACGGGCAGTTCCATCTATTAATTAAATTGTGCAGCCAAGTAATCTCTGGAACCACTAAACCAATTTTGAAAATTCTTTTACTGTTGTAATGGTTACACTCTTTGCTTTGACATAGGCTATAGTTCGTTCCCTGGGGACGGGCATTTCTCTTGGGGCTATGTACATTATTTTCCTGAGAACCAAAAGTCAAATTAAAATACGTACCTAACGCGTAATTATTTGTCGGAATAATATGAACAGATTCTATGGGATTACCCCAACGATTGGACTATCGTTGGACTACAGAAAAACTATTAAGGCGAAGCCGCGGGCAAAAAAACGCTATAAGATAATCGAAAAATCTTTAACTTGATCGCTGGGTAGTGAAGTTGAGCAAGTCGGTGTTAATAAGTAAAAATACAGATTGTTTGTGCCGCCTTGTGATCAGTAGAATATGTCGTTCGTTGTTGTTGTTATCATTATGTTCGAATGTTTGTACAGTCAAGAGCTCGTCGTGTTGTACCTACACTTGCTGTACGACATTAGTCTCTGTAGTGAAGGATATAAGATAGGTGTAGTGTCCAATGTGTATGCTCGATGTGTTCTTGACTGTACACTCGAAACGTGTCATTCAAAGGAAAAGATAAACTCTGCTATAATCAGTTCAACATTATGCTTTGATCTCTGTGTTTGATTTCAACACAGAGAAATTATTATTGGTTATCTTCCTCTGTGGATATCAATGACATTTATTGTTTAAAATATAACCTACTTTTCATTCTTAATACCATTACAATAAGTAGGTCTGCGGCCATTTCTTCGATGGTGCCATGGCTGGCACCAGGCACATGCAATACTGTTCGCAAATATCTCCATTTACCCGCAAATACCTTGCGAGAGGAGAATTCCGGGTGAGAGTTTTATACTCCCGTCGGAAATATTTCGGCATCTTGAAAGAATACGGCGTATATAATACGTTAATAGAATTTGAGATAATAAAGTGATCTAGGGGGGAGGGGATTGGCCTCTGGCTCCAACTCATGAAGCTAGGCCCGGACTTATAGATACAGGGCCCCTCTAGGCACTTTACAGAGCGGGGGTCAACGATACACAAAAAAAATCTACCTAATTCAATCGGTATCGCCACTGGTGCAGTGTTGCTAAATTGAGCGACAGCATGCCTATTAGGCGTAATTATATTTTTTCTTTCTATAATTTTCGACTCTGCCCTGGCCGGGGCCCCCTCGGCGGCCGGGGCCCTAGGCCTGTGCTTAGTGGGTCTAGGTGGAAATCCGGGCCTGCATGAAGCCATCAACAAGTATCTGTTCTCGACTATGTGATCGTAACAAATAAGAGGGTTATGTGAAAAGTGGGCAAAGCTCTTCAAATACTATGGGCACCTCAAATTAGAGACAAAGGCAGAAAGGGGGCAAATACCGAACAAATCAAACAACCCTCCATACAACGGGATCACATACAAACCAAACACAAAACAAATAATCCATCTTTTTACATCCAGCATATGCCTGTGGGGATCAGATGGTAATCTGGGGCCGATCGGCAGGAAGTCATCGGTCAATCTTGAGGCCCGGGTTTGAAATCAGGCGGTCGAGCAAACGCCAATGAAATTTTCGGGTCGGGGAATATTCGTCCTCTTTTCTATTTTTGGGAAAATTCGTCCCTCTTGACTCAAGCAGGGAAATTCGTTCCTCAACTAATAACATACATATACATAACCGTTAGGTGTTTAAAGTTAAAAGTATTATTGCTTTTCGATAGTGAGAGTGAAAAGTGAAAGCAGAACAAAACAGCCAAAAGGGGGCGAATTCTCACATTACAAATATATATTTTTGAAGAGGGACGAATTTACACCTAAAATAAATAATTTTAGGGACGAATTTACGCGGTACGAATTTCTGGAGCACGAAATACCCCGACCCAATTCTGGATTACTCGAATATTATGCATAGTATTTATTTTCGTACAACTTTCTGAACGTTGAAAACTCTCTAATAAACCAAGGGCCCTAAAAGTATAAGGTACTGCGATAACGCTTTGTTATAAATTATAACTCATAATAGACGTGCACGATTGACCACATCTCTGACAGCCCCTCTAGTATACCTATATACGTCGTGATGATACGTTCAAAAACGTGGGCATCCAACGTGAACTTATTTCCAAATGCTTGAAATTTCTATTTTCCATATAAATAAATGAAAATTCATGGATCATATCAAATCAAATTGAAACTTATTGTAAACACTAGAAACCGTATAAAATGTTTTCTTTTAAATCCAAGCGAATAAAGTGGTTATTGTAGACATTCGATTGATTTTCTGATAGTCCAAGGTTACAAACACGTAATAATAAATTATTAACATATTATATTCTGTAGGTTTATACTTTAAGGCTTGGCCCATGGTGCACGATAATCTTACTGAGTCATTTTGAACTTCAGTAAGGTCAGGTGGGGTAAGGGGGACTAGGGGGGAAGGGAAACAGTAGTTCGTAAATTAAAAACCATAGACTGCAGCTCTTTGTTGCTCGGTTGGTAAAACAGTCATTTAAGAGTAATTTCCCAAGCAAAAACACAGATGGCGCTATGTCTGTTCTGTGCACGTGTGCGACAGTAAGAAAAAAATCAGTTGGTCACGACAAAACCACGAGTTCGCCGAGAATTTTTACAGCGTTCATTAGAGTGTCAAAAACGTTTGTGATAAGGCTGTCAATGTTGGTGAGTGTAGTTTAATCTCTATAATTTGAGTATTTGCTTATAATCTTGTAAAAATCTTCCTAATTATATTTCATTGTTTTATTATTCGATACATAACCTACAAATTCATAAGTGGGGGAAGGGAAACTACCATAGCCGGGGAAAGAGGAACATATGTTTCCCTTTCCCGATGACAGAGGTTATAAACCTTTTAAGATACCTACATACACACAAACACGCCTGTAGCCCAGTAAGCAGAGACGATGGTTTCCAAAGTACTGCGATCCTAACATTGCTAAGTACGAGTAATATTAATTGTAACAGAAACATTCAAAATGCCTAGAAATTATCAACGCAAAACTGACAATGCAACGTACCCGAGGGAAAAATTATTAGAGGCCGTAAGAGCCGTCAAAAGTGGCACATTGTCTGGGTATGCGGCCTCTAAGCAATATGGAATACCCAGGTCAACCATTATAAATCGGGTGAGTTTATATCAAAAACTTGCTTGGAGTTGGTAGCTACTGAAGCCGGTTGTTCTTTTTTTAAATAATTTTATTTATTTTTACTTTTTTAGACACTTCACCTGAATTTGTTTTTAGCTGTTTTAGTTAAAGTTACTTATGTTTTTGTTCTTAGGTATATGATCGCAAAGGCCTAAAATCAAACACTTTGGGAAGAGCCACCGTCTTATCGCGTGAAACAGAAGAATGTCTAGTAAAAAACCTGAGTGTGATGGAGAAATATGGTTTCGGCCTGACCAGAAAAGAATTATTAAAGACCGTGGGTGAGTACGTTTCGGCTAACGTTATAAAAAATCCGTTTAAAAATGGCGTGCCTGGAGAAGATTGGTTTCTGGCATTCAAAAAGAGGCATAATTTGTCAATCAAAAAGCCACAGCCTGTCGAGTATGCCCGCAAACAAGCATGCAGTCCTCAAATTATATATCCGTACTTTGATTTACTGGAAAAAACAGTAAACGAATTGGAGTTGAGCAACAAACCATCACATATATGGAACGTCGACGAAACTAGCCTTAGCAAAGACCCTTCGAAGTCCAAGGTGGTTGGGTGTAAAGGATGTATTGCAACGCGAGTTATTGCTTCTCCTGGAAAAGAAAACACCACCGTCTTGTTGGGGTGTAACGCCATAGGAGAGAAAACTCCACCCATGATTGTTTACAAGGGCAAATATGTTTGGGATGAGTGGACTACAGACCAAGACTATCCCGGAACAGCATACGCTGCAACAACTAACGGCTGGATGGAAACTGCGGTTTTTGAGGCCTTCTTCAAAAAGGTATTTTTAAAAACTGTGGGAGAAAAGCGCCCGATCCTTTTAATTTATGATGGCCATTCCACGCATATAGGCATAAACCTTGTCGAAAAAGCCAGAAAAGCTAACATCACCATTTTAAAAATACCTGCGCACACCAGCCATCTCTTACAGCCACTAGATTTGGCTGTTAATAAATCATTCAAAGACAAATGGGACCAGGAACTAGTAAAATGGCAAAGATTGAATATAAGGAAACAATTACCAAAAAAAGATTTTGCTGAAAAGCTTGGAACAATTTGGAATATGTTGGATCCAGCTATATGTGCAGCTGGTTTTAAAAAAGGAGGCATTTACCCCTTAAACAAAAATGCAGTCCCAGAAAAAAATTTCAACCAAGATCTTCTGCGGCAATGGAAGCTAAAATCAATGTGCAATGCTACGGATTTTATCGAAGATTCAACCAAACAGCAATTTATGAATGTACCGTTGTGTGATAATAAGACTGCCGCAAATACAAAGGTTCAAGATCCTCGTGCGGGAACATCCAAACATACTGACTCAATCATTAAAGAAAAGTCGCCCGAAACCGAAACCAACAGACCAAAGCCAGACTCGCTGTTCACCATTTCATTAAAAAGTGTAAACTTGATTTTAAATGGTAATTATCATACAATTCAAACTCGTTTGTCACAACATACACAAAACAGTTGTGTTAGCTTATCTAATCAACTGAATGCAGAATTCGTAGGATCCAATACGATGAATATTCCGAAGGAAACATCAATAGTTCAGGTACTTGAAGACCGGATTGTAACATTTGAGGACTTACTCCTGATGAAAATTAAAGCAGGAACCACCATTAAAACAAAGAAAAAACGGATGGCAACTGGTGCAGAAGTTATAACGCATGACGATGTGTATAAAAAAACTTTAGAGGCACAAACATCTAAAAATGAAACAAAAGTAAAAAAAAACAAAGGCAAATGTTAGAGCAGCTTTGACAAAGGAAAAAGATAGAAGAAAAGTAAAAGAAGATAAAACTGAAAACCTGGAATACAAAGTTGAGCAGAGTTCAAAAAAGAAGATAAATAATTTATTAGATAGGAAAGCAAAAGAGGGGAAAATTCGAGAACCAGAAGAAAAAGTTGCACAAAATTCAAAAATGAAGAAGAAACAAAACAAAACGATAAAAAAACATGGAAAAAAACGAAAATATTCTACGTCTTCAAGTGAAAATGAAGCTGAAATAATATATGACGAAGATAGTCATGATAATGACTACTGGGAGAATTTACTGAAAGATAGTGATAACGAAGATGATGAAGCTCCAAGTCCAGAACTCCATGATGCCGACAAAGAAAATTATGATAACCATGAGCCATATCGTAAGGATGACTGGGTCTTGGTAAAATTCTGCACCAAAAAGTCAGTGAAACACTATTTGGGCGTAGTGTTAAGCACAAATGACTACGGGTCCCCTGTAGTAAAATACACCAGAAAGAAGAAAACTAAAGCAGAAAGTGAAAATGTTTTTACTTTCCCCGTGATAGACGATATATCTGAAGTGAAACACACGGCGGACATTGTTACAAAATTGCCTCAGCCTACAATTGGTCGAAGAGGCCAATTTATTTTTAAAATGTCTTTTAAGATGTTTAATATACAGTAGAATCATATCTACTTACATATGTTTCTACTGAATATTAAACATCTTAACTGATACTATATTCAGTATATTCGTGCATAGTTTTACAAATATGTTAAAATGTAAGTTGAAAATGTTCCTTGAATTGAATGAAAATGCTTTCCTATAAGGTAGGTTGAGACTACTTGAGACTGATTAGTATGATTCAATAAAAATTAAAAAAGAGCACTTCGTTTTTACTTGACGACCCCTGCCTCATAGTCATATGTTTCCCTTACCCCAAATTCAATTTCTGACTAATTTGTTCTGTTAACAACTCTTATTTCACTAAGCACAGAGTTTAAATTTGAAAACCAAATTGGAAAAAATGGAATAGTGCAGGTATAATGTAGAAAACTTTTATTTATGATACATTTATTGAGACTGTTCCCCTTCCCCCAAAAACCGGGAAAGGGGAACGACAGAACTAGTATTAGGATTTAGCATTTTGTTGTTTAAATAATAATAGCTAGAATTAAAAGACGTTCAATCATGGAAAGCTGACAAGCGCAGGTACATTAAATGTTTATCAAAACAATTAAAAGACATCAAATGCGGTAGCTATGACTCAAAATATTTTGTGTAAAATGGAGTGTGTTCCACTTACCCCACCTGACCTTATGTTGTTAGAAAGTCTACATTGCGCTGCCGGCACGCATAATCAGTGAAATTTCGATCTATTCTGGATTTTACGAAAAAGTATTTGATGTAAGAGTTTTTTCACCTGACATCGGAAAATAAATGTTTTCTCACAAAAAAATCCATCATTTTTCTAAGCTATGGCTACGCAGCTCACCGGCCTCCCCACATACCTAATTGCACCCCGCAACCCGCACCCCTCATCCGGGTGGCCAGCGACCAGTGAGGGTGTCCACGCGATTAGTGTATTTTGAGTAAAGAAAATCGTCTTATTATGAGGTACTGGTACTTTATTTAGAGATCCTAGTATTTAAAAAAAATATCTTTTCCGATCATACTAACACACCTTAGAGGATTCTTGCCTTTGCTTTTACACTTGGTATATAAGGTCCTACAATTCAAAGTGAAAAAAATTCAAAATATGATAGAGTGGCCCTAATAGAACACTTTCCAAAGAAAATGAAAATTTTGCGTGAATTTCTTTTTTCACCTTTTCATAGAAATTGAGTCAGCTGATTGCACCACTTTCTAGTGGGAAGTGAAAAAAATATTTGACGTTAACGATACATGGTGACCTATTCTCGTGCAGCAAACCTTAAATTTAGAGTTGAAAAACCTAAAATAATACAAGCTCATTTCACTTTTATCCATCTGCATTAAAGCCTATTTTGCAATGATAAGTTTTAGGTTATGGCAGCTCTAAATCTTATATTTGCTACACGAGAATAGGTGTCATAATCTACCCTAAAATTATTTTAACTTATTATTGTAGGATCTTATATAACAGCATGGTTCGTTCACTGCTGAACATAGGCCTTTCCAAGATTACGCCACTTTGGGCGGACTTCCTTTTGGAAGAAGTGCCCATACTCACACACGCGGGCAGGCGGGTTGGTGAGCGCGGTGCAGAAACCCTCGCACAAGTGAAGCAGCTTTTTTTTGGCTAAGGCGCCATCTCGGCCACATAAACTCGGCCGCGTGGCCGGGTTGACACCTATCAATTTTATTGGGGGTCAACTCGGCCTCACATACAAAGTACAGTCAATCTAAGCAAGGATTGGATCCAAATACCTACTATAAAACTTCGAATAAAACTATTAAAAAAATTAAAAGCAATCTCGTTACCAAAAAAGAACATGCTTTGTTGAAATCATGATAAGTTCTTACCTATCTCTTCCTTTCGATATAGTATTTGTTTTTGTCTAACGTGTTTTCTTTAAATATATTCAAACAAGGTCTTTTAAAAAAACTTGCAACATCAAGTGATGGCATTAGATATAGTATTAGTTCATATTTTCGTGATGTACTTCTTGTGTTGACTGTACATAACTACCTCAAATTTTCGCTGTCGGCCGAGTTGACCCCCAATAAAATTGATTTAATTGAAAAGTATCAACTTAACGTGGCCGAGATGACGCCTTAGCCTTTTTTTTGTCTGGCTTTGCTGTTGGCCTTCTGGCCTTCACAACTTTTTTGGACCAGAAGAAGGAAGGCAGTGAACGATCAGCTCCAGTGTGATGCCGCTATCCGTCAGTCACCAATCTGTTTTATTATTACTAGGTGACTTTCGTTTAGCTGTTTATATAGCCAAATTCATACTGGAGACTCGGTAAGTGTTCGGACCAAGGTTCAATGACCCTATTCTTCGAAATGCACAAAATAAAATTGAGACTTCCTATACTAATTGAGCCGAGGTAGTGCTTGAACAACTATAGAGGCACAAATAATATTTTCCGTATTTCGCTAACAGGGTCATTGAACTTTGGTTCTGACCACTTACCGAGTCTACAGTATGAATTTGGCCATATAAACGAAATTCACCTTATTATAGGTCCTACAATAATAAGTGAAAATAATTCTATAGGGTAGCTAGATTGATCAGTTGATCACAACCAAGAAGAAAAAAAAATTTATGGCTCTATATTTTTTTTGCTTCTCAGTACAGAGTAGTTCAATTAGCTGACCCAATTTCTATGGAAAAGTGAAAAAAAATCGTGCATTTTTTTATTTTTGGTGGGAAGTGGTCCATTTAGTGATCTTAAATTTGTTCATTTTGAATTATAGTAAGATGGTTGTACTGTACCTCCACAGTCGAGCCCAGCATCAGCTCTACCACCTTTAAATGAAGTCATAATATAAAATTAAATATCAACCAACATAAATTAATTCAGTAGCTATTTTTGTAATACAAGAATAACAACAAAATTAATTATCTTTAGGGCTTCGTCATTGACCTCTCATTGAGAGTTCAATGGGCTTCGTTAGAAAAAGGAGCTGTTCGTTGGCAGGATACTAAAAAATCTATAACTAAATGAATTTTTTACGGTGGTTAAAACCTATGCCTTAAGGAATCCACGAAATACCTACTTCAAGCCTAAAAACAAACTAAATATCACTTTGACGATAGTTAGTTGTGATTTTCAAGTAAAATGACTGTGGTGATTTCTTGAGATGCCTTAGGAAAAAGTGATAATTATACAGGATGTAAATGCAAAGTCAAGAAACCCTTTAGGGTATGAAAGTATACACGATTCTGATGTCATTACGAGAAAAAAATATATACCTTGAATTTTCACCAAAAATTCCATCATTTTTCTAAGCTATGGCTACGCAGCTCACCGGCCTCCCCACACACCTAATTGCACCCCGCAACCCGCACCCCTCATCCGAGTGGCCAATGACCAGTGAGGGTGTCCACGCGATTAGTGTATTTTGAGTAAAGAAAATTGTCTTATTATGAGGTACTGGTACTTTATTTAGAGATCCCAGTATTTAAAATAATATCTTTATCGATCATACTAACACACCCTTAAAGGATTCTTGCCTTTGCTTTTACACCCGGTATATATCTTGGCCAAAAAGTAAAATATTCTGTTTTAGAGCTGCATAATTATTAGTGATGGGCCGAATATGGGTTTCACCGAATACGAATATTCGGTAAATTTTGGGGCGATTTGTCGAGTACAAGTGCAAATGATCGAATTCTGCGTATCAACGCCTTACGGCGCTCAAATGAGGTGCTTCCTTCCCAAAAATTTTGAAGACGAGCAGTGCATTCTTGCGCGGAAAATAAACTTTAAAAATCATAAAAAATCGTCGCTCTAAAATATTTTCGCTTTAATTAAATTTTTGCTACTGACGATGAATTTCAACTTGTGATAAAAAACAATTGGCAAAAGACTTCCCGCCAAAAATAATTCTTATTAAGAGAACGAGTTCTAAGTTTAAAAAAATATAGCATTTGAAATTCAAACATTTATGAGCAGCCAGGAGTGTAAAACTTTCAGTGTGCTCTATGTATACTGTTGATTTATTATTCTTGCCACGAATTTAATTTTTTTCTCAAATCCTTACATTGATTATTGTAAAACCTACTAAACGTTAAGAAATTAATGAAACGTTACCCAGACAAATGAGCTTTTATTTATTCCATTAAATAATCTAAATGGTAATTACTAATAGGCTAAAGTACAAGCCCTAGCAATAACATATCAGATTATTTAATGATAATACGCCACCCAGGCATGTTCAATATAGACAAAACTGTGAGTACTAAAGTGCCGAACAATTCGGCACTTTTGCCGATCATTCGGCCGAATATGAATATTCGGTGAAACTACCGAATGTGCCGAGTACCGAATATAAAACGAACATTCGGCCCATCCCTAATAGTTATTGGTTTATTTAATTTTATATAATATTGCTACATTTTAGTCTTATAGTCTTCTTCAATCTTTTTCATTTAACTATTTTAAGTTGAAACTATCCTTTTATTTCGAAACTACCGAACCAATGTTTATGATTCTTTCATCGTTACGAAGCTAATCAAACGTAAAAAGTTATCAAAATTGCTTTAGTCGTTTGAGAGGTATCTGAACAAATATCATGCATGCAATTTATACTAGCAAACGTCTGCGGTTTAGTTGTGGACGCGTGTTATAGATTGACTTTCGAAATCAATATTGCATAAAAATTTAATGAAAATCAGTCAATATTTCATACAGTCGGTTTAATTACAATGAGGTCATAGTTCTTCCTTATAATATTATTAAAATTTTCAGATTCGTAACACGATATTCTTCACGGTTGATTATCTTGATTCGTATACATTGCGGTTTCTGCACGTTGTCTACAACTTCTTCTAGAATGTGACCAGTAATGTAATTTACGTTTACCGTGTAAATGTATGTGTTAATGTAACAAACACGTGTTGGATAGTCACGTGTCAATCATTATTAGTCGACCGACATTGTGTCGATTGCGTGTACAGCGCCACAAACTTATCGGATCATCTGTCAAACTAAAATCCACCTTATATTGATGACATGACAGTCCTTGTCACCGTAACAGATAAGTTAGCCGAGCTTGTAGGTCCGGCTACGTAGGTGCTAGGCTAGGGTTACCACTTGACAATATCCAATTGATTTTCTAGAAAGCTAAATTCCCAAGATATATGGCGTTCTAGCCTTAGTAGTACCATCGAAGAAATTGCCGCTTACCTTTCTTACCATCTTTGCAATACGGTTGCAAAGTGCGCCTGTGGATTTACTTTACCCCCAAAGTACATATTGATTTTTCAGGTTATTCCCATCGGCTCTCTGGTCCGTTACGGAGTTGCTTTTTTAACTTATTTAAAATCATATTCTTCAACGTTTGAAAAATAAAAACATGCAAATTAGCAATCAGTAGAATTTCAGATATGTATTCTCATGAATGTTTTTACTTTTCAAATGTTTAAGAATGTGATTTTAAATAAGTAAAAGCAACTCCGCAACGGACCAGTTAGCCGATGGGAATAATCCGATTTTTCATGTTTAGCTAACTGTATTATACAAACATTTATTATAACAAACTATTTACCCATATCACACCTGTAATGTAAGCACAGGGACACGTGTACGTGAGTCGTGATTTTATCGTCTTAACATGGATTTGTCTATGGTCTTATACAAGTATCGCGACGGTTTATGAGCGGTGACCTTGACTGCGCTGGTTTTCTCTATCGCACGTAGTAATTTTGTGCGCGAGTGAACACATGCGCTAGTCCCCCACCACTTTCGCCGAGCACTCAAAAACCGTTGCGACACGGCACTTGTACAGTTGGTTCAGAACATTTGTTCTTTATTACTTAAATAATAGAAAAATATTAAAATTACTTGTACGTTGTTCCACTAGTATTTAATTATGGATGATCACGCTACCGGTTTCATCGATTTATCGACATGACGTCATTTGTATTTAATGTTTTTTCCTTATTGTTTTCGCCTGAAGATGATGATAATTGGTGGGTAGGCATAGAACTGTCCAAACAATAAAAATTTTGCTCAAATTTGAAATTTTAAAATAAATTAAACAAGTGAATTATTTGGCTAATTAAATGTTTATTAATAATCAGTGACACTTCTTACCTGCTAGTGAGTGTTATCTTCATTCTAAAACTAATAAACATCACTTAATTGTTCACCACTATTCTTCTACCTACACAATGGAGGCACTGAAGCAAGCCATGTCAGAAATGAAGTCCCATTTTGATCAGCGGATGGCAGACTTTACTCAAAACTTGCAGCAGGCTCCCTCGCAAGCCACTACTACATCTGGAGTTGCCGCAGACTTCATGGTTTTTAAAACCTTTATTTCCGAGGCCATCGGTAACTTTCAACAACAATTGGAGGCATTGGAGTGTGAGCTAGATGAACTGGATATGAGGGGCCGGCGTAAGATTCTGCTGCTGCATGGCGTAGCTGAAGACAAGAAGGATGCAGTGGCAGCGGTAGTGGAGGTTGTGAGAAAGCAGCTTCAGATTCCAGAATTCAATGCTGATGATATCAGACGTTGTCATCGGATGGGGCGCACTTCTCTTGATACTACAAGGCCAATCCTGGTGAAGTTTAAGGACAGCACAGTTAAAGGCAAGGTCTGGTTCAGTAAAACCAGTCTAAAAGGTACGGGTATAACTCTTTCTGAGTTTTTGACGAGACGTTGTCGTGATGCATTTATGGCGGCCCGGCAGCGACATGGAGTCTCGAAGTGCTGGACGAGGGATGGGTGTATTTATGTGTTGGGACCTGATGGTACGCAACACAGAGTCCTGTCCCTCGCAGAGCTCAATAAGATCCCGGCAACCAGCAACGTCGTATCCGATTCGCGGGATGTTTCGCTGACGAAGAAAGTTGCAGACATTCCTACGAAAAGATTGCGGTCCAAGAAGAACTAGACTTCCTTAAACATACAGTTTAAATTTTTGTTTATTGGTGTTTCAGGGTAATATGATAGATAACGCATAAAAGGTACCCTCTATTTCATTAATGTGTTTTTTATAATTTATTGGTGTTTCAGGGTAATATGATAGATAACGCATAAAAGGTACCCTCTATTTCATTAATGTGTTTTTTATAATTTTTCACTCTCTCGTCCTGTCTTATTTTGTTGTTGATTGACTTGACATCTTTACTTTTTTATGTTTTGTTGCAACGTTCCGTTGCATGATTGACACACGATAATAAAGGTCACGTTCATAATATACTATCAAAGCGTGTAACATTAACTTGACTAAAGTTGTACCTAAACAAGCATTATTTTGTCAATTATTATTTGGTTACTTTAGATTAAAATTTGCATTAATGAATGCTACATGCTATCAAAATTAATGTTTAATACCTTTGTCATACTAAAGTCGTTTGCAATAGAATCCAACAATCATGTAAACAAATATGGCGGACTGACATTGACAGCGTATTGTTTATGCCCATAGTGATGTCATAGTGTTCTAATTTAATTTTAATTAAATTTATTTTTCTAATTATTTTAATTTTAAGTCATAGACTATGGCCCATAGTAGGATAGGTACTAAAATAAAACTGACTAAATAGATTAAATATATAAGCCATAGACTATAAAATAAAACTGATTATATATAAAAAAAGTGTTTATTAAAACAAATTTAAATCTTTGTCTTCGTCATCATCACTATCAGAAGTGTCGCCGGTGATTTTGTGTGTAATGTTTCATTACGTCACGAACAATATATTCTGAGACGTCCATTATTTTTGAGGTGGTTTTATATAATTCCATTTTTGATGGGTATGTAGGAGAGGTTTTCTCCAAGTGATTATAAATATTCACCAAAAATTTTTTCTCCCTTTGCGATAACTGTTTTTTAACAGCCAATTTTGGTTTTTTGACCGGCGGCGGCGGAGCAGTCCCCGACGAACCTGGCTGCGGCTCGCTCATTATAACCTTAAAAACAAATATAATTTTACACACATACATTTCAGTAATTGTGATCTATTCAAATAATTAGTTACGAGGGCAATACAATATTAAAGTGCGTCTAATAGATTTCCGTTGTAGGTAATAGATCTAAATCATTCTTACCTCCTGATTACTCCTTGAGAAAAAATACCAATCGTATGCTATATCAAAGTCCGTGATGCCGTGCAAAGGTCGTCGTTCCAAGAAAAATATGTCCAGCCAAATCGTAAAGCAAAACAAAAGTCCAAAATGAGAATGCAAAGTCGTAGAAATCGGAAACAGAAAACACTAATGCACAGCGAACCCACAGAACAGTGAATGACTGTGAATGACAATTCTAACAAAATGGCCACCTGTCAATTTTTAAAAACTAACCATTATTTTTATGGCTTAGGATACAATCCGTTTTGGTTAATTATATTAAGCTCTTGAAAAAAAATTTTTATTGTATTCTAATAATATTAAATTAAAATAATTTATTAAATTAAAAATAAAAGATAACTTCAGATTACGAACAACACTAACTTTTCAATGACTTATAGAGTTCGATGAGTAAAAAACTAAGATGACAGCTTGTCAAATACTTCGAAATTTTTACGTTGCAAATGTTTTAACAAATTTAACTTATAAATACAAGTTAAATCGTGTTGAAGATAATGTGAAAACAATGGTGCGTTCGTTGAAATCAGACTATGTTCATAATTGATCGTCAAATGTATGTGATTACGGAGTAATCGTGACAATTTGGTTTGTTTACATGATTGTTGGATTCTATTGCAAACGACTTTAGTTAGACAATTTTTTTTTTCTTTTGTATATTGCCCGTGTAGTTTGTTTTCATTTTCTTTGTATTTTTGTAACATTCAGCTGGCAGGTGGAACACACAAATTTTATTGTATTATTTTTTTCTTTATATACTCTTATTTATTTAGATCTGTTACATTTTATTCTATTATATATTTTTATATATTAATATTGTACATTTATTTTATATATTATGTTAGGTACCATTTTCGGTAGTAATAATAGTCAGGGTGATGATAATTTCTTTTCTTGCTCTTCCTCGTCTTCTGAAGAATCAGATAATTCAGATTGCAGTTTTCATAGTTTGCCTTCTCTCCATGACACACTTAGTGCAAATTTTTCTGATTGCCACAATAATTTCAATTTCGTACATATAAATGCGCAAAGTATTCCACAACATTTCCCTGATATGTTGGCGACGTTCGATGCTCAAAATATTCATGCCATACTAATTTCAGAATCTTTTCTTAAACCTTGTTTACCCTCCACCTCTTACTCGCTTCCTGGCTTCCACCTGATCCGTAACGATCGCACTGGAGCCAGATGTGGTGGTGTTGCGATATATCTTCGATCCCATATCCCCTTCACTATACTAAGTATGTCTCCCCAACCTCCACCAAAAGATGCAGGTGAACATCTTTTCATAGAGGTAACACTTTCCCACACTAAGCTTTTACTTGGTGTGTACTATCCTCCGGATCTGACAGTTAACTATTTTTCCTCTTTTGAGAATCTTCTTGAGTCCCTGGTCCCATTATACAAACACACCATTATTATGAGTGACTTCAACACGTGCCTTCTTAAAAACGATTCTCGCTGTTTATCCTTAAGATCTATCATCAATTCCAACAATCTACATATTCTTCCATCGGATGCAACTCATCACTTTCCCAACTGTCGACCCTCTCTTCTTGATCTTGTTATCGTCTCCTCTCTAGAGCATGTTGTTAAGCACGGTCAGTGTTCTGCAGATGCTTTTTCTTACCATGACCTCATTTTCCTTTCCTACAAAATCCGACCCCCCAAACCAAAGGCAAAAGTGCTCATGCAGCGTCATTTTAGCGGAATAAATCTGGAGGACCTCCGGAAAGATGCTTTTGATATAGATTGGGCAGCGATTTATAAATTGGATACTGTAGATGAGCAAATATCTCAGTTCAATTCTCTATTAACACATCTGTATGACATACATGCTCCTGTTCGAGCTATAAAAATAAAGCATCTACCAGCGCCATGGCTAACTGATGAGATTAAGAATCTAATGTTAAAAAAAGTACGCGCCAAGTCTAAATTTAAAAGCCATCCAACCAATGATAATAAGGAGAAATACATTGTACTTCGGAATCACTGTAATAAGGTGTGTAGGGATGCACAACGACGCCACATTCATCAATCTGTTGAGAATGGTGATCCAGCTAAAGTTTGGAAATTTCTTAGGTCACTGGGTGTTGGTAAATCACGTCAAGATACTATTCCTAAAGATTTGAATTTAAATTCTCTTAATCAACATTTCTCTTCTTCGTCCACTTTTGATGGTGCAACGAAAATCAACACCTTAAATTATCTTTCTTCTCTCCCAACACCAGACCACCCTCCTCTAATTTTTAGTCAATTTACTGATTGTGATGTTAAGAAACATATGCTGTCAATAACATCCAATGCCGTGGGTACAGATTGCATTAGCCGCAATATGATTTTACCTATCATCGATATTATATCTCCTGTAATTACTATGATCCTGAATAAATCCATTACGTCGGGCATCTTTCCTACTATCTGGAAAGATGCCCAGATCACTCCTCTACCTAAAAAAGCAAATCCTTCTTCTTTTTCCGAGTACCGGCCTATTTCCATCCTCCCATTCCTATCCAAAGTTCTTGAACGTTTAGTCCATTACCAACTTAGTCTATTCCTTACTAATAATAAACTCCTAAATCCCCTTCAGTCCGGCTTCCGTCCTGGTCATAGCACAGTTACAGCCTTAGTCAAGATTACTGATGACATCCGGCTTGGTATGGATTCAGGTAAACTTACTGTCCTGACATTACTGGACTTTAGTAATGCTTTTAATACTGTGGATTTTGACATTCTCTTAGGTATTTTACGTTCTCTTAACATATCTCCAACGGTAATTGACTGGTTTCGTAGTTACTTGTATGGACGCCGGCAGCGTATTCGCATCGATGATACAGTATCCGATTGGTGTGACACCACTGCCGGTGTTCCACAAGGTGGCGTCTTGTCTCCATTACTTTTTTCAATTTTCATAAATCATATCTCCGATCTCATTTCTTCTTCCTACCACCTTTATGCAGATGATCTTCAAATTTACAATCAAGCTAAACTCGAGGATCTTCCTACTGCCATTAATACAACTAATAATGATCTAGCTCGCATTTTAAATTGGAGCACTGAATTTGGACTCAAAATTAATCCTATAAAAACCCAAATTATAATAATCGGTAGCCCGTTTTTCATCTCTAGAGTGAACTGGCAGACTTTACCACAAATATTCTTTGATGGAACATATATCCCTTTTAGTGCTAAGGTAAAGAATCTTGGTATTTTCATTGACAATCGTTTGTCCTGGGAGCCTCAGTTGGAAGAAGTCAGTCGAAAACTCTTCGCTTCTGCAGGTTCGATGAGAAGGCTTCGTAACTTCCTTCCAGTTACTACCAAGACTGCTCTGGCCCAATCCCTCCTTTTACCTCTCCTTGACTATGCTGATTCCTGTTACCCTGACCTTACCCAAAAGCAACTCGACCAATTTGAGCGACTTCAAAATTTTTGTATTAGATTTATTTTTGGACTCCGTAAATTTGATCACGTTTCGGAATTTCGCTCCCGGCTTGGCTGGCTCCCTATTCGCTCACGTCGGAATGTCCATATCCTTTCCCTCCTGTATTCTGTTCTTTTCAATCCTTCTTCTCCTTCTTATCTCAAGGAACGTTTTGAGTTTCTTCACCAATCTCACGAACGAACGTTGCGGTCATCTGAAAATCTTCAATTAAAGACACCACTACACTCCTCTACCTTTTATGGCAAATCGTTCACAGTTGAAGCTGTGCGTTTGTGGAATGCTTTGCCCTTTTCTATAAAATCTTCTTCTTCCTCGGCTATCTTTAAAAGACGAATAAAAGAATATTTTTTCTCCCTTTAATAGGTACGTTCAAGTAGGTATATTATATGAATAAATATTAGTTTATATTATAATATTGTATAGTATGTATTTGTATGTATATTTACACGTAGTAGATTGTTTAGTATTTAAATAATTAGTTAATTTACATTGTGCAGTACATGTATGTATATATATTACATAAATATCTCCTGTACACCACCATCAACTTATCCTTTTTAACAGTATCTTCCACCCAAAGGTTGTCTGGAAGAAATCGCTCTGAGCGATAAGACCGCCCATTGTACCCTTTCTGATAAAATATTTTTATTACTTGTTTTTATTTTGGTGAACAATAAAGAGTATTTATGTTATGTTATGTTATGTTAAGTAGTTTCAATATTTTTCTATTATTGTAAAAATCTTCCATCAAGAAGTGACAACATACAGCATCAATCGTTTGTTACTTATTTTTAATACAAATTTCAAGATTGTATGATTTGAAAAAGGCTCTTATAAAGTGAAAAACATAAAATTTACTGTAACTCTGCTATCAATAGGTATTATTTTTATTAAGTTACGGAACCAAGTTACGCCATCTGAAGTGATTGTTGTGTAGTTGACAGTAGAGGGACTCGAAAAGCCAGAGCAAGCCGTTCAACTGCTCAACATTTGCTCAAAAATAGTTTCTAAAATATCCTGTCGCGTGGTAACCCTATCCGTCCGGGACAGACAAAATGTTGAAATTAAATAACATCCTATGTTGTGTGTACAGTTGTACACAACGTGTACTTACCTGAAATTGAAATGATAATAAATAATGATAATTATATTCATTGATTATACTCGTACCATTCGACTAATGGAATTTCGATCGGCGGTAATAGCGTCGATTCGGTGTAAGACGACTTATTTCACCGGACTAATAATGTTTACGATACTGAAAGGAGAAGTCCAAAAGAGGATAAATTGAAACCACGTGGTTTATTAGACGCTCCCAGCTCCATAACAACAATGCCATATTTACCCCCCCTCTTTTTTTTGTCTTTAATGACAAAATAAGTATTTTTATAAAGACTACGCTATACTTTAATATAATAATAGCATATAGTATACATAGCACAACAATATCGCGCACCATTGTTATGGACACGTTCACATTGTACTGTACTATATATAGGGTGAAATTCAATCAACCGACCAAATTCATACTGGAGACTCGGTTTATATATTATTGGCTTACTACACGCTTATAATATTAGGTCCTTCTTTGCTATACTATACCGGGTTTAAAAGCAAAGGCAAGAATCCTTGAAGAGTGTGTTAGTATGATCGGTAAAGATATTATTTTAAATACTGGGATCTCTAAATAAAGTACCAGTACCCCATAATAAGACGATTTTATTTACTCAAAATACACTAATCGCGTGGACACCCTCACTGGTCGCTGGCCACTTGGATGAGGGGTGCGGGTTGCGGGGTGCAATTAGGTATGTGGGGAGGCCGGTGAGCTGCGTAGCCATAGCTTAGAAAAATGATGGATTTTTTGTGAAAATTCAAGGTATTTATTTTTTTCTCGTAATGACATCAGGATCGTGTATACTTTCACACCCTAAAGGGATTCTTGACTTTGCATTTACAACCTGTATAGCATAATAGTATAGCGTAGTCTGAAACTAGCTTGTGACGGATGAGCTCGCATTGATTTTACACTATACCTACCTACGAACGTTGTTTCTTGTTTATCTCTAAATAAGGCCCTTAAGGGTTATACCGACTTTGTCTCTTTTCAAATTAACCTTAAACTAATAATAAGCGACGAATAAATTTTGCAAAAAATATACGTCATATTTCACTCTTTGATCTTAATACACTTACACTTTTCCTCGATCCGATTAAATCGCAAAGATAGGTCTTAACTACTATCTAAATATAATTTCATTTGAGCTATATTAAGTTATGGACAATAAAACTTATATTACTAAAATAAACGTCGGGAAAAATGTGATATAAAACGGCCATCATATTAAAAACAAAAACCCATCCCTCTAATTCCAAAATAATAAATAAAAACACCTCGAAACCGCGAATTTTCTGAGCGACCCGCCTCCGCTGAGCAGGATAAACATGTGACAAATGAAAGCGTTGTAGCAGGACAGACTTCTCTGGATAACCTCGCCTTAACTACACAGGTCAACAAACAATTCCGGAACCGTAATTTTCATTATTTGTTGTTTTACTTCAAAGTATTGTACTACAATCTGACCAAAGAAACTTGTATGTACCTATGTATTACCATGTATTAACGCCCAGTATGGTATAAGTAGTGCTCTTTTAGCGTTTCCTTGGAAATCGCTCATGTCATGTTATAAGTTGCGAATACTGTCCTTGCGGTACTGAGTTGCACGGTCTTAATTGCTGTAACATTATATAAATTGGTATGAGCTCTAGTATTGTGTACAGGAGATTTTAACGAGGACAGAGGAGCAGTAAATAAAATTCTAATTAAATTAGGTCTAATAATTAATAATATTATTGATAAAACAAATATTAAAACTAAAATAATAAAACGAATTAAATTTTTCTCAGAAGATATATATCTTTATCTATAAAAAATTGTAAATTATTTTTTATGATTTAAAATTAGTTTTTTTTTTATTTTAATTTTATTAAAGCAATATACAGCAATTACTGCTGGTGACCCCGGGTGCGTGGGTCTCGCTCACTCGCACGACTCGTCCGATCTCTCCATCGCGTCGCTCGACGGAGGATCAAGTTGCGAACGCACTAAAATATACCTAAATAATTATTTACAATTATCATAACTAAAACTCTTCCAAAATACTTAACAGAAAACATTTATTGTTATAACTTATAATTATAACTTAAATTATAATGGTTTCGATTGGGTATAACACGACTTAACTTATTTGACAGGACTAAACTTAATTTAACCATTCTGTATTTTTCTTCGTGTACCGAAAAGACGAGGACAGGACGCTTAAAATAAGGTTAGACCTGTCAAATAAGTTAAGTCGTGTAACACCGAATCGAAACCAATATCTTCAATTTGTTTCTTTGCATACTTAATTAATTAAACTGGATATTCGTTTTAAATTTGACCCAAGTTTGGTATTTATTAAGTTAAAGATCTTGATTAAAATTCTAATCAAGGCATATCATTCCAGATATTCTATAGCTTTTTTTTCCATTTTATAACTTTTATATAACCAGCCACTAATTTCTACTTTCAGGGTTACCAGCATGTATAAATTGCCCTCTTAAAATAACGTTAGGGCTCATCTTGAGAATACAATATTGTAAGCTATCGTGTAAATGACAAGGCGGCAATGGGTTCTGAATTATAAGTATTTTAAAGAGAACGAATAGGGAGCCATTTTGACTCAAAACGAAAGTGGGACACATGCGCAGACCATAAATGAATTGGATACCCAGTATTACCCAGGTTCCAAAACCGTTCGGGTTTGTTTAGAAGTTCTTCACATTGTAAGTTATGCCGCAGACAGAAAGGCATCGAAGCTATAAGGGTTTAAGTTTTTGACAATACTCCAAAACTGTATACTTGTAACATACCTATTTGACATAGGATTTTTTTAAATCAATGTAATGAACCTTATAGCACACCGTAAAATGACCACTTTACGCTGCGCTTGCGTAAAGTCGGCATTTTCCGCACTTTTGCTATAAAATATTATACGATACTCGTGCGAGAAACTTTTTCTCGACTCGTGTGATTGCAGCACTCACCTTCGGCTCGTGCCGCAAACTCACACTCGTCAGAAAACGTTTCATCGCTCTCGTATCGTAATGTACTATTTTTCCTGCTACACTAAGTACGCTTTGACCTCCAAATATAAAAATGGTGATAAATGTAGGTCAGGAATATTTTTCTTCCACAACAAAGTTTAGGTGTATTCAGTCTTCCTAAAACTAGGTCACAAGTTCACAACTAAAATGTTTGGATGAAACCCAACTCTAGCCAGGCGCTACCTAAGTTTGTTTTTGGATGCTGAACCCTAGGTAATAGAAACTATCAGGAGACTCAAGCAATACTTATATTACTATTATATTATAAATAAATGTTACAAGTACCTACTTATTAGTATATTTTTGGTAAAAGTTTATGCTTTATTCTGAAAAATCAAACATAGAGATTTTTAAACAATACATCACTAATTTTGACACCTACTATACACAAAGTAAATTATTATGAAAACAACATTGACCTCCCATTGAGAGGTCAGTAGAAAACAAAGACATTTTTAATAAATAAATAACATTGGCTATGAATATTGCGCACTTTCTCAGAAGTTCGACCATTTTTAGGATTCGGTACCCTAAGGGTGGCAAACAGACAGCTGCTGTCTGTCTGTCTGTCCGTCAGTCACAGCAGGGGTCTACAGGTTCAGCCGTAATAGGTAGACAGTTGAAATTTTCACAGAATACGAGTACGTGTTAAGTACTATAGCCTCTACCCAACGAGTTATTGTATCTTTATGTCGATGCCTTTACCGCGGCATATAATAGAAGTAAAAAAAAAATTGAATCTCAAGGGGGGACCCCATACAATAAACCTCGAAAAATAGCATTTTTTAAACGTTATTTGTTTTAGCTTTATCTTAAGGCGGAACGTTTCGAGCTCGGTGCAAAATGCACAACTTATGATTGTTTTTCTTACTATTGCATGAAAAGTACTAAATAAATGTGATTTATGGCATTTCGCGACCATTGTTTAGTGTCAATTAGGTTTTTCTACCAAAATTTTGTAATTTTATGTATTACGTTGTAAATGAATGTCCACACCAACTTAAAACACGCTTTTAAGTTTTTATACCCATTCATTTACAACGCAATGCATAAAATGACGCAATTCTACTAAAAACCCCTGATAACTATTCAACAATAGTCACAAAATAAGATGAAACTATTTTATTTTAAAATAAGGTAAACAAACTTATGTTATGCACTTTGCACTGAGCTCGAAACGTTACCCCTTAACTAGGCGGTGTCCTTGAAATCAATACCTACGGCCGCTCGGCGCCTAAACACGCCCTAAGGCTGCCAAGCTAACTGACTGTTTACGTACATAATGCTATATTATTATCATAAAAGTTGTATTTAAGCAACAGTAGAATGCACCACATACTCTGTAATTTCGTGCCATAATTTACGAAAATGCGCAGGAGCGTCGCGTCGTCACAGTGTCAGACAACGTGCGTACGTAACGGTGCGGCCGCGACGGTCGTAAACCGAGTTGAATTGAGTTTGGGGGGGGGGGGGGTTCGTTTCGGTCCGTTTGTATGGAGATTAGAGATTATGTATTGGATACTATGGCGTCGAGGTCAGTTTTTCGCTGCTCCTCAAAATTCTCGTAAATTTTGGCCTCTGTACAAGCCCGCGCCATTCAGGGCGCTATGCTGCCAATCCTTCCCAAATAAGTTGCTTTATTTGATATTACAATATAATCATGAATATAAATAAAACTTAGCTAAATTAAAAAGGGTAAAACTAACCTAAAATCCTTGTTAAACCTACAAAATTAACTAAACTAAATAGAAAATCCTGTCTAAATCGCCACCGTCATGTGGAAGGGTACCTAGAAGGCTGGCAGCGTTTCCTCTTTGAATGGCCAGGCTAATTCTCTGGCCAAGATACGCACCAGCCTTCGGGTCCCCACAAACATCGACCAGCCGTGTGGATAGTTCTTTAAAAAGGAGTTTAGCATCGGGACCCCACGGCCCGAGGGTCTCGACCCCGAAAGGCACAAATATGCAGTCCGAGCTAAGGGCTGCATACTTGTGCCTTTTATTTCTCTCGGCCGCTGCTGCAGCCGCACCAGCTCTAACGGCAGTAACACCGGTGTGGGACGGTGCTAGTGTGTCAACACATGTTGCATCCCACACCAATGCTCTGCCGTTCTTCCATGGGATTAATGTCATCCCATCGGGCCTCTTGCCATCGTCACGCGTTATGCCCTTCGGCTCTAGAATAGCCGACACGTTGACGGTGGCAAGAGCCCGCCGGATGACATCATTTATACTGGCGTGGCGCGGCAGGCGGCCAGCACTACGCTGACAAGAAAGGCCGTGGTGTCCGAGCTGATCGACGTTTGTGCCACACCGGCAGCGATGTGGCTCGTTCGTCTTCGCGCCGAGTCTGAGGCTGACGGCTAGGGAGAAAGATACCCTGTCCAGCTGCGTGCCGATGTTAATAGACGGTACAGCGTGCAGCCAGAACCCGGACTCCCTTTCACCGGACGCCAGGAGGCGGGCTCGATCTGCAGGATTGGTCGCAGTGTCAAGTAAGGAACTTTGAACTTGTCTGCAGATCGGCTCGTCCCATTGTTTTTGTTTTGTCAAGTCAGTGGGCAGATTCTCACCAGGACAGGCTTGCACCCATGCATCCCTGGCATCCGTCGAGCACGATGCCTCAACGTCACCAAGTGACGGGAAAATTATAGTACCGTAGAGGACATGCGTGCTATGGACGGATGACAGAAAGGCTGGGAGTGCTACACTGGAAATTTTGCGGATTCCCAGGCCACCGAACCGGACTGGAAGGGTGGCTTGCACCCAGCACCGGTCGGTAAGTGAACAATTTATGATGGTTACAATTGATTGCTGAAGAGTATTATCAATAATTTTTAGGAGTGTATCAAATTTCCAAAGTGGGCAGCATCGTAAAACGTAGGTTAATTTGGGTACAAAAAGGCAGAAACGGATAATAAAGAGTGCAATGTGTGGGTTAATTTTTGTTAAAAGGTCTGAAGCATGGAGAAATCTAGAGATCTGGTCGTTCACATACCTGGGAATCGATTCGTTTAAGACAGGGGCACCAAGGAGACGTAAAGACTCATTATCTAAAATTTTGATGTTAGCAGCTACATTATTAAATTTTTCGATTATATTATTTCTATCGAAACTCGAAATCGATTTGGATAAATACAATTCACATTTTGAGTAATTTAGTTCTAAACCAATTTGGCCAAACTTTTGCACAATGTTTTCTAAGTCATTTAATACAGACGTTGAATCGCCTCCAATGGTGCCATCGTCTAAGTACCAAATATTAAATTTTGAATTTAGATCTTTGACGATTGGATTGATGGCCAAACTAAATATTGCTGGTCCTAGGGGGTCACCCTGCTGACAGCCGACTGCGGATTCCAGTAAGTGGTCTCTGTAGATTAATTTTGTTGGTCTGCTATAACATTGAAAAACGTAATTATAGATAGGGGCACAGTTATTTTTGACTTCTGTCAGCAGAGTACCTCTGTCCACCGAGTTGAATGCGTTTTTCACATCCACCTTCAACAGGACCTCACCAGTATCGTGTTCAAGGAAGGTACGGGCTGCATGTACTGCAGCCTCGCAACCCCCTTTACTCCCGAAACCTAATTGTGTAGGTCGAAATTTTGTGGATAAATCAGCTACAATATTTTTACAACAAATTTTGGACACCATCCGGCGGAATGTGTTTCCCACCGCGATGGGTCTGACGCCCCCATCCTTTTTTTTGAGGGCACACAGACTTGCTCCATAGAGCAAGTCCGTAATACCCTCGCAGACCCCACCCGACAGCATAAGGTTGGCCAGTCGTGTAATGTCTTCCAGAAGGGTACGGCCAGCGACACCAGTGGTTCCGCTAGTAAGATCTTTTAAATGCTGCGGGCTTATACCATCAAGTCCACCGGCCGAACCGTTTCTAAAGGACATTACGGCAGCCAGAACCTCGTTAACCGTCGCTGTCGGAGTGGAATCGGAAGGACAGGGTGCATCCGGGAGTTGTGAGGTAGCTGCTGGAGGTGGATGCTTTGACGCTAAAGCCGAAAGTGTTTCCGGCGTGTCAGGGGCCAAGGTGTCGGTGGTGAAGAGAAGATGTGCGGCTCCCCTAATATCCCCGTCATTAAATTTATTTTCGATTCTTTTATTTAAATTATATGTAAAGTGAACTGTACTGTTGTCATATTCCGGAATAATGGTTTTATTCGATAAACAGTTGTTTTTAATTTTTTGTGTGAGGGAGCCGTTATCCTCCCTCCCTCTTTTTACGTGCAGTATCCGGAATGCAAATGTTAGTAGCTGTTTCCAACTGTTTTCATCATTATTATTCAGAACCTCTTTAATTGTCTTGGACAGAGAGGTCGCTACAGACGTTCTGGCCCCTCGGGGAATCCTTTTCAAGACCGCCGTTGTAGATTTCAAGGTCCCTAGTTCTTTCCAGAGAGGGGGGCCATTTGGGATTGGGGTTTGAACTGGGTCTGATGACGTCTGGGTCGGCTTGTTTTTATTGTGCTGTTTTCCGATGTGGATTTTCAGACCCCTCTGTCCTTTGAAGGGTTTATTGCATTCTGGGCACTGCACGTCCGACGATAACTGGCTGCCGGTACCCGCGGGTGCGCTGGACGGGCCGGCAGCCTGCGACATACGGCGCCAAGACGATTACAAAAAAAAATACCTAAAATCACAAAAATATCGATATAAATTAAAAATTAAAATCACAAGACCAAACGAAAATGCGAACTATAACAAAAACCAACTACTACTCAATATACCTTATAAAATATCTACAAATACTGTAAAAATTATGAAATCTAACTATATAAGTATAATAATGTCTTTCGCGAACACTGATCTAGAATTTTCTTGTAAAACTGTGCAGTCTTCTGTAACTGTTTCAGGCATGAGATGGGTTTGCAGGAATTTGCAACTGATTTGCAGGAGATAGCATGTTATTTTATATTTTTCAATGTGGACACTGTCTGCCTCGGCGATGCCATTCTTTCACTGTTATTCATGGAACTTGTAGTGGCTTTGGTATTATTTCTTTATTATTATATTTATTTTGTAGAAAAAAATTGACTTTTCTTGTCGATGTCAATGTCAAAAATAAGTTGCTTATGTACACATCTAATTATTGCTGGTTCTGCGAATTTAGTAAACATTTATTATTCTACTAATGAATTTGAAGACTCACACACATTTTTTGCAAATTGGGTCAGTGCGCAGTAGTTTATTTTAGTTTTCTCGGTGTTTTGTCTGGCCAGCAGCTATTCTATGAATTGCTAAACTGATAAATGATAAACTGCTTGCTTTCTCTTACACATATGTATCTGAGGTGCGATTGTCTAAGTCAATGGTATTCAAATTCGATTGTCATATGGCTATTCGGCTAAGCAAAAAAGCCCGTTTGACAAATGAAATTGTGTTCATTTGACAGTGAAAAATGTACGATTTCAACTGTCAAACGGGCTAATTTGCTTAACCGAATAGCCATATGATAATCACTTTGAATAGCATTGGCTTACACAATTGCACCTCTGATCCACCTACTTACGTTCTTCTTTCAACACGTTTGCTGTACCTTGCGTCAGGTAGGCAGGCCGCTGCTGGTGAGCCTCGTGCCGTCTCTTTTTCGCCCGCCTGCTACTATGCGCAGACACATCCCCTCCCACTCTCGCCCAGCGGTCTTTTTATCTGACGACACCAAGTATACTCGTGGTGTTACTGCAAAACTTGGTCTGCGCTGACCTTTAACAGGACAAAGTGTACATGGGTCTACGAAGACGAAACGGAATAGCGCAGAACCGACCAGACCATAGAGAATGGAGATTCCATAGAGTTAGAAAGTGATCTCTATATCGAATCAGGCCGGTAGTCCCAAAAAGATTGTCGTTTGAGCATAATAAATAATGTCGATCTCTGACACACTCATTGAGAGTGTGATAAAGATGGATAAACGATCGAACGATCGATGTTTTCACTTCGCGGCGTAGCTACAGTATTATAATAATAATAAAGAATATTCATTTATTTCAGGCTACAATTTAAAACCCATAATTTGTTAGTAACAATAGTTCTTAGTCAATTATACTGTGGCGAAGCCCCGATCTTGTGAACTAGAGAAATCTTTGCCGAACTTTTTCTATAGTCCCTATATTGTCTAGCGTTGTCTGTACGAAGATGATATATTGTCGTTCGTGCCAATTAGAGATAAACATATTTATTTACTTTTTATGTTCTCCAAAGTACACCTGTTGTTTTACTGCAATAATAGCAGATTGGGGAAAGGCGTCTAGGACGAAGTCGTACCTACGCAAAACTAGTTTTAAATAAAATTAATAAAAGACTGAATCGTCTACTAATAATCATACATATAAATGTAACATTTTATACACCAATCGGTTCCGCCTAGCGAACGTTTCACAATTAGTCTTGCATATTTTATGTATCAGGGTCTTCATCACAATAGGTAATCCAATAAAAGGTTATTTTCGCATTTTCATTGGGTATTGGGTCATTTTCATTTTGATTCGGTAGGGGACCATGTGGTTTCCTTAGGGGGGGGGAGTGGTCCGGTAAAAAGCAACGCTAGGCTACGTTGTTGGGAGGGGGGCTTTGGAGTTGGAGCCTCAGCTACGTAGTTTTGTATTATAGGTATAGCTTGATACAAAAAACCATTGTCCTGGTTTTGGGACGCACCCTAGCTTCAAACGCCTTGGACACATTTACACCTCGCAAATTGGTTTGTACAGAATGGCTACTGTCACCATTTGTGAATTTGCGTTGATATTTTGTTTAATTAAAACTGTATTTAATTAATACATTTGGTCGTTACTGACATCTTCCCAGACATTTTAAGGGCAGTAAAAAAAACTACGTAGCCACAGGGAGGGGCGGAGAAAAAGCTACGGGGGCTACGTGGCGGGAGGGAGGGGAACAAAAGAGGACAAAATGACGCTCCCTAGGTTATGTAGTTTCATTTGAGAATACCTGTCGTGTACACCAGTGTGATAAGTATAATAAAACTACGCAGATAATCTCCCTTGAAGTAACGTATGATTGCTTCTTCTTTAATCATAACCTTTTTAGAGTTCCGCAGACAGCACCATATTCGTCTGTCTGTCCGCGGTTTAGCTCAGAGACCCTTAGTACTAGAAAGCTGTAATCTGGCATTGGCATGGGAAAATCATATTTTTTTTATTATATAGGGTGAAATTTAATCAACCGACCAAATTCATACTAGAGACTCGGTTAGTGATCAAGAACTAGGTTCAGTAATCCTTTTGGCCAATTTCGAAAAATATTTTTTTTTGCTCCCGTACTGGTTGGACTAGTTTAAGTACAATTCCTAGTGCAGGTTCTACGGGTAAAAAAATTTTTTTTTTCGAATTTCACCTGGAGGGTCATTAAACCTTGTTCCTGATGACTAACCGAGTCTCCAGTATGAATTTGGTCGGTTGATTTAATTTCACCTAGTATTATAATTAAAAAAAATTATCCCACCTCCCCTACACGTAAAGTGGGGATGAATTTGGTTCTCGTCTATCCCATGGTGTGGGATGGTGTTTTTGACAGATAGACGAAAATTCCAAAAATTGTGGTTTCGTTCTCAGTAACCCATTTCATTTAAAATTTCGCAAAAAAATTTAATGTACAGATATGACATTTTACTACTTACTTCATTATTAGTATATTATAAATAATATAACGTCATTCAGAGATAAGCTAAGCTGTACCTTTGATCCCCCTTTATTACCGTGTTTATTTAAAATACCCATTACATTACATCTTGTATGACGTACAGTGCGACGAAGCACTTTAGTGCGTGAATGACATCGTCAGGGCAAGGGCTACGTTTTATTGTGATTGCGGTGTTAGTTCCGATTTTGACCACGACCAATCCACGCGCAAAAACGACTTCTTAGAGGCGTGGGGCATCGGACCCCCCAAACTATCGTCTGCCCCCCCCCCCAAATAAGGGTATATTTGATGTAAAAATATATTTTGAGGCATTATTTGTTTTGTCATGGTTTGTTTGTGATATTTTATTGTGTTATCTCTATCTCTAGTTATCATAAAATAAAGAACAGATTCTTGTTGATGCCTTCATGAGTTGGGGCCGGGATCGCCCCCCCCCCCACAATCTACTAGAGTTATAAACGCCAATGGTCTTTTTGCACTTTTGCTCACGCGCCAAAAGAGTCTCCTTGCATTAGCGCGTCTTTCTTCTAAGACGATCCGCAGTGACCGTTTCAAACGGATTTTAGTATTCTTAGTATAAGCGCGTCCACTTATCGGCAGTGCACGGAGCGGACGCATCGGACTGTCAATGTCGATGGGGCAACTTTTCCGTTTAGTGCGAATGACGTCAGTTAGATTGCCCATCGATGGACGCACTCGCACGCCCGCTCCGTCCACCTTTCCTCCCCTCCCGCTATATTGTATGTTTTTCATTTGCGGGTTTTTCTTTGGGAGTGTTTGTTAGTCGAAGGGTAGTGTGTTGTTTCAGTACAACCTACATTTTTCGTTATTTTTATTTCTAAATAAAACTCATACATAACGAATAGTAGAAAACCATTTTATTGTCTAGTACTCGTTGGTAAGCGAAGGTCCGATGTCAAAAACAACAGAGTCCGCTTGCTACGAAAATTCCGATGTCAATGTTGAAAATTCGTTTGCAAATGGCGATCGCGTCGGAAATCCGGTTGCTGCGGTTACAGTGGACGCACCCCCCGGCATTACGCTCAAAAAATACGTCTGATGCGATTACTGCGGAGCATGTAGACGCGCACCTTAAAAACACGCGTGATTCTCGTTTATTTTTGAGATTTCTACTTGTAGCCAGGAGACGGCAACATAAATATTTAGAACATAGAGATTAGAATAACCAGAGATACAGAAGTTACCATTTTAGTACTAGTTTCGAAGTGTCAAACTCCAAAATGGATTTTATAGGTACATTTTTATTTTTCTTATTGAATCTTGTTGACACTTCCTTTGTGTACGCTTTGTCGAAATTCACAATAAATAATATTAAATTGTAAATAAGTATGAATAGGAGTAAAATTCATTTTTCTTTGTTTTATTATTTTAGCTCATCTACCTAGTTATATAAGTCATATTAGGTACTCATAGTGTATAATTAATTAGTTTCCTACCTATCATTGTATGTATATTGTATATAATGTTGATCATCTTCTGTATTTTGTTGTAGATTATAGTCATCATTTCAAGGATTTACAGGATACAAAATTCCGGACAACACTTATTTTTCACAAATACCGTGCTCTGGCTTATGACGTGACATTGGCGGAATTAAATGTGTTAGAAATTAAACACATTACGTGAAGCCGAAAATTAAAATAATAATAATAATACATTTTTATTTTTTATGCGCCAAAAGCGAATATTTTGACAAACCTGTATTCTTACTCAAGCATATTATGATTATTATTAGCTCCGAAATTTTTGGCTTTTACATAGCTGTGAATTTAAATGAAAATTGCCAAATTCATGTAGCTTCACGGCTATGAAAAATTCAAGGTTACAGCTTATTTCACCTGGTTTTACATGGATATTCTTCTAAAGCAGGATGTGTCCGTGATATACAACAGTTGCTCTAGCAACATACACCGCTGTCTATATTTAGAAGAAACCTTGAAAATGTCGTCTGGCTCGATGATAGTTTTGATGTTCCTGCTAAAACTAGAATAACTGATCTAACAGGCCTTGAAATTACGTACGTCGATATCTACCACGTTATATCATACCTAGTTCGTGTAAATTAATTCCTCATTTTGATTTCCAAACAAAGGAATTTAGATCAAAGCGTCCTGTCTCAGAGCTATTTTAGACGAAATGGATCGAACCTTAGAATATTCATATCATTAAGACCTAGTAGGTCGATCGCAAAACGAAAGAGATAAGCATATCTGAAAAAGCGCGCGTCTGAGCAGTGCGGTAAATCAAGAAGAGAGTGGATAATGCTGTGTTTCAATTAATACAATTTAATATGAATTCACAAAAATGCGTTTAAAAAAAAATCGCTGTGCTATCGTTTAGATAATGGGTCTATATGTTTTAAATAGTAATCATTGTTATCTTTACTTTATAAGTTTTGACAGACTGCTTGTTTGAAATGAAAAAATTGCCTTAACTTTGCATTTTTTTTCGATCGAGCCAATTTTTCTCTATCGCGTTTCGGGCTGTTACATCGGCTTTGTTTATAACATGTATTTATTTCAGAACCATATCTATTGTATTTTGGGAGTACTACTTGTTCAAAAACTCAGTTTTTACTACCTACGTCTACCTACTTTACGTTTTAACAGAAAATAATTTCGTATGAACGCGTAATGGGCTGTGTTTACGCCATAATTCAGTTTTTCACGAAAAAACGCACTTTTTCGGAACCCAACTCAATGAGGTGTTATATTTAAACTACCGATATATAAATTAGGTACCTAAACATTAATTTACTTAGCCTGTATTTAGTTAACCCATTTAGTTATCGATTTGCGATAAAAAACAATACACAAAAGCGCCACTGCGTCTCGTGAAATTAGACCACGGATAATCTTGTGTGGCACAAATTGCATTTTTGATATAATTTATTTAATCATGTTTTTTTTTCTTTGTGTATATAAATAAGTAGCTAGTGATTGATGTTCGTAATTATCGATACTGCGTTGGCCAAAAGTTCATACTGTCTTCGCTTTCATTTCATTTCGATAATAAATAAGGTTTAAAATAAACTCACGTTCATACCTGTCACGTGTCTCGACAAAGCCTAGGTAAGGGCCGCGGTCACTGAAGCCAAAGAAATTGTAATAAATTCGTCTGAGGAGTGGATATACAATTTTGAGCCTTGCCTTGTTTGGAATAAGAAGGGAAAATAGATGAGTGGATTTTGAAGGAGCCTGGGAGGGAGAGGAACTCCCCAATATGTAAAAAAGCGTTTGTGAGTTACCAAGGACGCACATAAGAAAAATAAATAATTTGGCAGATTTTTTATTCAGTAGGTAACACTGTTGGATGAAACTTTCATAATTGCTTGTACAACTTGAATGTGTTTATAATTTTGTATATTATGTTATACGTGGGACGCACTATAAGTTTCCGGAATGAATATGAAAAAATACTATTAAA
This sequence comes from Ypsolopha scabrella, assembly GCA_910592155.1. Classification (NCBI taxonomy): domain Eukaryota; kingdom Metazoa; phylum Arthropoda; class Insecta; order Lepidoptera; family Ypsolophidae; genus Ypsolopha; species Ypsolopha scabrella. The sequence continues at coordinate 8,945,028 of OU342972.1, read as the reverse complement.
GGTACAAAATTAATTTATTGTTATTCAAAATAATCTCCCTTGGCGTCTATGCACTTTTTCATTCGATCAAACCAGTTTTGAAAACTTTTGTGCCACTCCCCTGTGGTGACCTCTGAAACGTGTTTTTCATACTCCTCGACAGCCTCTTCTGGTGATGAAAATCGTTGACCGCGTAATTGGTTCTTAATTTTTGGGAACAGAAAAAAGTCACAAGGTGCCAGGTCGGGACTGTATGCAGGATGACTCACGAGTTCTACATTTTTCGTCTTCAAAAAGTCGTTTGTCTGTCTGGCCGTGTGAGAACTGGCATTGTTGTGGTGCAGGATGATACGGCGTTTACGGTTATTTTTACGGAGTTCGTCAATAACTTCCGGCAAACAAATGGTCGTGTACCAGTCACTATTCACGGTACGACGATTCTCTAAAGCAACAGTAGCCACGTGTCCAGTTTTATTAAAAAAAGAAGCAATCATCCGCTTAGATGCACTTTTCACGCGCGCCACTTTGGTTGGTTTCGGCTCATCTTGAAAGACCCATACGCTCGATTGCTGCTTTGTTTTGGGATCGTAGCAATAAATCCATGTTTCGTCACCTGTTACTATGTCCCACACCAAATTTGACGCACCTTCGTTGAATCTGGTAAGCATGGCACTGCACCAAGTGACGCGGTCCGTTTTTTGAGCCTCGGTCAAGTTGTGTGGGATCCACCGCGAGCACAGCTTTCTCACACCCAAATGTTTGTGTAGGATTGATTGTATTTGACTCATGCCTATTTCTAAGGATGCGCGAATTTCATGGTAGGTCACATGCCTGTCTGTTTCAATCATACGGCGCACAGCATCGATGTTTTTGTTGGTCACAGCGGTGGACGGCCGACCATCGCGAGATTCGTCACTGAGATTGATACGACCACGCTTGAATTCTGCAAACCAGCTATAAACAGTCGTCTTGCATGGTGCTTCATTGCCAAAAGCTGTTTCAAGCCGAGCGATGCTCTGTTGAGCTGTCAAATTACACTTAAAATCGTCGAAAATCATACTACGAAAATTTTCCCGAGTTAAATCCATGTTGATGCAGACACACAATTTTTTAAATGGCGCCACAAGGTAAAAACCAAAGACAGTCAGATGAAACAAACTGCATTCTACAGCCAAAGAGTTCTTTTTTCAAATGTTGCAATAAAATTTTAAATATTGTTTATGTAAGTGGCCAGTTCCGGAAACTTTTAGTGTTACCTATGTATAGGTTGTTTATTGACTAAACTCCGAGATGTGGACAATTTTGTTTTAATATGCATTAAGAATACATCAAAATTACATTTTGCTGGTAATTCTGGCCCTTTTGTAAACCTATTGGTCGGTTTTTATTTCAAAACATACATAGGTACCTACTTAGTAAATACATATAGGTACATAGGCCCCAGCTAGTACACGTTGGCTAATGCGTTTGTGCGCTGGTCAGAATCAGAATACCTAAAAACCGGTCAAGTGCGATTAGGACTTGCCCTCTGAGGGTTCCGTACCATTTAAATAAGTTAAAATCATCAAATATACAAACTTATCAGCACATAGAAAACGTATGAAACCAACTGCAGAATTAAGTTTGTCGAGTAATCGGGTACGTAACCCTAAACCTATTTGTAAAATAATTAAATAAATCATTGAAAACTCAACAAAACATCTCCGAACGGCGAGTTTTTTAAACACCCCGCTTCCACTTAACAGGATAGAAAAGTGTAAAACGAAAGCGTTGGAGCAGGACAGATTTCTCTAAATGTTCCTAAAACACTTGGCTATCAGATATTAGAGATAACATTGCTTTCGGATATCTTATCAACATTTAAAATTCAAGGTTTAGATAACATTTTAAACGGTTTAGGTTTGCTTCATATAGTGATAAATATGCATACAGTTACGTCAATAGACGAGACGACGTTTCTTTACATAACTGTTCCATTAACACCGTTCTTCGCTCTCTACGTGTTGATATCTTGCTCAAGCACAAATACAGGGGGGGGGGGAGTAAAAGGTCCCCCCCCCCCTGAGTACCATTCTGCATCTGGAGACCTCATGAAAAAAATCCCACTAATATAAATGCGAAAGTTTGGATATATGTTATGGATGTTTGTTACTCTTTCACGCCGTAACTACTGAACCGATTGGGCTGAAATTTTACAAGAATTTAGTTATAGACCTGGAATAGGATATAGGCTACTTTTTGTCCCATAAATCAGTTCCCGTGGGATGAAAATGAGCTTTCAAATTTCTATAGAAAAGTGATGTGTCACCCTTTCACGCCACGCTTATGAAACCGATTAGGCTGTTTCTAGACTTTGAATAGGACAAAAACTACTTTTTCCCTTTATTCTCATGGAAAAACTATATAAGAGACACACAAAATGGGAAGCAGAGACGCATAACACACACATTTCACCAGCTGTGTTTACTGTAGGTAACAGTCCGAATAATATTGACTGATTTTATAGGAGTACACAAAATTTAATACAACGCGGGTGAAACCGCGGGCAAAAGCTTGTAGCAAATAAATAATAAATAGTCAGCTAAAAATGGTAGCGCATAATAAATTCAGCATGAGGTTATAGATTCGGTACCTATTTATTATAAGATGATACCTCAATCCGTGCCTGAAAAAGGACCGGTACTCCCAAAAAGATTCGGTCTATCGTTTATCGTTCGAGCATACGTCCATATCTGACGCACAGAGTGTGATAGAGGTGGATAAATGACCGAACGATACTCAATCGAAATTTTCCACTTCGGAGTAGCCCCCCAGGGCCTTGACTTGACACACGGGCAGACGAACAATAAAGTGAACAACTGAACAAAAAAGAGAACAGAATTTTATAAAAAAAGAAACAGAACATAAACAATTACTACCCATTACCTGCTTTTTTGTAAGGAAACTATTCTTGGGTTTCAAATTCTTGGATTTTTTAATGGCCGTGATAGAGGCAATAGTAACACGTATTCTGTGAAAATTTCAACTGAACTCCTATTACGGCTAAAGCTACTCGTATCTTAGAGCAGCTAGTGGTCTAAGGAAGCTATAATAGACCCTTGTGCTGTGGCTGTGTGACAGACGGATAGATAGCGGATGCTTAGTAATAGGGTCCCGTTTAGCACCCTTTGGGTTCAGAACCCTAAAAAGGAACGATAACATTTTATGGAAAATTTGCCCGCGTTTTTACCCAGGCGAATGTTCCTAGGGAACTGCCCATCCCCAGGAAACAAACTATAGTCTACGTCCAAGTTAAGACTAACCGTGTCTAACCAATATACAACGGTGGAAGAATTTTCAAAATAAATTTAGTAGTAGGTATCCATTTTACTTAAAAAGAGACTCCAATCCCTGAAAACGAAATTGTATGTCAAACAGAAAAAATGATCTAAATTTGCCTAGGCATATCATAACTGTAATAATACTACAAGCGAACCTTACTCCGCTCCGATTCGCTCGACTAATGACTCTAATAAGTATAAAAAAAAATATACTATTGGTTATATAAAGCATTTCATTTCTTCATTTTAAGACAATAATAACAAGATATTGTTTTTTCCAAATATATTTCGGCCCACTTTATGCCGGCCCCAAAGTGGGCCGAAATATATTTCGAAAAAACAATATCTAAAAAGTATAGGGACACAAAAAATATTTTTCGTATTTCGCGAACAGAGTCATTGAACCTTGGTTCTGACTATTTACCGAGACTCCAATATAAATTTAGCCTTATCAACCAAAGTCACCTTATATGCCTGCCCCTATGTCTATGCCCCTGGGGAACTGCCCGTCCCCAAGGAACAAAATAGCCTATGTCCAAGTGAAGAGTCTAGCCATTACAACAGTGAAATAATTTCACAGATAGTTTCAGTAGTTATAAATGACTATGTCCCTCAGGTACTGCTCATCCCCAGGGAATAAACTATAGCTTGCGTCCAAGTGAACAGTCTTAGTATAACAACAGCAAAAAAAAATTCAAAGACGGTCCAGTAGTTCCAGAGATTACCCGTCCCCAGTTTGTTTCCTGGGGAAACCAGTGAACGAATTTTTTAAATCGGTTTAGTAGTTCCTGAGATTACCCGCGCGAATGTTATTAATGGCTATGTCCCTAGGGAACTGCCCGTACCCAGGGAACGAACAATAGCCTATAGCACTTGAGGATTTAAATACTGAACCGAGTTTTGTTTAATCACAAAAGCAATTTCCGGCTATGTTTCCTAGTTCTAGGACACAATGCCCGGCCTAATGTATTATTGATTTGTGTCATTATTTTATTTGTGTATGCTTGTTTTTAAGATCGAGAAATGTTTATTTTTATTATTTATTAATCTATCCTAATTATAAAGTAGTTAAAAAGTCGTGTCTGTAAATTGATTATTTTGTCAACATTTTAAATGAAATGGGTAATTAGTATTTTACTGAGGTCAAAACTACAATTATTATATTTTTTTCTGTCTGTTTGTTTTTCTGCCTGTCTATGGGTATGTAAAGTATGTTTAGTTTTAACTCAACAACCACTCAACGGATTTGGATGCGGTTTACTTTATTATCATAGGAAACGCGGCAGAGATTGTAAAAAACGCGGGTGGAGGCGCGGGCAAAGGCTAGTTTAAGGGGCGTTATCCCAACTTCAAATTAATAAAAAGCGACGATTAAATTTTGCAAAAAATATATGTCATATTTCACTCATCGATATTAATATTTCAGCTGTTTGATACACGATTACTCACATTTTCCTCGATCCGATTAAATCAAAGCTATGATCTAAATCTAAGATCGCCTTTACAACTTGTCGCATTATTGCTAATTTATATTATGTACTCAACTCACTTTATCAATTGTAAATGTTGTATTGTTAATGGTAAATAATTTTTTTTTATTTTAGCTATATTAAGTTTTGGACAATAAAACTTATAAACGTCATGAAAAATGTGATATAAAACGGCCATCATATTAAAAACCCATCCCTCTAATTACAAAAATAATAAATAAAAACAACTTAAAACCGTGAGTTTCTGAGCCGCCCGCTTCCGCTGAGCAGGATTAACATGTAAAAAATGAAAGCGTTGGAGGAGGACAGATTTTACTGGATAACCTACGATATAATACCTAGTCTGGCGTTTGTATTTTAGGATCTGACAAGTGACAACCCTGCTTTTTTGGGCCTATTATGTAACTCAGTGTCGGTTGCCATCTATGGTTGCTCTTCACTAAACTTCCAAAATAACCTTCAATAGGTATTGAACTATTTACGAATTGTGACGTCATTTCAAGTGCGAACGTATCTTTAGATAAGCAGAAATGTATGTTTTCGACGATAGCCACTTGGTTTGGTAGCTGATTTTACGATACAGAATCAGGGGCTGTTTTAATACGCAGCAACTCACCTGCTATACTATACTATAACATAGTATCTGCTGTGTAGGTTTACATAACAGATAGCCAGTACAAAAGCCATACAAAAATGGCATATCTAAATACCTCTGTAGGCCTACCATGAGTTTTGCGTACTATACACGTTACCGTCTGCGTAAAGTATTTTGTACGAGAAATGCTGGTTCCTGTAGTAAGCCGCTAGGGGTGCTGCACAATTTCTCATATAAATATTTTACGCAGACGGTAACGTGTATAGCAAGAAAAACTCATGGTAGGCCTACTGTTCGTAGGTGCCATCTATTATATTAATTTCTATTCTACTTCGAATATTGTGTACGTATAATTTAATTATACCACATTTAGCTTTGCCGATGACACGTCATAAATAAAAACACGGGAATACACCTACAGAAGGTATTTCTAAATAATTTGGCCAAGTGCGAGGCGGACGCACGCACAAATGGTTCCGTACCACCACATAATACCGGTACGGAACCCTAAGAACATGGTAAATAACAACAATTTAGATGCCATAGCAACATCAAGGATACAAAAAACAAGGCGGTAAAATGGTTACGCTCGACAAAAATTTTGGCACCCTCTCTCCATACGGAACCATAATATTTTAATTTGAAACTCGTATGTATTACCTACCGTCTTTAAGATAGAGCTGAAACAAACGTTAAAAAAAATGTATGGGGACTGCCCAAAGTTTTTTTTTTTAATTTATTTGTCTTGATAGAGGCCGTAGTAACACGTATTCTGTTAAAATTTCAACTGGCTACCTATAACGGCTGAAGCTGTAGACTCCTGTGGTGCCTCAATGGTTCCTTACCAAAGGTTTCTAAGATGTTCCTCTCTTATATTCCAGGTTTGACGAGAAGGAGAGCATATCGGGGGTGCAGCAGCTGAAGTCCTCTGTGCAGAAGGGGATAAGGGCGAGATTGCTCGAGCTGTATCCGCATCTCGAGAACTACATCGATCAGGTGCTGCCTAAAAAGGACACGTTCAGGATTGTGAAATGGTAGGTTCTGTCGGAGATATGTACGGTGACTTTATTTTATACAGCCTGATTCGTGCTAGAAAAAGAACGTGAGACTCAGTGATATGATATGATCCGTAACAAAGAAATATTAGAAGGTACAGTGGTATTTTGGATTTTGTGCAACTTTGACACAATGAGGGCAATTAGAACACGACAGCAGTAGGGTTGCCACCTCTCCCGTATTTCTGAGAGTCTCCCGGAATCGGTACCTGAAAATAAAAATGTCCCGTCGCCCGGAAGTGTTCAGTAATAATCATAATTCCCTCAGAATTTCAAATTGGTGCTCGAATACTGGGTCAAACGGAAAATTGTTTAAACGCCGCGCCGCGTAATAAAATCTTGTCAATTAAGAACATGCCATGACGTTTGTCAATTCTATGTATATTGGAATGTTTACAAATGCAATTGGGAAAGGACGTGTTGTTATTCTGTATGTAATCAATGTACAATACAATACACTTATTTACTCATGTCATGCACTTCCGTCAGCACACTCCAGCTAACGCACACAGGCAGGCACCAAAACGCGCAAGGTTCTATCGTAAAAGCTTTTCGAACGGATAATAGAGTTTTGACAATCAGTGGCATAGACGATCAAAAGGAAAATATAAGTTGAACATAAAATAACATACGACAAAAACTACTTTTTTAAATTTGAGATGGTCTTGTCGCGAAAGCGATATATAACAGTGTGGGATTTAAAAAGAAAGGCCATTTTGGTTGTGGCTGAGGGTGGCAACACTGACTGGCGTAGAAGGTCGGGGAGAAGGCAAAACGCTTGATTTGAAATAAAATAAAATAGATCTAATAGGTATTTCTGGTGTGGCAAAGTGAGCTCAGACAAGATGTGAGAGAATACGTGATTCTGATCAACAATGGTAAGTGTTTAAATGATATCACTAACGGTGAGCACCTAAACCTTGAGATTGCAAGGAAAGAGAAGGTTATGCTACTGGAGGTCAGGGAGAACTATAGGGGAGAGGAGGAGGTTCTTCAGAGGGACAAGAAGTCCCGAAATCTAGAGTATCAGCATGACAACAAAGGCAGGTCAATCATATAGAGAGAGATTTGAGGTCCTGCAAATGCTCACATCAATAGGTATTATTGTATAGCTAGCATACAGTATTATCATCCTGTTAGTGAATCTGGACCCAGCTGATTCGGGAACAATAGTGTTCGCGACAGGTCTATCTCCCGAAACCAAAGGGACAGAAGGTGCCAACCCTAGACACGAAGCGAAGTTAGCGAAGTTGAGTTCCATCCATATTAGGCTGCATGAAGTGTCCTACAGAGTTATTATTTAGCCACAGTTGGATACAATCTATACTAATAATAACGTAGTAAAAAGTCGTGTCTGTTTGAATAACCTGTGTCTGTTTGAATAACCTATATAATATCTATTAGGGTATCCCAAATTGTTCGAAGTATTTAGTTTTTAAATGCATAGGGCATACCCCCTAGTTTTATTTGATAGATCCTAAACACTTGTAAAATAGATTTGAAAACATTTGGCCTCCTTTAACCCGTGCTGACTTAACGTGTGAGGAATTCTACATTCATCCATAGTCTCACGAAATTCCAAATTATAAAATTCGCAGGTTTTTTACCTTACTCTTTGCCTCTTTGGGAAGCAAAAGAAGAAATATGGGTAGTTCCACTGTGTCTTTTTATAACTAAAAGTCTTTTTCAGGACCTTCTATCAAATCTATCTGGCTGTGTCTCTTGTCTGTAGGGCCTCAAAGACTACTAGACTAAGTTATTGTAGATAGCAATCCCAGGAAAACTACGCAAGTAAACAAGCTTTTTTTGTATTTATTAACTGTTCTCTATATTCTCATGTAGGCAGGTAATTATTAAAGGCAGTTTCATCGCAAAATGCCAAAGGTTGCCGACAGGGCCGTATTTTAAGGTGTGTAGGCCCCTGGGCAAGAACGAAGTATGGGTCCCTGATCTGTTAATTAGATCTACACTTGCTACTTTGAGGCGCATCAGCAAAGTAACAAAATATTTTGTTGCAATTAGTATTTTCAGACAATATTATGTTTTAAAACTTGTACTATTTGAATTAGTATTTTCGGAAAAAGGGGAGATAAAACAAAAAACTCAGTTCTCATGGATAAAACCAATGTGAATGGAAAGAAAAAAATATACCATCGTGAGCTTGAAGACCGTTAGACAAAAAATGCAATTTGTTTTCATCGTATTTTTATGAATGGTTAGTTTAAAAAAAAAAGTTTATTTGAGGAAACAATTTGTGAACTTGTGGAGGCCCCTCCTTGTGTGGAGGCCCCTGGGCTTCAGCCCTTGTTGAGTTCTCCTAAATCCGGCCCTGGTTGCTGATGTTGCTATGCGTATGATGTAAATAAATACTTGTTTTTTATCAAACAGTTGATATTCACGCACGGGTGCGTGCGCTCAGAGTTCATAATATGATGTGTGAATGTGATACAGCCGTGTTTATGACATTCACATAATTCACAATAACGACGATCATCGGATGACCCTTGAATGCCCTAGGTCCCTGTATCAGAGACATGACAAACTCACTCATCCTGTTTCATTTAACGGTGTGGCTAAATAAACGTCCGCCGGCGGAATCGCATTGTAGATTTCATTCTTTCGCCGTTTTAATTCGTTTGGATGCCGTGCCGTCCATTGAAGAAAGAGAAAGGTTTTTGTATATCATGAATGCTGTTGAAACTACGGGGGTTGCGTCGCTCTTTTATGGTTCACTCGGCTCCCTAATGTGTTTATATGTTAACTTATCTTATATTCACCCAACCTAACAATTTTTCACTTTTTGTTGAAATCTTGGTTAAATATCATAAGCATCCATCCATCAGCCCGTGTTCGTCCACTGCTGGACATAGGTCTTTCCCAGAGTTCGCCACTCATGACGGTCCTCCGTCCTCCTCATGCAGCTGCCACCCATCCTTCATCCTTCAGATCGTCGGTCCAGCGGGCACGAGGTCGGCCTACGCTACGCTTTGCTGTACGTGGTCTCTATTCGCCTTTCGGCTTAATGATATCGATAAAAAAAAACTTCTGTCATAAATTCAAACCTTCAAAATTTAGTACTTTTACCCGCTGCGCCAACGATTCAAGCGAAATAAAATAACGACAGAGGCGGAAGTAAGGTCAAAAATAAAAGTTGACTTTCGTTTAGCCAAATTCTTACTGGAGACTCGGTAAGCGGCCAGAACCAAGGCTCAATGACCCTGTTAGCGAAATACGATAAATATTTTATTGTGGCTCTATACTTGTTCAAGAACAACCTCGGGTCTATAATAGGAAGCCCAAATTTTATTTCGTGTTTTTCACAGAAAGGGTAAACACCTTGATCCTAACCACTTACATATTCTCCAGTATGAATTTGGCTATACAAGGTGAAATTAAATTAACCGACCAAATTCTTACTGAAGACTCGGTTTGTGATCAGAAACAAGCTTCAATTATCCTTTTGGTAAAATTAGAAAAAATATTTTTGTTTGCTTCCATACTACCTAGACTACGAATTGTACCCAACCAGTAAGGGAGCAAAAAAATATATTTTTCGAATTTGGCCAAAGGGATTACTAAACCTAGTTCCTGAACACTGACTGAGTCTCCAGTATGAATTTGGTCGGTTGATTTTATTTCAACATAATCAAGTCCGCTTTACGGTGGCTTTTATCATTCTTTCTGTAGAATTCCGCCGAGCATGTGCAAAACAACCGGTTTTTCGGCGGATTCTTAATAATTTAAATAAAAAATCCGCCGTACGAAGAATGGCGGAACGTTTCGAGCTAGATGCAAAATGCACAAATTATGATTGTTTTTCTTTTTATTGAATAAAAAGTACTAAATAAATGTGATGTATGGCATTTCGCGACCATAGTTTGATGTCAATTAAGTAGGCTTTTAGGGTGGTAGAGCTGATGCCGGGCTCGACTGTGGAGGTACCACCATCTTGCTCGCAAATCCTCCCGAAGTTATTCGGGGGAGAGTAAGAGAACAGCTCTCAGGCAAAACCAGGCGGCCCACCATTGCCTGGGACCGATGGATGGCGGTATATCCATCCCCAATTGCCGGGCGTTATATAAAACAGACTGGTGATGGGCAGCGGCGTCTCTGGTGCAAGGGCCTCGGCACCGCACTCACCAACCCGCCTGCCCAGCAGTATGGGCATTTATTATATATTGCCCATACTCACAAGTATGGGCATTTCTTCCAGGAGGACCGCCAAGAGTGGCGAAATCCTGGAAAGGTATATGTCCAGCAGTGGACGAAACAGGCTGATGGATGGATGGATGGAAGTAGGCTTTTCTACCAAATTTTTGTAATTTTATGCCTTGCGTTGTAAATGAATGTCCACACCAACTTAAACCACGCTTTTAAATTTGTATGGACATTCACGCTGACTATAATCCATGAAATTACGCAATTGTACTAAAAACCCCTGATAATTAATAATATATTATAATAGTCGCAAAATAACATGAAACTATATTATTTCATACATTTTATTTTAAAATGAGATAAACAATCATTAGTTATGCATTTTGCACTGAGCTCGAAACGTTCCGCCTTAAGGCGAGGCATTGATAAACTTTCAATTTCAAATCGGCGCCTTAGGGGAGAGAAGTGAGGGGGACTTACTCCATACAGATATGCGCTCACGAACTAGCTTATGCCGTACGGTCGTATGCGGCAAAACAGTATTTTTCATTTAAAATCACAACTATAAGTAATTTAATAAATCCAATCGGCGATATTGAAGTGTATTTGTAGACTAATTTGAATAAAAAACTTGGAGTTTTCATTCGCTCCCGTTTGTCAGTGAAATAGAAATCTCTGTTTTAAAAGAGGTTTTCTAAATATTTTTTTCTCTGCTATGAAAATTAATCAATCAACTAAATCTTCGGGCAAAATGATGTCAATGAAATGCTTAATTTAGTATATAAATTGGTAATGACATATATTTTTTTATTGCTGAGGAAAATAGAGATCCATGTCGCCAAAATTCCGTGGCGTCGCCTTAATGCGATTCCGCCGGCAGATGTTTGGACACTTCATTAATTTAAATGAGAGAGGAAATTCATATTTAATGTATGTACATACATATATTGTTAAAACATTATGTCATTGTATTGTCACTATATGGATATATACCCGAGAGGGTGATTAAACCAACAGAATGTCCATACACTTGCGTAACCACTTGTCAAAAGTGATTAATTATTCATTTCTAAAGATTATATTCAGTGTAAGGTGGTTAATTTACCATAGTACCTACTTACTAACTTTAAATGAGGCACTCGGTAAAATAATTGTTATATGAATATAATTTTTATGACATTTAAAGAGCTGGTGCCGGGCTCGACTGTGGTGGTTCCACCATCTTACTTGCAAACACACCCGAGGTTATTCTGGGGAGAGTAAGAGGACAGTTTCTGAAACAGGCACAACCAGGTGGCCATGGCCGTCTTAAACTAGGCTGGGGCTCTTGGGCACACAAGAATTTGGGGCCCTTTTGGAAAGTAAAAAAAGCTAATTATAATAACATTTTTTTACTGAGTATGTATAACATGTCATTAATGATATTAGAATGCTGCTGGTTTTTTGGTTACGATTACGATAACGGTTTCTTTCGGGATTTCTGTCGAGCAAAATCTTCTATTATATCCTTAAAGTCGATTTTTTGAAGGATATCACTTTCTATGCACACAATTGACAAATTACTCAGTCGTTCTTGTAAGGCCTTATTTAGACGGTGCAGCTTGACTTTGGAATCGGAGGGATTGCGTAAGTGATCGCTAGATGGTGTACTTAGTAAATTAGGTGGGATGGGTTCGGAATAGTACATTACGATACGAGAGCGATGAAACGTTTCTGACGAGTGTGAGTTTGCGGCACGAGCCGAAGGTGAGTGCTGCAATCACACGAGTCGAGAAAAAGTTTCTCGCACGAGTTTCGTATGATATTTTATAGCAAAAGTGCGGAAAATGCCGACTTTACGCAAGCGCAGCGTGCGTAAAGTGGTCATTTTACGCACGGTGTGCTATAAATATTATTAATTAGTGCAGTAGGAATAGGCGCAGTCATCGATATAATGGCGTAGCATATGCCTTGTAAATACCTTCTGATAATATTACTGATTTGTGAAAAAAGTGTAATGTGCCCGACAAAAATGTTTTGAGAATAAATGTGTGAGAGAAATTGTCGGTCCTTCGGGGCCCCCTGAGAATGGGGGCCCTGGGCACGAGCCCCGTGTGCCCTTATGGTGAAGACGGTATTGCAGGTGGCCCACCATTGCCTGGGACCGATTGATGGCAGTATATCCATCCCAAATTGTCAGGCCGTATATACCTATAGGTATAAAACAGACTGGTGACGGGCAGCGGCGTCACTGGTGCGGGGGTCTCTGCATTGCGCTCACCAACCCGCCTGCCCAGCGTGTGTGACTATGGACACTTCTTCCAGGAGGACCGCCAAGAGTGGCGAAATCGTGGACGAAACAGGCTGATGGATGGATGGATTAACAAAAAGAGTGTGTCTCACTTATGGGTCAAAATATAGCTTTACTGTGTATCTTTTTGTTCTTTTTTATACCATTCCCTAACGGGCGTTGGCTACCATCTCTCTAAACTTTGTCCAATTTTTAGTAAGCTTGCAGATCTCTGCCACTTCCTTAATATTATTCCAGGCCTTGTCAATCCACTTAGTCCTGCCTCTTCCCCGTTTATATTTATCTACACTTCTACACTATTATATAAAGAGGAAAGATTTGTTTGTTTGTTTGTTTGTATGTTTGAGGTAATCTTTGGAACTACTGAACCGATTCTAAAAATTCTTTCTTTTGTAAAATGCTTCACTGTTTTTGAGTAACATAGGCTATATTTAATTTTAATACAACAATCCTGACACATCTCTTGCTAATATTAAGCATGGAAAAGTTACCCGATTCCAAAAATGTTTTCTTTTGTAAAAGGCTACGCTATTGATGAGTAACATAGACCATATTTAATTTTAATACAACGATCCTGACACACCTCTTGCTTTTGTCTGTTTGAGGTAATCTTTGGAACTACTGAAACGATTCTAAAAATTCCTTCTTTTGTAAAAAGCTACACTATTGTTGAGTAACATAGGCCATATTTAATTTTATTGCAACGATCCTGACACACCTCTTGCTAATATTAAGCTTGGAAAAGTTACCCGATTCCAAAAATGTTTTCTTTTGTAATGATGATTGTATTGATGAGTAACATAGGCCATATTTAATTTTAATACAACGATCCTGACACACCTCTTGCTTTTGTATGTTTGAGGTAATCTTTGGAACTACTGAACCGATTCTAAAATTCTTTCTTTAGTAAAAAGTTTCACTATTGTCGAGTAACATAGGCCATATTTAATTTTAATACAACGATCCTGACATACCTCCTGCTAATATTAAGCTTGGGAAAGTTACCCGATTCCAAAAATGTTTTCTTTTGTAATGATGATTGTATTGATGAGTAACATAGGCCATATTTAATTTTAATACAACGATCCTGACACACCTCTTGCTAATATTAAGCTTGAAAAAGTAACTACAGCCAGGTTTAAGCATAGATACATTAAATACTATGGTTTAAGTAATGATTTGTTCCCATACGGGAAAACTATATCAGTTTTATTTGACTACAGATTTACATCTATAACGAACCGGACACACCTCTTGCTAATATTTAGCTTAAAAAAGTGATTACAGCCAGGTTTATGTATTGATTTTTCCCATACGAGAAAACTGTATGAGTATAATCTGACTACAGATTTCCATCTACAACGATCCTGACACACTTCTTGGTACATTGGTAAAACATGGAAACCAGGGTCTGATGATGGGACTGGAAGATGAGTACCGGATCTCCTCAACGGACAACAACAGACCCTTCGAGTTTGGGCTTATTTGATTGGTCTTTATTATCACTTTGGTAATACATCGTGACCAGGGTCTGATGATGGGTCTGGAAGATGGGTACAGGATCTCCTCAACGGACAACAGCAGACCCTTTGAGTTTGGGCTTATTTGATAGGTCTTTATTACCACTTTGGTAAAACATGGAGACCAGGGTCTGATGATGGGACTGGAAGATGGGTACGGGATCTCCTCAACGGACAACAACAGACCCTTCCTTATTTCCACGAAAATCTCTTCGACGCGAGCGGAGCCGCGGGCAAAAACTAGTATTACATATTCTAAAATTAAAATAACTGGTAACTATTACTAAATGAAATAAAAAAATATTTACGTTATAATAATATAATGTTCCAGCCACGACCACCTCGAGATAATGGTGAACAGCGCCGGAGAGCTGCTCTTCTTCAGGCAGCGCGAGGGTCCCTGGATGCCCACCTTGAGACTTCTTCACAAGTGTGAGTGAATCCTACTTACTTCATATTGTACTATATGGAACCCCAAAATATTTAGGGCTGTGTTGTACTTGAAACCAATGCTTTGATCCTAACGAAAGGCCAAAAAATATCACGTGACTTTAAACTCACAAATTACCTACATATTTTTACAAGGTTTTCTTCAGTAATATGTTTACTGTTACGTGAGCGCCATTGGGACTTCCTTCGCTTCGTTTCATAATAGCCTACATGAGTGTTAATGGCTAACTCTGTTCAGTTGGACACAATATTTATGTACATTATCTACGACCATCGTAACGTCTTTGCTTGACATCATCTATAAATTTTCAACTAAAAATTTTATGAAAAATGAGAAAAAGAAAGCGTGGGATCCTTTTTATTTGTTCCTGTAAGCTTAGGATAAGATCTTAGCTGGTCAGCCTAATTGTCGGTTATTTCCGAACTAACCCTTATTGATGGTAATCCGTGGGAGTATTTGAGGCTGCATAGCAGATTTACTCTTTGTCTACCCCAATAAAAAATAAAAAATATATTTGTCGCTGATTGGTTATCTGATTGATGATGATTGAAAATGATTTGGGCCAATCACAGCGCAGAAAAAGAACCGTTATAATGATTGTTACTTGTTTTTTATACGATACTGACAAACAACGTAGGTACTTGTATAACCATTTTCGATGTTGTACATATAATAGAACGCGGCTATGAAGTTAATCCTGACACATTGCGCAACTATGAAGTTTCTGAATAATGACAATGTCAACCACATAGGAAAAAATTACATAATTACTTATTGCGTGTGACAGAATAGTGAGTGGCAATAATATCACAGACAATATATCGATACACGTTAAAAAGTTCGTATAGCTAAAAATATTGTTATGTTTTATGATGATGTGCATTATTGTAAATAAAACGTAAAATTAGATATATTAGTAATATTCTCCTTCAGTTAATTATAAATATTAATGAATAAATGAGTTTGTTTCTTTATTACTAACCTCTGGGAATTGAACTCTTTTTACCTAGAGAAAACTTTTTGAATTTGAATGTAAAGTACAATATTTCCTGTCAATTAATTCAATGACACGTCAATAGGTATGATAAAACAATTTTAAGTATTGCCTTGATCGCTTTTCCAAAGGTTGATACTTTTGATTGTGCTAAACTTGTGCATGTTTTTGGCTATTAATACCTAGTGCCATCCCCCATCTCACCCATTGACCAAGGGGCAGATTGAAGCAAGGGCTTGAACTTGGAATTTGAAATGCTTACTACTTGGAATTGTTAAAATGCCAAAACGATCGAAGAAATTCGTTCTTAACAGTCAGTCTCGTGAGCTTATCATACGTGTTCGTGACTTTTTTGAACGAGAAGCTCAAAACGGCGGACCGATATTGCCCGTGACATCGGTGTTGGATCGAGTTGCAGATGCTCTCGATATCAGCAAAAAAACTATTATAAAAATCACGAAAGAAAAATTGGGTGAGACTGGCATCGAAGATAATGTTCTATATTCTCCCAACAAGAGAAAAAGAGCGAAGCTTACCGATGTAGATAATTTTGACGTTGACGCCATCCGCAGGCATATTTACAATTATTATTTACGTAAAGAGTACCCAACGTTGTCGAATTTAGTGCAGACATTAAAGGAAACTGGATTATTTTCCGGATCAAAAAAGTCATTGTCAAAGGTTTTGAAAAACATTGGATTCCGATATAAACAATGCAACAAACGAAAGGTGCTAATGGAAAGATCGGATATTGCCATGAAAAGGACTGATTTTTTACGCGAGGCGAAAGCTATAGATGATTGGGATAATGTAGTTTTTTTGGACGAAACGTGGCTAAATGCGAATCACACAGTTGGTCGCTCGTGGACGGACGATACGGCGGCATCGGCATCCAAAGTCCCCTCCGGAAAAGGAGCCAGACTAATTATTTGTCATGCTGGCAACGCCTGTGGTTTTATAGACAACTGTTTATTGGCCTTTGCGTCTAAAACCACAGGTGATTACCATGAAGAAATGGATGGTGAGAAGTTTACCCAATGGTTCACTAATATGCTGACTAGCCTTTCTGAGCCATCAGTTATTATTATGGATAATGCACCTTATCACTCCATGTTAGTTGATAAGCCACCTTCAAACTCTGAGAAAAAAGCCCATCTGGTTGCATGGCTTCAAAAAAAAGGTGTAGACGCAAGTATGTCTATGTTGAAAGGAGATTTGATTAGATTGATGAATATTCACAGATCGAGAGTAAAACGATACGTCATTGATGAACTAGCACTGCAACATGGGCACCGAGTACTTCGTTTACCGCCGTATCATTGCGAGTATAACGCCATCGAATTGATATGGGCACAGATCAAAGGACATGCGGCACGCCATAATACTGAACCTCCATTTTCCACAGCGAAAATGATGAAATTGTTAGAAGAAGCGTGCAATCACGTAACCAAAAATAATTGGAAAATGGTAGTGAATAAAACTAAAGCCAAAATATGGGACGATTGCAACAGAGACATTAAAGTGGATAATATTTTAGATAATGACTTTGAGTTAGTTATTAATACAAACGATTCCAGTAGTGATAATGGTGATGGTGCTTCGGAAAGTGATACATAATAAAGTAAAGAATATAAATATTATCTCTACCATAGAAGTATTAAGTAATTAAACTACTTCTATGATCTCTACCTAGATGTTTTTTTTTTCACTTTCTTCATATACTTACATCTGATAACTGCATTCGACTTTACTCACACTTGACGAATTTTATCGATACAGTGATCGAACGTATAACAACCCTAGAGGCATGTGTCAGGATTGACTTCATAGCCGCGTTCTATTATAATTAACAAATTGTAGTAAGGGAGTAGATAAAATACATGGCCTGCTTCGTGCGTCCAAACTAACTATGAAAGGATTACGTTTGTAGGTAAACGTAAGTATAAAGAGGGGAGGGGCTACATCACAGAAGCTACGTATATGTACAAAGAATTCAATTTGCTTTTATGGAATTTCAGTGAAAAATATATGAGAATTTATTGCATAATTTTCCTGTGTCCACCAAAAACCAATAACAGTCACTACCAATTAATTTTACTTATCAAATATTTTTCAGATCCATTTTTCCTGCCCATGGAGCAAGTAGACAAGGGTGCTATCCGCTTCGTGCTCAGCGGAGCTAACATCATGTGTCCTGGCCTCACTTCACCCGGAGCCAGAATGTCGTCAGTAGAGAAGGGACAAGTGGTCGCCGTGATGGCGGAAGGGAAGCAGCACGCACTCGCTGTCGGCATGACGGCGCTTTCTACTGACGATATGTGAGTCTCTGTAACTGTTCGTAGCTCAGCGTAGTAAGGGCAGCAACATGAATAATAAAAGACCAACTTCTTGTTGAGAGTGGAGCCACTGGAGTCGCGTCACAACGCAAGTTTCAAAGCGTTTGTGGCACGAATACCGACAAGCAAGCTACCCACCTTCATGAAGGAGGACTTCTGGCCGAAGGGCGTGGTATACCGTCGTTTTCGCGGTAGACTTCCATCTACACCACCGGACCGGCTCAGTGACGTTGTGCCAAAATGATGTTTTAGTTTGGTAGTCTTAGTTTTTAGTATAAAAATATATGATTATTAGTATAAGGTATTTATTATTATGGGCTTTGTTGCCTGAAATAAAGCAATTTATTATTATTATTAATACTGATACGGATTATCTTTTATTTTCAGAGCCAAAGTGAACAAAGGCGTTGGAATAGAGAACTGCCATTATCTCAACGACGGTCTTTGGCAAATGAAACCAGTAAAGTAAATTGTTACCTGTGAAATGTATTCAGCTTATCTATTTGTAACTTTGGAGTCTATGTAATAAACTTTTGTTTAACACCACGCTGTTCGTTTTATAATGGACATTATTAAGAGTAAAACAACATTACTAAATTTTCGTCCATTCTTATTCGCTATAGGTACCTTTCACCTAGTCATAACTTTTTGGTGCTTTTAAGTTTCATACACTGTCAAATCATCACTGTACGTTAAGGGTGGATCCAGGGGGAGGGCACAAGGGCACGCCCCCCACCCCTTTTGGCATACGGTTAAAATAAAACAAGGAGCTGGGAGATTAATACTATACCGCTTTAATAATATTAGTTTCTTTTTGTGGACATAAGTAGAAGCATAAGCTTAAACTTAGAGCCGTGCTTTGTTGAGAAAAAAGATGTCTTTGAACTGTTTTTCTATTTCTCGATGTACAACGCGAAATTTAAATCATTTTGCTAACGAAAACTGGTGATAGTACTCGTCCATATGAACAACTTTTACTAAGGAGCCAACCCTGAAATTGCAAAAAAAATCAGTGGTTTCATACATTTGGGTCGAACAGGTATTTAACTTTTCTATGGAACAGCTGATATTTTTTTCACGATTTCAGGGTTGGCTCCATAGTAAAAGTTGTTCATATGGACGAGTACTATCACCAGTTTTTATTAACAAAATGACTTAAATTTCAAAGCTGACCTCTCATTGTACGGGAAGCATATACAGCTTATACTGAAAGTGTTTAGCTTGATGTGGGCTCCACTGTACATACATAATAAGCACTGAATTTGTACTTATTAAAAAATAGTAGATTACACAACAAGTGAAAAAAAAGGGAATTTCTTTCGAGGCTCAAAGGTGGATCCCGAGAGGAGCGAAGGATTCTAGAGTAGAATCCTGAGCGGAGCGAGAGATCCAAGAGCCGAGATGGAATTTTTTTTTCACGAGTTATGTTCTCTACTTTTCACCATTGACTATGAGAAAATAAACAGTACCATATTAACTATTTGAATCAAATTTTATTATACTTACAACCAATCGGTACATAGTAAATTAATAAGAGAACAAAACATAAAAATGGCGGTTCTTTTTTGGTCTTTTTTCCAAGCGGCCAGCCAGTACGTTTGGTAAGATATTTTTTTATATTGTGCATTGACGCTTGTTCCAAATTTAAAATGTTTTATTCGGGCATTTTTTTGTGGAACATAAAATGTAGTGATTGCAAGATTTATAGTTTATAGATTCTCGGGTGATTATGTTTTTAGATGGCTGTATGGTCACAGATACCTTTGCCATGCCTTTGCCTATCCAAAAAGTTTAAAAAGTTACTTGTTCTCACTCAGTGAGGAAAAGAGCGTTTTATTCACTGTTTTTGGTGAACCAATAACCCCTTTTCGAATGGTAATAGTGAAAACAACTTTATCTTTTTGACAAGTCCGTAAAATTTAGTATTAAGTTGTCACAAGACGTCATTGCATAGCGATTATTCATAGATTTCGCGAATGCAGAAGTCACAATATATCTCAATAGACGTAGGAGCCAACACTTCATATTATGATTATGAACTGCCAATAGTGCTTCTTATGCATTATCCTCTCATAAACAACTAGACTCACAATCTCGCTCAAAAACTGTCCGCGATGCATTTTGTTACCGCTATGGGGTGACAAATTCGATTTCGTACAACTGACATTGCATCTTATGTTAACGACATAACGTCTTAACTTGGTTGAAGATTTTTGCTATACTTTTCTTAGAGACTGTGTGTCTTGTTGTTTATGATTGGTCAATGTTTTTACGTCACATTTTTGCTGCCCATATTTAATGAGTGCAGGGCTATGTAATTTGAATAAGCTAAACTTTGCTTACGCACATAAAAAGGCTGCGCTTTTTGTATTTCTTGGTAGGTACCTATTTATTCTGACTGTCAGATAACCATATTTATAGTAGAACGCGGCTATGAAGTCAATCCTGACACATGCCTCTAGGGTTGTTATACGTTCGATCACTGTATCGATAAAATTCGTCAAGTGTGAGTAAAGTCGAATGCAGTTATCAGATGTAAGTATATGAAGAAAGTGAAAAAAAAAACATCTAGGTAGAGATCATAGAAGTAGTTTAATTACTTAATACTTCTATGGTAGAGATAATATTTATATTCTTTACTTTATTATGTATCACTTTCCGAAGCACCATCACCATTATCACTACTGGAATCGTTTGTATTAATAACTAACTCAAAGTCATTATCTAAAATATTATCCACTTTAATGTCTCTGTTGCAATCGTCCCATATTTTGGCTTTAGTTTTATTCACTACCATTTTCCAATTATTTTTGGTTACGTGATTGCACGCTTCTTCTAACAATTTCATCATTTTCGCTGTGGAAAATGGAGGTTCAGTATTATGGCGTGCCGCATGTCCTTTGATCTGTGCCCATATCAATTCGATGGCGTTATACTCGCAATGATACGGCGGTAAACGAAGTACTCGGTGCCCATGTTGCAGTGCTAGTTCATCAATGACGTATCGTTTTACTCTCGATCTGTGAATATTCATCAATCTAATCAAATCTCCTTTCAACATAGACATACTTGCGTCTACACCTTTTTTTTGAAGCCATGCAACCAGATGGGCTTTTTTCTCAGAGTTTGAAGGTGGCTTATCAACTAACATGGAGTGATAAGGTGCATTATCCATAATAATAACTGATGGCTCAGAAAGGCTAGTCAGCATATTAGTGAACCATTGGGTAAACTTCTCACCATCCATTTCTTCATGGTAATCACCTGTGGTTTTAGACGCAAAGGCCAATAAACAGTTGTCTATAAAACCACAGGCGTTGCCAGCATGACAAATAATTAGTCTGGCTCCTTTTCCGGAGGGGACTTTGGATGCCGATGCCGCCGTATCGTCCGTCCACGAGCGACCAACTGTGTGATTCGCATTTAGCCACGTTTCGTCCAAAAAAACTACATTATCCCAATCATCTATAGCTTTCGCCTCGCGTAAAAAATCAGTCCTTTTCATGGCAATATCCGATCTTTCCATTAGCACCTTTCGTTTGTTGCATTGTTTATATCGGAATCCAATGTTTTTCAAAACCTTTGACAATGACTTTTTTGATCCGGAAAATAATCCAGTTTCCTTTAATGTCTGCACTAAATTCGACAACGTTGGGTACTCTTTACGTAAATAATAATTGTAAATATGCCTGCGGATGGCGTCAACGTCAAAATTATCTACATCGGTAAGCTTCGCTCTTTTTCTCTTGTTGGGAGAATATAGAACATTATCTTCGATGCCAGTCTCACCCAATTTTTCTTTCGTGATTTTTATAATAGTTTTTTTGCTGATATCGAGAGCATCTGCAACTCGATCCAACACCGATGTCACGGGCAATATCGGTCCGCCGTTTTGAGCTTCTCGTTCAAAAAAGTCACGAACACGTATGATAAGCTCACGAGACTGACTGTTAAGAACGAATTTCTTCGATCGTTTTGGCATTTTAACAATTCCAAGTAGTAAGCATTTCAAATTCCAAGTTCAAGCCCTTGCTTCAATCTGCCCCTTGGTCAATGGGTGAGATGGGGGATGGCACTAGGTATTAATAGCCAAAAACATGCACAAGTTTAGCACAATCAAAAGTATCAACCTTTGGAAAAGCGATCAAGGCAATACTTAAAATTGTTTTATCATACCTATTGACGTGTCATTGAATTAATTGACAGGAAATATTGTACTTTACATTCAAATTCAAAAAGTTTTCTCTAGGTAAAAAGAGTTCAATTCCCAGAGGTTAGTAATAAAGAAACAAACTCATTTATTCATTAATATTTATAATTAACTGAAGGAGAATATTACTAATATATCTAATTTTACGTTTTATTTACAATAATGCACATCATCATAAAACATAACAATATTTTTAGCTATACGAACTTTTTAACGTGTATCGATATATTGTCTGTGATATTATTGCCACTCACTATTCTGTCACACGCAATAAGTAATTATGTAATTTTTTCCTATGTGGTTGACATTGTCATTATTCAGAAACTTCATAGTTGCGCAATGTGTCAGGATTAACTTCATAGCCGCGTTCTATTATAATTTTTATTTACACAATTAGGTACGTAAAGTCCCTTTCAATAGAATCCGGCAATAATGTAAACAAACCAATTAATTGACAGTTGTCCATGATCATACTGTTGTACCTATCTATGATTTAAATGTTTAAATCTTTTTAAAATCAATTCAAAACAATGAAAAACACAAACTTTCCAAAGACAAATAGGACTTTGATGATTAAAAAACTAATATGAAATTTGACAAAACTATTGAAATTGTCGTCCGAGTATTTTTTATCAAAATAACCATCATAAAGAAGTTATTTGGTGTCGAAATGATTGTAAGAACAATGTATGGTTCCTTGAAATGTGAATATGATCACGATTGATATTCAAATGAAAGTAATTACGGAGTAATCCTGTTTAAATTGGTTTGTTTACATTATTGCCGGATTCTATTGAAAGGGAATTTACTGAAAGTTGGTTTTCTGAACATAAAATGTCTTCATGCAAAAACGTTTATAGCACACCGTGCGTAAAATGACCCCTTTACGCACGCTGCGCTTGCGTAAAGTCGGCATTTTCCGCACTTTTGCTATAAAATATTATACGATACTCGTGCGAGAAACTTTTTCTCGACTCGTGTGATTGCAGCACTCACCTTCGGCTCGTGCCGCAAACTCACACTCGTCAGAAAACGTTTCATCGCTCTCGTATCGTAATGTACTATTAAACGAACCTTTCTTAGGTTGTGTGAGTGTGTGTATTCTTGATCCCCCAAATACGTACCTTAATATGTATTTAATTTGTCCTGTCAGTCTATTTGAATTTTCATTCATAACATGAAAATCAGGAATACCTACACCTGGCCTGTATACAGCATGGACATTTTAAACGGGGCACCTATTGGTAGAACCCTTTATTTCAACAGGTACAGGGTAATAAGACACGACGAAACGATAAATAAATATACACACTTACATTTTATTTACACTTTTAAAGTTCACGTAACATTTCCCGTAAACGTTTACGCAAGATTTTCTTTCTCGGATTCCTTGGGATTTCTTCAATAAATATAATGCCACCTTTCAGTTGCATGTAGTGAGCCACCTGTAAATAATACGTGCATAATTAATTTATTATGTTGAAATCTTAGAACAATAAAGGTCCGACCGAACCTGGATTTTCAGTCTCGGCCGAGAACGAGACCGAGACCGAGAAATAAATGAATTCTCGGCCGAGACCGAGACTTATAAATATATTAAAAAAACTAAGATAAAAGTATCAGTCACTTTTACCACACAAAACTAAAAGAAAAAAATTCTGACAGGTTTTTACCATTAAGTAAGTCTTTAATAAGTCTTACAATTTGGAAGGTTTACTATAGTTACTGTGTACTGATAAGTTCGTTCTTCATCGACGAGTCTCTGAACAAACCGATTGTGATGTCTACAGCCTTCTAATATTTACATATAATATGTATTTTACATAACTGTAAATACTCTTTTAAATCTCGCTAAATTCACTACAGACTGTCAAGTATAACTTGGCGTTCTATTGCCATGGACGCCGATGGCAATAGAACGCCAACTTATATACTTGACAGTCTGTAACGAAACCACATTATGTCAAAAGCAACAAACCGCGCAAACATAAATTCTTTGTTCTCGTCTGTCTGGGAAGGTTTTAATTTTATCTGTCAGTTAGTGCGATTATTCGTATGAAAATACGCTTTAAAAGCATTAAAAAGCCGTATCTTATTATTGCGTTAAACTATCTATAACTTTATGGAATCCTAAAAAATACAACCTTTAAGTAAGCTTTATGTCACTAAAATTATTACACATTATTTTGAATTTATGAGTATTTTGGTTATCCATCGTACTCGCACACAAATGTACGGGATCAATGGATACTTTTTTTCAAGATCCTTATCTTATTAAGATATAGCCTTTCCCCGCAACTCCGTCCACGTTTATGCAATCTCTGTGACCTATTCTCGTGCAGCAAACCTTAAATTTAGAGTTAAAAAATCTAAAATAATACAAGCTCATTTAACTTTCATCCAACTGCGTTAAAGCCTATTTTTCAATGAAAAGTTTTAGGTTATGGCAGCTCTAAATCTAATATTTGCTACACAAGAATAGGTGTCTCTGCCTCGTTTTCGACTTTGGCGTTACTATATTATGTTGACCGAGTTCACTACGATGATAATAAAGAAAACCGCATCCAAATCTGTTGAATAGTTGTTGATTTATTCCTAGATTTCTCTGTTTAATGCAGGTGTATAATTACATTTTATTAGCCCAACCTAAATATTTTTTGTATGTATTTCCCTTATTAGTATATTATTATATAAGGTCCTACAACTCAAAGTGAAAAAAATTTAAAAGATGATAGAGTATTCCACCGAAAACAAAAATTTTTGCGCGATCTTTTTTTTACCTTTCCATGGAAATTTAGTCAGCTGATTCAACCACTTTGTACTGGGAAGCGAAAAAATTATTTGATCAAAAAATTTTTTTTTTGCTTCTGGAATGTTATCAGTTAACGATACATGATCTACCCTAGAATTATTTTCACTTATTATTGTAAGACCTTATATAAGGTGACTTTAATTTATGCAGCCAAACTCTTACTGAAGACTCGGTAAGTGCTCAGTAATAAGGTTCGATGAAACTTTTTGTGAAATTCGTAAATTATTCTTTTCGTGTTCCTTACAAACGCAAGCCCAGCCCCGAGTCAATTACTATGGGACGTCAACATTTTATTTTGCGAAATTAGCAAAAAGTGTTATCCATCCGTGTTACTGATCACTTACTAAGCCTCCAGTATAAGTTTGGCTGCATAAATTAAAGTCACCTTAATTATATATTGTTTTTTTATTCTAAAGATTGTAAGAGATTAAAGAAGTAAGTATTGTAAAGATTAACTTTGACTTGTAGAAAGTATACTTTATGTAGGTATCTATTTTACAAAATAAATATTTTGATTTGATTTGATTTGACTTAAAACGGAACGTACATGCAGACAGAGAGACTGACAAAAAATTTAAAAGTTGCAGTTTTGGCATCAGTACAATACTAATAAAGCGATTATAAATAAAAAAAACAATATATTATTTGTATAGACACTACTTTCTTACTTGTATTCGAGAAGATATTGAATGATACGAATGACGGAGCATATTAATCTGAGAATATTTCGAATTAATAAACTTTTATACAGGATGTAAATGCAAAGTCAAGAATCCCTTTAGGGTATGAAAGTATACACGATTCTGATGCCATTACGAGAAAAAATATATACCTCGAATTTTCACCAAAAATTCCATCATATTTCTAAGCTATGGCTACGCAGCTCACCGGCCTCTCCGCACTCCCCACACACCTAATTGCACCCCGCAACCCGCACCCCTCTTCCGAATCGCCAGCGACCAGTGAGGGTGTCCACGCGATTAGTGTATTTTCAGTAAAGAAAATCGTCTTATTATGTGGTACTGGTACTTCATTTAGAGATCCCAGTATTTAAAATAATGTCTTTACCGATCATACTAACACACCCTTAAAGGATTCTTGCCTTTGCTTTTACACCCGGTATAAGTAATCTATATTGGCTTTACTTGTACTATACGTGGGACGCACTATAAGTTTCCGGAATGAATATGAAAAAATACTATTAAAGGTACAAAATTAATTTATTGTTTTTCAAAATAATCTCCCTTGGCGTCTACGCACTTTTTCATTCGATCAAACCAGTTTTGAAAACTTTTGTGCCACTCCCCTGTGGTGACCTCTGAAACATGTTTTTCATACTCCTCGACAGCCTCTTCTGGTGATGAAAATCGTTGACCGCGTAATTGGTTCTTAATTTTTGGGAACAGAAAAAAGTCACAAGGTGCCAGGTCGGGACTGTATGCAGGATGACTCATGAGTTCTACATTTTTCGTCTTCAAAAAGTCGTTTGTCTGTCTGGCCGTGTGAGAACTAGCATTGTCGTAGTGTAGGATGATACGGCGTTTACGGTTATTTTTACGGAGTTCGTCAATAACTTCCGGCAAACAAATGGTCGTGTACCAGTCACTATTCACGGTACGACGATTCTCTAAAGCAACAGTAGCCACGTGTCCAGTTTTATTAAAAAAAGAAGCAATCATCCGCTTAGATGCACTTTTCACGCGCGCCACTTTGGTTGGTTTCGGCTCATCTTGAAAGACCCATACGCTCGATTGCTGCTTTGTTTTGGGATCGTAGCAATAAATCCATGTTTCGTCACCTGTTACCATGTCCCACACCAAATTTGACGCACCTTCGTTGAATCTGGTAAGCATGGCACTGCACCAAGTGACGCGGTCCGTTGTTTGAGCCTCGGTCAAGTTGTGTGGGATCCACCGCGAGCACAGCTTTCTCACACCCAAATGTTTGTGTAGAATTGATTGTATTTGACTCATGCCTATTTCTAAGGATGCGCGAATTTCATGGTAGGTCACA
The DNA here is from genome assembly GCA_910592155.1 of Ypsolopha scabrella. Classification (NCBI taxonomy): domain Eukaryota; kingdom Metazoa; phylum Arthropoda; class Insecta; order Lepidoptera; family Ypsolophidae; genus Ypsolopha; species Ypsolopha scabrella. Next base: position 8,917,805 of record OU342972.1, on the reverse strand, counting down.
TGCCTGTCTGTTTCAATCATACGGCGCACAGCATCGATGTTTTTGTTGGTCACAGCGGTGGACGGCCGACCATCGCGAGATTCGTCACTGAGATTGATACGACCACGCTTGAATTCTGCAAACCAGCTATAAACAGTCGTCTTGCATGGTGCTTCATTGCCAAAAGCTGTTTCAAGCCGAGCGATGCTCTGTTGAGCTGTCAAATTACACTTAAAATCGTAGAAAATCATACTACGAAAATTTTCCCGAGTTAAATCCATGTTGATGCAGACACACAATTTTTTAAATGGCGCCACAAGGTAAAAACAAAAGACAGTCAGATGAAACAAACTGCATTCTACAGCCAAAGAGTTCTATTTTCAAATGTTGCAATAAATTTTTAAATATTGTTTATGTAAGTGGCCAGTTCCGGAAACTTTTAGTGTTACCTATGTATTATATAGTTCAGTGTATTTATATAGTAGTACATTGCGAGAGTGTGAGTGTAAACTTTTATCGTAACATTGCAATGTATACGCACACACGCATGGAGTGCAAGAACTAAAAGACGTTTCTCTATACCTCCAAGGCTACATAGTTCATAAGCTCCTCTTCTGTAACTTTAGATCCAGGTCGCCGAACCACGAAAGCCGTAGGAAGTTCTTCCATAACAGGATCCGGCTTACCGACGACACCTGCTTCTAGAACTTCTGGATGTAGCTGAAGAATTGTCTCCAGTTCTAGTGGTGCCACCTGTAATACCAATGGTAAAGCAAAATATGTACTTATGCTAAAAAAGTATGCAAAAAAGAAACCCCGAATATTCAATATGGGTAACAGATAGTAGGTATTAAGGGTAAAAAAGGAGGATAAAGAGATAATCTATTAATTTCGTTTTGTTTTTAATATTATTTAACTCAACTTTTGGCCTGATTATCCGACTTTTTCTTGTCCTGTAGCTTCTATGTCTTTACTAAAACACTGTTGTATATAAACATAAAGATGATTAAAAAAAAAGACATGATCTTGCTAAGTTTCTTGCCCTTCTTCTTAGCAAGACTAATCGAATGGGCGGAGTTAGGCATGTATTTATATGTAACGTATTAGTGTTTATTGTATGGGTAGCTATTATTATTATCAGATCGTATATACATAATTTTATACATTAAATATACCTTTATTTTAGTTCATGTACGTTATTAAATATAAGCAAACCCAAAACCTATTTCAATTTACACGAATTAGGATAGCTAATTTACCGTATACCTACCTACAAGTACATACACACACACTTCCTCACTTTAACATACCGTATACCTACCTACAACTACACACACACACCCTTTCTCACTCAAACATTCACACTTTTTACAAAAATACATACTCTCCCATGACATGACATGACAGTCTCTTTGTATCGGTTGGACTTGTTAATATTATAATTACCAATTTTAAGTTGAGCATGTACTTTTATATTTATTTTTATTTAGTCTGCATGGATATTTATTCGATTGTAACGTTATAACTATACCTATAATTCAACATTAACCTGTGTCATGTTAGCGGTTGAGACTAGCTACCCACAACCCAGGGAATCCTACTGTGGGGACTAGAGAACATGTTTGGTAACTATGTTTAAGTGTTCACAATAAACGATTTATTTATTATTTAATATATTGAATTATTATTTATATTATTTTATGTATACCGACATTGTACAATTAGGTGACTTTTATTTATGCAGCCAAATTTACACTGAGGGCTTGGTAAGTAATCAGTAACAAACACGGGTCGATAACACTTTTTGCTAATTTCACAAAATAAAATCATGACATCGACTCGGGGCTGGGCTTAGCTTAGTGGGCTTGCGTTTGTAAGAAACCTTAGACCATTTAACACGGGAACTGGCATAGCGCGACTCTTAGTACTGAAATAATTCTGCCGTTTTCCACGGGAGGGGAGGTAAACACGCACAGCACACATTTACTCATTCACGCACACTCCTGCGAAAAGTTGATATGTCACACTAAATCAAAAGCTGCAACACAGACACAAAACGCGCACACAAGCAAACTTACATGAACAAATTGTTCATGTACTTAGGCAGAGGGGAATGCGTGCGCTTGCCTAGTCCCGTGTTAAATGGTCTAAGGTAAGAAACACCAATTTTATTTAATTTGCCTTTTTTAAGATTTCACATAAATAACACGTTAAAAAAATATTTTGTAATTGTTTTAATTTTTTAGTCATGGGAAAAGATTTTGAATACCATTTCTCAGAATTTTTCCAAAATTTACGACAGCGGTTTTTAGAGTTCCATAGTTTTTAAATATTTGCCTACAATCGCTAAATCTTAAAACAAATCCAGACATTGTTGTCCTTCGCTTCTTCGAAATTGAGCACCAAAAAATTAAATTCTGTTTACCTAAATTTGGCATCCAAATTTCATTTATCATGTTTGTTTTCCTAAATTCTGAATTTTACCTTTAACACCAATGTTCTCGACTGGAAGTGACTATATCTACGTAAAACAACCTTATTCACAACTGGAAACTGAGGCAATATAAGGTGACTATTGTTTATGTAGGCAAGTCCATGCTCGAGACTCGGGAAGTAGTCAGGAGGGCATGCACCCGGTTCCAAATACCCGGGTATACCCGATTCTTCGAGGGTATCTGTAGAACCGGTTCCGTAAGTAGTGGAACCGGCTCCCCCGGTTCTGAGAAATAACTGAATTTGTTTATATTTCGCATTAAAAGCATAGTTCAAATCACCTGGCTCTGAGTCGTAGAAGGGTAATTAAGGATCTCGGTGCAAAGTGTGCACATCTATGTAATGATTGCGTTTAAAAAAATGTGTATTTTCGAAAATTGCTTATTAATGCACAAGAATATTATGTCCTTTTGTGCGTCAGATTTTGATTGCATTACATTACAACTTAAAGCACGCTTTTTTCAGTACTACGTTAGTTGGCATCACAGGAAATTGGACGTTTTCAAACTTAGTACATAACTTACTTTATTATGTATCAGTTGCATACACTACCTACTACTATTCTGCTTGTGACCAGTTAGAACTATTTGCAGTGTGACCAATAGCTACAAAACTAATACGTGACTTAATAGAACTAAATTTACATGTGACGGATTAAAACAAATAATACTGCTTTTAGCATTATGACCAGTTAGAACAGATTATTGCTGTGTTTCTTGATGCCTAAATCCTTTAAAGTATGTTAATACAAATTTAATGCATGAGATGAGATGACAACATCATAATTTTTACGAAGCTATGTTCGCGAATACACATTAAATGTTTCTATTGCATCCTTTTTACCTAAAAGTAAGGAAAACAATATTAAGATGTGCATTTTACACCGAGATCCTCTGTCAGCTGGTAACATCGTTGCTCGAGATACACATCACACGTACTCGTCGTGTGTACCTCCGCGTCGGTCGCCTGCCCCCGCATACGTTATGCCGCCGGGGCATAGTAAAAACAGAATAATAGAACAACTCCCGCGAACAACTGTCGTCGACCAACTCACGTCATTATTGCGTACGAGCGGTACGAGAGATAAGGATAGAGATAACTCAGTAACGGTTCAATTGCTTAGGTATTTCATCTCGTCTCGTTGGGCATACTTTAGTTGTTAAATTTAGCCCCAGAATTAATTTTATCTGAATGTTACTTTTATTTCCGCAGTTCCCTTTAAGTATGTGATCTATTAATTCCATAGAATAATCTCTCAGAATAAGAAGGGACTACATAATTATTTTTACCCCTGTATAAAGTAAAATTATTTTGCAAACCTAAAACAGAGTTTTTGTAATACGTAGGGGCTTAGCGAAATGCAATACTTTTTAGGGGTCCGTTCCTTAGGGTGAAAAAAAAACGGAACCCTTATAGGATCACTTTGTTGCCAATCTGCCTGCTTTTTTATTAAAAAAAAATAACAAATAGTAAGTACTCAACCATTTTTGCAAGAAAACTGTACACCACACTCAATATTTTTTCCACTAACCTATACGTAAAAACTCTTTGATAAATCAATTGTACCTGTATCAAATGAGTAAGGTGAGTGAAACGAGTAACTTATCGCTCGTCCCGTGATCCCCCCGCTCGTCTCCGCCACCCCTGATGCGACTGAGTACGATGCCGGATTTATGTAATTTGCGCCCGCGATTTCGCACGGTAGAACATAGCGATTTACTGAAATCCTATAGGTTCTTTAAACGAAATGATTGCATTTTACAAATATTTATGAACCAACTCGAGTCCGAAATTTAAAATAAAACGATTTTACTTGAGAAATCTTTAAGAAAATCGAATATGAAAATGGAACATTTTGGAGCTTAAAACACAGATTTTTAAGTGCTTGTATTTCTTATGCGTGTTTATTATCTGAAATTTAAAGTTAAATAGGACATGTAGGTTGTGCAAAAGATGAAGTTATTTCAAGTTTTATGTGATTTAAAGCATTAGCGTACAAATGAGAAGCTACCTCGTTTTGTATGGACGCGGAGTCTAGTGCTCTTCCCTTAAAATCAGGGTCGTCAATTTATTTTGCGGCGCGGCGATGCGACGAACGGCGGCGCACAGTGTTTTTTATAGATGAAAACGCGGACTTAATTATTTTCGAGGAAAATTTGTATTCTCACGATGGAGCATTTATTGAATAACATATAATACGTAAAATCGTAGTCATAAGGTTAACATTCATTAATTTATTTATTTTAATCGTTCAATTTGCAGGCTTCAAAATTAGTAAAAGCGTTCTTTACAATTATTTATTCAAATTTCTGTGAAGTGTACGTCACATGTGGTTTACAGGTTTTGTTTACATATTAGTAATTTTCCCGGATTTCTCATCTACTTATACGTATAATTAAAATGTAAAATGACTCGGGCCAGTATTTTTTTTTGATATGACAATTAAATGATAACAAACAAGATTGTAACTCTCGTGATGATGCACTCATAGCCAGAGTAATATTTCCGCGATATCAGGACGTCCTTCTTCACAGAGGCTTCGCCAAAACACTACCACTAGTGCCAAGATCCCGGAAATGCTCAATTTTCCTTCGCTTCGTACGTTCAGAAACTGAGTCGAAAGATGTTGTTGGACGACCATTGGGTGCAAAATAAAATAAATAAATAGTTTAGGTATATGTTTAGGACTAAAACGATTCTTTTCCATTGCATAAATTTTTATTTTTAAGATTCCGTACCCGAAGGTTGCCAAACGGGACCCTACTATTAAGCCTCCGCTGTCTGTATGTCTGTCCGTCTGTCAGTCACAGGGGTCTACAGCTTCAGCCGTAACAGTTAAACAGTTGAAATTTTCACAGGATATGCATTACTGTGGCGTCTAGTACGCCAAATAATAAAAACTTGAAAAATATGAAAAACGAAGGTGGTACCCATACAAGAAACCATGAAAAAAATGCAATTTTTCAAGGTTATTTGCTTCAGCTCTATCTTAAAGACGGTAATACACACAAGTTTCAAATTTGGTCAGATTTATTATACATACTCTGAACTGAAGTAAAAGAATAAATAATAAAAATTAGGGTTCTCACTCAAAAGATGCCGAATTATTTGGCAGGTGCTATTAGTTTAGCGGCTTTTTTGACGCCTTTATGTTGCTATGATATCTATATTGTTGTTTTTATTATGTTTTTGGGTTCCTTACCCGTTTTTTGTGTTAACACGGAACCCTTTGTGCGTGAGTCCGATCGCACTTGGCCAAAGACAAGCTATTTGTTCGGCTAACATTCAAATATTTGTTCTTCAGCTTGACTAAAAAAAAGTTTTTTTATTGTTTCTATTTGTTCTGCCTTAGCATTTATCTTCAAAATGAGGAATTCTAACAATTGCGATGATTTAGCATCCAATTTTTTTCGTGGTTTTTCAAATACAATATATTCCACCTCACGCCTTGTAAATTTAACGAAATTTTCTGCAGGAAACAATAAAATTTAACTTATAAATAGGCAAGTTTTGGCAAGTTGTTTTTAGTTAAGCAAGAAGTACACATCTTGAGTAATTTTTGGTATTAATTTCAAAGAGGACATATGGGGTTATGTTCGACAAAATCACTCGTAAAATAAATAATGATGTTATTTTTTACTTTTTTTATTTTAATATTTTTTTGTATTACTTGGGATACTATCATGAAATACAAAATTATTATATAATAAGAACACACATTTTTAAAGCAAATCCATATTTTTATAATATAAAAACAGTTCAACTTGCAACGCATTATTTAAAAACTTTAAAAGATGTTTTGCACGCACGAACAGAGAAAACTGACTGGTAAACAATGTTTGACATCAGCTATCTCAAATAATTTGTTAGAAAACTATCCTCAATATTATGTTATTAAAACAGTTCAACTACTCAAGATTACATATTTAAAAAAAATCAAGACATTCCTGACAATTTAATAAATTTACTTTCGTCCGGCCTAGGCAATACTGTGCGGCGCGCGGCGTACTCTGGAGCGCTGCCGACCCTAGTCACACCGCCAGAAACCGCCTGAGATATTATCTTGTGTGCGTGCTGTGGTTCGTGCGTGCAGGCTCGCAGTGGCTCTCACACATATAAGCCGCGCGGGCGACATCTCTGTGAAGATAGCTTACTATTTTTACTATGCCGCGGGTCTCACATCACTACTATAGTAACGTGATTACTTACGATCTTACTATCAAGAAAGTAATGCATCAAAGAAGACTGGTACATTATACTAAAATATGCAGATTATTTCCTTTAATTTTAAGCTTAGTTTGACCAGGTAAGTTTATTTTTTTTATTACGTTTTTAATATTTGATGAATGTTATTGCTTATTTAAAATGAAAAGAAATAATTTTACTTCGTTTTTTTTTCATGTTAATTCACCTTTAAAACAAATATTTTATGGTGGTGGTCTGTATGGCTTCGACCACATTCACACGCTAAGGCAGGTTATACAGAAAACCCAAGAGTAGTGAAGTGAAATACCTTGAAGCCGTCGTAGGCAATGATTTCCTTAATTCTGTCCACGATAAAGAAGTAGCCATCATCATCATAATAGCCCAAGTCTCCAGTTTTCAAAAAGCCTTGTGCATCCATGTATGATTCTGGGTTGACACCAATATAGCCTTTCATCAGGAGTGGCCCCCGAAGGCAGATTTCTCCTCTTTGATTTGGCCCAAGAACCTGGTGCGTTTCTGTATCCACCACCTAAGGTATGAATGACAAAGTCAATATACTATACCGGGTGTAAAAGCAAAGGCAAGAATCCTTTTAGGGTGTGTTAGTATGATCGGTAAAGATATTATTTTAAATACTGGGATCTCTAAATGAAGTACCAGTACCTCATAATAAGACGAATTTCTTTACTCAAAATCATGGATGAATTTGTCTTTGCTCAAAATACACTAATCGCGTGGACACCCTCACTGGTCGCTGGCCACTCGGATGAGGGGTGCGGGTTGCGGGGTGCAATTAGGTGTGTGAGGAGGCCGGTGAGCTGCGTAGCCATAGCTTAGAAAAATGATGGAAATTTTGGTGAAAATTCAAGGTATATATATTTTTTCTCGTAATGACATCAGAATCGTGTATACTTTCACACCCTAAAGGGATGCTTGACTTTGCATTACAGCCTGTATATTGGGGAAAAGTTTCGCAGACCCATTTTTTGCTCTTTATTGTTATTATTACCTACATACTATATCATTTCACTTCTTGAGTTCTGCACAGGCCGACAGACACCGAAGCCTTGCTAGAAGCTTGACGGGATAGTTTTGACATGCTTAGTTACATAGTATTTCTTGCAACTGCTGTCACGAAAGAGTTTTTAGGGTTCCGTACCCAAAGGGTAAGCCAGCCACCAACGGGACCCTATTAGTAAGACTCCGCTGTCCGTCTGTCACCAGGCTGTATCTCATGAACCGCGATGGTTAGGCAGTTGAAATGTTCACAGATGATGTATTTCTGTTGCCGCTATAACAAAAAATACTAAAAAACAGAATAAAATAAATAATAAAGGGGGCTCTCATACAACAGACATGATTTTTTGCCGTTTTTTATAGATAATGGTACGGAACCCTTCGTGCGCGAGTCCGACTCGCACTTGGCCGGTTTTTTGATGTTGGCGGAAGCACGTAAGCCTAGATTAAATCTGTTGTCAATTTAAGAGGATAGGTTCCGAAAAACCATAAGTAATTTATTCTTCCTTGTTTGAAGAATCTAGCAATACTAGATATTTGAAAAAAAAATTGGACTTCTGTCAAGAATATAATGCACACTATTATCGAAACGGAATCTTCAGACGTCATTCCAACATAAAAAATCAAAGATGAATCCAAAAAAAATTTTCATGTCGAGTTTTAACATTATTTGAGCAAAACCATATTATATTATTTATGAATTAAAATCAGTATAAACTTAATTAAACTCTTATCCGAACAGATATTTGATACAAACTTTTTCGTATAGTTTAAGTGGAAAAGGTAGACTTGGTCGAGTAAAAGAGAGACGTAGATTGAAAACATATAATGTCAGATCAGATACACGGTAAGAAACACAATTGGAAGTAAAACTATTGTATGTAACTCGGATTTAAACTAAAAAAGATCACAAAGTGTTTGATACGCGCGGCGGGCTTGTTCTGACTGGAACCGAATCTTCGCGATCGGCGCGGGAGCGGGACGTTACTCCCCGCGCACCTCTCCACACTCCTCTAACGCATAATCCTTTAGATGCATAGGAAGACGACCGCGGCGGTTTGAAATACGCGGGTTTACGATAGACTCCCCCTCTAGTCTAGGAGGACGACCTCGTTCCTGGACTAGCTCATTAGTACCTCGCTGTTTCGGACGACCGCGGCGGCGTTTGGGTATAACAGGTTGAGGTGGTGTGGCTTCTTCATCACGAGTAACGAATGGAGTCAGATCCTGAGAATGATACTTTCCTAGGGATTCTTCAGGATTTCCGGCTGGAGAGATAAGGTAAGTAGTGGGGGTTACCTTCTTAGTAATGACATACGGTCCGTCCCGTTTAGGCACAAACTTGGCAGTCAGACCCTTACTTCCTTGACTGAGGACATGAGACTTGACAAGCACCTTGTCTCCTACCTCGAACACATGGCCTGGCCGGCGAGACTGATCAGCAACCCGTTTAGACTGATCTTGCTGAGCTTCTACTCGTTCTCGTACCGCTGATAAAGAATTTATGAAAGACCTTAGATAAGGGGTGATTTGATGAACAAAGTTCTCTTTGTCCAGTATGGCTCGCAAGTCATGGCGAGCTTCTATAGGAGACCTCATTTCTCTAGCAAACATCAGATACGAAGGCGTAACGCCAGTAGTACGGCAAACGGAACTATTCATGGCAAAACGAATCACCGCAAGCTTCTTGGGCCATGAGGCATGATCATTCTCCACGAGCTGAGCGAGTTGGGCCTTTAAATCCCGATTCTTGCGCTCGGCGGGGATGATAGAGCGGGACTAAGTTTTGTTTTATCCCTAAGATATACATACATTGTTGCATGACAGCCCCTACGAATTGTACGCCATTATCGGAGGTTACTCTGCGAGGTAAGCCGTACCTGAGGAAGTATTCCTCGATGGGAGTACGTGCGCAGGCTTCAGCAGTCGCTTCCTGAAGGGCATAGAGTTCTACCCAACGTGTGGCGGTATCCTCGACTAAGAAAATCCACCTCTCGCCGTTCTCACCTTCAGGTAAGGGACCAAATAAGTCTATGGCTAAGACTTCGTTTCGTTGTTGTAGCACTGGAGTCTGGAGAAGGCCAGGAGGCTTATCGTTGGCAGCTTTGTAGCGCTGACAGTCCACACAAGCTTTCACATAATCAGTGATGACTCTTCTCATTCCAGGAAAGTAATAGGATTTGGAGATTTGAAGGTAGGTACGATCTATTCCAGGGTGACCAGCGAGCGGCGAGTCATGGCACTCTTTCAGGATTTCAGCTCGGAGATTGAAGGGTATCACGAACTGAGGAGACTCACTTTCCGAATCTGGATTCAGTCGGTAGAGTACACCTTGTTCCATTAGGTACCCACGCTCAATCCACCGGCGAGCCGCTACTTCATCTGGACCTTCTACCTCCTTGATAATCTTCTCTACTTCCGGGTCAGCAAGTTGTTCCTGCCTCAATTCTGCAGGGCTCTTAGTGGGTAAGTTTACAATCACGGAGCAGATACCACAGCCATCTCGAGTCTCTTCGGAGCAAAATGGTCTACTCAACGTGTCCGCCACTACGTTTGCTTTACCTGGAGTATATTGGTACTGTATGTCAAATGACTGGAGCTTTAGGGCCCAACGCACCAGGCGTCCGGTAGGGGACTTAAGCGTCAATAGCCACCGAAGAGGTTGGTGATCGCTGCCGACTATTACTGGATGTCCATCCAAGTAACCTCTAAATCGTTCTACTGCCCACACTACGGCCAAAGCTTCACGTTCCGTAGTGGAATAATTCCGCTCAGCAGAAGTCAATAAACGGCTAGCGTATTCGATTGGTCGCTCTTCTTTGAAGGAGGACCGCGCCGATCCCGTAGCTACTACTATCCGTGGAAAGGATGAAGGGGCGCTTGAAGTCAGCCTGGATTAAGATAGGCGCCGAGGTGAGAAGTCTTTTCAGCTCGTTGAACGCTGTCACTTGAGCTGAGTCACTTGAGTTCCAGGTCTGGTTCTTTCTCGTCAACCTGGTGAGTGGTTCTGCTACAGAGGAGAAGTTAGGTATAAACTTACGGAACCAGGAGCAGGTTTGCAAGAATGTTCGGAGATGTTTCAGATTGTTCGGCTCTTTCATGTTCAGTACTGCCTGGACCTTTTCAGGGTCGGGAGAAACGCCTTGTTGGGTAATAAGGTGGCCCAGGTACTTGACACTTTCTCTGGCGAACACGCATTTCTCTCTATTTACCCGCAGGTTGAATTCACGCAGGCGATTGAAAACTGCCTCGAGATCTTGAAGATGCTGCTGGAATCCCTCAGAGATGATCAGCAAGTCATCTAAGTAGGCCACAATAGTCACATTGGACAAGGATGAGCAGAAGCGCAAGCGGTCAATTAGGCGCGAAAACGTAGCCGGGGCATTTTTGAGGCCGAACGGCATGCGCTTAAAGCGAAATGTGCTTAATGGGCTGATAAAAGCCGTCTTGTCTCTATCCTGCTCATTTACGGCAACCTGCCAGTAGCCGGATCGCAGGTCCAAGGTGCTCATATAACAGTTTCTCTTCGTTGACTGGAGTAACTCATCAATCAACGGCATAGGATAATGATCCGTTTTGGTAATGGCATTCAAGCGTCGGTAATCAACGCAGAAGCGGATGCTGCCGTTGGGCTTGGGCACCAGGAGTGCTGGCGAGCACCAAGCAGACTCACACTCTTCGATGATGTCGTCCTTCAGCATTCTATCAATTTCCTGTCGCATGAGTTCTTTCTTAGCAGGGGTCAATCGATACGGAGGTACAGATATAAGAGGGTGCTCACCTGTATCAATGCGGTGCTCAGCGAAAGGGGTTGGCTCTCCCCCTGGCTGGAAGATATCCGTATTGACAACCAATAGCTGCGCTAGCAGGTCTCGGTCAGGCGGATTTAAAACAGTACCTTCGTCATCCCTGAGTACGTCCGCAGAAGAGCAGGAAACTTCTGGTAAAGAAGCAGGCTCGAAACGCATTTTGTATTGAACGCGGTGATTATTAGAAAAATACCAGCATTCTCGTGAAAAATCCATAACTACTTCAGCGTCGAGCAAAAAGTCCATGCCGAGCAACGTCTCGTTGTTTTGTGCCTCAGGAAGTATAAGAAAGGGAGTCTTAATCACCCTATCCTCTAAGTACACATCAAGAGTAGTCATGAGTACGTCTACATCGCGAACGTGACCGTCAGCAAGCTTTATGAGCCTTCGCGCCGGCGTGAGGGGGTGCTCTTTACGGAGGAGAAGTGCGTGGAGAGTATGACCCGCGATGCAGTGCTTAGCACCGGTGTTGACTAAAGCAGTTCCCGGAGAACCCAATATCTCAATGTCAAAAATCGGCCGTAAGACTTGTCGCATTTTCCGATCAGAACCATTCCCGGCGCGCATATTATCATAAGAACAAAAACCATCAGTACAATCATTACGCGTTTCTACGTGACTGTACATGCGATCGCTTGACAAAGTATTGATAAAACATTTTTCGTTGTCAAAAGAACTTTTTCCATTGGACAAAACATTTCCGCGAAAACAATCGTTTATGTGTGCGCGACTGTACGGATTATCACTATTAACATCGTCGCAACAAAATTTTTCATCTACAGAATTATTATAAAATTTATAGTTAGCACACTTTTCTTTGTGACCGTACTCGCGGTCATTAAACAAACAATCACTTGACAAAGTATTGACAAAATATTTTTCATTGTCGAAAGAACACTTTTCATCAGGCGAAACACTTTCGTGAAAACAATCATTTATGTGTGTGCGACTGTACGGATTATCATTATAAACATCGTCGCAACAAAATTTTCCGTTTACAGAATTTTCGTAAAAATTATCAGTAGAACACTTTTCCCCGTGACTGTACTCGCGATCATTCGACAAACGATCGAACAAAAAATTATTATTTCCTGAACTAGAACTGCTTTTATCACCCTTTTGATCGTGACCGTAGTTTCGTTCATTTGTCGAATTACCACGGAAATAAACATGATCATCATTTTCACGATGCAACTCGCACGAGACATATTCATTAATATCACTTCTAGAGTACGAACACAAATCAGATGACACTTCCACATTATATTTCTGTGCTTTCGTGTCCATACTATAGAAGCATTGGTTATTATTGTTATTACACCGTTTGCAGTTTTCACGCGTCACGTTTTTCGAACCGCACTTATAACACGACACACTAGCGTTCACGGGATTATTAGAATCGTTTGAGGACTCACCCTTTTCCGCTAACTTACGGCACTGGTCGCGCTGGTGTCCATATCGTTTGCAGTAAATGCAAAACGGTCGTAACTGCTTCGGCATCGTCGTTGGAGAGTCCGTAGCAACGGCCGCGGGGGGAGGCCAAGTGGCGGGCGCGGCGGCGGCGGCGCGGGCGGCGTGAGGCCACGCGCCCGGCGCGGACGGCGGCGGCGGCGGCGCGACCACGCTATTACGTGACGGCGCGGCGGCTGCCGTGTTCGACGTAGTGTTCACTGCGGGCTGAGTTGTTACTTCCGGCGGGTTTCGTCTAGTATGTGCGGCAATGGACGTCGGGTTGAGTGGCGTTTCTCTCCTTAATAAATCGCTGATGGAGTCTTCTATTATTCTCGCTTTGGATAGCAACTCCGAAAAAGTACTAAACTCTTCTCTACGCAATCTTTTGCTTATCCTTCGGTGTAGAAGGCTGTAAACCATATCTAGTTGGACCTTTGTAGATAGGTCGTTCATGGGAAGACGTGCAAGGAGGGCTCTCTTCCTAGCGACGAAAATATCAGTTCGTTCCTCTCCTTGTTCCGATTTGAACAGTTCTCGGTAGATCCGGTGTTCCGGGCGGCGATCGCCGTACGCGTCCCGTAAATATCGTATGACCTCCTCCCATGACTTTATCTCAGCGCGGATGCTCCTCCACCACGTCGCAGCTTCCTGGGTAAGAAGCATAGAAACGCCCTTGAGGGCGACTTCTTCCGTAATGTTCGTGCAATCTTTGTATGCTTCTATCGCATCGATAAATGTGTCGACGTTATCGTCCGGCGATCCGGAAAATCTCGCGGTACATCGAGCGAAGTTCCCGGTCCTCTCTCCCCCTGAAGTAGAACTCAGCGGCGGCGTGCCTGCCTGCTGGAAGGGAGTGGATGCGGACATGTTTGAAAGTCGTTCAAACATACGATCACACATTTCGGTGTTCGACTGCTGTATCGAAGATATGAGCGACGCGAACGTGTTGCGGGACATGGTTATGTTAGGGTTCACTTCTTCCTCAACTTCACTAAAACCAGATTGCCTTTTTCTTGGCATGACTACACTTTTCACTACCACACTATTATAAGTTTACTACACTGCACATTAGGTATTTCATTGAGTTTATGACCGTGGCATTCGGCCCCACGTTGGGCGCCATTTTCGTATAGTTTAAGTGGAAAAGGTAGACTTGGTCGAGTAAAAGAGAGACGTAGATTGAAAACATATAATGTCAGATCAGATACACGGTAAGAAACACAATTGGAAGTAAAACTATTGTATGTAACTCGGATTTAAACTAAAAAAGATCACAAAGTGTTTGATACGCGCGGCGGGCTTGTTCTGACTGGAACCGAATCTTCTCGATCGGCGCGGGAGCACTCCCCGCGCACCTCTCCACACCCCTCTAACGCATAATCCTTTAGATGCATAGGAAGACGACCGCGGCGGTTTGAAATACGCGGGTTTACGATAACTTTAGTTTTTTTTAAATAATAAAATTCGTGATAAACGTCGTCATTTTGATAATTTTCCAGAATTCGTCCCTCTCGCACTACAGGTCTTTCCGCATGGAGTAACAGCGACCAATGCAATCGGAACTTATTCTCATAAGCTGTTTCGTGCATGTCTTATTATTCTAAAACAAATAAAATTGCCCAATGTTTCGTTATTTTATTCATTCAGGTGCGGATGAGAAAGGATCTCATTCCAAGACATCAAGTCATAGTGGATTTAGAAGCTTTATAGGAAAACCAAGAAAAGTAAAGTTTGAAATTGAAATATTTGGGTTAGTGTCTACATTGTGTATTCTAATGGCCAACTTATATTACTATTCGTTAAACTGTACACAAGCAATAAATACCTTTATAGTGATACCTGGAGAAGCCATTCCAACACTACCAGGCTTATATCCTTGAGTTACCCAGCTCTCAGATGTCGGCTCCCCCGCTTCAGTCAAACCATAACCTTGAAGGACTTTCTCTAGGTTTGGAAACCTGCAACATGGTGACTGGTTATCCCCATACTCCCAAGTACGTGGACAAAATTCTAACATACGTAGGGTGATCCAAAAGTAATGATAATGGACTATATCCAGTTAGCATAAAAACCTAAAAAAAATAATTGTGACTTCCCACTATACCCACTAAGTCAACCTAAAAAATCATATAAATAGGCCTCGATTTCCGGGAGATGCATTCATTTGAATACGAACCACCGAAGAGATAATATCTAAGTGGAGAAAAACGAAATTAGAGCTGTGATCAAGTACCTCTGTTTGAAAAAAATGTCTACCAAAGACATACATAACGACCTGGTGGAAACATTGGGGGACTCTGCGCCTCCATGTTCTACAGTTGCACATTGGGCCAAGGAGTTTAAGCTGGGCAGAACATCGACTGAAGATGAACATCACGAGGGACGCCCAACCACGTCTCTCATCGAAGATAACGTGAAAAAAGTCGAAGATATAGAATTGGCAGATCGAAGAGTAACCATCAGCTGAGGTCATAGAGATCTCATTTGGCAGCATTCTCAGGATCCTAACGAACGAATTGCTCGTAAAGAAGGTCTTGGTGCGTTGGGTCCCGAGATGTTAACCGACGTGCAGAAGAAGAAACGAGTCGACATTTCGAAAGCAAATCTCGAAGAGTTCCAGGCAGACCAGGAGAATTTTTTGTCGCGCTTTATGACCATCGACAAAACCTGGATCCACCACTTTGATCCTAAAACGAAACAACAGTCCATGACCTGGAACCGAGCCTCCTCACCAACGCCGAAGAAATTCAAGGTTTCAAGTTCAGCGGGACAGGTCAGCGTCCGTCTCTTCGGATGCTGAAGGAATCATAATGGTGGAGTACCTGGAAAAGGGAGCCACTATTACAGGCTCTCACTGTGACCAAATAAGAAGATTGCGGGAGGCCATCTAAGAGAAAAGACTCGGCAAACTGCGAGCTGGAGTGCTGTTTCATCAAGACAACGCACCCGCTCACAAAGCCGCAATTGCGATAGCTGCCATTCAAGAAACGGGGTTCAAATTACTTTAATTCCTTATTCGCCAGATCTGGCCCCCAGAGACTTCTACCTCTTTCCTCGGCTCAAAGAACACCTCCGAGGTAGAAAATTTGAAGACGATAGTGAAGTAATAGCCGCTGTCGAGGCGTTTTGGGAGAGTCTAGATAAAAGTTTTTTTTCCAAGGGAATCCTAGGTTTAGAAAAAAGATGGCCCAAATGTATTGACTTATTAGGAGATTATGTATAAAAAAATAATTTTGTTTGTAATCATTATCACCGTATTTTGTGGTCATTATCATTACTTTTGGATCACCCCTCGTACGTTTACTAGAGAATGCCCGGGAGTGCGTGTGCCTAGATTTGGAATATAGCCGGCCCGTTGCGTTGTTCCCTCTGAGTACGAATTTTTAAGACAGAAGTTTACGCCACGACTTGATTTATCCAGAAAAATCTGCCCTGCTACAACGCTTTCATTTTTCACATGTTTATCTACATCTACACTATCTACATCTACATCTACACTAATATCTAAATCTACATCTACACTATTATATAAAGAGGAAAGATTTGTTTGTTTATTTGTATGTTTGAGGTAAACTTTGGAACTACTGAACCGATTCTTAAAATTCTTTCTATTGTAAGCAGCTACACTATTGTTGAGTAACATAGACTATATTTTATTTTATAAAGGTAAGTTTTCAGTTTGAAAATTCAATATTTGTGAACCATGTCGGGAGAAAAAACGCTGCTTAGCTGCTTTATCGGCGTGCCTTGACCAAATGGTTAGTTATACGTCATAAAACCGGTTGTTTTCCATCTACAACGACCCGGACACACCTCTTGCTAATGTTTAGCTTGAAAAAGTGAGTACAGCCAGGTTTAAGTCTTGATTTTTTCCCATACGAAAAAACTGTATCTATCTGCTGAGCTGTCGGGCGAACAACATCAGTTGCAGTTGCTGCGGAGCGGCTGGGCGAGCAACACACCAGTTGCTGCGGAGCGGCTGGGCGAGCAACACACCAGTTGCTGCGGAGAAGTCGAGCTATCAACACATCCCGAGGATCCCTCGTTCAGAGGCGAAACACGTGTCGATAAGTTTTCTTGCTTCGAGGGCGAAGGAGTGTGTCAGGAAGGCCGAATATTAGATAAGTATTCGCGAGAATCGATTTTGGAACTCTATCAAGTATAATCTTCTGTCTATGGCAACACTGGGGCTGTCTGTCTGTCATTCATTCTATTCTGTGCTTGAGCGATTGCGCAATATCGGTTGTTTTGTATTTTATTTTTGGATGTATGTGTTTAATATTGAATTAAAGTAATTATTAATGATAAAGTTAGAGTTTCACTTTAGCACTACCTACCTTAATTTAACTTTATTGATGGTTTTAGCGTGCAGAGGTGCAGAGCCGGAGTATATAACTTTGATAGAGTCCATCTTGTACTTATCCACAATTTCAGCTTTCGACAAAAACGCGAATGCAGAAGGCACGAGCATAGCTATGTTTACCTGCAAACAAAAACACCTTACTCTAAAAACCTTATAAAACACGAGTTTGTTTTAAGAACAAATAATGAATATATCTATAGGTGGTAGAGCTGATGCCGGGCTCGACTGTGGAGGTACCACCATCTTACTCGCAAATACTCCCGAAGTTATTCGGGGGAAAGTAAGAGAACAGCTCTCCGGCAAAACCAGGCGGCCCACCATTGCCTGGGACCGATGGATGGCGGTTGATTCATCCCAAATTGCCGGGCCTTATATAAAACAGACTGGTGACGGGCAGCGGCCTCACTGGTGCAAGGTTTTCGGCACCGCGCTTACCAACCCGCCTGCCCAGCGTGTGTGAGTATGGGAATTTCTTCCAGGAGGACCGCCAAGAGTGGCGAAATCCTGGAAAGGCCTATGTCCAGCAGTGGACGAAACAGGCTGGTGGATGGATATGAATAAAACTGAAAACGAATATTAAGAAAATTGTATTGTTGACGGGACTCGAATCCATCAACCATCCAATAGCTTGATTTGTCCACTACTGGACATCGGTCTTTCCAAGATTTCAAGGCGGGTAGGTGAGCTTGGTGCCAGAAATCTCGCTCTAGTGACGCCGCTGCCCGTCACCAGTCTGGTTTGTATAAAGCTCGGAAATTGGAGACAGATGTACCGACGTCAATCGCCCCCAGGCATGGAGTGCTACCTGTTTGTGTCTGTTTGAGAGCTATCTTCATACTCCCCCTCAAATATCTTCGGGGACGGGCTCTGTAAGTAAGATGGTGGCACCTCCATAGCCGAGCTTGACATCAGCTCTACCACCTCCACTAAAGCAATTGTTTAACTCGAAAACATAAATAACTATAATAAATAACCGTTACTTACCCCATAATCGTGAATATCTCTAACGAGAATCTCATTGGTATACTCTGGAGAGTAAACAATTTTTCGACCCATGGCCAAAAATTTACAAGACATTAAAATATCATAGTTATGATACCATTCAGCATACATCCAAACAACCTCTAAGGACTTGTCGCTGAAACTAAAAAAATATAAAAATTAAAGAGCATTGAAATTAGTGAAATCTAATATACCATGGAGAATGTTTTTTTGATATCGCATCAAAATACCAACATTCCTTTGTTCCATTAAGTTTTAGTAAGTCATTCCATAACATAGGTTTTAAATTATCATCAAATTATTCAACAGTCTTAAGCTTTATGATGGCTTTATGCCACATATATTTTTTTATATTAGTTGGCTTAATAGTTTTGATTTACATATCTAATAATTAAAGCCGATTCTGAAGGCTTTCATTTTAGTTTTAGTGCTGTCAAAACTTGAAATTTTCCAAAGTAATATTACTTCTGGGTCAACACTAAAGAACTATTTTGGAATGAAGAAAATTTAGTTTTGACAGCACTAAAACTAAAATTAAAGCCTTCAGAATCGACTTTATTATCTATGTCATAGCCTAAGTTAATATAAAAATAAAATGCTGCCTCGAAACACGACTGCATGTCGGTGCGTTTATGGTTCACGCATCCATCCATCCATCAGCTCGTGTTCGTCAACTGCTGGACATAGGCCTTTCTTAAATTTCACCACTCATGTCGGTCCTCCGTCCTTCTCATCTAGCCGCCACCCACAACGCCCTTCAGGTCGTTGGTCCAGCGGGCACGACGTCGGCCTTTCGGCCCCAACGGCCATCATGTCGGCGACAAATAGGGCATGCCATAGCTCGCTGAGCTACCTTAAATCGGTGTAAGAGACCACGTCTCAGCGCCTTACGTCACAAGAAGGACGCACTGGTTGTACATCTTAGCCTTTAAGCACTGCGGTATTGACGACGTAAATATGTGACGCAACTTTCCGAATGCTACCCAAGCATATTCTTCTGTCAGCCTCGGCGTCGAAGTTGTTTTTATCCAGCTGTATGACTTGACCCAGATAAACATATTTTTGAACAGCTTCGATGCTGACATTGTCGACAGTTAGTGGCCTTGGTCTTATCCAAATTCATCCGCGGGCCCACTCGTCTCGAAGAATCGCTAAGGCCACGCACCATTTCCTCCAGTTCCTGCAGCGAATCCGCTATTATCACGATGTTATCGGCAAAGCGAAGATTTAAAATGTACTCTCCGTTTACGTTTATACCTCGTCCATTCCAGTCTAGTGTTTTAAAGACGTCCTTCAGCGCGGCGGTAAACAGTTTTGGGGAAATAACATCTCCCTGTCTCACGCCGCGCTGAAGATGTTTCGGTCTTGTTTGTATGTACACCCTGTACTTGGACGGACATCGTAGCGGAGTCATAGACATTTCAGCATCTCCACGTAACGCCAGTCAACTTGGTATCGCTGCAAGGACTGCAGAACAGACCAGTTTCGATGGAGTCGAAGGCTTTCTCGTAGTCCATAAACGCTAGACATAAAGGTTTATACTCTCGAGTTTTCTGTATAACCTGCCTTAGCGTGTGAATGTGGTCCACGGTGCTGTAGCCTTTTCGAAACCCAGCCTGCTCTGGAGGGTGGAAGACGTCGAATCGTTGGGCGAGACTGAAAGACGGCGTGTTGGTTAAATAATATAAAACAAGATGGCGTCACGACAACAGCTGATTACTTTCAGAGTCTAGAGTTCTAGTAAACATGGTGTTGTTAAAACGTACCAAACAAATGTACTAAACATTTATGTTCTGTAGCAGCGCAGGTTTTATTCTTTTCTAATTAAAGAAACATTAAACAGAAAAAAATGCAAGGCATGTTCTTCAATTTCCGGGTGGCCTTTGTCAGATCGATGTTACGCCACACCACCTAAAGAAGTGGACATTACACCTTATGAATAAACATAAGACAGGCCATGTCTTTTTACTATCCATTTTTGTCCAATCAAATATGTTGGTCACCCTACCAAAGTTGAAATGCATCTTGTTGCCTGGAATGTTTAGACAACTCGTTAAACGTTTCGTTCACTCACTTGTCTGACGGAACTTTAGCGACTTGGTTAAACGGTCTAGGGTGTTAGTTAAGTATCTAATTTAACCAATTAATTGCGACATATACAAACATAGCAGCTCTCCACAATCATCTTGATATGAGACCGACACCTCATCAACCATCTACAAATTTCATTACAGACCTCGCCAAAATCATTCTAGAAAACAATTATTTTTCATTCGAAAGACAGTTCTACCACCAAATCAAAGGGACAGCAAAGGGTACTCGGATGGCACCGAGTTACGCTAATCTGTACATGGCCTCCATTGTAACCAGCTTTCTTGCTTCTGAACCTCTTCAACCCCTGGTGTGGAAAAGGTTCATCGATGATATATTTGTGATCTGGCCGCATGATATAGACTCCTTCAACAGATACTTCAATAAACTTAACCAATTCAGTCCATTAAAATTCTCATGAAATTTCTAGCACCAATATCACATTTTTAGACGTACACATAACACTAGGCAACAACAATCAAATCACGACATCAGTACACTTCAAACCCACCAACAAACTACAGTACCTTCATTTCAATAGCTGTCATCCACAACACATAAAATCATTCATTCCATACTCCCTATCCCTCCGTGACCGTCGGATTTGCAACACTCAAAACATATCAAAATATATTATATAATAATACACACAGGCCTCCTAAATCGGAACTATCCAAATAACTTCCTCATCAAACATATTTACGATCGAACCAGATACCATAACGACAGAAACACACAAAACAGTAACACACAACCACGCCTTATCACCACATATTTTCATGGAAGCTACAAACTTAAAAAACTCATAAAAGACTTTCAACCCATCCTGACACAAAACGATTCATTTTCAGAACATTCAGAACACAATCACATCACCTGGCACTACACCATGCCGACGGCCACGCTGTAAAACATGCGCCATCATCAACACAGATACTACCATTAAGATACACCACACATCACATACCTATCATGCCCAACCCAACAGCACCTGTAAAACATCTAATTGCATCTACCTTCTGGAATGCAAGCACTGTCCTGCATTTTACATTGGCGAAACCAAGAATAATCTTCACATCAGACTTAACCAACACAGACACACATCAGACTCCAACCCAAACAACACTCTACCCATCCCTACCCACACACGACTTCACAACCTGACTTTTAATAACTGCTTCACCGCACGCATCATAGAATCATTCTCTCCACCACTCACAGACATTCAACTCAAAACATGGGAAGGGTATATGGTCGCTATATATGGTCGCTTGGTGCCCATTACGGTCCAGGTCTAAATAAACAGAAATAAATTATTTTAGCATCTCCACAACAAAAAGCCCATACAATTTTCTTTTTTTTTCTGTCTGTCAATCATCCACACCACTAGAACATTTTACGTCATGTACATATTACTATAATATTTTTATGTGTATTTCACTGATGCCGACAATAATAATTGTCGAAATATATCTGGCTATTAAATAACGTGTTTTTTGTATATATATATATATATGTATAAAATAAAATGATTATAAAAATGAAAGATCAAAGAGATCAATAAAAAAATATATGTTATTTGACATAAACAATACTTACTCATGTGTTAAACTGCTAAGAATACAGTTTGCATGCGTCAGCATTACTCCTTTAGGCATGCCAGTGGTTCCAGAAGAATACAAGACAAATGCCACATCAGTTTGACCCGCCACTTGCACAGGCTCAAAGAGTTCAGAATCAACATGTTTTGTCATTACGCGACTCACTGGTATTGCAAAATCTGGCGTTTCATCCAAAGTTATGACTGTTTTTATTGAATCAATAGACTTCAACGTATCTTCATAAGAATTCCAAAATATTTTTGTGCAGATTAGGTATTTCGGCTCCGTTATTCCTAACTTATGTCGTAAAACAGCTGTAACATCAAGAAGAGAGGAGGTAAAACAAAATATTTAGGGTAATTTGTTACAAGTGGGAAATGTTGTTTTGTTACCTCGGCCGCACAGTATATCAATAGGAGTGAAAGTAGCACCAGTAAATATAATCGCAAACACAGTTGGCATGAAGTCATTGCGCTTTTCAGAACCAAATGCTACTGTTTCGCCCTTTGTAATTCCCAAATCGTAGAGTGCAGTTGATAGATCTACGGCATACTGTGCAAGTTCATTGTATGATAGTTCTTCTCTCGTCTTAGTGTTAACCTTTTCAAAAAGAAAGTAAATTGAGGTCGCCTGTTAACACTTTTGAGTTGGTATGTTGGTAGGGTAAATGCCCCGAATACCAGCCTTTTAGTACAAAAATCGTACTATTGTAACCATTAGCAAAATATTAGTAATTGTTTTTTTATAGATAGGTATTTTATTTAAGAATATAATTTAATGCAGATTTTAGCCATTTAAGAACCAGAAAAATTTATAAAATAATGATAAACAGAAAAAGACCTTTTGGCTCTAATTCCAGTCACTCTGTACCGAATGCCCTCCAACTGTGTATCTAATGTCAGCCTAGCATAGGGTCATGTCTTTTGAGTTTTTGTGTTGTATGAGTTTTAGTACATAATAATCATAACAAGTTTAATACAATGTCAATGCAAAAGTTAAAACAAATAAGCAATAAAAGTCGTTTTCTTTGAAAATTAATTTTATGATACCTAGTAGAGAAATTTTTGCGATTTTAGGAAGTTAGTATAAAGGTACTTTAGTCTACCTCAAAAATTACTTACACATAAGATGCTAAATTAAAAAGTATGAAATAATTAAGTAACGCTTAACCAATGATTGATAGAAAAACAACAACTTTATGAATAGGCGCATAGGCATATGCGGCATGACACCGTTTTAGTACACATTTAATAACCCGTTTCTCTGTTTTTTTTTTTGTTATAGACTAAAGTTCAAGACATCTATAGTTTAATACCGGCATTTACAAAGTCACTATCTGGCTGAAATTTAAAATTTTGGTTTAGGTACAATTTAAGGCAAGAAAAGAACTTTGTATTAAAATCTGTCCAGCTTGATATCCTTAAAACAAGATCAATATTCAAAATTTCGGCAAAATGGTGTCTTTTAAAAGATGAGTACGAGATAGTAATACTTAAGACCTAATCTTGGTTGGGAAAATTGAGGAATTACGGATAATATTCGTATTGTTACAGTCAATCATAATCTCGGATGAAAAAATATACTAATGAAACAACTCTAAATTCTCAAAATATTATTAAGTACATTCCTAATCTTCATTCAAGTTTGTGACAACCCTGATTTATAACACGCGGCTGCAATTAGGTACTCCATCAAACCAAACCATATAGCAGCCTGCGGGTCTACCACGTAATTCGATGATCATGGTAATGGGCTTCGTTTTGACAGTTGAAGCCCATTATTGAGCTTCGTCGTACCGCGTAAAATAATTGTGATGGTCTTCAAGCCCATGTCAATTGAGTGAATGATTTTCATACATATTTGACGTTTGAACACAATTATTGGTATCGCGTAACAAAAAAAAAAAAAAAAACCAAGTTCATGACCATTTTGAAATGTCAAATGAAAGCCGGACCACCAGAGCTCCGGTGTTCATAATAAATTTGCACAATTTTGGTATTTTCCAGCAATATTGTGGGGTACCTAAATCTACTATGCTTGGTTTTTCGTAGATATAACTTTTCGTGCCTTGTTTACGTGTTTTTTGTTCTAATAATCGAATGGCGAGAGCGTACTTGCTGTCTGCGGCGGGCGGAGGAGGAACACCTAAAACCAGGGAAAGAATCCAGCGAAGGATGCAGAAAGATATTTGCAGGCCGATGCTTCTACCCAGCGACCTAATCTTCTACCAGAGATATCGTTCACGGAAAACTTTCGCCTTTCAAAGGTATGGCCTGTTGTTACCTACTAAATTATGCGAAAATTTTTTCCCATAGTGCCCCCTTATCTACACCCCAACCCAAACTTATTGTCACATGCCAATTTCACGAAACTTTGCGACGAAAAAAACACTGCAGTGCG
Organism: Ypsolopha scabrella; assembly: GCA_910592155.1. NCBI lineage: Eukaryota > Metazoa > Arthropoda > Insecta > Lepidoptera > Ypsolophidae > Ypsolopha > Ypsolopha scabrella. The sequence goes on along the minus strand of OU342972.1, from coordinate 8,893,392 downwards.
TCCAGAAATCAAGGTAGTTTATTGTAGTTTCAACCAAACCAAACAAGAAAATGTAGTGTTACTCATCTACTTACTTCAGTGTACTTCTGTAATCAAATAACCAAGCCTAACATTGAAGTTTACAGCTTACTGTGTAAACGAGTAATTAAATAATCAAACATAACAGTGAAGTTTCTGACATCTTTTTTACAGATTCTGGTAGCATTACAGATGTATGCCAGTGTTACCAAGGCGACACACGTAGGGAAAAACAACTCCCTAAACCTTTCACAATCAAAATGTCTGATTGTCTGATGGAAGTTATGGAAGAGCTGAATCCACCACATATCTTGCAAAAATATATTCATTTTCCAAGATCTCAGAAGGGAATGAAACTTCAGAGAGGTAATGTTGATTTATAATAATACCTTCAATTTGTAGTTGTTAAAATCAAGTACAAATACTGTAATATTTCAAATATTCACACACAACATTAATATTATTTGCATTTTCTTTAAGATTTATGGAGAAGTTTGGATTTCTTGTGCATTTGCCCCAAGGACAATGAAGAATCATCCTTCAACATGAAGAGACCACTCACTCAATGTCATAGTGGTATTTAATACTTTCCAAAACATGAGATGAATTAATTTGGATGCACTGAGCATGGATCTTCAGCGTCCACCTCCACAAATTCCATTCCATGGAGACCATAAACGAATTGATGAGGGAAGAGTTGCTTTGGTTGATAGGCTGTGGAGGAGTTGACATCTAAATTAGTTATAGAATATGTTCATTATTTGTATACCATATTTTTTATGTTTTAACAAATTTTAGTGTAATTTATAAGAAATGTATAATTTGCAGCAGTCGCTGTTTGTACCTTAATTTTAAAAAAGGGTATATAATACAATAATACTATAGCTTATAGTCTTTCACAGGTGATGGGACTAATGCATGGTACATGTATTTACTAAATTTTGTAATTAAATTATTTATATTGATAAGTTTATTGTAAACATGACATGTAATTTTTTTTGGTTGTTTTTTTTTGTATTTAGACTTAATTTAAGTGTTGATTCTGCAAATTCTGCTCAATTAAATATATTATGTGGTCTATTTTAATATCTGAAGTATGAATAAATAGTATTATTGTATTATGTACCCTTTTCTGAAATTAATATTTAATGACTAGAGATAATTATGTACATAAAGCAGGTATTGATCAATTAACATTGTCAGTTTTAGATCACATTTAATGTTATTAAGTTAGGATGCCCACAGAATTTCTGGACACCTCTTTACTCTGCTTGGTAAATGTATGTGTATGTTAGGTTTTATCACTGTCAGAACAATAAATGGCTTCTGTTTTGGCTATGACTTGTTCTTTTTTCGTCCCATCATCTTCCTGAATGGATTGATTGAATACATAATAAGTACATAAAGCTTATGTCCAGCAGTGGATGAAACAGGCTGATGGATTGATACATACATAATACTTATGCCTGTCTCCCAAAGGTATAGGTGGAGACTGCAGATTTCCATCTGATATGACTCAGACCTCCGTTCACTGATTAAAACTTTCGTCAGGCTCCGACACTGACAGCAGGATAGAGTATACCGTTTTCAAAGCATGCGACAGATGGCATTGGAACCTGTGTGGTGTTAATTTATGAACGCGGCCCTGGCATACCCCTCACATAATGTCCTTCTAGGACAACCAAGTAGAGTTATATCTTCCACTTTCCTTACCATTCTTTTCATTTGTCATTCTACTTTCATTCATACCCTTTATATTTAGACCAAACAACTAAATGTTTTTTTTCCATACTATTAGATTTTAATTCTTTTATAATCTTGTCAAACTTAGATACTTTTCTCAGAATAACATCATTTTGAACCTACATGGAATTTCAGAAATAAAACACTACTTTTGCACTGGTTATTATTTATGTATTAACACACTTATTTTTAGTAAGTACCTACTGAAACCTCAAGTCTTACATATTAGATTTTTATCATCTATTTTAACAATTAACTTAAGTAATTGCTAAATTACCTCATTAACAACACTGCATTCAAAATCACAATACATTTCCACTGTGACTTAACACATTGCCTGGTTAACATTGTACCAATATTGTTGACCATCTTTTCGACAGCCAAGTCCAACTTCATTCACAATCACAATACATTTCCACTGAGACTTTACATGTTGCTTCGCTAATAGTGCTGCGATGTTGTTCACCACCTTCTCTACAGCCAAGTCTAAGTTCTCCATGAAAATGTCTTGTCTCTGTCTGTGTGCTGGCATTCTGAAACATAAAATTTGATTGTTTTAAGTAAAACAAAAAGAGAAACAGGCACTGTATTGATGATGTTGAGTTGGGACGCCTGCTGGGCTCAGTCAGGCGGATGGTTGGCTCTCCACTTGGGGCTATTCCATCCAATTCCCATTGCATGAAGCTTTGGTATTCTAATGTCTATTTCCTCCTCAATTCTTCCGCAGGCACTGTATTATGTTACACTGTTGATTTTCCAAAACTTCTACAGATTTTGGTAAAAAGTAAAGAAAAATTGACATTGCCTTATGTTATGATATTGATTTTCCCAGAAATTTGAAATTAAATAGAAGAAAAACACAACAGTACGTAGGTACATATACTTACTTACTTTTATTTACAAACTTGAAATAGAAATGAAAACGAAACTTTTCGAGGGAGGTTATTTTTGTCATGTGCGTTTGGTTATTCATTTCTCATTTGCATTTATTACGTTAAGTGATAAATTTGAAAATAAAACAATAAGAAACATTGTAAAACTTCTTTTCAATACGAAAAGAGGATCAGACTAATTAAATAGGTGCTCATATCTACGAATAACTTGGTTTATAATAACTTCGAAAACGCATCAACCCATAACTAAATTGAATAAACAAAACGCAGATTTTCATTCGTTCATGATGTTCATTGTCATTGAAATTTTTACAAAATAGGTCCGATTCAGACTCTGGTAATGGTAATGAAGTTCAAAATGATGTTCAAACCCATGACAATCAGAATTACGTAGACCTGGTCTGCCACGTAATTCTGATTGTCATGGGTTTGAACATCATTTTGAACTTCATTACCATTACCAGAGTCTGAATCGGACCTATTTTGTAAAAATTTCAATGACAATGAACATCATGAACGAATGAAAATCTGCGTTTTGTTTATTCAATTTAGTTATGGGTTGATGCGTTTTCGAAGTTATTATAAACCAAGTTATTCGTAGATATGAGCACCTATTTAATTAGTCTGATCCTCTTTTCGTATTGAAAAGAAGTTTTACAATGTTTCTTATTGTTTTATTTTCAAATTTATCACTTAACGTAATAAATGCAAATGAGAAATGAATAACCAAACGCACATGACAAAAATAACCTCCCTCGAAAAGTTTCGTTTTCATTTCTATTTCAAGTTTGTAAATAAAAGTAAGTAAGTATATGTACCTACGTACTGTTGTGTTTTTCTTCTATTTAATTTCAAATTTCTGGGAAAATCAATATCATAACATAAGGCAATGTCAATTTTTCTTTACTTTTTACCAAAATCTGTAGAAGTTTTGGAAAATCAACAGTGTAACATAATACAGTGCCTGCGGAAGAATTGAGGAGGAAATAGACATTAGAATACCAAAGCTTCATGCAATGGGAATTGGATGGAATAGCCCCAAGTGGAGAGCCAACCATCCGCCTGACTGAGCCCAGCAGGCGTCCCAACTCAACATCATCAATACAGTGCCTGTTTCTCTTTTTGTTTTACTTAAAACAATCAAATATTATGTTTCAGAATGCCAGCACACAGACAGAGACAAGACATTTTCATGGAGAACTTAGACTTGGCTGTAGAGAAGGTGGTGAACAACATCGCAGCACTATTAGCGAAGCAACATGTAAAGTCTCAGTGGAAATGTATTGTGATTGTGAATGAAGTTGGACTTGGCTGTCGAAAAGATGGTCAACAATATTGGTACAATGTTAACCGGGCAATGTGTTAAGTCACAGTGGAAATGTATTGTGATTTTGAATGCAGTGTTGTTAATGAGGTAATTTAGCAATTACTTAAGTTAATTGTTAAAATAGATGATAAAAATCTAATATGTAAGACTTGAGGTTTCAGTAGGTACTTACTAAAAATAAGTGTGTTAATACATAAATAATAACCAGTGCAAAAGTAGTGTTTTATTTCTGAAATTCCATGTAGGTTCAAAATGATGTTATTCTGAGAAAAGTATCTAAGTTTGACAAGATTATAAAAGAATTAAAATCTAATAGTATGGAAAAAAAACATTTAGTTGTTTGGTCTAAATATAAAGGGTATGAATGAAAGTAGAATGACAAATGAAAAGAATGGTAAGGAAAGTGGAAGATATAACTCTACTTGGTTGTCCTAGAAGGACATTATGTGAGGGGTATGCCAGGGCCGCGTTCATAAATTAACACCACACAGGTTCCAATGCCATCTGTCGCATGCTTTGAAAACGGTATACTCTATCCTGCTGTCAGTGTCGGAGCCTGACGATAGTTTTAATCAGTGAACGGAGGTCTGAGTCATATCAGATGGAAATCTGCAGTCTCCACCTATACCTTTGGGAGACAGGCATAAGTATTATGTACGTATCAATCCATCAGCCTGTTTCATCCACTGCTGGACATAAGCTTTATGTACTTATTATGTATTCAATCAATCCATTCAGGAAGATGATGGGACGAAAAAAGAACAAGTCATAGCCAAAACAGAAGCCATTTATTGTTCTGACAGTGATAAAACCTAACATACACATACATTTACCAAGCAGAGTAAAGAGGTGTCCAGAAATTCTGTGGGCATCCTAACTTAATAACATTAAATATGATCTAAAACTGACAATGTTAATTGATCAATACCTGCTTTATGTACATAATTATCTCTAGTCATTAAATATTAATTTCAGAAAAGGGTACATAATACAATAATACTATTTATTCATACTTCAGATATTAAAATAGACCACATAATATATTTAATTGAGCAGAATTTGCAGAATCAACACTTAAATTAAGTCTAAATACAAAAAAAAACAACCAAAAAAAATTACATGTCATGTTTACAATAAACTTATCAATATAAATAATTTAATTACAAAATTTAGTAAATACATGTACCATGCATTAGTCCCATCACCTGTGAAAGACTATAAGCTATAGTATTATTGTATTATATACCCTTTTTTAAAATTAAGGTACAAACAGCGACTGCTGCAAATTATACATTTCTTATAAATTACACTAAAATTTGTTAAAACATAAAAAATATGGTATACAAATAATGAACATATTCTATAACTAATTTAGATGTCAACTCCTCCACAGCCTATCAACCAAAGCAACTCTTCCCTCATCAATTCGTTTATGGTCTCCATGGAATGGAATTTGTGGAGGTGGACGCTGAAGATCCATGCTCAGTGCATCCAAATTAATTCATCTCATGTTTTGGAAAGTATTAAATACCACTATGAAATTGAGTGAGTGGTCTCTTCATGTTGAAGGATGATTCTTCATTGTCCTTGGGGCAAATGCACAAGAAATCCAAACTTCTCCATAAATCTTAAAGAAAATGCAAATAATATTAATGTTGTGTGTGAATATTTGAAATATTACAGTATTTGTACTTGATTTTAACAACTACAAATTGAAGGTATTATTATAAATCAACATTACCTCTCTGAAGTTTCATTCCCTTCTGAGATCTTGGAAAATGAATATATTTTTGCAAGATATGTGGTGGATTCAGCTCTTCCATAACTTCCATCAGACAATCAGACATTTTGATTGTGAAAGGTTTAGGGAGTTGTTTTTCCCTACGTGTGTCGCCTTGGTAACACTGGCATACATCTGTAATGCTACCAGAATCTGTAAAAAAGATGTCAGAAACTTCACTGTTATGTTTGATTATTTAATTACTCGTTTACACAGTAAGCTGTAAACTTCAATGTTAGGCTTGGTTATTTGATTACAGAAGTACACTGAAGTAAGTAGATGAGTAACACTACATTTTCTTGTTTGGTTTGGTTGAAACTACAATAAACTACCTTGATTTCTGGACGCACTGCAGTGTTTTTTTCGTCGCAAAGTTTCGTGAAATTGGCATGTGACAATAAGTTTGGGTTGGGGTGTAGATAAGGGGGCACTATGGGAAAAAATTTTCGCATAATTTAGTAGGTAACAACAGGCCATACCTTTGAAAGGCGAAAGTTTTCCGTGAACGATATCTCTGGTAGAAGATTAGGTCGCTGGGTAGAAGCATCGGCCTGCAAATATCTTTCTGCATCCTTCGCTGGATTCTTTCCCTGGTTTTAGGTGTTCCTCCTCCGCCCGCCGCAGACAGCAAGTACGCTCTCGCCATTCGATTATTAGAACAAAAAACACGTAAACAAGGCACGAAAAGTTATATCTACGAAAAACCAAGCATAGTAGATTTAGGTACCCCACAATATTGCTGGAAAATACCAAAATTGTGCAAATTTATTATGAACACCGGAGCTCTGGTGGTCCGGCTTTCATTTGACATTTCAAAATGGTCATGAACTTGGTTTTTTTTTTTTTTTTGTTACGCGATACCAATAATTGTGTTCAAACGTCAAATATGTATGAAAATCATTCACTCAATTGACATGGGCTTGAAGACCATCACAATTATTTTACGCGGTACGACGAAGCTCAATAATGGGCTTCAACTGTCAAAACGAAGCCCATTACCATGATCATCGAATTACGTGGTAGACCCGCTGCTGGTCCGGCTGACATTCTGTACGCCATACATTTCTTGTATCTAATTGCGGCCCCATCCAATGCCTACTGTTATAAAAGAAAAAACTGGTAAATGGACTCGGAAATCTATGCATGATTATGTATGTAGTCATATTCAAGCAAATCACAAAGCCTTCAGTTGAAATAACGTGAAATATACCTTAATTTGTTAGGTCCTAAACTTGTAAAAAAACGGGAATATGGTCGAAGTTCGACAACTACATCTTTCAATTCACAACTGGCAGTGACTGATTAATGCCCATGTTGCCAATTTTGAAGGGGTGATTCCACCAAATATAAAGATTTTTCTAACTGACAAATTTTTTTTGGTAAGACCAGTAGAAACCTTATTATCTAATGACTAGCCTTTGTCCCCAGCTCCACTCGCGAGAATTCAATTTCTGCCTCGCTTTCGGGTTGGGCGTTTCTTTATGAACATCCCATATGCTGACCAAGGTCGCTATGCTATGATCATAATAAAAAAACCGCATTTAAATCCGCTCAATTGTTCTCGAGTTAAGATGGAACATACAGAGAGAGAGACAAAATTTTAAAAAATTGTGGTTTCTAACTAAGTACCTACAATACTAATTTAACATACTTCCTTTGAAATTTCTCAAAAATAGTCAACGTGCAGACACGACCTTTTTACTACATTATTATTAGTATGTTTTAAGGGTTCCACACCCCTGATATATAGCCCGAAGAACGTGTTGATTTAGTGCATCTTGGGTTAGCGGCAAGTTCTTATTTTTACACATATAATAAAAATTTGGAAACACCTCTAGGGGTGCGTCGGGGATTCATGTGGTATCGATTACAATCACGGGTTGAATTGTGACATTTGGGTAGTTACTGTAAGCGCGTTGTTCATATAAAACGAAGGTCAAGGTGATATTATAACAATGTTTATGTAGTATCCTACAATCAGCACCCTGACACAACTGAGCAAACTAACACAAAGTGATTGTAGCAATATCGACTTATGTGCTATGGAGTTCCATGGTGATGAGGCCAGGATTGAAATTCAGGTGGCATTATGACAATTTTTGAGAAATATCCTGCAATGAGCACATGAACACAAAGTTATTGCTGCAATCTCAGGTTTTGTGCTGTCATCCGTTGGTAGCTCTATGGTGATGAGACCAGGATCGAAGGTCAGCTGGTATAATGATAAATTTCACGTTATATCCTGCAATAAGCACACCAACTAAAGGTGATTACCGAAATCTCGAGTTATGTACTGTCATCTATTGAAGAGTTCTATGGTGATGAGACCAGGATCGAAGGTCAGCTGGTATAATGATAAATTTCACGTTATATCCTGCAATAAGCACACTAACTAAAGGTGATTACCGAAATCTCGAGTTATGTACTGTCATCTATTGAGGAGTTCTATGGTGATGAGACCAGGATCGAAGGTCAGCTGGTATAATGATAAATTTCACGTTATATCCTGCAATAAGCACACTAACTAAAGGTGATTACCGAAATCTCGAGTTATGTACTGTCATCTATTGAGGAGTTCTATGGTGATGAGACCAGGATCGAAGGTCAGCTGGTATAATGATAAATTTCACGTTATATCCTGCAATAAGCACACTAACTAAAGGTGATTACCGAAATCTCGAGTTATGTACTGTCATCTATTGAGGAGTTCTATGGTGATGAGACCAGGATCGAAGGTCAGCTGGTATAATGATAAATTTCACGTTATATCCTGCAATAAGCACACTAACTAAAGGTGATTACCGAAATCTCGAGTTATGTACTGTCATCTATTGAGGAGTTCTATGGTGATGAGACCAGGATCGAAGGTCAGCTGGTATAATGATAAATTTCACGTTATATCCTGCAATAAGCACACTAACTAAAGGTGATTACCGAAATCTCGAGTTATGTACTGTCATCTATTGAGGAGTTCTATGGTGATGAGACCAGGATCGAAGGTCAGCTGGTATAATGATAAATTTCACGTTATATCCTGCAATAAGCACACTAACTAAAGGTGATTACCGAAATCTCGAGTTATGTACTGTCATCTATTGAGGAGTTCTATGGTGATGATGTCAGGATCGAAGGTCAGATAGGTTCATGCCAATTTTCAAATAAGACCCTGTAGGCCTGTAATCAGCACCCTGGTACAAAGCGTTTGCCTCAATATCAAGTAATATTCTGTCATCCATTGAGGGGTTCCACTGCCTATTTTTGAAGACCATCATTAGATCAATACAAAACAAAAGCCAAGCACAACCTTCCAGACAAAAAAAATCTTACAAATCGGCTAAGAAATGACGGAGTCATGGAGTAATATACCCAAAAAAATACTATAAGAAAATACAGTCAAATTGAAAACCTTATCTTTTTTTAAGTCGGTTAAAAATTTGCTAGAGGTGTGTCAGGGTCGTTGAAGATGGAAATCTGCAGTCAGATTAAACTGATACAGTTTTCTCGTACAGGAAAAATCGTTAGAATCGGTTCAGGAGTTCCAAAGTTTACCTCAAACATACAAACAAACAAATCTTTCCTCTTTATAAATAGTGTAGGTGTAGATGTAGCTGTAGTTAAAGGCCAAAAGGCTGGTATTAGAGGTGCGGCTGGTATTCGGGGCATCCACCCTATTCCACCGATGGTAATCCCAGTGGCCAGATGAAGAGGTCCTTATAGGTATAAGTACCAGTAATTAATTAATACTAACCTATTACCCTGACCGTTTCGTTAATAATAAAAAGATCTACAAAGCTGCCATTTTAAGTTACAAAATTATAATTATTCTATTCCTGAAATACCAAACAACAAAAATAGAATTTCTTCCTGTCCCTACAATAGAAAACATTCGTACACTCTCTTTTCTCCCACGATTTTTACGTGCCAACGTAACAGGGGTTGAGTCTTTTGTCTTAATTATTACCGTACTTTGCGTGCAGTATGAATGCAGTTATGCAATCACTCGTAGGGTTTATACTTCACTTTTCGCAAATGTACAGTAGAGCCCACATCAAGCTAAACACTTTCAGTATAAGCTGACCTCTCATTGTATAGGCTTCCCGTACAATGAGAGGTCAGCTTATACTCAATGTGTATAGCTTGATTTGGGTTCCACTGTACAAATATTACACACATCTAAAACGTATTAGTGATTATTTGGCGTCCTACCGACTGGTAGATCAGCTGTCTCCATACATAAATTATCGTAAGTACACGCGAATTTAATAATGGGTTCACATAACAAAGGCTGTATAACAATAAAAGTTTATAATTACCAGAGCTATTTCCTTGTTAAACTTTCGAAGATGATACAACATGAATTTTCCGAAATTTAAATGTGCCGGCACTTGGACATTTTGGTCACCAAATAGATAGTTGGTGTCGTTTAGCATTTTGTATAAATAATTGATAAATATAATTAAAACGAAAGAAAAAAACAGAACGCTGCAAGAAATAACGTTTGTTAATTACGAGTGTATGTTGCGTTCTTAATATAAATTCTAATGTAAGTTTATTTTATAGTATTTGTTCCTTAAGAAAGTAAATATAGCGGTTTTACATAACAATAAAACCGATATGTGCCAAGAACTTGGAGTTTCTTCGTCCGAGGCCGAGACGGCAAACATAAGGTCAGAAAGACAAACAAAAAGTTTTAAACATCAGCACTCTTGTCTGTAATTGCGATATAGAAAACATGATGAATTCATATGGCTAAATCGCTGTTTAAATAGGTAAAATAAATATGACATCCATCCATTAGCCTGTTTCGTCCACTGCTGGACATAGGCCTTTCCAGGATTTCGCCACTCTCGGCGGTCCTCCTGGAAGAAATTCCCATACTCACACACGCTGGGCAGGCGGGTTGGTGAGCGCGGTGCCGAAACCCTTGCACCAGTGACGCCGCTGCCTGTCACCAGTCTGTTTTATGTAAGGCCCGGCAATAAGGGATGAATATACCGCCATCCACCGGTCCCAGGCAATGGTGGGCCGCCAGGTTTTGCCTGAGAGCTGTTCTCTTACTCTCCCCCGAATACCTTCGGGAGGATTTGCGAGTAAGATGGTGGTACCTCCACAGTCGAGCCCGGCATCAGCTCTACCACTTATTATATATAATACCTACCTAAATATGACATAACATGACATAATAGAACAAAATAGTAGATAAGAGAGAGACTAAAAATCCACTACATATACGCATGAACCACCACCGACAGACATCATCCATACAAAATAACATTCTGCCCATTCCTATACACACATCTGGTAACATGATGCTTGAGAAGTGAATTAAAGACTTGTCTGTAGGGTAATGAACACCGTTTATTGATAATTAGTTGTTTTTATATAATCATACGCTTAGGTGTCTTAATTTATTAAGTCAACGAACTCTTGAACGTGCGACCTCATTTATTGCGCAATGTGGTTATTTGTAAGATACGCTACACACTCGTCATTTAATCAGTGCTCCACTGTAAGAGTTATAGTCATTTCATCCCCCATTAACCGAAATACAGCTTAGAACATGGGAGTCCTCCTTTATATGGTCTCTTGGTGCGCATTACGGCGCGGCGATGCCCTCAACCAACAGCACCCAGACTGTCTGGCCCATCATCATAATTACCGCCACCACTACCATCATCATCATCATCATCACCATTATTATTATCACAACCATCATTTTCATCAAATCCCTTATTATTAATAAAATTAGATAGATTGTAAATAGTTCAAGATTTAATAAAAAATTGGTCATGAATGTCTATTATTGGGTCTATTATGTCATGTCATGTCATATTTATTTTACATTACAAATGTATATTTACTTAAGTATACTCAACTGATGCCGGGTCCAGATCGGACCCGAAATATATCTTGAGAATTATTATTAAGTATTTGTCTATATCATTTATATACATTTTATTTTTATTGTACAGTTATAATTATATAAATATATTAAATAATAAAGGAAGAAGCAGTCAGCAGTTATTACATCATTAAATAAAATGTATAAAAGACAGTAGGTACCACAATTTCTGTGCCAAAATTTAAATAATTGCTGTGGGGTAAAGTCAACTTCGAAGTCGAAAAATATTTTGGTCATGAAATAAACACATATCTGAGTAAAAACAACATAATAAATATTAAACAATTTGGCTTCCAGAAAAAACGAAATACGTTACAGTTATTATGTAAGTTTACTAACGAAGTAAACAAGTACTTAAATAATAAATTACATATAATAGCCATTTTTATTGACTTCAGTAAAGCCTTTGACACCTTGGATTACAATACCTTGTACTCCAAGCTCGATCAGAACGGTATACAGGGCCCTCTTTTAAAATTCTTTAAAGATTAACATACCAATCGCTGTACAACTGTTAAAATAGCTGGAGAACATAGTAACATGATACCTACTGATGAGGGTACAGCCCTGGGTCCTATATTTGCTCCTCTGGAGTAAACTACTTACCTACTTTATGTAAATGATATGCCTAACATATTTTCAGAGGGGTTTGTATATAAGTTTGCTGACCATACATGATAGTAGCCCGTAAAAACATACAAGATGCTCAAAATACAATGCAAAAGAACTTATCAACTTTGTAAGTGGTCTCATGTTGTTGGACTGGTCACCAAAACAAAAGTTATGCATATACATTCCCCATACAAAAAGGTACTGGCCAGCCCGTCCATCATGGCGCATAACCACTTTTGTATGCATCAAACCAACCTCAAAGTGAGTAACTAAAAACCTTAGAACAGCATACCTACCTCACCTACCTGGGACTGACTATTGATTATAACTTCAATTGGGGACCGCACATTGAACGGGTATGCAATAAACTCAGATCGATTATGCCTAAATTGTCAATTCTTAAGTATAAATTACCGTATAACACACTCCGAATGTTATACATGTCACTTGCTGACTCTGTAATTTGTCATAGCCTTAGTAAATACGGTAGAACCTACAAAACATTATATATTGAAAACATTTATACACTGCAACTTCGTCTGCTTAAAATTATTGTGCCACTTGTCTATTAGAAACAAATATAAAGAAGAAGAATTAATCAAATACTGCAAAGTCATAAATGTTTTCAATGAAGTGAAAATGGAAACTATTGGTGAGGAATACGACAATAGTACATTACTGCCGCGGTTTATAATGACTACTTTGCTGGTCGCGCTGATGATGGCCGACAGCGCAGCTCCAGGCCGACACAGCGCGGTCAGCGTGCAGCACTTGATGGACGAGCTGAGATGTGAATGAGATGAGAATGGTCGAGGCCTTTACAGCGAGGACAGCAAGGGCTGCAATGATGGCCAAGCTGGAAGGCCTAGAGCGTAGCTAGGCTAGCTCGAGGCAATCATAGCCTGATCAGCGAAGCAGTCATTGTGGGCCAAGGCTTGTATAGTGCTTTACTCAAAAATGCAAGTACCTAATCTAAATAAAACCAGCAAGTAATTTAAATAAAAAAGATTTTTATTTCATATTTGGCTGTATAGTTCCAACTACCATTGCTTAAAAAACAAAAAAAAATATTCCATATTTGGCTGTATAGTTCCAACTACCATTGCTTAAAAAAAAAGTAACAAAAGCGCGGTTCAGCGAAAATTTTGTTTTTATTTAGTGACTTGTTTGCTAAAAATGAACTCTCAAAGCGAAAAATCTTCCGATTCAATGTGTTTAACACCGCTAGGCATTAAAGATGAAGCTAAATTAGTGGTTGAAAATTTGATACCGCGAAACTCAAAGGAAAATATAAGCTTGCATATGAAAAATGTGTGCAGTGGAAAATCACTAGGAAATCAAAATCTTTATCCGAAAATTTTTTTCTTGCGTATTTCAATGATCTTTCCAACAAAATGAAGCCTTCGTCTCTCTGGAATACCTATTCAATGTTAAAGTGCATGGTTCTGATAAAGCACAATTTGAACATTAAAAATTACAACAATTTAACGAGTATGCTAAAACGACAGTCAGACGGATATAAATGTAAAAAATCAAAAGTATTGACATCACAAAATGTAGAAAAGTTTATAAATGAAGTCCCCGACTCTGAGTACTTAGCGGTGAAAGTAAGTATTTATATCTAAAAACCCAATTTTGTACTGTACACGTTCTCATAATTAATTCTCGTACTTGTTATTGTTACAGGTGGTTCTTATTTTTGGCATTTACGGTGCATGTCGATGCATAGAAATTACCAATATCACCGTTAATGACATTGCATTTGATTTCTTAAACCGTTGAAACGTCAAAATAGCGGCCGGCAATGTTTTGCCGGCCTGTTAGAGCGGCCAGCAAAATTTTGCCGGCCGCTCCTTGAAACAGAACGGCAAGGTCGACTTTGCTCAAACAAGGTTGTCAAAATAATGACCACATTACATGCATTTTTGAGTAAATTTAATTTAATACAAAAATAAGCAAGACCAAATCAACTCCGTACAACTCGTTTAGCGAAAGATTGCACCTCGCTGGGATGAAATTTTATCAAAATCGGTTCAGCGCTTTTTGACAAATAACAAAAAAAATGTTGAAGTCGGTTTATACCGAACTAACTGTAAGATGGTGAGCGCTTACAGCGACACATAAACCTCTTTTGGTTTCCTTCAGCTGTCACAGTTAAAAAAATTTAAAATTTATTGTTTTTAAGTTTTTATTCAATAAACGCATAAAAAAATTTAAAAAAAACCTGTTGAATATGGATCTCAAAATAAAAGCCAGACAAGATTGCTCGTCTTTTATGCTTTGTTGTTCCGTGAGATGATTCATTTTCCTTTGAATTTAGTTATACCATTTTCGTGGGGTAATTCCAACTACTCTTTATAGATAAAAGTGTTGGGACACCTATCCATTAATAGCGGATGTAAATAGACTGCTACCATTAAATGAAACCACATACTACCGCCCAATCCTACTAAGACTGAAGTAGCTGGTTTTCACCTGACCAACTGCTTGGCTCGTAAAGAATTGGAAGTGATGTTCTGCGGAAAGAGGGTGCAGCATAACTTCTGTCTGAAGTACTTAGGTGTCATCTTTGACCGCTCCATCCGTCCATCAGCCTGTTTCGTCCACTGCTGGACATCCTTTCCAGGATTTCACCACTCTTGGCGGTTCTCCTGGAAGAAATGTCCATACTCACACTCATAATGGTAAGAGAGTGTAAAATAAGACTCAATAAGCTAGGTGAAAAAACTGAAACAATAGTGGCCTGGGTCCCAGGACATCAAGGCATTGAAGGTAATGAAAAAGCAGACGAATTAGCTAGAGAAGGGGCAGAGGACAGGTTCATTGGACCAGAACCTAGGCTGCCAATTCCCGCAAACGTCACTAACAAGGTAATAAGCCGTCTGGCTTCAGTAGAATCAGCAGATGAATGGAGGAACATCGAGGGCTGCCGACAGTCGAAGATGTTTCTCTCGGCTACTGTCTACAAAAAAGTAAGGTATATCCTTAACCTAAGCAGAGTCAACCTGGGTATGTTGGTAGGTATTCTAACTGGCCATTCCAGGCTAAATAGGCATCTGTCAATAATGAAGGTACAAGACGACCCCTCCTGCCCACACTGCGGTGAGGAAGAAACTAGCAAGCACTACTTAGGAGAATGCTTTATATATTCTAGCTTGAGATGGGAGATACTTGGTCATGACCACATCAAGGAAGAAGATCTTAAGCATCTTATGTATTCAGATATACTTAGGTTCATGAAAAGAAGCGGGAGATTTGAGGAGGGAATGCCCCTGGGACATTAGGATACCATAGCTCCAAACAATGGGAATTGGATGGAATAGCTCCAAGTGGTGAGCCGACCATCCGCCTGAGCCCAGCAGGCGTCCCACCTCAACATCATCATACTCACACACGCTGGGCAGGCGGTTTGGTGAGCGCGGTGCCGAAAACCTTGCACTAGTGAGGCCGCTGCCCGTCTGATTTATATAAGGCCCGGAAATTGGGGATGGATAAACCGCCATCCATCTGTCCCAGGCAATGGTGGGCCGCCTTGTTTTGCCTGAGAGCTGTTCTCTTACTCTTCCCCGAATAACTTCGGGAGGATTTGCGAGTAAGATAGTGGTACCTCCACAGGACCGCTCGCTTACCTTTAAACTGCACCTAGAGAACGCTGCACAGAAACTTAAGTCCAGGGTAAACCTGATAAGTCGTCTAGCTGGCACCACGTGGGGAGCTCGCGCTGATGTTCTGCTTACCTCCGCTCTGTCCCTGGCTTACTCTACGGCTGAATACTGTTCTCCAGTCTGGTACCGGAGTGGACAGACTGACATGATCGACATACAGCTCAACAGACTTACCTATGCGCATCATCACAGGTACCCTCCGACCCACACCTACGGTATGGTTACCAGCTCTGTCTCACATAGCGCCTCCTAATTTGCGCAGAACACAAGCAGCAGCGATGGAATGGACAAAAGCTAATACCAACCAAGCTCCACATCCAATGCCTATCACCAAGAGACTTAACCACCTACCGTGTGTTCGGCTTCCATCGCGTAAGCCTATTTGGTCTGAACCCATGCTAGAGAGGCCTTTCGATATGAGAGCTGAATGGAGAAGAAACTGGGCGGCTCGGGATTGTCCAACTGCTCTCATACTGGACCCGTCTATCCCACCGGCAGAGTTTCGGGAGAGCCGTAAGACCTGGGCAACTCTGAACCGGCTACGTACGGGTGCAGCTCGATGTAACTACCAGCTTCACAAATGGGGCCTGAAAAGCTCACCAAGCTGCGACTGTGGTGCACCAAAGCAAACCGTGTCCCACATTGTGGATGAGTGCCCGACTCGTTGCTTCCCAGGAGGCCTTGCCGAGTTACATTACCTCACTCTGGAGGCGAAAAAATGGATCACACAACTTAATATACAACTTAAAATAATAATGACGATGACGATGATGATGATGATGATGATGATTATGATGATGATCTGGAATGAGTAATAACAGAACCAAGCGTCAGCTGACGCACCTGCGGTGGGTTTGGGTGTGGGAGGTTGCGAAAGTGGTAAAAAAAAAGTCTCACAGATAGTTGACATCATACTGAGCTGAAACAAAATTGTCAGCTGCATCGTGGAGGGGGGATGATACTTAATACTTTATTGTACACATAAATTTTATTTATTTATTTATTTCTCTCTTACATCTATCATTACAGGTTCTTAACCTAATGCGACAGTGTATTTCCATGACAAAGGATACCAAGTGTAACCTTTGTGAATTCGCTTAGCGTACAAGAAAACAAATCGATTTCCTCCGCGACCATGTTGAGAGTGTGCAGTGCACGCGTTAAGGGCGTCTTGCTCAGTAGGTTGGTGCGAGCTTTCGGCACCACCAGCAACCGCGGCCGCCGCCGCCGACCCACGAACCCGTCAGGCACGCACAGATCTACTCTTCTAAGCAACTCCGGATTATGTGTCTTCCCGTTAATCAATTTAAACAAATAGCTTACTAATGCTAATATCCTACGAACTCGTAGCTCAACGTATCCCACCATACCTAGTATAAATAGAGTCGGGTACATGAGTGGGTAAAATGGATATACCCCATATTGTCTAAAGTATAAATATCTAATAAATATAATTACAATTTAAGTTAGAAATAGGATGTACACAGGCGAGCTTATCTCTAAGTGGAGATTTCTTCCAGCAAACCCCTCTGATAAATAAAAATCATAATAAATGAATACAATACAATACAATACAATACAATACAATACAATATCTTTATTTATCAAAAAAGATTACACTACATTACATGCTCTAGTGATAGCACTTTACGAGAATTGAATTTGGTGCTAATAAGGCTGCCGCCAGGCAAGCCTGGAGACAGCCCCCAAAAAAATGCTGACAAACCTCGTTAAAAGTATAATTTAAATATAAATAGAATTTAGAAATTAACAACGAAAAGAAAATAAAAAAGGGTATAAAAAGAAAATTGTAGAAGAGTATATCATCAAGCCTAAAAACTTAATAATAAAATTTAATTTAGTAAATCACCTTTTTTAAGGTTTAGAATTTTCTAATATAGCTAAAACGACGCTTTAAGCTTTTTTTATTATAAATTTGAAATTAAAAGTTGATCTATTTTTTGGGATCCCAAGTAATATCGCGGAAATATTAGTAAATCTTTGGCGAGAGAAAATATATCTTAATGCGTGAAAGTTTTAAGAGCTGTCATTATTCAGCCTTACATAAGGAAAGAAAATTACCTAAACAGAATAAGATAACTACTAAACTACCAAGAACCTGGTTCCTTCCTGGGGTCGATTCGGCAGGCCTTCTGGTATGGGGTGGTCCCCAAAACGCTCGCTCGTAGTTAGCCAATCCTCACCACGCCGTGAACTGCAGCCAGACTCCGCTATGCGACAGGATTGTCTTCCAGATGTCGAAAAAACAAAATCTTGTTTTTTCTTCTTCCAAATGGAAATTAATTCATGTTGTGCATCCACACAAGATACCAGGAGGATGGATTACTTTTTAAAAACCCTTAAAAAGCCTGAAGGGTCGCTGTAAAGAGACAAAACAACAGAATGAAGAAGTGCTCATGAAACCCGAGCAAGGAAACTAACGTTTTGGAAAAAGGACATAAGGGATTTTCAGAGAATGAAACCAAAAGTACACAAAACTTACCAGGAGAAGAAGAGAAGAGGCTTGAAAATAGACTTCAAAGCAAATGTATCCCGTGTTACGAATCCAAGGGATTAAAATTCAGAAATTTATTTAGTTTCCTTGTGGACTCGACGACAATACTCTTCAAAATGAGAAAAAACAAACCAAAAAACATGACAAGATCTTCGAAATTTTAAATTTTGAAAATTCTGTAAAAGAATCAAAGATAAAGAAAAACTAAAATCGGACAAACAGGTTGAATAACTGTAGCGAATGCTACAATGCTCCATATAATTTTAAACTAGCAAATATAAATTAAATAACATGCATAGTGTTGTGTATGATTAACTGTGGACCCCACACTAAGTCTAACTTGTCCGGTGGGACCCAGGTCTGAATTACAAAAAAGAATAAATTCGGAGTTTTGAAAAAAGAAGGCAGAATGTTATACCATGAATAAAAAATAGGAACTAGGTTTATACAATTTTAACTTAACACAAAGCTTAAACTAAATGAATACAAATTTAAGGAAACTCGAAATATCTTACTGTTTAGATATAGTATCCTTCTTGTTAAGTACCTATATATTATCAAAAAAAAGCGGCGGTCGCTTAGGAGTAGAACGCTGGCCTCTCAATCTTTGAGATCCAGGTTCGATCCCCGGCCGGGGCATGCACCAATGAGTTTTTCGGAATTTATCTGCAGAGTATGTACTTACCACTTGCTGAACGGTGAAGGAAAACATCGTCGTGAGGAAACCTATATGCCCAAAAAAGCGTGTATTTGTGCCCAAAGAACGGCGATAGGACTCAACACCCGTCACGTTGGGACGTAATAATCGTCGGTGAAACGCGGGTGTACCGGGTATGGACTGTGACTTGCATTTCACAGTTCACACCCGGAACACCTCTGACATCCCCTCGGGGATTCATGTCGTGATATATATTTTTATTTTTTATATATTACCTATATCAAAAGATTGGTTGGTTAAGTTTCGTCAGATTTTTCAATTTGTAAAGTTACTACCTACTCAAAATGTCGTCTTAACAGTTTTCATTTCATTTTATCAATCAAACGCATATGAACGCATTAAACTGAATCTGTCATGTCTATCTATGGTACAGAAGATAAGACTGGCAACTGTTTTCGATAAATAAAAAAAATAAAACATCCCTCGGACATGGCTGTATGAGCTAAGTTCATTTGCCTTCCCACTATGCAGGGAAACAAAACTAAAAAAATTAAACCATTAAACACTCGTGCGGTAAAGTTGACTTTGACAACGGATTAGACGCATATAAAACAGAACTTTAAGAGCACTTGCATTGAAAAGGTATTTTACGAACTACTTTAGAGGTTAACTCTTTCAATAAAAATGGAAATAACAAAAAAAAAACTATTTTTCTTACCAAATTTAATTCTAAAAGGATGATAATGCTTGTAAAGCTTACTAGTATTTCTTGGTATCGACTAAGATAAGGACACAAAAGTATAAAAAAACGATACTCGCCTTAAATTCTTTTGTTCACCGTTGACCGTTAACATTTTTGGTCAAAAAAATGTACAGATAAAAGATAAGATAAAAATGTATTTATTTCCTAAAAAAATTAATCTAGGTTACATACTTACATACTTGTTTTCACAAACAACTATATGATATTAATAACTCCAAGGTATTTTATCACTTGAATAGAAGGAGAGAGAACACTAAAAATATTCTTATTTTTATTCTTATTCTTTATTGTACACAAAAAAGGAGATTACAAATATTTGATACTTAATTTGAGTACAGCGGCGAGCTTATCTCTCAAAGAGATTTTTTATAGCAAACCGAATGGGTATAGGAGTGCTTTAAAAAATAAATAGGTAACCATATGTGTACGTACTACATGACTACTACATACTAAAATACATACATAGGTGTGTATATATATATATATATGTATGCCACTAAAATATATTTAACATACATACTAATATAACTGCTAACTTTAATATAAACTGACTATATATAAACATGACTATATACATATAAAATGGATATATAAGTATAATGAACATAACGATACATAATAATTGATAATACAGCAATAAATAATTAAACATATTTAGAATAGCTTAAGGATTTGCTGAATAGTATTCCTTTAGTTTCTTTTTAAAAGAGGAGATAGTGCGACAATCTCGGATTGTGTGCGGAAGAGAATTCCACAGCCTGATGGCTCTAACAGTGAACGAATTTCCGAAAGCTCCGGTATTGTGAGAAGGCGTTTTAAGGAGTGTGACTGTGTGCGACCTGAGTGGTTTATTGATATCTCTGCTAAACAGGAAGTTGAAGCGCTCACGAAGATAATCCGGAGCTGTTGAACTTTTGAGGACATTGAAAAGGCAACACAACGTATGGAGATTTCTGCGCTTCCGAATAGGGAGCCACTTAAGTTCCGCGCGGTAGTATGAAACGTGGTCGTATTTGCGCAAACCATACACGAATCTGATGCCTAGATTCTGCAACCTTTCCAATTTACCCAAAAGCTCTTCATTCGCGTCAATAAAACAAACGTCAGCGTAATCGATTAGGGGTAGAAGAAGAGACTGCGCGAGAGTGACTTTAGTTACGAAGGGGAGGAATTTCTGGAGGCGTTTGAGCGAATGGAAAGTAGCAAAGACACGTCGGCTAATCTCAGTAACGTGCGATGACCAAGATAAATTGCAGTCAAAGATAATAATCTTAATTAGGGCGAGAAAAACTATGTAATATTATAAATAAAACCGGGAGCAGCTGTTTTTTGACAGCTGTTAAAGTCGCGATTATTTTGATTATTTCATAAAACAATCTATTTCCGTTTTCATTCAAGAGTTTGTGTGTTCAATGCAAAGATATTACAATGCCTTTGAATATTTACCACTATTCAAAGATCTGACTAGAGTGGCAACCACACACAACCGATACATTCAATATAACAACAAAGCTATGACGACGCAATTGAGCACGCGCTGCAAAGCAACTTTCGTGGCTCTTGCACATTCAAGGGTTTAAAAAAAAAGCCACTTTTAAGCTCATGCGCACGTGGGCGCTGCTCGGTTTGTCGAGCACAGAGCAGCGCGGCGCGGCGCGGAAGTTGCGTTGCGAGGAAGTTGCGCGGGCCCGTGGCGCGGCCGCGCCCGGGGCACCGCTCTCTCATTTGATGTGACGTGTTTCATAGTGTGCCTTGTATTACAACTTGCGTGGGCCCGCCGGCAATCTGCACAGCGCTCGAACCGCGTTAGGTGTGGTGGCGAAGCCTTCAGTCAGGTCAAGTAACAGTTCGGTTTAACTCGGGTCAATATTTGACAGCTCTAGGGTGAAATATGCATCACTCCGAGTGAAATTCACTCGATTTGAAACATGTTGGATTGCTGCTGGTTCTGTCTTTTGAATATCGTGCACTTTTTTCCTTACGGTCCTTCCTATAAGCAACAGTTATTTTTTAGATAAAAATATTAATCATGAGAAGCATGACTAGTTGTAGTTAAATTCCGAATAATATTGGCAACCTATTTTGTTAATTGCCTGTAATTCACTCCTATTTTCACTCACTCTATTAACTATTAATGTAATTTTGTTCGGCTGTTTTTATCTAATAAAGATATTTATTATTATTATTATCGATTACTTATCCACAATTTTATTGATGCATATTTACATACCGAAACAAAATACAATTATACAATGAGCACAAAGGCATCGAGTGGATGGAACTGAAGACAAATCGGGAGAGAAGTAGGTATTTTGCGCGTAAAACGGAACGTTTACTAAGGTTTCGTTTCGAATCGAGTGAATATTTCACTCGGAGTGATGCGAATTTCACCTTAGAGCGTTCAAAAATTGACCCGAGTTAAAACCGAGGGTAACCGAACTGTTGCCTGACTCCTGACGACGACGACGCGACGACGACGCGACGCCGCGCCGGTTGCTCGGAAGTGATTTGAAACGCTTCCCAGTAATGCGAAAATCACACTGGGCCATCTGAGGTGCAATTGTGTAAGCCAATCGTATTCAAATTCGATTGTCATATGGCTATTCGGCTAAGCACATAATCCCGTTTAACAATTGAAATCCTACGTTTTTGGTTGTCAACAACAAAACAAGACAATTGTAATCATTTGACAGCCAAAAATTTACGATTTCCATTGTCAAACGGGCTAACTTGCTAAGCCGAATAGCCATATGACAATCAATTTGAACACCATTAGCTTACACAATTGCACCTCAGATCTAAGTCCAGATTGTGGTACGGATCCTGATACGACACGGACGGATCAGATTTTTCTTTCTCTTTCTCCTATATAGATCTGTCTCTTTCTAATAAACGAGTGTATGGTCGCACGTTTTGAAATGCTTCCTAAGTTAGTTGTCTTTTATTTGCTCATTTTGCTCAGTGTTAGTAGTTGTTTGTAAAAATATGGCGGTGGCAATTGTTAGTTCGGCTCGTCAGGGTAAATAAATATAATTTTGTCAATGAACATGTGGATATTTAGTTAATTTATGTTAATAATAGTCAAAGGAATTGTATATTTTCTCATAAGCATGCGTAATGAGGTGCTTCTAGATCGGAGATTAGGTTGTTTTTGTGATGACGTGAATCAGCTGTTTGTTTTTCAGTTTTGGGAAAGCTTAGCAGTTTTTTTTATTGTAACTGAATTATACCGGAAAATGGTGACAAAAGCCATGACAAATCCCTTTTAAAGTGCCTTCATTAAACTCATTATTTACTTACCATTATGCAATAAAGTCGTAAAACACAAGTTCAAAGTTCAACATTCATTTGTTTTTATTTTTATTATTACTAACCCGAGTTTTGGTTAACTTTTCAGTGGGAAGGCTAACATCTGCTGCCAAAAGACTTTATTCAGATGCTTACCCGAAGATAACCACACATTACACCATTCATCCAAGAGAGAAAGATCCAAGATGGAAAGGTATAGTAACAGAAAATATTTTATAAACCTTTGATAACAGAGATAAGTTTGTTTGCTTGTGGTAATAAGTATAGGTATTATTCTGTTATCTATGCTTATTTTAAACTGCAAACTGTTTGAAAAATAAAACATGGCCCTAGGTGCTGTTCTTATTTTCACCACTGTTCACAAAGTTGTTGAAGTGAGGCTAAGCCAATAAATATACAGGGTTAGTTTTTCAAGTAGGTGTGGAATGCCAAATCCAAAACTATAGGAAATAGCAAAAAATTGAACCAAAACTGCATCATTTGATTTTTGAAAAGAAAAATTCTTAGCCAGGAAACTAACCAGTTGATTTGAAAAATATTCCATAGTTTCAGATTTGGCCGTCCTCCCTTGTATGTCTATGTATATATTTTTCAGAAGTAAATATGGAGCGCATTGCGGAGGAGACAGACATCCTTATCATCGGGGGAGGCCCCGCTGGCATGGCCGCAGCTATTCGGGCAAGACAGATTGCAGAGGAGAAGGGAGCTGTATGTATAAAATTTATTTCCTGAAGGCAACTTGGATTTTGAGAGAGGATTTGTTTTGGCATGGGTAATGTGATGAAGTGTAGGGGAAGACGACAACAAAAAAAAAATTGGTGTTCCATGGGATAAAAATGTGAATCCTCAAGTTTAATTGTAAATTTAATTTAGCCAAGGCATCACCAAAATTTAGGTGTTCCATAATAAAGTAGTATAAAAGTCGTACATTGTACATTCAATGTTTTTAGCTGGAATGCCTTATGAGTATTGTACTGTAGCAAAAACTACTACTTATTATTAAAATTTTTGTCTTTATGTTCCATTTTAACCCGAGAACCATTCAACGGATTAGGATGCAATTTTTTATTATTATCATGGTGACCCTGGTCAACATATAGGCTACAAGGGGTGGGGTGTTCATAATATAACGCCCAAGCCGAAAATGGGGCAAAGATTGATTAAATGCGGGTTGAGCTGCACATATAGGTGGTAGAGCTGATGCCTGGCTCGACTGTGGAGGTACCACCATCTTACTCGCAAATCCTCCCGAAGTTATTCGGGGGAGAGTAAGAGAACAGCTCGCAGGCAAAACCAGGCGGCCCACCATTGCCTGGGCCCGACGGATGGCGGTATGTACATCCATCCCCAATTGCCGGGCCTTGTATAAAACAGACTAGTGACGGGCAGCGGCGTTACTAGTGCAAAGGAATCGGCACCGCGCTCACCAACCCGCATGCCCAGCGTGTGTGAGTGTGAGCATTTCTTCCAGGAGGACCGCCAAGAGTGGCGAAATCTTGGAAAGGCCTATGTATGGATGGGTGGATGGGTTGAGCTGCAGGCAAAGGATAGTTTCTAATATTAATGCACTCTAATAATAATATTTATAATTAAACTTATTTAAGGAGCTGATGAGACAGTATTAATAGATTGCCACTGTCCAAAACTTGGGTTATATTCGAAAGCAATGGATTTCACAATAAAAACAATCTACCTAATTTAATTATTTACTTAAATTGTAGGAAGTCCGGGTGACCCTGCTAGAGAAAGCAGCAGAGACTGGTGGCCACATCCTCTCTGGAGCCTGTGTGGACCCCATTGCCCTCAACGAACTGATTCCCGACTGGAAGGAGAAGGGGGCCCCAATGAATACTCCCGTCACAAGTGATAAGTTTGGGCTGTTGACGAAGAGTGGAAGGATCCCACTGCCTGTGTTCAAGGGTATGAATACTTGTATTAATTCTATTATTATTAATTAGCATGCTTGCAAGTCCTAAAAGCTTGTTTCAAAGACAGAGCCACACGCTACGTTACGACTTAGTTATGGTTAATAGTGGACCTGCAATACCAATTCCAAGTTATTGAAAGGAGGTCCTCTGTAACTTAAATTCAAGTATGAATTTCTCTGCTTCAAGGACAGGAAAAAAAGTGAAAGAAAACGATACGTATAGCCATTGACGTAAGCAGGATTTGTGGCTGGGGGGCCCATCAACAAGAATATGTTCCTGATTATGTTATCGTATTAAGCTGCACAGTGCTCGTTGTCGCGATGCCGTCCTAGCAGCAGTTGCTAAATACAATAAAAGTAATCCAAAAGATAAACTCAATACCAGTCTCATAGGCATTGGTGGTGACAAATGTCCCATATTTGTTAGTGAACACCTGTCTCGTGAAAAGAAGTCACTGCATGCTGCGTCCAGGCTGAAATCTAAGGAGTTATCCTATAAGTTTGTTTGGGTTAGGAATGGTAGAATATTGATGAGAAAGACCGAATCTACACAAGCAATTACCATACATAGTCATGAATTCCTAAGTAGGCTGAAGTGATTTTGTTTTTGATTTACTTTCTCTAGCATGTATACTTACTTTTTTATTATCGGCCTCCTCCACATTTATTATCAAAACGTTAGGGGAATGAGAACCAAAACTAATACAATAGCTAAAAATATTTTGCAAAATAGTTACGACGTGATTGTTTTTGCAGAGACATGGCTAAATTCTGACATATTTAATGGTGAATTTATTGATGCCAGGTATCATGTATATCGTCGCGATCGCACAGTGTACTCTAGTAGTAAGGATGATGGTGGCGGCGTTTTAATAGCTGTACATAAAAGTTTCAAGTCAGTCCGTGTGACTGAATGGGAAAGTACTTGCGAGGATGTATGGATCGTTCTTGAGTTTGTGCATGATAATATACCTAAACGTCTTGGTATTGGTGCTGTTTACCTGCCCTCTCCTATAAAATTAAAAGAACTTGAAATATTTCTGGAAAATGCTTCTAATATAACTAGTAACTTAGATGATTTTATTATTGTTGGTGATTTTAATATTGGTTCCATATCTTGGACCGACAATGATGAACAGGAGGGACTCAAACCAGATAATTATCACACTAAAATTGGATATGCTTTGACCGATTTTATATCCTTGACTGGGCTACAGCAACGAAATGCTGTTAAAAACTTTCAAAGTAGAACGCTTGATTTGGTCCTCAGCAATGTCCCACGTTCAGTTCGAAATTCTGATGTTTTAATAAGTAAACTAGATCATTTTCACCCCCCTTTAGATATTTGTGTTAACTTCTGTATTAATAATCTATCAACTCCTATCCCTCGAACCGATTTTAATTTCTATAAAGCAGATTTTGTAAATTTGACATCATTTCTTAAGAAAATAACGTGGTCTGAATGCTTCAAGGACTGTACTGACGTAAATAATATGGTTGAAGTATTTTATGAGAGGATCAAAGAAGCAATTGCTATTTTTGTTCCAAAAAGAAAACCCCGTAGGAAAAATAACCCCCCCTGGTTTATTCCCGAATTAGTTAGGCTGTTGAAAGAGAAGGATAAACTGCGGACCAAATTCCGTAGGTACAAAAACCCCCGAGACAAACTAGAATACGAAATTCTTAGAAAACGCTGTGATAAATTGTATAGCCAATGCTATAATTGCTACATCGCCAAAATCGAGAACAGTGTGAAAAATAACCCCAAAGTATTCTGGAGTTTTGTTAAGCAAAAGAGATGTGGGTCTAATTCTCTTCCTTCAGTAATGTTTAAAGATGATCAATCTGCCCAATCTCCGGAGGATGTAGCTGACTTATTTGCAGCTCACTTCGTATCCGGCTTCAATCCTGAAGATAGCAATGGATCTCCCGATCAAACAGCAGCTATGCCAAATTCCTGTAACAGTATTCTATCAGCTGTTAAGTTAGATGAAATATCAGTACTTAAATTCCTAAAAAAGTTGAACCATAATAAGGGCGCTGGTCCTGATGACATCCCTCCACTATTCCTAAAAAAATGTGCTTCTGCTCTGTCCTTTCCTTTGATGTTGATATTTAATAAATCTTTGGAAACTGGAGTTTTTCCGTGCGAGTGGAAAAAGGCTCGTATCATCCCTGTATTTAAAAAAGGTGTCGCAGATAAAGTTGGTAATTACCGACCTATATCTAACATTTCTGCTTTCTCTAAATTGTTTGAATCTCTGTTGGTCCCCATAATAGCATTCCATACTCAGAATCTAATTAGTGATAGGCAGCATGGCTTTCGGCAAAAGAGGTCAATTTTGACAAATCTAGCGTCATATATTTCAACAGTAATTAAGCATGTTGACCATGGCGATCAAGTTGATGCGGTCTATACTGACTTCAGTAGCGCCTTTGATAAAGTAAGTCATCAAATTTTGCTTCATAAGCTCAAATATCAGTACAGCATAATGGGCCAGTTACATGTCTGGTTCGCGTCATATCTCCGCAACAGGCCTCAAGCTGTTGTTATCAATGGCTCTTCTTCCAAAAGTTATGTGGCCACCTCTGGAGTTCCGCAAGGTTCGCATCTTGGTCCAATATTGTTCAGTCTTTTCGTAAATGATATTGTTAATTGCATGCAAAGCAGTTATTGCTCCTTGTATGCGGATGATATGAAGATATTTAGGAAAATTGATTCTCAGGCAGATGCTGTGTTGCTTCAGGCTGATCTAGAGCGAGTGCGTTTATGGTGTCTTACAAATAAAATGCAATTAAATGCCACTAAATGCTTTTTCATTAGGTTTACAAAAAAAAGAAACCCAATTGAGACTTCCTACATGATCGCTGATGGCAATATTGCTGAAGTGACTCAAATTCGTGACTTGGGTGTGATTTTGGATTCAAAACTGAGTTTTATTCCTCATTTTGACCATATTGTTAAGAAAGCAGCAAAGATGCTTGGTTTTCTCAAAAGAACCACCAAGGATTTTCGTAATATCCAATCGAAGATTACTCTCTATACGGCACTGGTACGCAGTACTCTTGAATTTGCTTCTCTTGTCTGGAACCCATGCTATGCAACGCATTCTGATAGAATAGAATCCATTCAGCGTTCTTTTACTAGACATCTCGCTTACAACTGCCCTGGAATTAGTCACCGAACTGGGTATGAGGACAGGTTATTGTTTTTTAAAATGCATAAATTATCAGACCGTAGAATTATGCTTGATTTGGCATTTTTGAAAAGCACAATCGATGGACGTGCTTTGTGTGATGAGTTCGTTGATGGTGTGTCCTTGACTGTCCCTCGACTACAAGCTCGTCGAGTAGTGAAGGACACATTTTCAGTACCTACTCGTAGGACAAACCTTGGTCGAAATGCACCAGATGTAAGATCTTGTACCACTTACAATAAATTTTGGAATTCTCACTCCCTTGACATTTTTAACGATAAAGCTATTAATTTTAAATATAAGATATTACAGCCAAATCCATTATCATAATTATTTTGAATAACTGAAAATTTATATATATATATATATACTTTTTTATTTTTTCTCTTTCTGACTGTTTCAAATGTAATTTTAATTTTCAATTTTTTCTTTCATGTTGACATTCTGAATTGTGATTAATAAATTTAATATATAACTTCAATTTAATAATATTTTTAAATAATCTGTGTGTTTTGTGTGTCTAGATTTATAATTCAGATTTAAGATAGTTCAAATTGTTAATATTGTCCTGGTAATTGTAATTTAGTATTTGATTAATTATTATGCTGTTAACATTTTATTACACAATAATTGTATCGTAATAATGCTGTGTACGCCTGTAATTGATGGCAACACCAGATATAGGCCCTATGTTTACTTTCTTCTTTTTTGAATGTGTGTGTTGACATTGTTGGTGTACCTTTTTGTAATAAATAAATAAATAAATATTAAGATAAATAGAGATAACCCTCCATACAACGAGAACACATAATGATCAAAAAACAAAAATTGGAAAAAGCAATCAAATCAATCAGTGACAACTGTTTTTCTGGGAGGGGGAGGGGGGGGGGTTGACGATACTCTGGGGAGGGCCGTGTCCCCCTGGCTCCTACCTATAGAAGAGCTAACGAGAGATGGCCCCTATGACAGCTGCGTATAGTGATGGGGTGCATTTTAATTTCGGCATAAATAAAAATCAAGTGCGACTAGCGACTTGAGTAAATAAAATATCGATTTATTTGACACGTCATACAACATGCATCATAATAATACAAATGGCAAATGTGCATTTGCTCACATTAACAAAGCAGCCATAAAATCTAGAAAACTGGTTTACAATTTTTTCATCATAAAAAGATATAGTCTGTAAACAGACGGAGCCGTACGATTAAGGAGAAGAGAACCCGTTATTTATTGATTACAATTCAGCCACTAACATTCCTCATGATCCCTCGTGTTTTGAAAAAATTAGAAACTTTTGCTATGAAGTCTTTATAAAATCGAAAAATGATGATCGAAACGAGTAGTACATCACTTTTCGCTGCCAGCAACAATGAAGTATTAGATTATTTTAGTGACACCTACCCATAAACAATTATGAAACTTGGTAGGCATTTAAACGTCATAGGTGCCATCTCTCGTTGGCTCTAGTTTAGTTACGCCTATGTGTAAGCTCTCCTACACTTTATCACTTCTTACCGTGTTTCATAGTACAAGGTCCCCGTACTAAAAAACGCGGTAAAAAGCGTAAGCGACAAAGAAGTGTATAGAGAGCGATACGTATCGTTTTATTTTGACGCTAATATATTACTTCGACAGGCCCGGACTTAGAGAAACAGGACCCCTAGGCACTTTATAGAGAAGCGGCAAATAAAGCACAAAAAAAATCGGCTTAATTCAGCGATAGAACGCCAATGAGGCGGTCTTATTTTTTCTTCTTTCTACTATATTTTCCGTCTGCGCCCCTCAGCGGAAATCTGGGCCTGTAATTCGGGTCATTGTCCGTTTTTCCGGTTGCCATACAAACAGAAAATATAAGGCATTCACAAACAGAGTCACATGCGATCTTGATTTTTTTTGGATGCGCGGTGCCATAATCCTAATTTTTCCTATGTATTCCAGGTCTCCCAAATTACAACCACGGCAACTATGTGGTCAGATTAGGACATCTGGTTAGATGGCTCGGGGAGCAGGCTGAAGCAGCGGGAGCCGAGGTGAGAATCACGTCTCTTATCTTACACTATCACTAATTGGTAAGCTGTGATTGGCTGAGGGGATGTCCAAATGACAGATAATTGCAGCGCTGCATGAGTATTACAACCCTAATCACCACACTCCTTGCACAGGCTGGATGGTGATTATCATATAATGCAAGTTAGTTGTCAAAGCTTCGTCCATTAGTCGGCAAGGGATATCACGAGTAGGTTGAGTTTTAGGGAGGTTAGGTGTTTAGCGTCCTTCGGGCCTATTACGTATGTTTGAATCGGTTGTCAACTATGGTTGCTATTCACCAAAAACAGATAAAAAATAAACTTCCAAAATAACCTTCAATGAGTATTAAACTATTTACGAATTATGACGTAATTTCAAGTGCGAATGTATCTTTAGATATAAGCGGAATTCGATAGTATTTGTATGATTTTACGATACATAGTCAGGGGGCTGTACGCATGTTTCGCTGATATTACGTATCTACATTTGCTACGATCCCGATACACCTATCTCGCTTTCCTACATTCTTCATAAATAAAGTTGTACAAGCTTATGTTCTGTTCAAAAATAATTTTAATTTTTATTGTTTTCATTTTATGTAATTTATTTAGAGACTTACATGTTTAGGCAGCATACTTATTTTTGTAAATCAAGACACGTACAGACACCAGTACGACAGACTATGTATTGGAAGTACTTACAGCGGCGTCATAGCCGTTTAAAACCCACAGTATGTTGCCCCCAGGTATGGCCGGGCTGCGCCGGCGCCGAGCTTCTCTACCGAGACGACGGATCCCTAAAAGGCGTTGCTACTGGAGACGTGGGCATCGGCAAGGATGGCGCCCCTAAAGACATGTTCGAGCGAGGGATGGAGTTCCACGCCAAGATTACTATCCTTACTGAAGGTATCGCCTTTTAACATATTCCTTACATATCTTCATGTCTAAATAGAAATAGAAAATAGAAAATAGTTCATTTGCAAAAAACTTATTGTATTACATTAGATGTTGGGACATCCTTTTTAGTACATATGACAATACCTGTGCCAGGATGCCCCGCTCTTTCATAACTATGGTTATTGTTTTACAAAGTAAACTTATTCAGATATTTAGTCTTAGGAGAATGTGTGGTGCTGAGTATATAAATAATATGTGAGTGTAGTTGTGAGTGTGGTTGTGATTATGAGAGTGTATGATTGTGATTATTATAAACTACCTATATCACCCTAGCCCTACGACCGAAGTCTTGGGATCAGTTATCTAATAGCTACTAGGGAGGGTGTGTGTGTGAGGGTGTGTGTGTGTGTGTGTGAGGGGGGGGGGTGTGTATATATATTATGTAGGTGAGTTTATGTTTGTAAATGTAGGGGGGTTGGGGGTACTAATATGTGTAGGTTGGTATGTGTAATTTATACAGTGACTTGCATTAGTGCCTCTACTTCGTTATAGTTTAGGTTTTGTAACCATGCCGTGATTGCCTTTTTGCATTTGTAAAGTTGTAGTGGGAAAATATTTTCTGTTTACTTGGTTGTATAAATATACAGATTGTCTTTTGAACTGATGGCTTGCAAACATTGTTTTAACACTGTATTTATCCACTATGTCTTTCCTTCTTTTCGTGTTGTCAGGTTTATATGGTATTAATTTATGTTTTTGCAGTATTAGATGGAGAATGTATAATTTTCGAACTGTTAGTAACTGAGTGATAGAGTACAGTTCATCAGTAGTGAATCTATATCGCTTAAAGTACATGACTTTTAATAGGGATCTTTGTCCTCGTTCCAGCTCCAAAAATTTTTGCTTAGAAGCTCCTCCCCAAATTGGAATACAGTACGTTAGAATCGATTGAGCTAAAGCGGTGTAAATTTGCTTTAGAAGATTTTTGTTTGCAACGTGTCTCAAATTTTTAAAAGTATAAATAAGTTTTCTTATTCTGCTAGTAGTAACATCCAGGTGTGGGTGCCAGGATAGACGCTGATCTATTACTACTCCTAGATATTTAGTATTGGAAATCTTTTCTAAATGTCTTATCTCTCAGAGAGATTCAAAGACTGTATGTATCCATTTGCTACAATCCTGGCAGAACACTTTTGCTGCTTCCACATTACATCCATCCATTAGCTTCGTTCACTGCTGGACATAGGCCTTTCTAATATTTCGCCACTCTTGGCGGTTCCAGCCGCCACCCGCAAAATCCTTGAGGTCGTTTTATAAATTGTGAGAGCCCTAAAATTGTGCTAGCATTTGGAAACTGATTAGAGAGAAGAAAATGTGCAAAAAATCGGTACCGGAAGCGGGGTTTCATTTTGTTTGTGACCGGACGTGCATTATTTTTCATGGATTGTATAGAAGGCATCCCGACTAAATACGACTTTTGCCGAAGAGTTGCGTAGATTGCCATTATACCTTGATCGCAAGCGCTATATCGCGCCTTAGGTAGCTGCTAGTAGTAGCTGAGCGGGTAGGGGGCGGGGGGTCGAGCAGCTGTCATTTAGTTCGACAACGTTCCACCCGCCACGTCTGTCGCCACCCAAGGCGCGGTAAAGCCAGCGCCAGATTTAGGGGGGGCAATCGGGACTGAAGCCCAGGGGCCTCTACACAAGAGGGGCCTCCACATGTTTTTAGTGTTGTACACTAATTGTTTTTTTCGAATAAATAACTCGCCGCCGTATACATATTTTTAACTAACCACACATAAAAATACAGTAAGTACAAATTTCATAAAGATGTTAGGGCTCACGATGTTTTTTTTCTATTTGTATTAGCTTTGTCCATGAGAACTATATTTTTCGTTCTATCTTACTTTTTTAAGAAATGTAACTATCTTAATTCAAAGAGTAATGTTAAAACACAGAATTGTTTTCAAACACTAAGTACAACTAACTTCGTTCTTGCCCAGGGGCCTCCACATCTTAAAATACGGCCCTGGCCTGGGTACACCGCCCGCGGCACAGTAGATATATAAACAGTAGGGAAACTATATGGTATTCTCGAGATAAACCGATCGCTGCGTTAGGGCTGGCATCGGGCGAAATCTAAAAGCAACGTTATGACACGGTACAGTGCTCGCGACTGCCATCCGACGCTAACGTTCCGTGACACGGCGTGTAAAAGAACGCGTCTCTGTGATTCAGAGCGTTTCCTTGAAGTTTACGTACTGATTAAGGGGCTATGTAAATTTTATTTTTGTCTCTCTCACTCCAAGCGAAAAAACGCGCAGTGCGGGAGGAGCGGATTCAGCGCAAAAGCGAAAACTTTTTAATTTTATAAAACAAAACTAAAATACCTAGCAAAATTTCCAAAATCAAATATCTAGGTATTGTTAAAACTCATCCAATAAAATATGTTTAAGTTCTGTACATTATCCCTATCCGTCAAACGAGAAGAAAAAGTGTGTTTGAAGACCTTATTTCATTAATTATTTCTATCGAAGAAAATTTATCCTAACGTGTTTTCCAAAATCATAACCCTAGATTATACCGGGTGTAAATAGAGTGCGACCATTAAATGAAATCACATATTCTACCGACCCTACTGAACCACTTTTCCCAAGAGTCATACCCGCGGACACCCTTAGTTTAGGAAATAATTGAGTTCCAAACAAAAATGCGTGAACCCTAATGCACCGACATACTGGCGAGTTTAGAGAGAGCGTCGTCCGTGAAACCTCCAGCTGTTTGAGGTCAACGCTCTCTCTAACCTCGGCCGTATGTCGGTGCGTTAGGGTTCACGCGTTTTTGTTTGGAACTCAATTATTTCCTAAACTAAGGGTGTCCGCGGGTATGATTCTTGGGAAAAGTGGTTCAGTAGGGTCAGTAGAATATGTGGTTTCATTTAATGGTAGTATTTACACCCGGTATAGCGAAAATGCATACACCAAAAATTCATTATAATTTTCCGTTTACTTCATGAAATACACAGAAACAAAGCATCCGTTGGCGCTGTTTATCAGTGCTACTTCATCTTAAGGCGACTCTATTCGCCCGAACTCCCATACTAGCGCAGTTCGCTGATCATATCCTTATTTATAGGTACTTGCTTATTATTTTTTCTTTTTCAACATATCCCATACAATATCTATGACGTGAAACTAAAACATTTATCAAAATCAAATACATACAAAAGACACAAGCGTATAAAAGTCCTGAATTTTGCACGTATTTTGATGAACGTTTATGTACCGTAATGTCCTAAAAGCGATACAACAAATCAAATAATTTTAGTTTCACAGCATAGTATATTTTATACTGTACAAAAATATTTTTGTTTCATTACGATTTTTGGGATATTTCTCCTGAAATCATAAGAACCACCAAAATCATTCTCGCGTTAGCTTGCCTCTCACAGCGTGTTCGGTTAGTTCCGTACGAGCTCGGGAAATTAACGTTCGGGCCAACCAATAACAGTCAGTCAGTGCTCTATAATCCGAAGTTGGGTGTAGAATGAAATAGCAAGCATAGCAACCCCGTGCGCGATTGACTTAAAGCCGCCGACTATAGGCTTCTAATTGCATTACATCTTCATCCCAGGTTGCCACGGCCACCTGACAAAGATGGCATCACAGAAATACAATTTAAGAGAGAAGAGTGAACCGCAGTCGTACGGCATCGGACTGAAAGAGCTATGGGAGATCAAACCTGAGGTAAACACACACCGACACAGAAATATATCTTCACGACATAATCCCCGAGGGATTTTGCAGAAGATTATTATGTCCCAGCGTGGTGGGTGGTTATCCGTTCAACCGTACTGCTTCGGGTTACAATATGGAAGCATTCAGACCGAACACAGATATGGAGATTTGTACTAACTAGATTTGAACCCTTGACCTAATCGAAACATTTGAACTCCTAGACCATAGAGGCGCTCAATCGCAGAGACAGTCAAAAAAATTCTAATTCTAATTCTTAATCTTTTCAATGCAAGTGCTCGTGAAGACCTATTTTATATGCTTCAAAGCGAATTTTCCAGTTTCAGTTTGTACGTACATCAATGCCTTGTTATTGTTATCAATATAAACGGCCAAAAATTTTAACCTTTTTTTTTAAAATGCTGTCATTTCGTGATAAAACTCGGTTTTTACTACGATGACACGGTTGTGGCGAGATTGTAATTTTTTACATTTAAAAACTCGCGTGTTACTGAAAGATGGATACTAGGGGAAGAAGTATAATATAATAATTGTTTAATAAATGTACTCGGAAATCCTCCCGAAGTTATTTGGGAGAGAGTAAGAGAACAGCTCTTAGGCAAAACCAGGCGGTCCACCATTGCCTGGGACCGATGGATGGCGGTTTATCCATCCCCAATTGCCGAGCCTAATATAAAAGAGACTGGTGACGGGCAGCGGC
The DNA here is from genome assembly GCA_910592155.1 of Ypsolopha scabrella. NCBI lineage: Eukaryota > Metazoa > Arthropoda > Insecta > Lepidoptera > Ypsolophidae > Ypsolopha > Ypsolopha scabrella. The sequence goes on along the minus strand of OU342972.1, from coordinate 8,857,702 downwards.
GTCACTGGTGCAAGGGTTTCGGCACCGCGCTCACCAACCCGCCTGCCCAGCGTGTGTGAGTATGGGCATTTCTTCCAGGAGGACCGCCAAGAGTGGCGAAATCCTGGAAAGGCCTATGTCCAGCAGTGGACGAAACAGGCTGATGGATGGATGGATGGATGGACGGATAGTTATTTCTGGTGCTTTGGTTGTGAATCCGAAAAAGCTGAGCTGTTACCATCTTAGTAAAACAAGAAAAGAGGTCGTAGGCAGAGACATAGGTACTATCATACAAAAACCATTATATGTTTAGTCGGTATACAATCTACCGCTTATTGCAGAACCACAAACCCGGCCTAGTAGAGCACACGATCGGCTGGCCCCTAGACAAGAACACTTACGGGGGCTCCTTCATCTACCATCTGAACACGACGGAGGGGGAACCCCCGTTGGTAGCCGTGGGGTTCGTGGTGGGGCTCGATTACTGGAACCCTTACCTCAGCCCCTTCAGGGAGTTCCAGCGGTTCAAGACTCACCCTTACGTCTACCCCATGTTCGAAGGTGAGTTCCTTCGCCTGGCATTTTCTTAACCTTACAATACAATACGATATTCTGTATTGCACACCAAAAGACAGAAATAAAAACAAATTACAATAATAGGTAGCAGGGTACAATTGGCGGTCTTATCACTAAAACCTATCTCTTCCAGACAACCTTCGGATGGAAGAACTCTTAAAACAGAAAATATGTATAGGCGGTGCACAGAATAAAATAAAATAAAATAAAGGATTTCGATTTAAATGTAAATATATATAATACATAAATAATAAATAATTACGTATGGCTTAAATTATACATGAATACAAATGAACCTTAATATTTTCTTTATTTATTCAATCAGGTGGTAGAGTTGCAGAGGACCTCCTTTCATAACATAGTTGGCCAAGAAATTTATGACCGAACTGGTAGTGCTAACCTCTATTGATACGTGCACGCTAAAATAAACGACTTATTATTCTCTTCGTATTCTGTTACTTATGAAACTTTTTCTCTTCGAGTGTCATTCTATCTCTACTAAAATATAAAATGTATATTTGTCGTGTTTGCGCATCTCAAATGTTATCTATAGATTAATGTTAACCAAAAACATGTGTGAAAACACGACCACAATCTTGCCAAAATCATGTTTGTCCGGACACAAGTTTTAAATTTGGCGCCCGCGACGAAATCGCCACGATTGTATTGCCTTCGCAAGTTTCATGGAGCGTGCACGTAATAGCGAAATGAACCAGCATTACATCCAGGCCCGGACTAAGAGATACAGGGCACATAGCACCTCGACGTTTGCCGGTACAAATATCAACGGAAACGACATTGAAATAAATGCTCCATATCAGCGCGTATTGCAAAGTGGCTGACGATCGCTAGGTTTCTGGATTGCACAAAATAGGCGAAAAATGTTTGGTTTTTTTCCATCCATCGCGAATATGCGGAAAAAAAAATTCTCTTATTTTGCGCAATCCGGAAACCTAGCGATCGTCAGCCACTTTGCAATACGCGCTGATATGGAGCATTTATTTCAATGTCGTTTCCGTTGATATTTGTACCGGCAAACGTCGAGATGCTAATTTAGGGTATGCGCCTTGAGGGGCCCCGGCGCTATAAAGTGCCTAGGGGCCCTGTATTTCTAAGTCCAGGCCTGGTCGCGTCATAATGTAACAATACTAACACAATTGTTTAAAATGTTAATGTTCTAGGTGGTTCCCGCGTGGCATACGGCGCTCGAGCCCTGGTAGAAGGAGGCTGGCAGTGTCTGCCCAACCCCGTATTTCCGGGAGGTTGTCTCGCCGGCGATACTGCGGGCTTCCTCAACGTGCCCAGGATTAAAGGAACGCATAACGCTATGAAGAGCGGTACGTATCAGGTTCTAAATCTTGATGCTCGACACCCTACAGTCCAATCGGGCCTATGCCTCTTCTTAAATTTAATAATTTAGCCAAGTCCGAGTCGGATGTGTTCCGTACATGCTACGGGTACGAAACCCTGAAAACATTATGGTACAAAAAGGTTGACAAACTCTTAGCGCCTTCTATTCACAAGATTTCAAACAATCCATCATGGGTAGTACCATTTTTATTGTTTGGGGACCACAGACCACCCCTGGGTTTTTTTTATTTTTATTATTTGTCGTGATAGAGGCTATAGTAACACGTATTTTCTGAAAATTTCAACTGGCTACCTATTACGGTTGAAGCTGTAGACCCTTGTGACAGACGGACGGACAGACAGCGGAGGCTTAGTAATAGGGTCTCGTTTGGCACCCTTCGGGTACGGAACCCTAAAAACTCCATGCTTGCTGGTAACAGAAAGTTCTCGCACGTTCTTGGTACGCTTCGTAATGCGTTAGCCTGTATTTATTATGGACGCTTGTGCTTTATTTTACTCACAAATGTACTTAACTAAAAAACCCTTTTACGTCAACTTGTGGTAGACTTTGGCTGTGGCTTGGTACCCCCCCCCCCCCCCCCTTATTACAAAACCATGCCGCCAAGAGACTCGTGTATCGGGTGAATACTTACAGGCAGTTGCGTATTGGTGTCGATTCGGTGTAACACGGTATAACTTATTTGACAGGACTAACCTTATTTTAAGCTTCCTGTCCTTATCTTTTCGATACAGAAAGTAAAAGACAGAATGCTGAAATGAAGTTTAGTTCTGTCAAATTAGTTGTGTTACACAAACGAGCTATTTCGTTGTAGTGTTACACCGAATCGACACCATTTTACGTAATTTTCTCAAAAATACATTGTAATATTACCATTACATACTGAAGACCTACTAGAAAATACTTCATTCTGGCGAGCTATTAAAAGTGTTCAGGAAATCTGAATAACGGTCCAGGAAGTTCGTATGAAAATCCATCACATACCATATGTTCACAGAGTACATTTCATATGTTTTCTTTTTAAAACTATCCGTGTCTACTTTTTTAAGAGACTAAGAGTTTGGCGATCATAAGGTTTTAAGCGGCCAATTTACAAAGAAAAATAAAAGTAATTACAATTTCATGTTTAGAATGTACGATAAAAATGTTTGGCATATTTTATAACTGCAATAACAATAACAAAAATATATATTTTTTATTGATTTTGTAGGTATAAAACCATTGAATACCTAAAATTTAACCTCAATGAGCGTTTTTCTCATTGTTTTTTTTCTTAGTTCTTAGCGTTCCTCTAGATGGCGTTGTCCATGAAGAAGGCTGCATGGCGGTAAATACCGTTGCGCAGCTGGCAATAATAAAAAAAAGTTGCGTAAAAGCGAGAATTTATGTTGCTTTATGTTTTAGTTGAAAGTGTTTTGTGCAAATAAATTACAAAATGAGTTCAGAAGCGGGCTCTGATAAAGATTGTACTCCACTAATGCTTTGCTGAAGAAATCAATAACAATAAACAAGATTAATTGCCCAAATATGAGCAAGTAAATAACTTTCAATATTTCCTAGTCATTTTTTTTTATATAACTCATTATCATGAAAAAGTATCATTTTATTTTTGAGAAAAGCACTATTCATTTCATTTCATTTATTTAATTCATTTAACAATATATATTGCATTTGAATATCACTTAAAAATATATATAAAACTTTTAACTAAAATACATGTATAGTACAATTCTATTCACAGTTACAAGTATATCTAAGCATTACAGTAACAAAAATTGAAAAATAAAAAAAGGAGAATAAAGATACACAATTTTTTATATGTACAATACTAAGTTTATAAAACACGGAGATAATTTATCATTATTACAATTCTTCAATGTCATATAAGCACCTCTTTGACAAGAACTGGCGCAGTTTCTTTTTAAACAAAGTATGGCCCGTAACTACCTTCAAGTACGACGGCAGCTTATTAAACAGAACAATTGATTGATGCCTGGTTGAATGTTTGGTAATCTCCAATTTGGGACAAAAACTACTTACTAGGTCTTTACGTCGTGAGGCTAGTCTTATTTTTTGTTCTTCTGCATTTTCAAATTTATATAGATTTTTAACTAGATTTGTTACAAGTACCAAAACGTATAGGCTGGGAGCTGTCAAAACTTCCAGTCGTATAAAATGTTCTCTGCACGAGTCCCATGACGGAATACGGACAATCGTGCGTATCGCTCTTTTTTGTATCCTGAAAGCCTTTTCCATATTGTATTGATAGCTATTACCCCAAAATTGTATGCTATATCTAAGTTTTGATTCAACAAGGGCGTAATAGACGGTTTTTAATTCATTAATGCCTACTTCTTCCCGCAAACTTCTTAGAGCGTAACAAGCAGAACTTATCGAATTTTCTATAGCATTAAGCTCCTGCTTCCAATTGAGTAAAGAATCTATATGTATACCAAGAAACCTTACTTCTTCTGCTAACGAGATTATCTCATTTCCCATTCGTATGCTTAACGTGTCATTATTACCAGCTGTAGTTCTAAACAGCATGGCACTCGTTTCAGATGTGTTAATTTTTAATGAATTAATTTGGAACCATTCTTCGAAAACGGTAAGAGCGTTGTTTAACTTTACACTTAATTCATCTAAATCTGTAGAGGAAATTATAGCATTAGTATCGTCAGCAAAAATTACTAGCTTTGTGTCTGTTGCAGAATTTACTATGTGTTTTATAAGGTCATTTGTAAAAAGGATAAAAAATACTGGTCCTAAGATAGAGCCTTGTGGTACTCCTCTAGTGATATTAACCATGTTTGACTTAATCACCTTTTCCTTCTGCCCCTCTATCGTTTTAACTTCGACAAATTGTTTGCGGTTCTGCAAATAGGACTCGAAAAGATTCAAAATTTTTCCTCTCACACCGTAATACTCTAACTTTTGTAACAAAATATCATGATCTACGAGGTCAAATGCGGAACTGAGGTCAAGAAATAGTGCAGCCACTTTAAGTTTATTATTAAGATTGCAGACTACATCATCAACAAGTGCATCAATTGCATCTGTTGTGCCTACACCTCGTCTATATCCAAATTGCCGACTGTCTATTACTTTATTATAATTCAAATGAACCATTAGCCTATCTTTAATTACTTTTTCGAAAATCTTTGATAAAACCGGTAACAAGGATATAGGACGGTATCTATTTGGATCGGTTTTTAAGCCTTTTTTGTATACAGGCAGGACTTTAGCAACTTTGAGCTGATCAGGAAATATACCTTCGTTCAAGCATTTGTTAAAAAAACACGAAAGTGGTTCTGCCAGTAAAACAATATTGTCTTTAATGATCGAAATAGGTATCTCATCAAAACCACATGACTTCTTTGTCTCCATTTTATTAACTATTTTAGAAACTTCTGCAGGTGTGACTGGTCGAAAGATCATATCATCTTCCACTCTGCGTGTGTTTTCACCGAGGAGTTTCATAGCTAAAATTGTATTTTTAGTAGTAACAGGGTTTATCTGGTTCAAAGTTTCTGAAAATACATTTGCAATTTCAGTAGGCTTATCTATGATATGATCATTTACTTTTAACATCAACTTTTGTCTTAATTTGTTACTTGTTTTATTCCTATGCTTGTTAACTACTTTCCAAATTGATTTCGAAGAATTTCTGGCTTTGGCTATTTCCCTCTGAACTGACAGCTTTTTCGCTTGCCTTACTACTTTTTTAAAGAGTGTCATGTAAGTAGATCTGTATTTTATTAGAGCCGAGTCATTTATAAAGCCAGTTTTTGCGTTAAGTATGCGCTTCATCCTGCTAGAAACTCTTATGCCCTTGGTAAGCCATTTTAGTTTAGCATTCGTCTTTATGTTTACCCGTTTATTAACCTTTTTGAAACAGTTTTTAAAGATTTGACTTAGTTTAAAAATAAAACTATTTATACCCATATCATTCCAAGTATGGTTCAGTATCTCGCGTCTAAAATTCAACCTATTTTTCTCACTGAACACCCTTCGCTCAACTTGAATAAAATCCTCGTTAGATACTTTAACATTGGTATTTTCGACACTAATGGTGCAAGATATTGCAGCATGTCCATCTGCGAGGCCATTATGGTCTACGTTAATTTTTTCGACATTATCTCTAGGTATGTTTGTTAATATGTTATCAATGCACGACTGAGCCTTGTTGCGTACGTAAGTTATCTCATCAACCAGGCATCGAAAATTATAGCAATTAAGTAAAGTTTTGAACTCTTTGAGGTACTTGTTGTTGTCAAATAGATCAATGTTAAAATCGCCAAGTATGACGCATTTCCTATCAAAGAAGTGCTGTAAAAGTTTTTCTAGTCTTCCAAAAAATTCTGTATGGTTTTTGTCATCTGGATTACGATAACAACAACATACTGAGATATTGCTCGCTATATCCGTAATTCCACATACCTCAAAGCATTTAATTTTATGAAGCGTTTTACATATATTGATCTCTGCTGTTTCTCTGTCTTTTTTTCCTAATATTAAGGTTCCTCCCCGTTTTTTGGGTGGCCTCGTGTTGAAACTCAATAAAGTAAATTTTTCTAAGCCAAGCAGAGGAGCAGATTTGTCATTTAGAAAGTGCTCACTTAAGCAAACACTTAAGCAAATACTTGCTTCGATAGCAATCCCGGCCTCGTATATAAAAGTCCGAGCCCGAAGGATAAGGATTGCTTATTTCCTGGTCTTAGCAGTAATGTACTATTGTCCGTTGGTTTCCGTAAGAAAGGCTGATTAACGTGCAAAGTGTGTTCAGCGAAAGTTGATAAAATCAAACTAAAAGCAAGCAAACCCATTACATAATTTTACTGGTAGATAATAAAAAAAATAACAACAAATTTCATTATGGTCATTAGATACTATTTTACACTTACAGTAAATATAACAAAGTAATTGGAATAAAAAATATATAATATATATTTGACCAAGTGCAAGTCGGACTCGCCCACAAAGGGTTCCGTTACCACCATATATTACAGGTAACCCTAAACCGCGCCATCTATCATCTTACGAATAAACAGTTGACAGTCTTAGCGCCATCTATCATCTGATCAATTAACCTCGGTAAATGCTGTCAGTACGTCATCTCAGATGGCGCTAAGGTATAAGACGAGATTTACTGTATGGAGTTATGGGTCCAACGTTTTAAATTTTTATTATTTGTCGTGGTAGAAGCGTAATTAATAACACGTATTATAAGAAAAAAAATAAAAATTGTATGTCTTTCGGTAAGTCCTGTGACCCTATGACAGACGGACAGACTGCTTAGTAATAGAGGGTTTCGTTTACGGTACGGAGACCTAAAAAGAACCTTGTAACATATTAAGATTATGCGAAATCCATCGCTTTGGAATTCTCTAAATATTATTATGAGAGTGCATTACAAACTAGAAAAGATCAATTAGAAACAAATTAATATAAGACAAGAATTTGAAAAAAAAACCTCGGTCTAGGATTCAAACCCGCGACCTCTTGTTATCAAGACAAGCGCGCTACCAATTGCGCCACCGTTGAATTTTTCTACCATACTTGCCCACCGAATATTTTGTAACTATTTAATCTTAACCAGTTTGTAATGCACATACTGAATGCTCACGAGGGCGTTATGTGTATTGTAACATATTTATTATTTATTGCTGGTACCGCCACAGTCGAGGCATCAGCTCTACCATCTATCGAACAGTACAAACCAGGTAATTAACAGAGTAGTGTTTGTGACCAGGTATGCTCGCGGCGGAAGCGGCGATGGACCTCATTATCTCCGGTGAAGCGACCTACGATAAGGGAGTCACGCCGCAGCAATACGAGGACAAACTCAAGGAGTCATACGTTTATAAGGAACTCAAGGTTTGAGCTTTTCCATTTTTTGCCGTCAGAATAGAGAAACCGCTACAGGAAAGTTTGATTAATGATAATAAGTCATATGGTTTGCATCGTCGACAATAAACAGGAGTTTTAAAAACAATTTTTAAATATTACGTCCTTCAAGATTTTTCGATTTATTTTCCTTGGTACCCAAATTAATTCGGTGAAGGAAAATATCGTGAGGAAACCTGCATCCCTTAAAAAGCGTGTAATCGACAACATTTCATTTTTTAATATCTATGTATACTGAAAGGCTGCGTAAAAAAGAAGCTAATGTATTTTCTCATTTTGTTTTATTTTACGTTTTTCCTGCATAATTTAACGTTTTCTTATTCACTCATTCTAAAAAGATGTAAGTCGCATCTGAGGATTTCAAAAGTCGATGTTCATTGCCAATCGATTATTAAAAAAAAAGCTCGGCATGTTTATGTCCACTGTCACATGATATGACAGTTGATTTTTTTTAAAACAAAATGAACCTAAAAGTAAAGGAAACTGTTTTTAAAATCCTGTGTTTACCATATTTTTAGTTTTTTGAAAATATCTCTTCACTTAATCACGATTTAATTCTAAAAAAAAAATATGATGCGCAGAAGGCCCATGTGTCGAAATGGTGTTTAGTTTTGCACCAATTATTAATTTGTAATGTTGTCGATTGTGCCCGAAGAAGGGCATTAAGGCACATCACCCATCACGTTGTGACGTAATAATCGTCGGTGGAACGCAGGTGTACCGAGTGTGAACTTGACTTGCATTTCACAGTTTTCACACTCTGAACACCTCTTCACACCGCCTTAGGGATTCATGTCATGAACTCTTATTCTATCCATCCCTATCTCTCTTTGGCACGATCTACGTTTAGCACCCATACAATTCTGTGCTCCATACGTATGATCATCAATCATGGATGGATACCCTAAAATCCCTCTTTTTTACCGACAGCAAGTCCGCAACTGCCGGCCCTCATTCCACACGTCCCTCGGTCTATACGGAGGACTGGCCTACTCCGCCTTCTCGACTGCCGTGCGGGGAATGGAACCTTGGACCCTGAGTCACGGCGGCGCCGACCACAGCCGACTCAAGCCTGCTAAGGACTGTCAGCCGATCGACTACCCCAAGCCGGACGGGGTCGTCACTTTCGATTTGTTGTCTTCTGTGGCTTTGACTGGTGAGTAGCTTGTTTTTCTGGGACCTTCGTCTTATGCGTTTCTGAGGTAATAAGGTCGCTGGTGAGGCTCATGCGATCTCCTCTCACTCTCGGGCGCGTGGACCGTACGTCGTACACTTGAAAAATGTCACGTAAGTAACACGATTTAGAGCTCACATTTCAATGCGTACTTTGATATTGTTCGAAGCCGAGGCCACAACATAAATACATACAGAAGTCCAGCTCCATACGACCAGCGATTCCGGGCGCAATCACACATAGACGCGTACGTACGACGATCTTGCACTGTCATTCGACCGACTTCGACCGAGATCGTCGTTCGTACTGTTATACCTCGAGTATGTACCCAAAACCAACCCTATCATTTCAATATTTCACTTAGTCAGCATTTTATTAGTTGCTAGTACATTCATGTTCCTTCCTTCAGTTTAGTTCTACTAGATCCTCCGTCGCGTTCACATGTACCGATTTCCATACTAATTCTTTTGTCATAATTTCTTGAAGTCTTTTATATTTTATTTTCAATATATAATTTAGTGTTAATATTTAGTTTTCTTTTTAAAAAGACCTCCGGGAACTCCCGTATAACAATACGCGTCTATGTGTGCGTGCGCCTGGAATCGCTGGTTGTACGGAGCTGGCTTTCTGTATGTATTTATTTTGTGACGAGGCATTGTAATTTTTGACGGCATTAAAGGTGCATAACATACAAAAACAACAAGAAAATATTCAAAAATTGCTCAACACTGAATGTATTTTTTTGTGAGTTATCAAATGAAACATTTCCCAAGAATTGTTTGTCATCTTGCGGGAACAGTACGGTTAATACGAAGATGCCTATACAGTATAGGTAACAACAGTAGTTTAACTAGGCGCTGTGCTTGAAATCAATACCTACGGCCGCTCGGTGCCTAAACACGCGCTAGGGCTGCCAACTGACTACGCATTTGATAATGCTATATTATTATTATAAAAGTTGTATTTAAGCAACCATACAATGCACAACATACTCTGTAATTTCATGTCATAATTTACGAAAATGTAAACCGAGTTGAACCATGTTTTGGCGGTGGTTCGTTTCGGCCCGCTTGTATGGAGATAGAATACTATTTGTTATTTATACTATGACTATACATTAATTATTGTGAACTTTCAGGTACAAACCACGAGGCGGACCAGCCCCCGCATTTGACCTTGAAAGATGACACGGTACCCGTGAAGAACAACCTCGCGACATACGACGGACCCGAGGCGAGGTTCTGTCCTGCAGGTACCTACATTTTATATTTATTTTGATATGTTAAGGGCCCATAATACCTCAATTCGCAGTCCTGCTCTAACGCGTCTAAAAAGAATTATTTTATATATAAACTAGCTTTCGCCCGCGGCTCCGCCCGCGTCGAAGAGATTTTCGTGGAAACAAGGAAAACAAAATGCGACGGTCACCATGTTTTACCAAAGTGCTAATAAATACCAATCAAATAAGCCCAAACTCAAAGGGTCTGCTATTGCCCGTTGAGGAGATCCCGTACCCACCTTCCAGTCCCATCATTAGATCCTGGTCACCATGTTCTACAAAAATACTCATCAATACCGATCAAATAAACTTAAACTTGAGAGGTCTCCTAAAAAAAACATTTACCAGTGGATGATTGAAACCCCGACGATGAGACTACATACGTACGACTACGTACATACCACATGATTAACTAAAAATCTTATTGAGTGCTTATAGAATTTTTATAGTCAGTTCAGTAGTTCTAGATATTACCCATTATATACAAACAAACAAATCTTTCTTCTTTATATAATAGTGTAGACAAAATTTCAGGTAAGTTGATTTGAATCAGACTGCGTCAAATCCGATATTTTGAAACATGCAGCGCCATCTAGTGTATTAAAATAAAAACCATTTCAACGCCAGCTTACTGAGCCGTTATCCAGGATAGCTTCACAGAGATGGCGTTTTCTAAGGACATGAAAATAAAATATTTTAGTTATTGGTCTTTGCGCAGTTAAGAAATATAATTTCAGGTTTAATATTTTTTTTACAAAAGGAAATATTTTTCTGCAAATAAAATAAAAACATTAAAAATAAATAGTGAAAACAAATTTTACCAGTCGGGGTTTGAACCCGCGACGATCGACTGCGCTACGGCGGCGAACCTTCCATTATGTCTCACTAAAATTCTCATTGCGCTGCTCCCTTTTGTCATAGCGTGATGATACATAGCCTTAAACCTTCCCGAAGAAATGATTTATCTTTCAGTGAAAACTGCATCAAAATCCATTGAGTGGTTCTCAAGTTATAAGCGAACGAATAGACAGACAGACAGACAGACAGACGTTGTATTTTATATGTATAGAGTTAGAGAAGATGTCAAATACGAATTTTCTTTATTCGACTGACGACGACCACAAATGGGTCGAAATATAATATATCGATCATTATTTTTTTATTTGTTTCTCTATACTAGGTGAAATTAAATCAACCGACCAAATTCATACTGGAGACTCGGTTAGTCATCAGCAACAAGGTTTAATGACCCTCCAGATGAAATTCGAAAAAAAAATTTTTTTGTCCCGTAGTGCCTGCACTAGGGTTTGTACTTAAACTAGTTCAACCAGTAAGGGAGCAAAAATATTTATTTTCCGAAATTGGCCAAAAGGATGACTGAACATAGTTCTTGATCACTAACCGAGTCTCCATTATGAATTTGGTCGGTTGATTTAATTTCACCTTATATACTCCATATAACTAGCTATAATTATTAATGATACATTTGTCTCTTTCAGGTGTATACGAATTTGTACCGCTAGAGTCTGGAGACGGCCTAAGACTACAAATTAATGCACAGAACTGCATTCACTGTAAGTTTATCTACCTCCGTTCTGAGATTTGGAGATAAATAAAATATACAGGTTGTAAGTGAACCCTCTAGCTATAACAAAGAAAACTACGTTCAAAATAAAAAATACATGTTTTGTTACTTTTGTCATGTCATGATTCATAATTTAAAAAAATATATCGACCGTCAAAAGAAGCACTAAATACTCCGGTGACAGAGGTGACGCTCTACGAAGCCGAAGCTACATAGCTTTATGTGCATTATTTACCGCCGAGAATATGTACGGTCTATTGTCAGTCACATGTCGCGTCGCGTGGATTGGCCGTTCATTTGAAATTTAGGAAACAAAAAAAAACTTTTTTCACTGTTTTGTGTTCTATTAGTGATCTGATTCATAGATTTCAATAAAGCTTGGAGGTTCATTTTCAACCTGTATAAACAACACGATATCAATCCCTGAAGGGGTGTCAGAGGTGTTTCCTAGTATGGACTGTGAACTGCAAGTCACAGTCAACACTTGTACACCCGCGTTTTACCGACGACTATTATAACCCAGCGCGATGGGTGATGAACCCTATCGCTTGACAGTCAAGAAGGTGAGAGGTGATAATTCCCAAATGTACAGTCAAACCAAAAATTATATGTAGAGTTTTCTTTATTTACAAGCCTTTGCCCGCAGCTCCACCGGCGTTTATTCAATCTTTGCCCCAATTTCGGCTTGGTCGTTGTTTTATGAACACCCCTTATAGCCTACGGAACTTACATACACACAGAACATAATGCATACAGACAGACAAACATACAGAAATTTGATTTATGGGAAAAGTGGTTCAGTAGGGTCGGTAGAATATGTGGTTTCATTTAATGGTAGCAGTCTATTTACACCTAGTATATTTTCAAGAACTTAACATGTAACAAATATTGGTTATAATTTCCCAGGTAAGACATGCGACATTAAGGATCCTTCGCAGAATATCAACTGGGTGGTTCCGGAGGGCGGTGGCGGACCCGCCTACAACGGAATGTAAATTATTATACTATTTGTACTAGAAAACTTCACTTATCTGTGACAAAACCCGACTACAATATGAAAAAACAACGCCCAGTACTTTGTTATGGAATGGTTAGTTAAAATGATCAGGAAAAAAAGTTCATTTTAAAATATTTAATATCGAAATAAAGTGTGCATATGACAAAAGATAAATATTTTATAGAGCTTTATTTGGCTTGCTTATTTTTTATCCTAAAATAATTTACAATGTTTTATGGTCATGCTTCTAGCAAAAGTTTAAAAGGTTCCAAGCAAACAACAAGATTTTCTTAATTTTAAATGAAAATGTTTTTCGATACCAATTTTGTAATTAGGATTTCTTCTGACAGGACGTAAAAAATTTTCTGTAAATTTTAGTTGTAATTGGTAAAGTTTATTAGATGTGATTTATGTTGACCCGATTGGCTCAGTAAGGTTGTACCAATAAGAGAAATGGTATTTGACTTTCTGTCGTGTATGATCGGTTATAATTTAATAAGTGGTTAGCAGTTATTTTGTCACAGATAAATATTGTTTTTATGATTTTAGCAACAATCACATGCTTCTACACTCTTCCTTTGATGATATCGTTGTATCGAGTTCTGAAACAAAAATATATAACTTGTAAATATAAATAATTTTTACAATGTTTACATAATTTAAAGGAATATTGTAAATATTTTTGGAGTGTTTACTGTAAAGAATCACGTTTACAACAAATCTGTATTTCAATATTATTCATAGTAAGGTGCTAAAGTGTTGTGTAAAATCACAAATAAATTATTTAAATATTTAGTAAATAAGTGTAAGTGTAAATGTTGAGATCCTTTTTAGTGAATAAGTGTTAATTTTGTATCTTTTATCGATTAAATGTTTTAGATATAGAGTTTTTTAATTTTGTAACTTTACTTTTCATAGAATTATCTTTAGGAGAAAAGTTGAAAAACAAAAAGTTAAACAAAGATGTTCGTTAGAAGTATCTATAGGTCGTTGGTTCGATACTTTTGATATGGCCCTTATCCAGTAACCAATGCAGCTCTATAAATACAACCGTTCGAGTCTTATTTGTCTCGTCTTCGTCAAACGATGAAAGGGACATGTATACGAGTAAGTGAGACAAGTATCCTCACTAGAGGTCATCGAGTATCCTGCTCAGTCGCGTAGGTTTGTCCCTTTTGTCGAAGACAAGTCAAGTGAGCTCCGAATAGCTTTGCTTCTAGAACCGCACAGATATCCCTTCTCTATTGGATGTCTGTGTAGAACCGCAGCATATGTCTTTGGTTTTCTCATGGTGGGGCGTCTTACTTCACCGCGATATTTGTGACCTTTACGTGACGAGGTTTATAATTTGCTGAATGGGCAGATAAGATTATAAATTCTGAAGCTTCTTGATCGCTTAGGTAAGGGCCCATAACAGTCACTATGATATCTATGATTTGATTGAGTGGTCATATATATCATAATCATGACCTCGAAACATTCTGAGGACATGACCCATAGCTTAGAAAAGTACCTGCTATTTGGCTCACATGATCAAAGAGAATATAATATACCTACTACTACTTCATCTGAGACCAGAAACTGTCTGAGACCCACAGACATTCAATACAGCTTTGCATTCAATGAATGTGGATTTTTAAACTACAGACCATTCACTATAAGAAGTCCACTGCATATAATGTTGCCAATGGCTCACGTAGCATTCACCTCACTAGACATTAATAATATTTACTTAACTGCGTTTTTTTATATACCGGGTGTAAAAGCAAAGGCAAGAATCCTTTAAGGGTGTGTTAGTATGATCGGTAAAGATATTATTTTAAATACTGGGATCTCTAAATAAAGTACCAATACCTCATAATAAGACGATTTATTTTATTTTATTACTTTATTCAAAATACACTAATCGCGTGCACACCCTCACTGGCCACTCGGATGAGGGGTGCGGGGTGCAATTAGGTGGAATTTTTGTTGAAAATTCAAGGTATATATTTTTTTCTCGTAATGACACCAGAATCGTGTATACTTTCATACCCTAAAGGGATTCTTGACTTTGCATTTACACCCTGTATTAATTAGACTGCTCTTAATGAAAATAAAATGTACAGAATGAAAAAATAAAAATTATCAATTTTTTATTGATTTGTATTTTGCAAACAATACGTAGGTATGATCATAGACAAATATGATCTAATGGTATGAATATCTAACTAAACATATATCTCTGTACTAAAACGATATTTTTTATTTCTTGTTCTAGGTCGACGACGTTTGTTCTAAATAGTTGAGCTCCCGTTTTTTACGTTTTTGACGATTATATCCAGGCGACTTAATGTGAACGCTTTTTTCCGATATGCCTGCAAAAGTAAGTGAATAGCTAATTATTATTTTTCCATAAAACTGGGTTTATGTTTAAAGCTTGTATCCCTATTTTACTAACCCAATTCGACTGATGCCGGCCCCATAGTGGGCCGAAATATATTTCGAAAATTAATATTTTTTTATTATTAATACAAGTTAAAGGAAACTAAAGGCTTTATATAGCTAAATTATATATATTTATTTCAAGTTATTTTACTAACCCGTTATAGCACTGACACGAGATCGAACCTGATCTAGAGGAATCACGGTGCATTGTTTGCATTTTCTCTAAAAGGCGTACCTTCAACACAATTTCTTTTGCACTATTGTTCAATGGCTTTGGCAATAATAATACATAGTTTATCAAATAATTTTGAAAAATCTGACTGACAAACAACATGACAGCAAAAGTTTGACAAGCAGTGACGCCAACATGACTTCAGGGGACAAGTTATGATGAATTTACGTAATCACAGACTTGCACAGAAATCCGCCAAAAAAAAAAACTTTGAAACAGCTCGACTGGAAGCCCTCGTCGCTAAACGCTTTCAACGCAAGACTCGCCCAAAGCCCACATATAACTACACGTACAATTCAAGTGGACAATTACACTGTACTTCATGTAACAGATTATTTTTGACAAAACTCGGATTTTCCAGTCACATCCGAGCTCATGCCAGGAAGCAATAAGGGTCGCCGTCAACGGATACGTCGAGGAGGACATCATCATCACCATCATCATCATCATCATCATCATCATCATCAATCATAGTCTTAGGATATACGTCGTAATCAAATCATAGACATTTATTCTATGTCTATGGTCCTAATCATACTCTCCCTTCGTTATCGAAAAAAGAAAAGTAAAGGAGTTCTAACTGTAGCATTTCAAGATGAACACCTTTGTCCTGACCTGATAAAAAAAAAAGATGAATGACTTGAAAGCTCATTTTTAGTCGAAATGTCTAGTATAACCTCAACAATTTTGTAATGTTTCTATTTTATAAAATTATTCTAGTCAAATTTAAGTAAATTTTTTAAGAAATGTGGCTTCCAACCATCTGTTTATCTCTTCTATGGGTTTCGGTAAGATTTTGACACGTCTTTTAATTTTTTTAGGGATCCGTATTAAAAATGAGCAAAATGAATCCTGATGGTGTAACTAGGGTTGCCAAATCATTCAGAAAAAAAATACCAGTCAAGATAACGATTGGGATCGGTGAATCTTAATAGGATCTTAGCCTGAGAGTGATTTCGGCAACCTCTATAATTTCTTGTTTTTTTTATGCTGGGGCATCCCCACGTGACCGCATCAAATGTATATTTCGCATCAAAGTTAAAGGCGCCTCAGTAAAATTAGCTTCGACGAGATGGATAGAGAGAAATATAAGAAAGAGAGAGAGAGATAGACAGACAGACAAATACCCTGATTTTTGCTCTCGATATTCGTTTCGTTTTACGTTTTGTATTATAAATTATGGTTCCTCTCGTAACCGCTAGGGGCGCTGCACAATTTCTCATATAAATATTTTACGCAGTCGCTACAGCGAGAATCGAGGCCCCCAAACTCATGGTAGGATATTGTAATAATCTGTGGTAGGACTACTGTAGTCAATGGTGATCTCATACATAACCGGTCACGTCACGACTAACGGCCTAGGACTTTTCAAGAAGAGGTAAGGTTTATGCAGATTTATAAAATAAAAAAAATCATTGCGAGGCGTGGTTCGATAATTTTGTCTGGAATGTTTATTTTTTATCCGTTTAGGAATAAGATACTGGACACCTGGCAACCTTGGATGTAAAATGCAGAGTAAAGCTTACAACCCCACCCTTACACGCAAGGTGCAACCCTGCACCCTCAGTGGCTTGAGTGGTCTACGGAACCTTCAGACTCCTGGAGAGTTATTTTCAGTATGTCTAATTAGCCTTCTCGGCAGTAACAGCGCGTTTCACCCGTCGAACTTCATACATTTTTAGCTCGAAATTTTAAAATCTCGCTTCCGCAGTTTCTCCGGATTCGCCGACTGGCTACGTGCTTGTGCATCGTTACCAACTTCATATCCTCAGCATTTTTAGGTTTCCGTACCCAAAGGTGCCAAACGGGACAATAATACAACAGGGAAGCCTAGTCCGCTGTCTGTCTGTCCGTCTGTTCGTCTATTACATGGCTTTACAGCTTCAGCCGTTGTAGGAAGCCAGTTAAAATTTTCATAGAATACGTGTTAATAATACAAACAAGTTTCAAATTTGTTCAGATTGCAGTAAATACCTACTCTAAACCAAAACAACATCTCATAAAAATCTGGGTTCCGTACTCAGAGGTAGCCGAATTGTTTGTCAGGCGCTGCCATATTAACGGTTTGTGTTTTGTCGCCTGGATGTTGCCATGGCATCTAGAAAGAAAGAAAGAAAGAAAGAAAAGAGCTTTATTTCATAAAACCACAGTAGTTAACACAAATAATAAGTAATATTAACAAATTAGGCATATTCTATGGTTAAGAAAAGGGAGTACAGCTCAGCTTAATGCCACAGCCAAAGCCATAGCACTGGTTTTCTGCTGGATCCTACATAAATAAAACTAATAACTTATCTAAATATAACTAAAATCTAAATTAAATTAAATATAAATTTAATAAAACGTATACTGTAAAATACATACAAATAGTGAAAAATAAATAGTAATATGAAATAAATATACAAATAATAGTGTTATACTAAACAAGATGCATAATTTATAAAAATACTATATAAGTTTACGCATTAATCTTACTGAACATCAAGGCATCGTTATTTGTTTTTCAATTAGATGGCTCTTGAGTTTAATACGAAAATTAGCTTTCGTCATGCATTCTCGTATAGGTGGAGGCAGGTCGTTCCATACTTTTGAAGCCCTATAACTGAAACTTCCCCTAAATCCAGCTGTTTGGTGTTTAGGAACAATTAAAAGATATGCAGATGCCCTAGTAGAATATATATTAACATCAGAAGACCAATGTAGTTTATCAAATAGATATTTTGGGTGTTTATGTTTAACAACACCAAACAACAGAACAGCAAAATGTAAATCCCGACGTGCAGCCATCTTTAATTGCTTACATTCATTTATGTAAGGCGTAACGTGTGCACGAGGTGGAACATTATAACAGAAGCGTGTACACGCATTTTGTACACGCTGTATAAGACGGTTAGATCTAGCCAACAAACAGTTTCCATACACTACATCTCCATAGTTTAATTTGGAAAGGACCAAAGCTTCACACATTTGAACCCTTACATCTACACTAATAAATTTTCTTATTTTGTAAAGCAACGATAATCTAAAGAAACAGTTTTTAACTATATTAACTATGTGGTCCTCGAAATTTAGAGAACCGTCCATTATCATTCCCAAATTTCTAACTTTACTGACTCTTTCAATATCTTCTCCTTTAATCATAATTCTTGCTAAATCTATTTAATCTAATCTATTTATGCTATTACCATGTTGTTTTTAGGGTTCCACCCGTATTGTGTGGTGGTACGGAACCCTTTGTGCACGAGTCTGACCCGCACTTGGCTAAATTATTAAATGTACAAAGGAAACAGACAAAATAAAAATACTTGGCCAATTTTTGGTATTGCAAAGAGAGCTGTTAAATATCAAAATTTGAAAACAGGTTTAAAGGTCTCAAACTGATAAAATTCAGGTGATAATAAATTAAGCATTTAAAAATGTAATAAATATTTACGAGATATAAAATCTGTCGTTTTATGGCAAAATTTCACGCCCTTTTAAGGGTTCCGTGACAAAATGGAAACCATTGTTTGCCTATCTGTTCGTGGCGTAAATACAAAAGTTAGACGTACACGAATTTAAAAAATATTTTGTATTTATAATACAATTTCTTTTTTTTCTACGCCACTAATTTTTATCGTGCGAATAAGTTGTGTATACTGCTACATTGATTCGTGCGTCCCTCTATCTATGAGACTCACTGAATATTGGTAAAAGCTTAGAACTGAGTTGCATAACAAAACATACCGCTCAGGGTTTGGAGTCCCTTACGATCAGAAGAAATCGCTCACGCGCCGATGTCTCCGTGATTTTCATCCTTTTTATACCTTCTAACTTATGTATGTCAAAACATGACGTATCAAATCGTATTACACTCTAAATTATAAAGTGTCAAAATGTGCCTAACGTTTCAAAAAATATTAAATATTAAAGTGTTGCCTTATCGCCTTAATTTCAAGAATTCTATTGGCGGAGTTGACAAGTAACTCCTTTAACTCATTTAAGAGTTAGCGTAATCTACCTATATATTAGACTTGACAAATTTTCTTTATACACGGTTCCATCAACGTGAAGTTGAGAAAAAATTTAACTTCTAAGTTGACGTGAAAAATAGATACGGCCGTTTATGCTGCAAAAAACGTATATTTCGACACTCAAGGGAATCAAAATTTATAGGGTATTTTCCGTTGACCTAGAACTATGAATATTGGCGAGTAATACAGGGAAAATCTGAAAAATATACATTTGTAATTAAATCATAAAAAATATAGTCTTAAACGGAACCCTCGGTGACGAGTCCGACTTGCACTTGTCCGGTTTTTATATTGTGTGTATGTTTTAAAAGATTAATTAAAAAATTAAAAGATCTAATAATTATTTTCATAAGTTCTGGCGCCAAAATTTGCAGCAATTTTTTTTTTACATTTGGTTTTGGCAAGTATTTGCTATTTTCGTACCAAAGTTAAATCTCTATTTATGAGGACCAGACGGACAACGGAGTCTGACCATAGTGGTTTCTTTTTCACTTCAATTCATTCACGATTGGGTACGGAATTCAAAAAAATAGCATATTTGGTGACTCGGGGTATACTCTGTTTTGGTGTAAAAATTCCATCGGTAGACATTTATTAATTACTGAATATAAAGATATCAAACAAATAACGCAACTCTCGCATTTTTAAAGTCGCACGGAAAGAGAATTAGGGATTAGATCACACAAAATATCCGAAAAATTACTTCCCCAGTATGATTTTTTATTGCTGCCATAAAGCTCGCACAGCGCTGGATCGTCCATTAAAATCATTTCCCAATACGTAATATCTTGGAAAATAACATCCTTTTTATGGACTAGGGATCACCTGACTCCATATTTATGTTGGAATCCATTTACTCGGATAAAATTAAAACATGTGTGCGCGTAATATTTATGAGTTATGTTTTTAGGGTTCCGTAGTTCGACAAGGAACTCTTATAGGTTCGCCATGTCCGTCTGTCCGCGGCTTAGCTCAGAGACTATTAGTACTAGAAAGCTGTAATCTGGCATGGATATAAATATTAATCACGCCGACAAAATGGTAAAATAAAATCTCGAAAAATTTTTTTTTAATGGTGCCTCTTAAACACTTAAACTGGGAATGATTTTTTTTTCTCGTCTATCCCATAGTATCGTTGGATAGGTCGCTTAAAAGCATTCTGGGTTTGTGAAAGCCATTTTTCGATTTAGGGATCCGTTGGCGAAATATTAAGCTTTAAAGTGACATTTTTTGTCAGAGTGGAGCCTCCTCCCCCCCCCTGCCGGCTAAATGGTTGTTTATAGAAATGTGAAAAAATTCACAGAGGTAGTATTTATAATTAATTTAAAAGGAAAACTATCACAGCTAACAAGGTTTACGAGTACAGGTCGCACCAAACTTTTGGTCCCCTCTAATGTATGGGACTAGAAGTCTGCGGTCTGTATTAGTAGACCAACTGTAACCGGACAACTACGGAACCCTACATTGCACGTGGCCCGACACGCACTTGGCCGGTTTTTTTTGGCGTTACCTTCTGTCAACCTTAACTTGGTCAGAGAATATAAAGTATTATGTACTTCGTACTTGGTAGAGATGGCCGACTTGTATGTAATAGGGGCAAATTATGTTTTCCCCTTGATTAACAAATTTCTTTTTTCGCCCTCAAAATTGTCCCTCCATTCATCTATCAGCCTGTGTTCGCCCACTGCTGGACATAAGCATTTCGCTACTCTTCGCAGTCCTCCGTACGTATCATCCAGCTGCCAACGGCATCATCCTTTAGATCGTCGCGTCGTCGGTCCAGCGGGTACGAGGTCAGCCTTCGCTACGTTTTGCTGTAAGTGGTGTCCATTCCAACGCCTTTTAGCCGCAACGGCCATCATATCGGTGACATATATGGGCCACTTCACCTTACTGATTAGTCTATGTCGGTCACTTTCGATCCCCTACAGATCTACTCGTTTTGGACTTTATCCATCAGAGATACCCTAAGAGCTATGCCCGTTCTTGTTTGTTGAGCTTGTTGAGCGACCTTAAAACTGGTGGATCAAGCCCTTTGTAAGAGTCCACGACTTTTACGTCATCACAGGAAGGACGCACTGGTTAAAAACCTTAGCCTAAGCACTGCGATATGACGACGTAAATATGTGACGCATCTTTCCGAATGCTGCCGACCCTAAGCATATTCTTCTGTCAGTCTCGGCGTCGGAATTGTTTTTATCCAGCTGGATAATTTAAACCAGGTAATAACTTCGATGCTGATGTTGTATATATTATATATTTTTATATATTATAAACACATCAACACGGTTCAGGGATATTTCATACTCAATTAAATAATTCAAAAAGTACTGGCCGCATTAAAATCTTTTATACACCAATTTGTTCGTCATTTATCTCGGAGTAGTTCCAAATTCAAATTTTTGAAAAATCTTTTGTGTCTGTGGTTAAAAATGTCTTGATGTGTAGGAGAGCAAATTTTCATGTAAGCGAAATTTATAAAAAATTACAAATGACTTTTGGTAACAGTTTTTTTCATTTGAAGACTCGAAGATAAAGTGCAAATTGAGCTGTTCTAGCCATGCAACGCCAGCATTTAACTAGGGAGGAAATGTTACGGGCTGTAGGAATGCTGGAAGCTGGGTCTGTTTAACGTGATGTCGCTGAAGCAATAGGGACCCACCAAAACGACATTTCAAGATTGTGGACACGCTGTCGTGTCACAGGTGAAGTAGCGGAGGAGCATCGGGGGCCAAGTCGCATCACTACCCCCAGACAAGACCAATTTTTGCAAATTGCTCCAACAGCTCAACCAAATGTAACGGCGACTCAATTGGTCCAAAGGCTGCAGGTCGAACACCAAGTGCTTGGGAGTGACCAAACTGTAAGGAGGCGACTGCATGAAGCCAATCTACGCTCTCGTAGACCACTCCGAGTCCCAGCCTTACAGAGAGGCAATCGTGGCCTACGGTTGGAATGGGTTCGGAATCACGTGGACTGGGGCCGTGAGCAATGGTCCCATGTGCTGTTCACGGATGAATCCAGGTACGGCTTCCATCCAAATTCACGAAGGACGCGTGTTTGGAGAGTTCCTGGGTGATGGAGCCGACTCCAGCACCCCCAGGAAGTCCGCCCATACCAAGGAGGAACAATTATGATCTGGGCAGGAATTCGCTTTGTAGGACGGACGGACCTCGTTTGTGTGGGGGGCAATATGACGGCAGAAAGATATCGCCAACAGGTGCTGTGGCCCATAATGTTGCCCCACAGAATACAAATGGGGCAAGATTTCCTGCTCATGCACGACAATGCCCGGGCACAAACGGCGAGAACGGTAGCAGCTTGGTTGCAGGATCATAATGTTATGGCCTTAGAATGGCCTTCGCAATCACCAGACCTAAATCCCATTGAGCACGTATGGGATATGCTTCAAAGAAAAGCTCTGAGGGAAGCCCCCGAAAATCTGGCTACAGAAGACCAACATTTTTCGTACCTCAGTAGGACCTGGGACAATATTCCGCAGCAAGACATTAACAACCTTATTCTGAGCATGCCAAATCGTTGCCGATGTGTTATGGACGTCATGGGCGCTTTCAAAGACTACTAACTCCAAGTTCATAAACACCAATTAAATTATTTTTTCTTTTTTTTCCGTTTTTTCTGACAAAATACAAGTTAGTTCTAATACGGTTTTAGTCTATGTTTCATTTTTTTTCCATAAAATCTTGAAATTGTAATCTAAGTAAACGTTTATTTAAAAAAATGGTAGAGTATGAAATAACGTTTCTTTTAATATGTAGATGTCATATAAAATTATTAACACATTAATAGTAATTCGCATTTTAAAAAATATCCCTAGACCGCGTTGATGTGTGTAGTATATGTATATTAGATATTGTATATATTTTTTATAAATTTTCCTCGAAACCCCATAGATTGATGTTTCAATCACGTTTGTAGGCTTAGGGAAGCAGAAAATATGTTGCTTTCAGGATCTCGGGCGCCATCTTGAATATCTTCCTTTTCACCGGGATCTTGAGTAGACGACAAGAATTTTCGGATTCAGCGGGGTCGAATTAGCTAAAAACACCTGTTACCTAAACGTTATATCTTCTGCTTCTGGAAAATAAATTTTCAAAAAAAGGTCTCGTCTATTTTTTATGGTAGAGTTACGGTAAATAGTATATATTATACGTATTCTGTGAAATTTCAGCAGCCTATTACGGCTGAAGCTGTGACATACAGACGGATGGACGGACAGACAGACAGACAGCGGAGGCTTAGAAATTGGGCCCCGTTTGGCATTCTTCGGGTACGGAACTCTAAAAAAACTTTGAACTGCGGCTTGCGGTTTCTTTTGATGAGGCGGATATTGATGTCGATTCGGTGTAACATGACACATGACTTATTTGACAGGACTAAACTTAATTTCAGCATTCTGTCTTTTTCTTTCTGTATCAAAAGGACAAAGACAGGATTCTTAAAATAAGGTTAGTTCTGTCAAATAAGTCTGGTTACGTTACACCGAATCGAAACCATTGGCTTACCATTAAAATTAAAATAACAAACCTGAAATCTTTAAAGACATGAAATATATAAAAAACCGGCCAAGTGCGTGTCGGGCCACGCGCAATGTAGGGTTCCGTAGTTGCCCGGTACATATAAGTTGTTCTACTAATTTAAGTTATCTACTACTACTAAACATCTGGTCCCATACATTATAGGGGGCCAAAAGTTTGGCGCGACCTGTACTCGTAAACCTGTAAAGCTTACTTAGGCTGTGATAGTTTTCCTTTTAAATTCATTATATATACTACTTCTGTGAATTTTTTCACACTTCTATAAACAACCGTTTAGCCAGCAGGGGGGGGGGGACGCTCAAACTAAAATTTTCACTTTAAAGCTTAATATTTCACCAACGGATCCTTAAATCGAAAAATTTTCCCACACCAACAATGTTTTTGAACGGCCTATCCAACGATACCCCACACTATGGGATAGACGAGAAAAAATAATTCATCTCCAGTTTACTTGCATGAGAGGAACCATTAAAAAATTTTTTTTTCATGATTTTATTTTATCATTTTGTCGGCGTGATTAATTATTATATCCATGCCAAATTACAGATTTCTAGTATTAATAGTCTCAACGCTAAGCCGCGGACAGACGGACAGACGGACATGGTGAAACTATAAGGGTTCCTTGTCGGACTACGGAACCCTAAAAACTACATTGAATACCCTTAAACAATTTCTATGAAAAGTCAAACATACATAACTACTTATGTACTTCTAATACCATGGACAATATTTGTCTATGCTAATACTAAAGAAATGAAGGCAAAATGGAATATACTGTAACGAGCTAAAGATGTCTGTAGACACGGTTTGAGACGCTTAAAATAAATGAAAATTAAACAACTGTATCGTAAAACAAAATGCTCCGTAGAAAATATATAACTTACCCTTATTAAATTTAGGAGAAAATTTGTAGTGCTCGTTCGACGCAAAAATAAAGATGTAAAAGGGCAAAATTTATACACGCAATAAACTTGGCCGCAGCGCTAACACCCTATTTTGGCTTGATGGGCCATTAAACATTTTTACGATGTAAATTTGTTTGGTCCTTTAACCCTTGGGTTGGGGCTACCTCATTTGTTGTCTTAGTTAGATTTAAGCACGAGGAAAATAATTATTTTAGCTTGTCCCATGCCGAGTTCGGGTTTCTGCAAAACTTTAGTTCAATAACTTCGGCTCTTTATACAGTACGTATAATCATTTCATACAATATTATTGTCTGATTTTGAAACTAGGTTCAGGGGCTGGCTACCCAATCTTAACTCCGTTTAGAGACGTTTGTGGATCGCTTTAAATTCTCTATAAGGTTACTACAAAAAAAAATACATTTATTGACTTGTGTTCCGTAATTGTGATGTTTTAAAACCTTAAAAAGTTTAACCTACAAGTAATTGAATGCCTTTCAAATGCTTTCAAGTTGTTTAAGAAACTGTTACAATGCTTAAAAATATTTTTTTGGTCAAAAGAAGAGACTAGGTAAAAACTGTATACATACACACACGAGCAATATAAAAATTCAACATTTATAATGATGTTTAAAACTTATAAATATCTTATTTATCATGTTACATGAAAAGTATCATTTTCTCCATTTTGCGCTTCCGGCCGGGGCGCGGCGCGGCGCTGCGACGCCAACGCAGCCTCGTCGTAACAGCCACTTTGCAGTACACGCAGATAAGAACGGTATTTCAATGTTCTTTCTGTCGATATTTGTACCGACACACGTATTCTACATTTCAATGCTTTTTGCTTAAATATGCTGAGTCAATTACACACATGTTTTTTCAGACCTTTATCTTTCTTTTCTAAAGACGGTTAAATTGGACACATTTCACGCATAGGTTTCATTTTCAAAAATGGTGGCTTTTAAATACGTTTTTTTTTATCTTAAGCGGCTTGAGTTTTGTGTCTGAATTTACTGCTGGGTAAGAAAACATAGTTTATTTTCGAATGTAAAGCTAGAAAATACCTGCACCCAAATACTTTTTCGTAAAACCCAGAAAAACCTCGAAAATTCACTGATTATGCGTGCCGGCGCCAGCGAGAAGCGAGCGTTCTAATGTAGACTTTCTTGCAAAACACTAAAGTTCAAAATCACTCAGTAAGATTATCGTGCAACATGGGCCAATTGAATCAACTTTAAAGCAATACCGTAACATAATATATACATACGTATAATATAGGAATTAGATTAGGCAGGAAGATGTTTACTGTACCGACCGATCGCAAATATCATACCTCACTTCGCTTCGCATGATCCTGCTTTATACCAACAAATACTGCAACAAGCATCCTGAAATTTATATATGGTAAAGTTGAGGACTAATGATACGTCAACACCATGGTGAAAACATGATACCATTAAATTTTTTCTACAGAAAAAAATTACAAAGTTACCTCCAAACCGTACAATAAACTAGATCTGAAACTTTGCATAATATAAATGATATTAGTAGGTACATATAAAGCAGATGCAGACAAAACATAAAAATGAAAAAACCAACATGTAGCTGCGGCATCTGATTAGAGTAGGATATACAATTAAAAAGCAGAAGCGTTAGAGCAGGACTGCGAATTGAGGTATTATGGGCCCTTAAGTAAAATGTTTACCGTTGGCCATGGCAAAACTATATTTTGTTTATAATATGTAATCATTAATCTGTGTCAAAATTTATTAATAATGCCCAAAATTTGATTAACAATTGTATAATTAGCCATGCATGTTTCTGATATATATTTTTTTAATAATTTAGTTTGAAAATGTACACTATTTTATGAAATTAATTTCATTATTTTTGGGTTTTATTCATTGCATCTATTTAAAAACAAAAACTTAAATTTTACCCGCCAAAAGTGAACGTGACGTCACTAGAGGCGTTCCGCAAGGCGCTAATAGTGCTAACACTACCATCAAACTTCTCACGCCCATCAAGTCGTTCCGAATGAAAAATGGCATCCATCACTGTTTATACTTATAATCCATTTAGGGTTCTTCTGAACGCAACATGAATGATGACAGAATTTGTAGAAATTCATTTAAGTTACGTGAATACAAAGGATATACTACTTTACTAGGTCCAAGAAGTAATTTCTTCTAACTACAATCTTATAATCATGATTTAACTAATGCTCTTATTCTTCGAAAAACCTATTTTTGAAATTGCCACCGGCCAGCTAGCACTTTTCATAGATCGCTCATAGTGCAAACGCTCTGAAGCATAGGCATATCACAACATGGCGTCGTTAAGGATTTCCTCTATGATAAACAAGGTGAAATTTAATCAATCACCCTTATTCATACTGGAGACTCGGTTAGTGATCAGGAACAAAATTCAATGATCGTTATTTTCGAAATCATAAAAAAAATTGTTTCCATACTGACTGAATAGGCAGTAGGTAGGTACGGGAGCAATTTTTTATTTTCAGTTTTACCTTGAGGTTCATTAACCATTGTTCCTGATTACTAACCGAGTCTCCAATATGAATTCTGGCGGTTGATTAATTATCGGGCTCACAGTGACTCGGAATGATGATAGACGCGATATAATCGATTATGTCGCGACACGGAATGCACTGCATGTCAAATGTCATGTCATGACGTCATAGATAAGTCAAATGAAGTTCATTGTGTTTTGTTAAAATATCTTTAAAAGTATAGATTTATTTATTAATCTGATAAGTAGCAACTGTACAGAAAACATATTTCTCGAAATGGTTTTAAGATTTCCGTTCTTGTCCAGAAAGTTAGCACCCCCAATTCTTATTTTATAAGAATTTAGGTTTTTTATAGATATACAGGGTGTAAATGCAAAGTTAAGAATCCCTTTAGGGTATGAAAGTATACACGATTCTGATGTCATTAAAAGAAAAAAAAATATACCTTGAATTTTCACAAAAAATTCCATCATTTTTCTAAACTATGGCTACGCAGCTCACCTCCTCCCCATCCGCACCCCGCAACCCGCACCCCTCATCCGAGTGGCCAGCGACCGTGAGGGTGTCCACGCGATTAGTGTATTTTCAGTAAAGAAAATCGTCTTATTATGAGGTACTGGTACTTTATTTAGAGATCCCAGTATTTAAAATAATATCTTTACCGATCATACTAAGACACCCTTAAGTATTGTTGACTTTGCTTTTACACCCGGTATAAGGTCCACAATAATAAGTGAAAATATTTCTAGGGTAAATTATGTATCGTTAACTGATCATCAGTGATGATCACATTCCAGAAGGAAAAAAAATGTTTGTTCAAATAATTTTTTCACTTTCCAGTACAAGGTGGTTCAATCAGCTGACTAAATTCCTATGGAAATGTGAAAAAAAGAGAGCGCAAAAATTTTTTTTTCGTTGGAAAGTTGTCTATTGGGATACTCTACTATCTCTTAAATTTTATTTACTTTGAATTTTAGACCCTATAGATAAAATCACCAATATTAAGCATTAGCTGCTGCATGTCGTGTGTGAAAACCAGCGTTGTAGAATTGCTTGCAATCAACAGTAAATGCTGAGATGGTTCCTTTTTGTCACAAGTACGATTTTTGTATGTGTATTTAGTTTGTTTCTATGTGTGACAAATGAAATAGGTAATTTCTTTGTTCTTTCTTTCCTTATATTAAATGATGTGGCTCTTCTGACTAACACAATTAATTGTTCTATTACAGAATTTACAAAAGTAGTCGTATATGTACAATTGTACATATATAGACTTTGACGAGAAACTAACTAAGCTTAGTTGATTATTGTAAAGTACTACACAGAGGTTATTTTCCTCTGTGACTAGTTATTTATTTACTTTTGTGTAATTATGTTTTCATTGCATACTGAATTGGTTTTTTACTGTAATAGTAGTCTGTCAGTATAGTCAGTCTGTTCTTGGAAAATTTAACTCAGGAACAGATAAGCTGATTGAACTAAGAGGTTTGTCGGTGGAAAATTAATTTGGGACCTATGAATTCATTTTTATGATGACTTTTATTAGTTGCATATACATAGGTAAAAAGAAAGAAATTATATTTTCAAAATATATTTCGACCCCGCGGGGTTGTCGGCAGTCGAATGTGGAACAGTCAATACCATAGATAAGATAAACTAAACATGAAAAAAACTTAAAACTATTTAAAACTATTTTCTCAACCTATTTATCTTTTGGCTCTCGTCCGACCTGCTTGTGTAAAAAAGTTATATTATATTCGAAAACATTATTTATTTCTTTTTACTTATATCTAACTAATAAAAGTGCAAACAAATATATTATTATAAAATTATAAACACATATATTATTTTACAATGAAAAAGCTTTTACAAAGCAAAAATATTTATTACTTTTTATGGGGTATCTCTGATGGATAGAATCCGAAATGAGGAGATCCGTCGGAGATCTAAAGTAACCGACATAGCCTGCAGAATCAGTAAGTTGAAGTGGCAGTGGGCAGGCCATATTTGTCGCCGACATGATGGCCGTTGGGGCCGAAAGGCTTTAGAATGGAGACCACGTACAGCAAAGCGTAGTGTAGGACGACCTCGTGCCTGCTGGACCGACGACCTGAAAGACGTTGCGGGGGGCGGCTGGATGAGGAGGACGGAGGACCGACATGAGTGGCGAAATTTGGGAAAGGCCTATGTCCAGCAGTGGACGAACACGGGCTGATGGATGGATGATGACGCTACATTTTCAAAAAAATACTACAGTGATAGGTCGGTTTGTCTAATGAAGTTTACTTTCGAGCAGATACTGTTTAATTGTTACATAACAGTGTACGATTTACTCTTAACTGACCTTTAATTTCTATATTCATATAATAATAAAGTGGTAAATATGTCGAATTGTACACTGAATATTTTTGAGAAATTTTTATACGTAGGTTGCTACGAAAGTTTTTAGCAGAATAAAAACTTAGTTTTTTCCAAAGATAACTTTAAAGTTTCTCAAAATAAACTCCTCCAACGTCTACATATCGACTCATTTTTAAAAACCAGTCCTCGAAACATTTAAAAAACGCGTTAACTTTAATTCATTATGCTATTTGAGAAGTACCTGTCAATCGTTTTTATACAGCTAAAAACTGTCGTAGCAATTTACGTACTAGTATTATACTGAGGCCGAAATATTTTTTTATAAACTTTTTTTTATTAATACACCCTAACGTGCGATAAGTATTCATTTCATTTCCTTTCGTTGTTAAGCGTTAAACATTAATATTACGAATAAAAATATGCTTAATAAACTAACATATTTATAAATATGTACCTAGAAATATACTGGTATATTGGAGGAGAAATGCTCTCATCTTCAATAATTTATGAGCCATGCTCTTACTCGTATAAAATCTCCATTCTTCTCTTTTGGAACTCCAGCGATGTTTACTGTTATAAGAGTTTTCAGAACATGATTTTGTTTATGTACAAGTGTTTCTCTAAAGAGTGAATTGAAAAACTTTTCATGAATTTCATTTGAGTTGAAAACAACTCGCCGTTTTGGCTTCTTATCATTGTGTCTATGTAAAAAGCTTTTGAGAACTTTTTTGTTTGCAGGAAAGTTTTATAATTTTACCCGATTTTCCTCAGAAATAAAGTCAGGCTTTATGTAATACCTACGTTGGTAGATTTTAGAAACTCTGATTTCCTTAACACGGGCTTTGAAAGCTTTTTATAATTTACTTTCAAAGGCCTTTGATTGAGTTAATTCATTACCTTTCACGTAAATTAAACCAATGGTACAAGGGGTAAATCTCTGGTTCTTCTGATACTTTGACAGAGGATCGTCGATAGATGTCGCAATCTTCTATCTTCTATATTTATCTATAATGTTGTGAAAAAGTGGTGTCTGTAAATTTAATGCCATCAAAAACAAAACTTGTAAAAAAAACCAAGTCTCGCAACTTAGTTCTTCTACCGTAAAAAGTTGTGAGATCCATGTAAATCCAAGTCGGTTAATTTATTCTGTCCCTACTTAAGGGACCTTCTGTCTTAAGTTATTACATAATTAGGTAACCTAACAACATCTTATAGTGACCGTATCAATATTAAAAATCTTTTATGTTTTAAATAAATAGATTGACTCGGCCATCGCATGAAAACACAATGTATCTCACAAGTAACACATATTATATGAAATTAGATTATTAAGGGCGATTTCCAAGTCAATCTATTTATTTAAATATAAAAGATTTTTAATATTGATATATGGTCACTATAAGATGTTGTTAAGTTAGCTAATTATGTAATAACTTAAGACAGAAGGTCCCTTTAGTAGAGACTGAATAAATTAACCGACTTGGATTTACATGGATCTCACAACTTTTTATGGTAGAAGAACTAAGTTGCGAGACTTGTTTTTTTTTACAAGTTTTGTTTTTGATGGCATCTCATTTCTTTTTGATAGTTCTCCCTTTTTCCTTTCCGGTACCTTCTACTTACCATTGCAAATGTAACTTTGTAATCCTATATATTTTTTATACAGTTGGTTTATCTAGAAAACTGCAGCGAAATTGAAAAATATTTTAGTTTTTCCTTGATTTTTACACTAAACACTAATTGTATTCCAAATTTGAAGCTTCTTTATCTGCTAGAAGTGCCTTAGAGTTTTGATGATTGGTCAGTCAGTCAGTCAGTCAGTGAGTCACAAAATTGAGAAACTTTGACTAGTTATAATTCTTAAACTACTGGTTCAAATTGAATGAAATTTGAAATAAACCGTGTTCATACAATGCCTGCTTGGTTACTGAAAATCCAGGCTTCTAGTTTTATCCATAAGGAAGTTATAGGGGGTCGAAAATGCCGTGCCCCCAGTTATTTTCGAGGAATTTGAAATGAAATGGGTTATTAGTATTAAACTGAAGCCACAACTATTTATTTTTGTCTGTCTGTCTCTCTGTCAGTCTGTATGTATGTTCCGTTTTAACTCGAGAACCTGGTCAACATATAAGCTGTAAGTAAAATAACGCCCAAGTCGAAAACGGGGCAGAGATTGAATAAACGCGGGCGCAGCCCCAAGCAAAGGCTAGTGATAGAGTTTGGCCAGGGAATCGTGCCTCGACTTTATCCTACACGGATATAGAAAAAAATAACTTTCTCCATACATACCCGTGTTAGTAACAGTTGTGCCACGATTCCCTCCCTGGCCAAACTCTATAATAAATTGCTTGCGGCATGCATCGCTTGCGCAGTTTTGAAGTTCTTGTTGTGTCTAAGTTATGCCCAATTTTCCAGGATAAATCTGAGAGATCAGTTTTTACGGTTCCGTAGCCCGACAAAGAACCCTTATCGTTTCGCCACGTCCGTCTGACCGCGGCTTAGCTCAGAAACTATTAATACTAGAAAGCAGTAATGAGTATACATATTAATCACGCCGACAACACGGTCAAATTAAATCATGAAAAACGATTTCTTTAAAGGAACCATACACGTAAATTGGGGATGAATTTTTCTTTCTCATCTATCTCATATTGTGGTGTATCGTTGGATAGGTCGTTCAAAAACATTGTGGGTGTGTGAAAACCATTTTTCGATTTAGGGATTTGTTGGCGAAGCGTCAAGTGTCCCCCCCCCCCCCTGCCGGCTAAACGGTTGTTTATGGATATGTGAAAAAATTCAAAGAAATAGTATATACAATTCATTTAAAAGGAAAACTATCACAGCTATTTAAGAAGGCTGTACAGGTTTACGAGTACAGGTCGCGCCAAACTTTTAGTCCCCTCTAAACACGACATTTATGGGCCGTTGTTCGGGAGAGCAAAACTTCCGAGCGGACTAGAAGTTTGGCGCGATCTGTATTATAGTAGACCAACTTATGGTTGATGAAATGGAAGGGCGCACTGACATTGAAGTGCGCTCTTCGGAGTAGGCTATGCTGTCTGAAGTGGGCTGTGCTGGCCTGGAGAAGACGTGCGTGGTTGGTACACGAGATGCTCGGTCGAGGTTCGGATAGCTGCTGTTGAATGGTTCGCCACGCTTTTGTTGACATAAGAAGCCGCAAGTCAAAGAATATTACTCGTATATCCAATTTCATTTAAATTAGAGTTAATAAATGTTTTGTTACGGTTAGGTTAGGACTCGCTGTTTGACCTGTAATATTTTTATTTCTTTTACATGTCCAGGTGTTACCCAGCGATTACGACGACCCGCCATACAACGTGACTCGAACAATAGCACCCGGTATAGCAGCGGTGCGATCAGCGCTCACTTTGGATTGGCTGGACGCTGAGGACTCCAGGCAACGGCAGGTAAAAGGCCACTGTTCACTTTTCTTTCCTTCTGGATTTACTTAATCTATATTTAAGTGTCCGTCAAATCAAATGGACAATCAAAATACTTAGGATTGGTCACAGAATTTTTCGTACGAAATCTTTGAAATTTTTCCAAGACTATAATAATATACTTTCATTATTTGTTTTAAAAATTATGAAGCAATGGAACCTCACACTTGTTGAAAAATGCCGAGCGCTAAGGAAAATAGTCCTTTTGTGTCTGAGCTACATTTAATACCTACAAA
This sequence comes from Ypsolopha scabrella, assembly GCA_910592155.1. NCBI lineage: Eukaryota > Metazoa > Arthropoda > Insecta > Lepidoptera > Ypsolophidae > Ypsolopha > Ypsolopha scabrella. Next base: position 8,824,115 of record OU342972.1, on the reverse strand, counting down.
AGTAACTTCACATCCCATTCAAAATTTACAAAATAATTATTGTAAAAAAAAAGAAAATTACAATAACTCGCTGAAAATTGTTATTGTCACATTTCTGTAAAACTTTGCTTAAAACGTCTTTTCAATATTGTTTATACCATTCCCACTCTAAAAAGCTCATTTTATTCACTGAAAATAGTGAATAAATAGTAGATTAGACAACAAGTGAAAAAAAAGGGAATTTCTTTCGAGGCTCAAAGGTGGATCCCGAGAGGAGCGAAGGATTCTAAAGTTGAATTCCGAGCGAAGCGAGAGATTCTAGAGTAGAATCCTGAGCGGAGCGAGAGATCCTAGAGCCGAGATGGAATTTTTTTCCACGAGTTATGTACTCTACTTTTCACCATTGACTATGAGAAAATAAACAGTACCATATTAACTATTTGAATCAAATTTTATTATACTTACAACCAATCGGTACATAGTAAATTAATAAGAGAACAAAACATAAAAATGGCGGTTCTTTTTTTTTGTCTTTTTTCCAAGCGGCCAGCCAGTACGTTTGGTAAGATATTTTTTTATATTGTGCATTGACGCTTGTTCCAAATTTAAAATGCTTTATTCGGGCATTTTTGTGGAACATAAAATGTAGTGATTGCAAGATTTATAGTTTATAGCTTCTCGGGTGATTATGTTTTAAGATGGCTGTATGGTCACAGATACCTTTGCCATGCCTTTGCCTATCCAAAAAGTTTAAAAAGTTACTTGTTCTCACTCAGTGAGGAAAAGAGCGTTTTATTCACTGTTTTTGGTGAACCAATAATCCCTTTTCGAATAGTAATGGTGAAAAAGGCCTTTTAATCACTATTTTGGTGTTTGAATTTAGAACACACCAATATATTCGACCTCCGTCTCAATGCTTATACAACCTCCTTGCGCAAAAAATACTCGGTACAAACTCCTTGCGCAAAGAATACTCGACATACAAACTCTTTGTGCAAATAACTCCTCGAGATTTGATTGGTCGATATTTGCGACAAGGAGTTTAGCGTTAGAATAAAAACTGTTTTGTTGTCTTTGCTGCCATTACAGAAAAAAAATATATGTTAGTAAATTGGTGCCATTTTGAATACTGTAAGTAAGTTGTACGAACACAAAGATTAGTGTTACTTTATAATAAATCGATTGAATATGCATTCAAGTGATGAAAAAGATGTGTTAACACCTGAGTTTATGAAAGAGAGGGCGGCCGATACAGTAGAAAACTTACTACCTAACAAATCACGGCTCGTTTACATCAAAGCGATAATACGATGAGTATTGCAAATGGAAAAATGAAAATCAACCTTTGGGCACAATGTTCCAATTTTAATGTGCATTTTAATTAATTTAACTTTCCTTTTTTCTTCATTAAACGTCTATTTTCGCTTAAATTATTTATTTTTCTCGTAGTCATGGTATAAAGTATAGTATGCAACTCTTGAATAAAGTACGGATTTATATTGAGGGCCATGAATCACTCGCGTCGCTCAGGATTCTAACACTTGAATCACTCACTACGCTCGTGTTTCAATAATCACGAATCACTCGCTACGCTCTTGTTTCAATCATCACGAATCACTCGCTACGGTCCTGATTCAGTCGTTAGAATCCTTTCTTACTCGGGATTCATCTATGGCCCTCGCTTTAAATCTAGTTGCATAATATACTATTGCTTGGCTGTTTTATTGTAGTGCATTATTTTATTGATTTATTGTACTGCATTGCTTTATGCTTAGGTAAACTGTTTTATTTTCCACCATTTTGACAAGAGGCAATTCCTTTGTCTTCAATCTATCTATTCGGCTTTTTCCCGGTCCTCCTTGTGTTAGGTACAGTCGGTTTCAAAAGTCATGTATTGTCCAGGTGGTGCAAGCGTACCAGACGGGCTCGTCTCCACCGGCTGGCATCGTCAACACCGACTGTGTCATGTACCCTCGTCCCGCCGCCGGTAAGATCGGCCGGCTACTGCTCGAGATGCTCAAGTACGTTTGGAGACAAGCTCCTTCAAAACATGAAGCCCTAGTGTAGAATTACTCATTCGCTGCAGTCCAAGCTGTAAATCATAGCAGGTAGTGATGAGCGCGGGCGCAACCCCGTTATGAGGCGGCTTACATTTTCATGCGAAAGTCTTAAATTTCCAGCGCCTAATTTACCATCTTAGGAAAGATTTGAATACTGTTGAATACATGTTGTTAAACATAGACCAGTATCTCGCATTGAACATTTGCAAATACTTCTTTATATTTTTTGTAGTGATTATCTCCTTGAAAGAGCAAAATCTTTCATTCAAGTCTAATGATTTTGCTGAAAAAAAATTGCCAAAACATCACAAACACACATAAATGTGTAGGAACATAATGTACCAGGATTTTTATCGTTTATCACATTAACTGTCGAAAAAATACTTTTCGTAAATTTTACCCCGTTTACCCCGATTTTTTGCATTAAATTATGCATAATTGCAATTAAAATTTCATCTCACAATAACCTATGATCTCTAACCAATCGAATTCTACAATTATATTAACAATCCATTAATTGAATTATACCGTAAAATAAAATTAACTTCACTCCAAATTCCAAGAAAACTATAAACTATAAAACCATACGGACACTCAAACTACAATCCTTACAAAAAGCGAAGTAAAAACGTAATTTGGTGAATGGCCGATTTCCCAGCTCCCTTCTTGACTTGCTATTTGAGCGACGATTAAGAAGGCTTGTAATTGTAAGTACCACTTCCGATAGCAGTTATCGACGGAGTAATGTAGAGCACTGCTTCTGTCCATAAGGCCCCGCAGGTGGGAGATAATTTGATTGCCAATTTGATATATTTGGAGATTGGGAATGATTTATGCTCCGAGCTGCAGCTAGTGAATAATTACACTTTAGTACGTCTCTTTCATGTTCCTTTGCCTGGTGTTCTACCTGCAGACTGACCCTAGATTTCTTAAGTCATTTGTCTTGAGTCATCCGGGTGAGATGTTGGGCCGTCTGTTACGGTAAAACGTAGCGATCGTAGGTACTGCTAGTTGACGTTTGTCGTTGACTTCAGCGGTGGATTCTCAATTCTCATTTTCACTAAAACAATATCGCGGTCCAGATCGTGGCTCGGACCCATCTTAGATTAAGTAGTAGAGTAAATAATTGAATTCCGATTTATTCGACAACTAGTGAATTGTTCTGTAAGGCCACCTCTGCGTACCGTAGAAAATGTAACTTCTGGAGCGATCGTTCTATAACTAAATGAAGATTTAGACCAGGATCCTGGAAAGAATGAACTTAATCCTTGGTTTTTTAACCTGTTAACACTACATTTATAGAATCAATTCATTCGTAAAATAATAAGTTAAGCCAGGTGTGTCAAGATCGTAGCAGACGAAAATCTGTGGTCTGAATCGGAGGGAGGCATGCATGAGTGTATAATAATTTAAACTTAAAGCTATTTATCGGGTATGACCATCAAAACTTAATGTTTAGATTCAAACAAGACTAGTGGTTTAACAGATTCCGCGACTCTAATCAAATTAACACATTTCTTCTTTCTCAGGAATCTTGAAGGCGACGACGGCAGGCTCATAGTGCATCTAGTCCAAGAGATGGTTGAGAAGCACATCTTAGTTGAATCGGCAGTCTTGGACTCGGAACCAAACCTGGAATCCTTAGTGAAAATCCCAAGAGAAATGCTGAGTGAACCGTACCACACGTTCCCCAGAATCATAGGCATGTTGTGGCTTACCGTTACTGACCCAGTCACTGTCAAGCAGGATGGGTGGTGTGCAATCAAAAAGGTTTGCTTTCGTGACTTTAATTAATTTATGTCTTGTTTTGTTACACCGGTTTACCAGTTAATCTAAACGAGACAACTTCAATAAAGTGATCAAGCAAGTCAGTCCATTTTGAATGCTTGGAGGCATTTTATTTGCCTTAACACCTTCTTCGATCGTTTGTCAGTATCTTTTGCTGTTGTTCAGTTGATCAACTACTGACAAACCGGAGGGAACCTTCTCCTGTTTCATATACTCATTCTTCTTGTCCCATTTTGAATACCATCCATCTATCAGCCTGTTTCGTCCACTGCTGGACATAAGCCTTTCCAGGATTTCGCCACTCTTGGTGGTCCTCCTGGAAAAATTCCCATACTCACACACGCTGGGCATGTGGGTTGGTGAGCGCGGTGCCGAAACCCTTGCACCAGTGGCGTCGCTGCCCGTCACCAGTCTGTTTTATATAAAGCCCGGCAATTGGGGATGAATATACCGCCATCCATCGGTCCCAGGCAATGGTGGGCTGCCTGGTTGTGCCTGAGAGCTGTTCTCTTACTCTCTCTGGAATAACTTCGAGAGGATTTGCGAGTATGATGGTGGTATCTCCACATTCGAGCCCGGCATCAGCTCTACCACCTACCTATTTTGTATACAGAGTTAACTATGCATCGTCAAAACATGAATCCAAATGTGGACTGCGAAAGGCAGTAATAGTCCACACTCGTACACCCACGTTTTACCTATGATTATTACGTCCTATAGTGTGAAGGATGGTGAGCCCTACCGCCGTAATTCGGACACAATTATGGACTCGCATCTTACCGGTAGACATAGGTAATACAATGTGCTGGACTTGAATCCGTGACCTAGATTAGTAGTCGAGATGATCGAACCACTAGACCACTAAGGCAGTCACAACGCCGTTTTTCTGTAACCCATTATCACTTTCCTTACCAGGTGAGAAAGTACTTAGCCACAACGAAACCGAGGTACATAGCGAAGCATATGAAGTACCTGGACCCTATCCTGGCCAGGATCCGGTACATAATGGAGGAGTTCATCCTCAATGTGACCCCTTTGAGTATGTTCCCTACCAGGGTCACGAGGACTGACCCTTTCCAGGTGGAGCCGAAGAGCACCCCAGAGGTATATGATCAGCTCTAGTACGTTAGTGTAGGTACCTCCGATGTTTTCTTCTCTTTTTGGAACGTAGAATATTTTTAACTTTAAATACTTTATTGTATTTATTTTGGATAGTACATATGGCTATCATTTAACAGTAAGCTATACCCGTATATGTATTGAGGTTTTGATCAGTTTTAAAAGTGATTCTGTCAGCGTACACTGTACAGTAAGGTCCGACCGAACCCGGATTTTCAGTCTCGGCCGAGAACGAGACCGAGACCGAGAAATAAATGAGTTCTCGGCCGAGAACGAGACTGATATATTAAAAGTACAGTGAGTTGAGACGCAACTTGTGATCAGAAAATAATGGCCCGCAAATAATTTCTCGATTAGGTAGCCCTAAATTAGTTTGCATGCTTAGCGAATTAAATACAATTGCAGAATAAATATACAAATCGAAAGGCAGAACTAATAAAATGTTGACAATTCTCTAATATTTATTTTGTTTTGATAAATAACCTTTTGAGTACGGAACCCTAATTTGTATGATTTGATGTTTTAGTTTAGAGTATGTACCACTATCTTTAAGATAGAGCAGAAACAAAGTAAAAAATAATATATATTGGCCCTATAGCAGAGGCCATAGTAATGTAAGTATTGTGTGAAATTTTCAACTGGGTACCGGTTGAAGCTTTACACCCATGTTACAGACGGATAAACAGGCAAGCGAAGGCTTAGGAATGGATTCCGTTTGGCTACCCAAAAACCATGAAAGAAATTTTTTGGAGTTGATAGGTTTGTAAGTGATAAATTGACCATCTATAACAGCACGTGGAATATGTTTGTGTTTTAAACGTTATGTACGGATCCCTCAAGGAACGAGTCCTTATCGTACTTGACAGGTTTCAATTCCTGATAATATTATCGCAATATACCAAGTGTAAATAGACTGCTACCATTAAATGAAACCACATATTCTACCGACCCTACTGAACCACTTTTCCCAAGAGTCATACCCGTGGACACCCTTAGTTTAAGAAATATAATTGAGTTCCAAACAAAAATGCGTGAACCTTAACGCACCGACATACGGGCGAGTTTAGAGAGAGCGTCGTCTCAAGTTCAGCTTCAGGTTTCACTTTCACGGACGACGCTCTCTCTAAACTCGCCCGTATGTCGGTGCGTTAGGGTTCACGCATTTATGTTTGGAACTCAATTATATTTCTTAAACTAAGGGTGTCCACGGGTATGATTCTTGGGAAAAGTGGTTCAGTAGGGTCGGTTGAATATGTGGTTTCATTTAATGGTAGCAGTCTATTTACACCCAGTATTATTTCGTTTGTTAGTGTCCGTTTGTGTACTGCCTACAAGAATTTAAATAAATTTGTTTGTTTGTTTATTTGTTTGTTATTTGGTACTCGTATGAAGTCCAAATTAATTAATAGCAAATTACGGATATATTAGGTGAAATTCAATCAACCGACCAAATTCATACTGAAGACTCGGTTAGTGATCAGAAACAAGGTTCAACTACCCTTTTGGTGAAATTGGATAAACACATTTTTTTTGCTTCCTTACTGACTGCACAAGGAATTGTATTTGAACTAGTCCAATCAGTACGGGAGCAAAAAAAAATATATTTCGAATTTGGTTATAAGGATTACAGGATTACTGAACCTAGTTCCTGATCACTAACCGAGACTCTAGTATGAATTTGGTCGGTTGATAAAATTTCACCCTAATTAAGGCGAATCATTTAATTAATTATCTAAGTATTAGTACAACCAATAAGACTTTAATTTTCGATATATTTCGGCCCTCACTATAGGGTCGTTGTCAGTAAAATGAAAAAGATAATATAGGTATATAAAGCTAGTTTACGACAAAATAGATCCTAACAGAAACACTCACACTTACACCCCCCTCTCACTCCCCCCCTCCTCCTATACTTTTATTTTCATAATTTTCATATATTACCATAAAATCTATTATATCATTATGTCTGTTATCCCCATATCCTTTTCCCACAGCCACTTTCCTGGTCAATTTAAAAAGTTCAATTGAAAATATCTGCATCTGTAAAAATCTCTAACGTAGAATTTTCAGAAATCAAATTTTTACACTTATTTAGTGTGACTAATTTCACATGAAATATAATTCTATTCCAGGAGATTTTGCACACACGTAAACCGATCAATAAAAGAAAAACCCCCACTACAACCTCTATCTCTACTACTTTGATGACTGACAAAACGCCTACCGAAGAATATATCGAAGAAACGACTACCGAAAAAAGTACATACGAAGAAGCCATTCTCGCAGAAACAACGCCCCAAGAAACCAGCCCCAGAGAAACCTCAACTGAAGAAGTGACTACTGAAGAAACGACAACAACATCCACTACAACTGAAAGCACGACCAGCCCTACGACAACTGAAACTACTACTATTGCTACTACAGATACAACCACCACCACAAGCACCACTACTACTAAAACCACAACGACCACAACTAAAAAAATCACCACCAAACCAACAATACTAACCCGAGAAACTCCACAATGGTTCAATCAGTTACCAACCGAAAGAACGACAAATGTTTTAATTTTACAAATGGACACTGTGACGCCTTCACTTTCTACTAACCATATCATCAGAAAACACATAATGGCGAAGAAAAATCGAGTGCCCAAAAATGTTTCTGGTCATTCTTACGGTACAATGGGCTTTCAGGTCTGCAATATTGTATTATGTCTATCAGTGGCTTTTGTTTTGTGATTAAATTGATGTTTCGCACTGCGTGTCTTCATTTCTTGTGCATTTACCAATTTTATAGGAAAACATAACAGTAAATCAATCATCTCGACATATTACTATACGTGAGAGGATGTGTGAGGCGTTTACTCGAACATTTAACAATCGTACACTCTCGTTTCACTGACGTTTTTTACGTCCGAGAAAATTTAAATTGGGCTGAAATTAGGCTGAAAATTGTCTTACTTCGGGCTTACGTTTTTTTGGACATGCATCATTTTCCTTCACGGTTAAGCAAATAGAAGTATATATATATATTGAGCAATTATTCCGAAAAACTTATTGGTTCGACCCATAGGAATTGAACTCAGGTCTAAGGATTGAGAGTTGGCATCCTTCCGACTAACCTACCGCTTCAGAATAAAAACACCATGAATGCCTACAGCCTTCTTACTAATTGAGGGATTTCGTCTTCGTAGACCCACCGAATGGACCCACTGGTGGGTCCTCCACTCCAATTTACGTCATATAAACTTATTATAATACTCCAGACATCTACATTATAAGATACTTGCCCTCCGGCACGGAATGACCTCATCCTATAATGTCCTCATTCCATATTGTCCCTATCGTAAGAAGTCCACATTCTGCAAATGAAAACGTAAAAGTTATTGATCATGAGCTTAACAAACGTAAAATAAGCTTTATTATTATTGAAAGAAGCTTATTTTACGTTTGTTATTTATTTTACTTATTTTCATATAATTATTATATGCCTGTCACAGTCGCTACTTTTAAGTTTCTTAGGTGCAAATGAAACCAATTTTAACAAATATTTTTTTATATTTTTATCTGCCTCTTTCTTAAACAAATACAGTTTAGAGTACATGAAGTATCATATTATGTAATAAACCATAAATTCATAATTCATAAGTCAATCAATATATTTTCTCTAAAAACCAGTAAATGGCTTCTAATTTTTAGTAAATTGTAGTTTTATTCGTAAAATCAAAAAGTATACAGTTTAATGCGCTATATTTCAACCACAGACGTATTTATATGTCTCTGTTTTCAACCCCTCAGTGGGGTCGGTCGTGGTCAGGTGATTGATGTGGATTAATTTCAAGCTTATTAAACTTCTTGATATCTATGATTGAATATCTTCTTAATGGGTGTATGTCAGCAACTTATGTCATTTCCATGTCATTTCTTTCGACTGCTTGGCTAAATTGACAGGTTTATATGTTTACAAACAGGATCTAGGGATTTGTTTCAAATTATTTTGAAATGTAGAGTTAAATTAAATGTGCAATGTATATATTTTTTATTTTCAATTATCAAATTCAGGTATCATGTGTCTGTTAGATGATAATGGGAACAAGAAGTATTGTGTTGTTTTGGCTAATTCTCATGGTAAGTCAGTCTTATTTTTTGGTGCACAAGACCAAGATTTTGTGAAATTCTAAGAATAGACTATCACAGTTATCGTATTTTGAACATCTAGTGGCCACCAGTTTTGCAAAACGTGATCCCAGAGCCAGACTTCATGGCAGAAGAAAGGTACATGATGAAGATTCAACAGCCTTTAAGAGACAGTGAGGAAAAGCCCTGTAAAGCTGTTCGTCCGAAGTCTACTGATATTGTCAAGCGATTCTATGCCATATATCCTTAGTAAGTTTTTAATATTAAGCTGGGTCTCATCCCAACATTTAAGGGTTTAAATTATTTTATTTATTATCATGTCTTTGGAGACCTGTATTAACTTAATTAGCATGAAAATATTACGAAGTAGGTCGCACATGTCATGAATCCCATACATAGACATCTTATAATATTATTCTAATATCCAATAGCCCATATATTTGAGAGATCTGCAGGCACATCAAGCCTCCTTTCTTAAATAACTCCTCACTACTTATTTAGTTCAAGGTGAATTGGTAATTCTAGTAGGTAATAGAAAAATCCATATTTAGTTTGGTCTTTTTCTTGATTATCTGCTTGTGCCATCCCTTTTCCATGTGGAGTCGTTTGGGCACAAACAATATCTGCCATGGGAGGGTTCCGTAAATGACAGACTGATAGGCAGTCGTGTACAATATAATAAGTTTCATTCTTGAACCTGTAAGTGAAAATATATGAAAAATTTGACCATAAGTTTAGATAAGAAGTTGAAAATAGTTATCTTTCAGTTTCGACAAAGACCACGCCAACACACTCTTTCTACACAAGATGCGGGGCACAGTCAATGGCATGTCAGTAAGTGGTGATATCCTGGACAAGGAGGCAGCATTTTTTGCCACCATACTCACTCCTGTCATCTTCCTGCAGCATTATAGGGACACTTGGTGTCTCCTGGAACGGGTAAGATAGTTTTCTTTTGCTGAATATTGTCATTTAGATTGGAATTAGCCATTAAATACGTTAAACACGCCTGGCAGGGCACACGACTACTGCTGATGACCTCGGGGCGTGTTTTTTGCTTCATCACACGACTCGTGCCTAATCTTATCTCTCTATCGTCTGAGGAGGAATCATGCTGGGAAAGCGCTCATTTACGTAAATAAATAAATTAAAACAAATATAACAGATGACATGAGCAAAACAGTTTTTACCAATTGTGATGACCACTTACTCCATTGATGACTGCAACATGATTTAAATTGCCTGGTTTCTTATTGTGAAAATAATTCTTTATTCCTCAATGTTGACAAATGTTGTACTATAAGCTACACTAGACGAAGCCAAACTATTTTACACAATTACGATCTGCCCGTAAATCCTTAACACGTGTCGATAATATCAGAGACCTCGCTCTTATCTTGGATTTGATAATATCCATGTAGACCTCATTATTAAAAAAGCCTACAAGCGTCTTGGTTTCATTCTTGGTCAACCTTTTAAGCGTACTATAACATATAATAGGTGGTAGAGCTGATTCCGAGCTCGACTGTGGAGGTACCACCATCTTACTCGCAAATCCTCCCGAAGTTATTCGGGGGAGAGTAAGAGAACAGCTCTCAGGCAAAACCAGGCGGCCCACCATCACCTGGGACCGATGGATGGCGGTTTATCCATCCCCAATTGCCGGGCCTTATATAAAACAGACTGTTGACGGGCAGCGGCGTCACTGGTGCTAGGGTTTCGGAACCGCGCTCACCAACCCGCCTGCCCAGCGTGTGTGAGTATGGACATTTCTTCCAGGAGGACCGCCAAGAGTGGCGAAATTCTGGAAAGGCCTATGTCCGTCCAGCAGTGGACGAAACAGGCTGATGGATAACATATAAAACATTATTTTCTGCTTTTGTTAGAAGTATCCTTGAGTTTTGTAGCATAGTTTGGTGTCCCTACTATGTTATCCACATTAATCGCATTGAGAGAATACAGAATAAATTCTTAAAAGCTCTAGAATAATAGGACAAGACATTTATTTACTGATTACAGCTCCGCGGCTGTCCACCATAATATACCTACATTGGCAAGCCGTGGCGTCGTGAACTTATCGACGCAGTTTTCCTACATAAACTTGTGAACAACAAAGTTGACTGCTCTAATTTGTTAGAACTCTTGTTGTTTAAAATTCCTCGCCCCTTCTCACGCTGTGAATCTTTAAATTTCCACACCAATACAAATAGAACCAATTACGTCCAAAATCGTTTTATTATTTCCCGTTCTCCAAGACGACGACGACGTTCAATAACGACGAACTCAGTGATTTCGATATATTTTTGGACAGTGCAAACTCCTTCAAAGTTTTATGTGTACCTTATAAATGAAAAATACTTGAACGTGTATAGTCCGTCAAAAAAGTGTTGAAATGAATATTGAAGAAACTATTTTTCTTTCGCCTGGTTACACCAAAAAAATAAGTACAAAATCTGTTACATCGAGATAACCGCGTTGTCATTTCAAAAATATATTACCTAAATTATACTACTTGAACGTTTAAAGTCCAATAAAGTTAATTAATGTTTCATTTTCATTTCAACACTTTTTTGACAGACTATACATTGTCGTTTTTTTGTTTTGTATGTGTGTGTTTGCTTGTATCAAATTATAACTATAATCTTAAATTACAACTTTTTGTAATAATAATAAACTTTAAAATTTCAATGTTTCCTTCCTAATAATAATAATATCTGAGTATGTATAATTGTGTATAAATATTATTATGGTTTTATAGGTCTGTTTGTGTTTTATACCTATATTTTCTTTTTAATGCTTCTTTACATCACTGTTTGTAACCTTTAAAAAAAACTAAATTCTTTAAAAAATATCAAGGGTTCTCATTTATGGTTTTATAAGATCCCACAATAATAAGTGAGAATAATTCTAGGGTTTATCATTATCGTTCAATGATAATAATAAGTGATACCTAACAATGAAGAAAACAAAAAAAATAATTATGTAATAATTTTTATCTAACCTCATATCGTAAAATCCTCATTACGAACTCAAAACTACTGGCATAATGAAAAAAAAAATTTAACGAAAGTCTCTAAAAAATTAAAAAATTAAATTATAGTACATAATGCTATAAAAAAACTTTTTCTGAGATTACAGTACATGTAATACTAACTAAGAAGGCAAAGGGAACTTAGCTCAAACAGCAATGTCTGAGGTTTAATATCAAATACCAGTGAGGTTATCATATAATATTCTCTAACACGTACTAAATAATATTGCGGCGTGACAAAGGAGGTCACAATTTTATTTTATTTTCGGCCTGCATTGTCTATGGCTACCGGCGCGCGCAACGCGTACACATGCGTGGTGTTGGATTTTGGCGCCATAGCTTACGTGGAAATTAAAAGTATTATTTTGTCCTAAAATTACTAACAGCAGTGATAGTGATGATTTGACTCTACCTGACATTCTGGAAATAACGACGGAAATTACAAACACTTTTAGAACGAGCTTTTACAAGAAAAATCAAAAATGGCTAACGACAAATTTTATCAAGATTATTATGAAAACAGTTTTTTAGGCATGAGTTTAGATAAAGTAGTGTATGAAACTATACATAACTAAGTATTAAAACACTCGTGTTTTTAATAACCTTTTTATGTACCAGTTTCATAAACTACTATTTCACTTCCCGATACAAAGTGGTTCAATCAGCTGACTAAATTTATACCTACGGAAAGATGAAAAAAAAGTTCGAGCAAAAATTGGAAAGTGGTCTATTGGGGATACTCTATCATCTGTACTTTTTTTTCACTTTGAATTGTAGGACCTTATAGTCGTATAAAAATTTTCGTTTTTAGTTCTACCATTACTAACAAATATCTCGTCTTCAGTTCCACTGCACATTACATTGCTATCAACTGTTTCGTTTTCAGTTTCACCGCGCGTTACATTACTAACAAATATCTCTTTTTCGGTTACACCGCGCGTTACATTTCCAACAAATGTTTCGTTTTCAGTTCCACCGCGCGTTACATTACTAACAAATATCTCATTTTCAGTTCCACCGCGCGTTACATTACTACCAAATATCTCATCCAACTGAGAAGAGGTCATCACTGAAGGCTTTACAGAAGTTAAGAGATGTTACACATAAGGTACTACTACGCAAATAATATACCTTTCCTAAAACCTCTCTAACTATACAAGTCCGATAGCCATGGACGGTCACAAAAATTCTCAGGTTTAAACCCTCTAGCTAAAAATTAAAACCGCGTCAAAATCCGTTCAATGAATCTTAAGCTAGGACACCAACTATAACAGCAGTACAAACAGAAGAAGGACGAGACAATTGCGCAATTCACGCAGTTGTCAAGTTAATTTCTGTGGGATGTATTAGAGAACATAACTACAAGTAGACGATGCATTTTGTAAGAAAAGAGATGAAGAAGAAATTGAGCCGGCAAAAACCAACTGGAGCTTTGCTCTACATACATTACACGCATAGAGCATTTGTCAACCATGCATGACAGACATGTAGCGTTGCATGTGGCATACATGCATGGACCGTTGCTCGATCATAGAATACTCTTAAAATAAATACAAAACTTACTTGCTTACACTACAGAAATCTACATAATATGCTTTATTTTATAATTATTGGTGCTAAGGTGAGATTTTTTCACTACATAAAAACGTCTACTTCATACAAGAAAAAGAAACCCACTGTCCAATTTTCATGTACTTAGGTTCAGTCATCGGGCTGGTCGTTGTAGATCAGTTAGTCCGGCAGGATACTTTTATTTTGTTTTTATTTATACACAGATAAAACTTTAATAACTACCTACACATAATATTCACACATTCATGTAAACACTTACACATTTTATCTTTATATTATATCTATTTATAATCATTATTAATGAACACACAGAAATAATATAAAGTAAAACGTCCTATATTTCGACGCTTAGTTTAAAGTTTATAATTAATTCTGTCAATAGATGTCGGTGTTTTTTACGTTTCATGTATATGTCATAATTTTATTTTCCATTCGCCTGATGACGACTCCACTGAGGGGTCGAAATATAGCACATTTTACTTTATATTATTTCTGTGTGTTCATTAATAAAAATAAAAACTAACAAATAAAAGTCATTAACTGGTTTTTTTGAAGAAAATTATATTTACTAATTTATTTATAATCATAACACACTCTCGGTGGAACTCGTGCACTCCTCTGCAGGCGACAACGGCAGAATAAAAGCGTTGCGGATTTTGGTTTGCGACATGCACTGAGTCGAAGGCTTTTCTCTTTGCCGCGACACACATACCACCAGCATGAATTAACTTTACCTATATCAAATAAAATCAAATCAAAATATTTATTTTTGTAAAATAGATACATTAAGTATACTTTCTACAAGTCAAAGTTAATTTTAACAATATATCTTTAGAATATAAAAAAATATATAATAATACGGGAAATAAAATATACACCTGCATAAATAAATGATAGTCGTAAGTTTTTAAATAAATAAATAAATAAAATAGAGGAATCTAGGAATAAAAATATTATACATACAATATTATGTTATGTTATATATATAATATATGTATTCTGTGTTTAGTTACTTGTTTAAGATCGCATTGGAGCTAGATGTGGTGGTGTCGCTATATACCTTCGATCCCATATCCCCTTCACCGTATTAAATATGTCTCCCCAACCTCCGCCTAAAGATGCAGGTGAACATCTTTTCATTGAGGTTACACTTTCCCATACTAAGCTTCTACTTGGCGTTTACTACCCTCCAGATCTGACAGTTAATTATTTTTCCTCTTTTAGTCCCGATGAGTGATTATGAGTGATTTCAACACCTGACTCCTTAAAAATGATTCTCGTTCCTTATCTTTAAGATCCATCATCAACGCCAATAAACTGCATATTCTTCCGTCAAATGCAACTCATTACTTCCCCAACTGTCGACCCTCTCTTCTTGATCTTATTATAGTATCCTCTCTAGAGCATGTTGTCAAGCACGGTCAGTGTTCTGCCGATGCCTTTTCTTATCACGACCTTATTTTCCTTTCCTACAAAATCCGCCCTCCCAAACCAAAAGCAAGAGTGCTCATGCAGCGTCACTTTAATGGAATGGATCTGGAGAATCTTCGGAAAGATGCTCTTGGTATAGATTGGCCCCGGATAAATAAATTGGATACGGTAGATGAGCAAATATCTCTTTTTAACTCTTTTTTAATGATATTCTCTGTATGATATTCATGCTCCTGTACGAGCGATAAAGAGCGCCATGGTTAACGGATGAAATTAAAGATCTGATGTTAAAAAAGGTTCTCGCTAAGTCCAAATTAAAAAAAAACGTCCAACTGTTAGAAATAGGGATAAATATATTGTACTTCGGAATCACTGTAATAAGGTGTGTAGGGATGCACAACGACGCCACATTCATAAATCTGTTGAAAATGGTAATCCAGCTAAAGTTTGGAAATTTCTTAGGTCATTGGGTGTTGGTAAATCACGCCAAGATACTATTCCAAAACATTTGAATTTAAATTCTCTGAATCAACATTTTTCTTCTTCGGTATTCGATTCTTGCTACCTCGACCTCACTCAAGAACAATTCGGACGACTTGAGCGACTTCAAAATTTTTGTATAAGATTCATTTTTGGACTCCGTAAATTTGATCACGTTTCGAAATTTCGCTCCCAGCTTGGCTGGCTCTCTATTCGCTCACGTCGAAATGTTCATATCCTCTCCATCCTGTACTCTGTTCTTTTTAATCCTTCTTTTCCTTCCTATCTCAAGGAACGTTTTGAGTATCTTCACCAATCTCATGAACGAACGTTGCGATCTTCTGAAAACATTCAATTAAAAACACCACCTCACTCCTCGACTTTCTATGGCAAATCGTTTACAGTTGAAGCTGTGCGTTTGTGGAATGCTTTGCCTATTTCTATAAAATCTTCTCCTTCTTTGGCTATTTTCAAAAGACGAATTAAAGAATATTTTTCCTCCCATAATTAAGATACGAGTATATTCGTAGGTATATTCATCCCTCTCTGATTATGGTATTATGAATATATATTAGTATATATAATATGATATATCGTGTATTCTTATGTATATTGATATGTAGATTGTTTTGTATTTAGGTTACTAGTTTAATTAGTTTATTTAATACGTAAATATTATCTTTACACCACCTACACCTTATTCTCTATTTAACATTATCTTCCACCCAAAGGTTGTCTGGAAGAAATCGCTTAAGTGAAAAGACCGCCCATTGTACCCTTTCTGTTAAAATGTTTTGTAATTTGTTTCATTATGGTGCACAATAAAGAGTATTTATGTTATGTTATGTTTAAGCTTTAGAAGTTACTTTGTCAAATTCATTTTGTATCGTTACTTTTTTATTGTTTGTATGTTTGTGTTGTGTTTTTGAGAATAAAATGTTTTATCTATCTATCTATCATGCATGAATAACACGCATATCTATCACACATATTGATATTATTGAGGATTTCTCAGC